>CM049841.1:35752673-37005173 GCA_027422415.1 Schizothorax lantsangensis | reverse complement strand
GCTAATCGGCGCTCTCAGACTCCAGATCGCGAGCCTCATGTGCGGGTGGTAAGATTATCTGGTTGGGCACATTCTGAGGTTTTAATGGCCGCTGGAAATAGAAGTCCTGTCTTTATTTAGTCAGCGCAGCCGTAAGACTATCCTTATCTCAAGGCCTCGGTGCGTTTGATGCCGTGCCATTGTGTACGCCGTAGCGTTAGCGATTGCTAACTCTAGTCTATTTGTCTCCCGGCCTGGAGCACCATGGTAACAGCTAGGATATCGTTACACGACGCATATGCTAACCCAAAGTGAGCTTACCGAGAGGGGAAAACCCACCGCTAGTCAGACTACATGACGACTTCGCTAATTCTTAGCATGCCGCTGTCTGCTTTCATCATAGCTGTCAGTGACATATTTGGATGAAGGCAGAGTTCCCATGGTGATGGAAACCCTGGAAATATTTTCAAATTTTATTTAAAAGTCATGTTAATTCAAAAATCTTAAAATTCAACGACTTTTCATAGAAATTTCTGTGGTGAATTTTTTTTTTTCTAGATATGCTCAGTTCTAAAATATTTCAAATTGCACAAATGGCTTTAAAAGTCATGGAAAGTTATTGTTCAGATGACTTTTTAAATTAGTTTATCTCGTTTAAAGGATGTTTAGATATTTTTTCTCTAACACAAAACTAAATAAAAATACTTGTTAATTATGAAATTTTATTATTAATGATTATTAATTAATAATATTAATAATTATTTTACTGTATAGCAAGTAAGAAGAGATAACAACGATAATTATTACTTTTTTTGCAGTTCTTATTATTTACTGTAAAACAAGAATTTAAGAAAATATTAAAATATATTAATTATTACTTACTTAGTAAAACATAATAATTAATGTTATTGTTATTATTAGTAATGTTGACAATAATTATATTTAATATTCTTAATCAGCATAAAATAGTAATAATAATAATAATAATATTAATAGTTAGCAACTATATAATTATTATTATATAGTTAACTATTATAAAATATATATATTTTTTTATTACTATTATTATTATTACTACTACTACTACTACTACTAATATATTCATAATTACTAACTATATATTATTATTATTAATAATTATTATTATTATTTAGTAATAATTATTATTATTTCATACCGATTAAGATTATAATAAATAAAATTATCGTCAACATTAATACTATTAATTCTATAATAATAATAATACTATAATTATTATTATTATTATTACTACTACTAATAATAATAATATATTCATAATTATGAACTATATAATTATTGTTATTATTATTACTACTATTTCATACCGATTAAGATTATAATAAATAAAATTATTGTCAACATTAATACTATTAATTCTATAATATTAATAATAATAATAATATAGTTATATATTATTATTATTATTATTATTAGGAATGCCATGGAGAGAAATCTAGCTGGTCTGAATGACTAGCAGTTGGTGGACTTGATTCGGATCTATTCTAGATTAAGGAGTTTGAGCAGAAGGACTCTTGATGACTCAGTCCTCATGTTTTCCCGCAGTGATTGACAGCTGCACGGTTGCCGTGGCGTCTAACAGCACTCCGGGTGGCATGCGGCTCATCTCCTCTAATGTTTGTGGTCCTCACGGCCGCTGTCGAAGTCACGCCGGAGGGCACTTCAGCTGCGAGTGTCAGGAGGGATTCACCGGCACGTACTGCCATGAGAGTAAGCCCGATTCATATCCCAGTGTCCTTTGCTGTTGTTAGATTCAATGCCTCCCAGACTTTTCAACATCGGTTCTCTCACTCTTTACTCTCAGACATCAACGACTGTGAAAGTAGTCCCTGCCGTAACAGCGGTACTTGCATTGATAAAATCAACGCGTACCAGTGTATCTGTGCTGATGGCTGGGAGGGACACAACTGTGAGAGCGGTGAGTACATTTCACCTTTGAATATCACTTAGTTAAAAACACCTCTAATTACTCTAATTGTATTGATCGCCTAAATATTGTGTTTCCAAAACAGACATTGACGACTGCAGCATGAACCCCTGTCGGGATCGAGGAGTGTGCCGTGATCTGGTCAATGACTTCTACTGCGAGTGTGAAAACGGCTGGAAGGGAAAGACCTGTCACTCACGTAAGCCCCGCCTCCTCATTTGCATACCAGTATAAGTGGTGATAAGTATTATTATATATTTTAAGGTGATAAGTATTATAAAAGTGGCTTAAGTTGTGTCAGTTAATAAAGCCATGAATTATATGATGATTTGTAAAATCATGTTAATTCATAAAATCTTGAAATGTCTGGTGTCATTTCATGAAAATTTCTTTTGTCAGTAACATTTTTCTAGTTATGCTCAGTTTTAAAATATTTCAAATTGCACAAATGGCAGGAAAAGTCATTGTTCAGATCACTTTTTGCTTTTTAAATGAATTAATCTTGTTTTAAGGATGCTTAGATATTTTTTGCTTTAAATAAGACTAAATTACAAAATACTCATTAATAATTATGAAATTGTTTATAATGATTATTAATTAATAATGTTAACACTATTGATAATTATTTTACTGTTTAGCAAAAAAAAGAATTAATTATTAACTATAATAATATTAATTAATTATTAATTATAATAATATTAATATAATAATAATTATTATTATTATTATCATTGTTGTTATTATTTAACTGTTGCTATTATTTAACTGTTAAAACAAGTAAAAAATTATATAAAAAAATATTATTATTATTTTGATTTAACTAACAAAATTATAATTAAAAAAAATCAAAAATGTCGTCAACAATCAGCCACTATTGTCAAGCAGATTCAAAATGTTTAACATAAAAACAAAAATACAGTAAAAATCTTTACTGTAAAAGCGTGAAAAAATGCGTGTTTTTTCACAAATAAGAATATTGTAATTTAATAAAATCTTTAAGAATGATATTTAATCTTTTTAATTTATATGAAAATATATATCAATACATTGTGATAAACAGCAATATTTCTCTACATTTATTTTTACAAAACTATTTTAATGTATGAAATATCATGGAAAAACGTCCCTGAACATTTTTGGGTGATGATACAAATGAATCATTGAATCAGAGTTTTGAATCAGTTCATTTAAACAAACAGTTTGAACTGATTCATGGAAATGAATCTGACTCTCTGACTAGTTAAATTTTTGGCACTGAGGTATAAATCAAACGCTATTATCCTGCAAGTCACAAGACGATGGAAGGATCACAGAATTAGTCTAATATATCATTCAAGTAAGCAGTAAATGATTTGAATGTAGTCCATTCGTCTGACAGATGATTTCTTCTCGTTTATAGGCGAGAGCCAATGTGACGAGGCCACTTGTAACAACGGGGGCACGTGCTCTGACGAAGGCGACTCATTTAAGTGCATGTGTGCTCCTGGATGGAAAGGAGCTACCTGTAACATAGGTGAGCCGCTAACAACATGGCTGAGCAGTTTTGTGAACTGGCCTCTGAATCAGTTTCTAACGCTTTTCCCCTTCACTCCACAGCAAAGAACAGCAGCTGCCTACCGAACCCCTGCGAGAACGGAGCCACGTGTGTCGTGACAGGTGACAGCTTCACCTGTGTCTGCAAAGAAGGCTGGGAGGGGCTCACCTGCAGCCAGAGTACGGCAAAACTTCCTGTTCCACTTCCTTACTACTTCCTGTCTTGACTCCTGTCTACCTCCTGTTTCCAACTCTCACCTACTGCTGCTTAAGGTTCTCTTCCCAACTATATACTCATTGGATAGCTCCTGAAAGCTGAAGTGCGCCACTAGCGTCATCATTATAGTTGTCTCTGGATAGGAGAACGTATTTTAACATACAAAAGAATGACACACGTCGCCTTTACCTTCAGTTACAGAACTCCAGGTTTTTCTAAATGATCACAGAAAATGCCTTAAATAGAGTCTGATGAGTAGTTTCAGCTGAAATATTATTAGCAAACATAACGTTGATGGATAATTGTTCAGGTGGGATTATGATCTGCCAATTATAACTATGGTGAAATTATTGCGACTGATCTCCTGGTTGACTATAATGTGAATTATAGACAGTTGTGCATGTGAACATGTTGATTTCACTCCAACATGACAATCATCTTCAGATGAATGTTTCTGTTTTCGAATACCATTTAATAACAAAATGTTTGATGTTTCATCTACAGATTCCAATGATTGCAACCCACAACCATGGTAAGCTTCATTTTAAGTTAATGCATTTTGTTGTTGCTTTCAAATTTAATTTGATTTAATTTAATTTAATATGTTTTGATTAATGATTAAAAGATGATTAAAATATATTTTTCACTTATAAAACAATTTAATAATATAAAAATAAATATAATCAGCAATATTTACCTACATATATTTTTAAACCATTTTAATGTATGAAATACAGTGCAAATTAAGCACAGTAAATAGTATGTATAAAAATACATATAATAAATATATATTATAAAAATAGAATAAATAGTAAGCTTAATTTCAATTCAATAAATTATGGTGATGCCTTCAGGTCATGTGGGAATGATCGCATTTATGAAATACGCACACAAACGACACCATGAAATAAAAAGGTATATATTTAAGTCCTGAATTTAATACATTTGAATGAAAGAGTCATGGTGGAGCCTAACTGGTATTAATTATAATTAAGTTTTAATTATTATTTATTATTATTATTATTATTTAAGTTTTTAATATAAGTTTTTAGTTTTTTTTATTTATTATTATTCTCTGTGGGTGCTCTAGAATTATTATTTTTTATTGACAAATAAAAAAATATATAAATAATAATAAACTAATATTTTCTTGTATTAAGAATTTTTCTTACAACTAAAAAACTTTGTGTTTGTCAACAAGTGGAAAAGATTAATTAAATTAAATTAAATCGATTTACTGTATTTTACGACATAACTTGAATAGAAATTTCCCAGGAGGACTTGAAGGCAGCATGAGTCCTGGTGAACTTTGACCCCTTATCTCATTGTGTGTGCAGCTATAACAGCGGGACGTGTGTGGACGGTGATAACTGGTACCGCTGCGAGTGTGCCAGTGGATTCGCGGGGCCGGACTGTCGCATCAGTGAGTGATTAATGCTTCATCAGTGTGTTGTTAGGTTGTAGCTAAATGAACACAATATAAATAGTCATATTGACACATAAGATGGTGATTTTACAGTGGTATTAAACATCGTGTCTCACCCCACAGACATCAATGAGTGTCAGTCGTCTCCCTGTGCGTTCGGTTCCACGTGTGTCGATGAAATTAACGGCTACCGCTGCCTGTGTCCACCCGGCAGAACCGGGCCCAGGTGTCAGGAAGGTACATGGTCCATGCTTGCTGTTTAATATTAATATTATTAGTCATGCAGCTATTGCTCATTCAGAATTCAAACTTAAGTATTAAACCGTTACAGAGTTGATACTTCCAATCATGCATTCATTAGGGGAACTTTTCTGTCCCCCAGAGAATAATTTATTAGTTTTTTCTAGATTTTTGATTTTATCTATAGTGTTAATATCATGGTGTATTTTATTATTATTATATATTTTTCTTTTCTAGATTTAAAGGATATATTATAGTAGCTTTTAAATCTTTGATTTTATCCATTGTGTTATGGTGTATTATGGTGTAATTTATTGTTTTTTAATCTTTTGTCTAGATTTAAAGGATATATTATAATCGTTTTTGAACTTTTTACTGAGACTATTGTGTTAATAGTATTGTGTTTTTTTATCATGAGCTCAGAGTTGGTTTGGTTTTGGTTTTAATTTTTAAATAATTCAATATTTTAAATAATTATAAAATGTACAAATGTGACCCTGGACCACAAAACCAGTCTTAAGTAGCTTGGGTATATTTGTAGCAATAGCCAAAAGTACATTGTATGGGTCAAAATTATTGATTTTTCTTTTATGCTAAAAGTCATTAGGATATTAAGTAAAAATCATGTTCCATGAAGATATTTTGTAAATTTGCTACTGTAAATATATCAAAACTTAATTTTTGATTAGTAATATACATTGCTAAGGACTTCATTTGGACAACTTTAAAGGCGATTTTCTCAATAATTAGATTTTTTTTGCACCCTCAGATTCCAGATTTTCAAATAGTTGTATCTCGGCCTAATATTGTCTTATCCTAACAAACCATACATCAATGGAAAGTGCATTTATTCAGCTTTCAGATGATGTATACATCTCAATTACAAAAAATTGACCCTTATGACTGGTTTTGTGGTCCAGGGCCAAATAATAAATTTAGTCATTTTAATTCAGAAGCAATCCATTTCTTTGTATTTTTCTTAATTAACTTATTGTAATTAGCAAGATCAATGCTTACTTTTTTTCCTCAAAAACATGAAATATCATTACCATCACAAACTGTGAATAGTGGGACAAGCAATACATGTTTTAACATAAATGAACCATAACCATAATTTGGTTTAATTTTTCCAGATTTCAATAGTCAAAATTGGAGAGTATAAAATGTAAATGTAGCATGATCTTTAAAGTAGCTTGTTTTTTCTCTCAGTCACCGGACGTCCGTGTGTGGTCGGAGGTCGGATCGCTGTAGATGGAGCAAAGTGGGCTGAAGACTGTAACACCTGTTACTGTCACAGGGGGATTGTCAGCTGTACAAAGGTATGTCAGCGTGAGCCTGTGTGTTGTAGATGTTGTTAATCGTGGACAGAAGTTAATAGCGATGCATAATTGTTTCTGAATTGGCTTCCTGCCTCTCTTCCACAGCTGTGGTGTGGCCCTAAACCTTGCCGTATGCTTGGCTCGGGACGAGACGACTGTCCTCTGGGTCAGCTGTGTGTGGCGGTGCGAGACGAGCAGTGTTTCGTGAAGCCCTGCTCCTCACAGGGCGAGTGCTGGTCTACTCACCGGCCGGCCGTGAGGGCCCGCTGTCACCCCGAGAGCGACTGCGCCAACATCACCTTCACCTTCAACAAGGACACCATGCCACAGGTGAGGACACTGGGACTGGTATTTAACATTTACTGGTAGAGTTGATTAGGTTGCATATATTGGATTAATGCACACATTTTGAAATGTTTTCTGATGTGTATTTTTGTTTTGGCTCTCAGGGAGTGACGGTGGAGCAGGTGTGTCGTGAGCTGAGGCATCTGTATGTGGCTAAAAACGTTTCGGCTGAGTTTTCTATGAGCTGTGAACTCTCTTCTGCCGCCAATAATGAGATCCATGTGGCCATCGTAAGTCAAGTTCATGCAGTATTTCATTGGCTAGAAATAGCTTTTTGTTGTGCAGTTTTAATATCCTTATAGCATTGAGGAATGACTGGAAAATTCATTGGTTTTTATCGTCTAAAAGGTGTATAAATAATATATTTATATTATTTTTGTTTATTATATGATTATTTTTCATTTATATTATTTTATTTATTTGTATTTTATTATAATTTCTATTATTTACACTAATCATTTAAGTCTGCTTTAATTCAATAATAGCTTACATGCTTCAGTCGTAAAAAAAATGTACATTTTTTTTATTATTTAAATTAGTGCTGTCAAACGATTAATCGTGATTAATCGCATCCAAAATATAAGTTTTGGTTTACATAATATATATGTGTGTACTTTGTATATTGATTATGGATGTATAAATATACACACATACAGTATATGTTTTGAAAATATGTAAATGTATTTACATGTATATATTTATATTCATATAATTTATATTATATAAAAATATATTTATTATATACACATAACATTTTCTGAAATATATACATGCATTTCAAGTTTCAAGTTTTGATTTATATGTACATAATAAATATACACAGTACACACATATATTATGTACACAAAAACTTTGATTTTGGATGCGATTAATCACGATTAATCGTTTGACAGCACTAATTTAAATATTTTGTTCATTTGTATTTTATTATTATAATTTTTTATTATTTTCATTTTGAACACTATGTATTTAATTCTGCTTTAATTTAATAATAGCTTATAAGCTTCAGCTGTAAAAAATAATATTTATGTTGATGCATTTTAAAGAAAATATTTTTTATTAAATTATATATTATGTTGTTGTATTATATTTGTTATCATTTTAACATCCCATGCATTTAGTTCTGCTTTAATTTAATAACAGCAGCTTTAGTCATAAAAAGAAACAGACTATTTAAGTCAGGATTATTTTTTAAAGGAAATATTGTGTTTTGTAGCATGTGACTGAGGATGGTATTCACGGCCGGGTTCCTGTTAAAGAAATCACAGACAGCATCATTGATCTGGTGAGCAAACACAGCGCGAACAGCTCCATCATCGGCTCCATCGCTGAGGTCCGTGTTCAGCGCAGACAACCGCAGAACCCCAACGGTGAGACACCACAGGAAGTTCTTAACCTTAGAGGAAGTGATGGATGCTCTGATTGGAAATGAAGCACCATTTTATGCAATTTCAGTGCAAGTTTATGCAATTTACACTATCAATCAAAAGTTTGGGGTTAGTGAGGTTTTAGGTTTTTAAATTAAAAAAATTAATACTTTTATTCAGCAAGGATGCATTAAATTGTTCAAAAGTGAAAGTAAAGACATTTATAACGTTCAAAAGACTTCTATTGCAAATAAATGCTGTTCTGAACTTTCAATTCATCTTGAAGAATATTGAAACATTATTTCCGCAGCACAACTGTTTTCAATATTGATAATTATAAGAAATGTTTCAGTATACTAGAATGATTTCTGAAGGATCATGTGACACTGAAGACTGCAGTAATGATGCTGAAAATTCAGCTTTGATCACAGATATAAATTACATTTTAAAATATACTCAAATAGAAAACGGTTAATTTAAACTTTTCAAAATATTTCAAAATTTTACTGTTTTCACTGAATTTTTTGTCAAATAATTTTGACTTTTGACCAACCCCAAACCTTCATATATAATTTTTTTTGCATTTAATTTTAGCTATTCAGCTACAACACAAGACTCTTCAGTTTTATTAACATATATTAAATATAATAAAATGAAAAATGCACAATAAAGGGACGTAATATTTTGCCAGCTTGTTTTTATTAATCCGTTTTCATTGGTTCTCTCGTTCAGTAGACTACTTGGTGCCACTGCTGGTGTCCATAGTGATGGCGATCTGGGTTCTTGCGCTTGCGTCGGTGTTCCTGTGGTGCGTGCGGCATCGACGCAAACAAAGCTCCAGCCCCACCGCCATCAACCCCGCCGCCCCCTACTCCACGGGAAGCACAGAAGACAACACGGTGAACAACGCCCGCGAGCAGCTCAACCAGATCAAGAACCACATCGAGAAGAACGCGTCCAACAGCAGCCTGCCGGGAAAAGAGCTGCACTGCGACAAAAAGAACAGCGTCAATGCCAAAATCAGGACGCATTTCTCCGAATCCACCAGACTAGCGCAGGAAGACTCCAGCAAGCGTCTGCAGAAGGTGCGCTTTCCATGTCAGCCGGCCTACATGCTGGTGGACAGGGACGACAGGCTGAGCTCCAACGGCACGGATGTCAGAAGTCCACACTGGACTAATAAACGAGACAACAGAGACCTGGAGTCGCAGCACAGAGCTCCGGATTCACAGCCAAGAGATCTGGATGCACAGCACAGCTTGCACAAGATGGAGTATATCGTATAGTGGCGTATAACAATCATTGCTACGCGATGTCACAAAAGGTCAAGCGAATGAAGACATCTTTCGGAATCAGAGCGCTGACTGTTGACTGTCACGACAGGGCCGGACAGTGTTTGTTCAGATGTTGCGGTCAGACCACGGGCTGGTCCGTTTTATGGCGTCTGAAGGGCCTGAGGATGTTAACCTGTGCTGAACTCCTAGCCTAAATCAGAATGTACAGTAATTGGCCAAAATCTACTAATTGTGTGAATCTCACCAAAACATGTCCAGGTCAAATTTCACCCTGAATTCATAGACATCGTTTACATTTGAATGACAATTACAGGGATAGTTCACCCAAAAATGATATTTCTGTCATCATTTACTCCTTTGTAAATTTGTTCCATTCTTCTGTTGAACACAAAAGAAAATAATTTGAAGAATGTTGGTGACCAAACAGTTGACGGTACCCATTGACTTCCATAGTATCATCTTGTGTTCATAAGAAGAAAGAAACTCGTACAGGTTCTGAACTTGAGGCTGAAAAATGATGACAGATTTTTAATTGTTTGGTGATCTGTCCCTTTAAGCACCTTTTCCATCTAACAGTACAAATACTGTAATACTAAGATTTTTTATGCAAATCAGGATACTACGTAATTAAAATTGCTTGAATTATGCTTTCTTCTTCTTTTTTTTGTATTGCATAACACTTTTATAGTGCTAAACAAAGGTTGTAAAAAATATAATTTGGGATGAAATTAGACATGGAAATGTTCTTGAGGGTTTTGTGAGTTTCATCCAGTTGTTGAACTGAACTGCATGTGCAGATTGTGTTCAATGTTTCTAATGTAGAACTTAATGCACCAGGAATAGCTTGTGAATCATTTCCAAAAATCAATAATGACTGGTGTATCATGTGCTCGAAGATTGTATTTAACTCCCATTAATTGGGTTCTTGACTGGATTTTATTTTCCCGCTCTTTCTAGCAGTTCATTTTTATTTATTCTGCTCTTTTTTTTCTTTTTTTTTCTTACATGTGTACAGGCAGACAGGTCATGCTTAGAATTTACTATGAAGAAGTTCATTGTCAGTTTAGATGTTGTTGTATAGATGACTTTGTACATATTTTCTAATTAATCATTGTGTATATTTGATTTATTAACTTAATAATCGAGAGCCTATCAGTTGTTTTTATTTATATACATTGTTTAGGTTTGAGAATGTGACCGCTTGTGTCCAACCTTTGTATTTTTGGATGGAAAATATTGTCTCTTATTTCTGAAATGCCAAAATAATAGTTTATTTTTTTGAAGAATAGGGTGTTTGTTTGTGTCTTAATCCAGAATACAATGTGCAATGTCTGTTTCAGAAAACATGTGCATGACTTGTGTTTGTAATGTCCTGAGACGTAGGCTAGATGGTTTTCCATCTAGTTTTGATACATACTTTGTCTGTTCAGATACACTTTTATAGAATGTTACTTTAAAACCATTCCTGAATATGTTTAGCATATTTTCTGCTCATAGCTGTGTTAAATGAATTTGGCAGCCCAGGATATCAAACAATGCTTGTCTAGAGTTTTCTGGTAAACCACAGTATTCAAATGTACTTTAACCAAAACATCTAAAGGGAACGAGCAGTATTAGAAGTGCAATGTTTGTACAGTAATATGAAATATGAAGAAAAGAGAACTGAATGTGATACACGAGACAAAAATGAAATCAAAATCACTTTAGTAGGCCACTTTTATTAATTGTACATTACAGTCGGACTGCTGGGCTTTTTTGGCTCAGTCCCATTTAATTCATTGAATTGTGTTTTGTTTTTTCTTCTTGTGTTTATGAAAAAGCAGAACCATGAAAACAGATCATCCTGGGGTTTGTAATACATTTTAATTACATTTCGTTCAGTTGTTTACATTAGGATTCCTTAAATCAAATAAAATTTCACTTGAATGTTTTGAAGTTATGGATTCGATTTTTTCTTTCTTTTTGGAAACAATCGAAGGAGTTTTGGTTTTTGTGTCCAAAAAAAGTAACATTTATCAAATAATATCTATAATTTGAAGCAAACACTGTGGTGCGAATACTAGTCCTAAGCTGTCCATTATCCCATGACAAAGTCATAAAAAATGCAATTTATTGTGTAAAATGTTTCTTTGGATAAATATTCATCTTGAGTAGGGTGAAACATGCTTGCGAGCAAGCCATAGAGATCTCTGATTTGTAAGTGAGTCATTCTTTGAGTCAGTTCATTTCAAAGAATCACAAATTTGTTTTAATGACTCATTGATATGAATTTGAATGATTTTTTAAAATCCTTATCCAGTAATCATAAACTACTTATGAAACATTCATGCAAATTCATTGGTCAAAAAGTGGGGGAACTCTTCTTCAAATGCTGATATATGGAATTTAAAGAATAAGTGTATCAAATGTAGCTCATGTAGCAAACAGCATAAGAATAATTGTAAATATTTCCTTATATATGCACGATTTAATGTAACCCTGTGTCTGATGTCTGACAAGGTGGACACAGCCGTAACCGGTCCCAACAGGGTCCACATTGTGTGAGTCTAGACGTTCAGCTGAGCGCAGCGGGGTGGGCGACCATGTGACAGAGGTTATGAAAGCCCTTCACACAGTCTCTCTCTGCTGTCGTGGGAAAGCTGAAGATGCACTCCAAAATAAACGGCATGAGACGCGCTTGCCTAACGTGTTTGCAAAGGCATCGCACAAAGAACGTCTTCTTCTAGATCTCTACCTCCAAATCAGTGACCCCTTCTCAACAGGCCTGATTCACTAAAGCATTTAATGTTCAAAACTGTTTTTCTGAAGCTAAAATGACCGAAATGCACTGATCATTAATCATATCACTGAAATGACACATACAGAAAGTATTTGGAGACAGTGGCGGTTCTACAACCCCAAATCAGAAAAAGTTGGGACAGTATGGAAAACGCAAATAAAAAAAGAAAGTAGTGATTTCTAAATTTACTTTGACTTGTATTTCATTGCAGACAATATGAACACAAAATATTTCATGTTTTGTCTGGTCAACTTCATGTCATTTGTAAATATACATCCTTTCCTGTCATTCAGACCTGCAACACATTCCAAAAAAAGTTGGGACAGGAGCAATTTAGGGCTAGTAATGAGGTAAATTGGTTAAATAATGATGTGATTTGAAACAGTTGATGTCAACAGGTGATTGTAATTATGATTTGGTACAAAAGCAGCATCCAAGAAAGGTCTAGTCCTTTAGGAGCAAAGATGGGCCGAGGATCGCCAGTTTGCCAACAAATACGTGAGAAAATTATTGAAATGTTTAAAAACAATGTTCCTCAAAGAAAGATAGGAAGAGATTTGGATATTTCACCTTCAACAGTGCATAACATAATTAAAAGATTCAAGGAATCTGGAGGAATTTCAGTGCGTAAAGGACAAGGGCGCAAGCCTAAGCTGAACAACCGTGATCTCCGATCCCTCAGGCGGCACTGCATCAAGAATCGTCATTCATCTATAAGCGATATCACCACATGGGCTCAGGACTACTTTGGCAAACCTTTGTCAAGTACCACAATACGTAGTTACATCCACAAATGCCAGTTAAAACTGTACTGTGCCAAAAGGAAGCCCTATGTTAACAGTGTCCAGAAGCGCCGTCGACTTCTCTGGGCTCGGAGGCATCTGGGATGGACCATCACACAGTGGAAACGTGTACTGTGGTCAGATGAATCAGTATTTCAGGTATTTTTTGGGAGGAATGGACGCCGTGTGCTCCGGACCAAAGAAGAAAAGGATCATCCAGACTGTTACCAGCAACAAGTCCAAAAGCCAGGGTCTGTCATGGTATGGGGTTGTGTCAGTGCCCTTGGCAAAGGTAACTTGCACTTCTGTGATGGCACCATTAATGCTGAAAAGTACATAGAGATTTTGGAGCACAATATGCTGCCTTCAAGAAGACATCTTTTCCAGGGACGTCCATGCATATTTCAACAAGACAATGCAAAACCACATTCTGCACACATTACAAAGTCCTGGCTGTGGAGGAAGAGGGTACGGGTACTTGACTGGCCTGCCTGCAGTCCCGACCTGTCTCCAATAGAGAATGTGTGGCGCATTTTGAAGCGCAAAATGCGACAACGAAGACCCCGTACTGTTGCCCACCTTAAGACTTGTTTGCAGGAAGAATGGGACAAAATTACACCTGAAACACTTCATCACTTGGTGTCTTCAGTCCCTAAACGTCTTTTAAGTGTTGTGAAAAGGAATGGCAACATTACAAAGTGGTAAATGCTTTACTGTCCCAACTTTTTTTGGAATGTGTTGCAGGTCTGAATGACAGGAAAGGATGTATATTTACAAATGACATGAAGTTGACCAGACAAACTTGTGATTTTAGGGGCCATACGTTAACATCTTAACCAGTGTTAGGGAGTAACTTACATGTAACAGCATTACATACAGTAATTTAATAAAAAAATAAATGTAACTGTAATCCGTTCCAGTTACTGAGAAAAAATGTGTTTTTTAAATGTGCAAATTACAGTTACTTATGAAAATGTTAAGGGATTACAAAAGGGGTTACATCTGAATATTTCTTGTAATAATATTTACTATTTCTTGTTATGTAATCTATTAACTACGCACATCATAAACCCGTCTATTTAGGCAATTACCAGATTTGGTGTCATGTCATAAACAATTAATTTGACTTAATTTGTATTTAACGGGATTACAATTTAATAAAAACGTAAATTACTAATATCGCTTTCATTTTCGCAGTTATTCAAACAGTGAATAAATTATAAGTTAGCAAAGAGCATTTACATTATCAAAGAGCATTATCACTGACTTACATCTAGCGTGAGTTTAAACACTCTAAAAATAATCACTGAAGCTGTCTACACTGTCTATTAATCTCTTACTTCATACGCACATCTTCATTTTGTTGTTTATGACAGAATTCACCAGATTGCAGTATTAAGTCAGAGAGCAGTCACACTACAGCGATGACTCATCTGAATGCCTCTGATTGGCCATTGCATTCATAACCTCAACAGAATTGTGTGTGATTGGTTATAATGCACAAACCTGTAAAAATGCTTGAAAAGAAATGTGACGCAACATGAGCAGATGTAATGCCGCAATCGACACTTTCATTTAATATTTACTTTATTCATGACAGCCATAATAGATTTAGTTAAAGGGTTACTCCACAACAAGGATACGTCTTCTACGTTTGTTTACACTTTGATTTGAACAAAAACAGCGTATCCGTGTGGTGCGGCTGACACAGAACAGCGTACGCAGTTTGCGTCCAGCGGATATTCTCCAAAATGGCGCTACGCTGATGCAGAGGAGACGAATTGTTGAATAAAGTCGCTATTTTTTTGTTTTCTTTGCGTACAAAAAGTATTCTCGTCGCTTCGTAATGTTACGGTTGAACCACTGATGGCAGATGGACTATTCTGACGATGTTTTTATACTTTTCTATGCCTTGACAGTGTTAATTGTTTGGCAGTCAATAGGACAGTCACAAGCCTCCTGGTTTTCATCCATAATATCTTAAATTGTGTTCCGAAGACGAACAAAGCTTTTACGGGTTTGGAACGACATGGGTGTAAGTGATTAATGACAACATTTTCATTTTGGGGTGGAGTAACACTTTAAATAAGAGCATTAAACTATTGTTTAGGAATGTACAGTGTTAAACGTTATTACTGAATTTATGAATATGCAGGATTAACTAGTAATCCCCCGTAAAGTGTGAAACGTGAAGTAAAATAACCCACGATTCCATTTACCCGGGGTTTAGAATTAGAACCATTTAGAACTATATCAAATGTGAAAAGTCCTCATGTCATCTAAATTCAAGTTTTGTGGCCTTTACACCATGTCTTTAGCTCTAATGGCATCTTGTACTTCTAAACATTGACAAAATTATTTTAAAATCTAATATGACAAAAACAGACCAGGTGTAGGCCAATTGATGACTCATCCTGCACTACAATTTTTTTGTCCAATCAAATACTCTGTAGAATGAGATGAGCTCTTAGATATGTCCTTTTTCCAAAGACAAATGTCAACACAGGAAAGAAAACTGCACTCGTCCAGAGATTTCCCAGGCTCATGCAATGATGAAAACAATAGTTATAATGTTCAAAATTGTTTGGACACTTTCTGGTCTAACATCAGTGGAACATGTTCATCTGTGTGAACTTGAGGAGAAGTGACTTCATACTGTACAACCACTGAAAATCAAATTGACGCCATTTGCTTAAACATATTTTTGTAACAATGACTTCGTTCTGAAGTTAGTTCTGAGAAAAGCTCTAGCAGCACAGATAACACTTGGTTTGACATTTTGAATGCAATGACATTCATTCGTTTGTAAGTGTGGCATAAGCGTCCAAATGCTTTTTGGGCCCACTGTATCATTTTTCATTTTAATGGATGTACAGCGAGCAGAACAAATGCCTTCTGTGAAAGCCCCATAGTTGCCTGTAGACAGATGAATTCATAAACACATTTGGATTATTAATCTAACTGACCCCTCGTCTCCTGTTTGCAGGAAATGCTGACATCAGAACAGCAAGTATGACCGTTTCGTTGACTTCAAAGCCCAAGAAACGGGTTAGGCTGAAGGAAAGTCTGAAACTTGACTTGGCCACCCTCTTGAACACTAATGGCTCCATCACGTTAACAAATTTGTCACGGTAACTGGACTCAGTGTTCGCTTCAGAACAACACAGCGGCGGGTTCAACTGCCAACCAGGGCTGAGGTGATGTAACATGAGCTTCCTAAAGGAGTTTTATCGTCATTTGTTCTCTGAAAGCATATTAGAAACCGATCTGTGTGTGTTTGCACTGTAAGGAGAGTGACTCCATAGCAGAAGGTTGGAAAGTACAAAGCATTTAATGCTAAGAGACGCTTGAACTCAAATTTAGCCACAAAAACATTACCTCCGGTTCAAAACCCAGTGAGATGCCTACACAAGCAGTATTTAAAGATAGCATGGACACATTCCCAACACAAAGACTGTTTTAAATAGTAGAAATCAAAATAATGCCTTGTTTTGGCTAAATTGTAAAGCTTTCATGGAGAATGCAATCCCATAATGCATTGCGCTCGGGTCAGTGGAAACATCATTAGATATGGTGGAGGAAGGGGGGAAATTTGAATATAAATAAAGTTCATATGAATCAATAAAAATAGACCAAATTTTGTTCTATTTTGGTGGGACTGTTAGCTTAGCAATATGCTAACGACAAACTCTGCTGAAATTAACTGTGAGTCAAGTTTCCAGAGCAGTTCATGTGAACGGTTCTACTTGAGTTGTTGCTAAGTGTTTCATAATTGTCACTTTTCAGTTAGGATGCTGCCTTATAAGGCAGCAGACAACAAAGTTCTGGAACCGAACCATTGTAAAATAAGCATATGTTTCAGACCTTAAAAAGCCATAGACACTCTCACATTAGAATCGTCTGTCTTGAACACAGACTAACAAGGGTCTCTTACAGACACAACAACTCAGTAGACAACACACACATAAATTCACGCACCCTGAGGAGACGGGGGCCCATTCCTGCAGAAAGACTTTCCCAGTGCAGCCACACCCGGAGCAGATGCATTTTAGAGCTAATAATTATTTCCGTACCATGACTCAGCCTTCAAATGTGTGTGTGTGAGACAGCGAAACAGAGACGCAAGAGTGTGTGGGAACTCGGAGATGGTGATGTCAGTTTTCCTTTAGGCCGAAGAATGTGCAAAATAAAATGAGGGAGGGAGAAAAACAGGGAAATAATAGCAGAAAGAGCAGCAGCCTCCCCTCAGGCTTTAGTCAGCAATTCAGACTGCAGTTATATTGACAAATAGATTATTGACAGACTAATAGAGATAGTTTACCTCCTCCGATTGTGACACAAATAAATTGTTTTATGCTATATTTTCTTTCATAATGCATGTTCCTGGTCTGATTGTGCATGTGATCTATTTTTTAAACATATATAAAAATTAACCGATAAATAAATAAATGTAAAATATACATTTATACTAAAAATAATTTCACTTCTTGACATGTCATCAATCCCTCTTTTTCATCTTAACCTCTTCAACCACCTGGTTCATCTTACATTTTATCAGCATTTTGTCAGGGGTGAATATCCTGCTTCACGCAGAAATATGTCAGATTGTTATTACTGCTCATTTTACGTTTTGGTCAGACAGTCTCTTCCTGTCTAAATGGATAGTTTTTGGCAGCAATAAGCTGCACCATGGACCAGACTTTGTGTTGTTAGTCAAAAATCTAATCTTGTGAAGTCAAAGAAACATAAAACGCACATGTTTATGTGCTAATAGCATATGAGGCCAGTGAAAACATCCATTCATTATGGTGGGAGGCATGTAAATAAGTTATTTTTATACTTCAAGTATCAATAAAATACCCATTTGTGTGTGTGTGTGTGTGTGTGTAGTTAGCTTAGTAACATGCTAAACATAAACACTGCATGCTTTCATGCTAATAGCATATGCAAATAATCAAACGGAAAAAACAAGTCATAAAATCACACAAACTCCTATGCACAAATCACACAGCACAAACCCAGTGACACACTCCTTCTTCCTCTTTAGTTCCTTTAATCACTCTGAAACATGAGAGTGTGTAAGAGAGGTCATAAAAACAACATACAGCCTTACGACTGAGAGAGAATATAGCCTTTATCTAGAACATTCCTGTGTAATGCTTTTTAAGGTCTCTTTAATCTGAGCCCAAAACAAAAGCTGGATCTTTGGTTTCGGAGGCAGGAAGTGTGTGATCAAACAGAGACGACCGATGGAAGACGGTCTAGATTTCAGGGCTTCACTGTTAGCGATTAGCTTATCTGGAGAGGCGTAACTGCTCTGTTATTCTTCAGAGTGATAACAGTCTGATTGGTTTCTCTGATGTAGATATTTCCCACAGTATCATATCCTTGACATAGAGCTACATGGCACTACTTAAATACTTCACAAGTGGCTTATTAGCAAAGACGTTACAGTATGAGTCCTGTTTTGGAGTAAGTTGTAAATTCAGTCAGCGCATGGATACCACAGCAATAAAAAAACATAGGTTACTTCACAAGCCAGAGATTTCTTTATAGGAGCATTAATTTATGTTTCTTCCTGTTGCATAAACTAATGGCCTAATCGAGGCATTGCTAGGGTCTTCTCAGTAGCCGCGTTTCCATTACCCTTCAAATTGTGCAAATTGAAATTGAAAATACGCCTAATGAAAACACGTAAATTTTGCAAAAACTCTCATATATCGCAAAAACGGTTTCACACTCACATGAGGTGGTTTTTCAGGCAATTCAAAAAGGAATATATCACAAAACTGCAATGCAAACCGTGTTTTTTTTCACATTTACAGGTCACTAAAGATACCTTCACTAGCGCTCCTTCACTAAAGATACACGCATACGTCTCCTTCGATTAAAAATAATGGCTAGTGCAGTGGCTGCAATATAGCCTTCGTAAACCTACCAACATCCGTCGCCATTTTAGTTGCAACATCTGTTAATGGAAAAGCTATCCATTCGCAATAGGTTTTTTATTAACGTTTATAAAATATCACAAAAGTTTTGTGCAAATCTCTAATGGAAACCTGGTCAGTGGTTGCCATAATGGTTTCCATCCAAAGTTGCGAATTTAACTTATTTGCGAATAAGCAGTTTCCATCCAATGAGTCAAAGAGAACAAAATCATCACTTCCTGATAAACTGGCACTAAATATCAATAAGAAAAGGCAGGAGAAGCCACTGCATATAATAGTTTTCATGTATAATAAAATACTTGCGCATCAGAGTGAACAGACGAAACACAATAAATGCGGTCATTGCTCTCGGAGGTGGATGCCTGCTGTTTGGCAACACAGTTGAGTTAGATAGTTTTGGGAGGCAATTATACAGAAATACTTTGACGACAGACTTTGCTGGGGCATTTAAGAATAATCATAACATTTCAGATGCTGTGCATCTGATCGGTCTGCTGGTTAGTCAGGTTATGCCATCCCATAGTGCAAAGTCACATGGCTTTTTTGATGCGCATGGTGGAATTTATTCGCAAAATGTGTCTCCAACTCACATTATTCACATTAAGCCTTTTTCGCACAAATCAAATACCACCTCAAGTGAGCGTAAAAACTTTTTTGCAAACTGTTTTTTTTCCAACTTCAAAATGCGCATAAAAACAGGGTGATGGAAACATAGCTATTGTCCTTGGTTGTTGTAGGCTCTTCTGGGTTGTTGCTAGGTGGCCAATGTCAACATTCTCCAAAAGAGCAACTTCTGCCGACTGTACCTTTATTTTTAAGAGTGTGGATGAGCTGATCCTGTTTTAGATGGAGTATGTAGTGCTGAGAGTCCAGCTCTCTCTGTGGAATGAAAGCACAACTGGGCTGTTTGTGTGTATTTGATCTCACCCTACAGTGCAAACTGTTGACAAACCCCATGCTATTGCAGTGAATGTGGAATGTGGGTCAGGCACAAGAGAAAGCAACACTCTGACCTGTTCAGACCCTCTGAAGATCAAAAACAAAGTGGACAAAAGTCAAGATTCACAGATGTACTGCCAAGCACATGCACACTGCATCATGTTTTTAGCACTCATACAGATCTCCACACCTGTGATCATTTCTGTGGTGTTCATGATGAAGAATAGTTTCCGTCCAAGTCTGTTATTTTTATGCAAATGCAATAACGAGGTGATGATAAGTCACGTTTTAGTCAAGCAGCGATGTTCACTTCCTAGAACAGCGGAGAGTCATGTTTGACTGACTGCGATTCATTTGTTCCCGTCAAACGATTACTACCTGTGACGACATCAACAGAGCATCTTCTCTTACATCACATACCAGAAGCTCCTGGAAAAAAGGTGTGTCCAGCAAACACACACACACACACTGATTCAGATGAGTCTGCAGTTACAGTTAAACAGTTGGGTGTGTCAGAGGCTCAGAGCTGAGGTACAGTTCAAATCGTCAAATCAAAGGTTACAGCGCTGAGCCTGAACGTTTAAAAATGGATTCAAATCTTGCCTGTTTCTAGGCTGTTGCTGGAATGTTCTTAGCTGTTGCTAGGGCATATCTTGACTGTTGCTGGGGTGTTCTAGGAAGTTATTAGGGTGTTGCTAGGGTGGGGTGTTCAATGCAGTTGTTAGGGTGTTGCTAGGCTGCTGCTGGAATATTCTAGGCTGTGGGGTTCTATGGAGTTGCAAGGGTGTTGCTAGGGTTTTCTAGGTTGTTACTAGGACATCACTAGGCTGTTGCTGTTGCTGACACGTCCTGGCCAGGATTTCTATATTGCCTAATATCTAGGTTGTGGCTGCTAAGGAGTTGTTTGGCTGTTGCTAGGAAGTTCTATGCAGTTGCTAGGGTATTGCTAGGTTGTTGCTGGGGTATTCTAGGCTGTTGCCTGAATGTTCTAGGCTGATGCTAGTGCATCACAGGGGTGTTGCCGTGGTGTTGTAAGAAGTTGTTACATTGCTGCTAGGCTGTTGCTGGAGTGTTCAGTGCAGTTGCCAAGGTGTTGTTGTGGTATTTCTGGCTGTTAATTCTAGTGCATCACTAGGCTGTTGATGTGGTGTTCTATGGAATTGCTAGGCTGTTGCTGGGGTGTTGCTAGGCTGTGGCTCAGGTATTCTAAACTGTTGCTAGGGTGTTCCTGGGCTGCTGCTGCATGTTCTGGTCTGTTGCAAGTGAATCGCTAAGCTGTTGTTGTGGTAATCTTGAGAGTTGTTAGGCTATTCTGTATACTGACAAAAAAGACATGACAGATACATTTTTGAACTCAAATTTCAAACAATTTGTCATTCTGATAATATTGTTTGTAACAAAACATATATGTTTAATTAGAAAAATGCAAAACAGAAGTATTTTCACTAGTTTTAGTACCTTGTTTGTGTGTGTGTGTGTGTGTGTGTGTGTGTGTGTGTGTGTGTGCATTTCCTTGTTTGCATGCAGGTGAATGAAAATTAGGCACATTAACCTTTTAAAATTTCCTGTGAGTGAGACAGAGCTTGGAAAAGAGGAAAAGAGTGGGTGAGAGAGGGGAAAGGTTTCTCACTAATGGATGTAAGTGGTTGCTGTCATCAGGGAAATTGCCCCATGGCCTATTGAAGTAATGATAGAGAAGCTGCAGAACCAGGTGTTACACTCACTACACACCCTGCTGACACACAAACACACTCTTCATTTCTTCATGGGGAGATCTAGCCGGAGGCTGCTGTCCTTCAAAAGTGGTAGTCAATATGAAAATGAGGTAAAGTAAAAATACTGCAACATCTCTGACTAACCACGCGCTCAAACACACGTACATGTATTTGCACACACAAGAGTGGACTTTGAATATAGTCATGTGACACTGTGATGATGGTAGTCTTGTGTGGTGGAATCAAATCTGGCAACCAAAAATGGCTCACTTGGAAACAAAGACATTATTTGAGTAACACATAAAGCTTCCAACCACAGTTTGCTTTTTTTCTTATGTGCCATATAATTTCATGATACCACAATAAAAAAAACTGTAATATATATATATATATATATATATCCCTTCTATTTTATTTCATTATTATTATCATTATTTTTTTATACTGGCATCTTACCCATTTATTTAATTTTTTAATCATTAATACTATTTTTGTCAGTTCTTTTTATTGTATATGAGGCCCATTTCCACCACATTAGAAGAAAAACATGCTTTGGCAATCATAATTATGACATAATTAGTCGAAATTAAAAGGTCATAGTTACAACATAATAAATCATAATTATGACTATACCTTTTAATAATTAAAATTATTACCTTTAATGTCATAATACATAAATCATAATATATATTATAATATATCATAAAGTCATAATTTGGGGGCAGTCGTGGCCTAATGGATAGAGCGTTGGACTTGGTTCGAGTCTGAGGTACGGCAGGGATTGTAGGTGGGGGGAGTGAATGTACAGCGCTCTCTCCACCTTCAATACCAGACTGAGGTGAGACCCTTGAGCAAGGCACCGAACCCCCAACTGCTCCCCGGGCGCCGCAGCATTGCTGCCCACTGCTCCGGGTGTGTGTTCATGGTGTGTGTTCACTGCAGTGTGTGTGCACTTGGATGGGTTAAATGCAGAGCACAAATTCCAAGTATGGGTCACCATACTTGGCCACACGTCACTTCACTTAATTGTAACTTTTTTATCTCATAATTATTACTTGGTTACTTTATCTTATAATTATCTCATAATTATTACTTAGCTACTTTATCTTATAATTATTACTTAGTATCTCATTATTTAAACTTTTTAGGTCATAATTATGATTTGTATGAATGTATGATTTTTTTTTCTTATGTGGCAGAAATGGGTTTCCAAACTTGTTTGTATTAATGCTTTGGCAGCATTTGTATTGAAGTATTATGAAATTTAAAATTTGAATTGGTTGTCAATAGCAGGTGTAAACAGGACCTCTGTGTCCGCACATGCCCCAAAAGAACCGCTGCTGATTGGTGGATTAGTATGAGATGGGGGGGTAGTTTAGGCGTGTCGCTGTAGTACAAACTAGTTTCCCACACTGACTACATGTGTACGTGTGTGTGATAGATGACTGCCATATAGCCCTGAGCTTCTACCAATTAGCCAGTTTAAATTGTTATTGCCCTTCATCATTCCTTCAAAAGCTTCCATTTCTTTTTCGCTGTCTCCTCATGGCATGGAAAGACTGGAAACTGTCTGAAGAGAGATGGAAATGAATGCAATAAAACATCCCGCTAACTTTTGGGAAATAAACAATCACCAGGAATGACTATGACACATGTTTTCTGTGAAGTGACTTTGTGGTGATCTATTACGACTGTGAATCTGAGACTTGAATGCAGGCTAAAAAACAAAATACTGAGACAGACACTCCCTCTCATTTATCTTTATTTAACATCTTATAGTAATCTAGTAGGCATAGTTGTCATCTTAACACACACACACACACTGTGGGGGAACCTGGCACGCTCTCGGTGGGATTACTTGTGGAGTTACAGTGTGTGTGAGGGCAAATTCTCATGGGAACTGCAGAGACGCTGGCCTGTTTTAACAAATGCAGCGTGTTTACCACACAGACTAATTAGAGAGAAAGCCTGGTGTCGAAATGAGTGGGAATGCTGTATTGTGAAGGATATTTCAGTCCCACTTCATACAGAAAGCTCAGAGGATTGCATTCATGGAAGCGTTAAAGGAAAAGTTCACCAAGAAATTAAAAAAATCTGCCATTATTTTCTCACACTCATGTAGTTTTTTTCCAAAACACAAAAGTAATTTTTTTTTTAAGGATCTTTACACAGTACCAAAGAATGATAGTTTTGGGAAAATTCTGAGAAACAAGAACTAACGTTTTCCAAACGAAACCAAAAGTTGTTAACCTGGTTGTGCATCAACTGTCGTTGTATGGAAAAGAGCTGCTTCCCATCAGGGAACATTCTCAGAACTTTGGCAAACATTCTGAAAACGTTCTCTCAAAGTTATAAATGTTCTTCCAGTAACATTAACAGAATGTTCATTCAAAGTCATTCAAAGGTTAATACAGTTCTCGAAACGTTAGTAAATCCCTTACCAAAAAGTAGTGTACTTCAAGTTTATTTTAAGTATACTTAAGTAAAGTTCAAGTATATTTTTAAGTATACTTTATGTAGTAAATATACAAATATCAGTGTACTTGTAGTATACTTGTAAGTGTACTATTTCAATACTCTTTGGGACTAAATTGGCCCACTTTCTAGTATATAAAAGTATACTTTAAGTATAACAGTAGTAAACTTTTAGTACACAACTAGTTTACATCAATGTTTTTAGCTTGTACTACAATTATACTAAAAGTGAACTTATAGGTATACTGATAGTTTACTAATTAAATACTTGTAGTAGCATTTTTAGTACACTTTGAAGTATAGTCTCAGTAAACTACTAGTTTAGACACTACACTCTAAAAATGCTGGGTTAAAAAATAACCCAACCTTAACCCAGTCGCTGGGTAACTATGGGACAGAATGCACGCTGGGTTGTTTTGACCCAAGTGCTGGGTTAAACCATTTGACCCAGAATGCTGGGTTGTTTATTTGACCCAACCAGTGGGTCAGGTTAACTGTGTTGCTGGGTTAAACATTACCTAAATATTGGGTTATTTGTTGTCTCATTGCCTTGCTACTTTTATATTTACCAATATTACCAATAATAATAAATAACAATCACAAAGGAATGTAAAATTATTATTTTTCTGTAATACAATTACACAACACAAAAAATGCTACTGTAAATATCAATTTAATGAGTTTTCACATTTCTTTTTAAAACAATTTTTGAATGGGTGCTGTTACACATTACATCCAACCCCTACAGACACAAATAAAACAACGGTTTTTGTAGATCAGTTTCTTTAAAACACAAAACTGTGTAAACTAGGTACTGTAGATTCCTATTCTTTGTCAACATTGCAGCATCATAACACTATGAAATTGATTATTGCCACATGAGAATCAGTCCAAATATTGTGCCATTAAAACTAAGCCAAACAAAGAGACCTACAACAGACAATACATGTGACAAAAAAATAAAACGTTACAAGTGGCCAGAAAAAACTGTTGCCCTCAAATACCTCACACACGAAGACTCATGTCCATCAATATGATATACTGCATGCTGGAGAAATTCCCAGATGTTAGTGTAGATAACATCAAGCACAAAAAAGGACTTGAAAAAGATAAACAGCCTCAAGCAACAAGTCCGTTTCAATGGCATGGCCCGAAACAATGGTAAAGGTGTAGGATGTCGTTGTCTCGTCACCAAGGCGCAAAATGTGCAGGAATGCATCACCATGTTGGGCCCCACCTGTTAATTACACAACACTTAGTCTTGCAACATAACTTACATTTTCACAAGGTGTAACATTTAAGTTGACTTAAATAAATAACTTTTAAGTGTATTTTATGGAAATCAGCCAAACCATCAGGGTTTTCCTGTGAACTGGGTCTGGTAAAGGTTGCTCAAACAAAATATTTATCATGTTACTGATTTAGGTTTCTTTCTGCTTACTGGCACTTCTTGGTTGTCTACCTAAATTTCATCCAACCAACATGGCATAAATTATGTGGTATTTAAAGCCCCCATTATATATATATATATATATATATATATATATATATATATATATATATATATATACAGTACTGTGCAAAAGTTTTAGGCCACTAGTATTTTAGCCAGCTAAAAAAAAAATTTTAAGTCAGTTATTTCGATCTTTTGCTGTAATGTGTCTGTAGGAAATATCAGTTTTCATTTCCAAACATTCATTTTGCCATTAATTGTAATAATCCAGTGAGATTTTTGTTTGCACAAAGAGTCTGAAAAAAGCCAGTGCTCCACACAGAGATCTGATCATCATCCAGTCTGTCTGGAATGACATGAAGAAACGGAGACAGACTAAATCCAGAAGAACTGTGGCAACATCTCCAAAATGCACCAAGAAACCTCCCTGCAAAGCTTCCTGAAAAACTATGCTCAAGTGCACCGAGGGCAAAAGCTGCTTTAAACGCAAAGGATGCTCACACCAAATGTTGATTTAATTTAGTTAATTGATAAAGGAAATCTATTTATGACATTATTTTTGACAGCATCCTCATTTTACAGCATTTTTTCCACAAGTGCCTAAATCTTTTAACAGTACTGTAGCTCTGCAGGTAGGTTTCTTGAAGCATCTTGGAGACGTTGCCACAGTTCTTCTGGATTTAGTCTGTCTCAGTTTCTTCATGTCATTCCAGACAGACTGGATGATGATCAGATCAGATCTCTGTGTGGAGCACAGCCTATGTGTGGGCTGTTGTCAGACATTCACTGGATTATTACAATTAATGGCAAAATGAATGTTTGAAAATGTAAACTTTCCTGTAGCTCAAATGGTAGAGCATGGCGCTAGCAACGCCAAGATCATGGGTTCGATTCCCAGGGAAAGCAAGAGCTGATAAAATGTAAAACTGTAACTTGAATGCAATGTAAGTCGCTTTGGATAAAAGCGTCTGCTAAATGCATAAATGTAAATTGATATTTCCTACTGACACACTACAGCAAAATATAGAAATAACTGACTTAAAACCATTTTTTAACAGGTGAAAATACTAGTGGCCTAAAACTTTTGCACAGTACTGTTTAGAGCAGAAAAAGTAAAAAAAAAAAAAAACTTACAGGTTGTACGTCAAATGAATGACTTCCAGGATTCTGTGATTGTAGGTCTGAAGACCTTTCCTCCGTTCTTGAATATTGATTGGGGAAGCAGAGTGGGCAGGACTTTGAAAGCACTCTCCCTTTTAGCATCTAAACCATAAGAATAATACAGTGCAAACTGTGAAACTGATCTCACAATCAAAACGACACATTGAAACACTTTTCCTGTGAAAATGTCTTCATTCCTTTAAATAGCTTGGATCGGATTGGATTGGATTTAAATAGACTGGATCAGAAACAAATGACACAGGCAGACCATGTGACAATGGCATGGCTGAAGTGTGACTTAGTCAGCCTACATTAATGACTTCCTGAGACAAACATAATGTAATTTATTAGGAATATGTAGATGTTAGTGACGCTCTGGCAGAGGTGCTGCTGCTGTGTACACTCACAGAAAACAATGTGCTCAAATTTTAAAGATGTGGGGCTCTGACTATCGTCAATACACTATACTATGGTCTATCTGCACAACCCCACTAACAATTTAACCATTTCAAATGTCTGTAAACGAAACCATAAAATCAAAATTAATTCTTACCATGCCAAGTTTTTCTAGAAGCCTGGGGAACTCCTTCAAGATTTCTGGGAGGCTTGTAGACCCATTGCTGCGAATCCACCATTTTCTCGAATGTTTTTGGGAGGCAAAACAGATTCTGTAAAATAAGGATGAAAAACTGGGTTAAAAGACAGCAAAACCATACAGTACGCCAGCCTGGAAATCCAGTGATCTGCCTATTATTCATTAATCTCAAATACAACTTATTATTTCTAACAGTAATATATAAAGAACACTTTACATGGCCTCTCTAACTTACTGTGAACCTGGATAAACCTCTTGTGTCCTGATTAAAGCAACACAAGCATTCACTAATATATAGGAAGAGTAAAAGGACCTCAAACACCAGAGATTAAGTCTAACTTTACATACTGTAGCTAAGACAACGTTACATTTAAGTAACAATATTTAACAATAATATTACATACCATTTAAGAATAATATTACATACAGTAATATCGTGGTTTAACGTTAAGGGTAGCTAATGCAGCTAACCTTACCTGAGGAAAAGAGCGCGAAAATGGAAGTTATTGTTGGATTCGGCACATCGCAGATATTTAACGTTACTTGAAAAAAAGACATTAAAAGATCAATTTTAGTACGAAATGATATAATTCTGACAAAACATTACAAATCCATACAGAAACGTTACACAGACAGTAAGTTAACTGAACTTACAACTGTATTTCAGACCTAACGATAGTTCATACCTTTTCCATAAGGCGTTAAAATATATGTATATAACTTTACACGCACGCGCGCTCGCTCTCTCTCTCTCTCTCTCTCTCACACACACACACATACACAAATATATATAACTTTTATATAACGATAAAGAGATTGTTGAGGCCTTTTTTGACAACAAAAATGTGAGCGTTAACCCGCACAGCGACAGATCAAATATCACATTAACCTGAAATCAGTGTGCTCTTACCACAGCTTATTAAAAATAGAGGTAAATAATCATATCATCATATTAATTTACCGTGTAATCCTGCTTGCTGCGAGTTGCTTGACCGTCTGAGGACGAGTGAAGAATCCAGAAAATTCGATGAAGAGGAAAAATAAACAAACCGGTTGGGTCAAAATAACCCCACCCAGGTGTTCAGTGGTGAAAGAACCCCTTGCAGTCCATTTGACCCAGCATGAACAACCCAACTGTGTGTTTACAGTACCGCAAACAACCCAGATTATGACCCAGCACAATTAACCCAACAATGTGTTTACAGAAATAACCCAGCACTTTTAAGAGTGTATGTCCCTATTAGGTATTAATTTGTATAGGCTATATATTGTTATATGAATATCTGAACATACAAAACATCAAAAGAGAGAACAGGGTATCTGCTTGTAAACAGAAACATTTTATTATAGCTTCATGCATTATTTTTTAAAACACTTGAATGTGGGTAAGTTTCATAAATAAAAAATAAAGAAATAAACAACATTTTGAACAAAAAGCTGAAAAAAAGACTGAATTGGATTCAGAATGATAATCAAAACGTAGATGAGTCGATCAACACCCCAAAGCTTGACAGTCCTCTTCATTGATCGACATTTTATTCCATAACGTTACACAGTTTTGATGCAGTTTTATGTCTGATGATCGTGTTAGATTACATGTGGAAGTATCTGCTGTTTCTTTTTCTTCTTCACTTGAGTTTTTTTTGTGGAAATTCTGTACAGAAGATGTGTACTAGCGTTCCCTGCTGTATAACAATGAAAACACGGATTCTAGGAGCACAAGTATCCACCTTTTTCTTGGTTAAGGCTAGAATGGCACTACTGGGCATGCGCACATCAATACAACAATAGTTACTATTTTCTCATTCCTGTAAGGGGTAGGTTTAGGGTTGGGGTAGGTGTAGATGTTAATAAAACACAATCTAATAGGTAGAAAATTAATTTCATTGTTCATTTCCGGTCCGAGCTGTATCCCTTCTAGCCACAACCATAGATATCATATAGAGATAATATGATGTCTATGGCCACAACCCTTTTTCTTGCCGTAAAAATGGGCGCGGCCATTTGTAAATTCTATGGGTCTAGCTTCCGGTCTCATCCGCGTCCAGATATTTTTAGCTGTATAAAACAGTTTGTTTTGCTGCTTGATATTGAAAATTGATGTGTCTTATCATATTATTTTAATGTATTATCTTAATTGTGAACACACTGGTTTGTAGTTGCAAACAGTTTTACCGTTTACTGCACGTTGTTATTCTCCTCGTTATTTACCTATAGCGGCTAATGACCCGGAAGTCTCACCCATAGGCTTACTTCCGCGTTGAAGTAAAAGTATGTCAAGTATACATTTTAAGTATATTTCTGAGAAGTACATAAAGACCATTTCTGAGAAGTATACTTTCCTATTTATAGTTTAAAAGAAGTATACTAATAGCAAACTTGAATAAACTTTTTTTCCGTAAGGGATGTATATAGAGCATTCATGGAATGAGTTTTTTTTTCATTTTCTGAATGTTACTAATTGATTCAGAATGTTTAACATTCAGAAGTAACAATTGTATAATGTTTGCAATGAGATAAAATGGAATGTTCCATGAAAAACGTTTAAAAACATTTTAAAAACTGCACATTTTAAACGTTAAGGCAACATTAAGAAAAAAACTTTTTCATAAGTTAATGGAAATGTTAGCAAAACGTTATTAGAACATATTTTTGTTTGCTGATGTTCTTCCACTATAAGTTGCAATCAGTTACAATTGAGTTTTCCGGTAATTCATGCCAGTGGATCGGAACTGTGTGGAATGATCTCGCTTTTAATATTGGAGTATCAACCCCTCCAAAAGCTCCACACCATGTCATTAGTGTCTTTAAACAGATAAGACCCAGATGCTGCACATTCCGGGCATTATAAAAGACAGTCACAGACTATAACTGAAATGCTCTTCTTCTTCCATGTCAGGTATGTAGACTGTCATTACATTTTATTGATGTTTTTGGAACATTATGCAGTGGAGCAAAATGCAGCAACACCTTGTTCCACAGGAATGAGACACTGAGAGAGTTGTTATTGTAAACAGTCCGCCAGCTGTGTTCTGGGATAGTTTTGTATCAAATCAATGGTTTTGGCTTTGACTAAAAACTAATTAATAGTTCACACAACTACCTGAAACACATTACGGTCCTTTGCATACAATGTATACTGCATAATATGCTGTAAGCAGTACAGTAGTAGCCTGTTTCCATCCAAACTCTCTGCCTATACATAGGACACACATTTGCTCATCATTTTTAAAGTGCATACTCTCACAAGTGTGATCACTAACATGAGTAAATAGCTCCCTCTGCTGGTGCTACATAGGTGTGACAAATTATTCTCAAATTAAAATCCGCCTATTTGATTAATTTTCTGTTGAAAAATAATATCACGCCGCATATTATTATTATTAATTTGTTTAACTTTATCACGCCTCTTCGAATAATACTATTCAATTCAATTCAGTTCAAGTTTATTTGTATAGCGCTTTTCTCGATACAAATCGTTGCAAAGCAGCTTTACAGAAAATTTAAGTTTCTATTTTAAAGTTTCTACATTATATTTAGTAGTAACTTATCAGTGGTGACTGTCAAGTTGATGTCCATAGAAATGTACAGTAAAATTAAGCAGTTAGTTAATGACATGTAATCAAACAGACAGTGAACACTAACTGCAATGACTATATGTTGCGATTAAACTTATAGCAAAATTTGATAGTTTTGTATGTTAAAACTATATACAGGCAGAATAATAAACAGGCATTATCACCCAAAGTATATCCAATCAGCATAAATTAAAAACAGTATTCATAATCATATACTATAAATAATTTAGACAGTATTTACATTTGGTATATTAAACAAACCCACTATTATTATCATACTAATAATAGTGGCCTTTAAAAAACGTATTGTAGCCTAGCTTTTTACAAGTGCGATACAAACCTCCGAGCGGCAAATTTGGTAAAAAATAATTAAATACAATAATCAGCATTTTAATGTTTGGACTGAATTCAAATATTTAAGTTAAATGGGGGATTTTCTTATTTTTTAGTCAGGACAATTTTCGGCTACCTACGTCTCCATCGTCAGGACCCAAAATGGTGGCTGCGTGAGTAGAAGCAAAAGCTGAAGGTGAGTGAGTTATTATAGAGATAGTTATAAGCATGTGCACATTTAACATTATATCACCAAACAGATATTTAATTTGTCAGCCCGCCTATTTAAGTCTAAACCTGTCAAAATTGTAAACGACATATTACTGCTTCTAAAGTGCATGAGAGTATTAAATAACATGTAGAAGAGAGACCGGGGCAAGTTGTCACACTCCAGTGAATGTCCCAGGGGAAAAAAAGTGCACTTTCATAATATACTTAAAGTGCTTTTTTTCGCGCACTAATTTTGTATATAATATGCTAAAAAAAGGTGTTTTTTTTTTTAGTACTTAAGACTAAGTGTATTCAACTGTGGTATTTTGGGACACTGTGAATATGAACTAAAATGTGCTTTTAACATACTATCTCTGTATTTAAAAAAATATATATTTAGTTACCACCTGTAGCACACTTGAACCATCTTTCATACACTAGTACACTTAAGTGTACTTCAAGTGGTGACTAAATACATTTTTTAGAGAGTATGTTAAAAGTGCATTTTAGTTTATATTCATGGTGTCCCAAAATAGCACAGTTGAGTACACTTAGATGATCTTAAGTTTATCTTAAAAAGTACTAAAGAATCATTTTTAGTATATTAAGTTCAAAACTAGTGCGCAAAAAAATAGAGCACTTTAAGAATATTATGAAAGTGCACTTTTTTCACCTGTGACATTCACTGGAGTGTGACAACTTGCCCCGGTCTCTATTCTACATGTTATTTTATACTCTCATTTAAGTATTTTAAGTGTACTTTTTTTTTTCACCTGGGGTGACAACTGCCAAGAACCGTCTCTTTCCCTTGTTCCACTAGACTCATGTTTTTCATGTCTTTTAGTTTCTGTAGACATGAGTAGGCTCCGGAGCTTTTGGAATAACTATAAAGTGCTGATTGTTATGGGCTCTGGCCTCGGGTTGGTTCACTGGGGTTGGTACTCGATCAAATCCAATCCACTGCTGAAGAAGAGCAGGGAGGAATATATTCCTGAGCCGGGCATCGTGTCGTACGTCGCTCCGTCTCCACCGCCTCTGCCTCCTCTGCCCGAGAAGAGCAAGAAGAGAGCGACCAAAGACAAGGAGTAACTGCAGATGCTGCTCAGCAAGGTGAGAAGAGTTTAATGTTAGCTGTTAAAGGGATAGTTCACCAAAATAATGAAAACTGTCATCATTTACTCACCCTGAGAGACGTGGTCACTACAACCTTGAGCTCTGAACTGTCATTGTGATGCTAGAAGACTCCTCAAAGTGTTTGTTTTCCATGCGAGGAAGAAAGTCTCTCAGGTTTGGACTGAATTGAGTGAGTAAATGATGATAGAAATCACTTTAACTGGTACTTAGATAAGTGTGTGTGTAATCTGTCCTTGAGCTCTGTTATCAGTCACGCAGGTCACAACGTGTAGTTGTTTACACAAGAATATGAATGAACGTGCTGCTCTGTCCTCTGTTGAAAGTGTGTGCATTTAATCTTATCTGTTAAGATTACATGAACATTTCTTGATTACGTCAGATTTGGTCAAAGTGTAGAAAGTGCGATGCTGGTTTTTTTTATGATGATGGCAGTTCTCTATTTTGACAGAAAATTGCCATAACAATTTTTTTCATTTTTCATTCATTTATAGTTCCTTTTTCATTTAAAGTTTGTTGTTTTGTTGTGTTTTATTATTTTTATTCATTTTTTAAAATGTCTATAAAGTTTTTATTCAGTTATTTTAGTACAAGTTGAGCTAAATGGAAAGAAGGTGCATTTGCAACTAGCCAATATAAAATTAGTTATTTTCATATTTTGTTGCATCTATATATTTATATATGTAAATGTTAAATATAGTTTATATTATAAATAGTGCTGTCAAACGATTAATCACATCCAAAATAAAAGTTTTTGTTCGCATAATAAATGTTCTGTGTATATTTATTATGTATATATAAATACACACATACAGTATATATTTTGAAAATATTTACATGTATTTACATGTCTACATTTATATTCATATAATTTATATTATAAATAAATATATTTAATATATAAAAATAACATATTTTTCTGAAATATACATGCGTGTGTGTGTATTTTTATGTATATATATATATATATATATATATATATATATATATATATATATACATAATAAATATACACAGCACACATATATTATGTCAACAAAAACTTATTTTGGATATGATTAATCATTTGACAACTAATTATAATCGATATATTAATTTACAATTAATATTATATAAGTAATATATTAACAATATTATGTATTTATTATATAAATGTATTAATTTGATTTTCATTATTTTAATGTCTTTTTAAGTTTTAATTACAAAGAATATTGTATGTCATATCTTTCAATCAGCAAATGATTTAAAAACGGGTGTCATTCAGGTGAGTTCTTTTATATTTTGTTACATTTGTTATGAAAAACATTTGTTACCTTAAAACCCACTATATTTGCAAACCATAACATTTGCTTATATAGTGGGTTTTAGTTTTATCAAGCTATAATATTAATAACACTAGTTTAGCACATCCTTGTTTGCACAGTTGTTCATCTCAAGTCTTGTTTGGGATGTATTTCTTCATCAGTCTATGAAATGCTTCTCGACAGCCTTCTATAGTATCAGTCACCTAAGAGTGACAAAGTGCTCAGAAGTCATTCACTTTCAATAAAAGAACGGTGACTGTTGGTAAAGTTGAGCAGAGTTCAACTTCATGCAAATAACTGAAGATCACAACACTTGAATCAGCTGCTGATGTGTCAGTTGATTAGCCCTTTCTCTCCTAACTTTCTCCCATGTCTTTTGCAGGTGGTCCTCTTCTGAAGACGTGAAGATGAGGAACCAGAGCTGGCTGAGGAAGAACTGGGTTTGGGTTGCCGGTGGTGCATTTGCTAGTATTCATTTTGGCACGTGGCTCCTGCAGAAGGCGATGAAGAGTTCGGTGCAGACTGATCAGCAGCTCAAAAGCAAGTCCGCTCCAGACGAGTAACAGCAAATAATATGCATTTGAAGGATTGTGGGGGTTGTGTTAAGTTCATTTAAGTGCTTTGTTGTCTGTCTAGTGACAAATTAAAAATACACACTCTGCTTCTTGATGCACACATATGACAAAATCTTGTATGGAAATCATTTGAAACTAAGTTTTTTTTTTTCTGAAATTGAATCTATTGCTGAGAAATTCTGAGTGGATGAAGCATTCACTGAAGGCAGGACATTGAGAAACCATTCAGTTCAGTGGACTTTGAACAGCAGCATTGTGCGGTTTGTGTTTCATGTTTCTTAAGCAGCAGTAACACTTGACTGGTTATAATCATTTGTGACTGATGAAGTCTTTTATGACAAGTCTGTGCAAATGGGAATATAGTATGTATATAAATGACCGTTCTCCACTATGTACAGATGTAAACATAGGTTTTTAATGATGTATTTAAAAAAAATAAATACAATTTCTGAAATGTTCCTTGTATGAGATGTGGGTGTGAGTAGAACATGCAGTGACAGCATCAGCTCTTGCGGTTTCTTAATTAACGCAGTGTTTAATCTTGTTTTCATGGGCTGGAAATTTCAGACTTTGTTATAGCAGGAAAGGAATCACAGCCTTTCTTGATTTGGGGTAATCTTTAAATTTCTCCAAGTAATACCTGTGAAGAAAACAAGGCATTTACTTCCAGGTTTGTATAAGATAAAAACATAAACCCTTTATTATAAGGTAACTTTGTGTGCCAGATGCTGGATTCTTGACCAGGTTTATCATAGTTAACTAAAACTACAACCATAAAAATATTACTTGAAATAAAACAAATGTTAACTGAAATACAATTAAACATTAAAAAACCCTACTATTTAATTTGAGCTAGTTGCTAAGACAACATTTCTCCTTTTTTTAACAGTTTAACTTGAAGTATAAAATAACTAAAATTTATTTAAACTAACTAATAAATAAAAATTAATAAGAATATATAGACACTTAAAAGAAAAACTAATAAAAGTGACAATTACCAAAAGTATAACTGAAATTAAAGTAAAATCAGAACATAAAAATAAAATCTAATTCAAAATATATAACTATAATAATATATCGGTAACACAATAAGGTTCATTAGTTAACTACATTAGTTAACATGAACTAAGATTGAACAATACTTCTTCAGCATTTATTAATCTTAGTTAATGTTAATTTCAGCATTTACTAATGCATTATTAAAATCACGTTGTGCTTGTTAACATTAGTTAATGCACTGTGAATTAACATGAACTAACAATGAACAACTGTAGTTTTATGAACTAACATTAACAAAGATGAATAAATACTGTAATAAATGTGTTGATCATTGTTCGTTCATGTTAGTTAATACATTAACTAATGTTAACAAATGGCACCTTATTGTAAAGTGTTACCAATACATCAATAATGCTAAATCAACACTGTTCTGGGCTGATTTTAAAAGTCATTCACCATTAAAAGCTCATGCTGTATTGAATGTTTTATCAGTATTTTCTGGTTTTAAATAATGTCATCTAAAGCAGGTATCTTTGGAAGGCAGCATTGGAACAGCCTTCACATCTGAGTGTGCCGATGTAGGGCCCTCTCTAGATTTTGGAGCAATGTTTGTGTTAGTTGGTACTGCACCTGTGATGGTGGTAGGCTCGAGGCCCAATGGAGCAGATAGTGAACAGAGCAAAGGAGAAAGCAGGAAGGGACCAGCTGGCCACAGCGTATCCACACCATTCAACAATCTCCCCAAAGAAGTTAGCACCAGAGACCAGCTCAAACATTCCTCCTAAAGAGAACACGATGTGAATAAGGAGGGTCGGTCTCACGCGGATCAATCTCTTTAAGAATATGCCTGGGTCATATTTCAGCTTTTAATTCTTGTTGAGCAGGCTAGACTAAGCAAATGACACGTCCGCTTTCATTCTGTCTGTTTGCAAATCTTTGCCTCATTTATTGAGTCAGTTCATGAACCACACATCCCAGTTCATTGGGTTGTTCAACTCCTGAATATTTTTGAGACCCATAATGAATTTTTTTTTTTTATTAATTAAAAAAGTTTTTTTTTTAATTATTAATGTTTATATTCATTTAATATAATAACAATAAAATGTATATATTAGTTGTCAGTCCTGTGTTTTTCTCTCCAGTGTGTCTTCCCATTGACCTAGTTTCTCCCGTGTGTGATTTAGTTTCAGCTGTGTGTCATTAATTAACTAATTACCGAGTGTTCTTAAGCCCTGTGCTTCCTTGTCTCGAGCGTCTGGTATTGTTCGTCTACCACATGTGCTGTGTGTGTTCCTGCCTGTTCCTTGTGATGCTTTATTTGAATGAATAAAGACTTTATTATTGACCTCCTTTGTCTCCGTACTCACTCATTCCTCCACAGTAGCAGCTGAATCATGACATTAGTAGATGTTATTAGTATAATAATTTAATATAATAATTATAAAGTTAAATAAAATATTCATACACAGTGTATATATATACAAATTTATAATTAAAATGTATTATAATAAATATGTAGTCATATAATTCTAACATTATAAACATTCTAACTTTAAAAAGTATGTTATAATTTCTTATTTTCCCCACGTAATTATTCCTAAATCCATTTGAAGAATTTGTGTGTATATTACCCATAATTTTTTTTTAATAAAAAACAAAACATTTATATTAATGTAATTTATTATAATTATTACATTTATATATTTATATTAGCCAAATTTACATTTATTAAAATATAATAAATATGTGGTCATACATATAAAATAATGTTATAATTATATCTTTTTTCTAACTTTTTCCTCACATAATTTTCCATAAATCCATTTGACCGTAGAATATAACAGCATAACTGAGCTCATCATAATCAAACACTGACCTCTAGGGATTTTATAGTTGACCTCTCCTGGTTTCCTCAGGTTTCGTAAAATATAGTCGCTGTGGATGTTGATGGCCATTCCAGTGAAAAACATCAGCAAACCTGGAAGGAGTGTTTTTACAGCAGCATTAACTGACTACATTCAAATGAATCATGCAGTTCATCAGAAAGATCTAATGGTCTGTTAGCAGCATGTACAGTACCAGTGATGAAGCGTGTGTCTCTGTGCCATTCGCTGTGGTACTGAGTGCAGTGGAGCATGTAGTGACCCTGCAGAAATCCGTTCACAGAGCAGAAGATCACCGCACTCACCACAATGTGCAGAGGAGACGGCCTGCCTTTAGTCAGCAAGGAGAATACAAACGTCCTGCAGGAGCAGCAAAGAGTGTGAGGAAACAGGGATTTGCTGTCATGTCATTTTAAAAGGAAAAATGCTATGGTAAAAACGTTAATTGGTTGATGGCATGGTTCCCTTACTATGGGGAAAACTGTACACTTCATAATCCCGTGATTTTACAGAAAAATGCTGTTACATTTACAGTTCTTGGAAAAAGAACAAGTCATTATATAATTTATAATGAAACTCATAAACTGACATTCCCAAAATCTCTGTGATAGTTCCTATTTGATGTTTTTTCTTAGTTTTATGTTTATTTGTGACAACGTGTGTAATATTTTTGTCTTTTGTCTCAATGTGGAAATGAGAGCACATTGTGATCTGTGTGCATTATAATTATTCATTTATTATTATTAATTTTTATAGAGAACAATAAGGGCATTTTACTCAAAGAGGCTGCTTGTTTTCTGAGTTCTATTAGATATGTTTTCTTTATATTATTATCTTGTTTAATGTGATTTTTTCTCAGCTTAGCTTGTCTCCTTCCCCTTTTGTCATGTAACAGCATGGGAAAGAGAACAATTAGGTCAATTCGTGTTTTCGCTTTTTTTATTACTAAGGCCTGTTTTTGGTGGTTGTCAGTGTCTGTTAAATGTAGGCCTAAAAGATTGTAGTACTTAAGTAGGTTGGTACATTATAGCAGTTATTGAAATATAAATTTTAGTTTGTTTGTTTGTTGATGGTACATTTAAGCTCATACTGTAACACCTGAAATGTGGTAAAGACCTGGCAACCACAACTGCTGTTTTCTCTGTGTGGCAGGATGTTTATTTCAACTGGGACAAGAAAGGTAAAGTGTTAGCTGCTTTTTGAGTCAACAAATGACTGTATTCTGTCTTATGCTGCATCAGCAGAGACTTACAGGATATGTTTGCAGAAAATGTCATGATTTGTAGAGATTTGATTTAATAAGCCTGCTGTAACATGGTGGTGGAATTTCCTGTACACAAGATTTTTCCTCAGAAATGTGGCTAAAAATAGGCCTGAAATGTAAGCAACCTGACAGGCGTAAATTACCAAGAGTCTGCAAGTCAGTTCACTCTCCAGCCATTATGGTAATGCCCCAAGCGGGTTTTGTCTTTTCTAGCAAATCAGCATGCAAGCACATTCCTGAATTGGGCAAACTTAAATTGTGTCTAGATTACGTTATACATAGCCTATAAATCAAAATAACAAATGAAATGACAGCAATGGATTGATGCAGTTCAAGAAAGAGGCACGAGCCTTGACAATGTTGCCAGTTCCTCCTAGAAAAGAAGCAACAAACAAAAATAAACCTAAATAAATCCAAATGCTTTAATTTAAAATAAGACCAAAATATCGCGATCTGCACCTGCCCCCTTCATTACCTCATTTATGGATCACTTGATGAGCCGAGCCCGAACAAGAAGCCCAAAGACCAGTTAACACATGAGCGGACTCTGCTGAGCAGCTTTCCAAACAAACATAAACAAAACCCGACGGCTGTGTCGACAGTGGTTTAGCTAAAACTGCTGAAACCGAGCAAAACGAGTCTTTGGTCGTGGTAATATTACTTTGGTCAAAAATAGCGGATACCAAATGCGCTAGAAGCCAGGATGTTGCTATGGTTACCACGGTGTCAATCAAGCAAATTCTAGAATGAGTTCTATTCGTACACACTCGTTCATGATGATTCACTCCGTATTTAAATATAGTTACCACTCCTGAACTTTACAGTGTGTACATGGCCGTATGTGAAGAAGCCTATTGACTTAATATCCTCGCGGGTGTTATTACAAAAGATGTGTCCTTCCTGTTCATTCTACTGGATTGAGTTGCAGCATAACTGAAAAAGAAGATACTTAGGCTATACCCAGTTATCTAGAAAACTGTCTAAAACTCTACTTCATTGTGCTACCTTGTTACCTATAGCCTACTTTCATTAGCCTACCTTTAGACATTCAAAGTACAAAGTACATTTGTGCAGGCCATCATATGCCTTAAATCATACCTTTTTTTATTTAACCATTTTTCCAAGTTTACAAGTCAAAGTGCACCACTTTGTCTAAGACTAAAACAGTATATTTTAAACATAGTCACTATTGAAGATGAACAATCTTAGCTCAAGTGTGAACGCAGTCAACAATCAATACAAACAGCTATTTTCAAATGCTTAAAAAAAATCAGCTTCAGGTGACAGTCTTACAAAATATTTTTTTTTCATTCAGTATATTACAGGATAATATATTATGTTTTGCATATATATGCTTTGAATGAAAGATTTTGACCCATTATACTTTTCAGTACATTTTACAACTCTTTAGTGATTCTACTTTATGCACCACTTACTTTCCTATTGCAAAACTCAAAACCACAAGAACAAAACCACGTTTAGTAGGCTATGTTAATCTGATACAGCTGTACTTCTCTTGAACATTCTTAGAAAAGTTCCTTGCCAGTGTGCTTGATGTGCTATTGTTGGCATTAATGCACTATAATGCACTAAGTAAAGCACTATATGTGAAATATGAACATCATTACCTCTGAAAGTAGTGCAAGCAAAAGGTCCAGAGCAGTAAATGTCTTCCTATCCCCTGCAAACTTTCTGTTGTCAAAAACAACAGCACAGGAACAAGGAATGATGGAAGCTCTTGAATAAACCATCCTGCCTTGGCTGGGACCATCATCCCGGAGGATTTTGTGTCCACATAACGTCCGTATGGTGTGTGCGTGGTCATTTGCCGCAGGAGGTAAAGCACTCCACCGACTACAAATATCCAGCTACAATAGTGAATAGTGTTTTCCTGGCAAAGCATCACTGCTCTCTTTATGCTTCTCAATGCACTGCAGTGTTCCCTTCTCTCTATATTGACCTCTGTAATGAAAAAGAAACCACCCTCATGTGAAACCCTTGAGTTCCTCCCACCAGTTTTTATTGGCTCTGTATGTGCATGAAACATAAGGTCCATCCTACTAGGTAAGAGAAAATAAACATCTGAAGTCAATGAGTGACTCCAGTCATAAAGAATCCCATCACAGCACTGAGACATTGGGATCCTGTGATTTTTTCCCTAAAATGCTCCAGAATTTTTCAAACAACTTCTGAAACAAAACAAATAAACCTCCATATGCAGTCATGCTGAGTACTCAGCGTGAAGAGAGAATTGAAGATTAATAAGCTATGTTGTTGCCATGCAGGGTGTTCTGTGTGTTTGCCAAGGATTAGATGGTTTGTAGATGGCAAACTATGCAGAGAGAAAATGGGGGAAAACACCTCTCTCACATATGCATCAGCTCCTTTGCATCCCCTTCCTTCCCCTCACCCATCCTTCCCTTGAATGCAAGTGATATTCATAGACATGTTCAGTGCCGATCCTAGACTTCTGGGGGCCCTACGCAGTACTGTGTCGCCGGCAGGGGGGGGGGGGGGGGTAATGGATGAAATGCATTTGTCCGTGTTTCACTCCGTCTCGAATCGTGCTCGCAGAAGGCGTTTGAGAAACAGTATCTCTTCCGTGGCTTACACTTTCAACTTGTTTTTTTTTTTTTTTACATTTTACATTTACATTTATGCATTTAGCAGACGCTTTTATCCAAAGCGACTTACAGTGCATTCAGGCTATACATGTTTTTTTTTATCACTATGTGTGTTCCCTTGGAATCGAACCCACAACCTTTTGCGCTGCTAACGCAATGCTCTACCACTGAGCCACAGGAACATACTGTCCTTTTGTCACACTGTCCTTTTGAACACACTGAACTTGAACACATCCTTTTGTCACACTGTCCTTTTGAACACACTGTTTTTTGTCTCGAGCCTTTGTCAAGAGACTGATTTTTACGTAGAGAGGGTGACAGCGCACCGCATTAAAAGAAATGATCATTCATGTTTTCATAACCGCTTGCCAAACTCAAAAACGAAACTAAAATTAAAACATCTTTGAGAGCAAGGGGGCCCCCTGGTGTTTCGGGGGCTCTACGCAGTTTGCGTATTCTGCATATAGGGAGGATCGGCTCTGGTCATGTTTGGTATCGTTTGAATTGTCTCAGGACGAGTGGTACAATGGTCTCAATCTCACAAATGTAGACTAAAAGATAATCCAGATCTTAAGAGTTAAGAGATATGTTGATTACTGTAGAGGATGTGTCATTCTATGCAAATTACCATCTGTCCCAAAAGGTGTTAATTCGGCATGATCAATACAAATTCAGATTGTTAGTTCCTGCCTCCATTTCGGGGGATGTTTTGTCTTGGGCTGAGTACTTAAGGAAATCTTGCAAGAAGATCAGGGCGCTTCTGCAGCCAGAATGAGCCCATAGTATGAAGTGTGTCCACACACTTCATACTATGTATTTCTCTAAAAGTCAGGTATGCATCTTACTCTTAGATTCATCTTTGAGAATTTGATGTCTTGTATTGATTTGATATCTTTGAATTGGCTATGTAATTGTCATAATACATATTTACCTGACTGACAATAAATTGTTACATTTGATTTTATTCTGATTTACTCTGTAATTATTGACTCTAGTAGATTACGTTGTATCCTTATTTCCTGCGTCAGGTTAGTAACGGATTCAAATTCAGTTGAGATGGAGCATAGGGCACACCAGCTGTATCTTTAAGGATCCAGCTAACACTTGGTATTAGTTCAAGTGTACTTAGATTGTAAGAGCTTATAGGGAATTTCCGTTTAGGTCAACTGGATGTTGTACGACCAACCTAAATAGGGTGAGCCTAACCTCTGTTTATTTTAATATTACTATAGCTAAGTGTACATGGGGAAACCATGGCATGACCATACCAAAGCTACTATCAGGGAACGTAATGTTGGTCAGCTTATATCTATAGAAGTGGTCGTGACCTCTGACTAGAAATAATGTTGCTTTATTCAAGTGTGTACAAATCTATGGGGGCTAAATAAAAGCACTTTTAGAATGAGCAAGCATAGGAGCGGCCGTCTAAAGTAGTTGAAAGATAACGAGAGGGAGAACTCTCGACACGCCATTAGGTCGTAAAGTTTATCTGGTCTGGCTGAGGTGTCCTGGTTGCCATGGTAACCAGGGGCCTGGGGTCCTTCACAGACATCCCGGCACCCAGTATGTTTATTGGGTGAGTGGTTTGTGATTATTTGTTAATCTAATGAATATTTGATTTGTTAAATCTAATGAACAATTGTGTGTCTGATTGGTCCAAATGCTACAATTAATTCCACATACACAAGAAAGAAGAGCAATGTTCTGTAAGACAGCATTTAAGAGAAGAAAAAAGAAAAGAGATTATCTTCCTTAGGACAAAATCAAGGACTACAGCAAAAAAATCCTCCATGAAATCTAGCAGTATGTCATTCTTTTTGTTATTAATTTGCATTAGAGATTCCATTTCTAATAAAAATAAATGACATTTTCAGAATGAGAAGAAGAATGAGCTTTATTGGCCAGGTATGTTTACAAATACGAGGAATTTGTTATAGTGACAGAAGCATTTTGGTATGGATTTTGCAAATTTGTGCAAAAATTAGCAAAAATCGCTTTCCAATTAGTATCAGAAATGTTTGAATTCCAAAAGAATTTTCCTTTAGGTGACATTTTATGTTTGGATTGAAAAACATTGACTAATATTTTTATTATTACAAGAGGAAGGAAATGCAATACTGTTAACTATTAACTAACTCTAGAAGCATCCTTTCATTGCTTCCAAAAGTAAGATGATTATTTATTAAGTGTATCAACCCATTTGAAATAACTTTAACAACTTGTTGGAATTCTTTAAAAGGAATGGGAAAGTTGTGAAGACGCATAAAGACTTCATATGACAGAATGTTTCCACTATCATAGAACAGATTTATTCAAGTATGAGACAGAAAAGTTGTGACAGAAACACATTTTCCAAGCCAATAACATTACTGGTAACATTTAGATAATTTATTTGGTAACTTTCCAGGACGAAAATTACATCTCAAAAGAAAAGCCTCCAAGCTTTTGAAAAATACTCTGTGGGATAAAGAACCAGAATTTTCATTTTTTTAGACAATTTCTTAACCAAGTAATTTTTTTTTATTAAGTGCTTCACAAACAAATTTACAGATAAATCAAGGCATCCAAATAGGATTCAGGATTCAGGATTCAGGAACTTTATTTGTCATACCAGCTCACATTTACATGTTATGGTGCGAAATTAGGACTCAGATCCCGGTTTAAGCCACAAAAAGAAAGTATTATGAATACTTCATAAATACGCATGTGCAAGGGGAAATAATCCAAAGGAGGTATTCCGTAATATTGCACCTATAATGAGTGAAGTATTACACTTAAAGTGAGTAAAGTGTTTTTTTAGTACAGGTCAGTCTGCGTGTGTGTATATATATGTGTGCGCGCATGCGCGCATTCGGGAGGGGGAAAGGAGTGCCTATAGAGCATGGCTAGAGTTCAACAGTCTAATAGCTTCAGGGAAGAAGCTGTTTCTGAGCCTGGTGGTCTTGCTCCGGATGCTCCTCAGCCGCCTGCCTGAGGGGAGGGGTTGAAAGAGTCCGTGTGCGGGATGAGTGGAATCCTTCATGATGTGGAGGGCCCTCCCCCTACATCGTGCTGTGTAGAGGTCTGTGTTGGTGGGAAGCCTGCTCCCTACGGTCCTCTGTGCAGCCCTTACCACCCTCTGCAGAGCCCTCTTCTCAGCAGCAGTGCAGCTGCCATGCCACACAGTGATACAGGTGCAGAGGACAGCTTCTCCACCGCCGCAACTTCCAGTGATAGAAGCTCCTCAGGACTGAGCTTCCAAGTACCAGAGCTCTGCACGCAACCTTCTCTGAGGAATGATGAGACAGCTGTGTCGCCGAGCCATTCCTCAACCAACCGTGGTGACAGTCTGTCTATTTTTTCCAGGTGAGAGTCCTCGCCGATTATATCCACACTGTATGAACCACATGGCATCATCCGTGAAGCATAGAGTGACCACTTTAATGTCCATGACCAGCCTCTACTTCATGACTACCCAGAGATCGATAGTCATTCACAGGTAGGATTTAAACAGGTAGGGACAGATGCCAGTAACAGAGAAGTGTTAAAGATGTCTGTAAGCACCTCAGCTGGTATGCACAGTCCCTCAGTACCCGCCCTGGGATGTTGTCGGGGCCTGCAGCTTTGTGGGGGTTAATTCCTTTAAGGGTCCTCCTCACGTCAGCTATGGACACACTGAGGGGCGTGTCACCGGATGATGGTATAAGTCTAGTGCAGGGGGAGGGGTGTCAGGATCCTCGAAGCGAGCGTAGAACCTGTTGAGTGCATCTGGTAAGGAGGGGTCCCCTGGGCATTGTGCATCCCTGGTGTTATAGTCCATGATGCACTTAATGCCCTTCCACATGCTCCGGGGGTCATTGGAGGTGAAGTGCCCCTGAATTTTCCGAGCGTATGTGGCTTTAGCCCTCACGATGCCTGCCGTCAGTTCTTTCCTCGCCACTTTCAGCGCTGATGCCTCACCTGCCCTAAACGCAGCATCCCTAGCTTTCAGCAGAGCTCTCACCTCAGCATTCAGCCAGGGTTTCTGGTTCGGAAAGCAGGTTACTGTCCTGGTGATAGCGACATCATCAGCACACTTAGAAATGAAACCAAGGACGGAGGAAGTGTATTCCTCCAGGTCCACCTCTCCCTCACACATAGCTGCGTCTTTAAAGACCTGCCAGTCTGTGCACTGAAAACAGTCCTGAAGCACAAAGGCTGCATCACTAGGCCACACAGTGACAGGATAAATAGATTTTAAATAGATACATTAAAACATGAAGAACAGTGGTTATAAAACTAAGATACAGCACAAATAAAGTAAATAACTTTTCAGCAAATATATAATTAGATTTTTTTGTTATCAGTACATTAAAGAGAATCAGTAAACATAAGAAATTCAGCCCCCCAAAATTTATAAAATAAACAAACAAACAAACAAACAAAAACATACTTTTATGTATATAAAATTGACCATATAAAATCATAAGATTCACCATGAAGTTAGCAAATACATTTTTATTAATAATATAGGCCTATAAAAACAACTCTGCATGTTAGGCCTATATCCAAACTGTATCCATATTTCTGTTGAAAATATCTATAGATCTTCCCAATTTATTTATTTTTTTTTGTTTGTTTGTTTTTTTTGAATAACAACAGTCCAAAAAAGATGTAACTTTTTTTTTCTGGCTGATCTGAACAAAATGAACAGCTTAACCAATTAAGTGTCTTTATTAAATTCTGATTGGTCGACGGGAAATGTGTTCAGCGGACGTCAGGCGCTCGAGCGTCACGTGGCGCGGCGGGGATCAGCTGATCGAGATCACTTCCTCACTGGGATTCGCGATGTTTTGATCGAGTCCTGCTGCTAATATCGCTGCTGGGTCGTCATTCATGTAAATACGGTCACATTTGAAGGTATTTCAGTCTTGTCATGTGTACACTTCATCAGATGTGCTTTTACTGTAGACATGGGGAGGAACGGGCTTTAGGAGATGTTGGGCAGTCGTGTATCAGGATAAATGCTTTGATCTGGGTTTGTGGAACATTATTAGAATATGACAGTATCACGAGTAAGAGCAGGAGTGTATTACACTCATTATAACCGCGGGGAAACGCGTGTGTTTGTCCCAGAGATTATTCTTCCTTTATAAACATCAACATTTTTTGTGTTTTTAATCATTTACAGAAGAAATGTGGTACTCTTATAGTACAATGTCAGATGGTAGCCTAATATCATATTAAGATATGAAATGGAAGTGTGTATGGAAATGTACATTATACATTTATTTTCTTCTGTGTGTTTTATAATAATGTTCACACTGAAGCTCCAATCTATAATATTTCATCCTTAAAATACCGTCACTAGAGAAACATGATATATCAGCACCATATCAGTTACTGACTTACAGTTTATTTGTGTCTATAGCAGATTTCACAAGAATATTTTTATATTTCATAATATTTATGAGTTTATCATTTCAGTCATTTATCAGTTATCGGCTAAATAATTATTAGTGCATGCATGACTAAAAAGCATTTTGAAAGTTCAGTGGCCATCTTAACCACAGATCAAGTTAAACAAGCCCTTACAGTTTCTGCTTCTAGAATTAATTGGTTTAGAGAGAAACGGATAATAATAAAAGTTTGAATAAAAGCTATGATTGACATATACATATATTGTCAGTAATAGATATTATACATTGTGTAAGGAAAACTTTTATATAACTTTTTACGCTTTTATTGTCCTTTTTATATAGTTTCCAGTTTTTCCTCACAATTTTTATGTATTTTTTTACATTTCAAAACATTTTTAAGTAATCACACTCCATAATAAAATTGTTCTTATCACATTGCTATGTAACTGATCAGTAGGGATTCTATATATAGGGGTCGGGGGAAATATATATATATATATTTAAATGTATGTATGTGTGTTTATCCACCACTGGAACACTTTATATTTATGTTAAAGAATGCCAACATATATAATGCCATAATTTTTGTAAAATGCAGTTCAAAATAAAGGCATATTTTACACTTACTGAACACAGTCATATTTATGGATAAATATAACCATGCATAATAATTAACAGCAATATTTACTTGCATGTGTTTTATTATACCATTTTAAAGCATGTAAAATGTTGCACAGAGACTTCCATGATCAGTGTTGAGTGGTGATGCAAATGAATCATTGAGCCAACTCTTAATTTTACGTATGTAAGCTACTCTATGGTTTTTCCATTAAGCTTTTTGGTAAAGGCTGCATTTATATTCATGTGGCATGATGTGTTTGTTGCAGCTCTGGGCGTTTGGCTTCTGTCACCTTCTCTTCATGAATACCTCGGACAGTGAAGAGGACTCTTACAATGAGAGGTCCGCTCTGGTCGAGTCCGAAAGCCCAACCATCCCCTCGTACAACCAAGATCATGATATGTCTCTGCCCCAGGAAACAGACACCAAACGGGTAAGTGGACATGAATTCTCCTTCCTCTCTTTTAAAAGAACTAAGCTTGATGTGTGCTAATATAGAGTAGTTACTGTGCATCCAATTTGCATCTGATCCATATCTGCATCCACAAATCCCATTTTTGTCGTCCTCACCTGTAATGTCCCGCAGCGGCGGCCGGTCAGCTCAGGTTTGGACGAGCCAGGGCCGGTGGAGCAAGAGCGAGCATCTACTCCTGACGGAGAGGAAGAGGAGCTGACCCTCAAATACGGCGCTAAGCACGTCATCATGCTCTTCATCCCCGTCACGCTCTGCATGGTGGTGGTGGTGGCAACAATCAAGTCTGTCAGTTTCTACACGGAGAAGAGCTCACAGCGGCTGTACGTGCTTTGTTACCTCAGAGTTCAGCCAAAAATAAAATGAATAAAAATAAAATGAATAATGAAAATAAAATGAATAAATATATATATATATATATATATATATATATATATATAAAAAAATATATATATATATATATATATATATATATATATATATATATATTATTAAACATTAAAATAATTATTGTTGACTGCTAAGTAAAATGAATCAACAGTTTGTCCTCCTGATAGTATCTGCTTCCAGTATTAACCAATTTATGCCAATATATATCTATAAAACTACATATATTTAAAAATCAGTCTTTAGTTGTTGTTTTACTGCCATCTTAGAAAAAAAATTTTTTTTAATATATTGTTTCACATTTTTAAATGTAAACAATCATTTTATTTTTCATTTACTTTTTTGTTTTTGACATTGTTTTTAAAATTATTTTTTCAGTATTATAAAATTTCCATAATATTGTTATCGTATTGCTATGCGATGTAGGATGTCACAAAAAGTAACAGCCAACAGATTTGAGGGTGAATGAACGATGACAGAGTTTTCTTATTTGAATCAATCCTTTATGAAGAAGCAGAAATGTATGGTTTGTGTGTGTTTTGCAGCATCTACACTCCGTTCGAAGAGGATCCGAACTCTGTCGGTCAGAGGCTCTTGAATTCGTTCCTCAACACCATCGTCATGATCAGTGTGATTGTGGTCATGACGATAATACTGGTGGTGCTTTATAAGTATCGCTGCTATAAAGTGAGATCCTCTTTATTACTACAACAACTCTTGTTATAAAAATGCTTGCTGTATTTTCTGAGGTGTTTTTCTGTGTGTGTGCAGTTCATTCACGGCTGGCTGATTCTGTCTTCACTGATGTTGCTCTTCTGGTTCAGCTTCATGTATCTGGGGTGAGATTCTGCTGAGCTTTGCTTTCTTGTAATACTGCTACTGTATGTAACTGATCTCATACAGGAGGATGTGTCAGTGCTGGAAGATATAGCTGAAAACATGATATCTTCATACTTTTAGCCTGTCGAGAACACTGCGTGATGGATTTTAATCATGATCACGATCTGTGGTTCTCTCAATTAAGCATAATCACCTGCAATATTGTTTTTTGTTCTTTTTTTAATATAAAATACACAATTTGCAATTAGTGGAACTAAGCTTTTTAGCATTTAAGAGCAGCTTCTTGGTTTTACCAGTTTTCATAATGTAGAGATTGTGTTAATGTATGTGATAAATATAACAAATAAGGAAACCAGATGAGGTCAAATAAAATGAGATCAGTCGTGATTAATAATCAATGTAATTTTTGGGAGAACTGTCCCTTTAAATGGCTTGGAAGAGTGATTTTTGTTGATAGCAAAAATGTGGTTCAGAATGACCAAGGCTTTTTTTTTTTTTTTTACACTAAATGAGCAAAAGAAATAATGATATCTAATAATTTTTTATGGAGTAATATAACAGTACATTGAAATAAGTAGCAATATTTTAAAGCATGTAATATGACAATTTTGAGTGATTATCTAAACGAATTGATTAGCAGAAATGAATCAAACTAGATCGATTGATGACATTGAATCAAACACATCATAATATGACCCCTTTAAATCATCTATATTATAAGTTTATAAGTAGTTCCCTAGTTCCATACTTTTGTCAAACCCTTTTCTTTCCAGCGAGGTGTTCAAGACATATAACGTGGCTATGGACTACCCAACGTTAGTGATGATCGTCTGGAATTTCGGCGTCGTGGGAATGATCTGCATCCACTGGAAAGGACCGCTGCGGCTGCAGCAGGCGTACCTCATTGTCATCAGCGCCCTCATGGCCCTCATCTTCATCAAATACCTGCCCGAATGGTCAGCATGGGTCATACTGGGAGCTATCTCCATATATGGTACGGTGCCTGCCTGGAGATTGATTGACAGATCGCAAACCATCTGCTTCTGCATTTGTTCTTCAACTTCTGTCACTTCCTGTACTGTGACTCTCATTCACATTTAAAAGAAGGATTGCTGTTTCTTTAAGGGGTTAATAATCAGGCCAAAAATGAAAATTCTGTAATTATTTAATCTGTAATCACCCTTGTTCCAAATTTCTATGACTTTTTCTTTCTTCTGTGGAATGAAATAACACTGTGAAGAATGTTGCTAATAGTTTCAGTTCCCATTGACTTCCACTGTAGTTTTTTAACCAATGGTTGCAGACATTTTTCAAAATATCTTCTTTTATGTTCTGCAGAAGAAAGAAATGCATAAAGGTTTGGAACGACATGAGTAAATTATGACAGAATTTTCATTTTTGGGTGGACTATCCCTTTAAAGGTGGATTATCCCTTTATAGGACATTTTTTTTATTTATTTTTTGTAGTGCAGAAATTGCAAAAGTCATTTCTAATCACTGAAGATGCTCATATCTGTGGGATTAGTGCTCATGATTTGTGTGTTTATTTTCCAGATCTGATAGCGGTGCTTTGTCCGAAAGGCCCGTTGAGGATGCTGGTTGAGACGGCACAAGAAAGAAATGAGCCAATTTTCCCTGCGCTCATATATTCATGTATGTCCTGAAAAATGAAAAATGAAATCCAGAACATACAGCATACAGACTCACAACAGTTGGGATTGTCTAAAAATTACACTTGTTTGCATTACCACCTTTGTAATTAGCTAGTTTTTAAAATATACAAAGGTGTATATTTTAAATATACAAAGGTGTAAATATAAATATACAATATTTAAATATTGTAAATATACAAAGGTGTTAAAGTAGTTTAACCACTTTAAGTCCAGTCAAGATGGGTCATGTTCTAATATAAGTTTCTCTTTCTCAGCTGCCATGGTTTGGATGGTTGGCATGGCTGATTCTAGTAATCCAGATTCCGGTGAGCTGCATTTTTTTGTTCTTTACTATAATTGACAAGCACTTTACTAATACTTTTGTACTTTTTTTTTTCAAGACCTTGAAATGTTCTTTGTGTAGAAAGTGGAATGTAATACCCTGTAACCTATATATTGGTGAATAAGCTGTTGTTATCCTCTCAGCTGATGAAAGGCAGCGGAATGAGGGCGGAGTCCGGGCACAGGAAGGGGTGGAGTCAGAGGATGATGCAGCTCAGGGAGGGAGGCGGCGGTATTCGGCAGAAGAGGACCTTGAGGAAGACCGTGAGTGTTTTCTGTGACTACAGCCTCAGTGTCATACAGATCATGTTCTTTGCTTACAGTACTTCACTTATAAAGCATGTAATTAAGTCTCATATGTAGTGAATGTCCAGGCACAATGAGATGAACTAGTTAAAAATGCCTCGGGGAATCAAAGCAAATTTAACAAACAGGTTTGACTATTTTCATTCTAGTGTCATATACTGAAATGCCTGTTGGTTGACTTTCTCACAGGAGGGGTGAAGCTGGGTCTTGGTGATTTCATCTTCTACAGTGTCCTGGTGGGAAAGGCGGCCACCACCGGAGGAGACTGGAACACCACACTGGCCTGTTTCGTGGCCAATTCTCATTGTGAGTGTCTCAACTAGCCTTTAAGATCCGTCAAGTACAGACTAACACTAATAGAGATTTTTTTAAATGTTTAAAATCTATCATGCTTGCCGAGTCTGAATTTACTTGTGAAGTTTATCAATTTAAAATGGCTTTTTTATATTTAAATATATTTTAAAATGTAAAATTTATTTCTGTGATTCAAAGCTGTATTTTCAGCATCAGTCTTCAGTGTCACATGATCCTTCAGAAATCATTCTAATATGCTGATTTGCTGCTCAAGAAACATTTCTTATTATTATCAATGTTTAAAACAGTTGTGCTGTTTAATATATTTGTAGAAAACGGTAGTGTAGTACAACTGTTTGGACAAATTGGTGTCAGAGATATTAACTATAATATTAACTATCTAAATGGCTTTCATCTGTTCAAGAGTTACTATGCTCTGACATTTTTTACATTTGCATATAAAAAGTTTACATTTTTTGGAGTGACAGAAACTTGACTTCAGTAGACGCATTATTACAAGCCATTGCATAACTAGGTAACTTTATATAAAAAGGGGAAAAAACAAATATATCATAAACATCTATAATAAAAGGAAATCCCAAAATGCATTATATTATATTATAATAAAACCTATACTTATATATTTATTAAATATAAAAATGTTTTTATTCATATTCATTTTTTATATATATATATATATTTCATTCAGTACTAAAGGTATTGATAAAAAATAGTTTAATTAAACATTGATTGTTGTAAACAATAATTGTTTGCTATGTATTTTTATTGCTACCTACTGTTTGTTGAATGTTCCAAATGAGTGGATGATGCCTTAGTAGTGCAGTAGAAAGCTCACTAGGTTTTGGAGCAGAGCCTAAGAGTTTAATTTAGGTTGTTGTTGTTGTTTTGCAGGGACTGTGCCTGACGCTCCTCTTGCTGGCTATTTTCAAGAAGGCTCTGCCGGCTCTGCCCATCTCCATCACCTTCGGCCTGGTCTTCTACTTCTCCACAGACAATCTGGTACGGCCCTTCATGGACAGCCTGGCAGCCCACCAATACTACATCTGACAGAAACCCACTGACACATGAAGGACTTTATCAGACCACAGTCGTTACGTTTCAATGAGATTCAAATGTTTTCAGTTCTTATGAATCCGAGGTTTCTGATCTTTCTGAGACGCTCTAGGTGAGTGAGTGAAGGTGTAAAATATATCAAAACAAGCAAACCGATTTCAGTTCTGAGTTGGCATTTTGGTTTTTATTGAGAAGCTGCACATCAGCTCTTTAGAATATACAGTAGTTTTACTATTTTTTTGTACTTACTGAGAAGGTAAATGACTTAGCAGTGTGACCTGCATTCCGACAAGTGTCAGTGAAGGTTTTTTTCATGAATAATGACTTCTAAAGTGAAGAACAGAGTGCTGCTAGATTCAGTGGTGAGACAGAAGCCTGTATATGTGGCCTACATACAGCAGTGTGAGGGCTGTAGGCTTGCCAGTGGTTACAGCATAATAAACTAATCACACAAATAGAGTTTTTCCTGCATACTTTAATTTTTAGAATCACTAATATTGTGGTAGGTAAAAAAGGCCTATGAAAGTGTATAACGTAGGTTTATCAGGATGTGATCCTAAATCAACATATTTGTTTGACCTACTACATAGGGCTGGGTGATATATTCTAATATTCACAATAATTTTGCTGGTGATATCAGATTTATGTAATTTACATTACATTTCACAATGTTGCATTTTAGTTGCAGAGCATTGTTCTAAAACAACCTAGAAACCAATCCTAAAATTAAACATGTTAACATTTTATGGATGGCTAAAACTGAGCAGTTACCAAACGGTCATCTCAAGAGGTTTTTAAGATTTTATTTACAAAGACATAAATGTTTTATACAACAGAAATAAAATGTTTTGAAAATGGTAGTTTCTCTAGAAGTAGCCTCAAAAACATCAGTGTAACATTTTATTCAAAATATGTTAGTAACTTTACAATAATGCGTTAAATAACAACGAGCAATACATGTGGTGTAGCATTTCTCTTTGTAATCGTTAATGAATAAAAATACAATGTTAGTTCATGTTAGCTCAGGTCCATTAATTAATATGAACAGAGGCAACTTTTGATTTTAATGTGTCAGTAAATGTGTAAATTAACATTAGCTAATATTAATAAATGCTTTAGAAGTCTTTTTCATTTTTAGTTCATGTTAACTAATGCTAACAAATTGTATTGTAAAGTGTTACCCAAATACATCAATACCAAGATATAAAAAGAATAATGTCAAATGGCTGTAAAATATAATAAAAAAAAAATGATATATTTAATATTTCCTAAGCTGTATCACCCAGCCCTAGTCCTGGAACAACATGGCAAAATCAAAATGGTCACTGATGTAATTTTTGTGTTTGAAGATTTTAATTGAAACGCACATTTGCAAGTATCAGTTTACGAATTTGACCGAGTCTTTGGTTTACATTTGATCTACTAACTCTTGCTTGTTACAATGTCACAGGCACTGTCAAATTTTAAAATAAGTACACTGGGACATCTCTCTAGGATTTCTTCTAGACCCACATCAGGTATGCCAGCTCTTAGAAGTTGTTGGTGCCTTGCTTTGTTGTTTTTCTGTGCCATTGAAGTTGCACACGAGAACTAGTGCACTGGAGGTGCAATACATTACAGAGACACAAGGACAGAAACTGAATTCTTTTACTCTAGTTTACCGAGTTTCAGGTTAATAATGTGTTTGTTGTTTTTCCACAGCATTTTCAGTTTAACATCATATTCAATGTAAAAAGGCATCTATAATCTTAGTATGAATTTTCTCGAACTAATTGAAAACGTGTTGGTCGTATATAGCGCCGAGAGTCATTCTCTGTAAGATGATCGGCTCTCGGCTTCATAAATGTGTTCCTTTTTTATCAGCTGTTACCTGAATGGAAACAAACCATTGCTATCACACGTTTTTATACTGCTTTATGAATATAGAGACCTTTCATGGACATGGTGATTACGGCTGCTTGAGAAACAGATGTGCTTTGAGCGGTTTAGGAATATTTTGCATATGCTGAGAGCCTTTATACTGAAGAAAGAAATTATATTTACTACAGATTAAAATTTGAATTGTTTTTATATGTTGACAGTCAAAAGGAATTGTTTTCCTCTCTTGATTTTGTTTGTTATTGTCATGCACAATGCTTGGTGTCGTGTAATATTAAAATATCAAGTCAATAAATGGGAATAAAGGATTGTTCCTGAGCTGGATTTTTGTATATGCCAAGACAATTTAGTGTAAGTTTTAGCTGCCTTATTAATGACCAAATAAAGAAAATCCACACCAGTGAAACATATGGCTGCTTGAACGTTTTATTAGAGCTTTAAAAAACTACATTACTGTTGGCAAACAAACAGTTTGAAGACTGTGACACCATTACATTTAAATTCACAAAAAAATACACAAAACAAAAAAACTGTAATCCTAAATCTTCCACCGCACACCGTGTCTTTAATTTCGTTCCTCAAACTGGGACTTGTTCTTCAGTAAGAATGCCGCTAAAAACTCTATAGGATTTGGAGGCCTGAAGGAAGATGGATAGTGGAATTAGATACATGAACTTAATAGATACAGAGGGAATTTAATTTTGATCAGACAAAAGGAATGAATTAAATGAATTACTTAAAAGAATATTTCATCCAAAAAAAGAAAATTTGCTGAACTCAGCCTCAGGCCATCCAAGATGTAGATGAGTTTGTTTCTTCTTCAGAACAGATTTGGAGAAATTTAGCATTATCACTTGCTCAGTAATGGATCCTCTGCAGTGAATGGGTGCCGTCAGAATGAGAGTCCAGACAGCTGATAAAAACATCACAATCCACACCAGTCCAGTTCATCAATTAATGTCTGGTGAAGTGAAAAAGTGATGGAATACTAAATTTCTCCAAATCTGAGCTGCGTTTCCCAAAAGCATCGTAAGCTTAAGTTGATCGTAAAAACGATCGCACGAATCATCTTAGACTTGCGGACCGTATCCCAAAACCATCGTAACTTAAGTAGTACTTGAAAATCTTCGTAGATCTCCCTGCGTGCATCGTAAGAAGACAGAATTATGAGGTCACCTGCAGGACAATCGGCAGATTACACCTTTAACTTTATTCAAGTGCAATGTGATTATAATTAAAGCTTTTGATTGTAATTTATTGTACAATTTATTACTCGTTTTTTGTTTAAATTAATTTATAAATGAAATAATTAAAAATGGCAGAAAACAAAAAATAGAAATACACATTTAAATTAAATGAACGTCTGGAACGCAGCATTAGGTTAACATTTCAATAAACGAGCGTGTACTACAAATACGAGCCATTCTATGTTGACATTTCAGCACTTCACAAACGGATAGCGGCTCCTAAGTAGCACTTAAAGCAGGGCTACGTGTGATTGTGTTAAGTGTATTTTTGGGAAACGCACGTGAAACAAGAACGAACGTTCGTAAAATGACTCGTAGAAAACACTCTTAAGCGCTAAGATCAATCGTTCTCGGGAAACCCGGCCCTGTTCTGATGAAGAAACAAACTCATCTACATCTTGGATGGCCTGAGAGTGAGTACATTTTCATTTCTGGGTGAACCATTCTTTTAAGGCAATCATAATCCCCAAAAAGATCATGTTCATCTAGTTTTGTGTTTGGAAAGAACTTCGCAAGAAGTCTGTGCAGTAATGCAGACCTTTCCTTGGCCAGAACTGACAAGCCCTGCAGGAGAATAGGAACCACAGTCTGATCCAGATACGCTCGTGTGGGAAGGGTCTGCAGGGTCTGAGGGTCCACCTTCTGTTTGATGACTTTTTCAGCGGTTGTTTTCTCATTCTCCACTATTCTCTAGAGAAACATACAGACACACATATAATACACTCATAGAACTAATGCTTCGTTCATGCTGCAGCCAATTCAGAACTGTTTTTCTAATCCAGTCTTTAAGACATTATAAATTTAAATACAAATTCACAAAGTTGAAAAACAAAGCAGTACTGATGTTGTACCTGGATGTTTTCAGTGAGGCCATATTCTGCATGAGGATTTTCTGGGACCTAAAATAAACAAGAAACACAATGACAACAACTGATCGAGACAACCTGACAAAGTGCTTTCTTGTATTAAACACACAATCTTGCTTTAAAGATATATTGCAGTTCTACTCACAGGAGTGTGTCCCTCCATGCTCTGCTCGGCATCAGGGTGTTCTGGAAGGATCAAAATTAAACTATTAAGTCACATTAACAAGTTTAAGAACTCATACGCCGCAGTACTTTACATACGAGTCGCGCATATGTGCTTGTAAAGTCACATACTGTAGTGAATGGCGGGATTCAATGGGCCACTGCACAAAGCTCAACGCTCGCAATAATGCAAACAATCAGAGATATAACTCTCCCTACCGTATGTTAACACTGACTAGGTCTAAAACTGCAGCAAATATAATCACTGCACAATTAATCGGCGCAAAATTAACCACAAAGCTCAGAAACAGCACTTACCGTCCGCCATAGTTTGTTGTTGGTTTCTACGCAGTTGACGTTGCGCATGCGCAAAAGCACACGCTTGAATGACGCGAACGCTTTAGGTTCTAAAAAGGGCGGGGCCTTGTGACCCAGACATTTCTTGTGATTGCTCAGATACTATTTTTTTTTTTTTTTTAACTATTTACAGTGTATTTATGTTGTGTTCCTCAGTAGTATTATTAAGATGTAAAGCATTATCCAAACCACTGCTGAATAAAAACGTTAACGGTGTGGTCACGAGACAAGTGTTACATTACTCCGCGATTGTCAAGGTGGACCAATCAGAGTCGTTTGTGATTAATAGATATGGATACTTTTTTGTATACACGTAAAAATAAAATACAAACGTAAAATTTCTTTAAAAAATAATTGTAAATTATTGGTTATATCCATATTAATATAATGACAGAAAAATGTTAATTCACAATAAATACTAAAGACTATTTTACTAAATTTAACTAGTTAAATTCTGTAAATAACAAATTAAGAAAATGTAAAAACACAAAAAGGTCTCAGATTATTATAAAATATTAAAATAAAATAAAAAATGAAAATTATGCTTCCCTTTATCAACATTATATTTAAGCGCTGATAGCCTGCTTTCATGTATAAATGGGGAAAAAAAGGTTGGAGCCAGACAATTTAATTGTTCTTCTTCTTTCTTGGTGTTTACAATTTAATTGTATGTACTATAAATGAAAATAAATCTTTTTTCGCTCAATGCCCGCGACGCGTTAAGGTTTACGTCATTAGCGTGAGACCATATTTTCACCAAACACACAGCAGTGACTTCCGCGATCGATGCTGGCAAAAACAAACCGGAGAACCGACATAACTCTTCCTCGTCAAACCCCCGGCCAGTTATGGTATGGAGAGGACGACTAGAGTGAATGAATTCTGGGGACAGAGCGAGACAGATAGGACCAGCGCGCGCAGGAGGACGCACCTGCGGACAGGTGTCTGACAGAACCGGCCGGAGACCTCTGGACCGGCTGCGCTCGTTCATCCGAACCCTCCGCCGGCTCCCGGTGTCCCTGCTGAGAGCCCTCCTCCTGCTCCTCCTGTGTCTGATCCGGCCGATCCGCCGAGCCATGGCGGCCAGGGCCAAAGATCGCGGTTCCGAGGGCTGCGAGGAGACCGGAGAGCTGATCCGAAACCACCACAAACAAGCGTTCGAGTTCATTTCTGTGGCTCTGCAGATCGATGAGGATGAGAAAGGTATCTGTCTTCATTACTGTTATGCATCTGAAATGTGTAAATATCTGAGAGAAAAAAAGAAATAATTAAATTTATAAGAAAAAATACATTTATAAATCAACTAATTTGACACACACACACACACACACACATATATACATGCACGCACACCAAATTAGTTGTTTTATAAATGTATTCTGTACATGTATCGAATTATGAATACTTCACAATTAGGCTATTGTTAATATAATATATATCAATTGTTGATTATGAATATATATTGATTATTATTATTATTATTATAATGTGCAGGGTTTCCATTTTTTATTTATTTTAAATATTTTATCTATATTAAATTATTTTTCTGTAGACCAAAAATTATAAAACTGAAAATCAGTTAAGTAGCAAACGTGAATACCATAGTTAGTTTATGAATACTGTAATCATTAAGTATCATGGTATTATCATGTGATACCATCGCTTTACCATGGCACTGCCTCACTTTTTATAAGTTCTTTTTGTACTAAGGCTCTCTTGTGTTTTAATGTTTATATGTAAACAGGAAATATTTCACTGCACCATTCCAGAAATGCAAATAGTCTTAGACTTACACGCATTAGATTTTGTGTTTGGTTTTACTTTCACTTCATCTCCAGGAGCGGCCCCACTTGTTGACATTTCACTAGTCATATGTGAACTAGTGCTCAGAAAAATATCCAGTGCAAATATCAATAACTAGAGAGTGGGCTGGATAATTTGTAATGTATGCTAATTTATAATTATAGCAACACCTAACCAGGTTGACCTAGTCCCCTCCAGCTGATTAGCCACCTGAGCTAGTTTGGACCATCCACAAAAAATAAAATAACCTGCTTTGGCCAGTCAGGAGAGACTATATAGTCATGGTTTCTGTTGTTAGTGCTTATACTCCTGCCTAAGAATACGTTTCTGAGATGACGATTGATCTGGGATCAGATTTTGGATGTCAGACATGATAAAGCGTGTCCCAGAGCTGTCTTTGCGGTGCTGCTTGATCCCTGAGGTCAGTGGAGTTGAGAGGCCTGATTCAGGTTGACAGGGATTGTCCTCATCGGCAGTCGGATGGAAAATGAGGCCCCATGTACTGACACTCTGTTACTGAATCAGTGGCTCAGTTTTGCATATCCTCCTCATATTTTTGTTTCATTGCATCTGCTGTTTATTTCTGATTAAGGCTTTATGTAGTTCACTTAACCCTGAGTTAACATCTTCTAAAACTCTGGTGTAAAGCCACTTTTAACCAAGGTTTTCACACTTTTAATTTTAAAAGCAGATTATCAGAGAGTTACAGCAAGATGTATAGCAAAAGACTACCAATCATAAACCACCTTAGTGAATGCCTTATCAAATATTAATGAGAAAAATGTCAATGGTTTCAACTTTTATATATATATATATATACATACATACACACTACCATTCAAAAGTTTTAATCTTTTATTTTTTTCTGAAAGATATTAATTATTTTATTCAGCAAGGATGCATTAAAATTGATCAAAAGTTTTTGTAACTCTTGTATTGCTACAGAAACAGTCTATTTCAAAAATAAATGCTGTTGTTTTAAACTTTCTATTCATCAGATAATCCTAAAAAAAAGTATTATGTTTCCACAAAAATATGAAGTGGAACTGTTTTCGACAGTGATAATTATAAGAAATGTTTCTTGAGCAGTAAATCAGCATATTAAAATGATTTCTGAAGGATCATGTGACACTGAAGACTGGAGGAATGATGCTGAAAATTCAGCTTTATATCACAGGAATAAATTACATTTTATTTAAAATTTGAAAACATTTTAAAATATTTTCAAATAGTAGTTATTTTAAATTGTAATAATATTTAAAAATAACATTAACATTTTTATAACATTTAACAATAACATTTTACATTAAAAAATTCTAAACTTTAGTTTATATATTCATTTTTTTATATTATTTTATGTATGTATAACAAATATTATTTTATTTTTAAATGTAATTTAAATAAGATTGTGACCTAGATTTGTTCCACTCGTCATGTCATGTGGTTGTGTTGTTTTTCGCTCTGTAGTCTCATGGAGAGATGCCAGCGGCATCAGTGAAAACAAAGAACAAACTCTGTTCAATACGTTCATTGGCTGTTTCTCAATCCCATCATGCCCAGGGCCATATGGTTGGGCATGCATGACATTTAGCACATACTGATTTGTTTTAAGAGCATATTTCCAATTTAAAGCTCATTTTGGAGCTTTAACATCAAACATTGACGACATAATATTGACAAAGTTTTGTGACGTGAATTGTATCTGAAAGTTTTACTTTGAAACCCAGTTGTGTTGGTTTAGGCTTGCTGTATTATTATTTTGTGTGTATAATCCCAACAGTACAGAGGGCAGTCAGTAACGTGTCTAATCTCTTCTGTGTGTGGTGTTGTAGGTGATAAGGAGAAGGCGGTGCAGTGGTACAGGAAAGGCATCACTGAGCTGGAGAAAGGCATCCGTATCCAGGTCACTGGAGCTGGTGAGATGATTCAGTCATATTGATTTCCATTAGTGTGTAAACAAACTATGTGATGTGTTTTAATTATACAAGCTTTTATTTTTCATTTCAAGACAGAACGCAGCCTGTATGCTTCAATACATTTAAAACAATTTCACGGTTTAAAACTATTTGCAAGAAAATTGCAACATTGAATGTAAAAAATCTCTAGTGGTCTTGATGCCTTGTGCTGGCACTGTTTCTTTCTTAATGTACATTCCATACAAAAGTACATGATCAATCAATTCCCAAGTCCCACCCTGCAGTTTATTTTCTTCTTCTGAAGTTTGAGAGAAAGTCTTCATCTGGCTCTTTTAGGGGAGAAGGCAGACAGAGCCAGAAAGCTTCAGGACAAAATGACCAACAACCTCACCATGGCCCAAGACCGGCTGGAGCTTCTGGGTAAGCGGATGCAGTGAGGTCACGAGGATGTGCTGCTGATTCATGAACTCTTCTGAGAGATGAGCTCATATGTTGTGTTTGTGCGCTCTCCTGAGAGGGACGTTCAACGCAACCTTTGGGGAAAGCATGCCTGTGCTTCTGTGTGATTGTTAAATGATTCAAGTCAGTTTCATGCTTGATCATACAGAGGTGAAGTGTTGTTTCATGTTGGAAACAAATGTGTTGAAATTAGGGCATACATCGTCGACTTTGCACATTGAAATGGAAGATTATTAAGCATTTAAAAAGACACTTTCCTTTTATTGACTCAACCATTGTTACACACACACACACACACACACACACACACACACACACACACACACACACACTCTGTACTTATTTCTCTCTCAACATATAACACTTTCTGTGTGTTTCTGCTTTGGTTCTTGCATGAATCTGTCAAGAAAGCAATCAAGAACATGTCCAGGTCACCCCAAAAACAAAATAAAACAATTATTTAAAGTAAATCCAAAGAAAATAATGACTATTGTTTTATATTTTTTTTTTTTTTTATGATTATTTTCTTTTTATTTAAATAAAATTTCAATAGAAGTACATTTTTATGACATTTTTATTGTCATTTACTTTAAGGCCAAAACAATTATGTAAACAATACTGTTTTTGCAGTAATGATGAGTAAAATGTGTGTATTTGTCCTGAAAATAATAATAAAAATAATAGTAGTAAAACAAATACCAAATTATAAAAAAATAAAAATAAATAAATTCTAGACTTCATTTTACTTAACTTTCTTTTTTGTATTTTGAGGTGAAATGTAACTTGGACATGTTTTGCACCCTCTTACAGCTTCTGTTCTGCTTTGTTTTTTTTTTTTTCTGGAGTTTTTAGTTTCCTCTTAAATGTCTCTCTTTCCTCTGTCTGTTTCCTTTTCTGCAATCACAAAGGCAAACTGCCTTCAAAGTCCCCAGCAGAGGGCTGCTCTGATCACACTGGCCTGTCTTTCTCCAATGGGAACCTGCGTCCAGGTGGGTGTTTGCTTTGGATTCTGGGAGATCTGTGTGTCAGATTCTGATCAGAGAGACTCTACAGTGATGTTTCTGTGTATGTATGAGCATATGTTTGTAGTTGTAGGCAGCGGAGCAGTTGCCAAAAAGAAGGACACTCTCACAATCACAAATCAATCCCATGTGCGACCCAAAAACCCACCCAAATCTGCCCCTGCGGCTGCCCTGCGCCGTACACCTTCAACCGGTCACAGCGGCAGGACCGGCCCTCAGAACAACCTGAAGGTTCGTCTCACAGGGGTCAGACATCAGACCGTCTGCATAGTGTAACGTCTAGCCATGTGCCACCTTAAAATGCTGTCTATGTAGACAGCTCACTAGGTTTTGTGACTAAACTTTGTTGTCGTGTTTGATTTTGTAGGGGCCCCCGGCAAGAGCCGGTAACAGACATAACGCCAGCAACGCTGCCACTGCATCACCTCAGAGGAAAAGAGACATGAAGAACTTGAAAAATGTGGACAGCAAACTGGCCAACCTCATCCTCAATGAGATCGTAGACAGGTAACATTAGTACTGTTAAAAATAAATACATCAAATATAAATATTTTAATGCTTCACTGTTGTTCACAGAATTGTCAGCAATGTTTTGTATGTTAATTGTTTAGAAAAAGTATGCATTTAAATAGTATGCATGTTTTTATTAACATAATGCATATAAATGATAATTAAATGCTGTATGTGTGTTTAAACTTTAATTTTATAGTTGTTGCATGTAAAAGCTATCTATATAAACAGAGTGCATAAAAATTATATACAATATATAACTATGAGATATTATATATACACTGTGTACAGTACATATCAAAGGTTTGGAATTGCTATACATTTTTTAAAATGTTTTTTAAAAGAAGACACTTATGCTCTCCAAGACTGCATTTATTTGATAAAAAAAATACAGCAAAAGCAGTAATATTGTGAAATTATTATTGCAATTTAAAATAACTTTTTTTCTATTTGTGACCCTGGACCACAAAACCAGTCATAAGTCGCTGGGGTATATTTGTAGCAATAGCCAACAATACATTGTATAGGTCAAAATGATAAATTATGCCAAAAATCATTAGGATATTAAGTAAAGATCATGATCCATGAAGATATTTTGTAAATTTCCTACCGTAAATATATAAAAACTTAATTTTTGATTAGTAATATGCATTGCTAAGAACTTCATTTGGACAACTTTAAAGGTGATTTTCTCAATATTTTGATTTTTTTGCTCCCTCAGATTGCAGATTTTCAAACAGTTATATCTCCGCCAAATATTGTCCTATCCTAACAAACCATACATCAATGGAAAGTGCATTTATTCAGCTTTCAGATGAATAATTATGAATTCTTAATTTAAAAAAATCTACCCTTATGACTGGTTTTGTGGTCCAGGGTCACATTTTAAAATTTTGTAAAATAGAATTTATTCCTGTGATGCAAAGCTGAATGCAAAGTCTTCAGTCAGTGTCACATGATCCTTCATAAATTATTATAATATGCTGATTTGCTGCTCAAGAAAAAAAACCTTTTTTTTTATCAATGTTAAAAACAGTTGTGCTGCTAAATATTTTTGTGGAAACTGATACATTAAAAAAGAACAGCATTTACGGACTACACATCCACACTACTGTTCGGCAGATTGGTGTATCACGGTCTCCACAAAAATATTAAGCAGCAAAAATGGTTTTCAACAGTGATTATAATAATAATACATGTTTCTCATGCAGATTTCTGAAGGATCATGAGATGAATATCTAAAAAAAACTTGAGATATTTTTGAGAAAATATAGAATAAATGGGAGATTTTGCATCGAAGCTGATGATTTCCGTGGTTGTGTTTGTTTCAGCGGGGCTGCGGTGCAGTTTGATGACATAGCAGGGCAGGAATTGGCAAAACAGGCACTGCAGGAAATCGTTATCCTGCCTGCTCTACGTCCAGAGGTTTGTCTCCACGTCTGTAAACGTTAGGTGTTGCCTAAAGATCTTGGGCCGGTTGAAACAAACCCTCCTTAACATAAGAAAACTTATAAACAAATTATCACTAATCTTATGGTGGTTAATTCGTCCCTAGACATTATTTTTTTTATTCCTATCAGTCATTACATTCTACAGTATTGTATTGTATATACTCTGTACTGCTGATGATACAGAACAAATTGTATTTTTACATTTACTCTTTACTTATGTGTTTATAAACATTTATCAATGTTTATGTTGATCTCCTCAGCTGTTTACTGGTCTCAGGGCTCCTGCAAGAGGGCTCCTGCTGTTCGGCCCACCTGGAAATGGGAAGACTATGCTGGTAAAACACAAAAAAGGCTCTTTTTAGATCTATGTATATATACACCATAAGAACAGAAGTGTATTGATCTTTTCCATTTCCTCACAGGCGAAAGCGGTTGCTATGGAATCTAACGCTACTTTTTTCAACATCAGTGCTGCCAGTCTCACCTCCAAATATGTGAGTATTCATGAGACTGTCTACAGTTACACTAATGAACTATTACTGACAGGCAGGAGAACTATTTATATGAAAATACCAAAATTACTGTGGTGTTCCTGAATAGTAGTCTGACCAACTTTAGGATTTCTAGGACCAACTCTATTGTGCAACCAAAAGTACACTTTTATTCACTTTTATTTTGGTAGCTATTTATTTTTGACACATTTTTTTAAAAAAAATTGACATATTTGGCACAATATTTGGTAGCGATCTGTAACAGCATGCATGCCCACATTGCTCAGGTAAGCTATCTGAGAAGTTTGAAGACTTAGCAGGCTTTGTACCAAAACGCTAATACGTTTTGAAAATATTAAACAAAATTCCTTGTCATTACATTCCTCAGTTTATGACGATTCAGATGATTTGTCATTTTTCGTAACTTTTCTTTTGAAGGAAGCATACGAAAAACACTTCTTTTACTGCTACTTAAGATCGGCTCAGATGATCTTTAAACTAAGCTACACAGAAATGACCAAACAGATTTTTGATATTCACTACCGTTACGAAACACATTTCCAAAATTTACCAGATCTGTGTTAACCTTTTCTTTTGATTATAACTTTTGACGCTATAAACTACCTTCACTACCTTAACTGAGAAACAGACTGTTGTACCATCTTACCATCTTATCTTAGAATGCTATTCGTAAGCTATTTTTTCAAATATGGCTTGTGATCATCAGGCACACTTCGGTTATATTAACTAAGTTCGCTTAGGATGGTAACTAATGCTATTGTGTGTTCATTCTCACACTGAAAGCTCTCCTTGGCATCAGGGCAATTGTGTGATAAGCGAGCAGCCGCTCCGAACAGAAGGTTGTGTGTAAACACTGTATGTCTTTCTCATGTTTTTTACAGCTCAGCATTTAATTTTTAGCATGCAAAATATCTCCCCTGCATCAGAACGAGCATGGAGTGACGCTCCATGTGACGCTCCGTGTTAAGCAGCAGGCTTCCCAACCAGATGGTTGGGGGGTGGGGGGTGGGGGGGGGGGGGGGTTGTGCTTTTTTGGCTCTACATTGCTTTTCATCTGGCATTCCCTGCATTTCGATGTTTGAATGATTGTTAATAATATATGCAACTATTTACTGGTATCTAAATACAGTGGGAAAAAAAAAATTGATCCCCTGCTGATTTTGTACGTTTGCCCACTGACAAAGAAATGATCAGTCTATTATTTTAATGGTAGGCTTATTTGAACAGTGAGAGACAGAATAACAACAAAAAATCCAGAAAAACGCATTTTAAAAAAAAGTTATAAATTGATTTGCATTTTAATGAGTCAAATAAGTATTTGATCCCCTATCAATCAGCAAGATTTCTGGCTCCCAGGTGTCTTTTATCCAGGTAAGGAGCTGAGATTAGGAGCACTCTCTTAAAGGGACTGCTCCTGATCTCAGCATGTTATCTGTATAAAAGACACCTGTCCACAGCAAGCAATCAATCAATCAATCAATCAGATTCCAAACTCTCCACCATGGCCGAGACCAAAGAACTGTCCAAGGATGTCAGGGACAAGATTGTAGACCTACACAAGGCTGGAATGGGCTACAAGACCATCGCCAAGCAGCTTGATGAGAAGGGGACAACAGTTGGTGTGATTATTCACAAATGGAAGAAACACAAAATAACTGTCAATCTCCCTCGGACTGGGGCTCCATGCAAGATCTCACCTCGTGGAGTTTCAATGATCATGAGAACGGTGAGGAATCAGCCCAGAACTACACGGGAGGAACTTGTCAATGATCTCAAGGCAGCTGGGACCATAGTCACCAAGAAAACAACTGTTAACACACTACGCCGTGAAGGACTGAAATCCTGCAGCGCCCGCAAGGTTCCCCTGCTCAAGAAAGCACATGTACAGGCCCGTCTGAAGTTTGCCAATGATTCAGAGGAGAACTGGGTGAAAGTGTTGTGGTCAGATGAGACCAAAATCCAGCTCTTTGGCATCAACTCAACTCGCCGTGTTTGGAGGAGGAGGAATGCTGCCTATGACCCCAAGAACACCATCCCCGCCGTCAAATATGGAGGTGGAAACATTATGCTTTGGGGGTGTTTTTCTGCTAAGGGGACAGGACAACTGCACCGCATCAAAGGGACGATGGACGGGCCATGTACCGCCAGGGCATTGAAAATGGGTCGTGGATGGGTATTCCAGCATGACAATGACCCAAAACACATGGTCAAGGCAACAAAGGAGTGGCTCAAGAAGAAGCACATTAAGGTCCTGGAGTGGCCTAGCCAGTCTCCAGACCTTCATCCCATAGAAAATCTGTGGAGGGAGCTGAAGGTTCGAGCTGCCAAACGTCAGCCTCCAAACCTTAATGACTTGGAGAGGATCTGCAAAGAGGAGTGGGACAAAATCCCTCCTGAGATGTGTGCAAACCTGGTGACCAACTACAAGAAACGTCTGACCTCTGTGATTGCCAACAAGGGTTTTGCCACCAAGTACTAACTCATGTTTTGCGAAGGGATCAACCGTCAAATACTTATTTGACTCATTAAAATGCAAATCAATTTATAACTTTTTTGAAATGTGTTTATTTGGATTTTTTGTTGTTATTCTGTCTCTCACTGTTCAAATAAACCTACCATTAAAATTATAGACTGATCATTACTTTGTCAGGGCAAACATACAAAATCAGCAGGGGATTCTTATCCCTCCTGGTGGAATGACCTGCCCAACTCAATCCAAGCTGCTGAATCCTTAGCCATCTTCAAGAATCATCTAAAAACACATCTCTTCCATCTTTATTTGACCCTCTAACTCTAGCACTCTCTATTCTAATTCGATTCTTAAAAAAAACTAGTTTTTCTAATCTTTTTTGTATTTTATCTATTTGTTTTCTTTTTATTTATTATACAATTAACAAAATCAAAAAAATGCCTCTAACACTAGCTTGCTCTATTCTTTTTCTATTCTATCTGTTTTCTTTTTATTTATTATAAAAAAACAACCTTGCTACATGTACTGTGTTAAGCTAACCGAGACTTGTCATAGCTCCTGCATATCATTGCTCTTTTGATGGTTTTGATTGCTTCCATTGTCCTCATTTGTAAGTCGCTTTGGATTAAAGCATCTGCTAAATGACTAAATGTAAATGTAATGTTAATCATATTACGTTTTTTTCTGTTTTATAATGGCAATAAACCACTCAAACCCTTGCTCAAACACTTTCTTTTATTCTGTCTTAAGAAACACTTTTTCATGTTGTGGTGTGTGTGTTTAGGTGGGAGAGGGCGAGAAACTGGTTCGGGCTTTGTTTGCGGTTGCTAGGGAACTGCAGCCGTCAATCATCTTCATCGGTGAGAGCTGTCAGTCAGACTCGTTCATGTTTCAGGACTTGTGTTTCTGTAAATGTGTCATTAATGGTGGTTTTGGTGCAGATGAGATTGACAGTCTGCTGTGTGAGAGGAGAGAGGGAGAACATGACGCCAGCAGAAGACTCAAAACAGAGTTCCTCATCGAGTTTGATGGAGTAAGTGTGTGTACTTTATCTGAAAATTCTAATTCCTTAACACAGGTGACTGACGTGTGTGTGTGTGTGTGTGTGTGTTGTAGGTGCAGTCAGGAGGAGATGACCGTGTGTTAGTGATGGGAGCCACTAACAGGCCTCAGGAGCTTGATGAGGCAGTTCTTAGGTACCGTTGACCTGTAGTTGGGCACTTACTTTCAAACACTTGGTAATTCCATCCTCTAATGTGTTTTTTCCTCACAGGCGATTCGCTAAACGCATTTATGTGGCGTTACCTACAGAAGAGGTACTGTGTTCACACCAGGGTTGGGCAGAAGTTATCGGTTCCCTTTTAAATTCTGACTGTGGATTTTAATTCAGTTTAAATATTTCTCTAAATTAAGTCAGGAATATTTGTCATGAATCTCATATTTTGCCATGGTTCATAATATGGGAGGTACTTTATTAAACACAAATATGTACACACATGCACTACCATTCAAAAGTTTAGTATCGGAATGTTTTTGAAAAGTCTTAAACTCATATGTTTGCTCAAAAATTACAGTAAAAGCTATAATATTGTAAAATATATAAAAAAAAAATTTTTAATATATATATATATATATATATATATTTATATATTAAAATGTAATTTATTCCTGTGATGGAAAAGCTGAATTTTCAGTGTTTTCTTGACTAGAAAGTTCAAAAGAACAGCATTTATGTGAAATAGAAATCCTTGGAAACATTATAAATGTCTTTACATATCAATTTAATGCATAATTGGTGAATAAATGTATTAATTTCATAATATATATATATTTTTTAAATAAAAGCTTACTGACCAGGGACTTTTGAAAGGTAGTGGTAATAATTCTATTTCAGTTTTTACTCATTGATTATTAGTATTATATATTAATATTGGTATTAATAATTTACATTTACATTTAATCATTTAGCAGACGCTTTTATCCAAAGCGACGTACAAATGAGGAGAACAATAGAAGCAATCAGACCATCGAGAGAGCAACAGTATACATTGTAATAATTAATACATTGCTATGTTTCTGTAAATTTATGACTAGTTCACTGAAAGGTTAAATGTTTTATACCGCAGTCATTTGAATTATTATGTGTGTGTGTGTGTGTTTCAGAGTCGTCTGAAGCTGCTCAAGAACCTCCTCAGCAAACACAGAAACACTTTACCTCAGAAAGAGCTGAGTCAGTTAGCCAGGTAGTACAGCTTCATATTTCTGTAGAGTATGCAGTTGAGATCAGTGCTGGGTAATTTAATATTGTAATGTACGGTGTGTTTTCAGGATGACGGAGGGTTACTCCGGCAGTGATCTGACCTCACTGGCTAAAGACGCTGCTCTTGGTCCTATACGAGGTACATTCATACTATATGCAGATATTTTATTAAAGTATACCAAGACATTTGGTTTAGAGGTGGACGTTTTGCTAGATAATTGTCTTGTTCTTTCTCAACACAGAACTGAGGCCTGAACAAGTGAGGAACATGCCAGCCGATAAGGTACAGGAGATTAAGAAGTTATATTAACATCATTTAGATACCTATTATATTATTTTTTATTATTATTATAATTTTTTTTAAATATGTGACCCTGGACCACAAAACCAATCGCACAGGTATATTTGTAGCAATAGCCAAAAATACATTGTATGGGTCAAAATTATTGATTTTTCTTTTATGCCAAAAATCATTAGGATATTAATGTTCCATGAAGATATTTTGTAAATTTCCTACCGTAAATATATCAAAACTTCATTTTTGATTAGTAATATGCATTGCTAAGAACTTCATTTGGACAACTTTAAAGGTGATTTTCTCAATATTTAGATTTTTTTTGCACCCTCAGATTCCAGATTTTCAAATAGTTGTATCTCAGCCAAATAATGTCTTATCCTAACAAACCATACATCAATGAAAAGTGCATTTATTCAGCTTTTTTTTAAAAAAATGTAGAGAATTTTTTTTTTTTGTCATGTTTATTGTAGTTTTTGTTATTTTAGTACAAGATAAACTTCATTATTTATAAATGAAAATGAGAAATGTTGCCTTGACAGCTAGGTTTTATATATATTATTTTATTGTATTTTACCTTTTCACTTTTATAGTTTTAGTTTAATATTTAGTTAACAAACAACACTGATATTAAATCTTTTCTTAAAAGGATAGTTAACCAAAAACTAAAAAAAAGTGCTGTCACTTGAACTGCATTTGATGTTTTGTTTTTTTCCCCTTGTAAAACATAGAAATGAGCTAGCTAAATGTTTATTCCTATATGTCCATATAACAGCAAATGTTTTTATACAAAAATTGGATTAAAAATGTGAAAAAACTTCCCAAGATAGTAACTGGGCTCCACGCGCTGATTGAACACTTATTTATAAAGTGTTTTATTTCACATACTATTTTTAAACACTATGTAGCATGCAGTGTTTCTCCCTCATGTTCTTGTCTTTCTTCTGTTCAGATGAGGGACATCTGTTTCACAGATTTTGTGGATTCGCTCAAGAAGATAAAGCGGAGCGTCAGTCCTCAAACGCTGGATCAGTACGCCCGCTGGAACAGACAGTACGGAGACACGACAGCTGTATGACAGCGACACAAGGAGGAAGTCAAAGGTTTTTTTACTAAAGACGTGGAATAAAAAAATTTTTTTGGAGGGGATTTGTATAATTTTGTCTTTTCTACGCCTTTGCTTTTGCCTCGTCGTTTGGAGCTCAGGTTGAGATTTACTTTGACTGAATTACACCAGAGCTCGAGACCATGTGGACAGCCAAGCAAAACCACGAAACATTTTCCTCTAATTCTTCCCCTTGATTGGTGCGTGAATGATAAAGCACTTGGCATCTGAGGTGTTCTAGATGCATTTGTTCCTCTTATTTTGTTGCTTGATTTGTTTTTGATTCATGTATCCAGATAAATCGAATCCTCAAATGGCGGTGTGATGTGCTGAAGTCAATCAAAGAGCATCTAGGGATTCCGTTGATAAATGAACGATTAAAGAATGTATTGTTTGATCTCACGATTAGAAACGTTCAGACTGTATGTGTATTTGGATTGACCAGCACTCCTTATGTGTTTTCCATTTGCAGGCACTAGGGGGCATCAGTTGAGACTGTATGTGAATGTCTTCTGCTAGAACTAAAGTTATGATATTGCTTCATGTACAAATGTTTTTCAAGTCTGTTTGTCTTTAATAATGTTGAATTTTAAAAGGTTTGCAGTGAGTATTTGGGAAATGATTTAATTCAAGTGCTTAACAGATTTATATACATGTACTAACGGTGTTGTTTTAAATAGAAAAAAAGGTTAAAAATATTTGAAATTATGCATATAAATATACTTTTATAATCTAAATAGTTTGAAAGTTAAATCATTAATGGCAAATTTTTGCAGTGAGCCACGGTGCTAAAATTTGATTCATTTGTAAAGTACATGTAAATAAATTAACATTTAAAATGATCATTTATAAAAACTAAATATTTTTTAATTTAATAATGTCGATTTAAGAATGCAATATTTAATGTCAAATATTGCACTGTACAACAGTTTGATTCATTAGTAAAGTGCATGTTTAAAGAAAACTAAAATTATCATATGAATAATAAAAAAATAATTTGGTTACTTTCTTACCACGTCCTTGTTACAGTGTATTTCTACATTTAAGTACGGAGTAATAATGAACTACATGTACTTATATGCTTAGGGTTTGGTTTAGGGTTGTATGTAATTATATTTGCATTTATTGTTAGTGAACATTACATGTGGTAAGTTTGCGTAACAAGGACACTGTAAAATAAGTGTTACCTAATATTTATGATATAGATGTAATTAATCATTAATATAATTCTAATTCTAGTGCTTTTCTAATCACTTGAGTTACTCAAAAAGGAAAATTTTGAAGATCAAAAAACACTTTAATTTCTGTCTTAAAGTGAACAGATCATTAGTTAAAGGGGCGTCTCCTGTTTCCATCCTCTGACACTTGTCTTCAGTGTTGTTTTGAGTAACCTACATAGCAGCAAAACCAGTCTTTGTTAAAAACCCGTTATACAGCCCTTTGTCAAATTCACTGTCAAAAGCATTTACAGTAAATTCTGATTGTTTTCATACAGGCATTTAATGTTAAACAGATGGACGGCTTTTGATTGTCACACTCAAATCTGACACCCGTTTCACACACACACACACACACACGTAAGTGTCCAGGTGAATTGATGGATGTGGCTGTAGTTCGGTTGTGAAGGCCTCAGTGGTCCAGGATGCGCAGGTTTCCTGAAACGATCTTGTTCTCCAGCATCGCTCCGGCCGGGATGTCGATTCTGTCTCCGTGATTAGCGATAATGATAACCGTTCCCTGGTGTACAGAAACAACAGATTACGATATGCACACAGTGTGTAAACGCTCACAAATATCAGACGTTCATACCTTGAGTGTGACTTGTTTTCCGAAGGTGACGTCTCCTGATACAGTCAGGTGATCCAGCTCCAGCATGTCTGGGATGCTCTCAAACCTTTTCAGGAAGTCTCGAACCTAGAAAGTTTTTTTTTATTATTGAACAGGTAATTCAATATTTCAGGCCTTAAAGACAGACGCTTTTACTTTTCTATATTTTTGAAATAATTTTAACATTTTCTAGTAATTTCTTTGATAATAATATAACCATTTTAAATAAGATATTGTATTATTAATAAAATAAATAATTTAGGAGTACTCAGTTACTGACCAGCTAATGTTTCAGGCCTTACAGACAAGGTGCCTTTAACTGAATTATGTCTGTGAAATAACTACTTCATTAACATTTTCAGCTAATTTCTTTGATGTTTTAAAAATAATAATATAAATATATTTTAAATTTATTTTAAATAATTTTAATAAAATTAGTAATAAAATTATTTCAGTTACATCTAGGAAATGACAAATATTTTATGAGTTAACTTTTTTATGTTTTAAATACAATAAACATTTTAAATATATGCAATATTTCATCAATAAAAAAATAATTTAACAACATTTAATTACTAAACAGTTAATTCAGTGTTTCTGGACTTAAAGACAGTGGATTTTTACTGAATTACATCTGTAAAATAACTGACTTAACACTTTCTGCTCATCTCAAAATATAATATATAGATGGTCTATTATTGAGGTATTGAGTACTTTACATGAAAGTCAAGCTCTCTCTTCCTGTCTAAGTGGGCGGCTCTTGTCCAGAATAAGCAGCACAGTCCTTCGTGAACCTTACTTTAGTGAAGGAGCTGCCCAGTTTGACGTGAGGTGTTGTGTGAAACTCTCTCTTGGGGCTCATGGTCAGAGAGCCTGCGTTCATGCTGTACAGGTTGGACATGACCAGCAGGAGGTCTGAGGTGGTTTTGACGGGCAGGAAGCGGCTGCGGGGCACGTTGATGCCGAGCGCGTTGTCGAAGCTCTTCATGGCAGAGCCCACAGCCGTCTCCAGCTGGATGACGTTCAGACCGCCGTCGAGGGTCTGGAAACACAACAGAAGCCCGTTTCACAACCAAACATCCACACGAGCGTTGTTCTCTGTAATGGAGAAGGCATGAAGGTCACCTTAGGGTTGACAATGATCTCCATGTCCATGGCGTTCTTTTCGTGAAGCCTTTTAATGGCCGGCAGGCTGATCCACAAGTTGTTGGTGTTGAAGATCTTGAACTTGGTGACTGATTTAAACTCATCTACGTGAGCTTTGGGCACCTGCGCGATCTCCAGCAGCCTGAGTTTACCATCGTGCTGTGTCAGCGTGCCACCCTGAAACAAACAACACCGAGTGACTGGACTGCCATTCGCCAATGAGCTTGAAGATACACTCACAGAGGCATTCTGATCATTCTTCACTTAGGGTAAACAGGTCTGAAAGCACTCAGACAGGAATGTTCAATGCAATTGTTTTGATAGAGAGAAACAAGCTATAATTCTAGTTTCAATGTTATTTCTTCTTCAGACATTGTTCTTTAAATACAATAAGTATCGGATGTATACAAAGTAAACAACATTTGGTTTTCGACCAGTGAAAATGGGTAGGATTCAACTATTTGGACATGGAGCCACATTGAGATCCCAATATGCCTGGGATTGAACTACTTTGGGCCTTCAAAATGAAGATTCCAAAAGAAAAATTTCTTAGGAACCAGAATCTAAAATCATATTCAGATATCCTTAATACTTCTTGAGTTACACACTGGCAAACTTCGAAAAAATATATATATTTATTGCACTCCGACAGGTATGTTCTGCAACTGTTTTGATAGAGGGAAAAAAGATCATTTCTTGTTTCAACATTATATGTTCTTCAGACATTTCTCTTTAAAAGAATAGAAGTATCATCTGTATGCAAAGTGACCCACGTTTGGTTTTTGACCACTGAAAATGTGTACAATTTACTCCTGGAGCCATATTGAAATTCCAATATCTCTGTAACTGAACCATATGGGGCCTTAAATTGAGGGCCAAAAAAGATACCACAAGAAAAGTTTGTTAAGACCCCAAATCTAAAAGGGCATTAAGAAATCTTTAATACTTCTTGAGTTACAGGCATGCAAACTTTGGAGAATGGCCACCATTGGCATATAATGCAAGATTGCTAAAGTCAACAGATTTGACTAACAGACCAATCTCTGTGTAAAAATAACATTATGATGCCGCCACCTTTCTGAAGTCATTTTTACTCCTCTGTAATTTGTCATTTCCATATCTCAGGTGAAAATTGTCATTTGACCCTCCTCTACAAAATAGTGGATTAAAATAGTGGACAATAGTGAGTAAACAGATGCCCACAATTGGCCCATGATGACCATTGTTTTGACCTGCCATGCCATATCACAAAAAATAGGGGGAGGGGGGGGGGGGGCATGCCATCGAAGCATATCTACATTTCTAATTTATACTTTTGTTTTTACATTTTTTCTTGTTTAATTTCTGCATTGAAAATAAAAAATACTGTAATATAAGTGAATCTGGTTTGAAATATATTTCAATTGATCTAAATTTAAACATTTAAATTTAATAATTAAATTAAAAAAATGTTATTTAATGCATTATTAATATAATATAGTTGGATATAACATTTAATTTTGGCTTTTTTTTGTTTGGCCCTTCGTAGTAAATAGTTCAGGCACTTTTGCTTTCTTGCAAGCAGCTTTACAGTATTAAACATGAAAAAACAGTGTCATTGTTGCTTTCAATAAGAATTACAACTTCAATTTCTTCTATAAATCAGCTCTCCAGTGTGTTCATGCTTTTACTCATGGACTTTGAGAGTAGTTTACCTACCCGAGAAAACTTTTTCAAAAAGTACACTCTGGCAAGCGGTTACAAACTCCCAAACAAACTTAGTTTTGGCCTGATTTTGTTCAAAATGACGTCACACCAGTCTGTTCTTTGATTTCGCCTGAAGTACATCAGAGCCTTTAGAGGACCATTTCAACCAAAAATTGTCATTTATTAACCCTCAAGTCATTTGAAACCAATCTGAAGTCATAAAATGATCAGTTTTGAAGAATGTTCATGCTGCTCTACTGTTGTACTCCACAGAATGACACGAGCCATACATCAGCATGGTAACCTCACTCACCTTCACGTCAGCTCGTGTCTTATCGGTGACCTCCATGACGAATTCACAGCGTTTGTCACCGGGCTGGCTCATCAGGTGGTTCAAGATGTGCAGGTCCACCGTGGCGCCCAGGTTGTCAATGTTGGACACAAAGATGTACTCTTTCCCTTCTGCGATCAGCTTGTCCAGCAGGCCAGAGTTGTAGAAGCTGGCGTAGATGTCTCCGTGCCCGGGTGGGTACCAGGCCTCTTCATTCTCACCCGTCAGGCCCAAGTTAGTGGCCACTGGTAACAAAGACTCCTTATTGATCCTGGGATACCTGCGCAGGACAGGAAAACAGACAAGGTGACAATGGAAAAGCAGTCAAAGCTGTGGACTAACAGTTAGCATAAATGTGCAAGAAACGGGTGAATCAATCTTGAAATATTAATACCTCATTTACAGATGTTTTATTATAAGGATTGATGTTCCCAAAAGCAAGCTAACATTTTTTTTTGGATGTTTCAATCTATTTAATATTTTGGGGACATTTTTGCAATATACCACAGAGTTATTTTTCACGTAGCCATTAAGTGTTTTGCATCTGAAATATAAAATTTTATGTTTAAAAAAAAAAAAAAAAAAGCACTGAAACAATGATTTTCATGACTTTTGTTCCATTAACACTCTACTAAAATACTTAAATTGATAACATTGAGTACAATATTTTCCAGAAAATATCAGAAGTCACACTGGCTAAAAATTGCAGATAAGTCACATCAGTGTATAGGTCACATTTTATTATAACGTTCAGAAATAATGTAAAATACTGGTTTAAAAAAACCTGAAACATTTAAAACATTATAATCATGCATTTTAGTTCCGGTCACTCCACAACAAATCCTTTAAATTTAATTTAGATATGAACGAGAATGAAAACGTAAGTATAAAACAAACATATTAATCATTTTAAACAACATTTATTATAAACGTCAAGCCTAAATGAACTTATTTAAAGCAAAACTGAAAGGACTGGCATGTAGAAAATGTGAAATATAAATAAAATTGCACTTATGTACCTCTCTCATTGTATGTATGTTTTGCACGCTTGACATTAATGGCTTTATATAAGTCACAGCATGTTTCAGATAATAAAAAAACTGATGTTTATTCCATAAAATACGGTACGTTCATATTCATATTGCTCTCTGTCCTGGATAAGGATGATGAGAAGCGTGTGTGTGTGTGTGTACCTGCTCTGGTTGAAGGTGTGTATCTTGACGCGGTGATGTGAGTACTTCTGCAGGATCTTCTTGGTGTCTTCATCTGTGTTGAAGGAATTCATCAGCACCAGCGGCACATCTGCATTATACAACTTATTCAAATCCTGAAAGAGAGAGATTCACACAAGGTCTTTCATTTGAGGCACAAAAATTATTGAGAAATACATGTGATTTTTTTTCTTAAATATATGTCTGTATTTTGTTTGATATATCTTCAGTAACTTACTGTATGACAATTACACTAAAGCATACGATTGCATAAAAGATGCTTAATTAAATGAGTCTGGATGTTAAAATACATTCTTCTCAAAACTCAAAAACAAAGAATGCTAAAAGCTTGTTGGTGTTTGTGTGCAGGTTATGCAGTAAATAGTCACGTCACTACAGAGCCCTGCATTTGATCCCCATTTTAATGTAAAGGGTGTATCATAGGTATTACATAAAATAGTATTTCTCAAGATATTCCTCTAAATGCCTTCAATTTTGTCATGTGGAAAAAACCTGATATTACACAACTTTGAGGTAAACAGTCATTGACACAGAGGGAAACCTTTACCAAGGTCTGAATCTGCAAACACGGTCTTACCTCATCTTACACGGATCATATATAAGCCAAAAAGAAACGTCTAAACCCATGTACTTGGCACATCACCGCACACACAATTATTAACTATTATGCTCAATTATAATTACTTAAGCTCAACTCCACATACATCAAAGGTTTGGGGTCAATACGATTTTTAGAGGAATTACTTTCATTCAGCAACGATGCATTAAATGCATCAAAAGTGACAGTAAAGACATTTATAATGTTACAAAAGATTTCTATTTCAAATACATGCTTTTTTCAACTTTCTATTCACCAAAGAATCCTGAAAAAATGTATTAGTTTCCACAAAAACACTTATCACCACAGCCTTTTCTTTGAGCAGCAGATGAGCATATTAGCATGATTTCTGAAGGGCCATGAGACACTGAAGACGAATTTGAATTCAAATAGAAAACAGTTATTTGAAACTATAATAACTTGGTGAGTATAAGAGACTTAACATCAAAAAATCTATAAAACACGACTATCTCATCAGAGGTTTTCACTGGAAACATATGTGTTGTAATACCTCGATCTGCTGTACGGTCAGATCCAGGAAAGTGTTTTCGTTGCGGACGCTGATGAGACTTTTGGGTCCTTTGCAGCCCATGCTGGTCCCTAAACCTCCATTGAGCTTGACCACAGCCAGTTTATTAAGGCTGGACGCCACATCGGCAGGAAGACCCTTCAACTTGATCTTCTCATAGGGCTGAATCTGTTGAGTGAAATACACACGCATGATTTATATAGCAGTACACCATATAGGAAACACACAGACGCATTATCAATCACTCTCTCAGGATACAGAAACCTTGTGTGGAGTCAAGAAAATGTATTATCTGAAGTGTGCTTTTTTCACTTGATAAGAAATGTAGTGCTGGCCTACAGTCTGGTTTTATTAGAGGAAACCCTTTATGAAGATTACAGGACACCCAGTTTAATCAGAGCAAAGGTATAATTAGGTGAGAAAGACCACTGTTTTGTTTTTTTAGTGCAGGGTTTATTTACTCCAGTCAAACAGAGCAGAGATGATGGACCTTCAAACTCAAAATTTATCCTATCTAGCAAAGGCATTAACCTTGAGATCATGACATGAAGAGCAGAAAACTGTGAGAGAAACAGTATTCTTCTGTATGAAATATGAGCTGATTTGATCTGAGCTCTTGGATTTGGGTGTGCTGTTTTGATAAGAGCTTCCTGCCTGCGACTGATGGAGACCTTGCACACACACTGACCTCATGAACTAAACTTGTGTAAAGCGGTCGTCCTAGTGTCATCACAGCAGCAACTGTTGAATTATCTCACTGCTGTGAAGGACCAAAGGTCAATGACTCAGAAACCTACAACTAAACTACATGTCGCATTTTACATTTTATTTATTTTCCTTGTGGTCCATTTGAAGTATTAGTCAACCATTTTGCATGAAAACAATTCTAAATAATTTAGACTTCTATATAAAAGGAATATTATGCGTTTAGTGCAAGCTAAGCTTAATCAACAGCATTTGTAAAATTAATTTCTCTCCTTTTTTTAATGGAAGTGAATGGGGCCAATTCGTAAACTTTAAAATACACTGTTTCAATAGTATAGCCACAAGATGATGGAAAAATACAGTATTTATTTACATTTACATTTATGCATTTAGCAGACGCTTTTATCCAAAGCGACTTACATTGAATTCAAGTTACAGTTTGATCAGCTCTTGCTTTCCCTGGGAATCGAACCCATGATCTTAGCGTTGCTAGAGCCATGCTCTACCATTTGAGCTACAGGAAAGCTATATATATATCCAAAGTATATCCAACATTCATTCAGCTTCATTGCTGTGACAACATAATGCCATAAAATAAATAAATTGACTAACAATGATGATTTAAACACTTTACAGCTCAAATAATACATACATTTTAACAGAAGGAGTGATTACAAGCTTCACATTTTCGCTCCACAAATTTGGCCCCATTCACTTCCACTGCAAGTGCCTCAGCTTAAACTAATTTATTTTGATTGTGAATATGGAGGGATAAGTTGAAATTATTTTGGGGATGGTCAACATTTATGCCACACGTTCTCGTGAAGCTTAACCAGGAATATTTCTTGAAATGTCAATATTTGCTCTTTTTGATTTGGAGAGAAACTTCTGAAAGAGTTCATACAATACATTGATACATATAAATGATCAAAATATGTGTTAAAATAATCTATTTCTCTTCATATAACCCCTTTAAAAGAAGTATAGTCAAGGTGACTAACAATAAAGTTAAAACGACAGGCCAATCTCCTGACTGCATGTCCGCCAGTGTGACAAAACTAAACATCTGAGACGTCGATTGAGAAAATGACACACACACAAATACCCAGCTGACCGATCAAGCATCCAGCCAATGAGAGCTTCCACGGACGGGGACTGAAATAGAACCATTGAGAATTGTGCTATAAGATTCAGTGCTGATCTAGAAGCAGCCGTGATGTTTATTTCGTAATGGGTTTGATGAGTCTCGATCTACTGGAGCTGATTTCAGCTCATTCGTTCTGCTTTACTATGTGCTGTAACATGAGTTTCTCAACGGCTGGTTGAAAAGAAATGTCCGCCAAGGTTGTGGGATGCTGGAAGTGCTGTGCTATTCATAGTCTAACCTTCAGTGTGGGGGTCTTTGCAGAGGGTTATTTGGGGAGGGGATCAACAGGGAAATGTCATGGACTTGATAAACCACCCATACACATGAACGTTCTGCTGCCGCTCGCCCTTTCTCACTATTCAGCGGCTTTGTGTATGTGGTGATAGGAAAGTTACTCCAGCCCTTCAAACAACTCATACTGATCAAATATATTGTAGTTTATAAGGTAATAATGGTTTTAAAAGTACATCTGTCTAGGACTGTGCAGTTGAATTGCTTTATATGTAATGTACATCTTAAATGTTCCTTAGATTTTTTTGCACCCTCAGATTCCAGATTTTCAAATAGTTGTATCTCAGCCAAATATTGTCCTATCCTAACAAACCATACATCAATGAAAAGATTATTTATTTATTCAGCTTTCAGGTGATGCATGAATCTCAGTTTCACAAAATTGACCCTTATGACTGGTTTTGTGGTCCATGGTCATATATATATATATATATATTAGTGCTGTCAAACGATTAATCGCAATTAATCGCATACAAAATAAAAGTTTTTGTTTGCATAATATATGTGTGTGTTCTGTGTATATTTACTATGTATATAAATACACATACAGTAAATACAGTATATATTTTGAAAATATTTACGTCTATATTTATATTCATATAATTTATATTATAAATAAATATTTAATATATAAACATTTTTCTGAAATATATACATGCATGTGTGTGTATTTATATATCCATAATAAATATACACAGTACACACACATATTATGCAAACAAAAACTTTTATTTTGTATGTGATTAATCACGATTAATCGTTTGACAGCACTAATATATATATATATATATATATATATATATATATCCAATTGATTTACAGATCAGTTATTAAATACATATATTAAAGGAGGTGAAATTGGGATTGATAATCTTGTTTTGAAAAAAAAAAAAAAATGTTCTTTGCAAATATATAAATAAAAATATTAAGAGTTCAAACTGTCTGTCTTAATGAATCTTTGAATCATGAATTTGATTCAATATTGCTACAAACATTATGCTGTAATAATATATGCAATATTGCTGAAAAATGTCTATTTTTATAGCTTTATTTTAATTTCAAATTCTCTATTAATCATCCTTATTAAGGTATCAAGCACTCTTTGGTCTCACCGAGCCTTCGGGTGGTCTCTGGATCTTGGCCCAGTCAACAGACGGCCCCTTCTCCTGAAGGAAACGGTGAAAGAGCTTCTTGAAGCCCTCAAAGTCCTTCCTGGAGATCTGCAAGAGGCACAAATATCCATATTACATATCAAGTTTTCACTATTTCCATCCATTTTTACCTTTAGCTCTACAGTATATCCTGAAGTTCAATATAATGTTTATTATTATTTCAGGGCCGATAGTGAAGAAGAGTCTTTCTATTTCAAATCAACGAATCAAAATGAGTCACACATGAAAGGTCAACATTTGTGAGGGTTTCGGGAAGCTTGTAACTAACTTGCATTAAACCTGGAATATTTTCTTTTTAGTTAAAGGTTTATTAAATTATTAAAATTCTTTAGAGCTGAATCTACACATGTTAGTGTGATTAATCGAACCCCTAATTACCCTGTATATCACTGTGCAGCATATAAGCATAATTAATACTCTGAAGAGTCTCCTTTAACCTTTAGACTAAACCTTCTGGCGATGCATCATGGGATGCTAGGCTGTAATTAACACACACCTCCTTCGTTAGGTCACCGTTTCATGGGCTGCTGCATAAAAACTAATTAATGAGACTAACTGCATGCTGTGTGTGCCATAACTGCTCAAATTAAGAGCAGTTTCATTGTGAATAAACATCTCAAACTTGGCTGAATGACAGTTTTACAATCTGTGCATATGACTCAGCTCATTTTCAATTTTGTTTTTCAATTTTATAAGCAAATATTAATGGGTCAATGACAAATAACAATGTCTTCTGATAATTTTTTTCAAATCCAATTTAAAATGTACTAATGTATAATGCATGTACTAAAATATAAACATTTTTATGCATGTTAGTTACATGCATTTTTGAAAAAGATTTAATGTGTTTGATCTAATGGCTTTAAAATTGTCAAGTGGTACATACGTGAGCAGGGGGTTAGACCTATACATGGAGTCAAGGACAGAAGCACCACTGGAACGTGTTTGTCACCTCAGCCGAGCACATAGTTTACAGGACAAGGGTCTTACCTCCGCCTCTGATGGCTTGGCAGTGGTCAGGAGCTTCTCCAGCTCTGTGTGCATGGAGTTCTCATGCTGCAGTCTCAGCTTCTCCTGAAACTCTGCCATCCCTGCATTAGGGCTGTTTCTATACAGATCTACACACATGCAAACACAGGGAGAGAAAACATTACTGACACAACCTTAAATGTTGTGACGACATTGCAACTGGTCATTATTTTAACTCTTGAGACTATTCTGTTCCACCATGGTTTTTGGTAATTGGCGTATAATTTAAATAATGCAGCTATAGTTGAAACAAATCTCTTATGTTCACCAAGGCTGTATTTATTTGATTAAAAGTACAATAAAAACAGTAATATTGTGAAATATTATTACTATTACTGAACTATAATAATTGGGCACCAATAGTTAATTAAGCAGCAAATTAGCATATTAGAATGATTTCTAAATGATCATGTGATGTAATTAAGCTTTGCATCACAGGAATAAATTACATTTTAAAACATATTTAAATAGAAATAGTTATTTAAAAATTAATAATTAGATTTATTAAAAATTTACATTTAAAATAATAGAACAATATGACGGGTTACTGTATGTTTGTTTAAACAAATGCTGCCTTGGTAAACATAGACTTCTTTCAAAAACAAAACAAACAAACAAATATACCAAATGTTGACTGGTAGTACTTTTTTGTAAGGCTATGAAGAAACCACTTACCAGCAACAAAAGACATGATTAAAAACTTCTGACAGCTCTCAGACTTAAAAACCAGTATATATCAATCCTGAATTGAATTCAGCAGTCCAGAAAGGTCCGAATCACCAAGCTAATAGTGTTGAACAGTTTCTTCTTTTGCACTAGTACAACTACAACTGCATCCATGTAGAGGAAGCAGTCAAAAAGATGCTTTGAGTAGCCTACCTCAGATCTACTAAAAACAGAAAAGCTACTAAAACTTTAGTGTTCAACCAGCATCCGAACCCTGTGTGCAGCCTCGACTCTCTGAAGTCAGATGAGATTTCAGACAGATTCAGACTGTCGTGTCATGCACAGGACACCCGATCAGGGCTTTGTAAAGCACCGCTGAAGGAGAAGCGCAGAGAGAGACAGAAAGAGCACGATTCTTTTAATAATGTCCAGCACTGCCCACCCGTCACGTCACGGGAAAAGTAAATAAGTCCAGAAACGGTGAACAGCTTTGTGACACTGTATGTGTGTGGCAGGTGAATTATTAGTCACTTCACATCGCTGCTGAGCAGGGCCGTTGCTAGTGGGGTGAAAGGTGGTGACAATTCTAGGGGCCCCCACCGCCCAGGGGGCCCCACAAAATCCAGGAATTATACTATATAGGCCCATGTTCTGTGAATAATTCTAATATTTTATTAGTTGTATAACTGAGATATTATGAAAACCACAAAAAAGCATGCAATTTGGTTCCATGGTATATTGTACAGTATATAATATGTGTGTGTGTGGGGGGGCCCACATCAATATTTTTTCAGGGGGCCCCCAATCCTCTAGCTACGGCCCTGCTGCTGAGCAAGATGCGTTCGTTCATTCTGTCCTGAGAGTTGAACGCTCGCATAGAACGCGCTTTGAGTTCGTTTCTGGTATGGGGTCAGGGAACGTTCACCTACAGTAGAACGCGTTATTGGGTCCATATGCTGCATTCGTGGAGATTTTGATTAAATGTCTCGAATCTTTTAAATTTGGACACTCAAAAGATTCGTTTACTGAATCTTTCTGTGAGTTAAATCGTTACTATGTGAATCCGAATAATTAAAAACGCAGTTTCCATAGGTTTTCAGGGGGGCGTTCACATAGCCTACTGTAGAAGGCGTTCTGAGATTCGAATGAGCCTCATTAGTTCACTAGTTTACTGACACTTTGTGTGGGTTAACTGAATTGTTAACAAAGTAAAACCGATTTGTTAAAAACTTTTTAGCGAAACAAAGTCTCATAATCATTAAATTTGTGTCATTTTAAATAATTGTGTCTGGTCATCTCTCTGTTTTACTCATTCATAATTCCGCCCCTTTCTCTCTTTCTTGTGAACGATACTAAGTCAAATGCAGAATGGACGAATTCTTCTTCAATACCGAGATGCGTTCAAACGCAAAACACCAACGCAAACGGTAAAAAAAAAACGCTGCAGGTTTTTTTGTCTGCCGCTTTAAATGCCTGAGCCCTTTAAAGCAGGATGGATTCTGATTGGTTGTCAAGGTTTTAATCATTGCTAGAATTTTTATTTTATTTTATTTTTTGAATTGGCTATCGTTCCTCTGTGTTTAGTTAAGATGTGGGCTCCACTCTTTTACATTTAGAACGAATTTTAAAACTATCTTCATCGTTATTGTCCTTGTTACACCAATTATTCACCATCCAGTCAAAGTCTGCTTTATTGTCAATTCTTCCACATATACAGCACACACATACAGATAAATGAAATTGCTCTCAGACCCTAGGTGCATACAGATAATAACAATAACAGTAGAACGTAAAAATACAGATTAAATATATATAAGATACAACTATACAAATAAGGACATGTAAAAAGAAAAAAAAAGATAAATTAAGTAGCACAAAGCACATTTATTAAACATATATTTGCACTTTATTGTATAGCTTTTGCCGCAAGCCACCTGACCCCAAGCGTTAGCCATTTTACTAGTTAGGGTTGTTTTATTTTAGCTTCTTCTAGCTCTTTTGAACGCAATATAACGCCTGTTTAAATGTCAAGTAGGACTGTAAGTTTGACTGATACAGCACACAGCTATTTTTTCTGCCTGAATACAGACCTAACTAGCAGCTTCTGTCAGACCAAAGTCACAGACATCCAGGATTGTCATGAACTTTGCCATACGAGAACTCCAAGGTCACCGACCCCTTGCAAGCAAACACAAGCGCACTGCCCACAGCTCGGGGTTTTGAGGGGTTGGGGAACTATACTCAAGCACATCTAGACAGCAGACAGGCTTGCTTGCTCATTTTTGACAAGCCATGCGAGGATACTCACGTCCACTGCACTGCAGCACACGCTGTTTCACAGGCGGAAGTGTCGCGTGAAATCGGTGTGTGGGTATGATGTTTGTTCACGGACCAATCAGAGCAGGGGGCGGTCTGGCTCGACCAATCAAATACCAGCCTTGTTGATGGCGTTCGACTGCGTAAACATGTGAAACAGCGTCATCTCTTGGCTGTGGTTGTAAACTAATATATACACTTTTATTTATTTTTTACTTGTCTTACTTTTTGCTTGCATGTTTTATCCAACTGAGAGTGCTTTATTTAGTGTATGACAATTATGCAGGATTATATGGAAGTCCCTTTTCCACTACATAAAAAAATCCTGCTTTAATATAGTATTTAGCTGAAGTCATGAGTAAACAAATCGATATTCTGGCATATACTAGGTTATATTAATTTGATGAAAAGTCAAATACACAAAAATAGAAGTACACAAATAGTCGAAATTGACAAAAATACTTATTTCGTATTTTATGGCATAATTCTAACCTATTGTCAATAATAAGGACTTGTCATTATTTAGATTTGACATCTCATAGGCTTATATCATTTTCATAATTTAGACTTTTCATATCGTAAATGTGACTTACTATGTCATAAGTTCGATTTTAGTCATAATTATGATTTATCAAAGCATTATTTTTTCTTAAGTGGCAGAAATGGACTTCCATATGTTTACCATCCCTTTTGACCAATGAATTACCATGATTTCTCAGTCTTTCTTTATTATACAAGGATCACTAAAATAATTAATCAATATAATTTATATTCACCAGTATAATTTTCTAGTACACTTCTAGGCTTTGAAATAAGTTATAAAATTAATTCCCTGATATATATAATAAAATAAAAAGGCCTGGCTTGCTGTCTACAATGAAGAATCTTATCTTTAATCAAATAAATTCACACCTATTAAATGTGTGTATTCAGAGCTAGAGATGAGGTGGACATGACAACATATTCCAAATACAGAACAAATATAAAATTTTCCACATGGCCTTTTATTGTTGTATGACAGATGATCGCTATTTTGGTCAGGACAACTATGTGCGTAACGGTTTTAATTGGAAATGTTCTTCTTCAGGTGTTGCCCCAGACACTTCAAGCAGAGGAAGTTACATTGCAAACGTTTCTTGTGAAGTAACACACACACATACGTTAAGAGACATGAATATCCACACACGCACACGTGGTCAGCTGTGAAATCTACAGGACTTTACAGTCGGGGATTTGGGGACTTTGAAGAGTCTAACGGCTGCCGCGTTGTTGTGGAGACATCAAGTCACGCTCCAAGGAAGGTGAGTGCCGTGTCTCTCTCCTCTACCAGCTCAGCGGCGGTGGCATCCATCTTACCGCGGGAGAAATCATTGATGGAGAGTCCGTCAACCACCTTCCAGGTCTTGTTCTGTTGGGGTGGAAAACATTAGTACTTACATAGAGACCTTCTATTTCTAAACTACTTCAAAATACTTTGTTTTCTTTTATTCATAATTTGATTTCAGTGTTTTGACAACGATTGTAAAACAAACCTTGATCTTAACAGGGAAGGAGTACATGAGGTCATCAGGAACACCATAGGAATTACCAGTGGAGAAGATGCCCATAGACACCCACTCACCCTGTTAGACACAGAAAAAGTATTATTTAGCATTAACCCTGGTATATCAAATGAATCAAATTTGTTGACATTTTTACAATATTAAAAGGCATTTTTCTTGCTTAAAAAGTATATCAATCAGAGGTAGACTGTGTACAGCTGTACTGTTTTTTTTTTTTTAGTAAAGTTTTGATCATGCTGATTTTGAGGCTTTAGAAATGTGTGAAATTTGATAAAGTAGCTTTGACAAGGAAATTATTGAAAAAAACTGGAAATGTTTTAATCTTCCACTTGTAACCAGTATCTAATAGCCTAGACATTCAATTGATCTCCAAAGGGTTCACATGGTGCAAACTCACATCTGGAGTGCCGAACCAGATGTCCCTCATGTGGTCACAGATGGCTTTGGCAGCAGACATTGCACTGGAGAGCTTCCTGGCCTTGATGACAGCTGCACCTCTCTGCTGCACCGTCTGGTGTACAGAGAAATTAAAAGAATTGCAGATGGGTAAATTAAAGCAATAAGCTACAAAAAGTCATGTATAAAGCTATGGTCATATTAGCGCAGTTTCAGCTACGTTTTGTGGGTAAAAAAAGGTTCATCGTGTATTGTCAATAGGATAGAGTTGTATGAAGCACAGCTCACACAGAAATCACTTTTAAAGCAAGCAGTTTTTTATTGGTAAATGCTGTGAATCAGATTTAGCGGGAAATCTTTCACCCTCATGCAAAATTCCAGATCGTGTGGATTTCTTTGGAAATGAATTCTATTAAACTAAGAGTTGAATTCATTACTAAAAAGTTGTTGCAAATAAGTTGTTTATGGTTGCCAAGATATAAAGCAACTTGATGCATTAATTAGGTGCATTTATCAGCTTTTTTAGCAGCTTCAAACATGCATCAGAAGTTAAAGTAGGAACTACCCATTTTATAACAACATTATAAGCCCTGTCAAGGGCAAATGTGACAAGTCATTTTTTTGTTCTTTCCTTTGAGAACATTAAAATCAGTTATTTTAATCTCATTTAAAAATGGGATTAAATTAGCAAACGGAGAATTATGCTTCATCTGATTGTCTTTTGCAAAAACGGCCTGATTATCTCACTTTAATAACTCCACAGGTTCAGATGTCAGACTTACGCTGATGAAGTCGCCCTTCAGCCAGCTTTCATCATTCACTGCCTCATAACCTGACACCTCCTTCCCATGACGGTTCACGATAGCATGGTGCACATCTGGGTACTGAGTTGAGGAGTGATTTCCCCAGATAATCACATTCTTCACATGGTCAGAGGACACGCCAACACGCATCGCCACCTACAGGCATGGAGGAACACCGCAGGTGAGCAAAGGGCTTGTATGTGCAATATGTGCCAAAAATGAGCTAACAGTCCCTCTAAAATTAGGTCACTGTATTGGTCTATGAACTACTCCAGAGTACATAACTAGATACGGCTGCTCTAGAACTAAACTAGATGTGGATGATGGACAATAAAAAGCTTGGTTACCTGCAGCACTGGAACGCACAAAGATTGAGTTACAGAACTTCAATAAAGCAGAATAAGAAGTGAAGGTAAATGAGGCGGTGGGGTTCGGACCTGAGAGCGGGCCCTGTTATGGTCCAGACGGGTCAGGCAGGAGAAGTTCTCCTTAGGAATGGAGGGAGCAGATTTGGAGGCGATCAAACAGTTGGTGTTGGCTGGGTTTCCGACAACTAGCACCTATGAAAGAAAACGAAAAGTGAACGGCAGAACAACAAACACCAAAAACTGACCAGTGACTGATTCTGCCCATATTAATTTATCATTGTCTAAATCAAAAGCCAGAGGCTAGCAATCTCATGAAAATCAGAATTCAATTGCACATAATCTGATTCAAGCTACATTAATTGTTGCAATCTTGTACCTTGACGGTCTTCTTGGCATATTTCTCCAGTGCTTCACCTTGGGTTTTAAAAATAGCCACGTTAGCCTTCAGTAGGTCCTTCCTCTCCATGCCCTCCTTTCTGGGCATAGAGCCCACCAAGATGGCAGCGTCAAGATCCTTGAAGCCCACCTCAACCTTATCAGTGGGAATCACATCTGTGAAGGAGTAAGAGAGAGAAACGAAGGGTACAGAAAACTTATTTCACAGGAATTTTTAGGACAACAAATCTCCATGGAAAGTTTTTAAAGATCATTGTATGATATAGCTAAATATTTTTACAAGTATTAAATTAAATAATATCTTGTAGAATTAAAAGAAATTCTTATTGCTTCTTGAAACAAGTTAATCTTTAAACTGCAACTTTTTCTAGTGTTTTTCTAGGAAGCCTCAAGACTATTTCAGTTGAGCAAATGCATGTGACTGAATGATAAACTCACGTAAACTGCACATGCAAACCTTTTAGCATCAGTATTGTGAAATACAGCCTCATTATGTTTGTACCTAGACTACTATTTCTTAGGAGTATATGCTGACATTATCTCTTGACACTTTCATCTCCCGTCACCATAATCATTTATCAGGCTGTCGATATTTCCTGAATTGGCTCATTTAATTGATAATCTTTAAAATGAGATTTAGTACAGGACTATTTATCAGAGTGGACTTCAACCGAAGCTCAACTTCTGTGACAGAACATGTTCTTTGGCCTCCTCCCCTCCGCCTCCCATTGTTGTGGCACCATCACGTTTCTCATTGGTCTCTTGCTAACCTACAGCGTGAGCCAATAAGATCAGTCGGTGCCGGTTACACCTCCCAACTCCTCAAATACAGGGTAGCACATGCTATTTTCTGCTGCAGATCTCTTCTGCAGAGTCATGCTTGCTCTTCTGCATTTTAATACATTCCAGATGTTGGCTATAAATAACACAAGCTGCAGTACAAAGAGACAGTGGCTGTGAAGCTGTCAGTTAAGAGTTCAGTAAAAACTGATGCACATCTTCCTCTACCTGATGTCCTATTATAATCATACACTGTGATAAGGTCTAAACTGATTAAATCAAGAGAAGGAACCCCTCACCCCTCAGAAGTGGAAGAGCACAATCCTGCAGCTCCATGACGACTCCATCCAGCACAGGCAGCATGGGAGTGATATCCAGAAGCACCAAGATGATTGGCTGACAGGGGAGACAAACAACATGTTACACTGCATCAGCCAATGATCAAAAAACATGTTCGGAATGGAATACTTACAGAACAACATATACACTTTACAAAACAGACATTCAATGATACACATTCTATACAATAGTACAATCTGTACAATACAATACCATTTTGAAAACATTATGGGAATGTTATTTTTGAATGTACCTTGAACATTCCGAAACATAGTAACATTTAAAAACTGTTACATGAACATTCAACTAAAACGTTTGAGAATACATTCCATTAACAAGGTACGAATAACGTTGTTATGCTTGCTTTCTAAAAAACATTTTTAAAGACCAGAAAACTTTGAACGAACATTCTATTAACGTTACTGGAAGAATGTTTGTTCATAACTTTGAGAGAACATTGTCAGAACGTTAGCCAACATTCCCCGTTACCTGAGATTCGGCTATTTGTGTCAATTGTATTATCGGTTATCGGATATGCAAACATTGATCCGAATCCGCCGGTTTCTAATGATCGTTTCCAAACAATAATCACTAAATGGCTAAATGTAAGCATTCAGTAAGTGTTACTTGCATGTATTCTCACATATTAAATACTGCAAAAACAGTCAGTGCGCTATTCTGAACACAGACATGAATCACAGAGTCGCATATTTTAATCACACATTCTTATATAACACAAGAGCATGATATAAAATCCAGTTTGCTCCACTTGCGGTTTCCCCTCAGAGTCCTATTACGCAATAAGACAGCCAGTCTGTGTCTCACCTGGTCCTTGCCGAACACATCTCCTTTAGCAATGCTGTACAGCAGAGAATAAGCGATCTGTCCGGCTGCGCCAGTCACCAGCACACGGATCGGGTCGGCCTGAAATAAAACACAAAGTCACTGCAGGCGTCAATAGCATGACCTAGTTATGTGAACAAAGGCCTAGCGGTCTGGAATGAGAAGATTTGAGCATCTTGCACATAATGGTTTGAGTGAATGGGAATTAATCTCGGTGTATATCCTCAAATAAGGAATGAATGAATGAGACGGTGAAGCAACTGATGCTCGACGCGACGCACTGTAACGATGGTAACGTCAGTATGCGCGCGAGACTGTAACTTCGACGTAACGTTAAATCAAACGCTTCAAGTATTTATAATTTGACAGAATTGCGACGAAATAGTGTCAATGAGTACAAAAGATGCCACCTCAGAGTTAGTTACGTTACACCCACTCCACAAACGCGGAAATGGCGGTTAATTGTTTATACAAACTGCTTCAAAATATTCAATATTAATCGTTTCGTGGCTCGTGGCCACATATTTCACATTAAAACAGATTTCGGAGTCTAAATCTCATCTAAAAACGTTCAGATTAAACTAACCTGTCATGTTGTGCACGAAATGTGCGAATTTGATTTGTACTAAAATGGAGGGATGAGAATCTCACCATGTTTCAGATCTGATTGTGCAGGTTGAGATGTGCTGCTCTGCCTCAGACTGGACGGAGGGGTCACCTCTATTCTTGTATGGAAATATCATACGCTTTTACAGAGATGCGGTACACTGGGATATGTAGTTGCTATAGCTGCTCTCTCCACCAATCAGCTCACAGAAAGAACTCATTTTCCCATGAGCATCCGCGCTGACGCCCTCCCATCCACAACGCCCACTCAACCTCCTCATATGGAACATAACGCCTTAAAACCGTATAAAGGTCGAGTTTTGAACCTCCCATTGAGTTACGGAGATAGGTTTGTGTTCTTGATTGGTTTATGAACACAAATAGCCAACAGAAACAGATTAGGTAAAGTTATGCTAGTTGAATGAACAGACAAACGGAATAAGCATCTTTTATATTATATAGGCTAATTTGTAAAGAGAGTTGTAATTTAAAATAGAAGCACTTTAACTAGACTTGGATCCCATTGAAATAACTAATAACTGAACTTATTGACATATGCTCAGTTATGATATTCTTGTGTACTCTGGGAGTTTGTGTGAAGAATCTAAAATAAGCTCCCCTTCTGTCAGCACAGTCACAAATCTGACTGAAACACATACACAGAATCTCATATGCTCTCTAGTGTGTGTGACGGAAAGCTGTTATCATGTTCTACTGTAAAGACATTTCACTTTCAAAAATCAATTCATGAACTCCACTGTCCTTGATTAAAAATGTCCTTTCGGGCTGAACAGGAAACACGTAAGACCACGTGCATTTCCTAAAGAGAGCAGTGAGGTCAAATAGCTCATGTGCTTTCACTTCTGTAGTGCGCTTTGCTGTGTCTGCATGATTTTAACCTTAAAAACCTACTGTATTGATGCATTCCTTTCTCCACACTTTACTGCATGCCTTCTGTTGTCTAAGAAGTAATGGTTAATTTTTCATAATAAAAGACCTTCTAGTATTTAAAAAAAAAAAAAAAAAAATCAGGTTGTGGTTCATGAGTTTTTTTGCTGTGAAATCTGTAATTACTTTTATAAACAAAATGTAAGAAAAATGTTTATATTAATAGTAATATTTTAAGATGAACATTTACTTGACTGAAGCAGCTTATCAATTTATTTGATTTTCTTTTCTTTTTTTGAGAAAAATCATGTTTAATTAGGCTATAAGGAATTCTTATCTGTACATCTTTCAGTTGTCATTGCATTGTATTGAATTGCATTATATGTTTTGCCCCAACAATAAAAACTACAGAGCTTTAATAATAAAACTAAGCATTTAAATATCATCTTACTATTGGAAGAGAATGACAACTGATATATGCATTTTATGTAATTATTCTGCTATATTATATACATCTACATTGATTTACATCACAAGCTATCAGAATTTAATCTTACTTTTTGGCCATATAAATATCAGCAACTGCATCAAATTGCATATTTTGACTCAGTTTGGGCCTTTGAGTTTATTTCCTAAGCGAATATTAGCTCCATATTTAACTATGTATAACTTTATGGGCCATAAAACCCAGATGTATCAAATAGTATACAAAACATAAAACACATTTAACTACTACTTTTTTTAGATTTGTCTTTAAATATTTTGTGTCAAGTTTCAATAAACTGTTTCACTTAAAATACATATACATTTTTGACTATTTGTTCATATATCAGGCTTTACAGGGTTAAATCCTGGGTTTATGATACCTGCAAATACAGTGTTAACTTCAAGGTAAAGAGGAGATCAAGGCTTGTTGTCACAAGAGCTATATGTCAGCATAATGACAATTTTAATTTGTTAATTTTTTTTTTTTTTGCAGTTTTGCAGAAAAGCAAATTAAATATTTAATGGCAGGTTCTCATTGTGATCTAAATTGAATCTCATAACCTATATAATGTCTATATAATGTGACAACATTCCCCAACTTTAGAGTATGTTCTCACAAAAAAAGTCTACATGTGAAACAGACTTTAAAAATAAATATAACCCGAGAAATATTCACTGAATAGTGTGCTACTAACCCTGGCTAAAGTTTGTCCATTATGAAAACACAGAACAAGTTAGTTAACCCAAGTTTACTCTACCTCAGGATTTAAAATGACCCTGGGTTAACAATTCCAAGTGTTAAAAGCCTCTAATGGGCTTGGATCTGTTCCACGACCCCTTCTCCTTCAGGCTCAATGATGCATTTTACTATCATAGCACCAGAACAGATTCCCTCTGCATTTCACTGGTGTGTGTTCATAATGCAGAGCCATTCAGACTACAGTGCTACAGATCACCCACAGCCTGATGCAGATATTTGCTCCCGTTCGGGACAGAGGCACTTCAGCCAAGTTAACATTACACGCCGCTGGAAGGGTGGAGATCCAGACCGGAGCGAGTGCTCTCCATGGTGCTGGACTCTGCTTACCAAAGCATTGTAAATTAATCAAAGAGGTCGCTGCCCTCCCGCCGTACTAGGTTTTCAAGGCGTGCATAATGAATGAGACTAATCATTCAACCAATCCCTGCTTAGAAACTATGTCTTTGAATATGCTAGCTGGTTTCTAGCAGGTCCAAAATGTTTTTTTACCTAATCTAGGATGGCTATTGACTGGTTTGCCAGTTCCTAAAACTAGCCTGATCTCCTTTAATTGGTATGACCAGCTAGTTGTAGCTAGTCCAAGATGCCCTCTAAGCTCAAACCAGCTAATGACCACTTTGGACCATTTTATATCAGCTAATGACTATCTTGGACCAGGTAAATACTATTTTGGTCACCTTGGACCAGATATGAACCAGCTTCCACATTCCAAAACACAGCAACCATCTTAAGATGGATTTTCAAGCATGAAAGCACTTGCTTTATAAATGGAAACTATCAGATATATAGCGAATTGTACATGTGCATGCAAAGCAGGGATGAATCCTCAGATATTTTAACGCGTAGTGAGTGTTTTTAAAGAAAGACGTTTGGTGCATTCATGCTGCATTTACGCCTCCGTTGTCAAGGAGAGGCGTCTTACCTGCGCCGAAGCCGTGCGCACCACCAAGTACATAGCCGACAACAGGGTCAACATTTTCAAGCAGCGTGTCCTTCGAAGTGTCCGATGGAGTCTGTTGTTTGGGGGGTGTTTTGGGACGCGGCGCTCGCGGTAACCTGAGCTCTGCGCTAGATAGATACACAAGAGCCGCTTCCCTCGCGCGCGTGCTGTGTTTTCACCGTCACCCTTCCGCACCTAATGAGCTTTGGGAGACAAAAATAGCTCGACATCGAGTAATCTTTCCGCCATTTCTGATCACACGGCTATATTAATGAGCGAAATTTGGGGGTGACGTCAGTGTAGGATTGAGATGCTGCAGCGCTGAACTGAGTCAATAAAACATCTCGAGATGAGAGGACACACATTCACAGAGGACACGTGCTTTGAGCATGTAACAGATTCTAACAATGGATGCGTTGTTGATTGATTGATTGATTGCCATCATATAGGGCCTATGCCGTTCCTATTTTGCAGTAGTACATTTTAATGTTCCCATCGTGTCTTAAAGGGACAGTTCACCCAAAATCTGTATAATTTACTTGCTTGAAGAATGTAGCCAGACCATCCATTGCCGTCTAGTGTATGGAAAATACAGCAGCAACAACAACAACAACAAAACACTTCAAAATATCTTCTTTTATATTTCACAGAAGAAATAAGGTTGGAATGACATGCAGATGCATAATGATAACAGAAATTTTTTTTTTTTGGATGAACTATCGCTTTAATATAATGCATAAGATATTAAACAATTTAAAAAATAATGATTTTAAGTCTTGTCAGTTAGTCATCAATGATCACAATATCACAATTAAGTGAACATAGTTCACAGTTTCACTACCAAATTACTTCTAAAAAAGTAGTTACTAAAAAAAAACAACATTTTTCTTGATCAAGTCAAATTATTTAATAAAATATTGGAACTATTCTTTATTTCCTCAATATCATTTTTCATATTGTTAGTTTTTTTATATAACCTAAAAAACAAGTCAAATGTACTCATTTTTTTGTGCAAGTTTTTGCACTCGATTTTGTAACAAATAAACATGATTTTCAAGGAAATTTCATCCTTGGAATTAAGAAAAATCCACTTATTAAGTTAAGTTTAATGAACAAGTGTTTACTATTTGCCTTTTCCCTCTTTTTTAAGGCAAATTATCAAAGTATTAGACATACATTTTAGTTTGTCATTTAATATTTCAGAACATAACCACAAACACTTCTACAACAAAATCTCTTTTCAATTCCCAGCCTAACTGAACATTAAACACAATCAGGTCTTTGCCTTTACTAAGAAATGCATAAAAATAACACTTAATTCCAACATTAACTCTTCCAGTTTCAGACAGTTAGTGCAACAAAATGATTAATCTCAACACAAATGAATTAAGAAACTTCGATTTTACTTGTTGATTATTGACATGATCACACGAAGGTGCTGCAAAACCATGTCTATATTCGAAATAGCATACGTAAATACCAATCTTTCTGATGCTGCAGTATACAGTTTGCAAATTTTCAGTGAGTATGGAATACTCAAAGTCTCAAAAACGTGGTGTATGCAATAACAGAACACTGCAGCAAAATGTAAATGAAGCATGATACAGTATGCTCTAATCTTGACTTATGTATATAGGTAATTGTAGGCATGCAGAAATTTGTAATTTGTACACAGTAAGCATACTACAGCAACAGTGTGAGTATATGTTACTATAACCATTGATGTGTTCAATAGTTGGCCACACGATGGAGGCAAAGGACCTTCCTCAGAGCCAGATAGAGTTCTATCAGATAGAGGGCAGTATAGTGTGGCTAAAAAGCATTTGTGAGTCAAGTCACTCTAAGAGTAGTCACTTCTGTTTTACAGTAGGAATAACACTAAGAAGTTCTCAGACCTGCTCTCAACACTGTCACTTCACAGCCAAACAAACTTCTCTGAGCATTTTAAACACGCAATGTCAACAGATCATTGAATCAGCCTGCCTGAGAAGAGAGACAGCATTCCTCACTCAGCACATCATTGACAAACATCTTACGCTTGATTAAACAGCCAAGAGCCATTTTACACAAGTCATAACCTGACCTCCCAGTCCCAACACACTAGCCCACATTACCCATTCCCTGAGCACATTATTATCACCTGTCAGGAGTCTGAACTATGAGCCACTTTAATGAGCATCGTCATTTCTTTCAGATAGTACAGAACAAAACTTTTTTCTGCAGTGATTGACAGTTTGAAGAAACAGAGAAGGCCATCACTCGTTCAGAGCCCGAGACATCTCTCCTCTCTTCTTGTTTCTCTTCTTCTGTCAGTCAGTGATAAATGGCCAGAAGAGAACTGGAAGAGCTATTTTCAATAGTTAATGTGTGTGAGTGACTTGTTCCTGTCCTCTCTCTGTAATTACACTAGCAGTGACAGAGGCTGTCCATACTAGATTAGAGCACCGAGGCATGATGGGAATGTAGTTTTATTTGCATATTTTAAGAATCAGCTATCATTGTGTATGTTACCCCAAAAAGAAATACTGCACTGACAGACATTAAAATCATTTTCTCCTTTAAAGGAATATTTAATTCAAAAACGAAACATTATTATTTACTCACCTTCATATATTAGTATTATTTATATAATATTATATATTAATATTTTGAATTACTTTTTTTTATATTTGCAGTTTAGTTTTAATTCAATTTTTTTCATTTTGTTTTTGTCATTTTTATTAGTTATTGTAATATTTAGCTTTAGTTATTCATATAGTTTATCAAATAATATTTATATTTTATTTTATTTCAGCTTTATTCCAATGAATTCCATATTTAGTTTTTTTCTATACTATTATATAGTACTTATTAAGATTTGAATTAGGTTTTATATTTATATTTTCAGTTTTTGTTTTACTTTAAGATTTAATAATTTTGTTACATTTTTGTCATTTTTATTAATTTTTAATATATCTTTTTAGCTTCAATTTATTTTTATTTAAGTTTTAGTTTTAATAGTTTTCAACTCATTCTTAAACATATTTTATAGGCAGAATTTTGATTTAATTTAATTTTATAGTTTAAACTGTCATTTTAATTTTACTTTATATTTAGTAATTTTTACATGTATTTGTCATTTTTAAAAAATATTTCTATTTAGCTTTATTTTTATTTCAGTTATAGTAATTTTAGTACTTCAACTAATAACTTTTTTTGTAATTTTTATTAATTTTTAATATATCTTTTAACTTTAATTTATTTTTATTTCAGTTTTAGTACTTCAGCTTATAACTTTATAATTTCAGCTTATTTTATTTCAGAATTTGTATTTTTTAAGTTTTTCATCTAATATTTATATTTTTATTTAATTTAATCTTTATTCTAATTAACAATAGTGATTTTTAATCAGTTTAGTTAACAATAACAACACTTTCATGGAGTTCATTTACATATAATTTTATAGTAAATACAGTTATTATAGGGATCACATTTAAAAAATAAAAAATCATGTGCTATATTTCAAGTCTTCTGACACCATATGATGCTTTTTGAGACGATCAAACTGATATTTTAGTTATTCACCGAATAGAAAATTCTAAAGAAAAGCCTTCTTCACCTCAAAGCATATTCTTTTGTGTTTTATGGGGAAAAAAATACAGAACATGGATTTGGAACAACATGAGGGTGAAAACATCATTTTGAGCTTCCTAATCCTTTAAAGCTGATCATTCTCATGATTATGACATCTTTGCGAAACAGTTTGTGAGATTCAAATGCAATGAAATGGAATTTTGGATTTATCACAATGGAATCCATTCATCTGTTCCTCCGAAGCTCCTCGTGTGTTATTATGGTCAGAATGTGCTGCTGTAGGAGGACAGTGGAGAACGGTGGGCATTCTATCCTTGACACACACTTGAACCCTGAGCTTGTGATCAGACCTGTGATTGGTGGGTTTATCTAGAGCTCTGCATGAGCAGGAAAAGCTGCCCCACGAGCTCTACGTGAGCTGTTTGCGCTGTGACCCGATGACACTCGGTGTCTTGAACTTACACAGAACTGTGCAACTTTTCATCTCTCATGCTTCCAGCCCTGCTGTGTCCTGCTGCTCGAAAACACAACGGCTTTGTTCAAAACCCAGTCCTGCTGTCTACATAGGTGGCTTCCTCCTAAGGCAGCATTCTAACTGAAAAGGAACCTCATAAAAAATAATTCAGTATATTTATTGGTATATGCTTCCATGAGGAACCTTGAATATCCATGGATTCTTTCCTTTCTTTCTTCACACTTAAAGAAACAATGCTTGTTTACGTTATTTTAACATGGTGCTTTTACACTTTTACTCGCGAGTTCATTTGGAGGTAATATATGCGATCAGTATCTTAATACGGGCAATGCACACACATTCCGACAGGGATTAACAAACAGAAGCGGGATTGCTATCTTCATCCGGATTATCATAGACCAGTTGATAAACCGATATGAGATGCTCATGGAACACAGAAACAATCGTTCCAGGTTTTGTTTTGGATTGGATGTTTTCAATACTGGCATCAGACACAGCTCACGCAGACATCTCAACGTCTCAACGGCAAAGTTGAAATTCACATTTACCTCTCATGACACGAAGATTACGAAGGTTAATATGTGAAAAAGTCAAATTTGAAGACACAGTGTTTTTGGAACACTATCAGCACCACATGCAATTGTCTGTGTATATAATATAATATAATATAATAATATTTGAGGTAAGTAATAAATTAAAAAAATTATTCAGCAAAGATGCATTAAATTGATCAAAAGTGGCAGTAAAGACATTTATAATGTTACAAAATATTTCTATTTCAATTAAATTTAAGACACAATTGTGTTCTTTTAAACTTTCGGTAAAACTTTATTTTACGGTGTTCTTTTTACAATTAAGTTACATGTACTTACTATTATAATAACAATAAATTATGCATAATTACATGCAAGTAACCCTAAGCCAAACCCTAATCATAACCCTAACCATATAGTAAGTACATGTAGTTAATTAATATCCCTCAGTACTTAAATGTAACAAGGACACCTTAAAATAAAGTGTAACCAAACTTTCTATTAATCAAAGAATCCTGTAATCTTTCTAATGCTGTCAAACGATTAATCGCATCCAAAATAAAAGCTTTTCTTTACATAATATATGTGTGTACTGTGTATATTTATTATGTATAATATAAATGCACATTTATATGTATATATTTAAGAAAAATATGTTATGTTTATACATTTAAAATATTTATATAGGCCTTATAATATAAATTATATTAATATACTGTACATGGAAATATTTTCAAAATATATACTGTATGTATGTGTACTTATATATACATAATAAATATATATAGTACACAAACATATATTATCTAAACAAAAACTTTTCTTTTGGATGCGATTAATCGCGATTAATCGTTTGACATCACTAAATCTTTCATCATCGTGCGAAATTCCACATCACACAGATTTTTATTGAAATTACTGTATTTGGCCTGTGAAATTTTTTTTGTATTTAATATTCAAGAAACAGGTGTTTTACTGCCAAGGAAAAACACACTAAAGACATTTCATTAATGATTTTTGTTGTTCCAAACCTGTATTTATTTCTTTATTTAGCATTGACTTCCATAGTATTTTTTTCCATTTTATGGTAGTCAGCGGCTACCAGCAATAGTTTGGTTACCAACATTCTTCCAAATACCTTCTTTTGTGTTCAGCAGAATAAAGAAATTCATCCAAACTTGAAGGTGAGTAAATGACTTCTTATTTGGGTGAACTTTACAGTTCAGAATTAAGCTCATTCCCTGTGTGCGTCTGTTTGTGTTCATCACCAGGTGCTTTAATCTTTGTTTATAGTCACAAATTATAGCTTGTGTGCTCCTGACAGTGTTGAATATATAAAGTTAGTTCTGTTGTTATTTTCTTTAAGGCAGTACGTTCGTTCTGCTGTCATCGGAGTGACGTGTGTCAAACGCTGACCTTCAGCCGCAACATGAACTCTTCATCTCATCTTCTGCTTTCAGGTGCTAAAGAAGGATTTCTTCTGCTACACACATACATGTGCTAGCATGCAAGTATGAATGCACACACATGACAATACACTCTCACACACGCATACGCACACACTTACACTGCGAGCTGTCTTGTCTGCCATTATTTTTAGAAGGAGACACTTGATCGGCCACTAGGATGCTTGGGGTTTGAAACACTGGCTCTCACACATACACAGTCGCCGTGTGCTGGCGCCGCTCTGTCCCTGTCCCGGGCTGAATGGGAATCCTGTGCTACCGGGTGCGGTTGTGCGGTTGTTTTCCTGCCCTCCTCATCAGCCTTTTCTTTATCTCCTTCATGTTTCCTTTCTTCTCCTCACCCTCCCTCAGGGCCCTGCAGAGAGAGCGAGAGAGAAACTCTGAGGGACTGTAACTCTAGAACGGAAATTAGTGTGACGCAAATTGGGGTTGGATGTCTGTTTTTTTTTTTTAGGTGTGCTAAAGCATCGAAGTGATCAGTCTAACTAGCAAAACAACCCAGCCAAAGTCTCAAAGGCCTATTACACAATGCAAATGTTTGGCAGATGGTCCCCGATTTCTTGTTCTGAATGTGAACAGAATACAGAAGTCACTTCTGAATTCATAAAGGCTGACATAGTGGACACTATGTGTATATATTTGCATATCAGAATGATTTCTGAAGGATCATGTGACACTGAAGACTGGAGTAATGATGCTGAAAATTCAGTTTTGCATCATAGAAATAAATCACATTATAAAATATAATAAAATAGAAAATACTTTAAATTGTAATATAAGTTAAAAAAATATTGTTTTTACTGTATTTTTGATCAAATAAATGCAGCCTTGGTCCATTTTTCTTAATGTGCATTATATTGTGATGCCTAAATTGACTTGCAGCCTTTAAAATGATTGATTTTAGTTTTTAGTGACAAAAGAGTAAAGCTATTTAATACCAGCCATAGCATAAAAACAATTATTGGCTTATCAGTATAATCAGTATCAGTATTTTTTTTTAATTGCAAGATATCAGTATCAGCCAGAATGTAAACATTGATGCATCCCAACTCAAAATATCAAGGGATATGTACACAATGAAATATCAATGTGCATGCATTTTCTCAGTGATTTATTTCACATACAGCCTGTTTGCCTGAGTTGTGTCTATGTATGATAACAGCTCTGCCATTTCAAGACAGATATTATCAGACAACATTAATCAAATTGCAAGATTTGTGCCATCAAATCTTTCATTGTTGTTTAGGACAACTGCAACCAATCAGATTCATCTGCCCTCTCGGTCTGAATGAGATTAGACCGTATCCACACACCACAATACAAGACTCATGAGAGTCGTAATCCAGATTACTGTTGAAGCCATCGTTAACTCAAGAGATCGCTCTGTAATCGTTTTGTTTGTGCAGTCATCAAATGGGATCGATAGTGTTTTAAAGCATATTAATCCCTCCGATGCTCATTTCTTTGGATGGTATTGTGGCTCTACTCTTTCTGATGGTCAGATAGACTGATAGAGTTGTAATCTATCCTATAGAACGGTCTGGATCAGGAGCGTGAGAGTGATAAGAGTTACACCGCCACCATAGGCTCTGTTTTTAGCTTAAATCCCTTAATAAAGCCTTTATTGTACTGACCAACAACATTGAATGCTGACAGAGAGGAATGAATGAATGCAAAATAGGCTACATGAAAATAATACTGTCACAATGCAAAAAATGTTTAAAGGAATAGTTCACTCAAAAATGAAAATGTACTCAACCTTGAGTTGTTCCAAACCTGTATGAATATCTTCCTTCTGCAGAACACAAAAGAAGATATTTTGAAGAATGCGGGCAATCATACAGTTCCTGGTCCCCATTTACTTCCATGGTGTGAAAAAAATAGTATGGAAGGCAACTGGAACAAGAAACTGTTTGGTTACCTATATTCTTCTAAATCTCTCTTTTTGTGTTCAGACGAAATAAGAAATTCATACAGGTTTGGAACAACTTGAGGGTGTGTAAATGTCCAAATTTTCTATGCCTTTCATGGTACTACAAATAGGCTTTATTTTAGTTTTTTAAGCAAAATGTATTTTTTTTTGCATTTTATTATATTTTAGGGTGAAATATATGCAAGCTTTTTTTTTCATCACAGGAAAAAATATATATATTTATCTCACCATTCTGATTTTTTTTCCTATAATTTTTTTTCTAGAGTTTATATCTCATTATTTCTACCTTTTTTTGAATTGCATTCTGAGATATAAACTCAGAATTATGAGATATAAACCTGCAACTGTGAGAAATAAAGTCAGAAAAGATAAAAACTTGCAATTACATTTTATTCTGTGGCAGAAAAAAAATAACTTTTGAGATGTAAACTTAGAATTCCGAAAAAAAAATCTGATTTGCAATAAGTAAACAGAATTCCGAAAAAAAAGAATAAAAAAATTGAACTGCAAGAATTTATAAAAATAAATAAATAAAAATGTCAAAATTGCAAGATGTCAACTCACAATTCTGAGAATTGCAAGATGTAACTAAACTCAACAATCACCATTATTATTTTTTCATTCTGTGGCCAAAACAAGCTTCCATAGAAATATGACCCAAATATGTTCTTGACAGTTGGACAGTGATTCATAAAACAAAAACAATTAGCTAATTTATTTTTACAGAAAAACATAAAACATCACTAAATGTCAAAAAGCATTTTGTTTTTGAAATTTCCTGCCCAGTTTTAGCAGATGATGCAGTTACAGCCTCTACCAGCTAAACCTAGGTGACAATGCACATTGACATAAACTGCTGTGTTACAAATGCAACACAATGCAATTAACTGATGTTCTAGAATTGTGTTGCATTTTAATCCGGGAAACTGAGCAAGCAACAAAAACATTTTTTTTTGGTGTCAGAGGGGCCATATTTGAGCGAGATGAGTTTTGTGACATAGTCGCTTCCTCTGGTGTGTGTGAGTCTTTCCTCCTCCACACATATCTAATTAAAGTGTGTGTTGTCAAACGGCTGATCTTCAGCGTGAAATCATCTTAGCGGATAGAAGGTCTGGGAGAAAGAGACAGCGACAGAAAGAAAAGAGACAGGGACTTCAATCAGCTCCAGCTGGGACGGTTGTTTTCATTGTTGCTTGTATTAGCTCTAGTTTAAGCCTGTTTTCTACTTCGAGCTGCAGCTTTTGCACAAGCGTTATTGCAAGCGCTCTTCACCTGCTCTGATTACTGAAGCCAGACATTTGCACAACACTCAACAAATCTCATCCACTATCATCATATATACTATCACAGCAACACAAGCATCATTTGAGTTCAGAATTGACACTGGCCTATTTATACGGTTCTTTTATTTTAATCACTCATCATTATTTTGTTTGTTCATCATTATTTTGTATGCTTTTATGTTATTTTAGATTATATTTTGTTCATGTATACTTTCTCTAATGATTTGTATTTTTCTTATATTCTGTAAAGTGTCTTAAGAAGCTTACTTTAAAGGTGCTACGTAAATATAGCCTAAACTTTATTAATATTTCTTAGCACTTTTTTGAAATTTCCTTTCTTTTTGTTTTCCACAAATTTCTACAGTTAATTCAAACCATGTAATGTAAATAATTTCAGGATTAGGTGTTATATTATAGCTTTTTTAAGACTAAGAGTGCATATTAACATGATTTATTGAATTGCTTTCCTGAATCTATCTGTATAGCGAGATGATAAAAAGTTTTTTTTTTTTTTTTTTTTTACATTGTCAATGTGACCTGGAAGGAAAAGCGTAGTGTCAATTACCTGTTAAAATATGCATTTTTTACCCCTTATTATGTACTTTACATATTTTTTATATTGCTATATATATTTTTTTTTTTTGATATGTCCTTTCTAAAGAAAAAATATTGTGCTTTTACTCTATCAAAAGCTCTTAAATCTTTAATCTCCTTTTTTTTGACTTCCTAAATGACTTACAGATACTTAATAATTTTCCACCCTGCACTTGTTATGAACATAAGAAAAACTGTCAATTCCCGGTAGCCAGTGTTGACACTACATGCTACTTGTTGGCCTACAAAAGATTATTTTTCATAAGTTGCCCTTCCAAGGACAAAATGAGGGACATAAATAACTTTGAATAATGAAATATGATATACTTATTTCCTATAGTGTTTGAGATCAACATCAACTTCGATACGGTCTAAACTTACAGATGAACTTTCACTGTAATCTCTTACACACACAGAGAAGATTCCAAAGATAGCAACCGTTCCAGTTGAGCCGCTCTGACAGTGTCACTGCGGTGCGCCCAAATTGAAAGGGTGGGACCGGTGCCGCCAAGCATGAAAAAGGATAGAAACGAGGTAGAGAGAGAAAGAAAGCATGAAAGAGAGAGAGGAACAGGGAGGGCGGCACCCTTAAAGGACCCCATCCCGCTCTCTTAAGGAAGATGAGAGAGCGCGAGTGACGAAGGATGAAAAAAAGAGAGAGAAACAAATTATTAACACCCCACCGACCACTTTAAAGAGCACAAAAGCAGGGAATGAGAGAGGAGCGGACACTGGGAGAGGTGAAGACACAGAGAGGAGGAGGAGGGACACTATCGCTTCACACATTTCATTTACCACTGTGGATAAACTGACCTGATCAGTGTGTATGTGCATGCTTTCTACACGGGTTCACACTTACGGGATGACCATTATAAGAAGTTATTATATGAAAGACTTAATATAGGAAATAATAAAAGTAATAATATAATGTTAAAAATATTTTGTAATAAAATAAAAAAAATAGTACTGTTTATTTATTAATGATATTTTATAATCTTTAATATTTTCATGTAAATAATAAGCTACTTTAATATACAACAGCTGATTACAAGAATACTGTTTGGTAGCAACTGACCCCCCCCCCCCCACACTGTACTGATTCTGTTGCTGAGCTATGAGCTATTTATCATTGTTAGATTTTGTTTAGCTGTTTTTATTTTTGTTTTTAATTTATTTGAACTAATTTATTGTTTTTATGGTCGCAAACAGAATTTGGTTGTATTTCTGCAATAATAATTACAATAAGTAATTACACAAAATACAATGACAATAAAGATATTCCATTTAATATGTTATATTAAACCTCACCAGTTCTGCCTCTTTCTGTTGCATTCAGCACTTGTTTTTTCCCTTGAATGTGAGGATTATTTTTCTTTCTCTTTGTTTAATCTACATATTATTCAGACTTTTTCACACTGTTTCTGAAGATATAGAAACCCCCATTTACACCTGTGACCATTTCTGGGATCTGTTCACAAGTGGACATCACTAAATACAGGTCCAAAAGGTTTTGTGAGCCAATCACTCAAACCACATTCAAGGAGAATCAAAAAGGCATGTGACCACATTGTATTTGCAGAGTAAATGCACTAACAGTGTCACTAATAAAAGAGTTGATGCTAAACGAATAAATGCAGATAATGTGAAATTCAAATGACTTAAACTCATTTAAATCAGGTTCTCAATTAAAATAACAACAAGTCATCTTTTTATTCAAAAGCAGCATTGATTATTTTTGGTATTAAACATATTTTCTATAAACATACAACGCTATAGAGTTTAGTTGGGGGAAAACATCACTAGACCTCATCTGTCCCGTCAAGGTCACAGTTCATCACAAGCATGTGTTGTGTTTTAGGTGCTGCTTCCCAGCATGGGGTGTGTGCGGCTGAGCTGTGTCCCCACCAGGATTACCCTGCTAAATCCCAGCTAACGAGGAACATTCTCAGAACTTCGGCTAATGTTCTGCTAGAAGTTATGAACATTTTTCCAGTAACATTAATAGTGTGTTCGTTCAAAGTTGTCTGATCTTTAATAATGTTCTCAAAATGTTAGCACAAAAAACATTATTATACATGATTTGTGGAACGTTTGGCTAACTTGAAAAAAAAGGACATTTAAAGAATATTCAAAAGTAACTTTCCCTCACTTTTGCAAAATGGAGAAAATAAGATGGAACATACCCTTAACGATTTCTCTAATGTTTGCACAACCCAAGAAAAAAATGATTTAAAACATTTTAAAAAACTGGACGTTTCCAATGTTCAAAGAACATTCAGAAATAACGTTTTCATAACTTAATGGGACTGTTCGCAAAAATTTCTCAAAGAACATTTAAAAGTAATGTTCCCATAATGTTTGCAAAAATGATAAAAATGGAACGTTAGCATAAGCCAAGATATTTTTTTGAAACATTTAATGTTTTGAACATGTTTTGAACATTCAAAAATAATGTTGTCACAACTTGACAGGAACATTAGAATAACCTTATTCTTGTTAGCGTGGATGTCCTTGGGCAACCAACATTACCAGCTAACATGTGATAATGAACATCTGGACACACCGGTTCAGCATAAACCAGCCGAAAAATTCAGCCTACGCTGGTAGTCTTAAGCAACTCAGTAACTTGTGGGTGGAAAAACAAGCTTTTTAGAGTGTTATATTACTATAAGACAGATTAAAAAACTAATTAAAATGGTCAGAGGAGTCAACCTTCTCAAAAACTGTTTCATGAAGCATAATGACCAGCGACACTCAAACTGCTCGCCGCATCAGAGCCTCTTTGATTCCTGAACCATCAGAACTTCAGAAGTTCAAAGGTTCCTCTCAAATGTTGTCCGAGTCTCATTCATTCAGGACCATATAAAGTCACAGAATGTGTGTGAGTGGCCCTCCAGACCCGTGGCAGATGAAACCTCGGGGTTTGTTTATGCTCGGCCAGCTTTAATCCTGCAGCTCTCTGCTGTCACTCAAAGTCTGACAGCCCCCAAGGGCTGCTGGGAGATCCGTTTACACGCTTGCTCAGACACGCATCCCAAAGCAAACACACAACAAGCTCAGCTGTAAACACACTTTGGGCAGGGTTGTGCTGTGCGGATATAGTTTCAAAGTCAGAACATAGGCGCATGTGTGTTCAGAAAACACACAAACAGATTGGAGAGGTCGAGGGAGTCATCTTTAGGGTGTTTGGGCGTTATGGTGCGACCCAGTCATAATTTATTCACCCTCATGTTGTTCTGACTCTTTTTTTCCTTGACATAGCACAAGTATTACTATAGAATTTAGTGTACAGAAATATCTGACCACAATGAGGATGAGGAAGAGAGAGTATGTGTAATTTAAACATCCTGAAGCTTTTATTTAGTGTTAATCATCATCTTTTCTCCTTCTCCACAGATACACACATCCTCCTCACATGCTAATCATTACTGCTTGCATGGTGGAAGCAGTGAGCACAGGTTTTAGGCCAATGGAGAAATGCACTTAATTGAGTCCTTTCTTTCCTTTATCTGAATTATTCAAGCAGAGAGAGAAGAGAGAGAGAGAGAGAAGGTAGAGCTAACAACACATGCTATTACATGGCTATTTTGAGACAGGGTCACGCCATGATCAAGGACTTCAGTGAGACAATAGAAAAAAGCAGAAACGGACTAAAAAGACAGAATTGACAGTCACCTGGCATGGAAAATACCAGTGCCAAATGTAATAATAAAATACAGCTAACCACACAATCGTGCAAAGTTAGGTTAAAGTAAATAAATACAAATATAAACAGGCACTTTACCGTATACTCCGCCTGAGCAGCTCTCATTTAATATTCAAATGAGATTCTCGCGCGTCTCGTGAGCATAGCAATAATACGCGCTTGTAACCCATAATTTTCTTAACAGTTCATTTGATTTCAAACGAGAATGAAAACGTAAAATTTAAATTATTTTGATTTTTTTAATGTAAAGACGTTCACATCTTGTTTTATTCGTTTTTTCCCTACTTATGACATGTCTTATCAAAACGAGTATTATTTAATTAATCTGATACTATTAGCCAAATTTCAGCTATTTCAAGTTTGAAAAGGAAGCTGCAAAATGTGTTAATATTTGTAAACATTTCTGTATACCTTTTCATGTTTACTTTATTTAGGCCTATTTATTTGCTATGGTAATGTACCCTCATGCACTATTTGTCCATCTTTGAACCAAAAAACGTGTGTGTGTGTGTGTGTGTACTTGTTTTGGCCATACTTGTGAGGACCGACTGCCCTCACTTAGGCCTATATTATGAAATTCTTTGCAATGTTATAAATAGGAATAGGATAGGAATACCAGTGTGTGACTGTGTGCTTATAGATAGATAGATAGATAGATTTTGATATTCTGATTTATAACTACACATTCAGGATGTATAATTATACATTTACAATCTATAAGCGTCTATGCACATTAATTATATATTTGGATTTATGAATACAGAAACACATTCAGATGTTATATAATTCCTTTCTGCCCCCCCATAATATATCACGAGGAGAAACCCAAGTCCACCCGGACCGCTGCAGCCAGAAGACCCTAGTGAGGAAAACTGAGCTTCTTCCCTCAGGTCCGGAAACAGCTCTAAGTGTGGTGGCACCCATCGTGCCTGAACCACAGAGGAGCTCTCCTGCGGACAAACCAACTCACATTAGGACATAAACAAAAAACAGAGAGGGTGACCCGCCGTAGACCTCGTTTATGAAAAAAATCATCAAGAAATCAAGCGGTGACTTACTCATGTCTGCTCAGGTGAGTCATTTACGTACTAATGGGTCTGTGTTCAAATACACACCTATGATATACACACAGTTTATTGGTGAGATCTTTAAGCTAAGGATTCTTCCAAAGTTCATCATGAACAAGCGCGGTCTAGTTACTAAAGCACCACAATGACGAGTGCCTGTGCAAGCTGCTCATCACTGTTGAAAGCCCCTGGGCCACAAAGGTGAGACCAGAATAAGACCGGAGGATATGAACAGCTGAACATGATCCTGAATTTGCAAAGAATTAAGTGGCAGGTTTATGAACATAATTACAGTGCTGTAGATAGTGGTCCACTGATGCATTTCATTTATATTATATTTACAAATATTATATATATATATATATATATATAAAGTGTAATTTATTTTACTTAATTTTTTTTATTTACACAACAGTTCAAAAGTTTGAGGTCAGTTCATTTTTTTTAAGAAATGTTTAATTTTATTCAGCAAAAATGCATTAAATGAATCAAATGACAGTGAAGACATTCTTAATATAGAAAAATATTTTTTATTTCTAATAAATGCTGTTCCTAAAAAAATCCTAAAAAATGTATCACAGTTTCCACTAAAATGTTAAGCAGCACCACTGTTTTCAACATTAATAATAATAAGAAATGTTTTTTGAGCATCAAATCAGCATATTAGAATGATTTCAGAAGGATCATGTGACTCTGAAGACTGAAGTATTGATGCTGAAAATTCAGCTTTGATTACAGCAATAAATTACATTGTAATATATATATATATAAAAAAAAATTGTAATAATATTTCAGTTTTTTTTTTTTTTTACTGTATGTTTGAACAAATTAATGCTGCCTTGGTGACCTTTGAAGTGACCTTTGAACAGTATATTTTAAAATATTCTAAAAACTCATTTGCCATTTTAAAATAAAATGTTTCCTGAATGAAATGAGTTGTATAAATATTATTTTCAACATGTACATTTGGACAATTTTTAAAAAAACGAATGTTCCACCCCACCTACGACAGCTCTCTTTTTACTTGAAATTCACAAAGTTTTGGATGTATTTTTTTTTTTATTTCTGTTTGGTCAACTAAACTCTGTGAGGCCATTAAGTGAGCTTTTATTAGCCAACTAGTGCTTTCTCCAAAAATAAATAAATAAACAAACAAATAAGATGCCCTTGAGCTAATGTCATCTTGCTAACTGCATATGGTTGGGTCTAGGCTGTTCATTGTTTTAATACAATATACAATAATACAATTTTGGCTCTGTTGGGTTACCGCTTCATTTCCAATGTTAAATCTGGGTCCTGAAGTAAAACCTGTATTAGGCCATACAAATTTGAAGTCTCTAGTGTGAATAATACATGCAGAAGAACACTGGTAAATGTCCAGGAGATGGTGTTATGTGGTGAGAACAGGTGTTTGGATTACTTCAGTCCAGTTTTAACCAGACAACAGCATTCCTCAAACATGCTCAGAGATTAGTTGAGCTTGTTTGATGCAGATGTACCAAATCCCACAATGTTTGCACCTCAGTAAGATGCCATGCAGCTACAGCACAGCGGGATTCCCCTGACCAAACAAGCAAACATCGCCGTCCCGTTTATCTAACCCTATTTACCCAGCTGCTTCGCTGAGAGTCTTGAGGTAGCTGATAATTAAAATCGTGATTTGTCGTTTTTCTGTTGGATAAATAAATCCGCACATCGTTGCAAGCCACTGATTACCGGTCAGAATACAATACGTGTTCATCAGTGTGTTGATATGACTTAATTATTGTTTATATGACTTGTGAGCTTTTCTGTTGGATCGAATCTTCCAGCCACAGCTCAGCTAGTTCAATTGATGCTGTTCACTAGATCCTGTGACTCTGAAGCCTTACAAATCAGAAACGTTTCCATTTTGAAGCTTCTGTTGGGAAGTTTCTTGGCAACTGTAAATATAAGCCCACAGGCTACACTGTAAAAAAAAAAATTGGGCAAACTTAAAATTTTAAGGCAACCAGTTTCAGCAGATTTTTTAGTTTTCTCAACTTCTTGTTTTAAGTTTATACAACAAAAAGTTGAGAAATTTCTTGAAAAATAAGTTGAGAAAACTCAAAAACCTGCTTTAGCTGGTTGACTTAAAATTTTAAGGTAGCCCAACTTTTTTTTTTTTTACAGTGTACTTTGGTGGAACTGGTGTCTTTTATCATACCATTTTTTAAATGCATCAAACCATTTCAAGCCATATGTTACAATCATTTTAAAGTTTAAGGACTTTCAGGCCATTTTGCATTGTTACACATGGCCTTGAGAGGTTTATTTCTTTATTATATAATGAATATTTAAAATCTGATTGGATAAGCCACTTCTGAAGCTGTGCACATATATCCAAATAATTTGAATTCTATATTAATGCACCTATATAAAGTCTAAAATCTACAATATCACTTAGAGTCACACTTATACATTTTAAGTACTGGGTTAAATGATGGTTTAGGTTTAAGAATGCCCCTTAACCATGGTAAAATCACTGGAATTCATAGTTATACTAGTTAATTCAACTTTCAGCTTAGCTGAGGGCCAATAAGCTTACATTTTCTTGTTGTCTGGACAATTTATTAAAACTCAAAATTATGAATTAATGGCAAAATCATAAAAAAATGTTTTACAGTGTATATATGTACACAAACACACACATAAAGTAAAATTTCTTCGCTAAATTGCTAAAATTGAGAATTATATATATTGTGACGAGTCGGCTGCCTCCCCCTAATTATCAGCATCTCCCCGTCCCTTAATCGCCGCCCTTCACCAGGCTCCCACGGGAGTGGGTGTGTGAGAGAGGAGGGGCGCTGAAAACAGCCAGGTCTGGCGGCGTGTGATGAGGCACACCTGAAGTGAATGGAGCCTCATCACCGCTGCTGTTATATGCCAAGTGCGCCTCTCCTCGGGAGACCGGTCTCTTCCCGTGCATGCACGCTGGTGTCCTCGTGGGTCCAGGAAGGGAGCGTGGAGGGATTTCCGGGCTGCCAGAGACGTGAGCCGCCGGACCCGCGGTCCGGACTAAACCGCACCCGCGATACGGCCGTCGGGCCAGGATGCCGGGCCGACTAAGTCCCGTCGAGCGCCGTGGGCCAAGAGGAAGACGAAGCCGCTGGAGAAGCCGCCGCCCCTCGCGTCCCGGACCTCAGAGGGGAGCGTGTGCGGCCGCCGGACTCCGCCCCTTACCTGGACCCTTCCTTCCAGAACACTGCCCCTCCTTCACAACCCTCGCAGCACGACGAGGACACCAGATCCCCTGTTTGTTTTGGACCCTTTATCCCCTTTGGACACTTTATTTTATTATTTCTGTTCAATAAAAGCCTCTCCGAGGCCTGACGCCACACCCACTGTGTCTGTCGTTTGCTCCTCCCGCCACAATATATATATACATATACATATACATATATATATATATATAAACAAACATTTAGTGATTTTGCAACTGATATTTTTAGCACACACAAGGCCCATAACATTTAATTCTGAAAGGAAATGAAAACAATTAGTTTAAATTTTAAGCTTATATTTATTAAATGAACATGAATGCAAATTCATCTCACATGAGCTGTAAGGCATAAGTCACATTCTCCTCCGTAAAGAAATTCATATAAAATTATTATTGCCTTCATTGTTTCAAACACCTCGTGTATCTCATTCGTTCAGTGCGTCGTGTCGGGAGTGCGACAAACTTGACCCTCGCTTTTTAATCTGTCCGTCGAGGGCGACGAAGAACCCGTCTCACTTTTGCAACACACAAGAAACTTTGGTTTCCGAACCCTTGTTCCTACGGCTCTTCCACCGAAAAGTGGAAAAAGTTGGCTCAAAAGTCACTACTTCTTCCTTGTGGTGTCCAACGTTGAGGAAAAGACTTGCTCCAAAGGAAAACAAACAAGTAAACATCAGGAAACAACACGAAGAGTCCTTACAAAACCTGAAAGCGCCAGGCGGCCTGGTCTTTGTAGTCCAAGCAGTCGGCCGCCGCCGAACTGAAGTTCAGTTTCCATGATGAAGCCTGATCTTTGTAATCCAGACAGTCTGAGGAGCTGAAGGGCAGCCCAGCACCGCCGTACCCCTGGTGAGGGTGGTGTCCGCTCTGCCCGATGTGGTGCGGGTGGTGTCCCGACACGGCGGCGGTGCTCAGCTGTGTGTGATGGGCGTGAGGGTGATGGTGGGCATGGCCGGGCATTGGGCCCAAGTAGGATCCGCAGTCCATGCCAAAATAAGAGGCGGCGTTCGAGGTCGGGTAGCCCTGGGTGTAGCTGGGAGCCTGGTTGTAGGACATGGGGTACGACGGGACTCCCGTGGTGCCCCCGCCGCCCGAGATAGCCCTCTGCATGCAGGACGCGCTGGCCGGGGGGGAGATGTCTGGGAGCGAGGGTGGAGCGGGAAGAGGCGAGACCGCAGCGGGGCTCCAGATGGATGAGACAGGTGTTGTTCCTGAGGACGAGCTGCTGAGCAGACCCGCTCCGCTAAGACCAGAGGGGTTGGAGCCTGAGGACGAAGACGAGGAGGATGAGGTGTTACTGGAGACGGCGGGAGGAGTGAAGTGGCCGCTGCTCTCTGACCCCGGGCTCTCACGGGACGGAGAGGATTTCTTCTTCGCTGGACGGATCTTCGAACTGCTGCTGTTGCTGCTTTGCTGCTGCTGACGACACTTTGCTCGTCTGTTCTTAAACCAAACCTGTTGACAAACATGTCACTGGTTATAGATGTAAATCAGCAAATATTGTCTATGAACTGAAATGTTAAGATCTGAACACCTAAAACAGGGGTCACCAGACAGGTCCTGGAGGGCCGGTGTCCTGCAGAGTTTAGCTCCAACCCTAATCAAACACACCTGAAGCAGCTAATCAATGTCTTACTAGGTATACTTGAAACTTCCAGGGAGGTGTGTTGAGGCAAGTTGGAGCTAAACTCTGCAGGACACAGGCCCTCCAGGATCAAGTTTGGTGACCCCTGACCTAAAATATCAATTTGAGATCAGATGAGAACAAAATATTTACTGAACTGAGTTGGATAATGACACTATTGTCTTTTATAGAGCTACTTCTATTGCTTTATATAGCAATGCAAAGCAATGTCGACAATTATTGAACTGAATTGAATCAACACTGAATCTGAATTGAGCAGAATAATGACACTTAACACATGAAAACACGTCACTGGTTAATGATGCAAATGTTGTCTAAGAATTGAAATGTTAAGATCTGAACACCTATTTGTTTATACAGTTTCTGAAAAAAAAAACAATATTGGGACAGGCAACAAATACCTCTCACTCTGCTGATTTATATATGCACTTTTGTATGTGAAAATATGTGGCTATGCCTGTCTTAGCCTTTGTATAACATCTTCTTTACCTGTATAATTTAATTTTTGGATCCTTTGGGGGGTGGGGGTGGGAGTTAAGATGTTGATAGTTATTGAACTGAATTGAATCAACACTAAATCTGAATTGAGCAGAATAATGACACTTACTTCACATGAAATTGAACTTTGAAACACTGACACTTATTGAACTGAATTGAATCAACATTATTCATCTCAATCCAGATTCAATGTTGATTCAATTCAATAACTGTCAGCAAAGTTCATTTTCATCTGAAGTATTATTTTCAGACACTATTGTCTCCTTTAGAGCTGCTTTACAGATCAAATTTAACTTGTGCAATAATTTATGAACTCTGCAACATTGACACAGTTATTGAACTGAATTGAAAACACTGAACTACATTGAGCTGAATAATGACACTAATGACAATAATGACACTAACATTAACATTATTTTCATGTTTACGACTGTAAAGCTCTCTCGTTGGTCTGATTGCTTCTATTCTTCTCCTCATTTGTAAGTCGCTTTGGATAAAAGCGTCTGCTAAATGATTAAATGTAAATGTAAAGCTGCTTTGAAACAATCTGTATTGTATAAAGCGCTATATAAATAAATAAATGTGACTTGACTTGACTTAAAATCTCTCAGCATTAGGATTCAGCACTAGGCATTAGGCACAACACTCACCTGCACTCTTGACTCAGGCAAATTGATTTTCAGAGCGACCTCCTCACGCATGAAAATGTCTGGGTAGCGCGTCTTAGCGAACATATTCTCCAGTATGTCCAGCTGAGTGCGAGTGAACGTGGTTCTCTCTCTTCTCTGTTTACGAGGATGTGCTGCAATAAGGAAACAACTGAAGTTACTAAATCATGTCTAAAGATTGTTTGAAAAGGCACAGATGCGCTTTAAAGTCAAGGTGCATTTGAATCATTTTAGAATTGCCACGCATTGCTTAAAAGTTTTCTTGCGTAAAGATTCTACATGAAGAGGCTCTTTAAATGTTATCTTATCAAAGATATGCGTTTACCCGGATATCCCATAGAGGGATGGAGGAGGTCCATGGTTGCCCCGCTGAGCCCCAGCCCGTTCATGGCATAAGGGGCCTGTTTGAGGTATGACATCATTGTTGAGCTCCAGAGAGACACCTGCAACATTAATCATTTAAAATAAACAATTTAATATTAGAAATAAATAAACAATAAAGCAAAAATAGAAAAAGTGTTTATTAAAAAATATTTTATTTATATATATATATGTGTATATGCATTTTTTATTTTATTTCTTTGTCCCAAGAATTGTTAAAAAGCATGCCCGTGTTTGGAATTGCCTGCAAGTTTATAAAACTGTATCATACATATCTTGTCCTATCACACAATGCAGCATAATAAACAGTATTTGGATATATTAAATACACAGCCCCATTGTAAAAACGTGTAAAACGCTTGTCGCGATAGTGAAGAGTCTGAATATGATTAATGTCTTGCCTTTAATGATCTATTTTTTCACACTCGACTAATCAAGGCCTTCACACACTAATTGGCCATTTACATGTCATGCCCTGTTAAGCGCTCCTGACGGACGCGACGCGACGCGACGCCAGATGTTTGATCTTTTCTTTTGTTACCAGAACGTTTGAAAGTCGGCGGTACAATTATGAACTTAATTAATGGTCGTTTCAATCTAACAAATGGTAACAGATCAATATAACGAACTATATATATAGGCTATTTATTTGAAATCTATACATTAAATGCATTCAGCATAATATTTGTAAAATGTATTATTTAGATCCAGAATGACCGAGTCCACTTTGAATGAAGGCCCAAAAAAGCGTAAATGGAAATAATTTGTTATTAAAGATTAATTTATTTTATACTGATATTTTGGTTGTAGGCTATTCACAGTACTTTTTAAATGTTATTTAAATATAGTATATTATTCTACAGAACGAAATCAACAAATAAGTAAACAGTTAACTTTATTTTTAAAACGAAATTCGCAGTATAGAATCGAATCCCTGAATTATGTTTCTAAAGCTGAAGCGCTAGTGTTCCTGCACAGAAGGCCGCTCGGGATAAACTTGGTGCTTATGCGCATTTGGAATTATTTGGGAGGACCAAACTGTGTTTCGTTGCAATTGTACAAATGTATTAAGACAAAAGTTCTGTTCTGACATGTTGCGCTTTTTCTCCATCGCTCATGCCTATGAATGCCCCCATTAATCCCACGCTGAGGACAGATAACATGGGTCTAAAGACTCCACAATCGAGCTTTAACTATATGTAAATGACCAGTGAGTGTGCAAATTATTCTCCTTAGCCATTTAGATTAGACCCAGAGGGGACTCCATTTGCAGAAGAAACCTTATCAACTAAATAAACGACAAACTCTCCTTTTCTCCGTGCACTCTGGCTCTGCAAAGTTTGTTAATTACGACTGCAATTGCGAGGTTCTGAAAGACAAGTCATTTATGCAAAATATAGCCTTAATTTTATACATTTAAAAAATCTACATGCATTAATTTGTTTTTGGCTTAATGCAAATTATTTGTCTTTGACCTAATCATTTTCCTAAAACAAGATAATTTACTTTGAATCTTTTTTTAATGGATCGTTAAACTCAACTTAATGAAGCAACTAAAATTACAAAATTAATTTGAATTGCTGCTGGAATTTGTACGAAAAAGCAAAGTGATGCCAAAGTCACGACATGCAGTGAAGTTTGCTGCACTTTTACACCATTCTGAAAACTTTAAACAACTTAATGAACCAACTAAAATTGCAAAATTATAATGTTAATTGCTGCCTCATGTTTACAATAAGTTACAATTTGCAGTATAAAATATCAAAATATTTAAAATTTGGTCGAAATGACAGAAATTATGTACAAAATGGATATGTAGAGAAACAACAACCCTTAATTCTGCACCTTTAGATTTAGATTGGTAGCTATTTAAAATGAAAATATATTTGAAACATTTTGCATTACCTTTTATTCTTGGTCTTTTTTCCCCTTTGAGATCCGTTTACTGAAAATCCACAAAACCAAGAAACTCTTTTTGGAGAGCAGTATGGACTCCAGCTGATGGTTGGAATTGCAAGAAAACAAATTAGCCACAAACTTCACAACAAGTTTCCAATATAGTCAAAGTCCGCTTGCAGACAGAACAAAATCTGATGCAGTGCCTCAAGAGGCTCGTTGTATCCACGCGTGATATTAAGGTGATAGCCAGTGCTGACGGATTGAGATTGATCACCTTCTTGATGGCCTGTCCGTCTATGAGCAAAAGACACCTGCGGACCCGCCCACCACAGCCAATCAAACGTCTCGCTTGTCCTTACAGACGACCGCTTTAGCCAATCAGAACGAAGACGCACTCATTAACCCCTCCTTTCGACGTGACGTCACATAAACCTGCCGTGTGAATGCGCGAGTCCCGAGGAGAGTAAACTGTTTGAAAACACGTTTAATTCAAGCATTTAGTGAGCGTAACACCGATGCAAAGCAAATAGACCTACAAATGATAAGAACACCGTTCTTAAATCGTTTACCGTCTGATCGATTAGAATTGCGTCGTTTTTACTGACCAAATCTTCTCAAACAATCATCAACATACAGAAAATAACCTCATCCACATGATTTAGGCTAAATAGGCTAAACGTTTGTTTGGATATAAAAGTAAATAATTATTCTAAGCATATTTCAATAAACGATTTTAAACTATATTTTCACAAACTTTGAAGTTGGACTGTTATTTCCAAGACATTCGCCTTCCTTGATATGGGTCAATTATATTAGCCTACGTCATTCAAAACTACATTTAATACAATTCATACAAAATTAGTGGATTTAGTTTTAGAGGCAAGTTTCAGAATTAAAAGTGATTTCACTTAAAAATCAAAAAGTTAAACTATGGTGTAAATGTGCGGAGACAAAGAATGCAATTCTAAAAAATTATATAGGCTATATATAAATAAAAAATAGCCTAAATCTCAATGTAAGAATAGTTTTATATTATTGTGTACTTTTATTATTTATTAAGAAAAACAAGCAGTGAAACGATTCTGTTTTAAAATCTTGAGTAATTAATAAAAAAAGGACTTGTTTGCCAAATCAAAGTCAGTTTTGGTGTTGTTTTGTTGTCACACACACACACACACACACACACACACACACACACACAGGCTAAACTGAGGTGAACTCCTACAGACCCTTAGGACTGTCAAGGTAAAAATAAATACATAAATAAATGAATGATTACAAAAAAAAAACATTGTTGAAGTTTTAGTCAGGTTACATGGATTAACAAACTTCTTGATATCCATTACTGAATATTGATTAAAGAAAAGAAAGAAAAAAAGAAAACCAAACACTGTTTTGTAGAATAGGACAGTACTTATATTAGTATTTTTCGAAATTTTCGTGCACTTACATTATATAAAAACGGTATACACCTTTATGAATAGCTAGCTACAAAGATTTACAAAATGAGTTAAAGTCACAATGAGGCAGACATGAGAATAAATCAATCGATAATCAGAAATTATGATGAGGGTATAGGCCTAAATCACATGTTTAGCCTATTTACACAGTTACTTCTTTTATTATCAAACTACTGCTTCAGATCTGACACGTTCACACTCAAAAGAACAATGATGAGATACATTACAACATAAACCAGAAAAAACAGCACTAACTTGGAACAATTCACGCACCAAAAGCTGCTAAAGATGCTCGTTCCCGTGAAATCAAGATATCTGCTGGCACTAACCTATTGTCCAGGGGTATTTGTGTAATCCCAAATACAGTAGTTTCCTGAGCAGTATAAACCCGTAAAGCCTCGGGATCAGCCGGCCTGAAGCGAGTGTGTGTGTGTGAGAGAGTGTGTGTGTGTGTGTGTGTGTGTGTGAGAGAGTGTGTGTGTGTGTGTGTGTGTGTGTGTGCGCGACTGGTCTCTTTGCCAGGCGGATTGTCGTGTCTCTTGTAAACTGTCGGCTCTTATTAAAACGATGGAGCATAAATCCCCTGTAAATCCCGGAGTTGTCAGAAAGCACGAGCGCAAAGAGGAAGACGCAGGAAAGTTTTACACCTGACTGAGTTCACGAGGCGGATCAGCAGCTAGCCGACCGACTTTAGCTGCTTTAAAACCATTTCAATCTGGCGGAAATAAAAATATGACGAGATTTCCGAAAACAAGAAGATTTAGACTTATTTTCTCTGTTTAATCTACTTCTGTGTTCTGGCCTGTTTCGAACTATTGCAGGTTATTTTATTGTTAAGTTCTTGAGAAGTTAGTCCTGTCGACAATATCTATTGAAAATGAAAATAAAACGTACTTCTGAATCGGAAAGGAAGACAACATTTTTTGCTTGTGTGTTTTAGTTCCAGCATTTTGTATGAAAAAAAAGAAACAGAAATATTGAGGTCGCTGTTCTTAATTATTAACAAAGTTTTGTTTCACTTTAATTTTGATGTAGCCTATTAATTTAACACGCAAGACAGGCCTACAACATTTCACACATCATTTTAGATTTTAAATCAATGTTGTTTTTTTTTGGATTTGTTAGTTTGTTTTAAAAACTCATATATTTTAATTAGGCTATTATACTTATTTATTCAGTAATGCTTCTTTATGAGAAACAAAACATTCTTGATTTAAAAAAATAATTCTGGACTGAAATAAAGTACAGTATGACACTTGATATTTGTTTGTTTTGTAATAAAATAATGAGCCAGAACTTCGTCCTTCATTCCAGGGTAGTTTGGAGTGAGGTAACATTACATTTAGTATTTTGGCAGAGCTTTGGCTTACAAACGAGGACAATATAACAGTTGCAGATCTGCTGAAGCATGGAAAATGCTTTGAAAGGAAAGTGTCTGAAAATAAGATGCATTCAGTTCAGTTGTGTCATAATGCCTTGGGCACAACAAAAAGGATAAATGCAGTTTTATTATTATTATTATTCTTTTTAACAGCACAAGGACATCTCCAAAAAGTACTAAACACAAGCATATTTAATAGGCCTTTAAAAGTTTACTTCAAGAGAAATGTGCACATACAACCTAAGCACACTATCAAAGACACCATGACAACTTTATAGTGAACGAATGTGGCACAGATAGCAGTGATTAGATATGAGCGTTCACTAACTGATCTAAGCTTTTGTTCAGGGGGAAATTAAACTGGTAGCTGCTGCCAGCTTCTGTGAGGAGAAAACACAACCCGCCTGCAGCTTTCAGCTGATCTCAGTTCAGAGTTAGCATTTTAAATCCAGATAATGTGACTGCTTAGAGACAGAAAACCAGAGCCCAGATCAGAACTAGAACCTGAGACACACACACTTAACCTGAATACATTATTCAGGGACTAATAAGAGGTTGTCTGAGTTGTGTTACATTGCAAACTCAGTACAGCATGGTGTAATAATTCACAAGGAAGTGCATGTTCACGTGTAATTTAATAAGCATCAGTAATTAAAAATGAAGAGTTATTCCAAATTTCCTTGCCTGTTTTTCAGGGTTCACATAAACCAACGACTTTCTGTGAACTTTCCAGTTGTTCAAGATAAAAAATAAAAATAATTTTAAAGTGATTTACGTAAACAAAACAACAACAACAACAACAAAAATCCCTGACTTTTCCAGGTCTAGAAATCAAAACACTATCTCCTCAATATTTCAGATATAAATATATATTGATAATGTCTGAATTCAGAGAGTGATACTGTAGAAAGCAGTCCAAAATAATGCAATTTACATAACGTGCATTGTTAATTACATCAATATTATGTAATTAACCTGACAACAGAGTTGTAATTAACCTGACAAATGTTTTATGAATTTCTAAGTAAAAAACATTGCTTCAGAGTTAGTTTAGAATCACTGATATATAGAGTTTTTGTTAATATTTAGAATTTTATTTATTTATTGCTTTTTACTTTAATTTTAGTTCAAGTTTTAGTAATTTTGTTGTGTTTTGTTCACTTTTATAAGTCTATATAGTTTTTATTATGTTTTTTTGTTTATTTAGTTTTAGTAATTTTAGCACTTTAAGCAAAGAAATGTTGACTTAATTGGCAACCAGCTGAAAGCTATTTTTTTAAATATTTTATTTCAGTTACCGTTTTTGTTTCAAGTAACAGAAATGTTTTATTTTTATGTTTTTTGTTATTGATGATGATAACCCTGGTGACGTCACTTAATGATGGAGGGGAAAAGCCAAACACTCACTGTGAGTGTAGACATGAAGATAATGGAGAGGAGGGGAGAGCAGGGGAGTGTGGAGCTGTCAATCACAGCACGGGGGTCCCGCCCCCCTCATTAGGAGGGTAAATAGAAGGGAGGAGTGATGAGAGATAGAATGAGAGAAACAAGACTCAGGAGGAGAAACCAGATACATAGCCTAAACACACACACACACACACACACACATTTGTTTTTGTGAAAAGTGGGGACGGACATCCCATAGGCGTAATGGTTTTTATACTGTACAAACTGTATGTGCTATTGCCCTACACCTAAACTTAGCCCTCACAGGAGACTGTGCATTTCTACTTTCCCCCCCAAAAAACTCACTCTGTATGATTTATAAGCGTTTTGAAAAGTGGGGACATGGGGCAATGTCCTCATAAATCACCTTCACCTTGTAATACCTGTCTTACCTGTGTCATTATACAAATTTATGTCGTCATTTGTCACAAAAAAGTGCACACAAATACACACACACACACACACACACACACACACACACACACACACACAACAGCAACATATTCCAATAACAAATGTCACCAGGACACTTAGTTTGCTTATTTTCCATTTGAGAGCATCGTAGCTGTAATATAACCTCAAAAATGAAAATCATAATATTATTTACTACATAAAAGTCCATATGACTTGTTTGTTTTATTCTAAGTCATACTGTCTTTGAGAAATTTAAGTTGTTATTCAATAAAAAAATAACTTAAAAAGATTGTTTAACCAAAAATGAAAATTCTTTGCCTCGCCCAAAGTTTGTTCCAAACTTTTTTCTTTTGTGGAACATAAGATATTTTGAAGAATGTTTGTGACCAAACAATTTCAGTTACCATTGGCTTCAATTTTATGGACAGAAATTACAGTGGAAGTCAATGTGAACCAAACTGTTTGGTTACTAACATCAAAATATCCTCTTTCATGTTCCACAGAAGAAAGGAAGTCATACAGGTCTGGAAAAACACGAGAGCGAGTAAATGACGGCAGATTTTTTTTCACTATCACTTTAAATTTCAATCTGTTCCTTACACAAACCATATGACTTCAGAGCTGCATAAAGACTCTTGTACAATTCTCTACAGCCTACAGTTTTTTTAATCGACATCAAGGTGAGTAAATAATGACAATTTTAATTCCTGCCTGAGCCGTTCCTTTTCAAGCAACTTCATTTCTGTCATTCCAGCTTTCTTCCTAAATACACCGTCTCAGCATTAGATCTCAACACCTGCTATCAAACACGAGAGGTTCATCTTAACAGCAAGAGCACATGATTTAGCTGCCAACAGATGGAAGAGTGCCTTTCGTTTCCTTCAGGTCTGTCTTTCTTGGCTTGCAAAGACTCACGTTATAACTTGCATGGCTGCCATAATCTCTTTCTCTCTCTCTCTCTCTCTCTCTCGGTCTAACAATGCGGTTCACTGGTTACCATGTGAAGCTCACACAACCTCACAAGAATGTGCAGGTTCAGATCCTCATGACCCGCCCCACAGAAACCAGAGAGAAAACAAAAAAGAGAGGGATTAAGACCAGCCTGCAGGACCCAACGAAGGAGAGGAGAAGAGAGGAGAGACTCCAAAACGGCTCTATTGAGAGACAGTCTCAAAACTCGCTTCCAGTTAGAGGAAAATGCCATCAGTTGTAGTACTAATGTGCAGAAATAAAAGAATACTGTTAAAGTTTAGCCGCTTTGATGTTGTCATGACACTGAACACACATCTTGTTTTCTATTGGCTGTGTATGTGAAGTAACACAACATGACACTTGCATTTGTGCAGTGTAAAAAGGCGGCTATAAATGCTTATACAGATGCCAGCTAGAGGACACCAATGACAATTCAGTATTTAGTATAGATACTATTATAGTTTTTCTTTTAATATTTTGAATTAGTTTTTTTTTAGCCATTTTAATTTTAGTAATTTTGTTGTGTGCTTTCACTTTAAATGTCAACAGTTAAACAGTTAAACATTAAGAGGAATTTACTTTAAGAAGCCATTTCTACCTGATCTGACTCTTAAAAAATGACTTCTGTAAGTGTATCTTAATTGTTTGATTTGAATAAAACCAGTTTATTGTGATGGTCCCACATTTGCAGTGAATTTTGAGTCGTCTAACAGGTCACTTTGTACCCATATTCAGAAACGTGAGCAAACAGCAGTCACTTCCTGCTCGTAAGCACATAGTTCATCTCTTTCTCATTAATCTCATTACTTGATATCACACCAACAGATTATGACAGCCAATCTCCTAATTACCATGTGCATTAAAGTGAATTGAAAAGTTAAGCCGTCCGGTCATCAAACTAATTACAATCTATTGATTATGGATCTGAATCTTTATCTCGAGCTCAGTGGATTCACCATGGCAACCGATGCGGCGCTGGCAGGTCGCCATACAAATGTCAGAATCGATCAGATGGAAATGGACTATGTAAAAAGGCTGCGCGACATATGGACCAAGCCCCTGGAATAATGCTTTTGTACAGAATCTAAAGCCATTCCTGCCCCGCTACCGCTGTTCATAATCAGTGGCCAATGTGTTTTGGCTGGGTTAAGCCGGTTATTGTCACTGAAACATATGACAAATTCAGATAACAAAGACTGTCATTTATGTAATCAGTGTTTTGTTCTCTGCATTTTTAAAAATCCTTTAGTGTCCCAAGGCAATTATCTGTCAGGAACCACTGATAAACCGACTGCAAAGTGTCAAAACCATGTGACATATGTCTATATTCAGACAAATATATCATTAAAAATACAGACGGATAAATATAGGCAAACAGATAAATGATAAATCACAGATAATATTCAGAAATCATAATGAGACATTTGTGTACTTAATAACCTCAATAATAAATATTTTGTAACAACAATTAGTGATATACTGATATATATTAATCAAGATTATTAATCAATTGACAATAGGCCATTTGAGGGAGTGATTTTGTGGAAATATCGTGTAAAATAATACCTATATCTATTTATATCCAATATATATAATAAGTTGGATTTTTTTTGGGGGGTTGAGCTAATATTACTAATATTATGTAAAATAATTCTTTATGTAAAATAATGATGATAGATAAATAATATAATACAAATTGAATATATATATATATATATATATATATATATGAAGAGTTTATTTGAAAAAACAAAAATCATGTTTTTTATTATGTTATCATGTTTTTATTGTGTTTTATTTTGTTAGTATTTTGTTATTTTTTAACCAAATCAAAATAACCCAACTGCAGTTTGATTGAGATTAATTGGAATGCACAATGAAAAAACATGATTTTTGAAAATTGTTAAAAACGTTATCCGAGTTATTTGTTTTTGCAAATTAACTCTTCATATATATAACACACACACACATATATATATTTATATATATAACTTTGGTTGTTATTATCTGTATTATATATATTATATATAAAAAAATGAATAAGAATAATAAAATAAATAAGAATATAATAATAATAAAAAAAAAAGTTTGGCCAATATTAGCAGTTACTAATATTACTACTTGCACATAGTAAATTTAAAAAAAGTAAACACAAAAGTAAAAACAATGAAAAAAGACCTATTGTGTAAACTTGTGACTTGTTTTATATTTGATTACTTGAAACACATGAACATTTCCCAACACATTAATGCATGCATACTTGCACACAGAAACTTATCTATATGTAAAATTACTTCACACTTCACATACATGCAGCCAGATAATAGGACAGCCCTGCTTTATCATAAATTAAAATGTATAGAATAATTATTTGACTAGCAGGTGCATATTTTCCTGGCAGGCAGCAACTATTAAACCTGAATTAATACAAACAATCACAAACATCCAGAACCTTTTTGGTTCATTTTTGCAACATGTCTCGATGGCTTTCCTCCTTTTGTGAAAGGCATATATTACAGGCATACGACTTTGACTTAATCTGCAAAGCTCTCGAAAGCTCCTTAAAAAAGCTCCCTCTAAAACTTCAGTGCTTCACAGTCTTTTGTGAGTCTGTTTTATTGCGCTTCACCCTGTTTGCTTTAGATAACAAATCTGCTGCTCACCCTCAGGGTAAAGGGAGCATTACAAATTAATCCCAGCTTTAATAAATCCAGACTAGTTTTCCCTCCATAAAAAAGAGAGAGAGGGAAAGAGAGGGTGGGTCAGTGGGGTTAGATGAAAAGGAAGAAGGGAAAGAAATATATTAAAGCCTGTGATCACAGCCGGCTTGTCTTGTTTGTCATCCTCTCTTTTTTATTTAATCCTTTGCTCTGTAATCCAATTTGTCTATCGCAGTTTCGTCAGGGCCTCGACCTGCCCCATCCACCTTTAAAAAGCTTGCGTTTTTCATCTAAAATGATATTTCCTCTTCCTATTTCCATGAAGGGACCCAGTTTGAACCTAGAACACACAATCTTATTGACACAATTATTTCTGTTTATTTGTATTTATGTACACAGCAATAAAACCGCATTCCACAAATTATGAATTTTAGTTTTGTTGACTTTGACTTTAACATTCAAAGCTTTATGAAAACATAATTAAAATGGTATAACAGTTTTCGTGAGGATTTGTGTTTCTGCAGGAGTGGGAAGGCGTTGTGATTCAGCATAACGCTGCTGGTTTACTCTCAGATGAGTGAGAGAGGATTAAAGATCTTGATTTAATTACTGTGAGAGGATGAGTGCTCAAGCACACTAACTTAAGAGTGGCAGTGGCAAATGAGTGGAGAGGAGGAAACGACAGAAAAAAAGATGCTATGGATCTGGATTATTAATTATGTGTCCAAAGATAATAAAACAAAACATTTTGACTTTCTATTTTCATAAGACAAATTGTAAAAGTCAGTTTTTCAGAAGGATGGATGGAATTATACGGCTGGATGGATGGATGATGGAATTGTAGATAGATAGAATTATGGATGGATGGAATTGTAGATAGATAAAATGATGGATGATGGATGGGTGGGTGGGTGGATGGATGTTGACTGAATGGATGGATGGATGGATGGATGATGGAATTGTAGATAGAATTATGGATGGATGGAATTGGATAAATATGGATGATGGAATGGATGTTGATGGATGGATGGGATGACTATGGATGGATGGAATTGTAGATAGAATGGATGGATGGGATGGATGGATGATGGCTTGTAGATAGAAATGGATGGATGGTTGACTGGATGGATGGATGGATGGAGAATGACTGGATGGAATGGATGGGCTGGTGGTGGGTGGATGGATGTTGACTGAATGGATGGATGGATGATGGGTGAATGGATGGAATTGTAGTGTTGTTTTTGGCGGCCTGTTTTAATTTTAGTTTTAGTCTAGTCTTTGTGTGAAGCTGTCATTTTAGTTTTTATTAGTTTTAGTCACGTTCATACTCTTTTTAGTCTAGTCAAGTTTTAGTCAACTAAAAGTCTGAGCATTTTAGTCTTATTTTAGTCAGAATTATCCATGACTATTTTCGTCTAGTTTTAGTCAACGAAAACTGATGACATTTAGTCTAGTTTTAGTCAATGAAAATTGTATTTTAGTCTCTTTTTAGTAATGCAATTCTATTTAACCCAGTCAATATAGTATAAGTGCCTAGCAGTATAGACGAAACCAAAATTTTCTTTTAGCCAAACCCATTTCAAACAAGGTTATCTTATTATATTATTGTTACCTTATAGACTTAAGAATACATCCAAAGACACTCTGATTTGAATTTACATTTATTTTACCAACCAAACATATTAGAAGTACACACACATAAATTTAAATAAATAAAAACAATAAATAAAATAAAATAGCATCACATGACAATGCCAGAAAAAAATATATAACGTTACATTCAAGTTTAACAAAGAGAAACAAGGTGCTTGAATGCTCGAGCTACAATAACATACTAAAAAGTGCAAATAAAATGTGTGTCTGTTACTTGTATTGATTGTAAACTGAAGTCAGATGAAGCCGGCCATCGGTCCCTTTCTCTGTCAGACTTAACTTTGTTTGTTGTCATCTTCTCTAAATAATGCCGCGAGTGGAGCTTGAGGAAGTGACGTCGCCTGCGTCTGCGCAGAGTGTTGCCAAGTCCCCAAATATTTAGACCCTGGAACTTTAACGAAGTAACGTTAAGTCACATGAAACAGAAATACTGCAAAATAATAACGCGACTAAACGAGACGAAATAACGTTATAACATTTCGTTTCGTCTCGTTTTGGTCAACGAAAATGAAGAGACATTTTAGCATAGTTTTTATTTTGTAAACCACATTTAGTCTCGTTTTTATTCGTCAACGATATTGCATTATACATTTAATTATCGTCATCGTCACATGACCAGCATTTACGTTGCGTCTCGTCTCGTTTTCGTCACGTGATAAAGGTTCGTTGACTACGATATTTCGTCATGATTTTCGTTGACGAAAGCAACACTATGGAATTGTAGATAGAATTATGAATAAATGGATGGAATTGTAGATAGATAGAATTATGGATGCATGGATAGGTGGATGGAAGGATGTTGAACGAATGGATAAATGATTGAATGGATGTTGAACAAATGGATGGATGGATGGATGGATAGATGGAATTTTAGATGAAATGGTAGATAAATAGAATGATGGATGGATGGAATTGTATACAGTATTATGGATGGATGGATGGATGTTGAACGAATTAATGATTTAATGGTGGATGGATGAAACTGTAGATAGAAAGAATTAGGGATGGATGGATGGAATTGTACACAGAATTATGGATGAATGGATGGATGGATGTTGAATGAATGAATGATTTAATGGTGGATGGATGAAACTGTAGATAGAAAGAATTAGGGATGGATGGATGGATGGATAGAATTTTAGATAACAGAATGGATGGATGGAATTGTATATAGAATTATGAATGGATGGAACTGTAGATAGATAAAATGATGGATGGGTGGATAGATGGATGTTGAATGAATGGATGGATGGATGGAATTTTAGATAGAATTATGAATAAATGGATGGAATTGTAGATAGATAGAATTATGGATGCATGGATAGGTGTATGGAAGGATGTTGAACGAATGGATAAATGAATGAATGGATGGATGGATGTTGAACAAATGGATGGATGGATAGATGGAATTTTAGATGGAATGGTAGATAAATAGAATGATGGATGGATGGATAGAATTTTAGATAGAATGGTGGATAAACAGAATGGATGGATGGAATTGTACATAGATAAAATGATGGATGGATGGGTGGATAGATGGATGTTGAATGAATGGATGGATGGATAGAATTTTAGATAGAATGGTGGATAAACAGAGTGGTGGATGGATGGAATTGTAGATAGTGTAGAATTATGAATAAATGTATGGAATTGTAGATAGATAGAATTATGGATGCATGGATAGGTGGATGGAAGGATGTTAAAAGAATGGATAAATGAATGAATGGATGGATGGATGTTGAACTAATGGATGGATGGATAGATGGAATGGTAGATAAATAGAATGATGGATGGATGGATGGAATTTTAGTTTGAATGGTGGATAAACAGAGTGGTGGATAGATGGAATTGAATTATGGATGATGGATGGATGGAACTGTAGATGGATAGAATGATGGATGCAGAGACTGACAGACGGAATTATGGATGGATGGAATTGTAGACAGAATGGTGGTTGGACAGAATTGTTGACAGAGAATTATGCATGGATATATGGATAGATAGATTCTTGCATTATTGCATAATTGTTTTAAGATTCAACAACAGCATTACAACATCACAGCAAATGAAGGCTTCAGTAAGGGAGCACTTCAATCTTCTGAGGCAGGAGTCACACACACACACACACACACAATGACAAACCCAGCCTGAGCTCCCTCTGTCTCTGTGTCTCTGTCTCTGCTCAGTAGGTTATAGACTGAACAGAGCGGCATAACAGATCCTCATAATCTCATGACAAAAGCTAAAAGGTGTCCTCCTGTTCAGTGTATGATACGCGCAGGCTCCCGCAGCTCTGTCTCTCTGTATCAGAGCTCTCAGAGACACTGGGACGGGAGCGACGGGGGACAGGGAGCTCTCTCATCTCTGTCTTCCTCGCTTCCCTCAAAGAGCTTGATGCTTCAGATATCGCCGAGCGGCTCGCGAGGGAGTCCTCGTGTCTGAGGGGCTTCAATCTGCCTTCCTTTTCAGAGCCAAAGCTTATAAAACACACTTGTGGATCTATTCGTGAGTGTGTAATGTCACTGCATTTCATGTGAAGTACGTCATTTCTGAGGGGAAAAAAAGAAAATCCGCGTCTCACACTCTTTTTCTGATCTAAGATGGAGATTGTTGAGGTGAAAACATTATGGTTCATATTCAGGTGTTTTCACGGTATACAGCAGTAGAAGTGTGTTCACTGCTATATTATTTATGGTATATATTTGAATATTGTACAAAATAATATAATATAATATAATATAAATATAATATAATATAACAGCATATAATGATAAGACATTAATATATTTTTGGAAACCATTGAATAAAAACAAAAAAATTGGGGGGTGAATTATGTGGAGTTTAGTTTCTTGCCAAGCATCAACAAAACGTGCCATATTAATATAGAATTCAACTGATCACAAGTGTGAGTGTCATTATTGGCCATTTTACAACAACTTCAATCAGAATTTAGAGAATACCTGTTTTAATAATATTACTGTTTATTTAATATATATCAGGGTTATTATCTTTCAACTAAAAGTAAAACCATAAAAATATAAATAGAATAAATAAATATTTAATAAATAAAACAAACACTCACTGAAATAAAATAAACTAAAACTAATAAATTAAATTAAAAAAATAAAATAAAATAAAATAAAATAAATAATAAAATAAAATAATAAAATAACATAATAAAATAATAAAATAAAATAATAAAATAAAATAAAAAGTATTTGATTTCAGCTAGCTGTCAGGGCAACATTTCTCTTTTTCGTTTATTTTAAGTTGAAGAACTAAGATAACTAAAACTAAATAAACTGAACCTTAATAAAAGAGTATAGATAAAACAAGTATTACAACTAAAATTAAAATAAATTACAAAATATCAAAATAAAATATAATTAACGATATTAACAAAATATTTTAAAAATATATTAACAAAAACTACAATAGTATATAAATCATAGGGGAATATAAATCGATATAAATCGTAGGGGAAGTCGTGGCCTAATGGTTAGAGAGTCGGACTTGTAATCCGAAGGTTGTGGGTTCGAATCTCAGGTCCGGCAGGGATTGTTGGTGGGGGGAGTATCCTCCTTCAATACCACGACTGAGGTGTCCTTGAGCAAGGCACCGAACCCCCAACTGCTCCCCGGGCGCTGTAACATGGCTGTCCACTGCTCCGGGTGTGTGTTCACTTAGGATGGGTTAAATGCAGAGAATACATTTCACTGCTGGTTATATACTCTCTATATAATTCGTGTATGTGACAAATAATCTTAATCATACTAAAATAATATTATCATAGTAATATAGGAGAATATAGGAAAGAGTAAATGAAAAGCTGAAGGGTCAACTCTTCAGCAGGGACTAATATGTTTGTGAAAAACTGAAACTGACATTACAGAAAAGAAGAGAAAGCTGAACTGACAGATGAATGTCAAACTATTAACCTTTCACAAGAATCAGCACTGATATCATACACTATATTTGGCTTCTAGCTGATGCGCACTTGGCTTTAAAAGAATAGTTCACCCAAGAATGAACATTTGTCATCATTTACTCACCCTGGAGTCTAAATATTAAATCTTTCTTCCATTGAACATATTGGTGCAGAACATTCTGGCTGATCTATTCCATACTGAAATCAACTAGGGACTGAACAAGGCTTTCAGTGAAATTTCTCTCACAAAAGTTATCATACAGCACATGAGTCATATGGACTACTTCTATTATGACACTTTATTTGAAATTTAGGAGGTTTGGTAGCACCAGTCTCCACTTACTCTCATGGGAAAGAGCAGCCTGGACAATCGGCCTAATTTGTATTCTATGGAAGAAAGACAGTCATATGGTTTGGAACAACATGAGGAGGGTAGATTTATAAAACCACTAAAAATCCTGATAAAACTCACTAACGTTTCTCTAATTGGCCTTTCCTTATCACGCTCACGCGCCGACTCCAAAAAGAGCAACATTTCACATCTAATTACCCAAAGCTTCTTCTTAACATGTTCTTAATCTCTAGAGAGAGAAAATTTTATACAAACAACAATAAAGGGATCTGCGTTTCTCCGCACCCGTCGCTAAAAAGACAAACCCTGACCAGCACCAGATGTTACTGGACCGAGCCACATTGAGCTCAGTCAAAAGCGTCCGAGAAGCGAGGGAGGAGGGAGCGAATAAATTAATCACTCGCTTTTCTCTCTCTTTGATGGAATTAAGCTCACTCGCTTCTTAAAGATCGGCCTTGCTGTGTGAATGTCTGTGCATTTAACATTTTTTTCACTCTCTTTTTACTGGCACCCCCTCCATGCTCGCTCTCTCTCTCTCTCTCTCTGTCTCCATTCCTGATGGGAAGCAGGAGGCCACCCAGAGGAGATGAAGAACAGAAAGAGAGAGAGAGAGAGAGAGGTAATCCCTCCGTTGTGTAGAGGTGCGGGCCCCTGTCCTTTACCCCCACATTATCCTCTAAAAAAATCCTCTCTGCATCCCCCCTTCTCTCTCTCCTAGTGTGTCTGCATTTACATACAGCAACAATGTGTGTTGCACCGGAGTGATTAGTTGTAGGGGGAGGTGTTTGGTGTGTGTGTGTGTGTGTGTGTGTGTGTGTGTGTTTGTGTTTGTGTGTTTGTTAGCATTGGGAATCGAAAACTGGTTCTGGAACCAATGATTTCTGTGACATTCAGTTCTTTTTGTAACCAAATGGGTTCGATTCCCATTGACTTCCATAGTTTTGACAAAAAAAATACTATGGAAGTCAATGGAAACTGCAACTGTTAGGTTACCATCATTCTTCAAAATATCTTCAGCAGAGGAACAGAAAGTCATACAGGTTTGGAATGACATGAGGGTGCATAAATGATAATAGAATTTTATTTTTTGGGGTAAACTGTCCCTTTATTGGTTAATCATTTTGAGTTGTGTTTCTGCTGAATCTACAGCAAAGCATGTGTTGTGAGTTTGCAATCTGAAGGTGTATTCACTCTGACAGCAGTCTAGAGCGATCAGAAGTCAAGTTTATGCAAATGAGCAGTGATAGCCTCAAAAGAAAACAACAAAACAGTAGCGTTGAATTTGAAGAGCAAATTATGAACGAAAGACTTTAAAGAATCAATCAAAAAGACTCAACTAACGACTGACTCATTAACTGCATCAGACACAGTGGTTCTCAACTAATTCACAGCTATTGTCATCTCTAACTTGAAAATGAACCGGAAATGTTACTGTTACCTGTGATTAACTAGTGTAGATTTTGTTAAATGTACTTAAGTACTCACTGTTCAAAAGTTTGCTCTAATGTTCACCAAGGCTGCATTTATTAGATCAAAAATACAGTAAAAACACTACTACTGAGAAATATTATTACCATTTAAAATAACCGTTTTCTGTTTGAACATATTGTAAAATGTAATTTATTTCTGTGAACAAAATTAAATTTTCCGCATCATTACTCCAGTCTTCAGTGTCACATGATCCTTCAGAAATCATTCATATATGCTGATTTGCTCAATGATAAAAACTGTTGTGCTGCTTTATATTTTTGTGGAAACCATGATGCACTTTTTTGGCAATCCTTGATGAACAAAGTTCAAAAGAACCACATTTATTTGAAATAGGAATCTTTTGTAACATTATAAATATCTTTACTGTCAATTTGGGTCAATTTAATGCTTAATTACTGAACAAAAAGATTATTAATTTCTTTAAACAAACAGTACTGTATATAATTTGGGCCAGTTTTATAGGCTCTGTTCCAAAAGTGCAAAAAGAATAATTAAAGGAACTGAAATATTTAACTGAAAAGCATTTAAAACAAAAATATATATATATTTAGATATATTAGCTAAGTTAATGTGTGTGCGTGTGTGTGTGTGTGTGTGTGTGCGTGCGTGTGTGAGTGTGTGAGAGAGCGTAATCATAGGTAATGTGACACTGCACTGAATTGTTCCAACACTAATTGTTGAGGTGGAGCTGACACACACACACACACACACACACACACACACACAAACACATACAGACACACACACACTTTACTTAATGAATTAATCTCATACTAAGGCATCTTAAGCTAAGACCATTAACTAAAGTTGACTCAGGGGTGTAGGGAATCTCCAGAGACCATGTGGATATTTTGCTCTGCTAAATCCTATCTGGTTGTTGTAGAATGAGAACGTCTCTCTGGGACTACCAATTAAACAGATTCATTTACTGTAATTTCAAGTCCAATCCATTTTAAAAAGTACAAAAAATCCTTGTTTTGCTCTTAACAAACACCATTTTCTCAGTCCCATCAGGACATTCACATGTCAATCAGCATCCCATCTGAGTGGACGTCCCTCAAAACACAAAACAAACACAACAGCCACTAAAGAAAACAAGAGCGCTGAAGTCTGAAGAGCGGCGCGGCCTGTCTTTATCAGGCGGCAGGTAAGAGCGTCTGCGCCGGTTCACATGTGAATGGGCTTCTAATTAGCTGCATATCTAACATGGAGAGCTCTGTGGAGTTAATGACGCTCCATTTAGGACAGAGCCTTTGGCTAAGACTTCAGTTTCTTCAGGATATCCTGAGTGTTTGTTTATCTGATGCTGAGGTGAGTGGGAGAAGGAGGGAATGAGGAAGAGAGAGAAAAAACACTTATAAAAGTTAGTAGAGGGAGAGAGTAGTGGGAGTAATAGTGTTGAGGAAGCTAATTTGAACCTATAGCCAAGCTATTCATTATCAAGCTATAATCAAAGTAGACTATTTAGGGAGTCAACATCTTTTAAAATACATCATAAAAATACATCATCTCATTTATTTTTATAATCAGAGCAGTAGTTTATTTTATCTTGCATAAAAATAAAAATGAGTACATTTGCATCCTATTAAAACTAAAACATTCTAATTTATTAGTCAAAAACCATAATCAACACTGTAAATGCAGAGACTACAGTGATTCAATCAGTGAATCAATTTTGAATCATTCAAACAAAAAGATTCACAAACTTTATTGTTACTTTTTCTCACTTATAAAATATTGATTTGAACTGAAATTGTTAAATGAGAAGAAAGAAACTGTGGAGTGATAAGAGAGGCACAAAACAAGCACATTTGTGTCACTTTAGAAAAATATGCCAAGACTGACCAATCAGAATCGAGTATTCCATTGAGGCGTGTAATAAACATACATATTTTATCAAGCTAATTTAGTGTGTTATAGTGCCATTCGTCTCATTTGGCAGATCAGATGAACGGCAGATCCAAGTGAGCATCCGGCGAGTCGGGTCACATGTGTCGGTTCAGCTGGACGGTGACCGTGCTGAGTAAGAACATACACTCTGCTAATGAATGCATGTTTGCCCCCAGCCTTTCAGATCAGCACCCAGAAACACACCTCCCTCCCCCTGCGCTCTGACCACCTGCCCCTGCCTTCTTTATCTCCAGATTTCCAGACAATGCCCAAGGGATCCTGATGCCTAATCCTCTCCATCCCTCTCTCTCTCTCTCTCTCTCTTTCTCTCCATCCCCCCCATCTCTTTTCCCAACACCCCTCATTTACCCAGACTCCCCCTCGTTTTGAAAACAATGTTTGGGCATGTGATGCCAAGAATTGGCTAAAATGTGATAATAATTATGATGAAGATGCAGGAGAGGCAGTTAAGTAACAGTGTGAGTTTGTTATGGTTGGGAATTAAGGTGTTGGGCTCCATTTCCTCAAAAATACTGGGATTAAATGATTTATGATAATCAGTTCTGTTAAATGTTAAATGAATTGTATTAAAAGACCTCAAAAACAGTGAATTAGACTAATGACTTACTGAATCAATCAAAACGATTCTTGACTTCTGTTCTTAACACTGCAGCTAAAGCTCATTAAAGTTAATAAGTCATTGCTTATGTTTAATTAAAGATAAACAATTTGCTGTAGTAAATTATCCTTTTATTAAGTTAGTATTCTTTTTATTTTTTTATATAATTAGAACAGCTGGTGCTTCCTCAAAAAATACAAAAAGAAGCATTCACGGAAAACTGTGAAGTCCTACAGTTTTTTGTCTCTCTTTCATCTTCAAATCTAAAGAATTTGACATATCTCATTTTTCATATATTTCCTGGTTAAAATAGTCAAGCTACCCTTTTAAAACTTCACAAAATTACTCACTGCATTAAAGCTATTTAAGAGTCAATAACATTTTAAATATATAAACTACTGTTCAAAAGTTTAGGATCGGTAAGATTTTAAATGTTTTTGAAAAAAGTATTTTATACTCATTAAAGCTGCATTTATTTGATAAAAAATACAGTAAAAACAGTAGTATTGTGAAATACTGATATTGTTAATTAATCACTGTTTAAAAAAAATAAAAAATAAATAAACATTGACACCAAACTTCTGAAGTAAGGTATCAAATAAAATTATTTATTTTATCATCTGAACTGTATCTGCCAAAAAATTTATAACATTTATATTTATAATATGTAAAACTAATTAAAAAAATGAATTAATTAATTAACCACATTGAGATATTTCACTCACACACAAAAAAAGAATAAGACATAACCACAGATAATTGTGTACAGAGATTCAAATCAGAAGAAAACCAAATCATTCCATAATGAGAACCAGAATTATTACAGAAACCAAGCATACGGTTTGTTTTCAAATCTAAAGAAACATGAGAATTCTCTTTTCTATAATTTCTGCTTAAAGCATCCTTCTTTCTGTTCCTCTAGAGTTTCATAGTTAAGACCAGATCTTTTCTCATCCCCTCCACACCCATCCAAACTCAAACACAGACTACAGACTAAGACTAAACTAAACCTGCAGAGGCCTGTGAGGGACTACAACACAGATTCCCCACGAGTATCCCTTTCCCAGCACACTCCTCCTTTCCCTTCCGTCGGAGGATTTGGACTTGAAACTCTTAGTATGTCTAACTCTTGAAAGATTATAGCAGTTATCCCATTTGAGTTGTTTAAGAACGCCACTCTTGCATGGGCCGGGTCAAAAAGAGCACAGCGCTGATTACAAGCTGAAGTCCAGTGTAAAGCTTGGCAGAGTAACATTAATGAATGGTAAGCTTCTTTGGCCGTGTGCTCCCTAAAGAAGCGGCCTGATAATATACTTAAGGCAGGACGCAGAGTTGTTTGTGTCAAAGCCAAGGCGGTGTTTGGCCGTCCCGCTCACGTAGAGGGGCTTAACGCCAGACGGACTAACAATGTGATATCATTTACATCGCAGGCCGCTCAGGGTTCAGAAAAGACTCCAAGAGCAACTAACAGAGCTTTTAGTGTTCAATTAAAACAGCAAATACTGTCCTTGTCCTGTTTTGGAAGCTTTTCCGAAGATCTGCAATATTTATGTACAAAGATCTGCTGATTTATTCCCAAACATCTATCTGAAGTGAAAGTTTTTCACACTTTTGTTCTCAACAGGTTTTGCTTTAGGATCCAGATTTTCCAAATGGGAACCCAACACTACCAATATGTTTATCACAAAAAAGTAGACATTGCCAAATAATTATAATGTCAAAATTTGGTTTCCAAATGTCCATTTTAATGATTTTATACTCTCGGTGTAGTCATTAATCGACAAACCATGCAAATTGTTATCTTAAAGGGACAGTTCACCCCCAAAAAAGAAAATTCTACACTCATTTCGTTCTTTATATTTTGTAAAATGCCTGTGCATGAACAAAAACAATTCTTCAAAATAAAATTATTATTCAAAAAGTAAATCCTATTTTTTGCTCCGAAACAGGTTTGGAATATGGAAGCCCGTTTCCACCACAGAATAAACAATAAATAAATAAATAAATAAGGTCACTGGAATTAATTCAATTATTTAAAAAGGACTTTCCCCCTTCTCAATTCTGAGAATTTCTCAGAAGAATTTCTTCCGAGATATAAACTCATAATTCCGAGTAACATGCAATTCTGAGGAAAAAGACAGAATCACGATATAAACGCAATTGCAAGGAAAAAAATTTGTGAGGTACATTTTTTTTTAATTTGTGGTGGAAACAGAATTGTGAGATGTAATCTCAGAATTAAGAAAAGTCAGTATTGCAAGTTTTAAATGACGTAATTCTGAGTTTATATCTTGAAATTCTGAGTTTATAATTCAAAGTTCAATATAAACCTAGAATGGCAATAAAAGTCATAATTGTGAGATAAAAAGTTTACTCTATTATTCTGTGGCTGAAACAAGCTTCCATATTGGAATGATATGAAGGTGAGAAGACATAATTTTCATTTTTGGATAGACTATCCCTTTAAATAAACACAATTATATAGTTAGTTTTATTTTTTATTTTATTTTCACATTTAGCATGTTTGTCCATTTTTGGGTCACTTAGCGCATGAACAAATATGTTAGTTCCAGGCCATGTCTGAAAATGATTGAGGCATTCTGTCATTCCAGTGTGTAAAAATCATGTTCAACCAGATGACTGACGCCTGTTAATGTCATTAATGAGCAGGGTTAATTAGCACCTATATATCAGTATTAACATCAGTCAGTCGAGCAATTACCAGCTTTGTTGTTAATGAAAGAGCCACACCTCCTTCAACACACACTGACATACCCAAATCCCAGAAGAATCCACAACGTCAAGACAAGACAGGAAATAGAGTTAAGTTAAAATCATTAAAAGATCTAGAAGGTTTTTACTCTATCCAGAGGGTTCATCGAATGTAAAAAGCAGTTTGTTTTTAATCCAGCATGCAGGACTTTTTGAGACTAAAAATTATATCTCCCAAACAACTTATTTCTTATTGATGTGTTAAGGCTTTTCATGTTCCCCGCATGCAAGCTATAATTATATTACTGTTACTGGGATTTGCAGTTTCCATTTATTCACTAAATGATATTTGCTGATTGCTATTGAGCATTTGTGTTCTGTGTGTTCATATAAAACTACACTATTAAAAATAAAGGTTATTTATTAGCATCAATGGTTCTATGAAGAACCTTGAACATCCATGGAACCTTTCAAAAAGGTTCTTTATTAATTAGTAATAATAATAAAGATTATTTTGTGATCAGATCAGTTCTTGGTTGAAAAAAGTAGTTACTGGGAATAATTAGTGAAATCTAAATGCATTCTGTTGCCTTGCCTTTTCTTTGAACTACTCAATTATTTTTGCAAAGAAACCTGTGAAAGCATCACAAACAGCTCAGTGTCTCATGCACTGACGTCACCGGCCAGCCGTGAGGAAGTGTCCTCTTGCCATTAACGGGACACAGTAATGAAAAAAGCACTTAATCAGGGTTATTCAGTGCTCTTGATGAGGTCATTACAATGTGTAATTTCAAGCCAAGCCGTTAACAATCACTAATCAACAATCAGCCGGTTAACACGTGATAACAAGACGTGGATTCACACCTGTGAAAGAAGACGATAAACAAATGAAACAGACATGGACAAGTCAAGGAAAAGACCAAACATTTGTCTGCTGGCTAAAACAACTCAGCAAAATTAAGAGGATGTGTAGGTTTAATATTACTCAAATACAAGAAAGCTGCATTTGTGCTAGCTGGAGAGAAAAAAAAGTAAGAAAATAAAAATACAAAATAATAAAAATTAAATAAAAATAATTTCATTCACTTTCACAGCAATGTTACAGTAAAAGTGTGTCATATTTTAATGTTAAGACAAAAACCTTCCAGAAAAGTTTGTTTGTGACAAAAAGTATTACTGGTAGCATTACTAAGACGAGAATCAACATTAGGATTAAGATTAACATCTATTTTACTAACATGAAAATAACTGAGTTAAAATGTCTACAAAAACACAAATATCTATGCTAAAAATGCATGGAAACAAAGTGTCTGGCTTTTATAAAAATAAATGTATACCAAAAAATCTACTTTTTAAGCAACAGTAGGGGAAGAAAACAAGTAAAAGAAAAAATGTTAAGCAAAAATGAGTCAAGTCACCACAACACTCAAGTAGGAATTTGTGTCCACCTGAAATATGTTGTTAATTCTCTTAGAGAGACAATTATCCACCCCCTCTCCCTGCTAACAGTCCCAACACAGATAACTAATTAGCTACATTACAGTCATTTCCATTTTAATGCTTTGTTTGCTGCCATTGTTTAGGAACACAATGGGGAGAATTGCAAATGGGAGAGAAGTGGTGAGACTCAGCTAATGAAACTGGCCATACACTGCCCTACCCTCAGGACAAAGACAGAGAGGGGTCTGACTTATAAATGGGACCATTGATAGTCATTTAATTGACAGATATGTCTGTTAATGAACTAGGCCTCAGAAGCGAGGACACACTGAAGTCTTCGTGTTTTCAGAATTAAGTTTGAAAATGTAATAATAAGCCATCAGGCGGTTCTGTCACTCATTTCTGTTCCAAACTGAATCTCAAATAAAATTTCACTTCCAGTATCTTTTTCTTTCCCATCACGTTTCATTAGCTTTCTTTGACCTGTTACTTTAGTATTAACAATGTGTTAACATTAATTCATTCAGCAGATAACAAATAAGAACAACTAAGACACCTCACAAGCAATTTGTCATGTGAAATAATGTAAAGTTAAACACCATGTTGACACCTGGCTGGAACATGATATGATACATATGACACACATATTCCTGCCTTGTAAATGTGAATCTCACGAAAGCTGTCAAGAACATGTCTGGGTCATGTTTCACCAAAAATTCAGAAGAAAACAAGACTCTAATTTTTAATCTTTAATTTTTTTGCATGTGACATTCTTTTTTTAATGACAATTAAGCACATTTTACGTTTCAAAATCTCAATATTGTATTTCTTAAAAATAAATAAACTAACAGATTGACAAAATTGTAATATGTTTATACACCACAGCATTTGTTGTATGTTCTTACTGCCTTTAATTAAACAATCGATTCAATCGTATTATAGTTTTATGTATCATGGTGCCTTAAGATTTATTTTGAATTGTAAATTCTCTACACATCACTGTGCATTATATAATAGAGTTGACTGGTCTTCTCTTGCTGTTCGAAGGAAAATGCATTGGTACTTCTTGATTTACAAAGCAATTTTGTTTTGTTTTTGCTATACCTTATCTCTGTTGTTTGATTCAACAAAAAAATAGTTGGTAACTATTCATTGTGTTCACAGTCTTATTCTAATCTCATGTACCTTTAATCTAAAACTGCTTTTGAATATGCTGCACCTTCAGACTGGAGCTCTATGAAATTGAAGCTAAATCATTTGTTGTCTTTTAGTAATTTTAAAACACTTATGAATGCAACAGAAAATGATTTAGTGATTTTTGCTTTTAATGCATACTTTTATTGATATTTTATTGTGTGTTGTATTGTTGTTTGTTATATGTGTATTTATATAATCTGGGCTGCCTATCTTGGCCAGGACACTCATGTAAAAGAGATTTTTAATCTCAGTGAGGTTAAATAAAGGCTAAAAAATAGTTTTTTTTTACTGTATTATTGTAATGACTGAATTAAAACAAACAAACAAAGAAATACATTATGTAAATTGTAATGTGGTTATACATCATGGCATTTGTTTCACCTTCTTACTGTCTTTAATCAAACAATTAATTAAACCATTGTATTATAGTATTTTCACTGTATTATTGTAATGTATACAATTTGAATAAAAAAACATTTAAATTGTAATGCATTTACATCATACTTCTTTAATTAAACAATTATTTTAATCACTGTAATATAGTATTTTTAGTGTATTATTGTGATGATTGGAATTTGAATGAATGTATTAATAAATAAATAGTAATGCATTTATACATCATGACGTTTGTTGTACTTTCTTATTGTCTTTAAACAATTAATTCAATCTTTGTACTATAGTAATTTTATACTTTTATTGTGATGAAACTAATAAGAATCGCCATCGAGAAAGATCAGAATTATAATAAAAATATAAGTAAATAAATAAATACATAAAAGTAAAATGTCCAAATGCATTGAGGTAATGAAAAGATTATATTTTTATATTAAAATAATGATAACTTTAGAAGGAAATGGATTTAACTGTCATGACTTACGAATTGCAAAATAAATAAATAAATAATTTTGTGTATATATTGGGTGAAATATGATCTGGACTTGTCTTTTTTTAGATTCACCCATAAATCTATGAAGTACATTGTTTTGTTTTAATATAATTTCCACGTCTTGTTCAGCGCAGCTGTAGATAACTTGTTCACTGTTGTTATGTGAGGTTTTCTCTGGTTGAAGTCATGAGGTTTTCAGTGTGAGGTAAAGTCAGAAATCAGGTATGTGAGGAATGCTGGCGACGGCACTAATCTCTAATCCCCCGGAGGACCCCGGGTCACTTACTCTGACTGCCATGTATGTGTGAAAGAGAGAGACAGAGAGAGATGAAGGATGAGAAAGAGCAAAGTTTACCTGCTTCCTGTATCTCTCGCTTCTGCTGACCAATCAGCTTTGAGCTCACCTTTATGCTAGTTCACTACACCTATTCTCAGTTCCCACACACTGTGTGTGTCATTTCATTTTTACATCAATAAAAACAAGGATGTGCAAATAGACTTATGATGTTCAATGGGACGTTGTGCAATATCTAAAATTCTCTAAAAGCTTCTTTCTCGTGTGCATTTTAAATGAAACACAGCAGCTATTTTGACTAGGTCTATTGCATGCTTAAAAATGAAGCTGAGGTAACCCAGTTTACCATAGCGCTGGTCAGTGGGGGATTTTAACCACCAACACACTAACAAGAGCCCTTTAATTTCTTGGTGAGTGTTGTAAGATTTGGCTTTGAGTTTTGACATGGCTTGTGGTCCCCTAAAGACTTTGAGGATTACGAGGGCCACCCAAGAGCAGTGAGGGCCGAGAGACGAGCGGAATACATGAATTAACAAAAACCACCCTGGAAAAATCCAAGATACGGATGGAGGCCGAGAATATGCCACCTAATGAGAGGTCAAAGGTCAAACGAAACATGCAGCATATGACTGCAAGAGATTGTCTCAATTAGTCTCGCTCTTTTTCAGCCTGTTTTAAACTTTAACACAGAACAGTACAGCTATGCTGCTTTAAAATATGAGCTATATGAATCAGCCAATCTGTGCTAGTGCATATCAGTCTCACAATTATATGAATGAGAATTTTGTTGCTCAAGAGTGAAATCGCATTATTAGCATTAGCTGACAGCTTCTGCCCCCTATTGGTCCCAAAACATATAGACTGTGAAAGTTACATTTGAATGTCTTTTGCATTAGATTATGAAATAGCACAAGAAAGTGGCACTAATTTAAAAGAAAGTAAAACATACCATAAAAAAATAAGTTTGTTTTACTCTAAGGAAAGTCTGTTAAAGTCTGTAAAAATATGTCCCAATGTACCAATTTAATATAAAGGAATATTGTATGGATTTTTTTACACACTGTATTAAGTGGTAACCTGAAGAGAGCTATTTTTACCGTTTTAAGCCATAATTTAATTTGTTGGTCTTAATGAATGCATTTAGGTTGATGTCCAATAATATTTTAGACATGAATAAAAGCTGATTTGTTATGATTTTTAGGTTGCAATGTTTTTCAGTGCTGCGTTTTAAACATATTTTGAACTACACATAGCATTGTGTAAACTTAACAGAAAAGCTACTGGTTGTTTATTTCCTTTATTTTTATTTTTTTAAAGATAAAACAATAGAAATACTGTTGAAAATACTATTTGGACACTTTCTACTTAGTCGAACAGTAAAACTTTATTTTAAAGTGTCCTTGTTACACATATTACATGTACTTACTATTATATTAACAATAAATGATGCATAATTACATGCAACTAACCCTAAACCAAAACCTCATCCTAACCCTAACCATACAGTAAGTACATGTAGTGAATTAATATTACTCAGTACTTATATGTATATTATTACGAAATTACACTGTGACAAGGACACCTTAAAATAAAGTGTTTACTATTAATATATGAGTAATAAGTGTTCGTCTTGTGGCACATGTGCTGCGTATGCTTGCTTACAGGCCGATTCAAGCTCATCATCCGAGTGTCTATGGTTCAGTGGGCTGATGGCTTTTATTCCCACCAATCAAATTACATCCATAAATCCATTCCTGTTATTGAGGCTCCACTCTTCAAAATCCAATACAGCCACTTCACTCTCATCTCTGTCCCTCTCTTCCTCTTTGGGTGCTGATGAATGAGAGCAAGTGTGAGCTGCAGTTTTAGTGTTTAGTGCTCTGAGGGGTTTAATCAGTAAGTTGCATTGGCATAAAAAGGAGGAGACGGATCACTTACAGAAAAATTATTGGGAGAAATCACAGCACTAAATATGGCGGCTGTAAGAAAGGAAGAGTCTTCAATCAGATTCTCTTTGTTAAAAGAGTTAATTGCCTTTTTGATACAGAAAAATATATATATTTATTGATTTGCTTCTTTTTCAAAAAAATTGGGGTCAGTAAGATTTCTTTTAAGAAAATAATACTTTTATTCAGCAAGCATGCATTGAATTGATTAAAAGTGTAATCGGTTTCAAATAAATGCTGTTCTTTTGAACTTTCTATTGATCAAAAAATCCAGTTTATCTAAATTATCATGGTTTCCCCTAAAATATAAAGCAGCACAACTGTTTTCAGCATTGATAATAATAATAAATGTTTATTTAGCAGCAAATCAGTATATCAGAATGATTTCTGAAGGATCATGTGACACTGAAGACTGAAGTAATGATGCTGAAAATTCAGCTTTGCATCACAGGAATAAATTACATTTTAACATATATTCAAATAGAAAACTGTTATTTTAAATTGTAATAATATTTCACAAGTTTTTACTGTATTTTTGGTCAAATAAATCCAGCCTTGGTGAACATAAAATACATAATTCTAAAACATTTAAAAAATCTTACCAACCCAAAAACTTTGTATATTTATAATGCTCACAAATTATTAATGTTTATAAATTCTATATGTATAATTTTTTCATATAATTAAAAATGTATAAACTAAAAATTTCTAAGCCTTGAACTAAGTTGAATCCGAGATGAATCACAAGACAATCTCCAAATCAAAGAAAAACATTTTGAAAAAAGAAAAACATTGCATATTTAAATTGTGAACACATACTCTTCTAAAGAAGCTATGCAAATGACATAAATTAATCTAAATTGTAAATTACATAAATTAATGAAAAACAAACAACTGGCTTACAGTCACTGGATATACAGGTGCATCTCAATAAATTAGAATGTCGTGAAAAAGTTAATTTTTTCTTGTAACTTATTTAAAAAAGTGAAACTTTCATATATTTTAGATTCATTACATGTAAAGTAAAACATTTCAAAAGTTTTTTTTTTGTTTTAATTTTGATGATTAGAGCTTACAGCTCATGAAAGTCAAAAATCAGTATCTCAAAATATTAGAATATTTACATTTGAGTTTCAATTAATGACCATCCATACAGTATAAATTCCGGGTATCTCTTGTTCTTTGAAACCACAATAATGGGGAAGACTGCTGACTTGGCAATGATCCAGAAGACGAACATTGACACCCTCCACAAAGAGGGTTAATCACAGAAGGTCATTACTGAAAGGTGTGGCTGTTTACAGAGTGCTGTATCAAAGCATATTAAATGCAAAGTTGACTGGAAGGAAGAATTTGGGTAGGAAAAGGTGCACAAGCAACAGGGATGACTGCAAGCTTGAGAATACTGTCAAGCAAAGCTGATTCAAACACTTGTGAGAGCTTCACAAGGAGTGGACTGAAGCTGGAGTCAGTGCATCAAGAGTCACCACGCTCAGACGTCTTCAGGAAAAGGGCTACCAAGCCACTTCTGAACCAGAGACAACGTCAGAAGCGTCTTACCTGTGCTGTGGAGAAAAATAACTGGACTGTTGCTCAGAGGTCCAAAGTCCTCTTTTCAGATGAAAGTAAATTTTGCATTTCATTTGGAAACAAGGTCCCAGAGTCTGGAGGAAGAGTGGAGAGGCACAGAATCCATGTTGCTTGAAGTCCAGTGTGAAGTTTCCACAGTCAGTGATGATTTGGGCTGCCATGTCATCTGCTGGTGTTGGTCCACTGTGTTTTCTGAAGTCCACAGTCAACGCAGCCATCTACCAGGAAATTTTAGAGCACTTCATGCTTCCTTCTGCTGACAAGCTTTATGGAGATGCTGATTTCATTTTCCAGCAGGACTTGGCACCTGCCCACACTGCCAAAGGTACCAAAAGCTGGTTCAATGACCATGGTGTTACTGTGCTTGATTGGCCAGCAAACTCGCCTGACCTGAACCCCATAGAGAATCTATGGGGTATTGTCAAGAGGAAGATGAGAGACACCAGACCCAACAATGCAGATGACCTGAAGGCCACTGTCAAAGAAACCTGGGCTTCCATACCACCTCAGCAGTGCCACAAACTGATCACCTCCATGCCACGCCGAATTGAGGCAGTAATTAAAGCAAAAGGAGCCCCTACCAAGTATTGAGTACATATACAGTAAATGAACATACTTTCCAGAAGGCCAACAATTCACTAAAATTTTTTTTTTATTGGTCTTATGAAGTATTCTAATTTGTTGAGATAGTGAATTGGTGTTTTTTTGTTAAATATGCGCCTAAATCATCACAATTAAAAGAACCAAAGACTTAAACTACTTCAGTCTGTGGGCATTGAATTTATTTAATACACGAGTTTCACAATTTGAGTTGAATTACTGAAATAAATGAACTTTTCCACGACATTCTAATCTATTGAGATGCATAAAAAAGATCAATTTATGGCATTTACAGCTCTTCATGAAACTGGACAGCCATTGCTGAACTTATTAAATGTTATTTATGCTTCAAGGATAACAGCTTTTTCCAATGTTACTTAAGAATTTGGCTATTAAATATGATTTTTAACTTAGTTTAACATCTGTTATAAATTTAGGCATATCAATAATTTGTTTACAGAGAGCTTTTGACTTACTAGATAAGTCTATTTTAACAAATTACAAATCTTAATGGCACATAAAGCTCCTAAAGTAAAACTCACGTCGCAGAAGTAAATAAAACCTCACGAGCGGCAGCTGCAACCCAACCCAGGTTTGGTTCGGTGGCGAGCAGTGCCCGAGCTCTTCTAATTAAAAAGTGTTAACGGTTAAAGTCGCGAGCAGAAATGCAATCTAAAGTAGCTGTGGAGCGGAGGGGAGGAGCCGGAGTTAATCCGAGGCCCTGGGGCCTCTCTCTCTCGCAGATCCTTGGCCTCAAGAGGTGTATTGATCCTTGGGGTGAGATACAGAGAGAGGTCTGGGTCTGACCATCCTCACAAAGCCAGAGGGCCACACACACACCTGTGAGCGAGTGTGTGTGTGTGTGTGTGTGTGTGTAGCAGCGCTAAGCCTAGATTAAGCTAAAGTTACCTGTCTCTGTCCCCTCTTGCTATGTCATTCAAACCCTCGATAGTTCTGTGGCCACACGGCACACACAAAGCCCCTTTCTGGGCCGTCCCGTCCTCAGCACCGCCATCAGCTCTCAAACATCAAACACAGGGGATTATGGGATTGCGAGAAGTCCCGAGGGCAGAAAAAGAGACAAAATGGAGTTTTCCGAGGGAACCCCTTGGCCCGAGCATCTTCTCTCAGGAGATTACTCTACAATTTGTTTCCTTTTATTCCGCCATTTTGTCAGACCTGAACTGCGCTAGCGTGGCCATACTGTAATCCCTGCGCTATGACAGATTACACACGGCTTTGTCAACGTGTCTAATAGCTGATTGTGAGGGAATTGCGAGGTCTTAAAGCACTTAACTCCTTAAAAAGGTTCACCCACACCTGATGCATGAGCACAATCATGCGCCCAGGTCCACGTCGTGAGTCACGTTTGCTTTGTGATTCACTAGCAATGAATCTGCAGAGAGTCATATTCAAGGCAGATGGAATTGGATGACTTTTTGGCATTTTCAGAGCTATTTTTGGGGGTAAAGTTAAAAGGAATCATGGTAACATGGTAAAATGTAGTAAATGGAGGAAAGCTTTTTCAGAAGTCTTCCTGATTTCTGCAAAGTTCTGCACAAGCTTAATTCATATGGGCCTTGTCATATGCAAATACTATTCATTTATGGATCATGGCATGAGCTGGAGTCGTTGCATGTTTGTCCTTGGGACAGTCTGAGCTCTGTGTGAAAGTGCCTCCTGAGAAGAACATGGGATGTGACATTCACTTAATTGTCCTTGATGTCAAATAAAGAGGAGAGCAATGACAGATCCGTTGGAAGGATAACCGCTAACGATGCACAGCCTTGCACAAAAAAACCTGGGCAAATTCAATAAAATTAAAAAACATGCCTGGATCATATTTTAGCACTAAAATCAAACGAAATAAATATAATGCCATACTGTTATTTTAAATTTAACATTTTAGTAATGTTTACTGTCTCAGTAAATTACAGAAATGAGAATAACATGGAGATTAATAGAAACTACAAATTTAAAATGTCAGAATGGTAAATTGGGGAAAAATAAATAACTGCAAATAAATATTTGTTAAAAATGTGATAATGGAATTAAATAAATAAATAACCCTCATTTTCTTTATGTAAAATATTACTTATTAGTTATTATTTTATTCACCTTATTATTATTATTTTAAATGTACAGAAAACAAAAAAAAATGTCAGAATGTAATACAGTAATGAGAATTTGGGGAAATGTGGTTAAAGGGATAGTTCACCCAAAAATGAAAATTCTGTCATCATTTAAATAGTTAAACCTGTATGACCCTCATTTTTATTATGTAAAATATTATTTCTTATTTGTAACCAGGCTGTTATTGGGGCACCATAATTTCTTTATTATTATTTATGGTGCCCCAGAACTGCTCTGTTTCCCACATTCTTCAGAATATCTTTTAAATGTGGCCTGTATGCCATTAGAATCACCATGGAGTCATACAGGTTTGGATCTACTTGAGGGTGAGTAAATGATGACAGAATTAAATTTTTTGGGTGAACTATCCCTTTAAGTGTCATTAAAATAATGTGGAAAGAAAAAAAAAGAAAAAAAAATTATAATTTGGGGTGAGATATAACCAGTATGCCATTACTGTAGAGTGATATTTTGGTCCAAACATTCTGGCAGCTCAAGATAAAGATTGTCATCAAAAGTTTCGTAAAACCGACACTAACTGAAATAAATCATACGTTTTAGCATATCAGAATCTACTATAACAAAAGAGCGTATGCTATCATTTACCGACTCTCATCCATCGGTGGGATGACCTTAGTTTGAATAAAGTCAGAGCGGATTAAGAGGAGGATGTGGGGTGGGGGTGTCTCCATGGCAACAGCAGGTCCAGTCTGGGAGGAAGGTTCAAAGAGTAACAGATGCTGTCTTTGTGGGACATGCGTGGAGGGTGGAGACCTTCTCTACTTTAGGGGCCAATGATCATATGTCTGCTCGAAGAAAGTGTAACGTAACGTTTCATCAGAAAGCCAGAGAAAACTGGGCCCCTAAGCATCGTTTTGAGAGCTCAAATATGATAAATAAACATAAACTTACACCGTGTCTACACCGGACGCGCCGCAACAGCTAAAGTCTGTCTACACTGGACGCAACAAAGCGACCGTTGAAAATCATTTGAAATTTGTGTCAATACGTCATAAATAGAACGCAGCAGCAGTTTTCTGTCAGGGATTTGTCGCGCTGCGCCGCATCCAGTGTAGACAGCATAATAGTAGGTTCTATTGTATTTTGTCACGCTGCGCCGCTCGCGTCCGGTGTAGACACGGTGTTACTGTTGTAGTCATTCTATAGCAGGTTTCCTAATTACAAAATATTCTTACCCTCACATCACTAAAACACAAGTCATTGTAGACTCAAACACAAGAGTGCTAGGCCAAATAACATGTTTGATCAGAACTAGAGGACATAGGTTTATTTTTGGCTAATAGGGAGTCCAATGGTAATATATTCAGGCCCGTCTGAAGTTTGCCAATGATTCAGAGGAGAACTGGGTGAAAGTGTTGTGGTCAGATGAGACTAAAATCCAGCTCTTTGGCATCAACTCAACTCGCCGTGTTTGGAGGAGGAGGAATGCTGCCTATGACCCCAAGAACACCATTCCCACCGTCAAACATGGAGGTGGAAACATTATGCTTTGGGGGTGTTTTTCTGCTAAGGGGACAGGACAACTGCACCGCATCAAAGGGACGATGGACGGGGCCATGTACCGTCAGGGCCAGGGCATTGAAGCAAGCCATGGCATTGAAAATGGGTCGTGGATGGGTATTCCAGCATGACAATGACCCAAAACACACGGCCAAGGCAACAAAGGAGTGGCTCAAGAAGAAGCACATTAAGGTCCTGGAGTGGACTAGCCAGTCTCCAGACCTTCATCCCATAGAAAATCTGTGGAGGGAGCTGAAGGTTCGAGCTGCCAAACGTCAGCCTCCAAACCTTAATGACTTGAAGAGGATCTGCAAAGAGGAGTGAGACAAAATCCCTCCTGAGATGTGTGCAAACCTGGTGACCAACTACAAGAAACATCTGACCTCTGTGATTGCCAACAAGGGTTTTGCCACCAAGTACTAACTCATGTTTTGCAAAGGGATCATTAAATGCAAATCAATTTATAACTTTTTTAAATGTGTTTTTCTGGATTTTTTTATTATTATTCTGTCTCTCACTGTTCAAATAAACCTACCATTAAAATTATAGACTGATCATTTCTTTGTCAGTGTATATGACCTTAAAATTAGAGATTAGAGGGCAAAAAATGCCCCATATGATATTTTTTGTGTAATATGATATAGTTTAACAATATCACAGAAGGAAGAGTGCTGTTTTTTTTCCAAAATTTCAGCACGATTGCAAAGATGGTATTGATTTTATACAATAATTAAAAAAAACTGTTACAATTTTAGACAGTCTTGTCAGTATTGTCTGTTTTGCTCAATTTCACACATAACGTCTATGCGCAACTCAGCAGTGTTTCGTTACTTCATTTTTGACTGAATCAGCCATTTGAACGAATCAGTTGTATGAACAGCTGAATTACTCATTCATTAGTAATGAAAACCTACAACAAAATGACAGTTTTTGATGATTTAAATTGCTGAGCAGAGGCATATTTGAGTGTTTGGTGTTGACAGCATTTACAAAATAGTGACTGGAGTCCGGACTAAATCATAATAGTGACCCCTAGCGGTGAACAGGCGATATGACATTAAGCAAAATAAACTGAAATATCACCAACAGAATGAAGTTGTCTATCTAATATAACATTAATGCAGGTGGGTTTTGCATGAGTCTGTCCATACCTCAGAACAACACAAACTGTGTGAGTGGATCCTTCATGATGGTCTTGAGAGGATGGCACAGCAAGTCATGAAAGATCTTCACAGGTCTGAGAAAAAAATGTATTATTGCTTATTTTATTTATAAACAAACTATTGATTATTAAGTTTCAGTAGATGATTTTGATATAAGCCAATGCCTTTAATTTGCACAATGACTCTGGGTTTACTTCACAGCTTACCGTCCGTTCAGAAAGTTGATGAAATCCAAAGGACTGGTGAAAGTTTCACACACTGGAACACAGATGATAATCGCAGTAAATGCTTCGAGTCTAATAAGAGTTGTTGAACCAGTCATTACAAACAGGAGTGAAACAGGCCACAATGTTTATGAAGTAGAGACTCGCCTCGTCAGAAATTTGATAACAGTGACGCCTGCTGGTGAACATGTGTTAAATATATATGTGACCACAAAACCAGTCATAAGGGTCAATTTATTGATAGCTGAATAAATATGCTTTCCATTGATGTATGGTTTGTTAGGATAGGACAATATTTGGCGGAGATACAACTATTTGAAAATCTGCAATCTGAGGGAGCAAAAAAAATCAAAATATTGAGAAAATCGCCTTTAAAGTTGTCCAAATGAAGTTCTTAGCAATATTACTAATCAAAAATTAAGTGTTGATATATTTACAGTAGGAAATTTACAAAATATCTTCATGAAACATGATCTTTCTTTACTTAATACACTTACCAATTACATCAATATTCCCAAACGTGTGTGTTTTGTTTGAAATTGTTTGTTCATTAACAAGACAAAGAAGAAACACCTAGAATATTACCTAATGAATTTGTAAATTATTTAAATACATAAAAAGTCATTAGGTAATATTCCAGGTGTTTCTTCCTTTAAAACCAAACCAAAGTAGGGAAATTGACATTTTTAAAATATTTGTATAATATTATATTATTTTATTTTTACTTAATTGTGATGTTGTGGAAAGAAAATAACTCAATATGATCTACTTCTTTAAGAGCGAGATTTTTAATCAATATATTTGGTGATAGCACATGAATGAATTTCCTTCGGAGAGATCAAGTATTTTTCTTATTTTTACTCAAGTTTGTAAGGAGCATTAGCGTCATCTAGCGGTGCTCGAGAGAAGCGCATGCCTCCTGCTGCCACCCGCCACTGGAAGATTAAACTTGAGATTCGGATGCGCTTGGAAGGCGTGGTTTTATCTCACTGACACGCGCTTAACATTCTTTCATTGATAATCCGTCGAGCGCCCCAGCTAGTGCGCGAGCAGCGCGTCAATAGCGCACTAATCAAACGCAAAATGATATGAGACGGACGCGCACGCACCAGGTAGGATTTTTATGCCGTGTATTCTTATCTGCAGCTCCTACAGGGATACATCTCACTGGGGAATTTGCCAACAAGGTCAAGTTATGAGATTTCTATAGGAGGCAAGGATTTGTAGGCTATATGAATGGGTGGGTTCAGTATTTTTTGGGTAAAAAAATTTAAATGTTTTTAAAATATGTTTTCTTTTGCAAAGCTTTTTCTTTTTTTTTTTTAAATGGTTTTCTTAAGAAAATGGTAGGTATGATTGACAAATACTCACATTTAAGAGATTTAAACCAATTAATATAGGCTTAATTAATTTATCATACTAATGCATGGTTCTATTTGGACTTTGTCTGGCTTTTGTCCTACTGCGTGTGTGTGTGTGTGTGTGTGTGTGTGTGTGTGTGTGTGTGTGTGTGTGTAGGTCAGATTTTGCCTATATTATGGGGGATCAAATGCACCCTCAAAGATGAAAAAACTGAAATCCAGCTATGCTGTGGCCAGTGAAACTATATATTTTTTTAAATTGTACATTAAAATCTAGAATGCAAAATGTTTGGGTAGGAGATTGAATAGCATTTAAAGGCAGGGAATTGAATATCATTAGTTCACTGTGTGTGTGTGTGTGTGTGTGTGTGCACACTCGTAACCCAATTTAAAGATGAGTTTGCTAGTGTTTGCAAATGAAACGAGAGTGTCTCTTTGTAAATTACTGCATGCATTGCAATCTGTCGTCGTATTTACAGCCCCAATCAATATGCATGACTTCATCCTGTTAAAATGGATTCTTTTAGGGTCATTTGTGTAGTTTTTTGTTAACCAGCTCCTTGCAGAGATATGAAGATGCATTTCCCTGCCTGAAGTCTGGATGCATGTATGTTCTTGTGAAATATCTGCTGTATATAGAAATGAACATTTAATATGTGATGCCAGAACTTAATAATATTTGATAGTGTGTTCCCCACCCCCCCATCCTCCTGCAGATGTGAGTGTCCTCTGAACGGCTCTCATCAATGACGGGTCACGATTTGAGACTTGGCGTAATTGACTTTCATGCTTTTGTCAGGCAGTTAGAGTGAATGTTTCCGCAGTGGCCAGTGAATCGCACTGGCTCAGTGTTTTGTTTTGTTTTTTTATATATTTATTTTGTGTGAGTGTGTGTGTGTGTGTGTGTGTGTGTGTGTGTGTGTGTGTGTGATATGGCGCACAGAAAGGAAGGAAAAGGAAAGAAATGTAAAATATCATACCCAGTATTACCCACCATACCATAATTATACAAACTACACCACAGAAACTCCACAGACTAGTCTAGGCATGGTAAAATATTAGTATTTGCATGGAAAAACATTGTGGGTTTGTCATTGGATAATACATATACATTGTAAAAAATCATAGTTTACAGATTATTGGAGTATGTTTTACAAGAAAATAAATACTATTTCAGTTCTACTCTGAAAAAAAAAATTGGTGATGAAACAACTTTCACAGAAATTGCTAGTACATGTTGAATTAAACGTGATATTTTGAGGTAGAAAGACAGAAATAGTATTTTCTGTAAAACATACTCCAGTGATCTTTAATTAAAACTTTGAAAAAGCAAGGACTTCAAACTTTCATGTTCAGTTCCATGTTTTACTGTTTCTTTGTAATTATTACGGCAGTTTGTGAAATTTTCTAAGTCTATCCTATTTTCTAAGTAAATCCTACACCATTAATTTATGTATTTATTTAGTGTACCAGAAGCAGGGAGTCCAATGATCAATATAATTGCCGATATGTACATAAAAGGTGTCGATTGATTTTGTAACTGTTATGCACACTAAATATTCCTTTTGTTAATTAGCCAAGTGGACATAATTACTGGCCGATATTGATAATCTCAAAATGGCTATAGTAAAAAGTAGCTGTTGTTTTATGATGCTTGATGATACTTCTGCATGCTCCAAATACAATAAAACCCTAAATGTGTTTGTATTGTGTGCTTTTGCATTGAGTCTATGGCTTCATTGGTGAAACGAGCATTGCTCAGTGTTGCTAAGGCTGATCTTTATCGTGAATTAGCTGTGGTTTGAGTTTGACTGTCAGATTTCCATTTTTGAGGCTCCTCGGGGCTATTTGAGTTGCTAAGGTCAAACACAGAATAATTGCTCACCAGCTCCTCAGAATAGAGAATGATACAGAATATGTGGGATGTATTCAAATACTGATTTGGTACCTTTATATGTCCTAGTGAAATGATCATAAAAAACATTGCTAATTATCACAGTATATTGCTTTGATAGTGTAATTGCTTTATTGCGTGATTAAAATAAACTTTAAAATCTGATAGTAGACTAAATGTCTTAGTATATAATGAGAAAATGTGTTGTTGTGATCAGTTATGCTGACTGCAGTGTATTTCTGTTGTGTTTGAAGTAATTATGCCAACAAACTACCTTTAGGACCCACAATTCATTTTCTAATGAATAGGAGTATGGAGCATCACATGCCAATGAAAATCTCTGGGATAATTTGAATATTCCCAATGTACTGAATGTTAAATTAATTCAGCAGACTAGATACTTAATCTGTCCTCCTGAATATTTAATAATACTTACTGCATATATGTCATACAACTGTCTATTTTATATTATAATGGACAAAGAAAATGTATTTTTACCAATTTAATTTACAGTTAATTAAATTGTATTTAATATATATATATATATATATATATATATATATATATATATATATATATATTTTTTTTGTGCCAAGTTGTCTTTATATTTGTGTTGGTAGTTTTTTACAATAATTGTGCATGTGACAGACACAGCATTTTTCTAAATAATTTATAAGCCTGTGTTGTACAGAGTAATTGATGTCACAAAAACTGTTTTTCTATTGATGTACACTTGACCGAACAAGTAAAGGATGGCACTGCTACGAGTAATGGCTTATGATGGATTAGTTGTACTTTTTGTTTCATTTTAGTGGAACTACCTATTGAGCTGTTCCGTACAGTTATAAATAACCTCAAACGTTTACACTGAAATCACTGGAACACTTTCCTATTTTTCGTTCTTATTATATTTTGATTCAGTTTCTTGTGTTCCCTCATAACTGTGTATATGGTTTGCAGATAAATGGAAGATCCTAACACAGTTCGTTCATAATGATCATAAGAAGACAGCAGTAGGTGTATCTCCTCTTGTGTATCTAAAACTATTTTTATCTGTCTGCTCTAGGGAAGCCTTGGAGGGGACAATATCAGGCTTTCAGGAGGGAACCAAACTGAGTTTGGAATATTTTGACTCTGGATTTTCATCACATAAAGGGATTCAACATGGAAAATGTACCAAACCCCAAAAGGACTGTTACTGTCCAGATGATGCCGCAGCTCACCAATATAGATGTGCTGGGAAATAAGGAGTTAAATGCTAACTGGGACATTGAGCCAAAGTTAACCTTAAATCAGGATTGCTCCTCTGGCCAAAAAACTAAACCAGATCAGGATAATATGAACCTCAAGTCCTCCATCAAAGATTCCCACACCACTCTTCTTGGAGGAACTGTCCTTGAAGACAAAAACATGTCATCCTGTGACAGCGAAGATCTCAGGCAACCTCAAAATAGTCACACAAACATGAAGACGACAGGTCAGTGTGCCAGGAACGCTGAAGGTAGAAAAACTGAACGTGACATGAATTCGAATTTGAAAACTGTCCTTTCAACATCCAGCCCATCGTCTACAGCTACACATAACAAGGAGAAAAATGGTAATAGCACAACAAAGACACTTGAAAACGAACAACATGAGCCCAAAGCACAGAGCAAAGCATCAGTAGTTGAAGAAACTAGTGCAATCAAAGAGACACTTCACAATCAAATGCCAAGCCAGGCTCTGGCTTCCCTTCAGAAGGATTCATCTCCCAGCACCAACAACACGATCAAAGACATGCCACTTTTATCCCAATCAAAAGATGCAGGTTGCACCACCAGCAGTAGCCCATCTGAACTGGTATCCACCACCAATGCTCCTAAAACCAATCACTCTCAAGTTGCAACAACCGAAACATCTCAACCAGCACCTGGGACAAGTACTAAGACCCCACAACCACACGAGATCCATCATACACCCACTAAAGAGGACAAATGTAGCAATGATTGCATTAAGAAGGATTTTAAACCACCAGGAACCGCTCAAGACATTTCTTCTGGACATCCAATGGAGTCTTCAACTAGCAATGCAAGTCACATGGAAGTGATTGATGAAGAGGTCCAAACGCAAGGAACTTCTCCTGAAGAGCAGAAGCCGGTCCACTGCAAACTCTATAGAGAGGCATCTACCATGACTTCAGCCGTCGAGTTAGGCAACCGACCCAGCATGCAAAGGCATGATGCGGAGGTACAGGCGGTGGCTACGGTCTGCAGTCAATCTACAGCCACTAGTCCTAGTCTTCTACCTCTACAACCCCATCGGAGATCAGTTGGCCTGCTACCTGAGGAGACTGACAGTATAGCAGTGGTCATTGAGGGAAAGACCACCTCAGAGATCTATTGCAACACACCATCTGTTGTTTCATCCAGTACAAAGCCTCCACAGTCTAGCACAGTGATGGTGCATGTAGATGCTGACCTTCAGGAAGAGTCCAAGCTTGGGGCCAAGCCTAAAGAGCCTCTACACAACAGCCAAAGAGGATTTTCACCGCTTCAACCTGTTTATCAAATCAATATCGAGACCTGCAGCCAAACCAAACAATCAAATGAGACTACCTGTCACCTTCAGAGCCAAGGTTCACCTGCATCTGGTCCTCATAATGTGGCCTGTGTGCAGGAACCCATCGCAGCATCTAATCAGGCCTGCAAGGATCTGCAAGAAAAATCGGCCAAGCCTCCTGCATCTAAATCCAAGATGCCTAAGGAGGCAAGATCTGCAAAACCTCCAAAGGACATCACAACGGCTACTCCTCCAACATCAAGCTCCACACCACAGAGCAAAAAGCCAGACCGGCAACAGCAGGGAGCATCCAAGTTGGAGCCTGAGAAAGACGACCAAGAGGCCAAGGAATCGAAGAAGAGCGTGCATGAAGTCGTGTGGGACGAGCAGGGTATGACGTGGGAGGTATATGGAGCATCGGTTGATCTCGAGTCGCTGGGTTTTGCCATTCAAAGTCATCTGCAGTGCAAAATCAAGGAGCATGAGAAGATCATCACCCGGACGGTTCTCAGAAAATCCTTGTCTTCGCCTCCTGGCAAGAAAAACAAGAGAAGGCAGGTTAACATCAACTTCAGGTCCATGTTTCAAAATGTTCGCCGACCCAATTGTTGCGCACGGCCGTCAGTGCTAGAATGAAAGACGTTTGGTTGTTATTGATGTGATCTTCCATGAGACTGTGCAAAGCATGTTGGGAGATTTCTTTTATTTGATTTTTGAGGAGTTTGTTAAATATAGAAACTAATGGTGATTTGAGTGTTATGTGGAGAACAGTAATTTTAAAGAAAATATTTTTTAGAAAAATATGAAATTATTTATGGTGATAGTAAAATTATAATGATGTTTAGAGTGCAATGGCAATAATTATAATTAATATAATAACAGTAATGATAATATGTAGTAATCTGCATGTGTATTAGTTCAGTATGGCAGTCTTCTAACTACCCAAGATCATGCACTGTACTGACGAGCAGATGTATGCATATAACAAACTGACTTTGTTTAGTTGAATATCTTTGTAAACTTTCCAAGTAGTAGATATTTCTTTTGCATAATTTTATTTGTAACAATGTTGATTTATTGTGAATATTTCAACTTTTTTAATTTAATTTAGAAAAAATTGGCAAGAGTTTCCCGATGCTTGTTGCCATATTTGGTGTAAACTGAGTCCATTTCTGTTCAAGAATCCAACAGTGATGTTACTATGATTTTATATTAAAATGAGAAAAAAAGCAGTTACTGTGTTTACAGCAATCAGTGCAGTTCATGAGTGTTGGTTAGCAAGCATTTCACAGCAGTGTCTTATTCCATCAAAATTAGCATACTGTATATTATATCGCTCACATTAATGTGGAAATAATGATGCTAATGAGAAACTTAAAGATACATAAGGGATTATTTGGGGGGTTTAAACATCTGTTACATGAGTTAGATCTCATGTGCATGTCGTTTGCAAATGTTGTATAATAAAAACAGATCTATATCATTCAATTTACATCATTTAAGAACTGGCCTTCACTTGGCTCTGCACAACTTTACAACACAAATATACAGATAAATATAAAGAAATGCACAAACCTTCTCTATTAGTCATACCATAATTAAGACTGCTAATAGATTCCCTCTGGATCTCAGATTTGAACTCGCTGTCACCCTGCTGGAGTTCTGGGTGGTTATTAGTGCATTGCTGTATGGTTGCTATATGGTTTTTATGGGTGGTTGCTTACTGAGCCAAATCAAAACACACCACACCAGGTTTCTGTGGTCTTCTGGTTGTCAGATATGTTCTTTCTTTCTTTTAAAACCGGTATATGGTATTATTTTCACCGGTTTTGTCATCTGCAAGATTAAAATCCAAAATTTGCTTTCTTAAAATCCTAAAATCACTTCAAAGCCAATTATCTAAGGTAAAATTCAAGTACAAATGGTATTAAGTATGCACTTAAGTTTAGTAATATATATATATATAAACCTTAAGTATGAAAAACAGTAATGATTATGTGCTCTTATTAAGAGTTAAATTAGGAATTATGTATTTTGTGCTGATGTGTTAAAGCATCTGTATATATAAGTGTTTTTTTTTGTAATCATTGTCCTGTGCATGACTGAATGTTTTGTTTTTACGTGATGCATGTACAAAATATACAGTAAGCATAAAATCATTCAAAACTATACATTTATTAGGTCATGTGGAATCAACATCGCTTCAGGTCGTACTGTATGCAACCAAACGCAATGCCTCATTTACTGCAGGGAATTCTGCAGTTCTCGTAACTGCAAACCCAGCAAGTTCTCATGCATTTACAGTAAATATCGTAGTCTATTCCCCTGCATCACTGTATAAAGCTCTCTTCGGGGCCAGCAGCAGCAGCAGGAGATTACATCAGAGCTTCTCCTCGGTTGTCTGATCAGTTTTGCATCAGCTGCCGTCTCCATCACAGCTCCCTTTTGTTTACCTGCTGCTGCTGCATTAAATAATTGGAACAGCTCCAGTGCTTCCTCTCATGGCGGTGCTCCCCGCAGAATATTTGCCCTACATGTTTGTGCAACACACACACACCTTGATTTACTCTCTCTGTCCTTCTCCTTTACTGTACCTCCCTCTGGTTTGGTCTATACTATGTATACAGCACTATGCATGAACATGGTATTACTTGATGTCACATTACTTTAATTATAAAGCATCATAGGCACAGAACAGAAACCATGATTTTGTAGTAAGACCTATTAGATATAATTTTATCTAACATAAAATTAACGTAGCATGAACAATAGCTAATTACATAAAATGTCTGAATCCCTTGGAGTATATTTTTATAATTGCACATAACAACAGTTCTGTAAGCTTTATTAAGAATGCCTTATAATTAAACTGTTTATAATATATATAAAAATATATAATGCAACAATAAAAAAACAATTAATCACAGCTATAATACATTTAAATTTTTAAACTATTTTTTATCTATTAAATACCTACTAATTGTGAGATTCAAAAGTCTGGGACTACTAGAAATAAGTGTGTGTGTGTGTGTGTTTACATTATATACAATAAATAAATAATAAAAATACATCATTCTTGATGAACACCATCTCATGTGATGATCCTGCCTGTTATTTCTAATCAACAATATTAAAAACATGCTGCATTAAAAATATTACTCAAATATTGAATGCTGGATAAAGAAGTTACAGTTTTTATACAAGATACATGGGCATTCTGGTTATGTGGTGACAGCTCTGTCACTTCCTATTAGCCACAATTTGTGAGACGTACTTTGAGAATATTCAGTCTCCTCATCGGCTCATATTAAATGTTAAATAAAAAATGTGCAAATAGCTGCAGGGTGACAGACCATCATCTTCTCCACGCACCTGATCTCATGCTGAGACGCCGCCTGCCCTTCACTCTACTCCTCGTCTTAATTAAATCCTGACAATATGGCGCTCTTCACTCACAGCTTCGGCTCCCAGCTAACAGTGACGTCCAAATCAGGTGTCAGTAACTCTACACTGTACCCCATTGTCTCTATGGCAGGTGATATTGACATAATATTACATATAATACATACATTGATCAGCCACAGCATTAAAACCACTGAATAACATTGATTATATTGTTACAATGGCACCTGTCAAAGGGTGGGATATATTACGCAGCAAGTGAACAGTCAGTGCTTGGATTTCGTGTGTTGGAATCAGGAAAAATGGCTAGACGACTGGTTCAGAGCATCTCCAAAATGGCAAGTCCATTTCCCAGTATGCAGTGGTTATACCTGCCAAAATTGGTGCAAGGAAGGACAACTGGTGAACCAGCATCAAGGTTATGGGCGCCCAAGATCACACAGAAGAGCTACTGTAGTTCAAATTGCTAAAAAATATACTGCTGTTTATAATAGAAAGAACGTGTGTCAGAACACAGAGTGCGTTGAAGTTTGCCGGAGCTGCGTAGCTGCATACCTACAATGGGCATCTGAGCGTCAAAACTAGACCACAGAGCAATGAAAGAAGGTTGCCTGGTTTGATAAATCACGTTTTCTTTTAGATCAGGTGAATGGAAGGGTGCATGTGCATTGTTTACCTGGGGAAGCGATGGCAGCAGGATGCACTATGTGAAGAAGGCAGTCCGGCAGAGGCAGTGTTTTGCTCTGTTCTGCTGAAAAACCTTGGGTCTTAGAATTCATATGGATGTTACTTTGACATGTACCACCTACCTAAAGATTATTGCAGACCACGTACTCCTACGGTGGTCCAGTAGTGCACAACACAACGAAATCTCCACAACACAACGGAAACAAGTTGCAACACAATGGAAACAAGATACAATACAACTGATACAAACCAAAACAAGCCACAACACAACAAAATTAACACAACACAACGGAAACAAGCCACAACACAAAGAAATTAGCACAACACAACAGAAACAAGCCATAACAGCAAAATTAGCTCAACACAACTGAAACAAGCCGCAACACAGCAAAATCAGCACAACACAACGCAATTAGTCCTATGCATTGTGTTGTGGTGATTTTGTTGTGTTGTGCACAACTAAGCCACCGTATACAGCTCTTTATGGCCGTGGTGTTCCCTGATGGCAGTGGTCTACTTCAGCAGGATAATGCACATTGCCACACTTCAAATATTGTTCAGGAATGGTTTGAGGAACATAACGAAGAGTTCACAGTTTTGCCTTGGCCTCCAAATTCCCCAGATCTCAATCCGATTTAGCATCTATGGTAGTGTTTCCCAATCCTGGTCCTGGAAAACGCCCAACACTAAATTTTTTTGATATCTCTCTCATCTGTCACATGCATTTGAGGTTTTAGTGTCTTTACTAATGAGTTGATGAGTTGAATCAGGTATGTTTGATTAGGGAGACATCTAAAATGTGCACTGTTGAGGGTTCTCCAGGACCAGGATTGAGAAACATTGATCTATGGGATGTGCTGAACCAGCAAAACCAACATGTGGAGAAAAATAGAAAATTATCAATCAAAAATAGCTCAGAGAGATAAAATCTCTCCCATGACGATAACGATACACTGTAATCTTTCAGATAACAGGTCATTCCTGGTATTTATGAGAGCAACACACAGTTCCTCATTATCTTCACGAGATAATGAAGTGCCACACAGTGCAGAACTTATTTTCTCTCCAGAATTCCAGAAAGAACCTCAACGACACTCTTTGAAGAGCGAGCCAGATAGTGACACTGCTTTCCAAAGGCTCCTTCAGAACAAACCTCTGGTTGAGCGACTGAGCATATATGGGCCGCTTCAGTGAAAGGGGCTCTTTAAAAAGACCCTCTTTCATTCGCCCTGTTCAATGCCTGAGCAAACAGGCCTTGACAGTATGTGTGGCACTGCAAGCTGTTTTTTCTTCTTCTCTGTTGATTTTTTCTTCCTAAATACAAAGTGTTCAGTCAATTGCTGGCCCTTAGGATGTTTATTTTTAGAACCAATAGATCCAGGTATTTGTATGAACTCGGAAGCATTGTGTCCAGACATGTAGGAAAGCCTTAAAGGGATAGTTTTTGCCAAAAATGAAAATTCGGTCATTATTTACTCACCTTCAAGTCATTCCAAAATGAAAAAAAAAAAAAGCTATTTTGAAGAATACTTCATACAGTGACAATCAACTGAGTCCAAAACAACACTGGACCACATAATTGAATGGACAAAACAACACTGAGAAATTTCATTTTTGGATGAAATATTTAATTAAATGACTAAGTATAGTGAGAATACTAATACATTACAGGTTAAGTAGCTATATGACTAATTATTTAATCTTCAATAGTATTACTAAGCAAAGTCTAACAAGTGGTCTACAACCAAGATACTTCTTATGTAGTTAATCATTTGAGACTGTAATCATTGCTTTCACTTAACCGATAAGACTTCCTAGATAAAACCAGTACGATTTCCTAAATTTACAACCTGACTTGTCACACATGCAGTAAAATGCATTAAGGAGATACTTGCAAAAATTGCTTTTGAGGAGTTGTACAGCAAACCCATTTGAGAGTAAAGTACAGCTCTACAAAGGTCAACACAACGTTATAAATATTAGACCATCTGCGAGGAGAATGTTACTCAGTCAGCTTCGGCTGAAGACCGTGTTACTCATTTATCTTTTTCTCGCCAAAGAACCCTGAGGAACATCAGGACAGATGACGTCCAAGAAAGGTCTGTCAACATTAGAGAAGAGCTTAATCTTCTTATTTGTAGCCCTGACTGCAGTCACTATTGGAATAGTTGTGGTGTTTGTCATTGAGAGGAACAACTCAAGTCCAAAAGGTGAGTTATTGTTGCTCCAAATCCAGATATATTTCAAGATAATTAGTTTTGCACACTTACTCAGCTCTGACTTCCACTCAGATATAAATGTAGATAAAGCATCTCAGTGGTACTAAATAAAACAAAGAAAAACGTGTAATTATTTATGATTCTAAGGCCCTATAATGTCAAATCAATAGACTTGATCAATGCCACAAAGTTGTTTACTTGGCAAACAACTAGTCTAAAATGAATCTCTGCTGCTTAACATTCACGAAAAACAGTTTGCTTTAGATTAAACGATTTCCTTGCACTCTTCTTTTGCCTTCAGATGCTGCCGGTGTTCATGATAAACTACAGCTATAAAACGAACTATAAAATAACTTTTGAATGATTGAGGTTATTGAAAAACTTTAAATTACGGCTCAGTGCAAAATGACTATACGTTCAGTTGAATCAGCTTCACTGGAATAACACTATTGTGAAATCTGTGGCATGCAATGCATACAATGCAGCATTTTTCTCTGCAGAAAGCACTGGAAAGTGGCATATACATGTAAATTACGTAGTTAAACAGTATAATGCTCTCAAAAATAGCTCTTAGAAGCTTCCTGTAATCACTTTCTACTTCCAGAAGTACTTTTTCACTCTGGTGCACAATAATGAAAAATCTTCATATGAGTGAAATTACACCTCAAGTAAACTTTGTAGCAAAAGTTTCACTTTAAATTTACAATACTTATATGTTTCACATAATCATTAAACTTAAGAGTATTTTTGCATCTCTTATGATGAACGCGGTGCATTATATACAGCTATTGGTACACATTATCCTTTCCTTTCAAATTCGATTACCACACTAAAACTGCATTATGTTCCACGAGGCTGAATCCATGAAATAGCTTCACCTGCAGGGTGCTGCTGAGGAAATGCAATCAATCTGTTTACACAGGCGATGTCAAATTCTATTCCTCGCTCTGTCTCTGTCCGCAGAGGATGAGATCGATACGGGATGTGGGAGTCTGCAGGAGCTGACGGCTTCCTCAGGGGAATTCTCCAGTGGGAATTACCCCAGCAGCTATAACAATGGCATGAGCTGCAGTTGGCATATCACAGTAGAAGCCAATAAGGTACTGGATGACACTTACCCCAGCTCATTAGCCGTTAGCTGCTCATTAGGACACTGTGAGGTTTAAATGACCTACATGCTTTGGTTTCTGAAAGCACCTTCCACACATAGGGCTTCAAGTAGAGACTCAAAGTCTTAAAAACATTATCATATTTTTGTTTTTCATGTTATATGTGCTGTTTGATTTTGCATTAGATTTTCAAGGTATGAAATACCTTATTATAAGTTTTAATTGTGCCTTTAATCCATTACAAAGTAATGGGACACCATTTGTACCTTATTTGTGGAAAGTGGCAAACAGCAAAATAAGTTCTCTTGGTTTCTTCCTCCAGGTGATCCATCTCTGGTTTGAAGACTTCTCTATACAGGACTCCAATTCGTGTGAGGCCGACTTTATCACTCTCAAGGACAAACTGGGCATTATTGGTGAGTCTTGTGCAGTGGCTGGTCGTCATTTTGGCAAAACCATTTCTGTTCCCTGCAGAGAGTCAGGAAAAAAAATCACTGTAATTAATTACCATGAGCGCAGAAGCGATCTGCCTGCATTTATTCCAGAGGGCATGAGGCAATTAACTTCTGACAGATTGACTGAATGTTACCGGTCACCATTTTTTGCTGCTGGGCCATTGCTTATGCTGAGCATGTCCTAATAAATTTTCAGTTTGAATGAGAGGACGCACAACAAAACTGAGATTGGCCACTCTACCTAAAGCAAAAGAGATGTATTTCCCTGGATATTCTAGTCCAGCGGTTCTCAACTGATGGGTCACAACCAGTTCAGCTCACAGATGAAGACTAAGCTGTAATGCAGGCAAAAATATTTCACAAATGCTTATAGATCAATAAAATCGTTTGGTCAACATGATCTCAAGACATTGGGGATGCAATATATATGATAGCAAAATAGAAACATGAGAAAATCTTTCTGTTGATATCAAAGGCTGTGTTAAATCAAAATCAGTGTTTTGACACAAATTCATCAGTCACTTTGTACAGACAGGAATTTTCCAATTGAGCCTGTGCCATTTTTATGGTTTATGGTGTAATATTAATAAATTACAATTACACAGTGCTTGATTTTAAGAACATTTGGGTTACACTTTATTTTATTTATGTTTCAGTGTAATTATACATTTAAGTACCAAGTAATAGTAATTGTAATTACTATAGGGTTATGGATTAGGGTTTGGTTTAGGGTTATTGCATGTAATTATGCATAATTTACTGTTATTACTACAGTAAGTACATGTAACAAGGACACTAAAATAAAGTGTTACCAACATTTGTTTACTTTTGTTTTATTGCTATATGATTGATATTGTAATGATTTCTTTTTGGATTACTCGCAGTGTTTTTTTGAATTACTTTGGATTAGTCAATCTCATCAATAAAAGGTATTAATGTATTTTTGGACACAAAATCAAAAGAAATTTACCATAATGCATACAGACGTTTTGTTTTTGTGTTTGTTGAATTACTAATTTCTAACTAATCTAGTTGCCAAAAAACACTACCATTCTAAAAAATATAATATAATAAAAATTTAAATAAAATAAAAATGATATATATAGAAAGAGAGAGAGAGAGAGAGAGAGAGATCATTTTTCATAAAAAATTTGAAACAAATAATAAATGCAAAAATAATAAAATATCATTACATATATATATATATATATATATATATATATATATATATACAGTATATATATATATATATATATAATATTAATATTATTAATAATATTATATGTAATAATAATATTATTAATATATATATTATTAATAATAATATTATATGTTTCTTCTGCAGGGAAGTACTGTGGCTATTCTTCGCCTAAACCGATAGTGTCCTTAGGAAACAGCATTTTTGTGTATTTCGACACCAATGACAGATACACAGAGAGGGGATTCAAAGCCCTGTATCGTGCTGTGGCCCCTGAGACAACGTCAGGTAAAGACAATGGGCATTACATAATGACTTAATTACATAACAGTATTATTAACACGGTGGAAGAACATTTGAGATTTAACAATACACGTCTGCTGCGCCTTTCATATCATCATTTCGTGACTGTATCTTACTCTGCCAGATACTGAGAGGCTGTTATATGTGTCTCGCTGCAGCTGACCTAGAAAGAGGCACAGCACGTTAGTGTGTGTGTGTGTGTGTGCGCGTAACTGGGGTGTATTGGGAGGGGGGCTGTCAAAATACCCTTTTGGTGTCTCTCTTTGCAGCTAAATCTCTCTCGTTCCCATGCTTCTAGAAATAGTTGGGGCTGGTGGCGTTCTTCAAGGTGACCATGGGGAGCTGTTGACCCCCGGCTTTCCCTCACAAAACTATGAGAACGGCGCGCTCTACCAGGTGCTTCCAATGATCAATATGACCTCTACACCTGCTCTTGATTTATCACAATCTGTCATTTTCCAGTTTGTTCTCTGGAGTCTGTATCTTTGTCCTTTTCCACCTACGATCCGATTGCTCTGAACACTGTGTTCAATATCGGCTGCCTTACTCATGCATAACCTTCACCATCAAAATGAATAATATGAAGATATATGACTCGTGTAAATCCCTTTGTTTTTAAAACAGTAATGTAATCATCACTATAACTATTGCTCATACTTACAGTAAGAGATTAAGTGCCTCAATTTCCATCTTACTATTCTAAGTGACAGGAATTTATTTTTGGTATATGATAAAACAGATTAAATGAATCCACAACGAAAAGGAATATTAGCCATTTACTAGTATTTTCTAGCAAACGAATCCAATCTGAAGTTCTCTTTATATGAACCCTAAATTTTGCATTTTTGTCATTGCATTTAGAATGAGAAAGTCACCACGACATCACTACAAGTACTTAATTATTGTCGTTTTTGTCTTGATGCCATATCTAAATAGAAAAATGACATTTATGTAAAAATAGGTTTTTTTCAGCAACTATTTTATAAATATTCAGTCTCCTCCACTGCCCACCTTGTAAGACATAAAAGAAAAAACTATGCACATTCGTAAGAAATAAAATAAAAGGCATGTGTGCATGCTATTTTTGAAACCGATTGACAAGATAGTCGGATTCAACTGTTTATTTATTTTTTCCTATTGATTGGATTATTGCAGGTCTACACCACTCTTTTAAAATCAAGATCAAGCTCAGTTGGATTGATTGAAGTGTTTACATGAAGCCTTTTCAATACGATTGAGCAATCAATTCAACTACAAATGTATTATTTGGATGCATGGAAATGTAGCTACTGGGGTTGGTTTCTTTTGACCGTGCCAGTATGTAATCACCAAACAACCACCCAGAACAAACTAGCAACCAATGCCCTTGCATCCATTCATAACATTCTAGCATCACGGCAGAGTGTTTTGCACATGCACATTTTCCTCACAATGTCAAAAAATATAGTTCCACCACGCTTTGACAAATTGTTATGAATAATGACTCCAGTGACACTCAGATTGCACATACACAGGAAATTGTGCAGTTTGTGTGGAGGATTTGATGATCAGTTTTGACATGAGGGGCTTTGATTGTGGAAGTCAGATTGCTGGAAGCTTCCTCACAGTGTGGCTCCATCTGGCAGGATATTTACCCACATCAGCTAATCTACAGCCAGCCTTCCAGCCTTGACTTGAAACTAACTAAAGATGCATGAGAAAGCACAATTTCAATCACCAGCCCTGTCAGGATACCAAAATTGCATTTGGATCAGTTTATGCATTGTACATGTGCAAAATCAAAATGCCAAAAATAGCAGTTTAAATACAATGTATTCTAGTTATTCAAAGGTGAGGATTATATATAATTATATAATATATTTCATTTGCATGGGTCGCCCAGTGGATGATAAACGTACCTGATGGGGAAAAGGTCCGGCTAACATTCACAGCGTTTAACCTTGTCCCAGAATCATGTGGTGACTTTGTGGATGTCTATGACGGCGCTTCAGATGGTGCCGCCCAACTGGGTGAGAACTGACATTTACTGAATCCAAAAAGCTTGCCTTTGTTCCTCGCCGAACATCTGTGGGCTCATTTTTATCTGCCAAAAACTATAAATCTCTATTACTGTAGGTCGTTTCTGTGGAAACAGTCTCCCGGCTCCGGTGTTGTCTAGTGGCAGTAGTATGGTGGTACGTTTCAAGTCTGATTCCAGCGGAACTGCTAAAGGCTTCAGTGCCACCTATACAGTAGCTAGTGCCCCACCAGTTACAACCACTCCAACGACCACCACCAAGACCACGACCACTGGACCAACGATTACCACACCTGTTCAGACCCAAACACCTGCTCCAGAAGGTAAGTACAGTCAAACTGAATCAATGCATCACATACCTGATCATATTAAAGTACGGGGCTGTTGTTCACTGAACCTCCTGTAGTCTAATGACTTTCCACTGACAAGAATAAAAATTCTTTCCACAACTAAAGATGCATCTTACATAGGGGTGGGCGATATAATGGTAGACAGTTAACCGGTAGAAATTTGTCAACTGGTAGAAATAGAAAGTCTCTATCATGGTTACACGCTCACGAGATGTTGGACACAAAAAACGTATTATTTGCTCACATTTTTAAGCACTGAGGTTTAAAAACAAGTGATTTTAAGTCATTGAAATGCAATCAGCAGTGAAAGAGAACTAATTTCTCTATATGTGCATGCTGTCATGCGTTTCTGAGTGCTGTCTGAGAGTCGCGCTCACGTGAAGTCTGCAGGAGTATTGATCAGAGTTATTTTTGCCGCTTTATAGGCCTTGAGCGGTTAAATACACACACTTGTATGTGTCAAAATGTGTATTTACAAGTATCCTCGTAAACACAGTAATGTAGGTCTTAAGTTAAAGCACACAGCTGAGAAAGAAAACATGTAACAGTATATTGGATCCGGGCAGCTTTTAAAGTGACAGCAGTCTAATATTCCTGCTGTCTGTCATTCATGTTTATCAACCTACAAAAGCGAGAACAATCTCTCACCGCTCTTGACTGAATCACTTTTGTAACATTAATAAGAAGAAATATAATTTACACAGTGAAGTGCACAATATGCAGTGTTTTATACATTTGATTACTTTTACAATGTATGTAGCATTTCTTATTAATTTGTTCTACTGTGGTTTTTTTGTCCTATTGCTTATAATTATTATTATTATTTTTTAATTTAGGCTAGTATTTTTTTTTTGTAATATTGACACTGGTGACAAGAATTATGAAATTTCTATGGTATCAAAAATGTTGACATCATAAAGACCTTATTTAAAGTAAATATAACTATCATGATATTGATATATATAGTTACCATGAATTGAAATTACTATATTTGGTCATATCACCCACCCTTAATCTTACATTACAAGATCAAAGTTCATTTAATCAAGTAAATCAATATCTGTATCTACTTTGGAGTAATTTAATGAGATGTTGGCAAATATACTGGTAAATCTGAGCACAGTTTGAGACATTGTTGTGGATCTACTGGGGTATTTTTTTCCCAGGATAAATACTGTGAAGCATAAGTCTCCATTTGCTCATAATTTAATTTAATTTTCTAGGAAAAGCAGCGGAGGCATTTAAAGAGCTCTTTTGTGTGTTTTTCTTTAATGTGTGCATTGGGGTGTTGGAGGAATTTCTGTGGAGAATATAATTTAGTGCAAAACTTGAACAAAATCAATTAAATCTACTCTGTTAACAAGCATTTAGCAGTGGCATGCATGACATGCTTTCTACCTTACATGAAGCCAGATGATATTTAAACACTGCAAGGTCTGATTAATTTATTTTGTGCATTATTGTTCCGACAATAACGCTTGCTCTCTGTTCAGACTCTGGCTGTGGGTCCCCTGGGAAGCTGTTCGGACGTAAAGGTCAGATAAACTCCAAGAACTATCCTCAGGCTTATCCTGCAAATGTGATGTGCTCTTGGGACATCTCAGTGGATGAGGGCTTTCTTGTCAAACTGCACATCACTGATCTAGCCATTGTGGGTGAAGCAGGCCAATGCGGCAAAGATAAACTCATCGTCACCGATAGTCAGCAGTCACTGGGTAAGATGCGACTCTGAACAGACAAAGGTACAATGGCATGTTACTTGCCATTTCTTGGTGAAATTTCCAAGCAATTTCAGAGTTTAAATGGTTTCAAAGTAAACTTTTATTCAGTGTATTTCTTTATGTTTAATAAATGGTGCTTGCAAACTTGCAAATACAAGGCCCAAGCCTCAAGTCAGCGAGTTTTCAAGGGTATTACCAGCCCGATCTCACGGCAATTCGTACATATTTTATGAGGTGGCTAATTCGTACAACCTCACTCACACAAATTCATACGATTTTTGCTAAACCGTACATATTTTACGAGTTGCCAATTCGTATGAATTTGTACAAATGACCTACACCAAACCCCGCCCCTAAACCTACCCGTCACTGGGGTTTAGACAAATCGTACAAAATCGTACGAGTGAGGTCGTACGAATTAGCCACCTTGTAAAATACGAAGGAATTGGTCATGAGATAGCATTGGTATTACTCTCAGAAAACATAATCTAGTCTGTAATCCATACTATGTAATCTATAGTCTGCTCTAAACAATGTTGTGTTTAAATCCAAAAATCACCTCGTTTTGCAATTGCCGAAACTGAATTATTAAAACTGGGCTTAATATTTGAACAGACTTGTCCTATTTATATGTGACACATCCTCCAGTAATTTAATTAGATGAAATGTGTCAAGCCAGCATAGCACTGTGCCAGAACGTGGCCTATCAGAGACGACCTTCGACTCTGTTCTGGGGCCCATAACTAACACTAAATGGCACCGCTGGCGCAAGAGTAGCTGGCGTTCTCATCGCTCTCTCTTATCCCTCACACAAAGGGGCTGTAAAAACTGATTATCATCAGTCTCAGAGAGGCATGAGCCAGCAGGCGAGCACACTATAAATTACGGCTCCTTATTACTGAACATCAAACAGAGCTGTGAGCAGCCGATACGCTTATCTGCAGCAGCTTCTCAAGGACTGCACACCAGATACTGTCAATAAGTCCCAGTGCAGGTTGAGGAAGAATGGTAGAAAAAGTGTGAGGGAAAAGACCAAGAGTTTGGGATGTTTGAACTACAAGGAAGGACAAAAAGGACAAGTGTTTCACTGGCTGTTTGCAGAGCACTGAACGTGTAGAGGAATAGTGCTCTCAAACAAAGTCACCTCATGTCATTCCAAAGTCGTCTGACTTACTTTCTTCCATGGGACAAAAAAGATTAATCACTCTTATCTTTGTGATTTCAGTGAATGGGGAACAGAACTTTCAGATGTTAAACAGTATAAATACGGTACATAAAACTATGTTTAAAGTCATTTAAAGTTATAACAGCAGATTTATGTGGAAAAGCAAATGAAATTTGCTATAAATGCATGAAAAAAGCAACCAGTAATTTCTTTTAAAAATTCCGTGCAAGAAAGGGATGTCAATGGAACAACATTTTCATGAAACCACTGAAATGCAATATAACTGCACACTGAAATTAATTTAATTGATAAAAACAAGTTTAGTTTGTCAAGATTTTACAGCTCATTTGTTTCGACACTGTGCCCTTACTTGCCTTACAAGTGTGTATGTGTGTGTGTGTTCTCCACATCACTTTCTTTGTCCTGGCTGTCAAGACGAAGCGGTGTGTTAGTGTTAGTTCTGCTGACAGCCTGTGTTACCCTGAAGAGAGGAATAGTACAAACAGTTTGAACTGAAATGCATAACAAACAAAGTTAACCTCAGCTATACAGTGAATTCACATCTTAAAATTACTAATATTGCATCTTCAAGTATGAAAAGCCCTCTAGAAGTGTTTATTTGCAGTACAAAGTAATTCGTCAGTTTCACATTTACTTAATAATAAACAGCTTTTTCTTCACTGAAAAACGATGTGATGCATTTCCATTGTGTGAGTGAATCGTTTAAACTGAATCATGAACCGATTCAAACAGTTTGGCTAACTGACCCATTAGACCGGTTGAGTGACAATAACTGACTCAGAATAGTGATTTATTCATAAAACTCAGACACATGACATGATGCTGAAATATTCTCAGATTCTCCTTCCATAATTATGACTTCGTATCTCATCATTTTCATAATTTACCAAAGCATTTTTTCTTATGTTGCACAAAATAATTCATGTCATAATTATGACATAAAATCATGACATTGAAAATTTTATGAGATAAAAAGTCACAATTATGAATTAAAAAGACAAAAGGTTGAATAAGATAAAGTCATAATTGTGACAAAAAATATCAATTATGACATGACAAAATTTTCATTTCATAATGCCTGTCTAAATGACTTTTTCTAATTTCAATTTGTGCCATAATTTTGATTTTGTAATCTCATAAAAATGATGTATGTCATAATTTGGATGTACTATGTCATAATTTTGACTTTGTAATCACATAAAAATGATGTACGTCATAATTTGGATGTACTGTCATAATTTTGTCTTTTTTAGTCATAATTATTGCTTAGTATCTCATAATTTCCACCTTTTATCTCAAAATTATAATTTACAAAAGCAACTTTTCTTATGCTGTGCAAATGGACTTCCATAAAAGACCCTTTTACAGTACCAGCCTGTTTATTTCTAAGTGCCAGGAAACTTATTTCTAAGTGTCTTATGTAAAACTAAATTACAACTATTGATGTCTTGTTGATGCAAGAAACTTTGACTAACCTTGTACTGTAGGTGGCCTTGAGTACAAATGATGCAGAACAGCAATGTCAATGCTCTGACTTTGGGCCAGGAGATGGAGAGTGGTGCAGAAACCTTCTCTTTTATCTCTTTCTCTCAGGCACACACTGTGGGTTTGTTCTTCCCCCGGTACTTATCAGTGTCAGTAACAACATGTCGCTAAGTTTCCAGTCAGACACTCGGCTAGCTGACCGCGGCTTCTCTGCCACATGGGAAGCTGTGTATCCAGAGGACCTTTCTGGTAAAACACCTTGCAAACTTATAAAGACATCTATCCCCTCACACCTACACACACATACACACACCTCGGATGAATCCTGCTGATGTGGCTGTGAGCCAGCAGCCATCAGCAACCCTGTGTGTCTTGCCAGATTGTCTATGCGTGTGTCCCCTATGGATATTTTGAAGTCACGGTAATGAGGGTAGAATAGCAATGCAGAATAACAGGAAACAGAGTCATAAACGCACAGGCAACATCATTTAACTGTCCCATTTTAACAGTATTTCAATAATATTTTAGAAATTTCATTCTAAATCTGTTGCATCCACAAGCTGGAATAGTGCCAAATCGCTCAAATAAATGTCCTGGGTGACACAGTGGCACTCGAAAGAGCTCTATTTCACAGTAAATATACAGATTCTTGGATTTATGAAAAACATTTCCCCTTCACCAGATGCTACACCCCTAAAAAAGAGAGGAAACCATCTGTAGTCATGCTGATTGACGCCTGCATTAACATGCATTGCATGCGCTCACAGTTAAAGCTTGTCTCTGCGACATATTCTCCTTAGACTCACAGTAAATTCTGCCTGCAGTTTCCTTCTGCCTGTGCGGCCAACCAGAAATGAACAAAAAGAAGGCCTTATAGAACATTTTATACCATATTTCTTTGCATTTTAAAGGGGTCATATGATGCGATTTCAAGTTTTTCTTTCTCTTTGGAGTGTTACAAGCTGTTCATGCATAGATAAGATACCTGAAGTTGCAAAGACTAAAGTCTCAAAACCAAAGAGATATTCTTTATCAAAGTTAAGACTCGTATTTACATGCATATGTTTATATTCATATAATTTATATTATATATAAATATATTTAAAATATAAACATAACATATTTTTCTTAAATATATACATGCATGTGTGTGTATATATATATATATATATATATATATATATATATATACATACACAGTACACACACCTATGTAAACAAAAACTTTTATTTTGGATGCGATTAATCATTTGACAGCACTAATTTGTTTACATCATACTTATGCCTTTCTCTAATAATTTTAAATAATTACAAATAATTTTATTTTCATTTATTTTCTATAATAAAAATGTTATTCTTTCTCTATTCCTTTTAAATAATTACAAATAATTTTATTTTCATATTTTTCTATAATAAAAAAAATCTATTCATCCATAAACAAAAATACGAGGGACAAAATAAATCTTCACATTGCTTGTGATTAGCGATTGTCTGATATTGATATTGATTTTGCAAGTAGCGCATTGACCTGTAGAAAAGACTGTAGAAAAAATGGCACCAATTGTCTCTACAATCTTTTTAAGTAGCAGACACGCTTATCACATATACTTTTTTTACCGACAAAATTATGATGCTTTTGGAAAAAGCAGTGCACTGTTTGTCAGAAATATGCAAGGAAAAACATCTAAATTGCAATTACAACAAAAATATGTTACTAAAAAACATCTACCATTGGCAAGTATAGCAAAAAGTTAATTTTGGAACCTGGTGACATGTGGCTTATCCTGGACCTGGGGCTAAAACCTGAGATGCCATGTACCAGCTGACTTCTGCTATAATAGCAAGACACAATTTTCTGACATTTTGCTTGGTTGGAACAATTCTACCTTTAACTGTCACATTTTATAGCCGTTACTCTGTCCGAAGGCACCAAACCTCACTTATGATGTCCTGCAGATATCCAGGGATGTGGAGGTTTCTCACAGGAGGAGACAGGCATCATCAAGTCTCAAAACTGGCCCACGAACTATCCAGCTAACAGCATGTGTCTGTGGACCATACGCGTTCCCAAGGGGAAGACCATTAAATTGACATTCACTCATTTTGACGTGGAAGAGGCTGGCATCCTTTTTGGCCAGTGCAATGACAACGTGGTAGTCTATGATGGAACACAACCTGGAGCGAAAAAATACGGTGAGCGAGGACAAGTATGTTAGTGAATGCGTTTTCAAGGGCGCCTGTTTATAAGGCCCTTTAAATCAGATAAAACTGTGACATATTTATAACCTTCATTCATTAAAACCAGACATATGTTTATAATATACTGTCCACTAAAATAGTATGGCTTCCATACTTTTAAGGTCTATAGAAGGCAATATATTCAAATAAATGTACTTTCTCACAGGCCCCTTTTGCGGCTCCAAAATGCCTGCTGTCATCGAAAGCACAACAAATGAACTTGTGATACGTTTCTTTGCCGACTTTTTCATTGAGGCCAAAGGTTTTCATGCGCACTGGACTACCGATTCCACCTTACCGACCCCCACAGAGCCTCCGGTGCCACCCAACCCTTGGGATGACATCAAGATAGGTATGAGCAAATACATTTAATGTAATTTCACATTTAACATCAGTTCCAGCAAATTAATATAAATCAAGAGCTAATAATCCTAACCAGACATTGCACATCAAATCAGTCAAGTCAATGTATTTGCATAGCACTTTTTGCATAGACATTGTTTCTAAGCAGCTTTACAGAAAATCATGATGTTTATATTTATTATATCTTAATATCTTCATAACATTTAGTCACATTTAGCAGATAAGAGCTGGTCGATAAGATTTTTCAATAAAAGCAATCAAGTGGTTGAGTTTTTTTTTTTGCATTGATGCCATAGAAGAACCATTTTTGGTTCCCCAAAGAATCTTTCAGTGATCCATGAACCATTTTATTCTTAGTGTGAAGAACATTTTAATAATTTATAGAACCTTCTTCCACTTTAAAGAACCTTGTGTGGAATGGAAAGATTCCATGGATAGTTCAACATGGAACCATAGATGCCAATAAAGAACCTTCATATTATCTTTTTTATATGCTATATATACTGTATGTATGCAGGTAAAATATGGAGCTGTGCAGTGATAGTTTTACAAAGTGTGTTGTATTGTCACATAGTTGTTGAACATGTCACATGTCAGAACAGCTTCGCACTCACTACAACTGTACCACCCAGAACACCCTAGCAACAACCTGAAAACCACCTACAAAGGTTGCTAGGAGCAAAACCCTGACATCATGGTCATCATTTTGCAAGCATTGCTCACATTTTCCAGTGCAGTACCAAAATATCCTTTGAAAACTAGTCTGAGTAATTCAGAGCGAGGGTTATTCACAGCTGAAATCGTTCCACATGTTAGAAATCTCCGCAGATAAAAGCCTTCACCTGAATGCTGAGCCCTCTTCTTTCACAGACTGGCCTAAGAGCTGCGGGAAGCCCACGATCCCTCCGGATGTCAACACTCGCATAGTGAACGGAGAACCTGCCAAAGCTCACTCCTGGCCGTGGCAAGTATCCATGCAGGTACAGTTAAGCCTTCATCTGATCTCACATCTTACCCTGAAGAGATTTCAGCTATCCTATATTACAGAAAAGATAATGTTTGTCATTTTATCTTATTAAAGATAAAATTCTGTTTATCCAAAGCTAATGATATGTGAAATGAACAATGATATTACCAGGGTCAGTATGCTTGAGGTCAGTTATTAGTTAAGCTTGCTGCTATTATCATTATGATAATTATCTGTGTTTGCTAAGGGAAGCATCAATATTAATATACTTAGGACTAGGGATTTGAACAAACCTCTAACCCTAACTATTACATGTTATATATATATAATGCATAACTCATGCTGCATCAAAAAATGCATAAATATATATTTTTTTCTCATTTTTGTTAAAGGTTTTGCGTGATTCTGAGCCTTCACCCAAATTCGGTCATACATGTGGAGGAACTCTCATCCATAAGAACTGGGTCCTGACAGCTGCTCACTGCTTCATCAGGTTACATACATGTGTGTGTGTATATATATACACACACACACACACACACACACACACACACATATATACATATGCTTTAATTGATCTCTAATGGAGTATTTTTGTGTCTGGGTCTCGATCATCCTGTGATCACACTGTGTACTTGTGTGTGTGTGTGTGTGTGTGTGTGTGTGTGAACTTTTATCAGGTATGTCGATGAGCTGCATCGCTGGAAGATGTGTCTGGGGAAACACAACCTGACCTTCTCTGAGCCGACTGAGCAGTGCTTTAACGTGCTTGGCATCTATCGTCACGAGGGCTTCCAGTACCCAACTGTGCCAACTGTGGAGTTTGACATCTCTCTGGTGCGACTGGATGGAGAGGTGACGCCCAACGACTACATTGATTTCGCCTGTCTGCCTTTATTTGAGGAGGTCCTGCCCGGAGGGAAAAAATGCTACGCCACTGGCTGGGGAGACGAAACAGGTTAGGTTATGGTTCTGTGTGTATAATACCCTGAGGAAGGCTCTTAGGCCGAAACGCGTTGGTACTGTTATAATAAATATCTCCTTATCACAAGTAGTGCTGGATTTTTCCCCCACATTTCTGTGTTGTCCAGCCACTGAAATATAGTGATAGAAATGATAGTTTTGCAATACTACTGTAATTATGCAGTATACATATATAAATAGATGAAAGAACTTGTTAGCCAATCATAAAACATGGAGGTGCTTTTTGCCAGTCATGTAAATTTTGGGGAGGACTTCCTCTTTATGGGTAGCTGACATCAGGAGGTCACTAAAAAAATCTTTTGATGGTCATTAAAAATAGCTGTCTGTTAAAAAGTTTTTATAATAAATAAAAAAACTATATTTTTTAGATAATAATAATAATAAACCTAAAAGTATAAAATTTGTTTTTGTTAATTGAAATAAAACTGAAATGAGTATTTTTTGGATTGTTTAGCCTATATACAACTATATAATTTATTAATATTTTAAATGCATTTTTATTTTTTGTTTTAATTTTTAATTTTAATAATTGTGCTATGTGCTTATTTTTGTTTTTATTTAATGTATTTTTTAGTCATTTTTATTTAATTAAAAAAAAGTAATAAAAATGTCAAAAACACAACAAAATTACCAAAATAGAAACTGAAAATATAAAAATAAAAGCTAATGAAAAATATTGATAAACACTATAATAGCATATACTAACATAACTATGCAAAATGTAAACAGCTAATCTTTCATTATATTATATTATATATAGATGTTTTGTCAGTGATGGATTTTCGGTGGCATCTTAACAGTGTGTCTCTCTGCTACAAGCAGCTAATATTAGAGGGATCGGTCTCATGGCATTTTTACTGCTCAAGCGAGTGGCTCAAAAAATCATGCTTTTACTTTTTCAGCAGCCCCATCTGATTTAATTTATAAACATGTTTGCCCTGATGTATAAAAACATGCACTAAAAATATACAGATCATATATATACAATATATACTTACTGGCCCACATATCTGACAGTCCTGATAGTCCCCAAAGACTCTGGAGCGATTACGCCCTCTGCTGTGCAGCTATGATAATGCATCCTGAAATGAAGAATCATACTAGGTTAGATTAGAATCCATATTTACCTTTCAGCTACCTTTAGCTCTGAGAGACAATAAGCAAAATAACTACTAATACATGAAGTCATCTTGCCCACAGGTAACTCCACTGCTCCCAAAGTCGCTGAGGCATTGAACCAGGTGGCTCTGCCGGTAGTGCCGTACGACACCTGTAAACGCATGGACTATTGGTGGTTCCAGGTCAAGACCTCCATGATCTGCTGCGGCTACACTTTACCTGATGAGCTCAAGTCTGTATGCCAGGTATGGAGTGATTCTGAGATAAAATACAGTAAACATCCACTGTATTCAGTATGTATGATTTGCATCTGTATTTTTTGCAGCACCTTTACGGTGTTCCTAACCGTAATTTGAGCAGATTTCCTAAATATGTCCCAATTAACTCTTTCCCCACCGGGTTAGGATCAATTCAGAATGATGATCAAAACAATTGCACAGTCCTATGCCACTTACTGGGTCGACATTTCATTCGGTAACATTAGGCATCTTTAATTAATATACTGTTTAATGTTTGATGATCACATTATTTTATGCATCTGCTTACATATGTGATCGCTTGTTTCTGCTTCTTTACCTGTGTTTGATCCAGACATTCAATACTCTTTCAGAATAAGCGCAATAGCGCCTCCCACTGTATAAAAGTGAAAACACAGAAAGCCGGAAAATTCCGTCAATGGCGGGGAAAGAGTTAAAGCAAAGCAACAAACCAACCAACAACAATCTACAAAAATGTCTGTTGCTCACAGCATTCATTTAATGTAATAGGGTGACTCAGGTGGACCCCTGGTATGCCAAGATGGCCCCTCGGCCGCCTGGGAGGTGCACGGCATCACTAGTTTTGGTCCAATCGGCTGTGTCTTTGATAAGAAGCCCAGCGTCTTCACTCGTTCCTCTGCTTACCTGCCTTGGATTGAAAACATCATTCGCAAAGACATCTACGAACTCACCAGTACGTCTGCTTAGCATTGCTGGACTGGAGAATATTTCTCATTTTGGATTCAATTAAAGATTTTAGAGTGGAGTTTAAAACACATTCTTGTTTTCTCCAGGTTCTGGTTGTGGTGGACTAAAGGATCTGGTTGGAACGGAGGGCATGCTGGCATCAATGGATCATCCAGAGAGTTACAGTAACAGAGCTTCCTGCCAGTGGAATATCCATGTGCCCACAGGGAAAAACGTCTACCTTCACTTTAGCAACTTCTCCCTGGAGGAGACCACGCTGTGCCTTAATGACAAAGTCACTCTCAGTGATAGCGTCGGCACTCTGGGTGCGTAGACATATCCCATGTGGCTTGCCCTTATATACTAGTGTGCTCTCAGGTGGGCCACCGTAGTGTTTAGGGAATGTGGATGAGATATAATACACTGTGTACTCAACCTCTTTTTCTCAGGTACCTACTGCACATCTCCTCCGAGAGATCTAGTCACGGCTGGGGACACACTGACTGTCAGTTTCTCCTCCAATGACAAAATAGTGGACACAGGGTTCAGTGCCATTTGGAAAGCAGTGGATCCTGCTGACATAGAGGGTGAGTGAAAAAACTAGGGCCTTATGATTTCAGCAATGCAGAAAACACGGATGGAATCACAGTATAATGTCACGTAATTTGCCAAATTTTGGATGAATAAATCAAAAGTAGGTCAGTACACTTAAATCAAAATTCGATATGGACTAGTGTCTGTGAATATTAAGCCACAATTTTTTTTTTAAAAATGAATCCTGTTCTGCGTGTCTCTGTGTGAATAATGGCGCAGACACAGTTTTGTTTACTACACACATACTGAAGCTCGAGTGATGTTTCTGTTGTTTTCAGCCTCTGCCGCCTCAACATATGAGTATATGAACACATGAACATGATCTCTAGAACTGCTCCGAGACTCTCTTCATGAGCATTTTACCGTTTATTTCGAGTAAAACTATCGTCATATCATATACAAACAGAAGGTCTTTACAGTAACCCGTCAAAATAAAAGTTTGGTTTAACTTGAAGAAACCGTGACAGAAATATTACTTAATGTAATGATAGTACTACTACTACTAATACAATTATTTTATAAAACATTATTTTTAAAGATATATTTGCCAGAATTTTTTTTAGCAAAAAAAATTAAAATAAATTAAATACACAACACAGTATTTCTGGAAAATAATAAAATAATAATAAATTAGTATTTTCCCCCTTGCTTTTGATTATTAATATTATAATATTACAATTTAGATGATTTAGATGAATAGATCAATTTAGATGAATACAATTTTAACCATTAAAACAGAGCCTAAAAAAAAAAAAAAAAAAACAGAATCTAGAAAAATTAAAATGAAATTTTTTTTGGGGAAAAACAAAACAAAACAGATTTTGGGAAAAAATAAAACAGATTTCCTAGGGCCCTAAAAAACACAACATTTCTTCACCCTCTGAGTGAATAGCGGCCATGCCATGAGATACATTTAAAGTTTCACATTTAGGTTATGGTCAGTGGCATTTGCTAAGGCAAGCATTATTATTACTATTTATCATGCTTTCATTTTATTTGAACAAACCCCTAACATCAGAGCAACTGCATAGCAACTATATGCTAATATGCCTTATTAAATGCATAGTAACTAACTAACAACTTAGAATATTTAGAACACAACATGCTGGCAATTGTCTTGCACACCCTAACTACTCAGAACACTGTAGAAACCACTTAGCAACACTCTGGAAACCTTTTAGAACGTTATATCAATTGACCCTTCGCGAAGACCCAGCCCCCCTTTCTTTGTTACCGTTGCTATGTCCAACAAGCCATGGCGCTCTCACACCACACACCATGTTCTCATATAGTAAAAAATATGTTGCAGACCGACAGTCTAAAACAGACTAAACAGTCTCGGCTTTCAAATTTAGTTATTTTTAAGAAATTCAAACAATAAATACCATTTCATGGCTCTGTAATGTGTTGTGACAGATTGCTGTAGCACCTCAGTTCAAGCAGCACGTGAAGTGATCATCTCTTACTCTTTACTAGCTATAGCATGAAATAAATATGAATGAACATCAGAGGGTATCATTTCAACCGCAGAAAGATGTCAATACACACAATTTTTCAAGTTCAAGTCCACCAATGTTAACCTAATCCCCGGGCTAGTTTGTTTGTCAGACAAAACTGGCAGATTCACCGTTATGATTTTACAACTCTCTGCGAAGGGTCAATTGCATAGCGATGAGCTAACAATCACTCAGAACACTGTAGCAACCGCATAGCAACCACTCAAAACACTCAGTATGAAAGGATATAATCAAAATAATATCACATCTTCTCTTTTTCATACTTTGGCCTGCTTTTGTCTGTTCATCTCCAGCTGCTGTTGGTTGCGGTGGGCACTTCACCAGTCAACAGGGGGAGCTCCGATCACCCAACTGGCCTAATGAGTACCCGAGCCAAGCGGTGTGCACCTGGACTATCTCCATTCCCTCAGCCACTGGAATCCATATCACCTTCACTCACTTTGAGCTGCAGGCTGTTAATTTGCTGGGGCAGTGTGTGGATTACGTGGAGATCTTTGATGATGCTGGGTCATTAAAAGGTTTGATTATGCTCTATAGCAGGGGTGTCAAACTCAGTTCCTGGAGGGCCGCAGCCCTGCAGAGTTTAGCTTCAACCCTGCTCCAACACACAAACCGTGTAGTTTTCAATTGAGCCTGAAGGACTTGATTAGCTGGATCAGGTGTGTTTAATTAGGGTTGGAGCTAAACTCTGCAGGGCTCCGGCCCTCCAGGAATTGAGTTTGACACCCCTGCTCTATAGCATGATGAAAGATTTCATTGGTTTTATAGTCCGCTGCATTTTCCCATTGTCATTTTGCATTGTCTTCTTGTTTAGGGAAATTTTGTGGCTCTGACCCACCATCTTTAACTGTCAACGGGGACAAGGCCACCATCCGCTTCCTCAGTAATGATGCTAACCAGAAAAAGGGTTTCCAAGGACACTGGACCACAGATCCTGGTGTTTTCTCTAAAGAACACTTCTAATGGGAAAGAGCTGTTAAGCGATTGGCTGTACAAATAGATTAAACAAAAAATATTTTTACAGACTGTCAAAAGCTACTGAGAAGCAAATAGACTGCTGTAATCCATAGAAACAACTTGAATCCAGGCACTTAAAAAGTGGATTTGCCACTGACATTTTGTCACATTTGTTGAATTTTGGAGTAAACCCATATCCTAGGTTAAGGTTATATATTGGATTGACAACTCACTAATTAAATCTTTACCATTTTATATTCTGTGTACCTTTAAAGTTTTTGTCAGTATTTTTACCAACACCCTGGAAACTTCACCCGCATAGTAATGACCTACAGTAACACAACCACTCAGAACACCATAGCAAGACTCTGGCAGCCTCCCAGAACATCCCATTAACCACTCCGAACACTGTAGTAACAGCATAGAAATCTCCCTGCTGCGATTGGCCAATTTGGTTACCATGACACCCGAGATCAGCCGAGTTTGCCTACCCGAACCCTTGTCCATCATGCCTGCTGGAGATGTCTGTTACGTAACAGGCTGGGCAGTGAGAGAGGTCAGACGAACAAAGACCTGTTCAAGCATATGTTGTCATTTGTTCCAGTTGCTATTCAGTGATTAGTGAGTATCGGAGGATATTAATGGTGCGTTTACTGCGAAGGTGATTAAGATGAGAATGTAAGGACATACTGTGCCCTTAGACCTTAAAGAAAACCCATCTGAAATTTCAAGCAGCACTTGGACAACTTGACACTCGAACACATGCATGAAAACAATAAATAATCAAGCTATTGTGCCCTTCAGGTGTGCTAATGCTTAACTGGAAACGTCATTTAAATTCCAATAGTGCACTTACTTCCTTCTAGAGCCTCCTGCTCCTTATTTCACACTCGAAACAATCTCTTCTTTCAGCCCCTCAGTGTTCATTAGGCTGACTCTGGTGGTCTGCTTGTGTGTCAGCCGTCATGAAGTGCAGCATCAAGGGAGGTTCATGGTGTAGTGAGTTTTGGTCCCGTGAGATGAGAAGCCCACTGTTTTCACCCGTGTATCTGGCTTCAGTGAGTGGCCAGAAGACAACGCCAAGTGCTACATGCAAGAGACATTGGGAGATAAAAATGTAAACAAATGAAGAGTAAACAAATGCACCTGTAGACAAGGTTTATTGTTTATATATTTTAATTTAGTGAGTGCTATGTAGCTGCTCAGTCTTATTAATTTATAAAATATATTTTACGACTATAACTTGTTAGGATTTCAAAATCCTCCATAATCATGAAAACCAGGCCACATTTTAAAGTTTTACAGTTATAATATGAGATTTTTTTTTACTGCATTGTTTTTTTATAATAATGCACTTAAAATTGAGTCTTGGCAAGATTAGACAGTTGGGCAGAATTCCATGAATCTTTTAATCTAAAGACAAATGAATGAAATTAGCTTTGTAGATAAATATATATTTTTTGCGTACATATGAACTTATTTACAAAACTTCTTGTTAAACTTGTTAAAAGAATCCAGCATAAACTCCTTCAATAGTTTAAAAGCATCCCAGGATGCTCCTCTTGAAGATGGTTAAAAGAATAAACAGGGTTCTAAACTGGAATCTAGACAAAGGGACGTGACTTTGAAGTATACGATTTCAAATATAAGATTTGCTTTGGTAAATCCATAATATATAAGTTTAGGATTGTTTAACATTTTTTGGCCACTGCATAATAATCCCATCCATTCATTAGTGAAGCTTTTGAGGACTAGTACTCTTTGTACTTGTTGTGCACAAATACTTTTTTTATTCAGTACAAAAGCCTGCATACAAATGTACATGCAGTTTATGTTAGTCTTGAATTTCTCTCTTAAACTGGAAAGGAGATTCTAAAATATCATATAAAAAATGCAAAAAATAAAAACAGAAATGTTTCAGTTTTTACATGATTTAAGTTGATTCTTTAAAATGAATGAAGACAAAGGCCCCTTACATCAACACTGAAAAGTTGTGAATTGGTAATTGATGCAGCTTCCTCTCATTTGCCCCATGTGGAGAGACTCTCAATGGTTTGGGCCAGCTGGTCATGTGACTCACATCACCAGCCAATTAGAGCGCAGGGCTCAGATTTCATTTGGTGAGGAGTCACTAAGCTCCACTGAGCTTTAGGAAAGAGAGGCTGACTCCTCTGCTTAGCCTCTGAAGTTTTCGGATACGTTTAGCCCATCCAAAGATGGACTAAACAACACATTATGACCCGGCGACTTTGTTATGAGATGTTAAGGAGGCCACAGTAAGACAGGAGAAGGAATTTGGGGAATTCATCACTCTACAGGCTCTTCCTGGAAGAAGAGGGAGATGGGGGCTGGAGCAATAACCATCTGTGTAAGTACAAAAAACATGCTGGTCAACTCCTTATAAGGCAGGGAAACTCAGTCAGCCAGTATGAAAGCGTGTGTGTTTGAGTTTACACATGATTATTGTGGAGTTTCTGCATGCATCAATGTGCTGGCTGTGATCCCGGACTTAAACCTGGGTAAAAGCTGCTAGACTGAGGTCATTTCTTCCCATCTGTTAACAATGTCTCTTGTGTTAGGACACCTGGAACTGACACTCTCCTGTCAGCTTCACACTTAATGAAACTTTATAAATAAATTCAACATTGCTTTGGTGCTTCTTTTTTTATTAGGACAATAGCCTCAAATGGACAACTTTGTATCTTTGTATTCATAGTAGTATTTTAAGTATACATACTACTCCAGGGTACTAATATGCACCTTTTAGGGTTAAACAAGGTACAAAGTTATCCCTTATCAGAACTGCCCCAGTGACAAGCTGTTGTATCCCTAAAGATACCATTTTTGCAGATTTTTCAGAGTATTAGTGTCGTAAACAATGTGCTTGTGTTTCTATAATAGCAGAGGGGATCTGCAGCTGTTGCTAGCATGCACTGCTACAACCACTTGCTGTCAGGACCACACACGATGTGTGCCATGCATGCGTGAGAGATATGAATGAACATGCCGAGACTCGCTTCTCACCCAACAGAGATGGAGTTTGTGTAATTGAACAAAGAACAAAAACCTGCATTATATATCCTAGCTTTTGTAGCAAAGTTTGGGGCTGTTATGATTTTTGTCAATGTTTTAAAGTCTCTTATGCTCATCAAGACTGCATTTATTTGATCAAACACAACAGTTTTCTATGTGAATATATTGTAAAATGTAATTTATTCCTGTGATGCAAAGCTGAATTTTCAGCATCATTACTCCAGTCTTCAGTGTCACATGATCCTTCAGAAATCATTCTGATATGTTATTTTGCTGCTCAATAAATGTCTCTACTGTCACTTTTGATCAATTTAAAACTTATTGGCCCTAAACTTTTTAGTTTAGTTTTTGAGCTAACTTATCTAAACTCTTCAGCTAGAAATAATAAAGGCTCTCATGTGATATGAGGGTTCACTGAGGTGTAGTTTGCAGTTTATGGGGGAGGGTTTGAAGATCCATTGACTTCCCAAAAGAGTCAAAGCAGGGGGGCATCATTAAGTGATTAGGACTGTGTCTGAACCTGTAATGGAAACTTGCAGCACAAAGTTTTCTATTACTCTCATTGACTGTGAATAGCATGCCTGTATGCTAACGCTTGGCTCTTCACATATGAAGTGTTGTGAGGACCCGTGTGTGGGGTTGGGGTGATTTCATGGACATCTGTTTCTGTTGATCTCTCATGAGTAGCTCAGACAGGCTTATGTTCTTAATATCTACTTGAGGAGCAAAATGCTAGAGACTTTAGCAAGAATATTCAGATATAAATCTTCTATGCTAAATGCTAATAGTTAGTTATTATTATTTTAAAGAAATTGATCATTTTATTCAGCAAAAACTGTTTTTAACATTGATACCTGACGTCTGGAGCAATGATGCTGTAATTTCTGCTTTGCATCACAGGAATAATTACATTTTAAAATATTTTCAAATAGAAAACAGTTATTTTAAATTGTAATAATATTTCACAATATTACTGTTTTTAACAGTATTTTGAATTAAATAAATGCAGTGTTGGTGGGCATTTACAGACTGTCTCACAGATTATGAAGCAAATTAGGCCTTAGTTTGTGTTTGTAAAGTGACACTGAAGCAGATCACCATTGATTCATCTCAGATTATGCTGTCAAGCCTTCTAAAATAAATGCACTTATACTGTATGGTACTCCTACTATTGGTATTTGAGTTGATTATGCATAGGCTATAGGATAAATGTGTTAACAATGTGGCCTGGGTCATGCACTGGCACTGCTGAAAAAGGACATTTCGTACAGAACACCCAATTAGAAGATGCTCACATAATAGACTGTCGAGAACAGAATGAGTAGGCAACCTTCTCATTTATTGAAGTGCAGCCTCTGAATACAATCCATTCTTCTGTTCTTTCCTTCATTTAGAAAGATGCATTGTATCTCTGTGTTTGTGACAACACAAATAATTAATTTTGATGGATGTTACTTTAAGATCTTCAATGAATAAATGTTTTTTTGTTAAATTAGTGTCTGCATAAACTCTTTTCCACGATGCAACTGAATACTTCATTTTAAAAATGACTGCAGAAAGATATTATATGTACATGCAGCCTTGCTCAAAAATCTCAAACTAGCCTAAAATGGTTTGCTGGTCTTACCTTAATTTAAGCAGATCTAGGTCTCCAGTCTTAGGCTGATTTAAGAGAGTTTTTCTCAGTAGAATTGTAAAATATTATATAAATATTTTGTAAAAAAATTACATAAACAACCCTTTAACAATTTACAATGGTAAACATACTCTCTGCTAAATTAAAACATGCTATTGTCCATCACATTACTTCTATATAAATATAAAATTACTTCAGAAAATATGTATTTTTTTAATTATCAATAAATTAAATTGTAAAAAATAATAATAATTTAAAATGACAAATAAATGTTTAATTTTTCTCATATTTTTTTAGCAAGCTAACAGTTAATCATAACTTTTGTTTTTTAATTTTTTTTTCTTTTCTCTGAATATAAATATTAGCTAATATAATATGAACAAACTACAAACTAAAACTTAATCAAATCTATATAGACATTAAAAAACATGTAACAATAAATATGAACAAAAACTACAATATAATATATTAACAATATATATTTACAAAATAACAGTGGCTTATACTTTGTGTGTAATACCTAATAAACCTCTTCCTAGTTTAACTTCAATTTATTATAGTTTTCATTGAAAGAAAATATTTACATATTGTAAACATTTGTTCACCATATCAGTATAACTTCCTGAATGCATAACATTCAAAGCTTTCCTCCTCTAATCCATAACAAACCCTGTTCTCTAGGCACAGCTGAGTTTGATATACTGTCATATACTGGTGTTTCCTCTCACCTGGTTACAGGTGCACGGCAACCTCTCCTGACGTAGACACACACACACACACTAGACTCCCTCCCTTCTGTTTCCTGTCACTGACAGATCCACCTATACCGGCAGTGGGAAAAGTCTCTGTTATAAAGGGTGATAAGGACTAGGGGTCTTCAAGATGCAGACGGTCAGAACGGTGGATGTGGTTGACTGCTCCTTTCTCTTCTGCTTTTCCAAGCACAACAAGGCAGCTGTTCAGATCAAGGAGGACATGAAGAGGATGGTGCAGCTGCCCATGATCAAACCCTCTCCGGCCACCGCCACAGGGGGGAAGAAGATCTTCGGCGTGTCCCTGCTGGAGTTGAGAGATCTGGGACTTGTGAAGGATGGGGTTCCTGTGGTGGTACGGAGTATGGTGGAGTATCTGGAAAAGCATGGTAAGTGTTGCTCTCAGCTCACGTGTTAGACCTGATCACAGTTGGTGTGAGAAATCTGATCTGGGGACAATGATAAAAAATTAAAAGTAACTTGAGTATTTCTTTGGTGAACCATTATAATGCTTTAAGCAACTAATAGTTGAGGTGTGGCAAATGCTATAGTAACAAATAGCAGAATACTTTGTTTTGCCCTTTTGAACTTTATAGGGAACGATTCCTGGGCAAAAAATATAATATAATATACTTTTCACTTAAACTTTATGGGAATGATCCCAGGCAAGACACACACCCACATATGTGTGTGTGTGTGTGTATGAGAAAAGTTAAAAACTTGTATTATATTAAGTTAAAAACACTGTTTTCTTTCATATTTGTTTAATATTATTATATTGAATTCTTTTTCTGTGTTGTTTTCTATTTTTATTTTGACATGACAGGTTTTTTACTTAATATAGATATTTTAATCATCGAAATTCTTACATTATTATAGTATTACATTAATGGATAATTAAAATTTAAATTACATTTATAAATCTATAACTTATATTTCTGTACTTTAGGTGCTGTTTTTATATCATTTTAATTGCCTTACTTTAATTTTAAGTAATTCTGTTGTGTGACTTGCATTTTTAAAATACAAATATTTTTTGTAGTCATTTTTTGGTAACTCAACTGAGAATTAAAAACAAGTTAAATGTTTTAGTTTAGTTTTCCTATTTATTTAAATTCTTATACATGCATTTTCTTATACATGCACTTCAAAGTTCATACTTTTTAAAATCAATTACATTTTCTCTTTTGTGTGTGTGCGTTTTTGTGACATATGAGGACACAAATTTGTATAATGACATGGTACGATATAGGTATTACAAGGAGAAGGTGATTTATGAGGACATTTCCCCATGTCCCCATATTTCAAAAGGCTTATAAATCATACTGAATGAGTTTTTTAGAGAAAGTAAAAATGCACAAAGTTTCCTGTAAGGGGTAGGTTTAGGTGTAGGGTTGGTGAAGGGCGATAGAAAATACGGTTTGTACAGTATAAAACCATTACGCCTATGAAATGTCCCCACAATTCACAAAAACAAACGTGTGTGTGCTCCTTTTGAATAATACTGTGGGTTCACTCAGTGCACTCTGACCATGTCGGCTGAAGTGAATGAACTGGCAAGCAGTATGGTTTTCTACCTGCCAATATTACATGTTGTCTAAGAACATAAAGTCCCAGCTTTTACTACTTTAGTGAATGGCTCCAAGCCTTTAGCCAACAAAGACCAAGCTGTGACTATTACAATTAGGTAACTGGGTACCGGATCAAGCTCAAACCAAATAAAAAAGGAAAGATGTGTGCACTCAATGTAGCAGCATGATTTATTTATTTACGGTAAAAATACCAAGTTTACCATTATACAGTCAGTAAGAAAATAATAATAAATGTATTTTAGGAAGCATTTGTATTATTTATTTGAAAACACAAAAGATAATAAAAAGCACATTATTTCAAGTCACAAATATTATAAAATGTACAAATTTTTTTTTTCTTCCTACACAAGCCCACCTCTGTCCTCTAAAACTAATTTGTTAGTAAAGAACTGTTGATTGACAACATGACAAAACTGCAAGGATGAAATAAAAAACAATACTATTTTATATAACAATACTGTTCAAAATATAATATATTATATTAATTTCACTTCCTATTGACAAATAACATCACTTGTGTTAGAATTTTTCCATTAAATCAACTTTGAATACTTAAAGACTACAATTCACTAAACATTATTGTTTATTACCATATTTGTTCCAAACTGTAGTACATACTGTACTCTGTAAATCTGAAGTGGTGCTTGTTTTCCTCTGGATGGTGCTATAACCCTTCAGAGAAGAAAATCACTTCACTGGGCCTTTGACATGTCAGCACGAAACTGTGCAAGTATTTTACTTGAGCTTGATTTTTCTGTAGATTTTATGCCATTGATCAAATATCTTCTTTTTTTTCTTTAAGATTAGTTTGGACTAAGAGTGGCATAACTATTGAAACCCTGAAATGTTGTTAGTTTTAACAACAAATGGATTTACACAGCTACACGTGTCTCTCTCATGGTGCCACGATCTGCCAGGTCTTCGTCTGGAGGGTCTGTTCAGAGTGAACGGCAGCGTCCGGACTGTGGATAACCTGCGGCAGAGGTTTGATGCTGGAGAAGAGGTGGATCTTCATCAGGATGCAGACGCCTTTGCTGTAGCCAGTTTACTGAAGCAGTTCTTGAGGGATCTACCTGAAGGTCTCATCCACCCCTCCATCCACAATCCTCTCATTCAGCTGTACCAGGGTGAGTCAGCTTTAGTCTTCATTCATGGGAGGTGTGGTGTAACGTTAAACATCTGGGCTGCTCTTAACTGAAAGATTGTAGGTTCTTCGGAGCCCTTAAGGGCACATGGTGAGAGAAAATATATGACATGGGAGGAGAAATCTAATTATATTTGGGAAGTAAGTAATCATTTTGACTTTCATTTGTATGCCTAATTATGTAGAAAACGCAAAACGTTTCTTGTTTCGTCACACTCAGTTAAGAAACCATGTTTTCAATTCAAAACGACCATATTTTAGTATCACTGGGTTTATTACTGTCATTCGTTTAAGATTTAAAGTAAAAATGCTGTCAAATATTAAACGTTTCGCTACTTCCATCGTACCTCCCTCTCTTTCAACATTAACGGACGCTTCTCGCGCTGAAACTTGAAACAAATTTGAAAATTGAAACAAATCTGCTTTTGTGAACTCTAAACCCCGCCTACTTTGATTTGATTGGCCATCTCAATCAGTTGTTAGACTGCAGAGGCAGAGAATACAAACCAGCCTAAATTAAAAATGTAAATTAAAAAATAATAATAAAAATAACATAAAAATTAAAAATTTAACTTTTTTGTCATCCTAACAACAAATACGTATATCTCCATCTTCAAATGTGTGAATGAATGAATGACTGTGGTGTGAACTGAGCCTGATGATACAGGGGGCAACTTTTTGAGCAATGTAGCCGGGCAACTTTGGTTAATGTTGTCATCAGCGGGTAGCCAGGTGAAACACAGGGTCCACGACTGATCTAAAGTATCCAGATAGAAATTTTGCTGCCCATTCTCAGTGGGAAAGTGCCCAAGAAACATTGCTCAAAAAAAGTTGCCATGTGTATCATCAGCATAAGGGATATGGTAATGAAAAATAAGATGAAATGAGAAAAAAAAATATTTCATCGCTCGCAAAACGTTTTTTAAGGGGAACGCAGTCGTTTTATAAGATAACGCAAATGTTTTACATGCAAATGCAAAACCATTAAAATATAATTTTCCCTCTCATATTTTTCCATCACCGTGTCCAGTTATCCTTATGCACATATATATATATAATTAACAATATTTACATACATTAACATTATAATGTGTTTAATTCATAATAGCAAAGTAGGTCAGCGGTTTGGTGCCAGACCCAGTCAAACCTGTTAAGCTGTTGATCAACTGAAATTATTTGGTGAAGGTTATGGTTCTATCTTAAGCTCATGAGTCATAGTCAGGATAAAGATTGAGCAGAGCGGTCTTAGACTTTAGTGTAGACTATATCATAGTAAGTGTTTTAAATTTTCATACTGCCTGAAGAGCTCTAGGCAAGATTTTGGCTTCTGAATGGTGTAAAAGATTAGATAGTGCTTTAATAAATTACATTATTTTGCTGGCTTACGTCTATTGGGTCCATTTAAAATTGGAAAAAAATACTGAATTTGCAACTGTATCATCCTTCACTGACCTCTGTAACGTGCAGAGAGGAGACTTTGCTTGATTAATGGTGTCTTGGTGTCAGAGTTCAGCGGTGCACCAATAAACACCTTAGTTTCATATTAATGCTTACCAAAAAAAAGATTTCCTGAAGGAATTACGTGAGCTGCTTTCTCCACAGACTTGTTTGCTGCAGTTTTTTTTCTTGTTCTCCCTCACTGTTGATGTCCCAATCTCCTTCTCTTTGTGGCATGTGCGAGACACTATATATCCTGCACAGATGGTGCATCTCAGATGCCAGAAAACAAGGATTAAAACAGACACATATTTGTATTGGGAATGTTATGTGTGCATGCAGATACTGTAGAGTTGCATAGAAATTTAAGATGAACTCTTGGATTTGATTTCAAACTCAGAATGTGAAAAAATAATCAATTGTTATTAATATTAATATATTAAAACAACAATATTTTTTTATATTTGTTGCCGATTAAAAAGAAAATATGACATTTCTTCTTACCTTTGAGCCCCCAACATCTACTAATTTAAAACTATTTATCAAATACATATATGATTATTGCTAGTAAATTACCTTTCAATCATAGGGAAGTTCCTCTATTCCATTAGTAGTTATAGCAGGCACACTACAGTTGCACTTTCTCTTCCCGTTACCCCACACTGTTTTACTACATGTCCACACACTATTAAAGCGTCACTCTTCCCCTACTTCTTACAGAGTAGTTCTGAGTCAGCTCTATTCACTTCCACATTTACTATTCACCTTAAAAGCACCACAAATAATCCTTGTCAGCACTTCGTGTTTTGCAGCTTTTCCTCAGCAACTGTTACTGCTCTGTAGCTGTTTCTGTGACAGCTATAGTTAAAATAGAAAATATATTACAAAAATTAAAAAAGGACAAATATTATGAAAATATTTATTATTATTAACTGTAATGTAAATTGATTAATAATTATTAAAAAAAAAAATATATATATTACTGCAGTGTATTTGTTTTTTGACAAATGAGTAGTAGAATTTGACATTACTGTTTTGAACAAAATAGAAAAATATAACAATAACAACATTATAATTTAAAATGTATTATTATTGTAAATATTAATGATTAATCATTTATTTTATTATTTTATTATAAAATGCATACGTATTTGAATTTGTCACCTACTTTATAAGGTCTTTTAAATAATTGAAAGTAGCATTTTCTGTTTGTTTGACCACATTTCTTTTGTATTTTAAATATATTAATATCATCCTATTTAATATATTAAATCCTTTATTATATTTCTGTGTTGTTCTGTCAGAATCCAGTGAGGGTGATTTCTGTAAGGACCTGCGTGAGCTCCTACTCCAGCTGCCAGATATCCACTACAGTCTCCTGCATTACTTATGTCACTTCCTGTCTCAGGTGGAACAGGAACATGCTCATAACCGCATGACCGCCACCAACCTGGCCACGGTGTTTGGGCCCAACGTCTTCCAGTAAGTTACAGTCACACAGTTCAACACGTGTTGTACAAGCAAACCAATCAAATATTTTTCACTTTCATTAATTATATCAGCTGATCCATAATCTGATACCCATCATGTCTTCAAGTAAATTCTTTACTTTGCATTTAAGTTCACAAGTTTTACCTTGAGTTATGCATGTATCCCCAAGCTATTTGAATTATGTTTCATCTGTTCATTACCAAAACCTGCATGTTATGTGGTCTGGGTGTCATGTTCTCAGTCTCGCTTCTCATTGGCTGTATTTCAGAGTGATCAGCACTCGTGTCTCCAAGACACACTTAACACAACCCTTGACCAACTCTATAGAGCATAGTTTCAATGCCTGCACAGTGATGAATTTGTCATGAGTGTACTGTAACTTCAAGATTCACACTATTATGTTTATTTATTTATGTATACTGTTTTTTATTATTATTATTATTATTTAAAACTTTTTTACAGGGTATTTGACATGACTTTTTGTTAGCTGATTATTCGATGCAATTTTTATGACTTCATATTAATTGAAACACTATATTAAATATTAATTTGCCATCACAGGACTGTTTACATTTTTAAAAGCGTGATATTTTTCAGTAACACCTTATTTAAAGGACCAATTCTCACTATTAATTAGTTGCTTATTAGCATGCATATTACTAGCATATTGTCTGTTTATTAGTACTTTTTAGCACATATTATTGCCTTATTCTGCATGACCATATTTTCCCTTAATCCTGTCCCATACCTAAACAACTACCTTACTAGTTATTAATAAGCAGTAAATTAGGAGTGTACTGAGACAAAAGTTGTAATTAATAATTAGTTATTAGTGAGAATTGGTCCACAAATTAAAGTGTGACCTTATGTTGCGGAAATAAATAATCCATACAATTTTGTCTTGTAATTTTTTTTTTCTTTAAACAACAAGTAATCATTGTGACATAAGTCAAAAAGACATAAAAAGTAAATATATCATAAAAAATCATATTGCGTCACAAATTTGCCATTTTTATCTTTTAATTATGACTTACAGTTGTATTTCCTCATTTTTACTTTTTATCTTATAATTATGATTTTTTTTTATCTCATAAATTTCAGCATTTTGTGTCATAATTATGATTTACCAAAGCATGATTTTCTTTTTCATTGAATCCTATAAATTTTAGTGCTGTCAAACGATTAATTGCGATTAATCGCATCCAAAATTAAAGTTTTTATTTACATAATATATCTGTTTGTACTGAGTATATTCATTATGTATATATAAATACACACACATTTTGAAAATATTTACATGTACTTACATATACATACACATATATAATATATTTAAAATATAAACGTAACATATTTTTCTTAAATATATACATGCATGAGTGTGTATTTATATATATACATAATAAATATACACAGTACACACACATATACTATGTAAACAAAAACTTTTATTTTGGATGTGATCAATCACAATTAATAATTTGACAGTGACATAGAGACAGCACTAATACATTTCAACCTAAAATCTTGGTTTAAATTGTCATTGCATCATTAAAAATAATGCTGTGAAATACATGTTGGGTGCAAGTCTTCTGTCTAGCTATCCTGGCTTTGGACTCCAATAGAGGGGGCCAAAGTCCAGGTGGAATTCTTTCCTCGATGTCAGCGCTAACACAAATATCACTTACATACTCTCTGTGGTCATAAATTACTTGGTTGCTATTTTCAGGCACAGAAGCACTCAGGCTGATTATTCACAAGTGAATAGCTCTGAGAGAAAAAACAGCCCAAGAAAAGCTCAAAAAGCATCCAGATGTGAACCTCCATACATAACTAACTCTATATCCAGATTTAAGCCAACACCCTTCAATATTTTCAATGTAGTTTATGTCTTACAGAGGCTGGACATGAAGTAATGTGATTTTACAAAATACAAGTTAATTGTTGCATCAATTCATTTTAAATATTATTTGATTTGTTCCCTGTTATAGTGCCTTGTAAGCAAGTTGCCAGCTGTTGCAATATGAACGCAACCCCTAATAATAAATCAGCCGCTCAGTTTCAGGGAATCCCTGTCACCACAACATATGCGTTTGACACCTCAGCGTCTGTGTATACGTGATGTGTGTAACCTCAGATCAGTGAGGTAGAAGTGACGAAACTGTTGCCTGTTTTAGGCACATACCTTTCTCCTCGGTACAACATGTTCTCTTTGTCGGGAATAATTAAACCACAAATACAGCTGTCAGACAAGCACTCGGTGACCCCGTACAGTAGCAGCATTTACTGTACATTTTATTACCCTCTATCGTGGGACAGTATCTCAGTGTGGCCTCACACACTGAGAGAATAATATTATTTAGTTTACAAAAAAGTTTGCATTTACTTTTTACCTAAGTGACAGCAAATTGAATTTGACTCTACAATGTTACCTTGATCCCGTAATGACATTTATTTTCACTTTTTTATGAAAAATCTATCAGATTTTATTTTGTTGTTTATCTTGATTTATTTTTGCATCAGCGCCAAGATCTATTTACTTTTATTGCATATTGCTCAATTGATTGTGATATGTCATTGCTTATGATTTATTACTAAAAAGGGCTTTAAAAAAGGAGGTAAACTTTGTTCCTGGTTTTATCATTTAATGTGGCGGCACTCAATCTGTGTTTTCACTGTGTGTGTGTGTGTGTGTGTGTTTTCTGCAGTGTGTCATCTGGTTTTGATGGTATACGGGAGCAGAATATCTGTAACAACATTATGGCCAAGCTGATCCAGAACTACAGCACCATCTTTGAGTCTGTGATGGAGAGAAGACTAATCGAAGAAAAACCTTCAAACCTCATCATAGTCAAAGTGAGTGTTGACGAAACATATTAACTCCCAATGCACTGCCACTTCACTTGCCCTCGCTTGGCAGTCAGCTATACCATAGACAAAATTATTAAAGAATAATAAATATAATTGTTCAGTGCAACAGAATAGTCCTTGAAATGGAGGCATTATATTATATTATATTATACTAATATTAGTACATGCAGACAAACTAAAATGGGGTTCAAACCAGTGTTGCTTTAGTATCCTTACTTTACTATCTTAGTATTTATTAAGATTTTGAATTATTTTTTAAATTAAGAGTAATAATTATACTTGTTAAGTGCAAGAGAACTGTTTGAAATGGAGCAATGTAATATTAGTAAATGCAAACAAACAAAAATTGGGGTCCAAGCCAGTGTTATATACTATTTTTACTATTATACAAAATATACTATTTTAGTGTTTTATACTTTCTGTTTGCCTTTTACTTTTAGTTGTTTTAGTAATTTTGTGTGCTTTAGTAATTTTTTGTCTTTTTTATATTAATTTTAATTTCCATTTTAATATTATTAATAATACTTTCATCTAAGCAAAAGTTAGAAATGTTTATTTTGCAACTAACATGAATGTTTTTTTAAGAAGTTTTTTATATAAGTTTTGGTAACACTTTACAATAAGGTGTCCTTTATTAACATTAGTTAATGTATTAACTAACATGAACAAACAATGAACAATGCATTTATTACTATTTATTAATCTTTCTTAATGTTAGTTAATGAAAATACAGTTGTTCATTGTTTATTGATGTTAATTCACAGTGCATTAGCTAATGTTAACAAACACAACTTGTGATTTTAATAATGCATTAGTAAATGCTGAAATTAACATTAACTAAGATTAATAAATGATGTAGAAGTATTATTCATTCTTAGTTCATGTTTACTAATGTTGTTAACTAATGTTAACTAATGAACCTTATTGTAAAGTGTTACCCAAGTTACCCAAGTAACATTTTTTATATTAAATTTTATTTCTGGCAACATTTCATTCGTTTCTATTACTGTAAATGTTTTTTTTTTTTTTTTTTTAGCTTTAGTTAATAACAACACTGGTCCAAAAAGTCATGGTGCTCATTTGAGCGATGCAAGTTTAAATTTGGCTTGCAACATTTACCCAACCTCTTCATTTATATAGCTAAATTTGTTAGATTTGAACATCTGAAGTGCATCAAATGCCTTCAAAACTGAAATTCAAACCCATGTATGGAAAAACATATTTCACAACCCAAAACATGCCACTTTCTCCTGCTTCAGCCTAGTGGTCACATGAATAGACACTGTGTCTGCCTGACCTTGCTTTGTTGCTGTTTGCACCGACTCGCCACAACTTCAAGACGTCATCATGCTATCTCTCCTATGCCACCATCAACAATGTCTGCTTTTCTGCATTTGCACTTTAGTTTCAGTCATCACATGAAATTGTGTTGTCTTCTGGATGCATCAGTCATGTGCACCGATGCTTTGTTGCTGTAGTCAGTGGGTTCACGTGAATCCCTGAGTGTATTGTTTTGTTCCCAGGAGGCCAACACAAACACTGAAAACACAGAGACTTCAACTTTCACTCCTGCTCCGAAGGCACACTCTCCACATGTCAAGAAGATGAAGGTACGGGTGATAGTATACAGTGTGTGTGTATTCTTAGATGTGTGTATGCCTGTATTATCAACCTGCTACGGTACACAGAGTCAGTGTGGGTTTGTTTCCACAGTCCATGTCAAATTCCAGTGACATAGCACTTCAAAACCACCAGCAATCCCATAACACTACTCACCCTGAGGTGAAAGGTACAATCACAAGACTCAGCTTTGAGTTTAATCCAAATGATGCAGATCTTAAGTCAGTCAAAGGCTGTTTTTAAAGGAATAGTTGAGCCAAAAATGAAAATTTGTTGAAAATATATTCACCCTCAGGCCATCCAAAATGTAGATGAGTTTGTTTCTTCATCAGAACAGATTTGGAGAAATGTAGCATCACTTGCTCACCGGTGGATCCACACCACTCCAGTCCATCAATTAACATCAAAGCTGCATGTTTGTAATGAACAAATCCATCATTAAAATATTTTTAACTTCAAAATGTAGTTTCTGGCCAAAATCCATAATAATGCTTCCTCCAATAAAAAAGTCCATCTCCCTTTGTGCTCTCACATTAAAATCCACCAGCATATTTGTTTAAAGCTATTTTAGACTCTTTTCTCTGATAAACCGTGCTTAATCTGAGCATATTTCTCTCCTGATTCAGACCAGATGACTTTTTCACTGGAGGAAGCAATATTGTGGATAGAGGACTTGTATTTTTGTCAGAAACAATGGTCTGAAGTGGAAAACATCTTAATAATGAATTCTTCTTTCTTAGAAACATTAAGCTTTTCACTTTACCAGACTTTAATTGATGGACTGGAGTGGTGTGGATTACTTGTTGATTATTGTGATGTTTTTATCAGCTGTTTGGACTCTCATTCTGACGGCACCCATTCACTGCAGAGGATCCATTGGCGAGCAAGCGATATAATGCTAAATTTCTCCAAATCTGATGTGATGAAGAAACAAACTCATCTACATCTTGGATAGCTTTTCCTTTAATAGTCATTTGGATTGTTTTTTTCAGCAGTTAAAGACTTTTACCACAGATGTGCCTGCATGGGACATAAAACTGGGGGCTCGATTAAAACCTCTTGGTATTTACATCATGCTGACTTTGGATCGGATTCTTATGACCTTAATTCCCGTTAAAGGGCCCGGCTAGTGATGTATTTGTCTTTCCGATGGGTATTAAAGTTACACCCCTGAGGAACACAAAAGGTGTTTTTATGGACTACAGGATGTGTTTGCTCATGCACTGAGAAACAACATTGAGTGAAAGATGAAGAACAGATCTACAGTAGCTCGTGCCAAGTACACCTCTTGATAAACACTAAGTCAATAAATATATAAAGTCACTTAGTCATATGTGTATTTGCTCTCTTGATAAATTCCACGAGCAGGCATACTGTAATTGAGTTTTCCCAGACTCTCTGAAGTTACTCTTACACGGCGGATGTTAAATGCACAAAGAAAGAGAGCTCTGTTTTCTGTAAATTGAATTGAATTAACTTTCCCTCTCAATTGGATGATGTCAGTTGCATGGTGGTCATGCGTACGTGCTCAGAACCGCTCGGTGGAGTGTTTACGTGTCTGCTGGAGACGGGCTGGGTCTCATGTTTGTGTATGTTCTCTCTATGAAGCAGTGTGAACCCTGACCCTCTTAAATGACTGGCATGATGTTTTGATAACAATAATATTGTTTCTGTAGATTGAAAAACCTTGTATGAAGGTACTACTTACTACCCTCTGGGCACAAGTTTTTCCAAGTACTGTTCAAAGGTTTTGGGTCGGTAAGATTTTAAAAATATTTTTAAAAGAAGTCTGTAATGCTCACCAATGGCTCATAAAACAACTGCTTTTTATTTGAATATATTTCAAAATGTGATGTAAAGCTGTTTTTTCAGCATCATTACTCCAGACTTCAGTGTCACGTGATCCTTCAGAAATCAGTCTGCTGATTTGCTGCTCAAGAAACATTTCTGATTATTATTATTATTATTATCAATTATGAAAACTCCTTAATATTTTTGTGGAAATAGCATTTATTTGAAAAGGAAATATTTTGTAACACTATTAGTGTCTTTATTGTCACTTTTGATCAATTCAATGCATTCTTGCTGAATTAAAAAAATCATATTGACCTCTAACTTTTTAACAGTGATGTACTTCTGTAACTCTCTTATGTTTTATACAGTTTACTGTTTTTGAGATGCCCATGTTTCTATAAACTTTAAATGTAATAGATTGTATGTTGAAATCATTTGATCAATCACTATCATTTTGTTAGGTCACACAATGCACTCCAGTTGAAAATTCAGATTATTCAAGAGAAAAGGAGTCAAGTCCAGACAACCCTATACCGGCACCAAGAAAAAAGAAGGTAAGAATCGCCAACATTCGCTATATATTCTTTGTGTTTCAGAGACTTGCTTCGTCAAGTGAAGTTATTAAAGGGATAGTTCACCCAAAAATTAACATTTTATGTTTATCTGCTTACCCCCAGGGCATCCAAGATGTAGGTGGGGTTTAATTTGTTTTTGTCTGTGTATGTTTTTCTTTGTCTTTCAAAGCCGTGGGTCCCATTGACTGACATTATATGACTGACAGACGGTTTGAGTAAAAATCTTTGTTTGTGTTCTACTGAAGAAACAAAGTCACCTACATCTTGGATGCCCTGGGGGTAAGGGTGAACTATCCCTTTAACGTAATTTCGGTAGGAGTACACCCATCTAATCTTACAATTAATATCCGAGTATAAAAACAGCCTCTTACCACTTCCATTGTTAGTTCTTTCGGCATCCCTCCACCTCCCCATCTCCTCCTTTATGCATATTTATTTCATTTATCCTTCTGTCTATAGGGGGGCTATCGGAGCTCGAGTAGAATAGTCTCTCTGAGCCCTCCATTGCAGACATCAAGCCAAATCCGTTTACCACTAATGCTAAGATTATATGGGCACACTAACACGTGAAATAGACATTTGTAGTGAGAACATGACTGAATTTACTAGCTCTTATCTTCTACAAAATATGATTGTTAAGATCAGTCTGGCTACTTCATATAATAAATAAAACGTCTCACTTCCTGCTTCTGGAACTGTTGTAAATTACAAACCATTCACAATTTACAAATCAATAAAATGGATTGCAGTGTCAATAAAGTTATGTGCAATTATAGTCGTTTCATGGTATAATCAAGTGCTTGTTGTGTAAATTCCCTATGGGCCTGATCTATTTATCATCCAGCTTTATTCTATTAACCAGAAGTAAGTGGAGTTTAGATCCTCATTGTGGCCTCCTGGAAGGAAGAGTCTTCACATTCATAAATCTGAAATATTTTCCCCCATCTTCCACCTTCCAGAAATATCTCAGCCGAGGAAAGTCTTAACACACAATGACTTATGCTGTGTTTTTGTGTTATCTTTGAAATCCAAAGCTATTGAAAGTCCTCTGTTTACATAGACATGTGGTGCTGATCAAACCGAGTTTGAACAGATAAGGCCTGTGGGAGAACCGTCTAATCGGCAAACTGATGTCGTAAACAGGCTGAGAATTGCTGATGGAAAAAATACATGATGTGACTTTCATGAAAAATAAGACCACTTCCTACAGCGGAGATGTTTCCAATTACATTAGGGGTCAATGAAATCTTTCAGTTTAACACGTAGTGCTAGCCGAACTGGCTCACTCGGATTACCTCATTGTGTTTTGGGAAAACCAGCATAAACAAACAGAACTTTATACACGGGACATCTGTTGACATCTACGCTGATTATGTTGGAGTGATAGTTTAACAAGTTCGAAAGCCTGTTTTAAGTTCTTAGCAGATAAAGGAGATGTACATTTCTTTTATTTATTGCCTTATTTTATAGCATGAGTGAAATACTTGTTGTTATCTCTTGAAACTTGAACATTTCCTTGTTTTGGAGGATTCCATTGTACTTGGCATTAAGTTTTATGATTTGTTTTTTATATTGTTCTGATCAATAGTAAACACACGATCATAGAATCATGAAGGAAATGCTTATCATTAACCTTCACTGAACATGGGTCAAAGGTTACAGAGACCTTATTTGTCCTACGTTTACTTGAACTTTACATTGGGATGGTCTTGGGCATCTAGAAGGTTCAAAGAGTTTACAAAAAATGTACAGCATCTTTGGTTGCAAAGGAGCTACCACTACACTAACCATTGATATTTGATGGTATCAGCTGTAGCTACCATCTCTGTTTATGCTTACATAATTAGTTTTTTGAGTGTTTTGTTTACTGTTCAGTCAGGTGATTGATTATCAACAAGGAGGTGAATCTGGTCAGTGTGTTATAAGTCTCTGTTGAAAGGGAGTCAGGTTTGTTATGAGAGGCGAGGACAGAGAAACGTCTAGATCTGGAGTCTTGGAAAAAAAATATGAAACTGGTTTATTAAACTCTGATACCTCAAATCATGCGGTTTCTTGTTTCTAAATTTAGTGGGTGTTAAAGTTGGCAAACAGATCCAGTAGAAAAGCACCACTCACATGTTATACAGAACACGTCTAGTAAAAAATCTAGTTCTGTTATTCTAGATGTTGTTTTTCAAATCAGGTTTACTGTAAACACAGAATGCATTGTTTATTAAAACTGAAATTTTAAGATTTGTAGACTGATTTCTGTGTTTTTGTCAGGTCACTCAATGCACTCCAGTTGACAATACAGACCCGTCTAGAGAAAGCGAGTCTAGTCCAGACAATCCTATACCAACACCGAGAAAAAAGAAGGTAAGAAATGCTGCAAGGTTTCAGCAAAGAGCAGGGAAAAGTATTATTTTGTGTACTTTAATGGAATAGTTTACCAAAAATAACACAAACCATCATGTCGTTCAAACACCATAATACTCTCTATCTTCTGTTTAACACAAAAAGTGAATTTTTATAGAATATGGCCACACTCTTCAATATAATATATACTACCATTCACCAAGTTTGGGATCAGTAAGATTTATTGATTTTTTAAAAATAAATTAATACATTTATTCAACAAGAACACATTAAGTTGATCAAAAGTAAAGACATTATAATGCTACAAAAGATTTTTATTTATTTCAAATAAATGCTGTTCTTTTAAACCTTCTTTTGATTAAAGTATCCTATTAAACAGCACAACTGTTTTCAGCATTGATAATAATAAGAAATGTTTTTGAGCAGTAAATCCACATATTAGAATGATTTCTGAAGGATCATGTGACACTGAAGACTGGAATAATGATGCTGAACATTTAGCTTTACATCACAGAAATAAATTTGATTTTAAATATATATTCAAATAGAATATTTTGATTTGTGATAATATTACAGTTTTTACTATATTTTTGATCAAATAAATGCAGCCTTGGTGAGCATCAGAGGCTTCTTTCAAAAACAAAACAAATCTTATTAATCCTAAATTTTTGAACAATAGTGTAAGTGAATGAGTACTGGGGCCAAAAATTGACATAAAATAAGTTAATATTATCTGTGCACTATATTCCAAAACTACTAAAGACATATGTTTGTGGGACGAGCTGACTGAAATGTAACTTCTAAGTTTCTCATTTAAATAACCTGTTCATTTAAGTCTAACATCTTAAAGATCACACCACAGCGTCCTGTGCTTTTGCGTGACGTTAGTGCTTCGACCCTTCTACAAACAGTCAGTCGAAAGCGTTTAACGCAGAACTCAATAAAACAATGATTTTCCAGTGCTGTTTGCATCATTAACACATTAGTGTATCGATGTCCAGATCTCGCTTAATTACTGTGCCTTAAATGGGTCCCACGTGGGCTGCGATCGATAGTGTCCTCTTTACCGTAGTCTACTGACCGTCTGTGCCTTCAGGACTAAGTGCGTTGAAGATCAATCTAATCCTATTGTAGTCTTCGTGTTATGTGACTTTGTTTCGTGATCTCATTTGCTTTGTGAGTTAAATTTGGTCATCTCTTCCACTTTGCTGTGAGAGATTGGCCTGTTATTCACAAATCAATGCTCAAAAGTTTGGATTTCAGACTCCCTTCTGGCCGAGCACAGTTGCGGTCCCAGGATAATGGTGGTGTTGTTTGCTGCAGTCTTGCAAATTCAACTGGTTTAGTATAGTTTAAGGTCTGTTTATCATTTGCATCATTAAGTGGCAATGGATCGATCTGAATTTGACTGGGCTCGTGTGCGTGTGAGATTTTTTAGCTATTACACTTATTCATCTGGATTCCGGCATGTACAGCCTTTATCGGTTAGAAAGGTAAGACAAATGCGAGTTAAGTTTATTCATAAATACCTTTTACTTGGTATTGTGCTGTATAACTATCTTCATGTTGGTGTTTCCTGGGGTCATCAAATTAATGGATGTTCTTGTACTGAATCTACATTTCTGTCCCTCTGTCTTCATCTTTCTTTTGATTTCTGTCTTTCAGGTGAAGAAGATAAAGACAGAGGCTGTGCCGAGATCTTTTCCTGAGCCGGCTCCCTCCGGTGATCCCGTCTCCAGGCCTTTTCCCCATCTTCCAGACAGAAGCTCAGGTGCTAGAGCTCAGGTTCCTCCACACTCTCCAGACCGGAGCATCAGCTCCAGCGCCGACGGCATGAACCTGAGCCCTCGGACCGTGAGCCCTGCCAGATCCACAGAGACCTTCAACAGGTCAGTGTGCTTCACATGGACATTTACTGCTGCATGCTGAAGGTTTCTTTATTAAATACTTACCAAGGCTGCATTTCTTTGATAAAAAATACAGTAAAAACAGAAATATTGTGAAATATTATTACAATTCAAAATAACAGTTTTCTATTTGAATATATTGTAAAATGTAATTTATTCCTGTGACTCAAAGCTGAATTTTCAGCATTATTACTCCAGTCATCAGTGTCACATGATCCTTCAGAAATCATTCTAACATGCTGATTTGCTGCGCAAGAAACATTATTACTATTTATTATTATCAATGCAGAAAACAGCTGTGCTGCCATTTTTTTTAAAATAGAAATCTTTTGTAACATTATAAATGTCTTTACTGTCACTTTTGATAAATTGAATGTGCCCTTGGTGGGAAAAAAAAAACATTTATTAAAAAAATACTAACTGACCTTTTGAACAGTTCTGTATATACCATGTACTGTGTGTAAAAATGTAGAGCAGCAAAACAGTACATAACAATACAAATATAATCATGTGAAATGTTATCTTATCAATATGTTAAACTATACCTATGTATGCGGGTTAATTAGGTTGTATACTTTATCTTTACTGCAGGGCTACAGAAATGCCAAAGAAAGTTAAAAGACGAGATCAGGTTCACAAGGTTTCACAACATTAAAAACTCTTAAATTCTTATCTAAGCTGCCACAGCCTACTTGTGAGTGGATTAGGTATTTATTTATTTATTATTTTAAATTTTCACCAACATACCAATATTTGCCCTATCCTGATCATAAGACACCGATAAATGGAGAACTGTTCTCACCATGATGGAGCCTGAGCATGTCACTGAACAATTTCATTTAACTAGCTTAAAGAGATCTCCATGTTTTTCATTAACATTAAACATTAAAAAAAGGTGTCATTCTTGGATAATTCCTATCTGTGACTGAACGTTACAATCTAAATATACAAGCACTCAAAATATTTCTCTATTCTCTATCATTGCTCAATAATGTTAAATTATTGCAGTGATAAATATAACATTTATTATCCTTTTCCCCTTTCACCCTTGTCCTTTTATGGCTCTGTAACATGTTGTGAACTGGGAGGAAATATGATGCTAGTGACTCATCGTGAGTTTTTACCATTCAGCTGAAGTTAGATGAGCTATTGCATGCCAGATGTTAAACTAATCTTGTAGAGTCAGGTTATGGGCTTTTAAAATGAGCATTAACATAAGACATGTTCATTCTAATGAACACGAGAAATGTTCATTCTAATACAAAATCTAGTTCAGTAAGCTAGTTGTCTTTTTTACTACACTAAATGTTTTGCAGGGAAAAGTGTATGTTTGTATAGGAACATATTAAAGTGAAATAATGACAGAATTCTTTTTTGGGTGAACTTTGCATTTTCTCAGATACTGGTTGTTCAGACAGATTCAACATGTTTGAAAATGTAGTCACTTGTCCAAAATAGATTTTTTTCTTACACAGACGCATATAGGTATGTCAATAAGAACAATTGATGTGAGAGTGTCTGTATACCTGACACACTTATGTAACACGGTCTGGGGTAAATATCATCTCAAACAGTCCAGCAAATGGTGTTATGGTGTTCAGTTCATCAGTTTACATTATTCCATTGAAAATGTTTGTCTTCATAATCTTTCAACGAAATTCAATAACTTGCTCCATCTCTGAAATGACTTTCCTTTTCAGAGCTGATGTTATCAAACCCAACACCTGGTCCCACTGTATACCATTTAAGACTAACATTATCTTCAATTGAGCAATTTTAGGAGCAGTTACTGCATGAGGATTGTGGCATAAAAAAAATAGATTTTATTCACTTTTAAAAACCGATCATTTTAATATTTCTTCCAACAGATGAGCCTTCCAACAATTAAACCTGGATTTCAGTAAACAGTACAGTATCTCAGTAGCTCTAGCTGTCTTGTCAGCTTGCTGTCACTTTCTGTACGTATACGTGGACCTTGCATCTTCCTGTGGGCCTTTTGAAAGGAACAGAAATCCCGCAATCTCGCCTTTGTGCCAAATATCAACTAGATTACAGCATACTTCTGTGCCTGCTGTAGAGTTATCAGCATATACATCTCAAGAATGGATTTAGTTGAAGGTTCTTGTGATGTTTGAACCTGTTGATCACTCAAATTCTCCTTGATGTAGCAAAGTGGTACTTTTCCACCATTTCCCGTAGAACAAAAGCTTTGTCAAAGGGCCTTGTTGTTCACTTGGGGAGGTGGTGGCTAAGCAGGATTTCCGCTTTGTAATTCATGACGGCAGTTATTATTTTAATACCCTTGTCAGACTGTATAACACCACTTAAGAGCTTCAGTGATGTGGAAAAATATTTCCCTTCTACTCCGATTCTCCAAGAAATCTTGCGAAATGTCTTTTTAGGTACGTGCGGTACCCTAATTCTTAGCAGGCTTAACGGTGAGATGGCAATTTACGCTTTTTACATTTTACAACAAGAGGGAGGCAACCTGCACACACACACACACACACACACACACACGCGCAAAAAAACTTTGTTCAAAAATCATGTGATTCTTGAGATTTTTGGAGCCAAATGGACTTGAATAATTTTTTTGTTTGACTCCTGTGTGAACAGGACTTAAATCCTTTTTATTGGACGGTTGTGATTCAGTGCAGCCAATACTCTGATTATTTACTTCCCTTTTGAAACACACACACGTCTTACAACAGCGTTCATGGCAATGCTGCACGTACTTCTGAACGCTGCGTGCCAAATCACTCAATGAATGGACCTTTCAATCAGCTCCACATTTTTAGAACTCTTTTTAAAACCCAATCCAAACATAGTAATTTAATGGATTATAACAAGAAGTGCGTAAACAGAAAGTTACACACATTTGAACATCCATCATTGACAACATTATACAAATGCCCCTTGCATTCGTTTATGAAATATTTTGGCTGATTTAATAAATTTTTCTGCTACATATAAAAAAAGGGTCTTGCTTTCCCGTTAAAAACCTAAACATCCTAAATAAATAAGATCATTTTAAAGATTTTTTTTTTCAATTAAATTAAGTTTTTCTCAACTATTTGTGGACAAAACAAGAAAAAACAGTAGAGCATGTTGCCATCAATGCCATGACCATGGTCCGATTCCCTGGGAATGATCCGATACAATGTATTGAATACGATGTGAATTGCTTTGGATTAAAGCATTTGATGAATACATAAATGCAAATGTAAAAGGGTTGGTATTTAATATTCAGTATATTTTATTTATCAATTTAGATTATCTAGTAATTACATTTTATTTGATCATATTTGTATCTGTGTTTATATTATCATATTTTGTCTCATTTATCTTTATTTTGTCTTTGATGAAAATTGTGTTAGTTTGTTTAGAGTTACTGCAAATCAGGAGGTTAATGAGCTTACGTTTTTTACTGCAAATCAGTTAAATAAAATACAAAAAGTGAAAAAAGATTTCAAATTAAATTTTCATGTACCTGATGATTGCTCATCATCATTTTGTAAAAAAAAATTAAAGAATACAGATTTTTGTGTCAGATGAACATGTATTTAGTTTAAAGAATGTTTAGATATTTTTACTACTAAAAGTGTAAGAATATGGATTTAAGTTAAAATCATCAACATTTTTTTAAAAACTGAAGAATATTATCTTAATTTTGTCTTGGATGAACATGTATTTAGTACAAAAATGGAAGAATACGGATCGAAGTATTCATGAACCTGCTGATTACTTGTTTTGTTAATTTATAGTTTATTTATTTTTGTAGTGTAGTGTTTCCTTTTAACACATTTTCACATTTTTAAGTCCATTCCACAGATAATCCTCTCAAAAAGCCAAGAAACTGATAAAGTCTTACTATATTAGCTGTTGTTTATTGGCATTAATGCAGTGCCTCTGGTTTCCTGGTGATGTGGATTGGGTTGTTCTCAGCAGTGATATGATTTCCCAGCACATCTGAATCTGTGGAACATCCACTCCTGAGCTCATCGTGTTTTGTTGGCCGAGCTCCAGCATGTGGAGTGGATACGGTTCTTTCCAGCTGTAGTAATTACTGGAGACAAGTCAAACAAAAGCTCTGAACGGTGGCGCTACATGTGCATTGTTCACCAAACAATAGGCACCCTGAGACCCTCGGACCATGTGCTCTAAAAAACTGTTTTGTTTACTCTGGCAAATACCACATATATTTAGATTGAGCTGTTCGCTGAGCCTAACCTCTGTTTTTGTTTTTCCTTTATTCCAGTTTCCAAGAAGATGAAAGACCAATATCTCCTTTCTATATTAGGTAGGACCACTCACAGTTTTTCTCACTCTTTCTTTCTTTTTTCCCGCTTTTGCTGAAAAACATGTTATTGTGGAGGACGCGAATGGCCTTTTTACAATATATCTTCACAATGAAAAAGATCTAGACATTTTATTGTGCAAACAAGGTCTCAATTTACACCCTCAGATTTGTGTTTTTGTACATTCAGTGTCAGTAGGTGATGAATTCATGTAGTACAGCAAACGTCACAAATGTTATTTGCACAAACCATCAGAATAGTACACACAAATGATCCCTCAAACAACTGAAATCCTCTTAGCGTCACGTCAGGGACACGTGCTAATAGTTTCTGGTTGAATTCAGTCTGAGCGTGATGGATCCGGTAGTGAACAGCTCAAAACAAACCTCTCCTGTGCTTGTTTTCTCAGTTCCTTCATGTGTTGACTCAGTGCATCAGCTCTGGTCCCCTCTCGTACCATAGCAACTGACCCTTCACACATTTCCTATCACATAGTTTAGCCCTCACGCTCTCGCTGGCACTAGTGCTGTGAATATGAGCCTTAACTCACCCTCATGTCATTACCAACCCGAATGACTTTGACACAAAATAAGAAATCTTAATTGATCTGGGTTGTTTTTATTGTTCTCCTCACACTGCATTTTACTGTCGTTAAGGAATGCAAGCAAATAAATGTACTAGTGTATTTTCTGGAACCTTTAACCTCTTGTTGGACTGAGTTTATGGTTGAAGTGTGTTTGCCCACTTGGCCTCATGTCAGATAAGCCTGCCGAATATAGCTCTTATTAACGATGTTCTTTTATAGTTCTGGAGTTTTCTACTGCAACAACAGGTTATATCTATTGAGAGAGAGATATAATATACATATTGTACAAATTACTGTTCAAGGTTTTTTTTAAATAAATAAATAAATGCTCTCCCAGGCTGAATTTATTTGATCAAACATGTATTAAAAATAGTAATATTGTGAAATATTATTACATAAATATTATTCCTGTTTGAATATATTTTAAAATGTAATTTATTCCTGTGATCAAAGCTGAATTTTCAGCATCATTACTCCAGTCTTCAGTGTCACATGATCCTTCAGAAATCATTATAACATGCTGATTTGATGCTTGAAAAACATTTCTTATTATTATCAATGTTGAAATCTGTTCTGCTGCTTCATAATTTTGTGGAAATATTTTTGTGGATTATTTGATGAATCAAAAGTTCAAAAGAACAGCATTTATTTGAAATATAATTTTTTGTAACATTAAAAATGTATTTACTGGTACTTTTGATCGATTTAATGTATCCTTGCTGATTAAAAATATGTACTTATTTAAAAAAATAAAAAAAATAAAAATAAAAATCTTACTAACCCCAAACTTTTTAGCAAAATTATTTATAAAGTTTATAAATTATTAGTTTTAAAAATGTGTTTTAATTTAGTATATATATATATATATATATATATAAGTTTGTCAAGTATATCTTTGATTCTGGCCTTTTTAATCATCGCTGGTTTTATTCCCTCATGTTTCGCCGACTGCTGTGAACTAGATTTAGAAGATGACTGTATGGAAGGACTAGTGGTTTTTAGTGCCAGCTTGTACTCAGTCCAGCATTCAGGTCTCGTCATCCTCACCCTTGGAGTGCACCGTATGACCGCTGTGTTATGTAAGACAGACAAACCTCATCAAATCATCTTTAGTCCTCCGTCTCATCGCATAACTGTTCACACTGGCCTTTTCTTAGTAGCCTTTGATACCATCTACGCTTACATCTACTGATCATTCCTTTTGATACCGCTCGATACCAAGAAAATAGTTTGCTCATGGTGTTTAAATAGCGAGTAGTCAGCTGTGAGTGTTTAACTGGCTCTGACCCTGAGAGCGCTGCTGGTAAGGACACAACTGTTGTGTCTGGACCCTCAGCCTATTTCCAGATACAAAAGATAATGCCACTATTTTTACTGTGGAGTCATTTTCTGGAACTATCTTTCCAATCTACAAGTATTTAACTTTGTTTTTTGTGGTAAATCGTATTTGTTTCTCTGATTTGGATGGTCGGTTGAGGTCACTAAACCAAAGATTTTTTGGCTTCAGTGACAGTGATTTCAGAGCAGAACATTATGATATTTTACGTCAAAAGAAAAACAACATTAGCACAAAAATATATATTGAAGTAGTTCCCTAGAGACACAGACTCAAATGCAATACTCACTTTAGGGGTCCAAAATCAGTTGTAGACTGCAAGGAAAAAGATTCAGATAGTTTCTTTGTAATATTTATGCTATATTTGGACCCAGGGAATCTTTTTAGTGCAAAGTTGTGTTATTTGTGATGCTAAGGCAATCCTAGAACAATTAGCAAGTCTTTTGATGTCATTGTCCTTTCACATCAAATTAAAACACACTGAGTTTACTAGAGCAACCGTTATGAATGAAAATATATGTACTTTATATGGTAAAGCTTTATTTTAAAGGCCAATTCTCACTATTAACTGCTTATTAGCATGCATATTACTTGCATATTTGCTGTTTATTAGTACTTATAAAGCAAATATTAATGCCATATTCTATATGACGATATATTATAGATCCCTTAATCCACCTAAATTTAACAATTACCTTACTAACTATTAATTAGCAGCAAATTAGGAGTTTAATGAGGCAAAAGTTGTAGTTAATAGTTAGTTAATAGTGAGAATTGGTCCCTAAACTTAAGTGTGACCATATATATAACATCATATTACTTTCTTTCAGAATATAAAAAAATCTGGATATGACTGGATACAACTGGATGGAACTGATGCTAAACTTAATAATTCAGTATAATCTCTCTTCTTTATGTTTTTCTCTTTCTTTAGCTCACAGATCTCTCCCGTACACTGCAGACCTGAATTAACAAAGTAAGCGATTATACAGAGCCATATATGACAATTTAAATTATTTGAATTAATGATTAGTCAATCTTCTGAATAGCCAGAAGAGTTCCATTGTTCATGTAATTAAAGCAATCATCGTTTGACCGTTGACATGTCTTTCTCTCTCTCTGTCCAGTTTTCTGGAGAAGACCATTCGCTCAGCGGTCGAGCAACACCTCTTCAACTCACACATGCACGCGGGTCAGAGTTCAGAGGGCTTGGGTCCGACTGCCCTCTCTTCATCTCCTGTGACAACAGCCCGAGAGAGGAGGAGACATCTACGAGAACAAGAGGAGAACTTCAGGTAAGAGCAGGTTTCTCCTGAAATACAGCTATTCTTGGGCTCTCTTTACTCCAAATGGCATGGTAGCTTGTCTGTGCAACCAGTTAACCAGGTCATTACAGAATGTCCAGTGAACTTGTTCTAGTCAATGTTTCATGTTTCTCGGTTGCTCAAGATGTTTTTCCGATCATCAAAAACAGTTTCATCAACTTGCGTTGGCAGTTTTGCTGCAGTTGACATCTGGGATGCTGATCTGTAACTCACACAATAATTAGCAAGTCTTTTGATGTCATTGTGAATGACAGAAAAATGCAGTGAATTGACTAGAATAACTATATATATACTACTAGTATTCAAAACTTTGGGGTCGGTAGGATTTTTTTAATGCTTTTATTCAGCAAGGATGAATTAAATTGATCAAAAGTTACAGTAAAGCCATCTATAATGTTACGGAATATTTCTATTTCTACTAAATGTTGTTCTTTTGAACTTTCTATTCATTAGAGAATCCTTAAATATATTATAGTTTTTACAAAAATATTAAGCAGCACAACTGTTTTAAACATTGATAATATAATTAATTATAAATTACATTTACCATGTATTTTATTTAAAATATTTTTATAATAAAACATATACAAAAATATATAAATATATTTTTTTTAAATGTGAGTTGTCCACCAACAAGTTTGTCCAACTTTCTATAGCTGGCACTGGGGTGTATGGATAACAGATGATTGCTGAAAATCTTAAAATGGTCAAAAATATGGACAGTCTAGCTAAAATACTGTACATTGACCTATCACTAATTGTAACATAGCAAAGGTATTTAGTTAATCCCATATTATTACAGTGATTTGATAAAACATGTGGATTAGTAATGATCCATTCCAGCTTGGGTCATTGCTTGCTGGCTGGATCTCTGAGCGATCTAACTAATCCTGTTGACAGGAACTCTGAGCAAACTATCCACAGAGTCACTGAAAACATTAGATTAGTGGCTCAGAAGTTGTGTTGTGTGACACACTGATCCAAGACAGATGCAAATAAACAGTCAGATGAGGTATCACAGCGACAGCTTCATTTCTGCTCCGCTCTTATGAGTTGATCCCTTGAGTAAAGGCCAAGCACAGAAAGTCCTCGTCTCGTGTTCATTCTGTGGTGTCTGAAAGTGAACCTGTGTCTTTCTCAGGGTCGAGGGTGATAAAGAGAACATCCCGTCTCCGGGTGTGAGGGTCACAGAGGAGGGTGACAGGCATCTGCTGCTGCCGCCACACGAGGCTCAGAGGTACAGGAAGCCCAACCACAGTCCCACACTGACCGAGCACTCAGACAACCAGGACGCCCCCACCGTAAGTGTGTTTTTTAGGCTTATCTCCATGGCCTTCTCTTTTTCTTCCTGCAAGCATCACTATTACTAGTGCTCATACTAAGTGGGAGAGATTAACAAATCCAACTTCAACTCGTCCGGCAGTTTTTATGCTACAGAAATGAAGCAGTTTGCATACAATTTTTGTTCTTTTGACTTGGGCCAGTATGCAACCACTTAGCAACAGCCCAACAATCACTTAACAACATAGTAAAAACCACTTGGAGTGTATCCAAATAGTGTTTTAAAAACCCATTTCTTGGGTAATGCTTTATAACATTTATACAACTTGAAATGTTTAAAAGGTATTAGTATATGTAATTAACAAATAATGATCAATTCTAGTTTAAGGTACCTAATAACTTTTAACTAATGTTAAAACATCTAGATTGAACTTCTGACCCTATAAATAAATGTATTCATTGGGTAACACTGTATATAATAAGGTAAATTGTTATCATTAGTGCATTCAGTACAGTATCATGAACTTGCAATAAACATCACATTTTTACAGCATTTGTTAATATAGGTTCATGTTAATTTACCATATTATCATGTTTGTTAATGTACAACTAAACATACGACGTTTATAAAAATGTATTTGTTTATGGAATTCACCAATATTAATGAATTCTAGTTCACAATGAATTAACTAATGATAAAACGTTTTACAAATGTATTGACTTCTGATCCTAAAAAATTTTTTTTTTTCCTTGGGTAACACTTTATAATAAGGTAAATTTTTATTATTAGTCAATGCGTTCGGTACAGTATCATGAACTTACAACAAGCATCAACTTTTTACAGCATTTGTGAATGATCGTGTTAATTTACAATGTTTGTTATTAATTCATGTTCATTAATGTTCAACTATATATATATATATATATATATATATATATTAGGGCTGTCAGTCGATTACAATTTTTAATCTAATTACATGATGTTTCGATTAATTAATCGCAATTAATCGCAAAATAAATTTGACTGTGAAAATACCCACAAAAAAATATTTAAACAGATATTTTTGTGTTAAATGAGAAAGTATCAAGTAGACATTACATTTTATTTGATTCAACATAAAATTTATTACACATAGGCCCGGTTTCACAGACAGTGCTTAGACTAAACCAGGATTAGGCCATAGTTCAATTAGGACATTTAAGTCATTATTATGAAAGTACTTAGAAAAAAAACATTACTGGTGTGCATCTTGAGACAAAACAAAGGCACTGATATATTTTAAGATCAGTCAGTGCAAGTTTCTTTCAGTTGAAACAGCTCAGACTTACATTTTAGTCGAGGATTAGGATAGGTTTACACCTGGTCTGTGAAACCGAGGGATAAACATTTAGTCTACAACGGCCTAGACTATGGAACATAAAAGAAGATAATTTGAGAAACATCTCAGTATTTTTTGTTCATACAATGAAAGTCATTGGTAACCAAAACAGCTTTGTTACCAACAGTCTTTAAATTACCTTCTTTTATGTTCCACAGAATAAAGTAAGTCATTGAGGTTTGAGTAAATGATGACAGAATAAAATTTTTGGGGGTGAACTATCCCTTTAATGTTTTATTATTATTATTATTATTTTTTTTATTTATTAAATGATTACATTTTAATTAATGATACTCTAAATAAGAAACTAAATCTGCCAGCAGGTGGCGGTAAATGTCTTTATGAGTCATTAATTCGAACAGCTGATTCATTCAGGAATGAAGTAAACGGCTCTTTTTAATGAAAGGTCTTTGAATCATTGGTTCACACGAGATTGTTCAAAACGCAGATTCATTCAGAAACTAAACACCGCTGTGTTGCTCGGAGACCCACAACAGTTCTGCTATGCCTCTAAAGGTAGTTATGTTCTCTGCAAAATTGAGCAAAAACACAATATCCTGTATGTTTGAAAAAATATAAAACGCAATGTATCATAACTTCTTATTTACTATATGATACTGTTGTATAAAATCACATTTGCACTCTGCAAATCAGGTAAAACAAAAGCGCCACATATTGCATTTTCTCGCTGCTCTGATATCGCTTCCAGATCCTTATCACAGGTATAAATTATGTTCAGTCAAAAAATAGCAGAAGCTTGGTTTTGTGCCCAGTGACATTGTACGGTTGGAAGATCCAAACATGGCCCATTTTTTCTAACAGAGTCAGTCACTTATTGATTTTTTTATCTGTTGGTATTTGATAGAATCCATGATGCCATGTGTTAAACCAATTCCAGGACCTCCAGCAGAAATATAGGCCCACAACATAAAAAATACAGCAGTATATTTCATGTATACAGTACTTTTTATTGTTGCACCAAACCCATCTTGAGTGTTTGCTGCTAAAAATCATTTTTTAGTTTCATCTGACCATAGAAGCCAGTCCCATTTGAAGTTCCAGTCGTGTCTGATAACTGAAATGCTGGAGATTATTTTTGGATATGAGAATTTTTCTTGAAACCCTCCCAAACAACATGTGGTGATGTAGGTGCTGTTTGACAATTTTTTGGGGGGTTTTCTGACTCAACTATTTTCTACAATTCTAGCTGTGTTCCTTGGAGAGTCTTTAGCCACTCAAACTCTCCTTCTCACCGGCATTAGGCGATATAGACACACGTCCTCTTCCAGACAGATTCGTAACATTTTATGTTGAGAAATTCTTAATTATTGCCCTGATGGTGGAAATGGGAATTTTCACTGCTCTAGCTCTTTTCTTAAAACCACTTCACTAATTTTTAATCTGCACATCAGAAATATTATTTTTTTTTTTCATTGTGATGGATGATAAGGGAATTTGACCTTTGTGTTCCTCATATTTATAATCCTGTAGTCATCTGGAAGTTTCATCCTTAGTCACCCTGGTGTGCTAAAAAATGTAAATATGAATGGGAATATACTTCAGAGATATTTTACTTACGAATTTCTAGGGGTGCCAATAATTGTGGCCAACATGAATTGGAGCATCATGAGATTTTCTCCCCATTTTCAATGTTTTACTTCAATATATAGAATTTTGTGAATTTTTCGAGTGAAAGATCAAAAGGATAAACAATGCAGATTTATTTTCACAGACACCTTTTCTCACATTTATCAAGGGTGCCAATATATGGAGGGCAATATATATATATATATATATATATATATATATATATATATATATATATAGGCCTATATTATTATTTATTATTTTTGGCAACGAACAATGAAAGTCAATGGGTCAAATGTTGTTTTTGCCCCCATTGACTTTCATTATATGGACAAAAACAGTTCTTTAAAATACTTTCTTGTGTGGCACACAAAAGAGGATAAGTCATACAGGTTTGGAATGACATTCATTTTTCTTGAATTGTCATTTTTGTGTGTACTATTCCTTTTATACTCTCAATGACTCAGTTTCTGGCAACGGAACATCAACAACAATATGAATTAATACATTTTAGTAAACAGTGACAGGAACAGCTAATTATCTTAAAATCCTTCTTGTCCTTGCTCATGGGAGACAGCACATAATGCATCTCTGTGGAAAATCAGAGGTAAATTGCAGGGCTTGCTTTTATCGGAACAGTGTTTTGACGAGGACCTCTCGCTGACTCATGTTTATGCTGTTAGGTGTGTGTTTGGATTCACCTCAGCAGATCAGTCTACAGTGTTCAAAGCATTTGTTGGTACACCACAGTGACGTGCATTAGACACCATTACAGATGTTTTGGTAATGTCTCTGTTTTACTAAAACATCTCTTGGTCAACTTGTGGTCGACCAATATGGGTTTTTTAATGGCAGATGACCAATATAATTAGATATATAGTTTGTAATGTAGACAAAAATCTGACACCACTTTTTTTTTAATAATTGAAAATGTAAACCTAAAATTAAAGCAAACGTTAAATTTTAAATGCTAAGAAGTTTTGAAGTTTTCATTTGTTTTTAAATCTACATTTTACTGAAACAGTTTTTCTCCTAGATTTTATAATGAAAACATTGGACCCTACTGTATATTGTTGAATTTAAGTGAACATTATATTTATTTAAAATCCACTTCATTGCCTAGACTGTAGATATTGGAAGTTACACTTGGTAGATACTGGCTGGTTAAATTGTATGTCACTTTGATTGCTGTAAACTTGTACATGCAACCCAGGTAATAGGATAGGACATTAGCACACTTTTTTCACCGTGCTATTCTGAAAAACTTTTTATTTATCCTTCTATTAACATATTAAGAAGATACATGTGTTGTTTTTCTTTTAAATCTAGCCAATGGAATGCCAAGGACCTGATAGAAATTGTACGGAAAATATGGCGTCAGCTGATCACAGGTATTTAGACCCACTAAATGCATTTTCTGCAATTCTATGTATGTTGGGAAGTAGAATTAACTTGCACTCAAAACTTTCTCCCTGGTTCAAAAAGACCATCTGTTCAAACTAAGCTTGTAAAACAGAGCCCTGACATCAGAAATCTGAAAACATTACAATATGATTGCCCACATGTACTGTGCAGTGATGCTTATTTAGTGGTCATAAATTATGGAGGAAGTAGAACATATACCGTTATTCCTAAACACCAGAAGAATGAACATAAGAGTAGGTGTGTGAAGGTCAAATCTTGTGCTGCTTCTGGTTGTGTGTAGCACCTACAGCTCTGCACACTGGATTCTGAAGGACATCAGCATTTGAAACACACAAAAAAACACAATATCTTTACAGTCTGAGCTGTGCATTTTTAGCATGAATAGTTTAGTGATTCTTTTTTAATATCACTAATGAATTCTCTTGTTTTCAGGAGGAACCATCAAAAGGACAATGGCGTGCATTCTATTCAGGTAAGTTTAGTTCAATTTCTCTTTCCTGTATCACCTTTCCTGCCCTCATCTTATTTTCTTTCCTGTTTTGTATATCTTGTTCTGTTCTTACATTTGTGCACTGTTCACAGTGACAGATTTACTGTGACAAGTTCTTGTAATCACATCCTTGTATTTGTAAAGAAATAATGTAGATGAACAACATTCTTGTTGAGTCTTGAGAGACTTGTTGCAGATGAGAGGACACCTACAGGAAGGACACCAAATAGCCAGCCGTACTAAATCTTTTGGCTTGTGTCATTTGATCATTTGTTATGGTTGATACATGTCAGCATTGATATACATTAACAGATCTCTGGATAAAGGGATTAGAAGAGCATCTGAAATGTATCCAAACAGTCTGTTGGTGTTACTGTGAGAACATGCTGGATTTGTTGGACCATCACCTACCCTTTCCCCTGCTGTCAGGCCATCTGGGCTCTGGCGCCATTTAATGTCAGTGTGCCAATGGACCTTCTGCTTTTGTCGTCTACCTGCATGTTCAGACCAAGCGGTTTATAAAGCTGTGGCACTTATGTTGCACATCATTTGTTGTCCTCCTAGAACTGATATACAGTGGCCCCAAAAAGTATTTGGACACTTAAGTTATATGAATTGCATTGCATTATATATAGTAACAAATGGCAGTCTAATTTTTGCACACACTATTAAAAATAAAGGGTCTTTATTAGCATCAATGCTTCCATGAAGAACATTTAATATCCATGGAACCTTTCCATTCCACGAAAAGTCCTTCATATATTGGAAAATAAGAAAGAAAATAATCTTCAGTTTATTAAGATGTTATTAAAGGGGTCCTATTATGCTCTTTTACAAAGTCTTGATTTTGTTTTGGGGGTGTACTAGAACATGCTCTCATGCTTGGTGGTTCGAAAATCGCATAATTTTTCACATAATTTACATTATTACAATACCTTTCTCCCCAGCATGGCACAAACGGCTCGATTAGTTCCGGGTTTGATGAAGGTCCGCCTTCCGAAATACAAAATGTGTTGTGATTGGTTAGCTGTCTCAGTGCGTTGTGATTGGTGAACAGCTTAGACAGTGTTTCAGTATTGCCCCGCCCCTTGCCAAAACAGCAAGTTCGTCAATATTGCTATATCAATTCAGACCTCGAGAATATTGAACAAGAGGATCACGCAGAACCTTTGCACGCACGGATATTGCGTAACTTTATTGTTGTTGTTGTTGTTTTTTGGCTAAATCATGTTTTAGATAGGATGTCAACAACAGCTTAAAAATAACTGCATTGACTATGTACAGATAAGTGCAACGGTGATATGTATTATGCTTATTGTTCTTTAATTCTAACATTATAAAATGAATTGCAGTGAAACTGTTATACAGTTGACTTTATTTATAACATAGTCCCACAGATTTACACTATTTGTGGCCGCATATATATGCAAATGAATTATCTGCCAGCAGGAGGCGCTGTTGTAGTGGGAGAGCTCGAGGTTTCACCGGTAACACTGTACACAAAGCAGAGCTCCGCTCACAAACGCTGCTTTATCAGACATTACATGCAAGATGAAATGAAAATGACATCCAAAATTTTCTGAAAACAGTTGGTTTCCATCAGAAATACAGTGATATAAAAACACCCGCAGGGGTTTCGATTTTGAAACGTGCTGTGCTCAACCAAGCGTCCCCCCCCCCAACCATTCAAATTTCCGTAGGCGGGATTTATTTTTGTGATATCACAAATACAGGAAAACAACTTTGTAGTCCAAACGAGCCGTTTGTTGTAGTTCTTGAAAAGGGATTTTTAAAAAAACGAAATATCTCCCTTTGGAGTGGACTTTGAGATTTGTAACTTTGTAGATCTTTTTATGCCCAAACATACACTCTACACACTGACTAAAATACAAAAAGTGAAAAAGCATAATAGGACCCCTTTAACTTTAAGAAAAAAGATGGTTAATTTAAGAACAGATCAGTGAAAGTTTTTTGGGGGGGAACCAAAAATGTCTTTATGGCATTGCTGAAACTTTATTTTTCAGAGTGTAGTTGTTTTAAAAATAACAAACATCTTGAAATGTACATTTTCCCTTAAAGTGAATTGAAATGAAGTGCTATTGTTCTTTAAAATGAATGCCGCTCGGTTTATTTAACTGATGCAATGGCATTCAGACATTTTTAAAAGTGACTCAAGCATCCAAATACTTAAGAGTCAATGAAAGAGTTGATATAGTCGCAAACATCCTGTTCAAATTTCTGTATTTATGGTTCAGCCTGTAAAATGATCCAGTCTAAATAATCTGGAGATCAAACAATTCAGTTTCCTTTCTCTTCATCTTCCAAAGACGTTTGTAATGTTCTCCTAAAAACATGCAGACTTTGTTTATTTTTTAACAAGGAATATTGGTTTTGTTAAGCCGTGCTCATTGTGATGTCTCATACATGTTGAATCAGTGTGTCACTGCATGCCGTGCGTGAGATCTCACTCCTTCATGCGCTCTAACAGTCAGAACATGTTGTACCCAGCTGACACACGTATGCAGTGCATTGTGGTTTAAGAGCTTGTCACGTATTTGATAGTAGAAGCTGATTAGAGACTTCTTTTCCGTGAATGTGTTGAAAAGCACAATCCTTTACTAATATGCAGAGCTTTATCAGTTAACCACAGTGTTTATGAAAAGTAATACTAAAGCTATACAGAGAATGTCAATTTATTTATTAATTTAGATTGCTTTATTTGCGATAAATGTTCTTGTCACACTTTCATTTTTGCTTTTAAGATGCATTCAGTCATTTTGTCGTTTTATAAGTATTATATAGAAAGAAAATAGTCTTGGCTAGGAATTTATTTCATTTATTTTATTTTATATGCATTATTTCTTCTCCAAATTCCTTTCAACAAAAAACTTTGCTTCTCAGTTTGAGTTTCTAGACCAGATTACTGCTGTTTTGGCATCTTTGGATATGATGAGATTCCTAGATTGAAATATTTATATCCATAATAACTCAAATCTCATCAGTAAACAGTAATATAATCTCATTAGTTGTCACCTCTTTAATCATGACGTGAACAGGTGATGACAAGAAGATTATCTGATGAATTGTTTACTGTTGATTGCCCTTGATTGGAGAGATTTTAGGCAATGTTTTTCTGGGCCAAACATCATGTGAAAGCTGCAAATCTACTGAAAGCCTGTTGATCTAAGTCAACTGACTTCCACCACTTAAAGTCGTTTACGTCATAGTTTCAGCAAAAGCATGCAGACATTGCATATATTAGGTTTACGTTTGTATTGTAAACGGGTCCTTGTTTTAAGAGAGCAGTTGGACTGCAAATGAACTGGTGTTAAGTTTTGATGAGTGTGTATTTGTGCAATGAGGCACATTTCTATGTGAAGTCAAACAGATATTCACAGTTAAACAGATCTTCACATACAAGAGGTCTGGACTGTATGTTTCCCATGATGTTCCTTATCTCTTCTAGTGGTAATAACATCACATCTCTTGGCAGGCTGCCAGGGGCATTTTACACAGCCATGTGCACAACTGTAAACAGCACAAAGTCCTTTTCCCATTTGTATTGACACAATATCAGCAGTGTTGCAATTATGGACCATGATGAGCACGTTATGAAAATCACAATGCCATAAATAGCACGTCTGCAATGGCACAAGTGTGTTTCAAATCCAGTTGCAATAGCATGAGTAAGCCCCGTCTGCTGTAATATATCGGTAAATGGGACTTCCAGTCATGCTCTCAGTAATGCGGGGCATGAGGAAAAAGCCCCCCTCTGCTCCAAAAATAGACCCCGTCCCACGCCCCAGAGCCGGAAGACAGTGTGTGTTTATGCGAGCGACCGAGTTGCGCATTTATCTGGATTAGATCTGTCTGCACCCACACGGCCCCTCCTGCGTGATTGTTCAATATTAAAACCAGAGGGAAGAGTTTCAGAAATGCTAAAGTGAGAAATCGGGAAGGCATTTCTGCCTGCATGCTTTGCGTGCTCTGCATGTTCCCTCTCTCTCTAGGACACACAGAGAAAGGGAGGGGTGGAGAGAGAGAAAAGAACATAAAATTTGCCACACCTACCCTGAAAGGAAGGTGGGCAGGGTTTGAGCAGGGCAGGCAGCCAATCAGCAAGCAGGGGTTTGTCCCGCAGCGCCGCCCCCCTGCCTCCTCCCAGCCTGTAAGTAGACAGGGGCAGGCGCAGGCAAGGGTATTGCTCAACTTAAGAAGCGCACTGCCCCCACTCTGGTGTAGTTGGTGTTTATCCTTCACTCTTTTCTCTGCTAGACGCCTACCATGAAGATCCAGGAGGCTCTTAGTGGCGCAGAGCCGTGTGACGATGTCCCTCGGCTGGACCTGTCTACTCTGACGGACGACAGTAACTGGGCAGGTCAGTGTTTTTTTTTACTTTTTTTTTTATTTGTCTCTCTCTCTCTCTGCACATGGGCGGCAGCTGCAAGTCTGCCTTGCCCACATTGTGTCCTCATGCAGTGGATCTTATTAAGTAATTTAACAGAGGAAGAAGATTAGAAGCAGTCTGCAAGCTGTTTTCCTCATGTTCTGATACGGTGTTAAATTTAATCTAAGAAAGGCTTATTTTGCATTTCAACAGAGTGCTAGCAATGCATTTTTCTCTGCATGTTTGTTGTAAATATTGAGATTGGAGCCACAGCTTGGTGCTTCTTCAAAGCCCTGTGATGTCCCTTGAGAATTTTGACTCGGATGCCTCTGGGATTTATTGAGTTTGCACTGGATTCATCTGCGGTTCTTGCAGTTGCATGTTTTTTTCCCCCTCCCTACACTTCCCCTTTAGCCATAATCCTGTGTTTGTAAACACTAGACAGGCTATTGATTGCATATTTGTGCTTTTTTGTTTATTCATCATATTCTTTAAGATAAGAGTTATTTGATTTCAATGCAAAACTTATTTTATAAATGTAGATTATAGCACTTTATTCTTTATTTATTGTTAATCATATCATGTGGGATAAAATGAAAAAAAAAATATAGATAGATATTTAAAAATGTATAGATGAGTAAATATAGATTACAGCAGTTTTTGTTTAGAATATTCATTTTAAGTGTGTGTGTGTATGTATATATATATATATATATATATGTATATATGCATGTGTATGTATAGACATGTTTTAATAATGATTTAATGTATAAATTACTAAAATGTGTCTAGGTTTTTTAATTCCATTTTACTGTATATAATGAATATATATTGTCACTTTTTTGTTTATTCATCATAATTTTTAAGATAAAATAAAATTGTTATTTAATTTTAATGTTATTTTTAAAAATGTAGATTCTAGCATATTATTGTTTATTTATTGTTCATGTCACCTGAGATTTAATTGAATTTTGGTGTATAGATTAATAAATATAGATTACTGCACCTTTTGTTTATTTATTTTGCTTGTCTTTTATTTTTGACATTAATTTATATATAGAATTTAATTTGATTTTAGTGTATAGATTAATACATATAGTTTTTTTTACTCATTTTGCTTATCATTTTTAGCATTAATATCATTAATATTAATATGATTAATCATCTGTGTATAACACCATGTTTTATGCAAGCAGTGCACAGAAATTCACTGAGCAGATGCATCTGAATAAAATGGATTTTAGCATTTATTTGATGCATTTTCACAGCTATTGCATTTCAGTCAAGTTTAGGATTCACAGTATTTGTCATCTTCAGTGTTGGGACTAGAAACAAGCAGATGTTTAGCTTTACAAGAGGAGGGCCTTATAGTCATAGCAACTGAGAAGTGAAACAGGAGGAGGTTTAAATCCAGGCGTCTGGGAGCTGTTGCTATGTGCACGTCACGTCTCAGCCTTTAAAACTTGTCATGGCTATGTACAGTACAATGGTCTCCCTTCCTGTTTCCTCTTCAAATCGTGCAGCATGTGCCAGTTGTAGACTTGCACAAACATGCGCAAACACACCCCTTTTCACCATGACCTTGGAATATTTGTAGTGTACGGTCTCGGTGTTTAAGGAGGTCTGGCACGGATACACCTAAGACCGTGAATGGCACATAGCATGTGGAGCAGCCCTGCTGAGAGGGTTGCCATGTTGATTCACAGTTACCCTTTACTTTAATGTAGTGCTTAATATTGTGGTCACAGCCTTTGCAAGAGTCTCTATGCTATAGCATGGACTTGTTCTATGGCACCCTCTACTGAGAGCTTTACTCAGCTGCGTACATAATGACATATCTCTCTTGACACTTACACTAAGATGGTCAAAACATCGCCCTGTGGCTTTGCAAGGTCTTCACAGAGACATTCCTGGGAGTGCGACGTGAGATATTTCCTCTAGACGCTGTTCTGTTGCCTTGTGTTTAGAAATGGTTTTGAAGGGTTTCTAAGAGTTTTTTTTCCCAATGCATTTTAGTTTGGAATAGGCCTACAGTATGCATTGTGTAAAGTGCTATACTAGTGAATAAAATAAAATTATGAATTTGTAGTCATTTTAAGGCTGTTCAGTGTGCTTTTTGTATAGTTATACACAGATCTTTGCAATAAAGTTTGGTATGCTATGCAATCACATGATAACATGATGGAAAATGTGAGTGTTGGTGTGCTTTACAAATAAATAAACTGCTTCATTTTGGGGCAATTTTTTTTTTGTTTTTATGTTATCCTAGCGATTTAGTTTGTTTTGCTAAACAGAATGACTTAAGATGAACATGATGAAAAAGGAATGATATTTATTTTGAAAAGTGCTATACAAATCAGTAATTTGAATAGTTTTGCGCAAATCCTAGCAATTATGTTTGTTGTGCTTAGTGGAACAACTTAATTACAGATAACATGATGAAAAAGATAGCTTTGGGACAATATTTATTGTGAAAAGCGCTTTTCGAATAAATAAATTGACTTATTTTGGGGGTAGTGCATTTTTACCTAGTCATATGCCACAAATCACAGAAATTTAGTTAGTTAAGCTTAGAAAAACAAAAGATAATTTTAGAACAGCATTTTGAGGAGAGCTACACAAATCAGTCATTGATTTGATTTGAGTTTTCTGCACTTAACCTAGTTATATTCGACAAATCCTAGCAATTATGTTTGTTATGCTGCTTAATCATGCTTAATCACAGATATCATTTATGTGTGCTGGAAAGCTTTATACAAATAAAAGCTTTAAAGCAAAAGGCTGTGTGCATGTTCTACAATTCTACAAATTGTAGCAGTCAACTTTATTATGCAAAGTAGAACAAAACGCAGATGAAAAGCATAAATGATTATACAAGCTAAAATGGTTTTGGAAGCATATGCTTGCTTAAAAGGAGCTCACGCGACTAAAATACAGTTGCACTAAAAGCAAACTGTTGCTCCATCTCATGGGAGTGGTCAAATGAGCGTTCAGGACAGTATGTAATGTTGAGCTGCCAGACCTTTGTCCCACTGCGGCCGGTGCCAAAGCATATTGCGGTGACCCACTGTGGTGCCAAGAGGCAGCAGTTTTCCCATATGTTTGTCAGCTGTGATTTCCATAATCTTATATCTCACTCCCTGCATTTTTGCCTGTCTCGCTCTATTGAGTAAAAACTTTTCCTTGGGCTGTTATCTCAATTGCCTCTCTTTCCTTTTGTCTTTCAGATTCTCACTTCTTTAGTGCCCCTTTCCTTGACTTTAAAAGCCTTTTAAAATCAAGTCACAATGAGGGTAAGGACTAAGATCTGCTTTTGATAACAACTTGATATCCCTGAGCCCCATCTCTCACCAGTGACCTTTAAACGCTGCATGGAAATCCCATAAAACACCCCAAACTGGCACGTACCCACCTAGCATCTAACAACCTGCAGCTTTTGAGGGCAGGCACAGTAATATGTGCTTTATTTATGTCTGAAACGGCCTACTGAGACTTTTTGTGAGTCTTTTAGTGAAAGGCCATCTTGTACCACACACTCGGATGTATTATGCCGGCTCAACAAAATGGCTCCAAATGCACCATTAGGGAGAAGTCCACCTGACCCATTAGCTTCTCAAGCATGACTGTAACAAGCACATGACACGGTACAAAAAGTGCAAAGAAGCTGTGGGAATTCAGGCTCTACCAGATTGTTGCACAGCATTTTGGAAAGCATGTTGAGCTGTTGTGTTTGAGTGAGTGTGCATGGATTGAAATGATGGTATTGCTTTGACTGCAAAGCTCCATTCTTCTCTTTAAATTTAAAAAAAAAATCTAGTGTATTTTCTCATGAAGTCCCATAAACTATTGACGTGTAATGTAATGTTCTTTTAGAGCTCAGTTGGTACATCAATAAAGTTGTTATAATAGGCACAAACACATTGTTTTATTGTTTGTCCTAATGAACGTCGCCTTGTGCAAACACTCTGAAGGTTTTACTTGCACTTCAGCGATGTAAATACACCGATATCAACTTTATAACAACAGATAAGATCGAGTTTGATCCTTCATGCATGCCAGTTCCACAGGTCACTTTGCAGTCAGCGTTTATCGCAACATTCTTCTGGATGCATCATTAAATTGTCCTGACCTTAGTTTATGGTCACAGCATCTGCATAATAAATAAACAAAACGCTCAGGTAATACAGCATGTGCTCGCAATGTTTGAGTAATAACCTGTAGTGTACGAAACTTAATCTTCAGAACACTTTGTCGTGGTTTCTTTTAATAGTCTACAATGAAAAGTAAACGTGTACTTTTTTGTGGTTTTGGCTATAACAGTCGACCTCAAGGATGCCAGAAATAGCATCAAGGTCAATAGAGTATCAGCCTAGTTAAAATTTAATATGTACCAAAACATTTGGCTATATCAACAAAGACTAAATCTACCTTGTGGATGTCTTGGTGCCAGTCTTCCCTGTTTGGCTTGCTACTTACTGGGTGACTTGCTAAAATCCAGATGCGCTGCTTTATTTCCCTCCATATTAATGCATGCATGTTTGCGTGTTGACAGAACCAGTCCCGGCCTACTCGTCGTGGCAAAGGGAGAGTATGGACCGCGAAGAAGCTCGTCTGTCACCCCACACTGGTGGAAAGTTGATTCGCCAGCTCCTGGAGGAGGACAGCGACCCACTGGTCTCACCACGGTTCTACGCTTATGGAGACGGTCAGCAGTATCTGGATGACACTGAGGTTCCTCCATCTCCACCCAATGCCCACTCCTTTGTCAGGTAAAACCACAAACTCTTGTGAGGTCTGGAAGATTTAATACAGTATGTTTTTTAGAGGGTGATATTAATGATGCTCTCCATTCAGTAGGCGAAGAAGTTCATCATTAGGCTCCTGCGATGATGACCGGGAAGAGCTCACTTCAGCCCAACTTTCAAAGCGGATCCATGTACTCAAGAAGAAGATCAGGAGGTTTGAGGAGAAGTTTGAGGAGGAGCGTAAATACAGGGTGAGCAATACATCTGATTGCATGACCCACTTTCTAAACAACCTACAATGACTGCACTGATAAACCAATCCCATTATAATCAATGAAGCAGTCTACTCTGAAAAACATTTTCTGTATACTATATATGCACCAATACAAAAGATCAATGCAAAATGTATTTAGCTGGATTTGCTACAGATACTGAGTTTAGTGTTTTCTCTACAGCCTTCACACGGCGACAAAGCCACAAATCCAGAGGTTCTGCGGTGGATGAATGAGCTGGCCAAGATGCGCAAAGATTTTAAAGGTATGAATGAAATTCCTCTTGCAAGAGCGCCGGTTACCGTTATGAAAGTGATTTGAATCACATAAGCCACGCTAATCCAACCTTCATAATATTTTGTTCGAACAAAATGTCTCTGGTGTAATTTCTCCCTAACCTTTGTGAGTTGGGCCTACCAGGAAAACAACCCCTGATCTAATCTGCTCGGCTCATGCTTGCAAAGTTCTTATAAACAAGTGGCTCCATGTTCTGGCTTCACAGATCACAAGTTGCTAAAGTCAGAAGAGGATTTGACGCCCATCCCCCGCCAGCGCAGCAACACTCTTCCCAAGAGCTTTGGATCTCAGCTGGAGAAGAAGCCCACTGAGACCAAAGCCCCCAAACCCCCTGTGGAGAGCACGCTAGAGGCAGTTATGAACAAACTGCAGGAGAAACGCAAGGAAGCTGGCCGACCTGAAGACATTAAGGTGCGATTTCAAGGATTTTTGTTCTCCATTTGCCCCCATTTTATTATAAACAAATGCATGAATCTTTACAATTTCATCCTTTGTTCTTCTTTAGGACATGACCCGTGAGCAGATAGGAGCAGAAAAAGTGTCCCTTCAGAAAGCTCTATTATATTACGAGAGCATCCATGGCAGACCAGTGAGTATCCAATTCTTCAAAAAAGTGCAATAAGTTCACCTTCTGAAGGTTAAGAACTTAAGTCGAGGTTGATTTCAATGTCTCTCTTTCTGTCATCCTTTGTAGATCACCAAGAATGAGAGGCAGGTCATGAAGCCTCTATACGATCAGTACCGACTCATCAAACAGATCCTCTGCAGAGCGTCTGCCATTCCAGTCATTGTAAGTTCTGTTTTTCCAACATTTTTCTTGCTTTCCCTCTCCATTGTATCCTTGTGTCCCATTTCAGTTTCCCCATTTACTGGAGAAATCTTTCAAGTAGGAGTTCATATACAGCAGGAGTGTCCAATCCTGCTTCTGGAGGGCCACTATCCTTCAGAGTTTAGCTCAAGTCTTAATCAAACTCACCTGAACCAGCCAGGTCTTCAGGATTACTTGAAAACTTCCAGGCAGGTGTTTTGGGATAGTTTGGAGCCAAACTCTGCAGGACATTGGCCCTCAAAGAGCAGAACTGAACACCCCTGGTTTACAGTTCCAATTCCTGTGTTCCAAAACCTAGTGAGATACATGCGCTTCCAATGTTGAAGGCTGTTGCAAAAGATTATTATGCAACTTTATTATCCTGCTTTCTAAAATAGATTATTTTGGCCATATTTAAGCCAACATGATTCCTTCACAGAATAATGTAGCACCCTTAAGAAAATTAACCATGGTTTTACAACAAATTAAACCAAAAAACAATGGTTATTATAGTTAAACCATGGAAACCACAAATTAACCATAGTTTTGCTACACTAACCATAGTTTAACCATGGTATTTGTAGTAGAACTGTTGTTATACAAATAGTAATCTACACTCCAAAAACCCATGGTTACTATACTTTTACTATGGTAAAACCATGATTAGTTTTAGAAGGGGCAAGATGGCTGACTAAGCGAGATAAATTTAATTCAGTATTATAAAGTATTAATAAACAATAAATTGGTTATTTTACCTAATACTTGTGCATACTATGTATATTCATTCTTAATTGAGTGTGGTCAGCTTAGCAACATGCTAACATAGCCTACTGAAGCCTATTGAGTTTGCTGCCTATGTAGAGCGTTCCAAATCGTTCATTCCATGACAGAGTTGCTTCCCATGTAGGCAGTTGGCAGCAAGGCAGCTCACTAAGTTTTGGGAAAAAAAAGCTAATACTTATCCGAGCCACGTTAGCAGACATGCATAAGCTAGTGTTATAGTATTAAAGGTTAGCTAGCTGGCATTTCTACTTTATTATCGAACTAAACCGTATGGATAAATCTCCACAGTATTATTAGAGGAAATAGCATTAGCAGTAGCACAATATAAGCATTTAGCTGCAGTTTTGATGCGGTGGCAGTGCTGGGGCTTGTTAGCGTCGATAAGCCTGTCTTTAGCAAGAGCTCAAGAGTAGCTCACTGAGGTCATATCCTGTAGCTGGATATTTGCAACAGTATTCCTTATAATTCCTAAGTCTCTTACACTTAGCCTTAAACAGCCACCCTGGTCATATTCCCACACCGCTGATACAGTGTTTTCCCTCTGCTCAATACAGTATGATATGTATGTGAAATACAACAACAAAAAACATCCCAAGTGCATGCAAATATTATACTGGTATGTTCTGGATTATGTAACACAAAATGGATATTACCATTATATAATACTTGAAAGCCTGATTATATTTGGTGGAACTTCTGTGTGCACTCATAAATTGTATTTTAGCTGTAGCTTCTCCATGTTTTAGTTAATGAGATGCTGCTCCAGCTAAATTTTTGATTAGCATCAGTTTGGGTTCTCAACAGTGGTTCCCAATCCTGGTCCTGGAGAACCCCCAACACTGCACATTTTAGATGTCTTCTAATCAAGCACACCTGATTCAACCCATCAGCGCATTAGTAAAGACTCCAAGACCTCAAATGTGCATTTCAGATCAGATCAGACATAAAACAAACTTGCAGTGTTGGAGGATATCCAGGACCAGGATTGGGAAACACTGCAAAAACATAGGTCTTTAACAGTCCTGGAGATCCACTATCCTGCTAAGTGTAGTTCCTTACCTGCTCCAACACACCTGCTTGGTCATCAAGTCATCCTGAAAACCTTGATTAACTTGTTCAGGTGTGTTTGATTAGGGCTGAAGCTAAACCTTGTAGAACAGGGTCTCCAGGAGCAGGGTTGATGACCTCTGCCCTAAAACAATTTCTTGAAGTGCCACCTTCAGATTTCATGGTTTATGTAACATAAACCTTATAGTCCATTAGTGAGTCCTGCCCTGAGTGGGCTGATGTGTAGTTTACCGGGTTGTAATGTCACTATTAACACCACCACAGGGCTCGCCTTCCAGCAAGCGCAGAGGCCCCCTGCTGCAGCCCATTATCGAGGGTGTACCAGCCCTATTCTTCAGCGACACCAAGGTGAAGAGCCATTACTGCTCAACCAACCAGTGATTCGGCTGACCCACCTCCTTCCCACCACTAGTTTCCTCATTAACCTAATCACGAATCAGTAACTGCATGGGAGTGCTGTGAGATTCGACTCCTGCTGATTCCATTGCCTTTTGATCACACCCCTATTGGGTTTTGTAATAAAGAAAAACTCGAATCGGTAACTCGTGTAAGGCAGTGCACTAAATGCTCCAGTTAGAATGAATATAATTTACTGCACTGCTGGAGCACTGATGCTTTTCATTTGTACTAACTCTTATGACAGAAGCTTGATGCACAATGATTATTAATGTCAATGAGACTTGCCTTCTAAATCAATGTTACGCTTAATACTGCTCAGTCATGCTAGTGTAAACTCTCGAAGTTAAGCTGCAGTTGAGCTAACCAGCACCATCTGCTCTTTTCCAGGAGGAGGAGGACGGCTCGGACGACGACAACGACACCAGGACACAGTTCACGGTCACGGTTAAGCCAGAACTGAGCATGCTGGGACTTCTCGACCAGCTGGATGAGGACACAGATGGTTTCATCTCGCCTGTTGATGAACTCTCGCCCTCCAAGAACACCACTGACATGAGATTGTCCAATTTGCATGCTGCTACCATGTAAGTATAAGGTTTAGAGACGAAAACCCACGTCTTAGGGCACTGACACACAAGATAATGCTTGAACGGAGTGTTTTGAGGATGTGGAAAAAGTCTGAAATCAAGTAGGAATATGCCAGATTTTTGAAAAACACCAAAAGTGAAGCAAATATTCGCATTGCATTATCGCTCTACGTTACTTGCGGGATGTTTTTCGCAACACTCACATTAATAAAAGCATTGTTTTTTCTGATACAACTGGATGGTGTCAATAAGCTCTTTGCTGATTGGCTTGCACAACAACCCATCATGTTGAGGCGAATATCACGTGTTCGCGGAAATTGTGTTGCCCAATTTGCATCTTTGCATTGACTTTGTATGTAATCTACTCATGCAAATAATTAAATTCGCTTTTAGTGTACACACACCATAATGACCAGGTCTCTTTCAAAAAAAGTGACTAACCTGGGCTGTTCCCCAAAAGCATTGTAAACGCAAAGTAGATCGTGGAGACCATTGGTGCCAATGGATTCTACAATCCATTTATGCTTAAGATTACTTTTTTGGAAATGCAGCCCTGGTAAAATAAAGGTGTAAATTGTTCTCAACTTTTGGATGTGCGATGTAGCATCACTTTTCCTAACCCTGAAATAAAATAATTTGCGATGTTCTCTGACCTACAATTCTAGTGTGTAAGCAGCCCTACATACCTTTCACTTTTCTTGTGTTCATATTCCATCTTTTGTGGAGCTACAAGGCCGAATATACAATAGGCTAAAAGTAATTTGTAAGTTTAAAAAAGCGAAATGTTCAGTATTATGTACCAACTATTGAAACCTCAAATGATTGCATTGTTGCTGCGGTGGGTTGAAAGAATCCTAAAACTTTCCACTCCTTCCTAACCAAACACACAGGCAGGAACTTGTGGAGCAACTCCAGGAAGCCCGTGAAGAAAAGAAAAGAATCCGCAAAAACCTCCGTGATTTTGAGGATCAGTTCTTCAAACAGAACGGCAGGTAACGAAAATTTCCTCAATACGCATTTTCATGTGCATGTTTGTTCTTAGAATTGTACATTTTCTTAAGCTTGAATCGGTCTCTACAGGGAGAAACGAAGTCTTATTACTGAATGCTCTACTTTTGCTGTTCCCATAGAAACGTGCAAAAGGAAGATCGCTCACCCTTGGCTGAAGAATACAATGAATACAAGCACATTAAAGCCAAGCTACGGCTGTTGGAAGTGCTCATCAGTAAAAGAGACTCCTCTAAGTTCATCTAGTGCTCAGCTGGGATTTACTCTACTAGCCAAACAAGGACCAGCCACTGCTATCCAAAGCAATATAGTGTGTACAAAGACATGTTCCTCTGTTATTGACTCGTTACAGGCACATTTGGCTTTGAAGGACGCCAAGACTTGCCTGGTTCACCAGATGTACAGTGCTGTTTGTTCCACTGTACAGAAAAAAGGACTTGTGTTCTGCTTTGGACTTACGTTTTTTTGTTTTCTTTTGCATCTGCTATGAGGCCGTGGATTTCAGAATACAATCAGATTACTTGTGAATCTCTGATGTTAATTCCCTTTGAAGCCCAGAAGAATGTTTCTGTTATATTTTGTGTTGTATTATACGACAGTTCGTATCGATTTTTAGCTTTTTTCTATATTAATATCGCTGTAATATAGAAACAACTGTGTTTTCGCAATCAGACATAAGCTTTGAAGAACATTGAGATAATGCGTCTTAAATCATCGGTGTATATACTTAGAGATGAGGAGAGTTTATCAATATAGGAACTTTTCGTATTTGATGATTTGAAGGTAACCGATTTGTGGAAGGAAAGCTCTCTGTATATTATTTTTCCTTATTTACTGGTGCCATAATTCTTTATTTTAAACATTAATGCTTCTAAGCAAATGTATTATTTGTATATGTTCATCATTAATCACATTTCTTTCTGCCCCCACTAAGACCATTGACTAAGCTAGAGTTTACTTTACAAAAGAAAAAAAATGCGCTAATGAACAACCGTAAGAAAAAATAAATCTGTTGCCATTTTCTAATGGTGTAGAAACGCACAAAGGTACTAGAATTCAGCTTTCATTGTTATTTTTGTACTCCAGTCTCTAACTGGTCATCAAATGAAACTCACTGTTTAACAGTGATGTGGGTGGATTGAATCCCCTCAAAACCGTCTCTATTGTTAGCGAGCAATAGAAAGCAAAACTGTGGGGCCTCACTGAGCGTTTGCGCCTCGAATACAGATACAAACAGAGTGAGCACATCACCCCCTTCTCTTATTCTCCAGATTGGAAAATTGTAGTGTGACCTTTGTTTTTACGGAACGTGACAAGGCTGATGGATAAAGATGAATACTGTGTGTACATTTTAGTACATGATTGTATTTGTATTTTGTATATATGATATAAAAAAACTAACTATTTTTTCTGAATATACTGGTGTTGGGTATTCATTTCGATGTCATTTAGTGCAAGAAAATGCCATGACGTTTGATAATACTCTGAGGTGAAATAATTTTATTGTTCTGGAAAAAAATAGATAAAACAATATATTCCATTTGAAAGCTATAAAAGTAAATATACTAAAATAACAATGCATCAGTTGCCACTAAGAAGCCCTTGTTTGTATACATTGACAGAAAGGAATAAGTTGGATAGAAACACTTCTTTATATGACCTTCCATCAAGTACAAACAAATATATCTCATGCAGCTAGATGCAAAACACCACAGGCCACAGCAAACACCTCACCGTGGTCCTGACAGTCCTCTATCATCCACCATATCTGAAAACCACAAAGCTAAGTCACTCTGATCCATTTTCAATAACAACCCAATATTAATGCTCCACTCAAAGAAAATGCGAGTAGAAAACAAATCCCCTTTACAGCATATGACCTTCCTGTGAAACAACAGGAGAGATTAAATTGAAAGCGGCAATGGATTGACCGGAAGAAGAACACAGCTGTTAGAATATTCACATTTGTTGGATTAAAGCAGAATTAAAATCCCATAACTAGTACACGTACATCAACCAGTAGTTATTGCTGGATTTGTTCCTCAATGAAATCTCAACCGATGTCACTTTAAGAGAAATATCTGATTTTTTACCCCATAGTTAATTAAAATATTTTTAAAAAGCAGCTTCGGCGTTCAACCTGGACATGGCATGCTCATGCATGCCAATCATTAATAAGAGACATTTTTATGTTAATGACTTGCTACTGTACACAAAAGGAAAACCAGTGGAATGGATTCAGGATGTGCGAAAATGCATAATGTCCTATATGAGCATGGACTGAACTGGTGAAGCTTGGAAACAAAGATATTATTTGTCAAGGTAAACCCTTTAATGTATTGCAGGAGTGTCCAGTCCTATTCCTGGAGGGCCACTGTCCTGCAGAGTTTAGCACCAACACTAACTAAACACACCAGAACCAAATGTAATCAAGGTTTTCAGGATTATGTGAATCTTCCAGGCAGGTGTGTTGGGACAAGTTGGAGCTAAACTTTGCAGGACATTGGCCCTCCAGGATCAGGATTAGACATCCCAAATGTATTGGGCCTGAAACTGTCTGTTCGGAGTACTGTGCTGATTGGGCTGTTTTACCTCTACCGTCTTTATCCCGGACGAGCCCCCAATTTGTAGGGTTGCGATGGCTCTTTCTGAATGGGATTAACCACTCATCTATGGTCAATAATGAGCATTTAGTGGGCGTTTCATATGCTTTAACAAGTAAATTTGTTCAAAATATTTTTACTTCCTTCCAGAAATTCAAAGTGGCAAAATGACTGCGGTGTCCAAGCTTGCTCATGGAGAAGAGTTGAGTTTCCTTCCAACACACTTGCCTGGAAGTTTCTAGTCGATACAAAGATCTTGATTAGTTGGTTCAGGTGTGTTAAATTAGGGTTGGAGCTAAACACTGCAGGACAGTGGCCCTTCAGGAACAGGTTTGGACACCCTAGCAAAATAACGTGGTCTAGACAAGAGCAACCTATCGGTTTTAAAATCTGATTCAAAAACAATTACATTTACAAAATATATAAAGGACGTCAAATTAATTTATTTTGCCAACAACTCAATCCTAATCTTATAATTTATTTGTGTCATTTAAAAAATATAAATTTTTATAACCAAAAAGCAAACAAACAAAAAAACTGTGCACATCTCAAGATTCAACCAAACAAGCAAGTCAGAGTCTGTCTGTAAAAATAAGAAAATAATAGATTTACTCATATGAGACTCAGGATGTGCTCGTCTGTGGTAAAATAAATGCGAGAGCAGCATTCGTTTCCATTTCTCCACAGGTTTAAAGTGCAGTGTCAGCATACAGAAAGCCACCTCTGTAGATCCCGCTCAGACCAGACTGAAGCCCTCGTACTGCTCCACGGCTTGCGTGAGCCGGTGCCGCAGGGTCTCTTTGGTCTGGTAGCAGGGCATGTCCAGCATGTTATAGCAGGTGTGGGCCACAGGAAGGTAGTGCTCTTCCGCAGCAGTGGATTGGATGAAGATGCGTAGACTGGCCATGCCGTGGATGGGGATGCGGTCACTGCCAGTCAAAAATACTGCGGGAAGACAAAAGCACTTATTTGGTCAGTGTTGTAAAGGCGCAGTTGCATTAGCAAAAAAAAAGGTCCATAGTCCAATAGTGTAATTATGCGCAAAGCACCACTCACACAGAAGTCACAGCATATCAGGGTTGCCAAGTCAGAACTGGCTTTTACACTGTTGCCACAGATTGTTTTTTAGTCTGCGGGTTAAAGCGATCTCCACTCTCCAGAACTCGATTTCGACGGAGGCGGGAGGCAACCCCCGGGGAAAAAACATGGGAAAAACGTGATTGGGCTAGTTTTAAACAGCAATTGGGCTGGTTTTGTTTTGCAGACCTGGCAACCCTGCAGCATATCAAAGCAAGCAGCATTCTGTGAAAAACTTGGTGTTGGTGCAAAATCTGCGTGGGGGAATGTTTCTCCCTTATGTGAAATTCCCGATTGTGTGAATTCCTTTTAAAATGACTAGATTTTTACAATGAGCAATGGTAAACATGACAGCACATTTTACACAAGTTATGTATTTATCATTATACATGAACAATAACAATATTTATTTTTTGATAGCCCTATAAAAATGACCAACAAATACTTCGACAGATACTTTCTTTCTTCATATGGTGACAAAACCAAGGTTATTATCGATAACTGAAACAAACTATTAATAAAATAAAATATATATTTTATATATAAATATATAAAAAAGTGAGAAATGTTGCCTTGGCAACGAACTGAAATACATTTAAGCTGAAGCACTAAAATTACTGGAAAGTAATAAAAACTAAACGGAACTAAAACTAAAATAAATTAAATCTAAATAGTTATATTAAAACAATGCAAATGACAAACAACATTTTTAAAAATATAAAGAAAAAATTTAAAATATTAACAAAACTGTAACAGAATATAAATAATATTAAAACAACATTGGACAAAACCTTGCTGACCAATAAATTAAGCTCTAGGGTCACATGTCCCAAGCCTCTATTTTATAGTCAAAAGCAACAGCTGATGCTAATGCATCAAAACCTATTTTGACAGCCAAAACCAAATTTAGAAAAATCTTGTTTAGAAGAGCCATAGCAAACTCTTCTGCACGGCTTGTTTTATGGTTGTTTGTAAACTTTCTTCATACTCTCCTCTGCAGTATATGGAGGATGGCAAACCAGAGGTGCACAATATATAGTTCTGGTGTACATTTCATTTTCATTCCGCAAAATAAATGAATTTTGCTTTGCATTTTCATTTCACTTTTGGTTTGAACACTAGCTTTATATTCAGACAGTTTTATATAATATATACAATAGTACCAAAGGTTACAATGTTGACTCTCACTTACATAAAAACTGTTTCTTTTTCTCCAAGGGAAACTCATGAAACACCTCCCAAAACATCTTAACTGTTGGGTGGGATGCAGAGAACTCGCCCTTGTAGGAGGCATTCTGGGAGAAAAAAGAAGAGATGCAACACAAGGCATTAACATTGTGTCTTAAGATGAAAGTGAAGCACAGCTGTATGAAACGTGTCCCACCTTCTCCATCTCCTCCCAGTTGTAGTTGTTGTTGCCCACCACCATGGCCATGAGCTCAGAGGGCTGGAAGAGAGAGAGAATCTCCCCACCACAGACCTTCAGGAAACCGCTGGAGAAGGCCAAATACTGCTCCTGTGCGGCATCACTGAACACATACTGTAAATACGCCTGGACAAACTCCTTCCTGAGAGACAAACACACAAAAAGAAGACACATTAAAGTGCTATATATACTGTATTCATCTAGCTTTTTTGGCATCTGTGACTTCTTATGACAATTAATCACATTTTATTAAATAAGCACTTTTTTTATTCTTATTACTGTAATGTAAACAAAACCTTACTCATTACATTAATGCAAAATAATTATATATATGGTAGTATCTGTTGTATTTCCTTTGTGCTGATTATAGTTTTTTTTTTTATCATGGTATTACAGTGATTTGATAAAGATAATGAATGTTACATAATGATAATTCCCATTAGATTAATAAAAAAGCAGTTCAAAATACTTTAAAAATAGTAAGAATCTAATGTAATTACAGAAAGAAATTAAATTACTAAAACTAAATTTGAATGCATTGCTGAATTGTCTTAAAAACGGATTTTGTGGGCCTAAAAATAGGCTTCATTTTTCAATAGGCTTCATTTCTATTGATTTTGTTGTATCTAGAACAGGACACATCTGGTTAGGACATTGTGTTAGTTGCCCTTAAGAGTTTACCTATTATCAGTTAATATCATCAATGATTGTACTGTACATGCCACTGAAAGGGAATGTTGAACTATGTTAGCTAGTCAACAGTTTGTAAAATCGCCCCTTTAGGATCAATAAAGCATATCAGAGGAGTGTAATCCAGTGCACATATTCACATGCACTCGTGCACCAGACCGAGTGAATTAAGACTGATAATCTGAGCTGGCTATAATCTCTTCAGGAGGTCATATATCAGCATCAGGTCTGCTGAAGAACATGATCTGTGTGTGTGTGTGTGTGTGTGGGAACGGGCCTTGATCTGAGCTCGAGATGACTGGCCCTCGGCCTAATCTTACTGTCAGACAGCAGGACACACACGCAAATAAAAACACATGCATATTTAAAAAAAATACTACAACAAATATAATTTTCTTAAACAATTTTCCTTTCCATACAATCTCCACTTAATGTTTTCCCTGAAATATAACCTTGAATGCAGTAACAATTCTTCATACATCACAAATGTACGTGCATTTACATGTTTTTTTTTGTCTGGATTTGCGTTTTGGATTTGTGTGCTGTCCCATCTGTTCCTGCAGCTTCTGAAACCTTTCAATTTTGTCCCCACTGACAACACACACTCACTCACAGACACTGAAATATGGCGCACAGGCAGGAACAGCATGAGCTCTTTCAGACCTTTATTTAAAGAGACACACACACCTGTTTGTCTTGTCCACAGAGATGGTCTTCCCGCCCTGTACCAGCTCTTTAACCTCCGTGATCCCGTAATACTCTCTCGTGATCTGTGGTCACAGTTGTTACATTTTGTCATTCAGCATTTTGGCTTGACCAACACAATTTTCCCTTCATCCCAGTAAGTACGTCCACGGCACATTCCACAGGGAAAGAATCGCTATTCCATATTTGTGCACAAATATCTGATAAACATTAAAAAGTGCAGATTCACATTTTAAACAGGGTTGGGCGATATATTGAATATTTAAGGTCATTGCACACTGATTTGAAATTTTCGCACGTTCAAAAATAAATACGATCTCACGTTGAGTCAATCACATTTACACACTGCCTCCGAAACTTTCATCCGTCATAAAAAAATTCAGATCAGGTTCGATTTTCTGCGTTTTCGCATCTAAGCATTCGATTTTACGAAAATTTTCTTTTACCGCAGTTCTGTCTGGCATTCGCGAAAGGCCAATGACACGCTACACAAAAAATAAAAAGGATACGAAAATTGGAATATATACAGTGTGGGAATTCCTTTACAGTATGAAGTTTATGCAATTCAATTGGATAGGTTTCAAGGGAATAGTTCTAATGTTCTGACATTATTTTCTCCCTCTACTAACAAACCTTAATTTTTTCTTTCTTTAAAATGCAAAAGAAGATATATTGGAATTGTGTTGGTAACCAAAAGCTTCAAAGCCAATGTTCATATGGAAAAAATAGAGTATAGGTATAAACGCTACCAGCAACTGTTTGGTTACCTACAGCTTTCAAAATATCTTCTTTTGTGTTCAGAAGAAGAAAAATTCACACAGGTTTGCAAAATCAATTTTTGTGTTAACTATCTCTTTAAATAAAGCAACATTGTGAATATCACAGTAATATTAGAGTGCTATTTTGAACACTTAAGTTTCACAAAAAAACAATTTTGGATGGATATATTTTGATATGTTGTTGTTTGTACAAAACTCATTTGTAAAATTTGCAATATATTTGGAAAAGTGTTGTTTTAGTATTTTTACATGCTATTATATTTATTAATATTTTCATTTGGCTTTTTTAAATGATCAGTTTTCATTTAAATTTTAGTGTAAGTTTTAGTCATTCTGTTTTGGTAAAAATGTGTTTATTTAGCTTTAATTTATTTTTATTTCAATTCATTTTAGTACTTCAACGTAAACCTATGTCAGTAATTTACAATGGCAACATGTCAAATTTTCATTTATTTCTATTTTTTTTAAATGTAAGTTGTACATTTAATATTTGTAATTTTATTAATTAAAACTTTTTTCTTCAATGACCAAAAATCAGTTCTAGTTTATATTATGAAATAAAATGTTATTACTAAAAATGTTGTGTATATATTACTGTTTATTATCATGTGTTGTTATATTGTTACGTTACGATTAAATATCCATAGTTATATATATTAATTTAGTCAAAGTTATTTTCAAATCCTTACATTAATTTTTATTTTAATATAAAATTATACTAAAAATAACAACTTCATTAGCCAGTTCAGAGCTAATATTGCCTAAACCTGGAAAATACTGAGATATACACTATATTGCCAAAAGTATTGGGTCGCCCCTTCTAATGAACAGGTTTGACTACTTTAGTAATTTCTATGAGTACAAATCTTAATGTTAAAGCATATAATGATATTCTAGGAAATTGTGTGCTTCTAATATTATAGCAACAGTTTGGACAGGACCCTTTTCTATTCTAACATGACAATGCCTCTGTGTATAAGGCAAGGTTCAAAAAGAAAATGATTGATTCAGTCAGTGTGGAAGAACTTGACTGGTCTGCATAAAACCAAGTCCTAATCCCAGTTTAACACCTCTGGTGTGACTGTAAATGCAGACCTTGAGCCAAAAACTCATCACCAAACACCAGTGACTTGTACATATGGGTACAGTCATTTTAGACACTTCCAAAACTGTTGCAACAGAGATGGAAATACAATTTTTAAATACATGAATTATGTTCCCATCTTTGTTGCCACAGTTTTGGAAGTGCATTTTTCTGTTCTAAAGAAGGGGGTGTCCCAATACTTTTGTCTATATAGTGTATGTACAAGTCATTGGTGTATGGAGATGAGTTTTTGGCTCAAGGTCTGCATTTACAGTCACACCAGAGGTGTTAAACTGGGATTAGGACTTGGTTTTATGCAGACCAGTCAAGTTCTTCCACACTGACTGAATCAATCATTTTCTTTTTGAACCTTGCCTTATACACAGAGGCATTGTCATGTTAGAATAGAAAAGGGTCCTGTCCAAACTGTTGCTATAATATTAGAAACACACAATTTCATAGAATATCATTATATGCTTTAACATTAAGATTTGTACTCATAGAAATGACTAAAGTAGTCAAACCTGTTCATTAGAAGGGGGCGACCCAATACTTTTGGCAATATAGTGTAGTTGTTTTATTTTTATCGCCCTTCCCTAATTCTACATCATAAACTAAAAAACATCTGCAGAATGTCGTTCCATCATCCAACAGGAAACGCTGATGGGACATATGGCAAACGAGCAAACGCTCTTCATCTTCCAGATTCAAAGCGTACACATCAAATAACCGTCTTGGCAGCATATGTGTGATATCAAGGACAGCTTCAGTTGAATTTATTTACTAAAGCAGTGACTTTCTTCATAATATGAATTATAGTTTTCAGTGATATTCCTCTGGCCTAATTGGCCTAATTTGAGGGGTCGTATTTAGTTTAGTGTCCAGCAACTTACTGCAAAGTTCAGACAGAAGGTCTCCTCCACATCGCCCTCATACTCCAGCAGCTGCTGAAGACTCCTGCAGACAGGTGAACAAACAGTTCGTCAAAATCTCAAGCAGCCCTACGGTTTTGGAAAGTGTTCTCACTGATGTCTCTATCTCTAGAGTCATCGACAGGCATTTAATTGGCTTTTTTCTCCTGTAATCGCAGCTAAGAGCTCACCAGCTGCAGGATATAAAAGCAAACCCCTGGCTTACCCGAGCAGGACAGGGGCTACACATCATCTCCTACTTTTAACAAACCACAGTTTTCTGCCTATGACTCTATAAACCACATTCAAATCATGTTTGCAGAGATTTTTATATAAGCGGCCAGTCAGAAGAAAGATTAAACTGAGCTCTCAAAACAAGGACCAGGACATGTTTATAAGTTAGCTGCACGAATATATTCAGTTTACATTTAAAAGAAGAAACATGTAAAAGTAACATCAATACCTTCTTGCATAGGCCCTACTGAGGTTAGTTTCTGCCATGGTACCATGGTTACAAAAAAAAAAGAAAGAAAATTTGACTAAAAAACATTGTGAAATAAAAAAAACAGCATAAAAAAAAATTAAATAAATAAATAAAAAAGTGAAATAATATAAGAATTACAGTTTTTAATTCAGAATGTGTTGTAAAGATTACAAATTTTACAACCCACCTGCATTAAAAATTAAAATACAACAATAAAAAAAAACAAGTTAACCATCTAGTTAACAATAACAACACTGATTTGAATAGCCCTATTTGCCACAAATCTGTTTTATTTTATATTATAAAATAATATTTTATGACTAAATACAAATTTTAGTAATATCTTTTATTTCTAAAATAGAATATATTGTTAATAAATATACGTTGTGTAAATATTGCTGTTTGCTACATATGTATTGTTGCATTGGTGCGTAAATGAGTAATTATGAGTGATAATGAGTAATAATGAGCAATTTCAGAGCTAATGTTGTCAAAGCTTGAAAAAACTGATATAACTGTTTTATTTTAATGGCTGTCCCTAATTCTAAAACATAGACCACAAAAACTTTTTGAATATTCAAATTTCAAATATATAAAATTTCAAAATATTCAAATAAAAAAAATAAACTAAATAAAAAATAAAAACCAATTAACACAGAAAAACTAAAAGTAACAGTCATCGAGTAAAAAATAAAATAAATAATGTATATGTATGTATGTATGTATATATTAGGGGTGTCAACGTTAACGCGTTAATATTTTTTTTACGCAAATTAATCGTTTGATAAGGTTTGATCCCAACTTCTTCCCGTCATCGCAGCGCGGAAGGTTATCTATCAGTGTGTGATGAGGATGCAGCGAACAGTGTTGCCAGGGTAGCGGCTGTGGCACAAGTGGCCGTAGGCTATTTTGAAAATACAGTCGCGGGAAAAATTACAGAGCCGTGGGTTGCGGTTTTTTGGAATGTATACCTGGCAACTTAAGAACGGAGAGGCGCTTGTAACATCACAAACAACGTGAGTTTCAGCCAGAGCATACAAAGCTTTACACAGCAGAAATAAACATGACAACAGCCACTATAGATTATATAAGATAATAAACACACGATTACGATAGGATATGGTTTCTATGTGATTTTCTTGAGATGAATGTGTAACTTACATCTGAAATGCTCATTTTTGCAGCGATATAAAAGGCTATAAAAAGCATATTTTAACAACAGTAAACAACCAAATTGCACGTGATCGCAAAAGGAAGTTATTACAAACACTCGATGGTGGTTTGAAGTGAGTTCTGAGTAAAAGTGTACTATTAATCTCATAATTTGTTTTATGTAGCATGATGCTAATGTTAGCTCTAATGCACCTGCATAACAGGTCCAATTCTTCTTCATAATGAATTTTGTCATAATACTTCATGTAAGGACGAAAGAAAATGTTTTGTTGTATTTATTTAGAAATACTTTTGATAATAGTTGGGTAAATGTATACTGGGATTGAAGCGATGTGGCTTGATAAACGTTTTATTGCCAGTATAAAGGCTGATAATGGCTGAATAAAAACAAATGAATAATGATAAAAGAATAATAAGGATTATGTCTAATATGTGGTGGAAATGTGAAAGGTTATGTTTCCTTAAACTAGTTTGTCATGCATTTGTTTATTTCAACACATTTACAGGTAAATCCTAGTATTTTAAATTTGTGATTAATCATGATTAATCACAGTCCATGACTGTGATTAACGCGATAAAAAATTTTAATCGATTGACAGCACTAGTATATATATATATATATATATATATATATATATATATATATATATATATATATATATATATATATATATATATACACACACACACACACATACAGGTGCTGGTCATATAATTAGAATATCATCAAAAAGTTTATTTATTTCACTAATTCCATTCAAAAAGTGAAACTTGTATAATGTATACATTCATTCCACACAGACTGATATATTTCAAGTGTTTATTTCTTTTAATTTTGATGATTATAAGTGACAACTAATGAAAACCCCAAATTCAGTATCTCAGAAAATTAGAATATTGTGAAAAGGTTCAATATTGAAGACACCTGGTGCCACACTCTAATCAGCTAATTAACTCAAAACACCTGCAAAGGCCTTTAAATGGTCTCGCAGTCTAGTTCTGTAGGCTACACAATCATGGGGAAGACTGCTGACTTGACAGTTGTCCAAAAGACGACCATTGACACCTTGCACAAGGAGGGCAAGACACAAAAGGTCATTGCAAAAGAGGCTGGCTGTTCACAGAGCTCTGTGTCCAAGCACATTAATAGAGAGGCGAAGGGAAGGAAAAGATGTGGTAGAAAAAAGTGTACAAGCAATAGGGATAACCGCACCCTGGAGAGGATTGTGAAACAAAACCCATTCAAAAATGTGGGGGAGATTCACAAAGAGTGGACTGCAGCTGGAGTCAGTGCTTCAAGAACCACTACGCACAGACGTATGCAAGACATGGGTTTCAGCTGTCGCATTCCTTGTGTCAAGCCACTCTTGAACAACAGACAGCGTCAGAAGCGTCTCGCCTGGGCAAAAGACAAAAAGGACTGGACTGCTGCTGAGTGGTCCAAAGTTATGTTCTCTGATGAAAGTAAATTTTGCATTTCCTTTGGAAATCAGGGTCCCAGAGTCTGGAGGAAGAGAGGAGAGGCACAGAATCCACGTTGCTTGAGGTCCAGTGTAAAGTTTCCACAGTCAGTGATGGTTTGGGGTGCCATGTCATCTGCTGGTGTTGGTCCACTGTGTTTTCTGAGGTCCAAGGTCAACACAGCCGTATACCAGGAAGTTTTAGAGCACTTCATGCTTCCTGCTGCTGACCAACTTTATGGAGATGCAGATTTCATTTTCCAACAGGACTTGGCACCTGCACACAGTGCCAAAGCTACCAGTACCTGGTTTAAGGACCATGGTATCCCTGTTCTTAATTGGCCAGCAAACTCGCCTGACCTTAACCCCATAGAAAATCTATGGGGTATTGTGAAGAGGAAGATGCGATATGCCAGACCCAACAATGCAGAAGAGCTGAAGGCCACTATCAGAGCAACCTGGGCTCTCATAACACCTGAGCAGTGCCACAGACTGATCGACTCCATGCCACGCCGCATTGCTGCAGTAATTCAGGCAAAAGGAGCCCCAACTAAGTATTGAGTGCTGTACATGCTCATACTTTTCAGTTGGCCAAGATTTCTAAAAATCCTTTCTTTGTATTGGTCTTAAGTAATATTCTAATTTTCTGAGATACTGAATTTGGGGTTTTCATTAGTTGTCAGTTATAATCATCAAAATGAAAAAAAATAAACACTTGAAATATATCAGTCTGTGTGGAATGAATGTATACATTATACAAGTTTCACTTTTTGAATGGAATTAGTGAAATAAATCAACTTTTTGATGATATTCTAATTATATGACCAGCACCTGTATATATATATATATATATATATATATATGTATATATATATATATATATATATATATATATATGTATATGTATATGTATGTATGTATGTGTGTGTTAAAGGGACTAAAAAAATAAATAAAAATAAATACATACATGCATATATATATATATATATATATATATATATATATATATAGACATAAAACTAAGTTCAAAATTCGAAAGTTTAACAACCCTGGTCTGTATTTGTGTACTTGGCATAGGTTGTTTATCTTAAAGTCAAATAAAGTAGAAGCTGAGTATCCTTTTCAATTTGATGTTGCTGTAAATCACTGTATTTGTTCCTGAGCTGTTGATCAGATTAAAACCGTCCACGAATGAATCCAACAATGTGTCAAACACAACTGAGTGGAAACCAATTAATCCTTGATCCTTTTAAATGCATTATCACACAATCAAATCATCCACCACGGGCGGCTGTGCAATATTTGCTGATGCTGGTCTTAAGAAAGTTATAATTGCCAGGTCAAGGTCTGCTGATGGCTGCTTTCATAAGATGTCATGACTCAAAACTATGTGGGGAACAGCCTTGAAGCTTCAAACCGCAAACACGATTACAGACTTGAACCGGCCATCAACTCTGGGCTGGCTTGTCTGCTTCTGCAAGCAATTAGTGGTCTGATGGTGACTCACAAACTCGAGCGGTTCAAAAAGCTTTTTGGGTGGCTTTTAATTAACGTTATATAAAAAAACAACCTGTTTATGTAACGCAGTGGCAAAGGACACTGAGCGTAGGGCGAAAAATTAGACAAAACAGTTCCTCTTCATTGGTCTGTGCAGTCCGTTTAGGACTTCGATTTCTCAGTAAAGCCTCAGGGGTCACAGGAAGTCCATTGATTTGGTCTAACGAGGGCTGTGATACAGTGGTCTGCAGCGCGTCTGGGGGAGGACGAGCTGATTTGATTAGCGAGTGATGGCTTTTGGTGGAAAAACAACAACATGTTACCTACAAGTGCTAAGTAGTATAAGTTTAGATAAAGATAGGGCTTAATTTGAACAATCTGGATCCAGCACCTCTGGATCCTATTTTAAATGATCTACCATCTCATATGGAGAGCAAAATGTTTGTTTTTTGGTGAATTCTGGTTTAAATTCTGCTCTGTATGGCCTACTTTTATGTCATTTTGAACAACACTTTTAGATGAACAATCCAAAGTTAAGAAAAGCATCATGTTGCATACCTTCCCTCTGTAGGCGAAAGCTCTCTCAGGTCATCCAGCGTGGGCAAAACGTTCAGAAGCTTCTTGTAGAGCACCAGAGGAAAGTGCAAGTCCACCACAGTGGAGTTATAGATAGCCAAACCACAGATGATCCCAATCAGGTGGAACCAATTGTGCTCCACAAAACACTGCAATGTACACAAACAGGCACTTTTACATACCGATGTCGTCAAGAATCCTTTATCTAACAGCCATCTTTCCATTATAACCCTTTAATTATCCAAGAATGTTTGTCTACAAATAGATCTCTCCGGCAGAGAAAGTAAATAAAACCCATTAAATCACGTGTAATTTTGTTTTGTACACAGCTGAGGTGTTCTGGAAGTCATCATGCCATATAGAAATCCATGTTTGCATGAAAACAGCTGAGCTGGCCCAGATATTTCAATATCAGCAGGCCGATAAGATTATCTGTTGATGTTCTCATTCACCTGGCACTATAGAATGCTGCAGGGATGATATATTTTTGCTGAGCAAAAAACTGAAACAACTTAGCATTTTAGCACTGGTTCCATCACCAAGAAGTCAATGTTTTTTTGAATGGGTTTTTGGTTGAAATAAGGCCTGTGGTTAACAAGCTCAAGATATTGTCATGTTTTTGCATTCTAAGACATCGAACACATCAGTAATATCCCCTCTAGTGATTTTTTTAGAGCTGTACTTGTCTTGAAAAAGTTGCTAACAAGTGGCTAAATAAGTCTATTAGGGCCCTTTGATTTAAAAATCAAATAAAAAAAATTAAATCAAATTTACTGTATAATGCAGAATGTCACGGAATTTGCCAAATTTTGAATGGATACATCAAAAGTAGGTCAGTACACTTAAATCAAAATGTGATATGGACTAGTGTCTCTGTGTGAATGAATGGCACAGACGCACAGTTTTAGCCTCTGCCGCCTCTGGTTTCAGGTGTTTTCTGCCTCTGCCTTCTCAATATATGAGTATATGAAGTATTAACACATCAACATGATCTCTAGAACTGCTCTTAGAGTCACTTCATGAGCATTTTACCGTTTCTTTTGAGTAAAACTATCATCATATCATATACAAACAGAAACCTAAAGGTCTTCACAGCAACCCGTCAAAATAAAAGTTTGGTTTAACTTGAAGAAACCGTGACAGAAATAGTACTTAATGTAATAATAGTACTACTACTACTAATGAAATTATTATTAAAACATTATTTTCAAAGGAATATTTACCAGAATTTATTTAGCAGAAAAATGGAAATACACAACACAGCATTTCTGGAAAAAAAGAGAAATAAATAAAATAATAATATTATTTTTAATAAAATCAATTAATTAGAAATGCTTGATTATTCATATTTAATTAAGCCATTAAAATGTAATACAGAAAATATATAGTAAACAGAATTTGGTAAAAATAAAACATATTTCATAGGGCCTTAAAAACTAAATTTTTGTTAAACTTAAGACATTGCTGCTTAATATTGTAAGCTCCATGATTTCAATTAATTACACATGCTTTCTGATGAATACAATTTAATTTAACCACTAAAAGCGAGTCTAGAAAAATTAAAATGGAAATACAGAATCCAGAAAAATTAAAGCGGAAAAAAATAAAACTGAATTTGGGAAAAAATAACAGATTTCATAAGGACCTAGTCTATAAAGATTGTTGGGGACATTAAACGTCATTACACTGAACAGGTAAACTCATTTACTCACTAGTCGCTTTCACTGACTTATTTGTGTTTATAATGACGTTCCTACAAACTATTCCAACTCAAACTTTCAGGGAAAATGTTTGTAATTAAAGACTGAAAGAGCTGATGGATGTTTAATGGTGGTGATGTTGAAATCATGCAACCATGGTGTGGTTTGTACATTTAGCTTTTTTACTTGTACTTAGGCTTCAAAATTCATAAGAGTTGTGTTAATTTGTGAAGATTATCGTGATGAAAAAACTTGTAAGAATCATAAACTTTTGTTGGTCACAGAGCTTATTTTCTGCAATAATCCAATGGTAAAATCCTATTGGGTTTTTGTAGAGGGAACCAGCCTGGCTGGCCAACAAAATCAACGTCATCACTGCAGCACTGTATTGTTACCTGTGAACAACAGCTTTGAAGGACACATGCAATTCATCCTTCAGGCTCTTCCTATCAAACACTGCATCTAACATTAAGACTGGAGTACAGTGCATATGCAATTAAATATTGTTTTGCATTCAAATTATATCGGAGACATTTTATCACATTTACTATAAATCTTTTTCAGTATCTTAGTACTATGTTGAATTTTGTGATAATAACTAAGCTGAACTCACTTTATCAGAGAACCACAGCAGATTGGACTCTGAATATTGGGTGAACATGCCATAGATTGGATCCATCAGCTCTTTCAGCAGGAGCAGGAAGAACTCCTTAGTGACTCCTCCAGCATCCACAGCTTCCTCTCCATCAAAGATGACCTGCGATGATCAGTAAATCTCTGTTAGTCAACTTATTTCTAAGTGGGTGGTCTTGGCCAAAATATGCTACAATATGGACCAGACAACAGTCTGGCATTGGGATGATAAAGACAAACCTTAAGCGGCTTCTTCAAGTCTACGTCATTGTAGACTGTGAGCTCCCGGAGAGCATCGCTGACTAAGTGGTTCCTTCGTACATGAAGAACCAAGAAAGGGTTTCTCGCCAGCAAAGGTTCCATAGTCAACAGCATGAAGACGTTGTGCAAGTTAGCGCCGCTTACTGCCATCTGAACAGTAATCAAGCAGGCAAAACTAGTCAAAGAGGCTGAATAATAAGAGTCAAGAGTCAAGAATCATAAATCATAGAAATTTCATAGCAGGTAGAGCAATTTCTCTGTATTCACTCTGAAACCAACAGCAAATCAAGATTTTGCAAGGCTGTACCATGGACTAATGCAATATGTACACCTTAACTTCCTATTAAGATATTTTCTGAAAGAAATTAATATTTTTATTCAGCAAGGATGCATTCAATTTATAAAAATGAATAGTACAGACTCTCAAATTTGTTTTTATTTCAAATAAATGCTGGTTTTTTTTTACTTTCTATTAATCAGAGAATCCTAACAGAAATGTATTGCAATTTCCTCAAAAACATTAAGCAGCATAACTGTTTTCAAGATTGATAATAAGCAACGTTTCAGAGCAGCAAATCAGCATGTCAGAATGATTTCTGAAGGATCATGTGACACTGAAGACTTGAGTAATGATGCTGAAAATTCAGCTTTACATCACAGAAATAAATTACATTTGAATATATTCAAACAGAAAACAGTTACTTTAAAATGTAATCATTTTTCAAAAATGTTTTTACCTGCATTTGCAGCTCAGCATCTGTTTGCAGCACGGTTGTCTTGGCTTGCGCGTTCAATATGAACGGATAGGCACATAACGTGACAGAACCCTGGGAAATAAGATTCAGATTATCAAGCTGAGACCATCAAAACCGTCTAAAAATACATTTACATAGAGCTATTTAACCAACATACCTGCACTGGAGGGTATCTCATTTTCTGCAACAAGATAAAACAAGGAATTATGTTATTTTTCAGCTTGGTATAATCAAAATTTGAGGCTTTTTTTGTGTAACTATGACATTTTGTATGCACAATGGGGTCTGGCTCATGTTCACATTAACTCAGCTTTTGCAGTTCATCTGCAAAAGGAAAAGTGACATGGAAATCTACGTATGTGCAGTGATATACGCACAATATCAGCTTTACGCAGAAACCATTTGAGGTAGTCTTCCTGGATGTCCACTAGGGTGGCGATGTCAGGGATGTAGAAGTGGTTGTATTCCACATGATGGGCTTTAAGATTGACCTGCACCAAAATAGTCGGGTCAACACTTGGTTTATCATTTAACAACGCAAACTAAATTACACAAGCTTGTCTGTAAAAACAGAAGAAAAACAGCAATTCAGCTCTGATGCTGGGAAATATTCAATCAAATAGCTTATTACTTAGTTCATCATTTACTTATTAAACTGTTTTGTGGTTTTTCACTGTACCTTGTGTAGCTTCTCCAGCAGTCGCAGGGCGGCACTGGTGTAGCTCTCCTGAAACACAGGTATCAGGAGCGCCTTCCCGCCAGTCAACAGAAACACAACAATGCTTTTGTACATCTCCACTAGTCTGGTGAAAACCTCGCAATCCATTAGAGACCACCAGTTATCTGAGAAACGAGAATAAGATTCATTTCAAAAGCCCTTTTGATATTGAACTCTGATAAACTTTGTAACTAAGCAACTAATGGTGTTGCTAGGCAGTGGAATATGTGCATACCGAGGACTTTGCTGGGGTTGGCGTCCAGTCTGAGGATGGCCATGGCTAGAGGGATGGTGAGAGAGATGTAGTTTTTGGAGTCCTGGAGAGCGGGACATTCAGACAGGATCAGGTAGATCCGCATGGCTTCCACGTCAGGAGGAGAACAGGGCAGCTGGGGGATCAGGAGACTCTCAAAGCTCTTCGTGGCCTAGAAGAACACATTTATGAGCTGTTTATTATTAAAAATACACTTAAACAGACTAAGATCAGTAAGATCCGCAAGATTTTTTCCCCCTGAGGACAGTATGGAGTATGCCATCACTAGGAGGAAGATCATTTGAAATCAGCATCAAAATCATAACAAATATATTTTATAGAGTGTGCTTTAAAATATATGGTAGCACAAATTATTTCTTCTATTTTAAAAAGATTTGTTTATTTGCAAAAACAGATAACTCCATTTTTTTAAAAAATTTTCAAATATGTTTGTATTGTTTTATTTTATTAGTTAGCTGTATTTTTTAGTTATTTTTTAACCTAATCAAAATAACCCAACTAAAGTTTGATTGAGATTAATTGGAATGCACAATGAAAAAACATGATTTTTGAAAATTGTTGAAATTTTTAAATTAGCTTAAAGCATTAATTAAATTAATGCAAATAAACTCCTCATGTATATGTATGTATATATATATATATATATATATATATAATTTCTTAAGCTGAAATAATGCATGCATGAAAAAAAAAATCCACAAAAATATTAAGCAGTTTTCTACATTCTTAATAATCAGAATGTTTCTCGATCATCAAATCAGCATATTAGAATGATTTCTGAAGAATCATGTGACACTGAAGACTAGAGTAATGATTAAAATAGAGAAAAGTTACTTTTATTGTAATAATATTTCACAATATTACTGTTTTATAGAATTTTTGCTGAAAGATAATGCAACATTAGTGAGCATTAGAGAAACATTGAAAGAAATCTTACAGACTGCAAACTTTTGAACGGTAGTGTATAAAAAGAGCTATGATTCCTTTAATTAGATTGAAAAGTATACCAACTTTCACCAAGGCTTTGAATGTTTTAGAAACCTGATAACGTCTGCAGCAGAGTTACTGCCTTCCAAGTATGCAGTGCTTTAAAGACCTAAATAAATGATGAGAGGAAGCCAACATTTCAAACGCACACACCTGATCCAAAAGTCTTGCGAAGGCTGGTTTCATCATCGTCGCAAAAAGCAGCCTAACAGCATTAAAATCGATGCCCGGGACTTTGGGGTTGGTTTTGAAATGTCCATCATCACTGTGAAAACAGCAGGTGGAAATTAGTGTCCAAATGGTTTGAAATAAGCCGTGAAGTTACACATTATGAAATCTGATATTGTACTAATCTAATTTACTAATTGAAGATTTTAAAAATGGTTAGTGTTTGCTGAATTAGTTACTATATTAGTTAAAACTGTTTGGAAACAACAGTGAGATTTAGTATCTCCAAGCAAGTGCTGAGTCATGGCCTGGGAACTAGTTAAGGAACAGATGAACAAATAGATGGATCGGAGGTGAGGAGATTTAAGGTCTTTCCTCTCCATTGCTCTTTATCTGTGTCTGTCGCTCTGAAGGGATGAAAGCAGGATCACACGCTGGGTGTAAATACAGAGCCGCAGGTGTTTAAGCCTGATGCTGATCCCTGCACTACAGAGCAGTGAACCCCACACGCATGAGCACATGAAGCAGAGTCAGTGTATTTTGAGCATGACAGGGTAAGATGACTGATCTATAATAAACGACCTGTCACACACCAAGACATGTTATTAATACGAGTCCAGTTTCAATGAGATGGCAAGATGCGTTTAACCTTTACATTCAATCCAGTCCGATTCAAATCATTTAGATTCCATTAGACTCCTTCAGCTAAATCCAATTACAGATTTGATTTGACTTGATTCAGTTTAATAGAATCTTGTCCATTTGAATGCGATTCAATTGATCTGATTCATTTCAACTTGTTTCTAATGTATTTAATTAGATTCAACTGGATTTGACTGATCTGATTCATTATAATTCAGTTTAGTTGGAGTTGAGCAATCGGACTCATTTCAAATCAATTCAGCTGCAATTGACTGTTCTTTTTTTGTCAATTTGAGTCATCTAAAAAAGTAAATAATCTAAAATGTAATTTAATTTAACTATTGATTACTGTTTTGATTCAAATCCATTCCAATCCAACTTGATTTGATAGATCAAACTAAGTTGAATCCAATTACATTTGTTTTTTGGTCAAAAGGGTTAATTGTGGTGCAATTAAGACTTAGTTGATGTAATTCAATCCAAAACCAATTCGATTCATTTCAATCTATAAAAATAAAGCTGCACAGCCAGTAGTGCAAATTTCTGACTTACAGAAACTTCTACACTGCAGCTGATTTAAATAAACTAGAGTTTAAATAACTTAAATAAATCTAGAGTTTAATGTGTGCTATAGAGTCCATGGCACCATGTGTTGCTCCAAATGCCCGTCAACCCAGCGTTGGGACATGTGCTCAGCAGAGTTTTAATCACATACACAAAACTGCATTTTAAAATGAAGATTTGACCTCACAACCCATAATACCCCGCCTGAACACCAGCAACACCAGTTGTTCCTTATGTAACCAGATAATCTCTTGAAATGTTTTCGGCTGCAGTGCAGATTATGAACATCGAGGACTGCATCAGGCTGAATGAGGAAGAACGATTCTCTCATCAGATAAAGATATCCATCAAGTCCCATTTGCTCTGTAGGAGGGACTGCTCTTTTACAGAAAGAGCTGTAACCGAGAGCTCTGCTGGTGTCTACAAAGAATTTTCCTACTGACGTTAAGCAGAAGTCACCGATGCGCCCTGCTCTCCATGGCGTCACCCTGTGCGCATACGCTTACTGGCAAAGCAGAAACATCTTAACTGCTCACCTTTGGTCCAAAAAGCTGGCATTCCAACATGCAGTTGAGGAAAACAGGAGTATGATGTCACTAGATGGGGAGGAGTCAAGAGATTTGAATTCAGCATCAAATAACAAATATTTTATACAGTATGTGCTTTAACAGATATATCACAACTGACCTCATTTATTTATTTTTGCAATTTAATAGCATCTCTTTTTTTTTGCAAGGATGTATAAAATTGTTCAAAAGTGACATTTAGCTGTTACAAAAGATTACTATTTCATATAAATGCTTTCTTTCTATTCATCAAATAATCATTACTGCTATGAAGCAACACAACTGTTTTTAACACCGATAATAATAAAGTAATATGTTTGTTGAGCAGCAAATCATCATATTAGAATGATTTCTGAAGGATCATGTGACACTGAAGACTGGAGTAATGATACTGAAAATTCAGTTTTTATTACAGGAATATATTACAATTTAAAATCTATTCAAATAGAAAACTGTGGATTTAATTTGTCATAATATTTCCCAATATTACTGCTTTGACTATATACTTGATCAAATAAATGCAGGCACTTTTGTCAAAAACAGACTGAATGTTAGTGTTTGTCATTCTATGAATCTTTGAAATAATAAATGGTTGCCAAGTGGAAGATTTCAGCGAGGCTTCTGTCATAACTGTAATCAAAGCGGATAACGTCACAAACTCACTTGGTGATGTTTGAATCGCTGTTGTCATGGAGCTTCATCCTCCAGCTGTCCAGACTCTCAGAATTAATCAGAGAGATGCTTTTGGTGGTATTCATAATGCGGAAATCCTCGGGACAAGATGAACCCTGTTCTCAAACACACAAACAAACAAACACTTAGAAACATAATATTCACAATATACTCCAAGTATAAATACAACAAGATGGATTTAACATTAACTGGTCTACTAAAGAAGAAATAAAACATCACATCAGTTAGAGCAACAGCAGTGTTTTTTGTCATGTCCTGTAAGCCCATTATATTGATGAAACGGCGCCACCATGTGGATAAGAGCAGGTACTGCCCTCCTAGCAGACACTTTTTTATTTTCACAAGAGCAAATGTAAAACTGCCTAAATGTAAATATTAAAATCACACAGAAGCTAGTAGTATGAACAAGTACTGACAACACTTTATAATTTGTTAAAAAATATTGAAGAATACACTAATTTATTGAATATTCTTGTAAAGGAAACATATCCAAACAATCAGTACAGCATCAGCTGTGGTGTTTCACAGCTCTAATGACACTCCAGTGAAAATCAGCATGGTTACCTCCTTAGTAGACAACAACAGGAAATTGTGATCACCTCCACTGTGAATTTTACAGATGGTGTAGCTCTCGCCTTCTGTAGACAAAGAACATAAGTGGTTCCTTTTATACAGTAGTTATATAATAACAAAGCATATGAGTTCAAACTGTTCCATAAAAGAAGCAACAATACTAGAATGGATACCAGGCACTTTTCTGCAAAATGCATACTTACTTTATGTTAAAAGTGTTCAATCATTTCAATAGTATCTGCATGCAGGACAGATGACTTTATAAAAACATCTGAATGAGAAGATGTTTTACAAATTACAGCCTCATTTACAAATTATTACTATTTTTACACATCCAAACATACCAAATTGTCCATTCAACCTTCTATGCAGTCATCAAAACAACACACACACACACACACACACACACACACACACACACACACACACACACACACACACACACACACACACACACACACACACACACACACACACACACACACACACACACACACACACACACACACACACACACACACACACACACACACACACACACACACACACACACACACACACACACACACACACACCTGAAAGATCTAGCCATCAGATGAATCACAAACCAAACTGCAGATACTCTTCAAAGCTGTCTATTTATATCTGACCATCCCTGCATGGACACACGGTCTCTATAACAATTCCTATCACTCCAGTTAGAGGACTGATTATTCACTCCCTCAAAATAGCAGACCCTCTATATCTGCTCCAGATGGAAAACCATTAAGGCATGGTACCACAAAACAAAACACTCAACTATGGTGAAATTATATGGAGGTTTTTCATTCATTATAGCCTTGTACTAAAATCCACATGAGTGTGCTCAAATTTACCTCTATTCAAAATACAGAAAGTGCGACTGCAAATTTTTTTTTTTTTGGAACAGCTGACGTCTTAACTGTTTTATTCTTTTATTCATATTTATTTCTTCAAAAGGAATTCACATTAAAGCTCTAATATGAATGTTAAATACATACTTAGGCATGAAAAAAATCTTGGGGCCTAAACAGGACACATCAGCATGAGACAGCAATTCTATAAAAGATCTGTGGTTGATCTACTGACAACGCACAAATAAAAGAGCACAGGTGCAGCCGGATCCTTTCCATAATGACCAACACAATCCACCAAGAGCAACACAAATTAGCAACTATCACAGCCTTGTCAAGCGCAAAATGAGATAAAACATTTTTGGGCATTAAATAATGGTGCAAATGAGTAAATTAACATTTGGCATTTATTTAATCCATTCAGAATATACAACAATGGTCTGGTAAACATACTTGTGTGTGCATTTCCAAAGCACAGGGGTTGGAGATTCCTGACAGGAAGTGGGCTCTTAGCATTTCCTCTGAGGCCTGTACCCAGCTGGCCCTGAGTGTTGGAGCCGAAAGCGTAAACCAGACCAGTGGAGGGCACGAATGCCAGGGTGTGGTGCCTGTGACGTACACACAGAGATATGCTGTCAAATATCCCTTCTCATACTTATCTGATGACTGCATGCACAAACTGAGGTATTTATTAACCAGATGAACTACTGCATTTTGAACACTTGTTTATGGAGGAGTATAATTACTATTCGGCAATAAATGGCTCTGTACTTAGTGCAATGTAAATCACTTTGGATAAAAGAGTGTGCCGAATGACTATTAGTCAGTTTAAAACATGTTTTGTGTTTACATCATATTTCTGTTCCTGTAATTTCTGTCACACAGCAAAACACATGGCTGCATAAAATAGTTTGATTAATTTCAATAATTATCTACTGTATACTAATGATTAAAGGGATAGTTCAACCAAAAATGAAAATTGAATTACTCACCCTCATGTTGTTCTAAACCCGTAAGGCCTTCGGTTATCTTCGGAACACAAATTAAGATATTTTTGATGAAATCCAGGAGCTTTCTGACCCTGCATAGACAGCAATGGAACTGCCATGTTCAAGGCCCAAAAAGGTATTAAGGACATCATTAAAACAGATTTCACCAAAAATATCTTCTTTTGTGTACTCAAGATAAACAAAGGTTTATTATTTATTTGCATTTTAAGGGCATGCCAGCAACAAGGCTATTTTCATGGCAAACTCAGAATAAATTACACAAGGTATACAAATACCAAACGTTTCCAATCTACGACTAGACAAAAATTCTAAAATACATTCAGGTGATACATTTTTAAATAAATCAGTTAAATACACCTCTGAATAAAACCGTTGTCTATTTAGATAAAGTCTAACGGGTTTGGAATGACATGAGGGTGAGGAATTAATGACAGAATTTTCATTTTTAGGTGAACTATCCCTTTAACATGTATGGTTTTTCAGTGGATGCTGATTTCCAGAGATCAGGATCACATTCATTTATTTTTAAACTGTGTTTTTTTTATAATTTACACTACTGTTAAAAAGTTTAGGAAGATTAAAAGATATTTTAATGTTTTTGAAAGATCTTATGCTCACCAAGGCTGCAATTATTTGACCAAAAATACAGTAAAAACAATAATATTGCAAAATAGTATGATTGAAAATTGTTTTCTATTTATATTTTAAAATATAATTTCAGCATTATTACTCCAGTCTTCATCGTCATATGATCCTTCAGAAATCATTCTAATATGCTGATTTGATGCTCAAGAAACATATCTTATCATCAGTGTTAAAAACACGTGCTGTGTAAACCATTACATGTTTTTCAGGATTCTCTGATAAATAGAAATTTCATTTGAAAAGAACAGCATTTATTTAAAATAGAAATATTGTGTGACATTATAAATTATGTTACTGTCACTTTTGATCAATTTAATGCTTCTTTGCTAAATAAAATTAATATTGCATTGATAATAAATTGTATTAAAACTGTATGAATATACAACGGTTACTCGAAAATACTCAAAAATATGTGCATTATCCATATGGTGTTAGTATGTTTTGGAAATGACACAAATTAAAGCAAACACTAAAGGAAATCAGCACATTCACCAGTCTAAAACAGATGGACACAGAAATGTGCATCTGGTCTAGTACATATACTTACCGCCCACAAGCGATCTGAGACACCTCAGTGCCCATGAGCTCCATAACTCTGCGTGGAAGAGGCTCATTTCTGGTGGAATCGTGGCCCAGCTGTCCTCTTGAACCATTTCCAAATGTGAACAGACCCCCTTCCTGAAGCAAACACAGCACAAACAGCAATGCTTCAATGCTCAGGATTGAAAATGACAAATACAATTGAACAACTTTCCATATTAATTTACTATAGTTCAACAGAAATTCTTATCAAAACGTCTTCAGACAGTAACTAAGAAAAGAATAATGAACACTAATGGATGTTCAAATAACTAGAGCAATTAGACTCAAATTCAAACTTTTACATTTGGATACACATGTAAAATATTGCTAAAGGGCAACACTGTTTTGCATTAAAACTAGTTTCGAATGTGTTTTTCAGCACACTGCTATACTTTGGCTGTAATGATCAATACCTTTGTCAAGGCAGCGGTGTGCTCGTCTCCACAGCTGATGTACACCACCTTCTGTGACCGCAGGAACTTGATGTGACAGGGAACAGCCCGGTCTATGAGATCATAAACAGAAATTATGCCCCGTTTATTCCTATTCAATTTGGACAGATAGGCAAATCCTATATAAGTACTGTTTCAAGTCCATTGCAGAATTCAAACTAGCAATCTTTTGGTTACCAGATTTTTAACCTCTGGGTCAGCGTGTGCGTTTTACCTTGCTCGTCATTGAGGCCCAGCTGCCCTGCGCTGTTCTTCCCCCAGCCGAACACGGCTCCAGACAGAGACAGGGCGAAGCTGTGGTCTCCTCCAGCGCTGATCTGAGCCAGTGGGATCCCACACAGAGATTTGAGCGGTTGAGGAGACAGAGTGCTGGGCTCTCCCTTCCCTAAACCCAGCTGACCGCTGGAGTTCTCACCCCATACAAACAGCTGACCATCTGAGACGAGAAGGACAGCGGGAAAACCTCATTTACTGGCACAGCAGAAGTACAGCAGAAAACAAAACTATTGATAAATCTGTGAACGTCTGCTCTTACCTTTTGAAAGTGCTATGCAGTGTTGGTTGCCACACATTACTTGTGAGATTTGATGCTCGTACAACTTTTTAATCAACCTAAAGAGATACATAAACAAAGTTCTGGACTACATCTCCTAACAAATGCACCTGGTTAACCAACTGCTAAATAAAAATACATACAAAATACATACATTTATACATATTCATATACAGTGATGACTAAGTCCACATTTTTTTTTGCAGTTTCTGCATCAATTGTGGGAGGGAATCTATGAAATTTAGAGGAATGGATTTAACATTTTGATTAATTAATTATCAAATTATCAATTTAAAAACTCAATTCACTGAAATTCAAAGGGGAAACATGTAACTTCTAAACAGATATTACATTCTCAACCATTTTTTAGACATTATAAAATAATTATATATTTTTATATAATAATCAAAATTATGTATTTTGAGGGAGCTACACATCTGTGCAAAATCCACGGCAGAAGGTGTTATATAAATAAATATTAAAATCCCAGGAGTACCTTACATATTCCTTGTTGCATAACTACTTATTCATTTTTAATAGTTTCTGAAATTATTGTGGGGGAAACCTGCAATTTTGAGGAATGGATTTTTTTTTTTATATATAAATAGAAAAGTATGTAAAAGGGTCAAAGGTCCAAGCAGGTGGATGCATTGTTGTAATGTAATGTTGTAAAAAGTTAAATATGGTGACAGCTTTATGTTAAATGAACCTGAGAGTACTGCATTATTATTGGTAGCTGAAAGCATTATCAAAGTATCCAAAATATTTAATAAAAAAATTCTTGATTTACTAACTGACCAAGAATCTCACACTCAAATGCCAGTGGCCTTGATCTCATCACCACCACGAAACCAAATAAATAACCCTTAATCATTAACTCGCTCTGGCCACATTGCGCTTGTGAAATCATTCAAATAACAAGATGACAAGTGATGTTTGCATTCAAATGAAGGGCTGCGTGTCAGGAAATGTTGTTTTATCTGTTGTGGGTTATTCAGCAGTACTAGAGCCACAACAGAACAGAAGAGCTTTCAGTAATAGCACATTATAACTATCATTAAATCCAAATCACTTGCGTTCGGGAGCCCCCTGCGGTGTGAAAGGCCCCATGCAGGGACCCCCTCACGAGCACAAGGCAATTAAATCCTCATTAGATTCCCCTATCTAGAGCAGACGTTACAATGCAAAGGAAGCAGCATCTGACAAAGCATTTACACCACAAATGAGGAACGTATAAATGTAATAACAGGAAGCAATGCATCACATGCTTGAAACTTGAGTGTTGAATGTTCTCATGTACAGCTGACAGAAAACAAAACAGAAACACTGAATTATGAGTCTGCAGATCACCATATATAGTGTTTTGGTGAACTATTCCTTAAACTCTGCTTCATAAAATGTTCTTCTTTATTCACAAAATTTTGCATAAAGTGTGTAACGTTTCACCTGGGCACGCGGACCGCCTCTTCAGCTGTACCCAGACCGAGCTGCCCTCCTTCTCCTGCCCCCCAGGCAAACACCTGCCCCTGCTCGTTCACCGCCAGAGAGTGAGCCTGCCCACACGACACGCCGGCGATCTTCTGAGCATCCAGAGCTCCTACCAGCTCTATGAGAGACACACAAACAGCCATTAGATTACAATATCACTCTCCAGAATTGATGATTGATACACATCATTCATATCCTATGTACAGGTTTACTGCAGACACTGCTAGATTTGCTCTGTGCTCTGTGTTGGCTATATTGTTTTTGAAAGATTAAAATATTAGAAACCCCTGTACCCAAATTTCAGGTTTTTGTTTTTAAAGAAAATTTATACTTTTATTCCACAAGAATGCATTAAATTTATCAAAATTGACATTTATAATGTTACAAGAGATTTCTATTTCAAATAAATGCTGTTATTTTGAACTGTGTTTAAGAATCATTAAAAAAGTTTTCAACAAAAATTGAGCAGCACGACTCTTGACAACATTGATGATCATAAGAAATGTTTGTAAAGCAGAAAATCAGCATATTAGAATGATTTCTGAAGGATCATGTGACACTGAAGACTGAAGTAATGATGCTGAAAATTCTGCTTTGCATTATAGATTTTTTTTATATATATATATATATTCAAATAGAAAGGTTATTTTAAATTATAATATTTCAGAATATTACTGTTTTTACTATTTTTGATCACATAAATGCAGCCTTGGTGAGCATAAAAGACTGAGTAGTGAACATGGGTAGTGTATATTTACAGAACAAGTTGTGTGGCATCAAAACAATGTCACATCATGCAATCTTCTCACCAAGCCGTCACCAAAATAGCACTGGCTTTATGGAAACCAAAAACAAAACAAAAAAAATCCCCTATGGGGTGTGAATGTGGTAAGACCAAACTGAGTGCCTTCTTAACCAAAACAGCATCGGAAGAAACTTTAATTCTCTAAAAACAATATGTAGGGCATTCCAAACTAATGTGAAAACATGTTCCTCGCAAGAGCTTTTCATTGTAGCACCTAAATCAAAAATCATCTGCATCTATATAATCTGCAATCCTGATGGGAGGGGAAAAAAGAGAATAATTGCTCAACATCTGTTAAGAATTTCATGCTTAACATAGTAAATAATAGCCAATAGAGCTATTTATAAAAAAAAATAATAATAAAGAACAAAACCTCACCAGAATGCATTTCCACAATGCAAACCTTTCAGGAACCAACACAATATGCATCATTCTTCACATTATATTCATATACAGTTTCTTAAATCACTATCCGTTTTCTGCGCTGGACATAGAGTAGATTTAACCAAGCATTAATGCTTTTTTTCTAATGTATCAACTAGTTTCTTGGCTTCATTTACACATCCCTCGTACCAACTCACATAACAGGGCCTTCTATCGTACAAATGGTGCTATCTTATTAGCACAGACATGTGAGAGTCCGTCTGCTGCTTGGAATTGTTTTCTTATAAACCGGATTAGCAGCCCTGGACTGTTGAGTCCCAGTGCATGCTGGATAAAACAAGATCTGCTGTCATCAATGACTGTAAATGCAGTTTAATACTGTGCAATAATAATAGCATGATCAAACAAGCAATGTTTTTATAGGACTATAGCCAGGGCAAATGATTAGTTTGCCACCTCATTTATGAGAAAAATGCCAAATTATATTTCGATTTTAGGTGTGCCAATATACAGTCAAACCAAAATGTATTCAGACACCTTCAACATTTCTCACATTATCACAGTTTATTCGCTATAGTTTAGAAAATGGTAATAAAACATGACTAGAACTCAGAGTTAAACTGTGTAAAAATTCTTGATCATGTCAGATAACTTTGTGAATTAGGTTGAATAGCTGTCAGCTGTTAAATTTAAGTACACAATTAGATAATACCAATTTAGCTCAACCAATCACCAAGCAATGCTTCATTTTGTTCAATCTGTGGTGTAAAAAGAAAAAAATTTAAAGAAAAAACATTTAAGCAAAACATGGTCAGGTCAAAGTGTCTGAATAATTTTTGGTCCCACATTTTTATTAATTTTACTGGTAGTTTACTGTATTTTTGGGTATAATATGTCAGTTTACTTTATTTTGCTATCCTCACTTACATAAATGAACTATAGTGTCCTGCACCCACTAGTGATGCAAAGTACAATTCATTTCTGTGAACTGGTTCTTTTCGGACAGATTGGCTCATTGAACCGGTTCAAAAAGCCGATTTATCGATTCCTGACGTCAAGCAATAACGTCTCTACGCATTTCTTTTCTAACAACTCAGTGCGCCATGTTGTATCAACGAAAAATTCTAATTAGTCATTTGTGTCAACACATATTGAAACATTCAAAAAGTAAAGTTATTTGTGTGAAAGCATACTGCTGATTATTGCCATAGTTCACTTAAGTTAATGGTGTTTGTGGTCACAGTTTCATTCGCGGATCCTTTTTGTCAGATACGACTGACTGATCAATATTGACTAGCCTACAACTTAGATAAGATACCTAAAAGTGTCACACCTACAGCACACATTACAGACATTGATGCACAAACGCGGATATGTTCTACATGTCTACAGTATAAAGAATGAGTAAATCAGTCTTATGAACTCCTTGATTTCGCTTAAGCAATTTTAAATATAATATGCATGCACAATAAACTATAGTAAAAGTATTTACATCACTTGACAGAAAGGTTTTTGCAGGTTTTAATAAAATGTAAATTAATAACAGTCATAAGTAAGCATATTTCCAGTACGCGCCTCAAGCTTGCACAGTATCGTCAACTCGCTCATCAGAATCTTCGGTAATGATCGGCAAACTTCGTCACGGCTCATTCGGTTCTTGAGTCCTCAGTAATCCTCGGCAAACTTCGACAGTTGGTTGAACCGGATCATTTGGTTCTTTTTGAGTTGGACGTGCTACTTCGGCTGTGCACCCTGCATCATCAAACCGGAACTAAAGTTCGATTCAGTTCGATTTATGAAGCGGCTCGACCGTTTACTTCCTAAGAACCGGCTCAAAAGAACGATTCGTTCAAAAACCGAACATCACTAGCACCCACTAGTAAAAAAAAATATCAAAAATGATATTTGGTGTCTGAATATTTTTTGGTTTGACTGTATATATTGTGCTTACATGCAATTGTAACATAAAACTTTATTTTCCACGATGTACAGTACGTTCAAACTGAATTTATGGCAAAGGCACATTATAAACATTAGAATCGAGTTTTAAATCATTATAAATGGGTTCCAATCATTTGAAAATAATGGAATAATAGGTGTGGTGTGAATATTCGAATCTAATATTTAGCATCAGCTACACAATCCTAATGTCTAAGTCTATTTGTTGGGACATCACAGGCTTTTTGGAGAGATATGAGCATCAGTTTATGTCAGTTACCTGGCCTCCATCCTCCCTTGTCATGGCCCAGCTGACCGCAGCTGTTAGAGCCACAGGCGTAAACGCTCCCATCATGCAACAGGAAGAGCGAGTGTTGGCTGCCGCACGCAACTTCTTTAAGACCCCTCCCGTCGAACATGCAACAGCTCCTCGGCTCAAAGACAAAGGCCTCCGACGCCCCGATGCCCAGCTGACCCGAGGCACTGCTTCCCCAGCACAGCATCATGATTCACACATAAAGAGGGAGAGAGATGGAAGGGTCCGGAATCAGGGAGAGCTCCTAGGCTGTACCGCCTTGCCGTCTCCGCCTGTATGTGACGGATCTGGAACAGAACACAAAGTCTGGTATGAGACACTAGAAAGCAAATAGGTGAGAAATCAGTAGAGGGAAGGGAAGAGGTCACACCCCATTCCTGTTTCCATATTGGGCAGTGTGTGTGTAAATGACAGCTAGTGCAGATGGCCGGGCCCTTGAGACAAGAATGCAGATCATAAACCACCTGGTGTGGTTAAATAAAACCACAGATTTACTAATCCATCTGTCTAACTCCAAAACCTACTGAATCATCACAATTCATTGGATTCACTCTGTAAAACATGTACTCATAAAAGTGGGCGTTTATGTCTCGGCAGGGGACAGATTTCTGTACTCAGTTATCATACTAAAAAAATTAATGGCAAATTGGACCATTCGAAATATTTTTAAATGTATACATTTTTAAATGTATAAATGGGTAACGTTACTGCTGAACGCTCGAATACATTTTCTATAGAATAGGAGTGTTCCGAGAATTCGAATCTAATGGCTGGAGAATCATAGGCGTGTTCTGAACGTTCGTATCATATTTTTGAGCATCATGAACAAATTCAGAACGTTGGAATCTAATTGTTGGGACATCATATAGGCGCGTGTCGAAATAACAAATGATTGGAGACGTGTGCGTTCCGAACATTCGACTTCGTGCGTGTTACTGGCGCGTTCTGAAAGTTCGACATTCAAATCGATTTTATGAACGTCATGGGCGTTTTCCAAACCTTCTAATCAAAAGTACCTATGATGGTCAGAAATGTCTAGATAAGCAGCACGCTAGGTTTAGAAACAGCAGAAATCTTCCATATGTGGGTCCAGTCCAATCTGAGTTCGGCCTGTAAGAACCAGCCTGACACATTTCATGTCTTTAATAAGCCAAATCATGATGTAGTTCATATACTGCAGATATTAATACTCAAACATCTCATCGGACTGTACATGCGTGAAATACAGTACCTCAATACTAATATTCAGGATAATATCAGGACAAACTGACACCTAACTGCGCACTGACACTAAACTGTCATCACGCTAATGCAGTCCCCTTCTAACACAAGTCAAAAATAAACAGGGAGGTGATTTAAAGCAGATAATCTTACCTGGTAATATGCATTTCGTCTCCTGTTTATTTTGACCGTATATTACTGGAATGGTTTGGGTTTAATGGTTCCGACAAAAACAAGGAAGTTACGACTCAGATTACGGCGTCACTGGTCACGTGACTTCTGTCAACCAGCTCTAATAGAGTTTGAGTCAATAGAGGGCGACAATGGGTTCATTTTTGTCAATGTACATGTGGTCCTGATGTGCACATCAGATCATTAATGTAGTTTATTAACAAATGCAGTGTTGGAGACTGATTTGATTTAAAGTTTTGGCATCAGTAATTATACACGAAATAGCAAAGCACCATGTCAGATGTAATTTTAATTTGATAATTAAAAAATGTAAACTATAACATTCTGTGTATGTTTAAACTCTAGTGCATAAGTACGGTTATAATATGTGGAATTTTATGTTGCTTCAGGCCTGGAGTCCATTGTAGTGGAGATGAAAAAAAAAAATTGTTTGCACAAATCTTGTTTTTTTAAGACTGATTTTTACATTGGAGAAGAGAGAGAAAAAAACTCAAAAATCCACACTTCTTTTTCCAAAAATGTTTTTATTTTAATTTTAATAAATAATTATTTAAAATAAAAGTTTAAATTTAAAATAAAAATAATGATATTAATATCAATGAACATTTATTTTAAATTAAGTTCATAAATAAAACATCACAGAAATGACAGCACTTAGAAAATAAACCTCTCCTATTTCTCTGGTAGTGGATATAAATGTAAACTTTGTATTTTCCTTATTTTTTTTAACACATTAAAGCAGAAACTGATTGTTAAAGTTCTTACAACAAACCCCGATCTCCCTTATATATTAAGAAACAGTCCCTTTTAATGCCAAGGAAGATAAAGGATCAAGCTTTTGATTTTAGTTACTCCAGCATCTGCCTCATTCTTCCCAGAACCCCCTCTTGTGGTTGATGGCTTCAATTAGTTTAGCCTTCAGTGTTTCCTTGTTCTGATAAACAGGAAGCTCTAACAGAGCATGGCAGGTGAGGGCCTGTGGTAGATGGTCCTGAGTAAGAGATGAATGGGGGTCTCACTCTCATCTTCACCGCACTCATACCCAGAATGGGCACTTTCTCGAACCCGGTCAAGAACACTAGAGAAAGGAAAACGGGGAAAGATGTATTTGAAAGCACTCTAGGTGTGTTTTGGCATACAGTACAAAGTCAAAATTGTAGGAGCAGCTAGAGAAGATGCAACAACTAAAAAAATTAAGTATGATTTCCTAAACTAGATCTCTTTTCAAAAAATCTATTTTTTTATAATTATTAGACACAATCACAGCACCATGAATTCAGTATAATCACTAGTGAACTTACACAGAAAGGCCTTCTTCTCATTTGATGTCAGTTCATCAAACACCTCCCAGAATGAGATGATGGTTGGATGCTCAGCATTAAATGATCCTTCATATGTAGTGTTCTATTGATTGATAGAATATATGTAGTCAATATTACTTGTTCACAATGTCAAGAGCATAGTAGTAATGACAAGTCTGTTTGACAGGTGTTAGCATGGACCTGTTTGAGTATGTCCCAGTCATATTCCTCATTGCCCACCAGCACACCTCTCAGCTCCTCCGGTTCAAACATCTCCACCATGCACCTGTTACATGCTTTGAAGAAGCCTCTCTTGAATTCTTCAAACACTTCCTCCACTGATTTATTCAGGGTGTAATCCACATACTTGTCCACAAAGTCTTCTCTGTTGCAGAAATTATATTTAACAATAAAAAATTGTTACATTTTTGTAATCTTAGTTTTGCTTACTAAGATTATAAAATATTATCCTATGTCCAAAAATAAGAATAAGCAAAAAGAATGCAATGCTCTAGTGGCATTTATTTGGGTATCTCTGTAAAATTATATTTCTTTAAAAAATTATAATAAAAAAAAAAAAAAGCCCTGACCTGTTAGAATTTGTGACCATTTTTCCTGGCTCAGCTGGATCCAGTTCGACTTCTGTTCCATCCCATACAATCTTATGTATAAACATAAAAAAAACTCTTATTTTTCAAGAAATAACAGGTCTCATTCACTAGTGTGCACATTAATTTGTGTGTGAAATCTGTGTAAAAACATTATCACATTATCGCTAGCAATTGATGATTCACCAATAACTTTCATTCTCAAATATATATTTAAAATTTATGAAAAAATGTAAAAAAATAAATAAATAAACTGAAATCGTACATACGCAAAATTCACACACCCTGGGTGGCCTTATAAACATGTTAGGATTACATTTTATAAATAGATATTTTAATATACTGTATTTAAATACATTTCATCATAAATAAGTAAAAAAAACTGGTGAGGATCCTCTGCAAAAAAGAAACACAGTTATGTGTATGCACAGCTGGTTAATGATACGTTTGGTCGTGTTTTATACCAAGTACATGAGAATCAAACTAACCGTGTAGTCCATGTCCATTTCCTCAACATCATCGCTGTAGTCTAGGATGTACTGCAAACTCCTGAGAACATCATGTTTCAGATTCATTAAGTTACTCAATATATGATAGATGGCAGCACATTCACACAACATGGACATACATTTTAGCAGTCATACAAAAATATACCAAGAGAATCAAGACAACATTAATTTTAAAAACACTTACTTGCCAAGAACTGGACTAAACTCTATCAAGTCTTCAAGAGATGGTTTGACATTGAGAAGTTTCTTGAACAAGGCTAAAGGAAAAGGCAGATGCACTACAGAGTTGTTGTTGAGAGCCAAGCCACACAGAATCCCAAACAGGAAGTACTTCTCCTTCTCCACGCTGAGCTGATAGGATGCAAATGCATGTGAGAATGGTATGTAACCTGATTTAACTAAACTTGATTACATTTACATTTTTAGCACGACCTAATGAAAAAAGTTTTTGCCTTACCAGTGCTGGGAACCAGCTCATAGTTTGGTTATCATTGTACATAAACAGCTGAGATTCTGGTGCACAAAGCTCTTTAAACACGTTGTGAAAAAAGTCCCTCTTGTTGACATCTGTTCTTCTCATATCCTCTGTGTAAAACACCTGTTAGATAACCAAAATAATTCATTCATACTGCAGCTCATAACTCTGTTTGCATGGTCCTGTCTTGGTTTGAAAAAATAAAAAGTACACACAAAAAATGCCCTGTATGTTATCAAATCAAAGCTTTGCATTGTTCTCTTTCCTTACCGACAGCCAAAATTCTCGGAGATGTTGCCGAGTGGCCGTTCTCAGCTGAGAGAAACTGTCCTCCAGCAGCGCTGTGCGTCTCAGAGTCAGCTGAAAACTACCCTGCAATTAAAATATTTAATTCTGTGTTTAAAAAAAATATAAAAAATCCCAGGAAACATTCAGGTTGATTTTTTTTTAAGGCCAAAACTAAATTACCTGCCATACTCTGTTCTTCATATAGCTACATTTGGCCTCCAGGTTAAAGATGCATGGAAGTGATATGAGATTTTTTAAGATTGCCTAAAACAAAAGAAATAGGAAGCATCATGTTAGTTGATCTGAAATTTGGATGCATATAATATCAGATACGGCCAAATGCCTTTGGTGCTCACATTGTAGTAGTTTTGCTGGTCTATCACTGCTTGCATTTGTCCAGTCCAGTTCAACATCATCCAGTTGTTATTCATATCGTCATTGATAGTTTGCAGCTGTTGATTTGGGGAAAACAAAATTTTATAGTATTTTTGGTTTTCTTCTAAAAAAAAATATTGTAAGCTGGAATTAATATTTGAATAGTATATGGATAGTATATTAATACAGAAAATATCAGCAAATAACTATGGTTAACTTAAATCTAATTTAAATGTGTTTTCAAATATGTTTTCGTGTACTGTTTTGAATAACTTCAGTCATATTTGTATGAATGACAGTGATTGATTCCATATTTACTGTTGCCAATCAAAAAGATATAGATGATATGCATGATAATCTGCATTTTTTGTTGTTTTTTTTGGTTCTCACCACATCTAGTAGATCATTGATCTCATGGATGATGAAATCACTCTTTGTGATGTTTCTGTTGGCACTGCAGCAGACCTTCACAACAAAGACACAAATGCATAAGAAATTTAAAGGTTAAATGTTTACTTCTGATGAAATATATATATACATACAGACATACAAGTACAATAAAGGCACCTGATAGACCATCTGAAGGATCTGCACAAATTTCGGCAGGCGTGTTTTTATGTCCAAGTTCATACTGTCAGCAGCAATCCTGCCAATCAAATAAGCTGAAGCTTTTTTAAATAACTTCACCAGGCCTTTGAGCCAACCATAAGGGAGATTGGACCAGTCCTTCTCTGAGAATATAACATAAAAATAGTTAGACAAATACAACAAGGACAACAACACAAAGGCTGAAACGTTCTCCCAGCTTTACCTAAAACCTTGAGAGCATCAGGATCCAGCTGAAGGATTTTGGAGGCCAGAGCTTCAGTGAGTTCAGTTCTTTGTTGTTTCTTGAGACGTCTGATGAGTTCAGGGAGGAGAAGATAAACTCTCAGAGATTCCACACCAGTTGGATTTGGATTCAGAGACGGCAGCATCTGTTCAACCACCTTCACTACCTGAGATACAAAAACCATTAACTCCATCTTATTGTTAAAAATGTAAAGAGCAATTTTTGCAAATGTTAGATTTATCATTACCCCTGATATCAAGCTTTCATTCTTTGATAACTTTGCAAAGTATGTTTTAACCAGATCAAAATCCAAACCACAATGCTCTTCAGACGTCTGATAATGATCATCACAACTACAAAAACAGACATTTAGATTAAAATCATCATTTTAGGAACAAAAAGGAGGAATTAGACTTTCTAATTGTGATTAGGATATTTACCTGGTTTTGAGGAAGCTTCCATTCAGAGAGGCAGCAGAAGAGAAAACTTTGTTTAGGAAGCTTCTATATACATTCAGTATTAGAGGCAGCAGAAGCATCATAACAGAAACCTTTGTCACAAAAATTGTTTTTGTTTCCTTTTTCTTTCACATGTTTTGTAAACATCATAAATTAAATCCATTTGAAAGATTAAACGGAAGTTCACAAAAATTAAAATTCTGTCAACCCTCATGTCGTTCCAAATCTACCTTCGTTACTCAGAACACAGGTTAAATATTTTTTATATTGAGAGCTTTACCCTCCATAGACAGCAAGAAACTGACAAGATCAGCGCACAGAAATTAGCAAGGACATCAGTAAAACATAAAAAAAAAAAATGAGACATAATTATCCGTAATTTTATGTACGAGAATATTTTTGTGTGCAAAGAAAACAATTTAACAATTTATTCAACAATTCTTTCCCCGATTACCGTCTTCCAATTTGGAGATACCCCAGAACGTCTCACGTAATCAGGTTATTTACATTCAGTAGACAGCGCACGCACATAAACATGCTCATTACTCTAAGATATTTTTTATGAAATCTGAGAGCTCTGAATTTGTGTTCTGAAGATGAAAGAAGGTCTTACAGGTTTGGAACAAAATGAGGGTGAGTAATTAATGACAGAATTTTCATTTTTGGGTGAACTAACCCTTTAAAACCTCAAAATTAATTCTGTGAAAACCATTTTTAAACTTATTTAGTCATATGGCTTTAATTTTATAGCAGTTTTGGATTAAAAACTATTTTGTAAAATATTTATTTTATATAAAAAAACAGTAAATTTAACCTTAACTTCTATAACATTTTTATACTTTCATTTTTTTTAAATGATTTCACTTCTGCAATAATCTGCTGATTGTCTTCTTAAAAAAAGAGACCAACCTGCACTTTCAAACCTATGTTCAAATAATATTTTTTTTTATAGTTTATTGATGTTAATGTGTCTACAATTCATTATCTCATTGGCACAAATGTAGTTAATTTACGTTAAGAAAGACTATTTCATAGACATACAGTCATATACACAAACTCAGGAACCTTTATACTGTATCTAGTCAATATAAGTCAAGCACTCACTTTGCCATTTTCCTTTGTTCACTTCTAGATAGACATCGCTCAATCATTCTGTCATCTAATGTCAAAATCCCTCTGCTTGGATTTGGTTTAGACTCATTCCCAGGTTCCTACACACACACACACACACAAAACACATTACGAATGACAGTGCAGCAGTAATTTATTGTTAAATCATTAAACAATATGCGATTTAAAACTGCCTGTCTTACCGTACCTTGAAAAACAAAGCAAAGGAATGATTCTCCCCAGCAATGAGTTTTTCAATCGTATATTCATGATTATATTCTGTGTGCAACAAATACTTAGTTCAATTCAGAGTTCTGAACAACATCTTGAGTAAAAAGTATTCATGAGAAAATAACCTGCTAAAAGATGATTTATAATTACCAGCTGACATATCCACAGGGAAAGGCACAGACTTATTGATCATTTCTCCATTTCCCAGCTGCCCTTGTGTCCCACATCCAAAAGAGTAGATCAGCTTTGACGATGTGACTGATACGAGTGTGTGATGTCTTTATGAATGAAATAATCAAAAGCCTAATTACTGAGCAGAACTCAAACATCAGACATGTTACCCATGTGAGGAAAGAAATCTTTACTCTTGCTCTGAGATGCTGATTGCTAATAAAGCTTATGAACAGTCTTTACCTCCCACATGTGACCTTTGACACTTCAGATCCCCACAGTTCAGCAACCACCCGCGGATGATGTTCATCTCTAAATGATTTGTGCCCAAGCTGACCAGAACCTCCGGATCCAAATGTGAACACTGTGCCGCCCTGAAACATAAACCATTACACTTTCTGTCCAGTTTGTTGTATGCTAAATATGGTATTATGAATTGGATATATAAAATAATACAAAATAACACCTTTGATAAAGTGGCAGTGTGTTCCCCTCCACATGAGATGGACACAGTTTTCTTCCGGTTCAGACTATTTACAACCGTTGGGACGTGTCTGTCTGTGGTAGAAAAACAGTACATTCATCACTTCCAAATACCTCATATTCATGCTTAGATATATATATTTGACACAGTATTGCACAAATTTAGTTTCATACTGTTACTGATTTAGCTTTTACATGAAGAAATAATCAGACCTGTAGTGTCTCCGAGGCCCAGCTGTCCAGCAGAGTTCTTTCCCCATCCAAACACGACTCCAGAGAGAGACAACACAAAGCTGTGGTCTCCTCCAGCGCTGATCTGAGCCAGCGGGATCCCACTCAGACTCTGAACATGTTGAGCAGACGGAGAGCCGGGATGATCTTTCCTCAAACCCAGCTGACCATGAGAGTTCTCACCCCACACGAACACCTGACCATCTGAAAGAGCAACAGCATCTCAATCAATTCATGTCAATCATAAGATAAGCAAAATGGCAGAAGTTAGATGAAATAACTGTGAATACCGTTGGTTAGTGCCATTGAATGATGGTCTCCACATGCGATCTGAATCACCTGCCTGTTATCCAGACCTTTGAGAGGCCTGCAGAGACAAGACAATCTGTCAGATATTTGTTTTTATCATGTATGGTCATTTATACTGTCATATCTCCATAAACATACTTGCACACAGTAGATTTGTCCATGATGAGAACATTTCCTCCATAAGCAAGAAGAACCGCACCATCTCCTCCACAGACTATCAGTCTGATTTTATTCTTTAGCTGTAGTTGCTCTGGAGTAAATAAAATATTTTCATCAGTTCAACTTTTGTTTAGACTATAAATAAACAAACAGACACTTATATGATTAATTCCATTAATAAGTCACAAACATTATAGGCTACGTTATAGCTCGGGAGCTCATGTAATTTCAAATATAAACATAAGAAAATAATGAAACATAATGACGTCTTCAAATTTATGAATGAAATAAAGTGTCATTTGGTTTAACCTATATCATACTTAGTTTTCCATCATGATTGTAATCTTCACAGCGCAATCTCAGGACAGAGACCTTCCCATCCCGGATGAATCCAGCAAAACTCCTTCCAGCTGACATGTCCTGAACTGCTGTTTTCGGACACACAGATCGTATTCCAGAATTGCCATGTTTGACTTGGTCAGGTTCTACCAGCCCCAAACCCTCTCTGACTTGCGCTCCCCAAAAACACAACATGATCAGACTCCAGAAGAGTCTGACGAACACTCTCTCGTTAAATATAAAGAGAGAACGAGAGCGAAACTGATGACTGTTTCGAAAATCCTCGACTTCTTACGAAACGAGAGTCATGTTTGTTGTCATTCTTCCGCGTTTATAGTGAGTCACAGACAATGAATGCATGATCATGGGAAAACGAAAGCAACATCACTGGCATAAAGTTGGCTTGACGTTGGACGTTCGATATTCGCATATTTAGGGACCGTCTCTAAAGTTACATGGGATATTGGTATACACTTTTCTAACTTCAATAGCATTTGAGCAGAATGACTTACAGTCATAACACAAACTGTAAACTGTTCATCTACGTGTCAACTATAATGCACATCTTTTATATTTTTGATATTTATTGAAATAAACTGTAAATCATATGTAAAAATTGCTATTTTTCAAACAGTTTACAGTTGTTTTTATGACTGTAAGTCATTCTCCTCACATACTATTGAACTTTAAATTTGAATTTGAGCCCATTTTTATGTGAAAAATAGCAAATTGTACATATGATTTACAGTTTATTTTAATAAATATCAAAAATGTAAAAGGTGTGCATTATAGTTAACACCTAGATGAACAGTTTACAGTTGTTTGTATGACTGTAAGTCATTCTCCTCAAATGCTATTGAGCTTTAAATTTTGGCATATTTAGCATTCGAGCCCATTCGGTAGTGAAAAATAGCAATTTTTACATATGATTTACAGTTTATTTTAATAAATATCAAAAATGTAAAAGGTGTGCATTATAGTTAACACCTAGATGAACAGTTTACAGTTGTTTTTATGACTGTAAGTCATTCTCCTCAAATGCTATTGAGCTTTAAATTTTGGCATATTTAGCATTCGAGCCCATTCGGTAGTGAAAAATAGCAATTTTTACATATGATTTACAGTAGATTTTAATAAATATAAAAAATGTAAAAGGTGTGCATCATAGATGACACCTAGATGAACAGTCTACAGTTGTTTTTATGACTGTAAGTCATTCTACTCAAATGCTATTGAGCTTTAAATTTGCATTTGAGACCATTTTGTAGTGAAAAATAGCATTTTTTACAAATGATTTACAGTAGATTTTAATAAATATCAAAAATGTAAAAGGTGTGCATTATAGTTGACACCTAGATGAACAGTTTAGAGTTGTTTGTATGACTGTAAGTCATTCTCCTCAAATGCTATTGAGCTTTAAATATGCATTTGAGACCATTTTTATGTGAAAAATAGCAATTTGTACATATGATTTACAGTAGATTTTAATAAATATCAAAAATGTAAAAGGTGTGCATCATAGATGACACCTAGATGAACAGTTTACAGTTGTTTGTATGACTGTAAGTCATTCTCCTCAAATGCTATTGAGCTTTAAATTTGCGTTTGAGCACATTCAGTGGTGAAAAAAAGCAATTTTTACATATGATTTACAGTTTATTTTAAGAAATATCAAAAATATAAAAGGTGTGCATTATAGTTTACACCTAGATGAACAGTTTACAGTTGTTTGTATGACTGTAAGTCATTCTCCTCAAATGCTATTGAGCTTTAAATTTGCATTTGAGACCATTCGGTAGTGAAAAATAGCATTTTTTTTTACATATGATTTACAGTAGATTTTAATAAATATAAAAAATATAAAAGATGTGCATTATAGTTGACACCTAGATGTACAGTTTACAGTTGTTTTTATGACTGTAAGTCATTCTGCTCAAATGCTATTGAAGTTAGAAAAGTGTATACCAATATCGCATGTAACTTTAGAGACGGTCCCTAAATATGCGAATATCGAACGTCTAACGTCAAGCCAACTTTATGCCAGTAGCAACATCTCGAAGCAAAACTCCTCCACCGTTTCATTTATTTAATAAAATTACAGCCAACTGATTAAAAAGAAGAGTGCAGCGCGCGCAAAACGAGTTCTACAATGACTTTCAGGAGGGTCAACTTTTTAAATGATTTAACCAGTTTTTAGGGGTGTTTGAAGCGCTAAATTTGTCGAGGTGATCAATTGAACGCGATTTCGCCTACCTTTTCACATGTAATAATCTATATTATTATTAATACAGGTATTATCTATAGCCTATGCATAATCTTAGATTGTAAAAATAATTAAATAAAGACATTTTAATTTTAATACATTTATTTTTAATACAAAACATCAGAGAAATTACAGCATTTTGAAAAATCTCTCTTATGGCAAAGTTCTATAAACACAAATCGCCACCAGCACCAGAAATCTTGATCCGTTTGTGGATATAAAAGTAGGAAGGATCAAGGTTAGATCTGTGACTTTTGATCACAGAAGAGCCCAGAAGAACTCCAGCATCGGTCTCATTCTTCCCAGAACCCCCTCTTGTGGTTGATGGCTTCAATTAGTTTAGCCTTCAGTGTTTCCTTGTTCTGATAAACAGGAAGGTCTAACAGAGCATGGCAGGTGAGGGCCTGTGGTAGATGGTCCTGAGTAAAGATGAACGGGGGTCTCACTGTCATCTTCACCGCACTCATACCCAGAATGGGCACTTTCTCGAACCCTGTCAAGAACACTAGAGAAAGGAAAAGGGGGAAAGATTTAATTGACAGCACTCTATAGTAGATGCAGGGCTCTCAAGTTATAGCAAAAGTTTGGAGTGAGATTTCATCTGTTAGGGGAGGAGCCACTCAAATATGGCTCCCCTTACTCACACTTACTTCACTCCTCCCTCACACACATTGACAGCAGCAATGGTAACTATGCAAGGCTGCTATTTATAGACTATAGCTCAGCTTTTAACACCATAGTCCCCATCAAGCTGACTAATAAACTCACAGGCCTCGGCCTAAACTCTACACTCTGCGACTGGATCCAAGACTTCCTCACCGGCAGACCTCAAGTGGTGAAGCTAGGCCAGTACACCTCAAACTCCATCACCCTGAACGTAGGAGCCCCGCAGGGCTGCGTTCTGAGTCCCCTGCTCTACTCTCTCTACACACACGACTGTGTGTCCTCTCACAGATCCACATCTATTATCCAATTTGCTGATGATACTGTGGTTCTGGGCCTCATTTCCAACAATGATGAGACCGCATACTTGGATGAGGTGGAGAGACTAACATCATGGTGCCAGGACAACGGTCTCTCTCTGAATGTGAGCAAAACTAAAGAGCTGATTGTAGACTTCAGAAAGAGACACCTGCTGCCCTACACTCCTCTTATGTCAGCGGGAAGAGAGTAAGCAGCTTCAAGTACCTCGGCGTAAACATCTCCGAGGACCTGACTTGGACTACACACATCCAAACACAGGTTAGGAAAGCCAGGCAAAGATCTCTGCGACAGCTGAGGAAATTCAGGGTCTCACCATCAATCCTGAAAACTATGCAGGGACCATAGAAAGTGTTTTGATCAGTGCATCCAGTGTGGTATGGAAACAGCTCCAGCCAAGACTGCAAGGCCCTGCAAAGAGTAGTCTTAGCTGAGCGTATCTCTGGGTCTGCTCTCCCCTCTATGCAGGACATCTACATCAAAAGAAGCAGCTGTCTCACCAAGACTCAAATCACCCTGGAAACTGTCTATTCACTCTGCTGCCATCTGGTAAATGGCAAAAACTGAGAGACTCAGGAGGAGCTTTTATCAGGCTCCTGAATTCAGAACTGAACTCTCATATGATGTCACAATCTGACTGACAGTGGCTGTCATTTCAAGTTATTCTTTGTGATTGCTGCTCATGTCATCATGTTCTAGCACATTTACAGGAGCATACTGTCATGATTCTCTTATATCTGTATTCTACAATATTTGCACTGTCCATGGAGCGGACCTGATTCACATTTCACTGCTGGTTATACAATCTCTGTATAATGACAAATTTGCATTTGCAGTGGCCCCTCGGCCCCGCCCAATTCTCTCAAGTTTTTGCTAGCAGTTCAATTTTACCCATTGTTCACAATGGACCAGCACAAATAGAAATTATAACAACTAGTAAATCTGATGAAAGACAGACAAATTCATCCAAATAAAATAAATAGATTCATATATTTCAAAAATACAAATGTATCAAAAATAAAATTTGGCCCCAAACGAGCCAACTGAACAGCAGTGCTCAATGTACATACTGTACACATGCAGAAGGATTGCAGAACTTTCCCTGCCGCTGTATGTCAAGCTGTGTGTGTGTGTGTGTGTGTGTGTGTGTGTGTGAGAGAGAGAGAGAGAGAGAGAACACATTTCAGCTTATGTTTTTTTTCTGTTGTGTTTGTTGCACGTTGATGCCTTGATGACAGGGGTAGAAGGCTCCCACTTAAAGCACTGTGGCTCAAGGCCAGCCATTTTCACCGTCATGATGAATGATAGCATTCCATCATTTGTCAATTACTAGACACAATCACAGCACCATTCAGTATAATCACTAGTGAACTTACACAGAAAGGCCTTCTTCTCATTTGATGTCAGTTCATCAAACACCTCCCAGAATGAGATGATGGTTGGATGCTCAGCATTGAAATGATCCTTCATATGTAGTGTTCTATTGATTGATAGAATATATGTAGTCAATATTACTTGTTCACAATGTCAAGAGCATAGTAGTAATGACAAGTCTGTTTGACATGTGTTAGCATGGACCTGTTTGAGTATGTCCCAGTCATATTCCTCATTGCCCACCAGCACACCTCTCAGCTCCTCTGGTTCAAACATCTCTACTATGCATTTGTCACATGCTTTAAAGAAGCCTCTCTTGAATTCTTCAAATGCTTCCTCCACTGATTTATTTAGGATGTAATCCACATACTTTTCCACAAATTCAGTTCTGTAGCAGAAATAGAAAATAAAAAAATTAAACATTTTTTAAGACTATGAAATGTTTTTAATATCATCCTCTTTAGAAAAAAACCCTGACCTGTTATAATTGGTGACCATTTTTCCTGGCTCAGCTGGATCCAGTTCAACGTCTGTTTTATCCCATGTGACCTTATGCAGAAAGATAAAATTTAAGGAATTGTGTTATTTTTTTTTTAAGAAATAATGTCTGTAAGATTTATATAATGTAGTAACCATTTTATCCATGGATCTTGAGATAACATCAGAAACAAACTAACCGTAAAGTTCATGTCCATTTCCTCAACATCATCGCTGTAGTCTAGGATGTACTGCAAACTCCTGAGAACATCATGTTTCAGATTCATTAAACACTCATTATAGTACTGCCAATTAGCTATTCTAACTTGCATTGGTCTTAAAAAAGACACTGCAAAATGATAGATGGTAGCACTCTGGTATGTTACAGTTTAGTGGTCATTATACAAAATAATTCCACCATCAATTAGCCGATCAAAATGAAGTATTTCAGAGACAAGTGTAATAATGCTAGAGATATTAAAAGAGAATCAAGATAAAATGGATTAAAAACACTTACTTGCCAAGAACTGGACTAAACTCTATCAAGTCTTCAAGAGATGGTTTGACATTGAGAAGTTTCTTGAACAAGGCTAAAGGAAAAGGCAGATGCACTACAGAGTTGTTGTTAAGAGCCAAGCCACACAGAATCCCAAACAGGAAGTACTTCTCCTTCTCCACACTGAGCTGGTGGTTAAGGCCAAAGCGAGAATATAATAAATAGTAAAAACACATTGTATATCACATTAAAAGTGGCCTGACTTAAAATGTATTACCATGTACGTCTTTTGCATAATGATCTAATTAAAAAGTCTTTGCTTTACCTTTGTTGGGAACCAGCTCATAGTGTTGTTGTCATTGTACATGAGCAGCTGAGACTCTGGTGCACAAAGCTCTTTAAACACGTCAAGAAAAAAGTCCCTCTTGTTGACATCTGTTCTTCTGCTCACATCCTCCTTGTAAAGCACCTGTGTTAAATAACCAAGAGAATTCATTCATACTGCAGCTCATAACTCTGTTTGTCTGTTGCTGTCTTGGTCTAGTGAAAATAAATTCAGTACAAAGTACTTGACGTTTTTGAATCAAAACTTGACATAAATTCAGTGTATGTGAATTCAGAGAAGTTCTTGCCTTACCGACAGCCAGTATCTTGTGAGATCTTCTGAGGGATCAACTGTTTTCAGCTGATGGAAACAATCCTCCAGCAGAGCTGTGCGTCTCAGAGTCAGCTCAAGATTGCCCTGTAACAAAAGCATTTAAAAATCTGTGAGCACACAGAACATGGACAAAAAAAACAAACAAAAAAAACATTTTCAGGACAATTTTGAGTTGATGAATTACCAGCCATTCTCTGTTTTTCAAAATGCTACATTTGACCTCCAGGTTTAACATGTATGGATATGATATCAGATTGTTAAGAGATGTCTGTAACAGAAGAAAAAAAAAAAAATTAAGCTATTTTATCTGAAATATGCTTTTATGTCAGATGTATGCGACCAAACATCTTTGGTACTCACATCATAGTAGATTTGTAATGCCATACATGAACTAATCTCAGTACACCAATAATCAGTCAAATCTTCCTCATTGGTATTCAGCTGTTAATGTGGGGGGAAAAAAACTCTGGTATTTTATCCTTCTTTAAACATTTTCATGTGAGCTTCAATTAGTGATCATTCAATATAGCAGACCAGTATTTGACATTTTGAAATTAAACAGACAACCATGGTTGACAGGAGGGTTAGTTTCCCCTTGTGTTACATCTTCAATATATACTTTTATGATAGCTACATAATAGCATCATCCATCTTCCACCCTGCTCCCATACTGGTATGGTACTCCCATACCACTAAGAAGTTCACAATTTTTGGTTCTTACCATAAATATTAGATCATTGATCTCATGGATGATGAAATCACTCTTTGTGATGTTTCTGTTGGTATTGCAGCAGACCTTCACAATAGAAACACAAATGTATTTTGTATATGAAACTATATAAAATAATAAGGTTAAATGGCTTTTACATGGTACATACAGTAGTAGACAGCAAGCTTTTCTTGCAATCTTACAATGTAAAAATATTGTATTCTGTAATACAAGTAAAAGCTATAATAAACTAACAACATTTAATAAAATGAAGAGTTTATTAAATGTTTGGTTTTATAGCTTGTATTTTATAGTTACAGTTTTCATACTTTGCTTTCTCTTAAAGCTGAGTTCCTTCTCTTAAATCTGATTTCATGAACTCAGCTTTAAGAGAAAGAGTTTTAATGAAATGCTTTCAACTGAATATTGACTGTTTACTATTGTCTTGGTTTCATGCATAACCTGAGACGTTCCCATTCGAAAGGAAACTCACACTGCGTCCCCTACAGGACACTATGGGGTGTTAAAAATTCTGTCATTATTTATTCACTCTCATATTGTTCCAAACCACTATGACATTCTTTCTTCTGTGAAACATAAAAGAGGATATGCTGAAAAATGTCTCAAGTCAATGGTAACCAAAGCTGTTTGCTTACCTAAAATACCTTCTTTAAAGAAATAAAGATATTGCTGGTTTGGAATGACATAAGGGTGAGTGAATGATGACAGAATTTTCATTTTTGGGAGACCATAGCCAAACCAATTTCATGTCACAGGACAGAAGAGAGTCCATGTTGACTACATATAAGGTACTGTAAATGTACTGTCAGGTCTCTATTAGGACCCAGTTCGAAAATATAATGAAAGCACACCTTACAGTAGCTGGGTACTTTGTAAAAAGCCCTTAAAATTATTATTGTTATTTTTTTGTAAATTTTGTCTTATGATATAATGTGTAACAAAGGCACCTTATAGACCATATGAAGGATCTGCACAAATGTCTGCAAGCGTCTTGGTATGTCCCAGTTTATATCTTCAAAAGCAATCCTGTAAATTAATTTAGCAGATTCTTTTTTAAATAAGTCCACCACGTTTTTGAGACAGTCATCAGGGAGTTTGGACCAGTATGTCTCTGAGAATATAAGCATAATAAAAATGCTTAGACAAAATAATATAAAATAATACACTTAGACAAAAACACTTCAACAAATACAACAAGGACAACAGCACAAAGGCTGAAAAGGTCTTCCAGCTTTACCTAAAACCTTGAGAGCATCAGGATCCAGCTGAAGGATTTTGGAGGCCAGAGCTTCAGTGAGTTCAGTTCTTTGTTGTTCCTGGAGATGTCTGATGAGTTCAGGGAGGAGAAGATAAACTCTCAGAGATTCCACACCAGTTGGATTTGGATTCAGAGACGGCAGCATCTGTTCAACCACCTTCACTACCTGAGATACAAAAAAACAAAAACAAAGCATTAACTGAATCTTATTGTTTAAAATGTAATTAACATTTATTTTTTATAAATGTTGGATTCATCATTACCTCTGATATCACGCTTTTATTTTCTGATAACTTTGCAAAGGATGTTTTAACCAGATCAAAATCCAAACCACAATGATCCTCAGAAGTTTGATAATGGTCATCACAACTACAAACAGACATTTATAATAAAATCTGTGCTGGAACTCATTTAAGGCACAAAAAGGAGAGATTAGCCTATTTCAAAACTAATAATTATCAGCTACCTTGTTTTGAGAAAACTTCCATTCAGAGAGGCAGCAGAAGAAAACACTGTATTTATTTCCCTGTAAATGACAAAATCATTTTCAGTCTATTAATATTCATAATCATGTCTAGAATTCACTACCTCAAATTTCATGGTTCGATTATTACTTTAAAAAGACATTTAAAAAGACCATTTTCAAAAGTAGCATGGGCATTTACAAAAACGTAGGTTCCTCAACAACAGCATGAAAAATAATGTCAGTGGAAGCATTGTGTATAAAAATGAGTCAAGCACTCACTTCTTTATGGCTGAACTTGCATGACTTTCAGACACCCAGCAGTCAATCATTCTGTCATTCAATGTCAAAATCTCTCTGCTTGGATTGGATTTGGGCTGTTCTAACTCATTCCCAACTTTCTACAAAATACAAAAGAGTAAAAAAAAAGTGCTCTATGCACTAATAGTTAAACTCTTAAACTGTGAAAACTGTCGGTCTTACTTTGAAAAACAAGGCAAAGGAATTATTCTCTCCAGCAATGAGTTTTTCAATCGTATATTCATGATCATATTCTGTGTGCAACAAATACTTAGTTCAGTTCAAATAGCACAAAGCAACACCATGAATATAAAAATATTCATAACAAAATAGCCTATTGCCTACAGATGATTAATAATTACCAGTTGACATATCCACAGGGAAAGGCACAGACTTATTGATCATTTTTCCATTTCCCAGCTGCCCTTGTGTCCCACATCCAAAAGAGTAGATCAGCTTTGACGATGTGACTGATACGAGTGTGTGATGTCTTTATGAATGAAAGAATCAAAAGCCTAATTACTGAGCAGAACTCAAACATCAGACATGTTACCCATGTGAGGAAAGAAATCTTTACTCTTGCTCTGAGATGCTGATTGCTAATAAAGCTTATGAACAGTCTTTACCTCCCACATGTGACCTTTGACACTTCAGATCCCCACAGTTCAGCAACCACCCGCGGATGATGTTCATCTCTAAATGATTTGTGACCAAGCTGACCAGAACCTCCGGATCCAAATGTGAACACTGTGCCGCCCTGAAACCATTACACTTTCTGTCCAGTTTGTTGTATGCTAAATATGGTATTATAAGTTAAAATATTACAAAATAACACCTTTGATAAAGTGGCAGTGTGTTCCCCTCCACATGAGATGGACACAGTTTTCTTCCGGTTCAGACTATTTACAACCGTTGGGACGTGTCTGTCTGTGGTAGAAAAACAGTACATTCATCACTTCCAAATCCATCATATTCACACTGTAAAAAAAATTCTGTAGTTTTTACAAAATAATTTTGGCAGCTGTGGTTGACAGAATAATTTTGTAAAAAATACAGAAAAACTGTAAACACATTTACAGAACAAAACTGTAAAATGTACAGTATAAAACTGTTATTTACAAACAAGGAAATTTGAATGTAAACCACTAAATTCAACAACACACACTGCTATTAAAATCTGATTTTAACCTTTAACATACTGACAACCACCATAATAATGCAGGTGGTAAAAGAGAAAGCCACATGAAGAATCAAAACTCATCACATGTAGCTTCGCCACAAGCAGAAGTATATACTAATATATAGAAGGTGCACAGAGTCATTCACACAAACACAAAACACCATCATGGTAACACACATGATACTTAATGCAATAACTTTCATTAAACAACAGAAGATGTAACAAAGCCCAAATGTACATAACTGATAACAAAAACTATTAAAAAACATGATTATTTAAACAAAATACTTTCAAATGTGGAGTGTCATGCAGGGAATTCTGGGAATATCAGTTTACAGTTTTTGACTGTAAATTATACATTGATTTGCTATGTTTACTTCTAAAAACGAAATACAATTAACAGCATTTTACTGTAAAATTACATGAAATTAAGAAAAGAGGTTAGGTCTTTTACAGTTTTTCCCTGTATAGAACTTACTGTTAACCTATTAACAGTTTTTTTCAGTAGCGTTTTTACAAAATTTTACAGTTAAAATTACACTTATTTTTTACAGTGCATGCTTTGATATAGATTTGACACAGTATTGCACAAATTTAGTTTCATACTGTTACTGATTTAGCTTTTACATGAAGAAATAATCAGACCTGTAGTGTCTCCGAGGCCCAGCTGTCCAGCAGAGTTCTTTCCCCATCCAAACACGACTCCAGAGAGAGACAACACAAAGCTGTGGTCTCCTCCAGCGCTGATCTGAGCCAGCGGGATCCCACTCAGACTCTGAACATGTTGAGCAGACGGAGAGCCGGGATGATCTTTCCTCAAACCCAGCTGACCATGAGAGTTCTCACCCCACACGAACACCTGACCATCTGAAAGAGCAACAGCTCTGAACATCTGCACTCAAATCTCAATCAATTCATGTCAATCATAAGATGTCAAAAGATGAAGCAAAATGGCAGATGAAATAACTGTGAATACCGTTGGTTAGTGCCATTGAATGATGGTCTCCACATGCGATCTGAATCACCTGCCTGTTATCCAGACCTTTGAGAGGCCTGCAGAGACAAGACAATTTGTCAGATAGATATTTGTTTTTACCATTTATGGTCATTTATACTGTTATGTCTACATAAACAAACCTGCACACAGTAGATTTGTCCATGATGAGAACATTTCCTGAATCAGAAAGAAGAACTGCACCATCTCCTCCACAGACTATCAGTCTGATTTTATTATTCTTTAGCTGTAGTTGCTCTGGAGTACCATAATTACATCTGTTACATTTTTGTTCAGACTACAGACATAAAAACAGACTAATATAGCTAATTTACACTTTATTTGAAAATACATCAATTACTCAAACATTACACAGGGCCGGCGCCAAGGGGCGCCAAACGAGTTACTGTGCCCCCCACTTTCCATCCTCTCCCCTTCTTGCTGAACGTGGTCGATTTCGAAAGCGAAAGTGAAACCGATAAAACAGCGCACATAAGAAAGCGATTGCACGCTTTAGGGAGCGTCAGCAACTGCACGCGATCACAGATTGCACGCTTTCTACCCGAACCACCCCCGCTACACACACACACACACACACACACACAACGTGATTTGTGCCCCACCTAGAAATACAAATGCCATCAAAAGTATAATTTGGTGTATCATACTTAGTTTTCCATCATGATTGTAACCTTCACAGCGCAATCTCAGGACCGAGACCTTCCCATCCCGGATGAATCCAGCAAAACTCCTTCCAGCTGACATGTCCTGAACTGCTGTTTTCGGACACACAGATCGTAATCCACATTTGCCATGTTTGACTTGGTCAGGCTTTACCAGCCCCAAACCCTCTCTGACCTGCGCTCCCCAAAAACACAACATGATGCATGAGAAGATCAGACTCCGGAAGAGTCTCTCTGCACCCTGGTCTGAAAAACACACTCTCGTTAAATATAAATCGAAAACGAGAGCAAAACTGCAGGACTGACACGAAACGAAAGTATCAGTGATATAGAAATGTTGGCATGATGTTACTTTTCCGCGTTTATAGCGAAAACGCCAATGTATGTGAAAGTACTTTAAAAAATGCTGTTGTTTTTTCAGCCCTGGGTTGGTGCATTTCTTCGGTGAAATATTATATTCATTATATATAGATCAGTGGTTTGTGTGCGTTTTATTCTAATCGTATTGTGCTGTAAATCATTTTATTCTGTGCAACAATATACAGACGCTGCCTGTCACCTAAACGAGTGCAGCATCGATCATCGCCTGCATGGATTGCTCTCAAAATATTTACTTCATTCGTAAAGATACTGAATACCTAACATTCAAATATTATGTCCAGTTATCTTCCACAGTAGGCCATCTCAAATATTTTCGGTGGTAATACATTATGAAATAAGACTAAATGCATCAATTATACAAAAGCAGCTGTTGAGTTGTGAAATGTGGGGCAGGTGAAAAGTTTTCTACAGTAAATATGTTCCTACTTGCAAAAAAAATTAGCAAATATCAAAGGTTTCTATATGGGTCATTTTTGACCTGTGTGTGTAAAATTGATGTAGAAATACAAAAACAGTGTTTTATTTATTTTTTTATAAAGTGAAGGAAAAATAAACAATGATTTGTGGAAATCAAAAACATGATATTTAATGAATAGCCTACCTGGAATAATAAAATGAATTTATTTTAAAGATTCAGCAAAGAATCACTCAGGCATGATTTAAATAACATAGGAAATTAATTTGGGTCATTTTAGACCCATGTGTGTAAAATTGATGTAGAAATAGGCTACAAAAACTGTGTTTGTTTATAAAGAAAGGAAAAATAAACAAAATTATGTGGAAGTCAAAAACAACATATTTAAAGTCTATCTGGAATAATAAATGATAGAAAACATTTCTTTCAGAGATTCAGCAAAGAAACACTCATCCATGACTGAAATAAACGAATACGGTTCATTTTAGACCCATGTTGTGCATTAGAGGGGTAGTGAAACAAAAACGATTTTTACTCAAAAAGAAAGAAAAATAAGAATTTGTGATGATCAAAAACAAGTTAATTGAGGAATTCCTGGAATTCTGAATGCTAAAATTAATTTCTTGCAAAGATATAGAAAACTCAGTCGGGTCACTTTAGACCCATGTTGTGCATCAAAGGGTTAAAGGTGATTCCTGATGATTGCTAGGTGCATTTGTTGGCTGGCTACAAGTTTTTTGAAAGAAAAAAATCTTCCTTGTTTAAAACTGCACTTTAGTATTCTTCAATTTAAAAGTCTTTACTGCTGACTCCTAAAACAGTCTCTTGTCGCCATCTAAGGGAGGGGCAGTGTAACTAAAATCACCTTCACACACACACACCGTTTTCTTAACACTAAATACTACTATTATTTATATAAAATATTATTTATTGAATAATAATATTTAATAATCAACAGCCATCATAAAAGTTGCTAGGCAATTCAGTCAAAAGTGCAAAGGCAGCGCTTACATAAACATGATGAGATTTTGCCAAAACTATTTGCTCTGGAACAAATAATAGATTAATGATACCAAAGACTACTCGTTAGATTTACCCACAACGAAATATCTCTCATGTTTAACCACTATAGAGACAAAGTCAGCGGTAAATTCCAGAAGATCTGGCCGAGGTGAGGCGCTATCTCCGAGGATTTATGACTGCAAAACATCCGCTGATGTCCTGGAGTTCACATCTCTGAAAACTTCCAAGCAAATTTTCAAATAGACATTATCTTTATTAACAAACCACATATTTGAAGTCAAAACAAGTATATTCTCGCCTAAAAATCTCTTAAAACTAAATTCCGTGACACAAAAAACAGTATTATTCTTAAATGATAGTGGATTTGGGCGTCCACCATGACACTTGCTGTGAGAAATATGGCAAGCGGAGTGATACATGATACAAACAGTGAAGCGGTTGGAGAAGCTCTTTATCACTCTAATATCGCACTCTTATCAGCAGCCAATTGGATTCGAGGACCAGAAAGAATGGTTGTACAAATGAGGACAATGGAAGCAATCAAAATCAACAAAAGAGCAATGATATGCAAGTGCTATAACAAGTCTCAATTAGCTTAAGGTAGTACACGTAGCAAAGTTTTTTTTTATTATATAATAAATAAAAAGAAAGAATAGAAAAAGAATAGAGCAAGCTCGTGTTAGAGGCCTTTTTTGCTTTTGTTAATTGTATAATAAAAAACAAGAAAACAAACAGATAGAATACAAAAAGATTAGAAAAGCTGGTGATAGTTTTTTTGTTTTTCTTTTAAGAAAACAAGCAGTTAGTAAATTAAATAGATTGCAATTCTAAAAGGAGCACTTTTTTTTTCTTTCAAAGAATAGAATTAGAATAGAGAGTGCTTGAGAGATTGAGTTGGGCAGGTCATTCCACCAGGAGGGAACAGTTAATTTAAGAGTCCGTGAAAGTGATTTTGTGCCTCTTGGGATGGTACATAAATATATACATATAAAACAAATTTATTCAAAAATGAACACTTGAACTTACACCAGCGTGATAAAAAAAAAAAAAAAAAAAAAAAAAACCTACATAAAGTGACAAAAACCATCTTTGGAAAAATATTATTTGAAATGTAATTGATTTATTTAGTTTGTTTCACATCCCATTAGATTATATGGAAAGGCCCGGGTTTATGACCTATACCTGGGGGCGATCGAAACGTTTTGGCTTCACTTTTCAGTGCATACTTGGTTCTGAACCACACGCTGTGGACATCTAGTGGTCAAACGCGTGTAAATACAAAGGAAATCACAAGATGCAGTACAACACAATTTTATAAAATGTCAATATACAATATCTTTAAATGCATTAAATAAGAAGAATTTGTAAAACTTCATATACAATGAAATCTAAATGATTTTAGATGTACTTTTTGTAAATGAAGATGATCAAAGTAATTCATATGGCATTTTATTCTTTAATACAGTAAATTTAACATACACTAAAATGGTACACTTTTATATCAGTTCATGACATAATTTCATCAGTACCTAAATAAAATAATCCTCTTATTACTTAAGTAACACATTACACTTGGCATTATGTACAGCAATTATTGGTTCTTTTGACAAATTGTGTGATGATCATCATTTGCAAGTCATTCTGGATAAAACCAACAGCTAAATTAATTAAAGGAGTGGTTCACTTAAAAATAAAAATGACACTATGATCTACTCACTCTCCAGCCATCCTAATTGTACATGACTTTTATTGTTGAGGTTCATATGCCGATTCTTAATGTCTGTGTGAGTCTAATTCCTACAATAGAGAAAAACTTTTTGTGCACAAACTGTTTGGAAAGTCCTTTATATTAACTGACTGTCACAGAACCACTGGCTCTTAGAATCACTTTTACTATAATCAATACAACATCCATTTAACCAGACATTAGACACACAATGAATCTATGTTTACTCTCAATGAGATCAGTTCACTAATAGATAGTTGTCATTATAAACAGAACAACTACTGATCATTTTCTCTGAGCTTTTGAGTTGTAACAAATACGGTCGAGGAACACATGGTTACAACAGGCAGAGAAGAAGAAAACTAACACAGAAGTCAAGGGTCAAGAGCCCAACTAAAGCAGACACTGATCTCTAACATGGTTACTTCAAATGAAACTAAATCAACATCTAAACCTAGTTAATTCTCAATAAGATCTTCTGTAGATGTCTGACAGAAATAAAGTCAGTCTGTTTATTAATAAGTGGAGCTGGTGATGCTGTTTGTGGGGTTGTTTAATCAGATCTTGAGATTAATGTATTTTATTTCAGTTGATTTCATCTAAGGCTGTGACTAAAGTTAGTTGTTGTTCTTGTGTTTCTCTTTCTTCAGTGATTCTGTTTGTTAACAGCAGGTGTTCATCACTAATGCTCAATCAGCACTTAATTACTTAACTGCAATGTATATCTTATTTTAGTGAACTCAACTGAAATAAGTTCAGAGCACTCATAATTGTTAGTTTTAAAAACTTAAATGGTTTAAGGCAATAAGTTTCCTCAAATGGTTTAAGTTAACCTAACTTGTCGGGTTTTTAAGGCAATCGGTTTACTCAAACGGTTTGAGTTACCGTGACTTGTTGGGTTTTACAGTGATGGGATAATATTTCACTGGTCAAAATTGTGGAGCGTTATTATCATTTATTTCTAAGATGAAAAATCCTAATATACTTGTAGAAAGTTACCCTGACAACTAAATGTTATTATTATTATTATTATTATTATCCACTGTAAAACCACTGTATTATCAACCCAACAAGTTAGGGTAACTCAAACCGTTTGAGTAAACCAATTGCCTTGGTTTAAACCATGTAAGTTTTAAAACTTTGCAGTTAAGTAATTAAGTGCTGATTGAGCATTAGTGATGAACACCTGCTGTTAACAAACAGAATCACTGAAGAAAAGAGAAACACAAGAACTACTCCTACAACTGACTTCAGCCCCAGCCTTAGATGAAATCAACTGAAATAAAATACATTAAATCTCTCAAGATCTGATTAAACAACCCTACAAACAGCATCACCAGCTCCACTTACTAATAACCAGACTGACTTTATTTCTGTCAGACGTCTATAGAAGATCTCATTGAGAATTAACCAAGGTTTAGATGTTAATTTATTGTTTCATTCGAAGTAACCATAGAGATCAGAGTTTGATTTAGTTGGGCTCTTGACCCTTGAGTTTTCATCTATGGTAGCAATCAGATTCACACAGACATCAAGAATCAACATATGAATCTCAACAATTGTGACCATTAAAAAACTATTCATGCTGCAATGCATGCTGGGTACTAGCATAGTACGAATCTCATCCATGGCTCCCAGCATGCATTGCTGCATGAATAAATAATACAGGTGAATTGTCTATTTTCTTTTATACTTACTATTTGCTTTTATGTTTGCTGTTTTTGTTATGACTTGCATAACAAAATGTAAGTTTTGCAAAATGTTGCTTGTTTTGTGATGTTCAGAGGTTTATCTGAATATTTTGTTAATTTTCACCATTGTTGAGATTCATATGCTGATTTTTGATGTCTGTGTAAGTCTGCTTAATACCATAGATGAAAACTTTTTGTGCACAAACTGTTTGGAAAGTGTTTTATGTTAAGTGATTGTCACAAAACCACTGGCTCTTAGAATCTATTTTACTATAATCAATACAACTAATAATACAACATCCATTTAATCAGAGATTAGACTTCAAATGAGATCAATTCACAAACTGATGATTGTCATCATGTCGTGGCCTAATGGTTAGAGAGTCTGACTTGTAATTCAAAGGTTGCGAGTTTGAGTCTCAGGTCCGGCAGGAATTGTAGGTGGGGGGAGTGAATGTACAGCGCTCTCTCCGCCCGCCCTCAATACCACGACTGAGGTGCCCTTGAGCAAGACACCGAACCCCCAACTGCTCCCCGGGCGCCACAGCATAAATGGCTGCCCACTGCTCCGGGTGTATGTTCACGGTGTGTGTGTTCACTGCTGCGTGTGTGCACTTTGGATGGGTTAATATTGGAATATTTACATTTGAGTTTCAACAAATGACCATCCATACAGTATAAATTCTGGGTATCTCTTGTTCTTTGAAACCACAATAATGGGGAAGACTGCTGACTTGGCAATGGTCCAGAAGACGATCATTGACACCCTCCACAAAGAGGGTAAGTCACAGAAGGTCATTACTGAAAGGGGTGGCTGTTCAAGAAGTGCTGTATCAAAGCATATTAAATGCAAAGTTGACTGGAAGGAAGAAATTGGGTAGGAAAAGGTGAACAAGCAACAGGGATGACCGCAAGCTTGAGAATACTGTCAAGCAAAGCTGATTCAAACACTTGTGAGAGCTTCACAAGGAGTGGACTGAAGCTGGAGTCAGTGCATCAAGAGTCACCACGCTCAGACGTCTTCAGGAAAAGGGCTACCAAGCCACTTCTGAACCAGAGACAACGTCAGAAGCATCTTACCTGGGCTGTGGAGAAAAAGAACTGGACTTTTTCCAGACTCAGTGGTCCAAAGTCCTCTTTTCAGATAGAAGTAAATTTTGCTTTTCATTTGGAAATCAAGCTCTGGAGTCTGGAGGAAGAGTGGAGAGGCACAGAATCCAAGCTGCTTGAAGTCCAGTGTGAAGTTTCCAAAGTCAGTGATGATTTGGGGTGCCGTGACGTCTGCTAGTGTTGGTCCATTGTGTTTTATCAAGTCCAAAGTCAATGCAGCCGTCTACCAGGAGATTTTGGAGCACTTTATGCTTCCATCTGCTGACAAGCTTTATGGAGATGCTGATTTCCTTTTCCAGCAGGACTTTAGCACCTGCCCACAGTGACAAAACCACTTCCAAGTGCTTTGCTGACCATGATATTACTGTGCTTGATTGGCCAGCCAACATGCCTGACCTGAACCCCATATGGAATCTATGGGATATTTTCAAGAGAAAGATGAGAAACAGTCAATCCAACAATACAGATGAGCTGAAGGCTCAATAGTGCCTCAGCAGTGCCACAGGCTGATCGCTTCCATGCCACACCTCACTGATGCTGGAGTTTGTGCTAAAGGAGCCCCGACCAAGTATTGAGTGCATAAATCAACATACTTTAAAGAACTTGAACTTTTTTTGATTGATCTTAAGAAATATTCTAATATTTTGAGATACTGATTTTTGACTTTCATTAGCTGTAAGCTCTAATCATCAAAATTAAAACAAAAAAAAAACTTTTGAAGTGTTTTACTTTACCTGTAATGAATCTAAAATATATGAAAGTTTAACTTTTTGAAATGAGTTACAAGAAAAAATGAATTTTTTTCACCATATTCTAATTTTCTGAGATGTACCTGTATAAAAAACACCTGATCATATTTTCTCTGGGCTTTTGTTATAACAAATATGTTCAGGAACACATGGTTACAACAGCCAGAGAAGAAAAGAAACTGTTTGAGTTAACATAACTTGTGGGGTTTTACCGTGAGGCTCTGGCAGAAGTCGGTAGAAGTTCTTGTGTTTCTCTTTCCTTCAGTGATTCTGTTTGTTAACAGCAGGTGTTCATCGCTAATGCTCAATTATAACTTAATTAATCACTTAATTACTTAACTGCAATGTTATAAATTATGTTACGTACCTGCAATCAAATACTACACATATCTTACCAAATCAGCGCTATCGTGATGATAACTGCAGCTCCACAAACCACTCCAATAGATATGTACAATGTCACCAGACGTCCTACAACAGAGACAAAAGAGTAAAGCACTTGAACAGATTAATTTGCTTCACTTTAGAAAGAGTAAATGAGCTGCTCTACCTTTAACAGTGACAGTAACAGCATCTGATCTCTGAGATCCATGTTGATTGTGAGCCTCACAGTAGAAGTGTCCACTCTGTAGTGCACTGAAACTCTGTCCAGATCCAACAGCTGAGCTTTGATTCTCCTTAAACCAGATGAAGTTCAGAGCAGGTGGGTTTGAATCACTGCTGCAGATCAGAGTCACTGAATCTCCCTCCAATATTTCACCAGATCCAGTCATAGACACTGAGACGTTCCTGGGTGGGTCTAAAACAGACAAAGAATAAATAAATAAATAAATAATTATTTACATCCATAATAAATTTGACATCACAGTTGCTTAATCATCATTAACTCACATGATGTTTAAAGACACAGCATCAGAGTATTTCTCTCCGTGTGCATTGATGGACTTGCACTTGTATTCTCCACTGTGATCAGAGCTGAGCTTTGAGATGCTGTAGATTCTTCCAGATCCTACAAACGTTCCTCCTTTAAACCAGCTGATTTCTGCAGGTGGGTTTGAATCACTGCTGCAGCCCAGAGTCACAGAATCTCCCTCCACTATTTCACCAGACGGACTTTTGGACACTGAGACCCTCTTTGGCAGATCAAAAGAGAACAATAATATGTGTAGTTCCAAACAAACTGAACAAGTTATTAAAAAGAACTAATGAATCTGTACTCACACATGACACTGAGATGAACAGCAGGAGAGATGTAAGTGTGTCCATGTAGAGCACAGCTATATCTGCCTGCATCCTCTGTTCTGATTGATTGCAGCAGGAGTTGATTGTTTGTGTCTCTTCTCTCAGTTAATGGCTGTGAGTTTCTGTACCAGATGAATGTTGCTCTGTCAGTCAGAGCGCAGCTGCTTTTACATGTCAGGTGGTCTGAATGTCCCTCTGTCACTCTCTCAGGAGACTCCACCTGAAGATCTGAATACAACACACACATTATACTGTATCTAGTGCTGCTGTCATACACTGATTATCCTTCAACATAATGCACAGAAGAAGAGCTTAACCTCATGAAAGTCACCTGTGACAGAAAAAGAAACTCCTGGATAACCAGTCCATCTTCCTTCTGTTACATCAGTAGTGAATCTGAAATAATACACGTGTTCATCCTTCTGTGTCACATGACTCAGTCTGATGGTGCAGTTCTGCTGTTTATCTCCCAGATACTGAAGCCTCTGACTGTATTCAGGGTCCTCAGACAGATCTGGAGACTCTTCTCCATCCATTACAGAGCCTTTAGTCCAGAATGCTTTCCTGACCTGGTGTCCAGTATGTATAAGTGCAGCTCATTATCACCGATGAGTTCTTTAGTGCACAGATGTGTGAATGACTGTAACTCACATCCCAACCAGCACAAGAAACACCTGAAACACAGAATTCATATGGAACAAATGGGCATCCAATTCAGAAAAAAATGAATACGCAAAATCTTTCTTGAGTTGCAGTCAGTCACTCACTGTGAATCATAAGCAGAAAAATCAGAGGAAAAGGAGGAGCCATTCTGACTGACATCAGCATATCAACACCTACAACAAATGTAGTTTTATTTCTTTAAAGAATGTTTTAAACTCTCACTGTAACTTTTAGTAAGCATGTATTTCAGTTTGTTAACTGTTTAGATGCTGGTGTTTATTGAGGCTATTGGTTGAACTGGTTTCTATGAGGTTCATCTTTCTAGCCAGTGCAAATCAAGCTCCATCTTCAGTAAAAGCTGTTGATCAAGATCATCTTGTGGCTTAAACAAAAGAATAAACCTGGTGGTGACACTAACATCTAAAACACAATGTATACTGGTCTTTTCAACAGGCTTACATATTAAAAACCCAAATCTAAGTTTTAACCACAACTATATTTATTCACTGAGCTGGGAGATCATGGAAAATATTTAGGCTAAAACAGCATCATTTTTATCTTGGGGGTGGGTGGGGACATACAATACAGTTTACACAACATTTGATGGTTAAACTAGGAAATAGGTGATTCCAGCTAACGAAATCCTGTTATAAGAACATTCTCCAAATATTCAGTGTTGGTTCTGGGAACATAAAAAATGTCCAGTTTTCTTGACGTTAGAGGAAAGTTTTTAAAAAGTATGATGTTCGTCAAACGTTCTTTAAACTTAATTTTGATTTAAAATTCAGCATTCTAGGAACGTTGATTTGTAACATTCCAAGAACATAAAACTATCCCGTTTCCTTAATGTTAGTAGAATGATATTTAAAGGTTAGTGTGATGTTCCTGAAACATTCAAACACCTGCTGTGAACAAGCACTGAAAGAAAGAGAAATAAGAACAGAAACTACAACTTTCTTCAGCCACAGCCTTAGATGACCTGAAGATAAAAGACATTACATTTCTCAAGATCTGATTAAACAACTCCACAAACAGCATTACCAGCTTCACTTACAGTATTACAAAACGGATTGACTATTTCTGTCAGACATCTACAGAAGTTCTTATTGAGAATTAACAGAGGTTTAGATGTTGATGTCTTATTGAAAATGTTTTGTTTGTCACCATCATGGAGATCAGAGTTTGCTTTAGTTGGCTCTTGACCCTTGACTTTTGCTAAGTTACTTCTTTTGCAACAATTGCAGGTGTTTTCAGAAAACATTTCTGCGTTGATAAAGCAGCTCAACATGTCTGTTTTAATAACAGACAAATGACTGCTTTAAAGTAGTTTAGACAACTGCCTTTTATGTTGTTTTCCTTTTGGAATTGAAATGTTATATGAGAAGGAAGTAATAAACTCAAATGTGAAAAAAACAATAATAATTTATAACATTTCAGTGATTTATGTAAGATTGTCCAAAACTGTTTAAAAGTTTAATACATCAGCACTCATCATACAAACCTCAACAATGGTGACAATAAAAATAATTTAAAAAAATGCAGTAATGCATGCTGGTAGCCATGAATGTGTTTTGTATACTGGCATGAAGCATGTCACCATTGTTGTGTTTCATATGCCGAATGTTGATGTCTGTGAGTGTATAAATGTTTGTACTTTGTACTGTATAAGTAAAAAATATACAAAATTTAAAATTAAATGTTGTATAAATAAAAAGGTTAGGAATCATATTTGTTTCAAGTGCTCTTTGTTGGAGGCCCCCCCACCCCCAATATGAAGCCCGGAGTTAGTTTCCCTGAAAATGTGTAAAAATAGTACACCAAATAGTACAAACAGAAAATCGTGCTATTGATACGAAATTGACTTTGGCGTGCCTATGATATGCACGTGTTTGACGTGCATTTATGCAGTTTTCGCGTACATATGATCTGCATCTACCCCACACCCCTAATCCTACCCATTGCGTATCATATGCACGCCAATGTCAATTTCTGCGAATAAATAGTAGGCCTACGCCAAATCGAAACATTAACCACTAGTGCTATACGTACTTTCTTGAGATCGGGTTACAAGCCGAGCTCCGGCACAAGAACCAAGAAACAGGATAACAAAGACCGGTTGATTACACTTGAATTACTAATAAATGAATAACTGTTACTAATAAAATGTTTGTTAAACATTAGACAGAGAGGGGTAGCAAGTGCAACAATTTTCCTAAGTTAAAACACCTGTGTGTCTCCTGTCACTGAATAATTACAAGCTATAAGTTTGATGAGAGTGATACGTCAGTCTGTCAACAGTGATTAATACTCCCATCTATGTGAGAGAGCGGCATTTACTAACTATACAGCCAGGGCCGCTGCTGGCCAAATGGGTGCCCTAAGCAGGATTGTATTGTTGTGCCCCCTCCCTTAAATATTATGGAAGTAAAAAAAATAAAAGAAATAATATAGGGGTCAAAATAGAACTTTAATAAAATATAAAAGTAAATAAATAAATAAATAAATATTAATTAAATTTACAAATTACAATTGTAGCTCTAGACAGCTATTTTATTAATACAGTTGTCTGATTGATTTTATAGTCTCAAGAATTCAGAAATCAAGCAAAAAAATAATAATTAAGCAGTTTTACTAAAAACATGGTTAATTTTTGTAAGGGTTGTGATGTCCACGTGTTTTTTGTTGAATAAATTATAGAGGCTGTGTCATCTATAGCAGAAAGGTGGTCAAAAATTAAGTGGATATTTGAATGAAATGTTTGGTCAGTAGCCCATTAAACAAGGATATGATCGTCCTGTAACTGTAACAGCAGCAATTACCAGGTCTTTGGCTCTCTTTGCAGGCATTTGTAATAACATGTAATGCTGAAAAAAACAATAGACACCATCAAAAAATTTGTTATGGTTTCACTGGTTATAATGGGATTTGTATTGGTTTTAATGGAAACTGTAATGGACCCTGCTGGTCTCTACTGGTAATTGGTCACCTTCTATTGGTGGTTTGTTAAAACCAATAAATAATGGAATATGTCCCAAAACACACTACAGAAAACACATTTTTTAATGGTTAAAAGTTGATGGTTTGTAATTTTTGTAATGGTATTTGTGATTTATTTGTGATTCATTTGTGATGGTATTAGAAGTTTCTGTGATAGTTTTTTTCAGCAGGGTTGCCTCATTGTTTTTATATAATGCATTTTAAGTCATTTAAAATTTTGTTGGCTTAGGTTTGTTTTTATAACAACAAAAAATATTATCTTAATACGTCTTTGTATATTATTATTTGAAGTAACAAAACTATGGTTAATTTGAGGTTACCATTTTTTTTTAATTTGCGTTAAAACCATGGCTAACTTTCGTAAGTGAACATGAAAACTGAGAGAATATTAGATGCGTTGGAGGTGGTGAAATTATTAGGTTTGTTTTTATAACAACAAAAAATATTAAAGTGAAGCTCGTTTTCATCTTTTATAAAAAAAATTTTGGCGCCGGATTGCTGATGTCTTTTCACAGGCATAGTTGTCCATCAATTATGTCCATTTGCATTCAGCCGCAAACATGAGGTGCGAGCGGGCGCGGAGGAATGGTGTGTCAATTTTTTTGAGCAACTGGGATGGTGCCCCCCTGGGAGTTGGTGCCCTACGCAAACTGCATACTCTGCGTATAGGGAGCGGCGGTACTGTATACAGCTTTGCAGAAACACTGGGGATCAAGCCCAGACCCATACTAATATGGAGTATGCATTCCTACATTAAATCAACATGGGCTACAATTAATAGTGAGTAATGGTTAATTAATGAGACAGTCTGTCTTTTATGTTTACTTAAGGTATTTGTGCATTATAAACTTTTTTTCTATTATTGCTTATTGTCCTAAGTATACTGTCTTTTTTTATTTGGATGCAATACAAATTCAGCAGTGCCATTTTGATGTCATAAAATGCACTTAATTCCAACACTACTTTTGTATATATAACTAATTATTAAAAGACCTAGGAACTTATTTGCGGGCTGCGTTTGGCAGAAAGACAGTATGCGGCTTGTATTAAGGCCAGTAGAAACAATCCACCACTTTAACTTCCCCTGGAACCACATGTGTACCTTGATTCATCAGTGATGACTGTTCAGCGTCTATCGGATGTCAGGAATGATAACACAACAGGTGTGGTCTTGTTAGGAATGATAAGGTCTTCACTCTAAAGGGAATTATTTGAAAAGCATTTTTTTTTTATTACTATACGAGTAGTTTACAGATAAATATGCCTAGAAGCTAACATTTTTTACAATATATTTCTGGCAGGTAAAAGAAAGAAAAAAATATCCTTAAATCTTTAGAAAAGACTCTTTGGAATGCTAACACACAAGCCTTCAAAAACATTTGATGTTAAACACCTGGTGAAACAGATGTGACTATACATAATGACCGTTCAACTCAGATCCAAGCATCATGCTCAGAAAGAAAACAGAGTGGTTCAGTATGAGAATAGAAGTCCATCGTCAGAGTTACATACAGTATGGCTATTTTGAGTTGTGGTTTCCCATGAGAAACCACTTGATGATGTTTGCAGTGGTTTCCAGACCAAAGTGTCAAAATGATGACACCAGATATTGGCACCAGAATCCACGCTGCATGCTTGTTTTATGATTCCAATAAACATGACCTGCTCTGGCAATCACTGTGTTCTGTGCTACTGAAAAACACTCCCAGGAGCGAAATAAAGTCTAGAGACATGCAGCAATCGAAAGCATTGTTGGCTGTTACAGTTGTCGTTGTTATTTATTGTTATTATTCATTATATATTGCTTTAGTATTTTACACTTTCTCCCACACTTTTAAAAATAAAGGTTCCAAATAGGAGTTCTTACAGTGATGTCATAAAAATAACCATTTCAATGAGCGGTTCTTAAAATATCATTTTTTTTCTTGAACATTTTAATAATCTGAAGAACCTTTTTTCACTATAAAGAACCTTGTGTAATTGATGTTGAGGTTCTTCATTGAACCACAGATGCCAATAAAAAACTTTATTTTTAAGATTATATTCACCTATTCCCTGCTTTTCTTATATAATTTATTTTTGGTGGGCTCATACACATTTTATCGCCAACAGGGACTACTGCTCTTTATAATATTCCTGTAAACATTGTGCAATATTTTTTTCTATTTTAAGTGTTAAAAATGTTTCAAGTTCAAGTATTAAGTTCCATATAGAAATGGCATAACACGGCCCCTAACATGTTAAAGCAGAATGTGCGATGAGTCTGATGACACTTTCATGTTTTATGATCATCTCTGATTTCATCTCTTTTCAGTGAAATTGTGTAGACCTCTGGTCAGGGATAGTACTTTGCCTTAACTTGAATGTTTCTGTAAAAATTACAACCCTGTGGCTAAGGGGAATTTCGGTTTTAAATTTTGCTTGTCATTCCTTTACAGTAAATCAAGTACTACACAAGTTGGTTAAAAAAAAAAAAAAAACACAGCAAAAGCAAAAAGACCTTTCTTTTGCATTTTTATAAAGCACTGATGATTTCACAGTGTAGAAGTCTGAAGAATTTTTGATTGAAGCTTCCAATATAGCTTGCTTACTTAGACCTCTGGGCATTGAGGGAAACTGACATTTATACCCGTCTAAGACATGTTCAAACACAGTGTTATCCAGCACTAGCATGAAAAACACAGCATAAGTGCAAAAACCTTTTCATGAAATTGAATACATTCTTAAAATATATTATAATAATTCAAATGTATTAGTATAGTTCATTATACTGTTGATAATAGGTATTTCTGTCCATAGGAGAAATGCAGGGTCAATAGCAATATGATATCTAAAGCTCATGTCTTACCATTAATATTGACTGTTATTATACAAGTTTCATATACTGCAGCCAGAGGAAAATGCCTTGAGTAAGCTCACCATTTCCTTTTTATTCTTTGGTAAAAATAAAACTTTTTCCAGTAGCACATAAATAATGAAATTTGCACAAAGAAAAAATGCATTAATTTTCTGCAAGAAATTTAAATATTTCTGTGCTTCTTTTTTACATTAGGTAGGTCCTTAAAAGAGTTAGCAGTTTTCTTTTGGTTAAGACATATAATAATGATAATACACACACACATACATATACACAACCCCAAATCAGAAAAAGTTGGGACAGTATGGAAAACGCAAATAAAAAAAAGAAAGTAGTGATTTCTAAATTTACTTTGACTTGTATTTCATTGCAGACAATATGAACACAAAATATTTCATGTTTTGTCTGGTCAACTTCATGTCATTTGTAAATATACATCCTTTCCTGTCATTCAGACCTGCAACACATTCCAAAAAAAGTTGGGACAGGAGCAATTTAGGGCTAGTAATGGGGTAAATTGGTTAAATAATGATGTGTTTTGAAACAGTTGATGTCAACAGGTGATTGTAATTATGATTTGGTACAAAAGCAGCATCCAAGAAAGGTCTAGTCCTTTAGGAGCAAAGATGGGCCGAGGATCGCCAGTTTGCCAACAAATACGTGAGAAAATTATTGAAATGTTTAAAAACAATGTTCCTCAAAGAAAGATAGGAAGAGATTTGGATATTTCACCTTCAACAGTGCATAACATAATTAAAAGATTCAAGGAATCTGGAGGAATTTCAGTGCGTAAAGGACAAGGGTGCAAGCCTAAGCTGAACAACCGTGATCTCCGATCCCTCAGGCGGCACTGCATCAAGAATCGTCATTCATCAGCGATATCACCACATGGGCTCAGGACTACTTTGGCAAACCATTGTCAAGTACCACAATACGTAGTTACATCCACAAATGCCAGTTAAAACTGTACTGTGCCAAAAGGAAGCCCTATGTTAACAGTGTCCAGAAGCGCCGTCGACTTCTCTGGGCTCGGAGGCATCTGGGATGGACCATCACACAGTGGAAACGTGTACTGTGGTCAGATGAATCAGTATTTCAGGTATTTTTTGGGAGGAATGGACGCCGTGTGCTCCGGACCAAAGAAGAAAAGGATCACCCAGACTGTTACCAGCAACAAGTCCAAAAGCCAGGGTCTGTCATGGTATGGGGTTGTGTCAGTGCCCTTGGCAAAGGTAACTTGCACTTCTGTGATGGCACCATTAATGCTGAAAAGTACATAGAGATTTTGGAGCACAATATGCTGCCTTCAAGAAGACATCTTTTCCAGGGACGTCCATGCATATTTCAACAAGACAATGCAAAACCACATTCTGCACACATTACAAAGTCCTGGCTGCGGAGGAAGAGGGTACGGGTACTTGACTGGCCTGCCTGCAGTCCCGACCTGTCTCCAATAGAGAATGTGTGGCGCATTTTGAAGCGCAAAATGCGACAACGAAGACCCCGTACTGTTGCCCACCTTAAGACTTGTTTGCAGGAAGAATGGGACAAAATTACACCTGAAACACTTCATCACTTGGTGTCTTCAGTCCCTAAACGTCTTTTAAGTGTTGTGAAAAGGAATGGCAACATTACAAAGTGGTAAATGCTTTACTGTCCCAACTTTTTTTGGAATGTGTTGCAGGTCTGAATGACAGGAAAGGATGTATATTTACAAATGACATGAAGTTGACCAGACAAAACATGAAATATTTTGTCTTCATATTGGCTGCAATGAAATACAAGTCAAAGTAAATTTAGAAATCACTACTTTATTTATTTGCGTTTTCCATACTGTCCCAACTTTTTCTGATTTGGGGTTGTGTATATATATGTATATATATATATATATATATATATATATATATATATATATATATATATATATATATATATATATACACATATACACATATACATATACACACACACACATACGTATATGGCAAGGTTCAAAAAGAAAATGATTGATTCAGTCAGTGTGGAAGAACTTGACTGGTCTGCATAAAACCAAGTCCTAATCCCAGTTTAACACCTCTGGTGTGACTGTAAATGCAGACCTTGAGCCAAAAACTCATCACCAAACACCAATGACTTGTACATATGGGTTCAGTCATTTTAGACACTACCAAAACTGTTGCAACAGAGATGGAAAAACAATTTTTAAATACATGAATTATGTTCCCATCATTGTTGCCACAGTTTTGGAAGTGCATTTTTCTGTTCTAAAGAAGGGGGTGTCCCAATACGTTTGTCTATATAGTGTATGTACAAGTCATTGGTGTTTGGTGATGAGTTTTTGGCTCAAGGTCTGCATTTACAGTCACACCAGAGGTGTTAAACTGGGATTAGGATTTGGTTTTATGCAGACCAGTCAAGTTCTTCCACACTGACTGAATCAATCATTTCTTCTTGAACCTTGTCTTATACACAGAGGCATTGTCATGTTAGAATAGAAAAGGGTCCGGTCCAAACTGTTGCTATAATATTAGAAGCACACAATTTCATAGAATATCATTATATGCTTTAACATTAAGATTTGTACTCATAGAAATTACTAAAGTAGTCAAACCTGTTCATTAGATGGGGGCGACCAAATACTTTTGGCAATATAGAGTATAATATATATATAACATTTCTTATAATGCATAATATGCTTTAATCTAAGATTTACTAATTAAATTGGTAAATCAATAACCATCAGTCACATTAGGACATGTCAACGATATATTGAGAGTAAGATGTTGTAATGACAGATATGATTGATAAAATGACTCCATGGTGACTCACCGAGGTGTGTTGCTTCGTTTCTTCACACCTGTTCAAAAATAACAAAATACCCAAACGGATGATCATGATGAGCTCACTGTGTTTCTGTGTCACACTGGATGGCAGGTGTGTGTGATCTTTAAAATCAATGAAAGTGTACATTTTTTCTCATCAAGGACAAGAATATGTCTAATGCACAATATTCTCTCATTCATCAAAATATAAAAAATCATTTTAGCCACATTTTTTTTTATGGTTTGACATCTTTATTCCAGTTTGTGATGACCATTTGCATTCCAGCATTACAAATGGTCATCATTACAGCCAAGCGTTTGGATGCTCAGTGAGGAATTTGGAGGGACTTCATGATTTTCCTATTGCAAGTGATAATTCCCATGACTCCAATATATGCATCTCATATTTAGTAATAGCTATAGAATGTAATGGAAGCAAGACTTATTTTCATAACCTATAGAACAGGTTGCAATCTATCCTCAAGCCATCTTAATTCCACTTAAAGAACTTTCTCCCAGGCAATTTACCTGGCCCATAATGATTTTTGTTCCTTGTTTTTGCAAATAATAGTGCCTCAGGAGTCTCATGTGACAGCCCCCTCGTCTTGCCAAAACTCGCCTGTAAGTGGCTGTAGGTCAGAAAAACTGGTATATTGCATGTAAAGGGGTAAAAAGCATGCATGCCGGGTCCTGGATTACTCATCACATCTGAACGTGCCTGCTCGTAAATATAATCGCTTTTGGAGCACATCTTTATACAGAAGAACAGGGGTACAACGAGAAGATTATACTCATTTCTCCTAAACAAGAGTCAAGGTGAGTTTTAACATGCTCTTTTAAATGAAACGTTGCTGTTATGCTATAGTGGGAGACAGAATCAGCATTGTTTAGTTTTATGACTGAACTTGAACTGTTTTCAAGTTCAAGTTTGTGTGTTCACGGACTGGAAAAGTCTGTCAGGTTGGTGATGAACTGTTCTAGGAACAGCCAAACTGCTCACTCATTAATGAAAAACACTGGCAATGGCATGTTGTCATTTCGGCATGTTGTCAGGCACCAAACTGAAATATTCAAAGAAAGAATCTATTATATAATCCATAATATAGAAGAATCCATTTCTAAGATTTTATCTGTTTGTAGTGATATGTTTGATGTTTAAGAATTATATTTTTTCCAGCTCAAAAGAGTTCCAATGATGTGTAGCTTATATCATTATCATACTGAAAGAATCTAATCTATAAAGGAAAATCTCTTCTAAGTATTCATTTGTGGTCATGAGCTTATTGTGTTTAGATATGTAATTTATGATCAAACCAAGAAAGAAAAGATGTTAGGTAACCACAAACACATTACAGAACAAGCACAGACACATACACATACAAAAACATGAGTTTGTTTATGCAGTGTGGGTTTAACTGTTGTTCTACTTTAGTTTTATAATAGATTCATGACTGTATCTCTCACTCTGCTATTCACAAATGCCTCATTATCCAGAGTAATTTCAGGGTGTAGAGCTCCTAGAAAGTCTCTTGAAAGTGAACGAATGACAGATGGACAGATCATTACTGTTTTAAGGGTGTAATGATGACTATTACGCAGCAATAGTGGTGGTAAACATTGTTTTGAACAGATGACAATAGCAAAGGTGCTGAAGGTCTAGACTGGTGATAGATGAATGTATCGATGGATGAATGAACAAATTAATGGATGGACTAGAATGCAGTATGCTTTCTTTTATTATAAATCATATAATATTGCTATAAATTAGTCTTATACTTATATATTAATAATTCTTATATTTAATAATTTTATGCAAATTCCAAAATATCTGTTATGTGATCTCATTAAACATTAAACTGTCTTCATTCACGTATATATTTACATAATGAGTGATATGGGTGATTGCCATATTACAATCAAAAATAAACAATTCAAGACGGGAAAAGGCTTTATAAGAAATGAAATGTGTTAATTGTATTATTATTATTAATAATAATAATAATAATAATAATAGACTGGTATCAATGTGCATACCATCAATTAGTTTTTTTTTTGGCTTTATTTAATTTGTTGCTGAATTTATTTCATTTTCATTCTTTGAGCCTGTGGTGAAGAAATGTTTTGAAACGTATATAAAAAAAAAAGTACAACAATGTATTTAAACTTACTTTACTAACAAAAGACAAACAAATAAACAAAACAAAAAACTGAATTGAAAGTAATTAAAATGATTTTTTTTTAATGAAAAGTTGTTGGGATGTCACACCTCCAAAAGCTCCAAGCTAGAAGCAAAGAAAACAGATTTTGTAATTCCTAAAGTATCACCAAGATTTCCAATGTATCTAAAAAATTAAATCATAGTGGTGGCCTTTCACAGTAATCTTAGAAATAACTGAATTCAAATCCTACATACAGTATGCTATTAAGTGTCAGGTGAGGATATTTTAGCTGCTGCCTTGAGGAAAACTTCAGGTTTAAACTTGTTGGCTTCAGATGTGATAAGAAGGCTTGAAATCCAAGCTGAAAAATAGTTTTATGAGGGGTGCTGGCATTGAACTTGAACTGAAAAAATCAGTGTATTGATACAGGACAGGCTATTTGACATGAGACGGTAAATTATAACAAGTGGTAAGTATCAATTTGTTCTGAGCAGAAATTCTGACATTTTGTTGAAGAATTTTGTGCTTTTGTATTATATGTTTATTTCAGTACCAATTCATATGCTTGTAAACTAAATGCAGTTTTCTGCATTTTTTTGTCTCTGGTTAACTGAATTAACACACTTAAAACTGAATTTTACCATGTTTTTGAGCACCTTAGATTCAACAAAGAACCTTCTTCGAAGCAAAAACATTTTGGCTGTTTAAAATTGAGTTGAGTAGCTGTTTGGTTCTTCTCAGGATACATTATAGGTTGCTTAAATCAGTGTATTAGTGTCTGTGCTTTTTCTAAAAGCTTATAAGATAAAATATAAAATCATAATACTAACGTCAAAAATAATGAAGTATCAGACATTAAACCCTTTCTGATTTTATCAAGCATTAAATTCTTCTTTTAAAAAGTGAAGGTGTATACTGTATACTGCTGTATACTGTAAAAAGAATAGAAAGCAAGAGAAACCAAAGTTTAAAGCAAGATATAATTATCTTTACTAGTAGCTAAAAGGATAATTTAATGGGACGTCTTAAAAGGATATGCTTTGACGGGTTGCACTGCTTTTGAAATAATAGTCCTTCGTTGTTTGTTTTTATTTTGCATATGAAAAGCAAATATAAAAAAATAAATATATGAATAAAAGTCGGGTGTATTTTATTGATAAGAGTCACTTTGGTTTACAGTAGTTAACATGGAATGGACAAGCTAACCACAACCAAGATTGTGAAAGTAGAGGGGGGATCTGGAGGATCTGGAAAAGGTGAGTGTGTAAAAATAATTAAATAAGAACCAATTAATTAATTCAGCACAAGTTTGGAACTTGTGCAAAAAAAAAAATTAATTCATTTGTCCCTTAACCTGAATGATTTTTTAAAAAATTACAGAAATCCAGAAACACACAGAAACTGTAACGAACACACGACTGACATCTCTACCCCCAAGTAGGTTTAAAGTGTCCTTTCTGAAATAACTACATAACATTAAAAACTATTAATTGTGCTGGTCTCTATATTGCGATCTGGTTCCCTTATTTGGTGTCTCCCCACTAGAGGGCAACAGCAGCTCTGTGAGTAGCCAACAGGTACTGACCTCCATAGTGAACAGCTCAGGATCTGGAGGAGCTTCAGGAGGAGCTGTTCTGGTGGAGAAGAAGATCATCACCCAGAGCAGTCCTGAAGGAGGCGCGTCCAGAAGTTATGTCATATCCTGTGAGTCCAGAAACCATCCAGCTTTAACCGGATGTATATGATATATACAGGACATTTTTGAAATTAAAACGTATATTTTTAGCAATATTTACTTGAAAAGTTCGGGAAATTCATGAAAGGAACTGTACTTGGTCAGCCTGTGCAACATATATCCATATATAACATATAATGTCCATAGTAGAGAGATGTATTGTCCAACTACTGAAGTTGATCAATACTTCTCTCCAGCCTCCTCATCTGGATGTTCAGCCAGCAGCAGTTCAGGAGCAGGATCTGTGATTGGTGGATTTGGAGAAATATCTCGTGAAATCAGTGTGACCGGGCCAATCAGTAGCTCTACAGTTAAAAGCTCTAGTTCTGCAGTTAAAAGCTCTAGCAGCATCTCTACCTCCATCACAACAGCTGGCAGATCCTCAGCAACAGGTGGAGATCTTTATTCTGGATACGGCTCCATCTCCTCCTCTGAGTTTGCGTCTGGTTCCTCAGGCGGTTCTGTCAGTGTTTCTGGAGGCAATATGAACATATCCAGAGGTGGAGGAGGTGGCGCTGGCTCCGGAGGAACTTCCAGCTCCAGGACTGTGACCAAGTTCAGCTCCTCGTCCCCCAGCGGGACACGGAAAGGTTTGAGTTACAGCACAGTTCCTGCAGAGAGGAAGACCAGTCTGAGCCTTCACACTGGAGGATATGACGGTAAGTTTTGGACATATTGATTTCAAAAGAGAGAAATTTCACACTGTATGTATAATTATTGATATTAGTTTAAAAATTAATTATTAATCAGATTTAATAAACAATATGTGTGTAATTTATATTATATTTACCCAGGGAGCTCCAGTGGCAATTCTTCCCCTGAATACATTAAGAAAGAATACGGTACGTCAATTTAGTATTTTGTTTTGAGACTGGTCTGAATTTCAGGGGGGAAAAAACGCCATTTGTAATTTGTAGTAGGCTATGCATAAAATAAATTTATAAATAATCAGCACAATTTACAAAACCCACGAACTCACCTCACGAGTGCAATTTTTACTTCTGTTTACGGCTGAGCAGGACATTTCGAAGGGTTCCGCCCCTTTTAAAAAAGTAACTAACGTGATGGTCTTTAGATACATCACACCTGTGAAACGTGATTTGCTACCTGCTTGTTTTATGTATTGAGGGGCGGGACATGCTCGTTCGTGGGACCATTTGATTGGACAGAAAATGTGCGCACTTGTGCAAATCCAAGTAATAGATGATTACAGGATTTAGCCTATGTTTTGACAAAGAGCTAAAAAAATTGTTTTATGTTTGCGAAAGTGTATTTAAGTCAAGTAAAAATGAGCACGTACTTTTGTGGTGACAGAAACATTTACAAAAACTAGCAAAACAAATGTTGAGGTATACTGATATGTAAAAAAAATAGGCTACTTTTAAGATCATGCAACGCCAAGCGTATGCTGTTGTATTTTTTTTCTTCTTTTTTTTATTATTTATGAGGTCTGAACTCTCCAATAATATGAATCTTCTTCTTCTTCTTCTTTCATCCGTGATACGTGTTTCTCAAAATTCAGCTTTAATGTTTGTTTAATTTTTTTATTTACAGTTTCGACAAGTGTTGCCACTAGAGGACGCACTCAAACACGAGGTATTTCTGATACATAATACGTAGTTTCACAAACTTCCCAACAATCATAAATTAGAATTAATAAATGAATCTTTAATTCTCATTCTATAAATCTTAATGCTATCTTTTTCTTTTTCAGAGAGTGAGATCAGAGCCAGATTGCAGAGTGCCTCACCCTCCACTAGATGTCAGTGTTACTCACGTTCAGTCAAAAGTCTATTATGTGTTCATTTACTCATTTTGAAATTGCATAATATTTTATATGTACAGTATTTTCGTTATTTCATCTTTTAAATTATTTATTGATTGTTATGGTATATATGTTGCATATAGGATGTTATATTAAGTTATTTTTGAAAGATATTGTGAATTTTACAATCAATAGTTAGTGTGGCCCTGAGTTTCAGAAAATGATCTATAGTTTCATATATTTAGGGACAGAGCTGGATGATGTGAAGAGATTACTGAAGCGAAGTCGCTCCGGGAGCATCAGTCCACCGCGCTCTCCCACCAACACTCTACCTATCCCCAAAAAAGGCAGTGTGGACACCCGTCATGACAGCCAGTCAGGTAACACACACTCACAAGCACAGAGATGCCTGTGATACACAGCACAGCCAGTCCTTCAACACTAATATATGTCTTTCAGGTTGTGACGGCTCAGTCCTGGATGCAGGATTCAGCGGATATTACACCAACCCAAACAATCTCAGTTACACCACACTGCAGCAACCATCATCACCCACAGGTTACAGAGACAATGTGTTTGTGTGCCTGTATTTCTATGTGCTAAAATCAAAAGGATTAGCATACTAAAAAGATAAATGTGAGAGTGAGAGTGTAACTGATCATATGTTGTTTTGTTTTAGGTGGCATGCAGAATAATCTGACCCTCAGCTCATCTGCTCTCAGTAGTGCAGGTCTTTACATTCACACTGCACTATACCACATTTTGATTAACAAGACTCCAGTTTTGAGCTCTGGTTAAATCTTAAAATGCCCGAAGCATCATAAAACTGATAAAGTACCTCCCCAATGTTCCTATTAAGAAAATGAATGAAATATTTATTTATTTTTTTAAAATGTTTTAAAAACAAACAATAAGGGAATGTTCCTTTTTAAATTGTTGGAATGTTACTTTTGAATATTCTGAAACGAGTAAAAAAATAGACAAATGTTCAATTAAAACATTTCAGAAAAATGTTCCATGAACGATGTATAAACAACATTTTTGTGCTAATGTTTTGAGAACGTTATTACCAGACAATTTTGAACAAGCGCTCTATTAACGTTACTGGAAGAGCGTTTGTTCATAACTTTGAGAGAACGATAGCAGAACGGTCCATGTTAGCTGGTCTTATGCTCATGGTTGCCCTCTGTGTTTGTGTTTTTCTCAGTATATGGGATGCATAATAACCTGTCAACATCTGGTGGTGCTCTCATGGTTAATGGATTCAGTGCTGGCCAAGGTAAGCTCAACCTTGTCTCTATATAAAAACTTGAACACACTGATGCAGTGCATGCAAATAACTAAGAGATTGATTATGTCTGTTTGTACTTCCAGTGTATGGGGTACAGAAGAATGTTGGGAGCGTTGGATTGGCCACCACTGTTACTAGTAAAAATAATTTGACTTAAAAATGTGTAAGATTAAAACATTGCAATATTACCAAATGAAAATTCATTCTTTTTTTGTGTCACATTCACAGCTGTTCCCAGCAGCCCTATCACCGCTGATGATGTGTTTGTGAAAGATGGCAAGTTTATTGCGATTGGAAAAGAAAATGTAGCAGCTAAGAAAGAGACTGAGCGACTGATCATGTCCAAAAACATTGGCAAACAGTTCATCACTTCCACCACCAGTGCTGGAGCAGGTAGACAGATATTTTACACCTGTTTTTTGTTTTTTTGTAGCTTAATGTACAGTTGGAATAGTAATTTAATTAGTAAAAAAACAGGGTAAAACAGTTAAATACTGTATACAATACATTTGGAAAAGTTTTTAAAAGAAATTAATACTTTACTTCAGCAAGAACATATTAAATTGATCAAAAGTAAAACATTTATATTGTTACATTTATATTGTTATTGTTTTTCTATTGTGAATACTGTTCTTTTAAAATATCTATTCATAAAAGAATTCTGAAAAAAATTATAGTGGTTTCCACAAAAATATCCTTATAATAATGTGTCTTGAGCAGCAAATCAGACAACGTTGTACTCTGAAGGATCATGTGACACTGAAGACTTATTTTAAATTGTAATAATATTACTGTATTTTTTAATCAAACAAATGCAGCCTTTGTAAGCAAGAGACTTCATTTAAACACATTAAACATCTTACCCACCCCAAATGTTTGAACAATAATTGTTAAAATCAAAATGAGTACGTTATGATTAGTGTATGATGTTTATTTTACATCTAATTTTTTAATATCACTTAATTATTTTAGTAGAAATGTATTTGTGACTGTAATGTTTTTTTAATATAACAGATTCTGAAGATTCACTGAAGAGGGAGAAGAAGATGATCTCCAGCACTACTGAATCCACAATGACTGGTACATTCAGATGAAGTCACTTACTGTATATTATCTAATTAATAATAAAATTGTGCCTTAAATTGCATGCAATAAGACCATCATTTATGTGCTTTCAGCTTCCAGAGCCTCAACGAAAGACAAGGCAACCTATGCAGGTAAATGTCCTAAAGAAATGCAAATATTACAAAAAATTGCTCAAAACTGTCATACACATCAGTTCATTCAGCAATGATGGCCTGTTGGATCTGGTTTTTGTTCATAGCCTCATATTCTAATGTTACAACAGAGATCCGTAAAGATGAGTCTGACGGTGCAGGACTAGGATTCTGTTCCTGCTGCTCGTGGTGGAAGTGGCTTCTGGCACTGATTTTAGGTCTTCTCCTTCTACTGGGACTCCTCTGTGGTCTCATCGCACTGGGTACATTATGTCTCATGATATTATTTTAGACCAACTGATATAGCTTGTACTTCAAAATGAACATTTCTCTGTCTAGGTGAGGAGGTCCGGAAGCTGAAGGCTCGTGTGGACGCTATTGATGGTGGAGAAAGAGCAGTCTCTGCTCGAACCAGTCGTTTGTCCGCCTCCTCTGCTGTCAACATCATTGATCCACTGGAGTCTTCATACGCTGAGCGCATCCCTGGCGTCCGTGCCGATAACACTATAAACCTGGGTTCAGCATCTGCTGCACAAGACCCTGTGGTTCTGCAGAGGACCATCCAACAGATCCTCAGATCCGAACTTCAGTCAGACACCGTCAGAGGTGTTTACCATATATTCATGCTAAACATGTGATAGCTTTACCCAGTCAGTTATCTAAACATTTATACATTTTTATGATTTCCTTATAGCTTCACTGGCAACTTCACTTAAGGGTGAGAAAGGAGAGCCTGGGCCTAAAGGTAACACTTACTGATAAATACCTGTACATTCAATAGATAAACCTGGAGAAATACAGAGTGAAAATGCATTTTTACTCATAAATACATTTTACTGACACTCATGTCATTCTAGGTGGCCAAGGACCTCCTGGAGTGAAAGGTATTCATAAAAATATTACACCGAGTTGTCAGATTCACAAATATGTGAGATTAACAAACAAACATGCATAATATTGCAACAGTATCACATAATATCACAAATATATTACAGTATCATAAATGTATCACAATGATATCACAAATATATTCTAATATCACAAATTTATTACAATTATATCACAATGTCACTCATTAGTGCAACAGTATCACATAATATCACACATATTACAATATCATAAATGGATCACAATTATATCACAAATAAATCATAATATCATAAATGTATTAGACTTATCACAAATATCACAATGTCACACATTATCACAATAGTGTCACATAATATCACAAAGTATCACAAATATATCACAATAATGTCACATCACATAATATCACAAATATATCACATCACAGCAATATCACAAATGTATTAGTTATATCTCAAATGTATCACAAAATTACAAAAGTATCACAAATATATCATAATGTCATAAATGTTTTACAATTATATTGTGACAATGTCACACGTCACAAGTGTCACATAATTATATCACAGTTATATCACAAATCTATCACAATAGTATCACATCATCACAATAGAATATCACAAAGAATCACAAATATATCACGATAAAGTCACAACACAACAGCATCACAAATATCACATATCACAAATGTATTAGTTATAAATATATCACAGTATTACAAATGTATCACAATTATATCACAAATACCACAATTTCACATTATCACACAACTGTCTCACATAATATCATAAATATATCACAATAATGGCACATTATCACAACAATATCAGAAATGTATCACAAATATATAACAATAATGCCACATCACAATAGTACCACATCACAAATATCACACATGTATCAGTTATATCACAAATATATCAGATATATTATGAAATATTATGAAAATGTTACAATAATATTACTAATAATTTTACAGGTGATACAGGGTTTCCTGGAATTCCAGGTAATTCTTTTTTATATCACAAAACATAACAATCCTCACTGTATACTGTACACATACCTACATATATGAATAAAGAATATAGATGTGATATGTACTTATAAGAAAAGCCTAAATTAATAAACTGAATTAATGAAGGGCATCTTTTTAGGTCCTCCTGGTCTCATTGGTCACCCTGGACAGGAAGGTCCTCGAGGACCCAAAGGAAGTGCAGGTATGAGGCAGAGACACTAGACTTCTACCAGTTGATTGTTTCCATTACAGTTGAAGACTGATTTTCTGATGCTGACATGTGACAAAGATGATTCAGGCCTAAAACATCTGCTTGTGTGAATTATTCACAGGTGAATCAGGAAATGATGGTTTACCTGGGCCAAGGGGTCGAGAGGGGCCAGCGGGTCCCAGAGGAGAACCGGGACCCCCAGGATTTGGAGAGAAAGGAGAGAAAGGTGATACCATTTTCATGATTATTACTACTGTTTTGTTATAAATGTGTATACAGAAGCACTTTAATAATATTAAAAAGTGACTTGCTAATTGCTCTGTGTTTGCTCCTCAGGTTCATCCGGCGATGTTGGTGCACCTGGGCTAGCAGGACCACCAGGCCATGTGGGACCCAAAGGTAAGACCATCTGCTCATAGGCAAAGAGAAAAACAAGCAGAGGAATAGCAGTACAGTGTGTAAAAATTACTCTGGTAGCAGACAAATAGATACATAGGACCTAAGTTTTTTTTTAAGATGGACCTAAATTTTGGGTGGAAAAACATGTTTTGTCGCTGCAGGTGATGCAGGTGCACAAGGTATACCAGGTCTTCAAGGAGCTCCTGGACCCCAAGGCTTCCGTGGAGATTCTGGTGATCCTGGACCCAAGGGTAAATGTACCTTTTCTGAACATTTTCCCTCTTGAGAATTTCATGTGAACTATTTTTCTAATCATTTTTTATATTTTTAGGTGACAAAGGACCTGCTGGGCCACCTGGGGTCAAAGGTCAGTAGAAGCCAGAGATACATAGGGTATTACAGTAAAGCTGTTTTTATGTACACAAGCTTTTATGCTGATGATTTTGATTACATTGTTTTTATTACTAAATAAGGCGATCAGGGAGAGAGAGGACCACGTGGTGCCACTGGTGAGTTACTTACTTACTTACAACTATATATATATATTAATCAGCACTCATTGCTGTATGAAGTCATTGTGGCATTTATTTTCAACATCACAAAATATAATATTTTTTGCCAGGTGAGCCAGGTCAGGTCGGACCAGCAGGGCCTCCTGGTGAGAAAGGTCTTAAAGGATCAGCAGGTAGGTTTCATCACAGAAATAAAACCTGAGTAAAAGAAAGCCTGTATCACATGTAAAATCAATGCAAATATAGCCTCTTCTGAATTTAATAAGACATATGCACTACCTTTCAAATAATTTCAAGTTAAGTCTTCTATTCAGCAAGGATGCATTAAACACTACAAAAAGTGTGTATTTTAAATATATGCTGAAAAAATGTATCAGGATTTCCACAAAAATACTAAGCAGCACAACTGTTTTCAACATTTATAATGATTTGTATTTTTGATCAAACAAATGCATCCTTGATGAGCATATAAGAGTCTTTTCAAACACATTAAAAAAATTCTTGTCTACCCCAAACTTTTGGATGATAGTGTACACATTTTAAATCATATGGATTTAAAAAAGGACTGTATGCAGTGCCGATCCTAGACTTCTGGGGGCCCTACGCAAAACTATGTCGACTGGGGGGGGGGGGTTATGTTCATAACCACTCGTTCATACGAGTGGTTATGAACGAATGAATAAAATGCATTTGTCCTTGTTTCACTCCGTCTCGAATCGAGCAAGAGACTTTACGACATTCACGTTACATGATTTGACTGATTTTTACGTAGAAAGGGTGACAGCGCACCACATTAAAATAAATGATCATTCATGTTTTCATAACCGCTGGCCAAATTCAAAAACTAAACTAAAATGAAATCATTTTTGAGAGCAAGGGGGCCCCCTGGTGTTTCGGGGGCCCTACGCAGCTTGCGTATTCTGCGTATAGACAGGATCGCCTCTGATTGTGTGTGCTGTATCATATATATAATATATCATATGATATATTTTATTTTTCAAAGGTGCTCCTGGGCCAGATGGTGTTAAAGGAATTCGAGGTAATTTTAAAACTAAGCCTTGGGAAAATATTAGTCTGTGTCTTTCTTTTTAAGCATGCATTCTGTAAATTTCTCCTTCATTTAAATTCAAGGAGATCAAGGTCCGATTGGGTTGCCTGGAGCTCGGGGACCCTCAGGGCCTCCTGGAGATGCAGGAATACCAGGTATCAATGAAAATAACTCACACTAAGAATTCGCACCATGAATAAAAAGATCAGTTGTGCTTTTCATGCTTTTTAAACATAATTGTTAATAATGCAAACCATGCAAAGAAAGTGTTTTTCTACACAGGTACACCAGGACTCCAAGGACCACCAGGTTTGATTTCACTTGTTCTCAGCTGCATATGAAACAAAAACATATCTAGCTTTTTTGTGAAATTGCAGACACAGGTTAACCTTAATTATTTCATTTTATTTTATTTTATTTTATTTTATTTCATTACATTACATTACATTACTATAGGTTTGCCAGGTACTCCGGGCCAACCAGGAGCTAAAGGTATTATTTATTTATTTTTTCATTTCAATTCAATTCTACTTAATACCATAGCATTATGATTGAAGTGTATAGGTAGAAGTGGCATGTATATATATATATAGAAATACACTTTGTCTTACCACGTTATACATGATGTTGTCTCTTTAGGTGTGCCCGGTGAGCCCGGAAGAGTCATTTATGCAGGTGAGGAAACATAAATGTGACCCTGGACCACAAAACCACATAAGGGTCAATTTTTTGAAATTGAGATTTATACATCTCATGAAAGCTGAATAAATAAGCTTTCCATTGATGTATGGTTTATTAGGATAGGACAATATTTGGTTGAGATACAACTATTTTAAAATCTGGAATCTGAGGGTGCAAAAAAAAAAAAAAAAATTGAGAAAATCACCATTAAAGTTGTCCAAATTAAGTCCTTAGCAATGCATATTACTAATCAAAAATTAAGTTTTGATATATTTACGGTGGAAAATTTACAAAATATCTTCATGGAACATGATCTTTACTTAATATCCTAATGATTTTTGGCATTAAAAAAAAAACAATAATTTTGACCCATACAATGTATTGTTGAATTATATTGTTGGCTATTGCTACAAATATACCCGTGCTACTTATGACTGGTTTTGTGCTCCAGGGTTACAAATGATAATTAGTTAGTAATAATAATAATAATCTGGCTTATTTGATGGTGACATCATTCATCATTATCTTATTTCTGGTCACTCCTTGTAGGTGCTAATACTAACACCGTGGGAGTACCTGGACCCCCTGGACCTCCTGGAGCTTCAGGTCCTGCCGGAGCACCTGGACTATCAGGTGTTATGAAGTTCATCATGGATTATTTTAAATGCATTTAATATGAAATGAAAAGAATCAGTTAAACAGCAGTTTGTTCATGCTAATATTGCTAACCTTTACTTTTTCTTTTGAACCTCAGGTCCTATTGGTCCTGCTGGTCTTCCTGGTTCACCTGGTAAGAGGATTTTTTTTCTATAAAACAAAAAGAGTGAAATCATAAAGATTTAGTTTCCTGACATTTGAACTCTCTATAGGTTCAAAGGGAGATAAAGGAGACAAAGGAGAAGATGGGAAGCCTGGAGTCTCTGAGAGTGCAGGGAGTGAGTGTGTTCACTTTTAAAATGGACACTATAAATGCTTTTATATTTTTAATTCACTTTTAAACTGAATTGAACAGAGAAAGCTGCTTCTGAACCTGGTCCTCCTGGTCCACCAGGAACACCCGGACCGCCTGGGAATGATGGAAAACCAGGTGGATAGTTCTTGAATTAAGATTAGTCTGATTTCGTTATATCCAGACATCATTACTGTATTGTTACGGTATTCATTTTTAATTTTGTTTTTCCATAGGTGTTGGTCAACCTGGTCCTCCTGGTGAAAAAGGTGGACCGGGAAGCTTTGTTCCCACTTCAGGTATACTTTCATTTACTGTATGTATTAGCATTTGAGATCTTAAATTATGGTATGAAAGTGATCTGACTGGGGTTTTTGCGATCAATCAGAAACCTTCTTTGCTGGACCACCTGGGCCTCCTGGACCTATTGGACCAAAGGGATCACAAGGTAGATCCAAAACACATTACATAATAAAAATAAAAAAAATCCTGGAGACATGTGGACCCTGTGAATTTGAATGTTTAATGTCTTCTGTTCAGGTGATATTGGCCGTCAAGGTTTCCCTGGTAAGACCGTCACATTCAATCACACATACAGTTTATAATAATCATTCTGACATTTTTGGATTACATGCCAACTTCTCTTTGATCTTTCTTTACTCAAGGCCAGCCTGGATTACCTGGAGAACCTGGAATCGGTTAGTGATTCAAATTCATATAATACAAAAATATTTATTCTACAATGTTTTACTGTAGCTGACTGGAGAGTATACATTATTTTACCCTGAATCCAGGTATTCCAGGACAGCCAGGGTCACCAGGACCACGTGGTGAACAAGGTCCTGAGGCTCCACCAGGACCACAGGGACCTCAAGGACCAATGGGTCCCATGGGGCCAGAAGGTCCAAAAGGTACAATGGAAAAAACTACAACTTTTTACCCAAAAAAAAAAACTCCAGTTACAGTAATACATTTACAAATGTAATTGGAGTTAGTGTTTCTACATCTGTGCATTTTAATTACACCTTTTTATTATTTAAACAAAGGTGATGCTGGAGTCCCAGGGGCCCCTGGCATTCCAGGATATTCCTACGGTAGGCAAACAGGTCTATTGATCCAATAGCTGCAGTGACATGAACCAAATACCATTTCTTTAGTGAAAGAGAGAGTTTCAGTTCATTGTTTTTATAAGGTGGAGGATCCAGAAGCGCTCCAGGTCCTCCAGGTACACCCGGACCCCCAGGGCCTCCTGGAGCACCCGGTTCATCGGGTGGTGGCTCACCAGATGTTGTTCAACAGATTTCAGACTACCTCAGAAGTATGTTTATAAGGAAATTAAGCACTTTTATGCACCATAGGAACTCCCTTAAAACCACATAGTACACCTTAAAGGGACATTTCACTCAAAAATGAATATTTTGTTATCATTTACTCACCTTAATGTCGTTCCAAACATGTGTGTCTTTCTTTCTTTTGTGAAACATACTGTAAAAGAAGATATTTTGTGAGCAAAATAATGTTGGTGAGCAAACAGTTTCAGTTCCCATTGACTTCCATTGTATTTTTGGCCCATCCAATGGAAGTCAATCTTAATTGAAACATTTTAGTAACCAACCTTCTTCAAAATAGCTTATTTTATGGTCATACAGTTTTAGAAGGACATGGGGCTGAATTTTTTTTCCCTATCCCTTTAAGAACTGCATAGCAGCTGCCCACAACATGCTAGCATTGGGACAGCAAACACAAAAAAATAGCTTGTTCAGTGAACTTAATTAAATTAAGGAAAACTTTTCCATGCAAGTAGTTCAGGTCCACAAAACAGGACTAAAACATGTTCAGTTAAACAAATAATGTTCAGTGGGTTCAATAAAATGTCATTTGTTTAATTGAACTTGATTTAGTCTTGTTGTATGGACCTGAACTAATTGCATTTTGGGGGGTGTATATGCTGGGAACTACACATCCACTGTTCAGTTAGTTGTCAACAAAAAATATTCAAGTAGTTCCAACACAAAATGATAAAGTTAATTTAAATTGTACAACTTTAAGTGGACTGAACATAATGGAAATAAGTTACATAGAAAATGTTCAAAAATATAGTTGTTTCTGCTCATTTTAACCAAGTAATTTGAACAAGCATTAAAACTCTTTTTTTTTTTGAGTGAATGTTGAGAGGACAAGCATCTTTTAGAAGTTTTAGTTCCATTTTGTGCTACTAGAAAAGACACCTTTAACTGGTTATAGAGATAAATAAGCTCCATGTCTGTAATATTTCATGTTCTCTGTAGGTGAACCCATCAGAGAATACCTGACCGGACCTCCAGGCCCACCAGGACCTCCCGGATCAGGCTCTGAAGATTCTCTGGCTAACCGTGTTATTGAATACCTTCAAAGTGAGTGTGAAATGGGTGCTTAGAGCAATTATTTTGGCATTTTATAAACAAATATAACTTCCAACTAATGTGCTTCATAAAACATTTGGTGCATCTACACATTCTTTGGTAATATATAGGAGATGAGGTGAGGCAGTACCTGATTGGTCCTCCAGGGCCCCCAGGACCCCCAGGTGTGCCAGGTGGATATGGCTTTAACACTCAGGAAGTTGCTGGACGAGTGCTAAGTCTGATGAATGGTAGGACCTGGGTCATATGGTCTAGATACAATTCCTGTAACATACAACTGTTTGGGGGTCGATATGATTTTTTAAATGTTTTTGAAAGAAGCTTTTTATGCTCACCAAGACTGTATTTATTTGATAAAAAATACAGTAAAAAGAGAAATATTGTGATATTATTACAATTTAAAATAACTGTTTTGTATTTATATATACTTTAAAATGCAATTTATTCATGTCATGCAAAGCTGAATTTTCAGCATCATTACTCCAGTCCTCAGTGTCACATGATCCTTCAGAAATCATTCTAATATGCTGATTTGTGCTCAAGAAACAGTGGTCTATATGAAACTGTTAAGATTTAAAGTTTGTTAACAGCAAGACTGAAACTTTCAGGATGTGGGGGACCAAATGTAATTAAGAATTGACCATTGCAAAAAAACACATCTGTTAACCACTGATGTTATAGGTTAATTTTATATAGGAACAGCTTATATTAAAATGATTTGATATCCCTTTTGTATGTTGTTTAAGATGCTGGTTTCAGAGGTCTGCCAGGACCTCCCGGTCCCCCAGGACCTCAAGGACCACCAGGAAGCGCTGGAGGACTAGTGTCTTACGCCGCTAATGAAAACCAACAGCAAATCCGTGCAAAGCCTCAGGAGTTTATCAAAAGTAAGAAGAGTGTTTTGCTAACTGTATTTCATCTTAAGTCCCGCTCATTGGTGGTTTGTTTATCGGATGAGATGAATTGAGCTGAATAATTACATTACAGTCTTCTATAGAGCTGGTTTAGAGCTGTATCAGATTCATTTCATAATTGATGCATTTTGCAGCATAGACACTGTTACTGAACTTAAGTGAATCAATATTGAACAGACTTCCCTGGATAACGACACCATTGTTTCATGTAGAGCTGCTTATTGTGAATTCAACTTGTTTTGTAACTGTACATAGTTATTGAATTGAACAGAATAAACAGTGACGTGAGCTGAATAATGACACTAGTATTATTACTTTTTAGAGCTGCTTAAAGCATAATTTGAATTTGTCTCATCTTTGATGTTTGCATGATTGATTCTGTTATTTTCCTGTTTAATACTGAAGCTGCTTTGAAAAGATATGTATTGTATAAAGTGCCGTATAAATAATGTGACTTGACTTTTGCAGGGCATCCAAGCTCTGATGAGAATTTGGATTACGCAGCCATTGCTAAACAGGTTTCAGATTACATTAAGTGTAAGTTATGCTACATGTGACAGTCATTTAAATAGCCTTGAAAAGAACAAGATATGGGCAGAAACAGATGTAGGAATTCTTGGTTGAGTCTTGTATGTTTGCATTTTTCCACAGCTCATGGCCTGTTAGCGATTCAAGGTCCACAAGGAGTCGCTGGACCCACTGGAGCCCCTGGACATAGAGGACTCCCTGGACTCTTTGGACCCCCTGGACTCCCTGGACCTCCAGGAGTCAGTCTAGAATTTTCTTCCTCCAATATGACAGCGATCATGGAGTACATCAGAGGCAAGATGAAACTTGTAAAAAAAAACATTCATTATTTACTATTCATGATTTTAATTACAATTGATTGTTTCTACAGAAAACCATATGATTGGACCACCAGGTATACCAGGGCAGAAAGGGGAGACGGGATATCTTGGACCAGAAGGACAGAAAGGTACATATCACATGCCCATATGATGTTCATGTCAGGGTCAGCAAAACAAGTAAACCTAGTTACCTTTAGCATCTGTGTGAAGATACTAGGAAGTGACATGACATGACTTAACTTAACCTGTTTACAAAGAGACAAATCCATACAAATTACATACAAATCCATTTAAAAAAAATCTGTTTATGAATTACTGACAGTTTTTATGTTCGTTTTATTAAACTTAAGTTTTAAGTTTATTATTTTAAGTTTTATTTTCAGATAAACATTTCATATATTTTACAAAAAACATGAGCTTCTCATTTCTGCTTTTAAAGCTTTCAGCCACTTTGCCTAAGTTTTAAATATAGAAAATTATTTCACTTTTTAAAATGTTTATTTTTTTAGGAAAACAGTGTTAAAATGTATCAAATATGATACATTAGTCTTTTGAGGAAAGTTTATTTTTAATCTGTCAATCATCATTGTATTATGTTTTGATCCCTCACAATAAAAACTACAGAGCTTTGATCATACAACGACGCATTTAAAATAATAGATACAAAACAGAGATATAGAGTGACAACTGATAGCCTATGTATATGCATTTAATGAAATATAAGTAGTCGGCTATAAAGATCTCACTTATTTACATTACAGGCTATCTGAATTTCATCATACTTTTTGTCCGTATAAACATCAGCAACAGCATAACTGTTCAAATCTCATCTACCTTGTTTCATGCTTCGACTTGTAATTTTACTTTTCTACAATCCAGGTGACAGAGGATTCCAAGGTCCAGTAGGTCAACCAGGCTTCCCAGGCAACCCAGGAATGAGAGGACAAAAGGGAGAGAAGGGTATGTATCAGTTTACAAAATACATAAATGATCATAACATGTTTTTTTTTTTTTCATGTCATAACAAACCTTATTTCCCTACAGGTGAAGCTTCATATGTCACTCGCAGGAGGAGGAGGAGCACAGTCATTTAGCTACTGTGCCTTAAGCAGCTAATGCTTTATGACATGTACATATTTATTCTTTTCTTACTTTAGATCAATTTATTACAAAAAGCTAAATATATTCACATTGAATTAAGCATTACATGATCAAATTCACCTTTATGCCAGTTTTCAAGAAAAAATATTTTTGCAAATGTATTTTTCCTGACTGGTTTTTCTTGCATGAATGCTGAATGGGATTTAACCGATAATCTGGGGATGTGTTTATATTCTGCTTTTTCTCATTTGTGCTGTTAAAATGCTTTCATTAGACTCAAAAGTGGCTTGACTTAAATTGAGAATAAAGATTTTTTTTTTTGTAAAGTCGTGGCTTACAAGATACTTACAGTAATGTTCATAAACAGAGAATCTTGAATAGAGAGACCCAGATGACTGAACTATTCACAACAAATGTTTTAATTACGGCAGCTTTCTATAATCACAATGATTTGATCTTTGACACAAACACAGTACATACTACTGTTATGCTGCTAACTTCACCTCACGAGTCGAAAATGCTTAAAAAAAAATCAAGACAAACTCAAAGTCAAATGCGTGAGCGTCTACCTGCAGGGATTCCTTTATCAGAAGGTGCACAGCACTCTCTGTACAGTCAAATACATGCAGCAATACTCCCAGGTGATCATGACAAGAACTTTGTATTTTGACAGGTTTTAAATGTTGTTTTGTTCAGTTTTTACAGACTACGGCACACATGTAAATGTAGTAAACACATTTCAAACTGTATGTTGAAAGTTGAGATGAAAAGAAATCTATTACTAAAAAAATGTGCTACAATATACAAGAATAAAAGAACACCTGACTGATTAAAGTACATCGGTTTACAGAACAAATCATCCTCTACAATTTTACTGAAAAGTACACTAATGTACTGTAGAGATGTCTGAGCGAACTAAAACGCATCTAATCCAAAAACCATTTGGTTTTTTTGGAGAATAAGTAGTATGGACAATATGCAGAGCTTTCTTGCTTTGAAGTTCACAGAAATAATTGAAAGTTGAGATGATTTAATTCGGCTACATGTTCACATTGCATAGCAGTGCAAGCACAAATGCACTTTAAACCACAGTGATGTCAGGATATTTGCATACAGTATGATATGCTAAAACACCTCAAAGAAATGAATATGGCTGCTACTATAAATCCTATCGATCCATATTATGATAAACAAAGCTCAAAAAAGTTATGTTTAAATAACCAAGAAATGATGTCCTTAATGCAAAGGTATTTACCTCTAAATAATGTGCCTTTAAACTTCATTAGAATTGTCATCAAATTTAAGAACATTTTATTACCATTCAGATTTTTGATTCTGATTGATTTAGATAGTTACATCATTCGCTTAGTTTAGTGCAAGCAAATTAGCCTGAAGCTGAACAGTCATTTTATGTATGCAGATTTAATCCTAAAATTAATACCACAGTAAACCACATCGGTAAGACACTGAGACCACTGATTTGAAAAAAACAAACAAAAAAAAGAGATCAATTTAGTAGCATATAGAATCACATTATCTTTCATAAACCATTGCTGAAATGTTTTGGGAAACCACACTGAAAATCCACTTTTAAAGCTTAAATTAAAAAACAAAAAGCACAAACTTCTCTGTATATTACTGGAACAATGAAGTCCAATGAAGAACATCAGCGATCAGAGGGAACAAGGCAGCCGAGGTTCAGTCACAATGCAGTTAGCATCTCTGTGCTTTTAGTGTGAACGTGTGCGTTAAAACCCAGTGGAGTGGACACTCGGGACGGGGTAGAACTTTGAGATCCGGCTCTGGGTGGAGGGGTTAAGGCATGCAGACTCCCCGCTCATTTTGAAGAACATTTCCTGTTCCTGTAGCTTACGGGCGAACTCGTCCTCAAGGGCCTGCACGCAGAGGTTTCATGTTCTTAGTAAATGCACTAATTAAACCTTCTTAACATGATTGAAATGTTAAATAGTAAAGGTGCACTCAGTTATGTTTTGTTGGACTTAAGGTCATTGCACAGAGAGTCCGAAATTTTTGCACGTTAAAAAATAAATATGACCTCACATTGTGTCAATCATGTTTACATATTGCCTCCGAAACTTTCGTCCATCATAAAAAAAATTAGAATCAGGTTTGATTTTCTGTGTTTTCGCATCCGTAGCAAGCATTTTGATAGGAAAAGATGACGAATACAAAAAAAAAAAACGCATACGAAAATTTCGGACTCAGTGTGCCGGGACCTTTATACTGACACCTAGTGGTATGGATGAAGCATTACATAAAATATTTTCATAGTCCATCATTATAGATTCATTCTGTGTGAGAAAGTCTAGTAATAGGGTGTTTACCAAGATAACAAGATGTATAATAATTCAACCATTCAGAACTGTGACTAGGGTTCAGTACTAGTGTTAATAACAGTAAGTGGTACCTTCTTGCGGGGTCTGAGTTTCTCTCTCCAGTCCTTGAGCTCTGCGCTGTGCTCCTCATCCAGCTCCTTCAGCTTCTGAGTCTCATGCTCAATCAACAGATGGCACTTCTCATTCTAAAACACACAGAAGACACTATTACTTTTGTTTTTATGACAAAGTAACCGTTTTATAAAAACAATGTACTGTCTCTCTCCTACGGTTTGCTCAAGTGTGTACCTGCAGCTGCTGGAGTTCTCTGACGTTGGCCTCACATTGCGTCTGCAGGTCTCTCATCTGAGTCTCATGTTTCTGCTGTTGATGGTGACGCTCGTTCTTTTGTCTCTTCTCCTCCTGTGCTGCAAACTGCTCATTGGCCACACAAATATACAATATTTACTACACAAACACAAACATATTGACTACAAGAAGAAAATATTCTGTGTAATAAGTTTAAATATTTAGGGATGCACTATATATAATATTATAATAAATATATAATATTATGGACCAATATTAGATATTTAAATTGGTAACCAGCAATATTGGATATATAATAGTGCTATCAGCTCATCTTGCAATATTGACTGATTTATATCCAATATCTATGGATACCATTTACTTAAAATCTCTAACAGCATCCAATAACATATATGGCACAGATATATTGTGCCAATATTAAACATTTTAATTAATCGGTACCCATTTCCCTTAAAGCATAAAAAATTAAACTGGCCAATTATTATTGGCAAAAAAAAAAAAAAGTAGAATTCTGCAGAAACATCAATTAACTTTTCATGTTCATGAATGGTAGAGCTAATTATACTATTAAAGGAATAGGTCACCCTAAAATCTGGCCAAAATATGAATAATACATAATCCAAAATAACAGCTCCTTTAATGAAAAAGCCCATCAAAATCCACTGACATGTTTGTTTAAAACTGTTTTGGATAGTTTTCGCTTATAAATGGTTCTTGATCTGTGCATATTTCTCTCCTGATTCAGACAAGGTGACTTTTTAACTGGAGAAAGCAATATTATTGATAAAGTACTTGTATTTTAGCTAAGGCTTGAATTAAAAAAAGTCATAATGATGGATGTGTTTCTTATAAACATGCAGCTTTTCGCTTCACAAGACTTTAATTGATGGACTGGAGTTGTGTGGATTACTGTGGTGTTTTTATCAGCTGTTTGGACTCTGATTCTGACGGCACCCATTCACTGCAGAGCAAGTGATGCTAAATTTCTCTAAATCTGTTCCGATGAAGAAACAAACTCATCTACATCTCGGATGGCCTGAGGGTGAGTACATTTTCAGCGCATTTTAATTTTTGGGTGAACTATTCCTTTAATCCTTCAGTCTGAACCCGATATGACCTCTGACCTGTTTGATCTTCTCACGTTCCAGTTCCGGCGTGACCCCTGTGGTCGTGATGCGCAGACTCTTTTTGAACATGGCCATGCGGGTCTTTGCATCACTGCGCTGGATCTTAGGCAGTCTGGTCCTCTCCTGCGTCTGTTTGTTCTTCATCTCCTCTACCAGACGCTGGTTATACCTATGCATCTGCTCCATTTCCTATACAGAAACACATTTAGAGTGAAAACAAATTCATGCCAATAGCTGCCAGAAGAGCATATATAAGACTGATCTGGGAAGTAACCTTCTCGTGTCTTTTAAGCAGCTGGTGTCGCTGCATGAAGTACTGGTCTTTCAACTGCTGTTTGTGCAACTGGTGTTTTTCCTGTAGGTGGCGCTCTTCCAGCTCCCACATAGCGGCTTCTCGGGCTGCAAGAATCAGAAAGAACCGATTCTAGGCATCAAAACATAACACAATATGAAAAATGGATATTCCTTTGAACAGTAGTTTATATTTTCTCTCTAACACCAATGAAAAAATATTTGAATAAATATAAAAGGCTGATGCCCAAAATACATCAAAGTCAACAAAAAACTGGTTTGCCAATGTTTGCATAGAGAGGTGTGTAAAACAAATGTGCAAACCTGAACAAACAAATGCTATTTTAGTTCTATATATCACCTTCTGAACATCAGACAACACAATAGGCTTTGGGCATCTGAGATTTCAAGTTGGAATTACATTCGACTTTGTTTGAAATGCAGTAGGAGCCTCTAAAAACTGAGGAGGCCATATGGAGCAGATGCCATGGTAATGCATTTAACAGCAGGATCAGATCAGACAGACTTGACCAGACCGCTAAAGGCCACATGACAAGCATTAGAGAATTATGCTACTGCTCACCACACAAAAAGCCGACTAAAGCCCTTTCTGAATAGTCTGAACTGCTAACGCTGCAGAAGCTGTAAATGAAGAGTTAGGAAGAATGGGAAGGAGACTTGTGCTAATATATTGACCTCTCAGGAGCTGCTGCTTGTTGTTGAGACAGTCTCTCTCAATAGTGGCCAACTCGTGTTTGTGCTGCTGAATGATCTTCTTCAGGGCGCTGTCCAGATCCTGCTGCTGCTTCTGAAGAAACTCCTGCTCCTATAAACACACACGCATACATAACTGAAAAAACAGAGAACTAAAGCAAACAAAAAACCTAAAGTGAACCATTTTAGTCTTTAGCTTTGGACCACTGTCTCTTGACTTTAACTGTTAATTACTATTCATTCCTCTAAACAGGCCTATATTTAAAATAAAAGCTGCTTTGTCATAAAAAAAATCTTGAAGAATATGGAGCTCATACACGAGGAGGAAAAAACATTACAGGCCCAAACTGAGAAAAAAATTGCAATTTGGTGCTAATGTTGGTATTTATATGTCCAAAAATTACATTAAAAGGCCTGAAATTATTAAAAGAATGAAACTGCTTTAACCATATGAGCTAACACTGTTAAAGCTGCAGTCCGTAAGTTTTGCCTCTTTGTCGCCATCTCTGTTTGAAAACCTGGAATTGCAGTTACTTGCGGAATTATCTCCTTGCGTGGGATGTGCTCCGGCACGACTCCAGCGAGGATGAATCTAATGTTTTGAGGTGAACGTGTGACAGTCAGTCACTGCACCGGTGTGGATACTGTATTTAGGAATCACAGATTATAGCCTACGTCTTGGAATATATGACCCAAATAAGAATTTTCACCATATATTGCATCTGAACAAGTAACAAGTCTGCCACGTTTGTACTGATCAACTGAGGAAAAAAGCATTACCATAAATCACGCTACCAATGGTGATTAAATCTAAAGATCGGTTAGCTCATATTACATTAAACCATGCAAATTATTATTATTGTTCTACTTTCTCAAATTATTAATGTTAACAACATCAGCATTGCATATGAGTATAGTGTATTAGCATGTAGATTTCAATTTCTGTACAGTCTAATCTAATTGTCATGCCATTTGAATTTCATATTAAGAAATTCTTTTAACCCAAAAAGCAAACTATACTCCCTTCAAACTGGTTTTCTTTAAAATACAAATCTTGTGTAATCCCAGGCTATCTGTAATAAGAAGCATTTTTAAAACTGGAATATAATTTAATTTCATTCACATGTGTTTCATAAACACATAATCCTTTCTGGATTACAATCCGCCATCAAAATGATACGTTTAATTATTCTAGCTGCTGTGAGAAAAGGCTATAAACGATCCGCCACCTGCAGGATCCTCACATGTGATAAACTACTAGCCGGGAAAACTTCTTCATGTTTACAGACATGATGTAATGATACAGTGCCGTGCTTGAATTTCCCACGAAAACCTACCCGTACCACTCAAATTAGAAAACATTATTATAAGCTAACTGTTGTGAATCGGGCTAAAGTAAGGTGATAACACTGGCTGGTTATGTACTTGCTCAAATATTGATTGGACTGACTGCAGCTTTAATATTTCTTAAGTAGACAGTTAAAAAGAAAATAATGGAAAGCAGAGGTCATGTTTCAAGGCACACAGTCATCAGACACACTGCTTGCGTCCTGCAGGGTGGCGCTGGAGAGACTGTCGTCACATGAGCAACATCCTGTGAACTATCATCAGTTAAGACACACATAACGGATTCATACTTAAACTGTATGAACAAATGCATCTGAATACATCTGAACCAACCAAAACACACCAACACACAAAACTGAGTTGAAACAATTCGCCTCATTGTGCTTGTGTAACATGCAACACATAATCAGAAGTGCCACATTCTTTTAATATACTAGAAATTCTTAGTGTCGTGCAAACAAACAACACAGCAATCAAGAAAAAAAAAACAGATCTGAAAGAAAACATTCACTACACAAACTAAAAACGGCCAAAATGTGCCTCATCTAGAAAAACCAAGTAGTGGAAAACCTCAGGAAAGATGTTTTTGGATGTTACCTCCTCACAAGGAGTTTGTATTAGATCCTTCTTAATATGTTTCAGGATGATCACATGTTTGGGTGGGAGCTCCTGCACTCCCCGAAAAATGTCAGAAAGAGAAGATAAAGAAGATTTGGGTGGATTTTACAGGGTGAAGCTCAGGCAACGTAAATTTTATTTAGTTGAGGACACGTCAGAAGCAATCTGGGAGATGAGCTCACAAACGTATTCAAATCAACAACAGTATGCATCTTCTGGAAAGTGGGGAAACACATCCTAAACTCTTCCATACCTCTTTCTTGCGGTTCTTGAGCGTGCTCTGAAACTTGGAAAGCTCTTTGTCCTGCTCAGCTTTGATGCGTTTGGCCTCTTCTCTGAGGCGCTCGGTGTGCTCCTGCTCCAGACGCTCGATGGTCTGTTTCTGCTGCCGCTCCATATTCTCCACCTCCGTATCATACTGACGCTTCTTACTCTGACAAGACAAGAAAACAGAAATGATAAAGCAGATCTACAAGTATTGCCCCTAAAGAGCCCCTCAAAATACTGACATAAATAGAAATAAGTAGGTAGAAGACAGGCAGAAGACAGAGACATCGGTTCCAGGTAATGTAGCTTAAAATACTGACCTTCCCTTAATAATCAGACACAGATTACGCACCCTAAAGATAATGACACTGCTGAGCATGTGACGTAACTCAGTAAGGTTCTTGCCAGTGTTTCTGGGTTTGGTGTCACCACTAGTCTCAGGAGTGCAAAAAAATGTTTTTATGCTTCTAACTAAGGCTATCAGAGTAATAAACACCTGAAAATCACATCAACAGGGTATCTTGACAGGCGTTGGTTTCTTATGTGGCAACAGTGCATGGTTTCAAGGTGCCATCTTAAGATCCCAGTGAATAGTTGTTTGATTGTACTTGTTATGATATGATCCAGTTCCAGCAATAAAACAGTGATTCAGATCTTAATGTCTTTGTTTGTTGTTGCTCACCGTGACTTCCTGTTCGAAGCGCTTGTAGATCTGCTCTCTCTGCAGCTGGAGTTTGTCGCTGAGCTGCTGTTGGGCTCTCTGCTCCTCTTTCTGAAGAAGTCTCAGTTCCCTCAGCTCCTGACGCCTGAAACACAAACATTTTACACTCATTTTACACTGATCTAACAATTAAAAAATAAAGCTTCATTATTTGCATCTATCATTCCATGAAGTACCATGGAACCTTTCCATTCCATAGAAAGTTCTTTATAAGTGGAATAAGATTCTTTCGATTTTTAAAATGTTAAAATGGTTCTTTTAAAAACTGAAGCATTTTTTTGGGAAAGATTTCCTATTGGAACCTTTATTTTTAAGAACGCACAGTATTTAAATGACCTTTATATGATATTTTTTAGCTTTTTATGCAATCAAATAAATCCACTTACAAATGCTGATTTAAAATTGCTTAAGTGTGAAAACTGCAGAGTTTTTTGGAAATGGCACTATCCAGTCTAACAGGATGCTCATCCAGGCAGGAACAGGAAGTATCACTCAGCTTATTTTCCTTTTAGCACATCTGGTGTTGGAATATGAGGCTTTTATCTGTAAACCGCACTAATAAACACTGCACAGGAAACTTTTTGACGCTTTGTAGTTATTCCGTCCTGCCACGAAAGACGATTGAACACTTAAGGCCACTAGCAGTCTGTGTGCATTTACCAAAACAGGTGATGTTGATACAAGCAAAAGAGGCAGAAGCTTTTACCATAAAATTTCTACCACAACATGAAACAGGCAGAGCTAAAGTCATTACCAATGAATGCAAATATGATGCAAACACGAAGCAAACATGCAAATCATCTCAGAGCAGTTAAGCAGCTGATGTCTCACCGGAGGAATCTCATCTCCTCGCTTTTGGTGTCATTGTCTGTGATGATCTTGGACGTTGTTACGCTGACTTCCACACCATCCACGATGAACTTGCGAGTCTTTTTCAGAGTCTTTTTCTGCCTCTTGTTGTACTAGAACACATTGAATATTATTTATTTGAAAATGTAGAAATAAAAAAAATATTCCAGTTATTTTTCAGCCTTTTTATGATATATAACACAATATTCATGATACTTTTATATAAGTGGTGTAAATGCATTATTTTTTTCTTTAGTAAAACCAAATATAGTTTGGCCAAACAGCCACTGCAGCCTAAAGTTTCTTTTTTTTATGTTTAACTTGGAACCCAGAAACAAACAAAAATAATTGGCAGGTCGTTTTTTTACAATTTCCACAAAATTAATTCACAATATATTTTTTGCAATTTTCATTTTAGGTTTAAAAAGCTTAAATTTTACAACTTAAACTCAATTTATAAATAAATAAATAAATAAAGCCTGAAAAAACTATTAAAAAGGTTTAAAATGTAAAAACATACTCCCATTAAAAAAAATTTAATTATATAAATTAAATAAAACTATTTTGTTTTTATTTTCATCAAATTTTCACTAAATTTACAATTCACAATTTATTTTTTCAATCTATTATATTTGTAATATTTAAACATTTAAATAAAAGAAAAATGCCACACTGGGAACATTTCTGAGTGACAAACATGAGCAAATCATTTAATCAGTTTTGAACTTATTCAATAAACTGTTTGGACTGATTTAAAAAAAAAAGAATCAAACCAGGTGTAACAACACTAAAATTTAAATCAGAGGCTCCACTGAAAAACTTTCATACTTGCTAGATCACAAAAGATCACAAAACTAGAGTAATGACAGAAGGTGTTTCTCACCTGCTGAGAGACGGTTCCTGGCTCCTTGGATTTGCTAATAAAGCTGGAGATGGATAAGTTCAGGTCTATGCTGCTGCTGTCAGCTGAAGAACTGATCCCAGAGTCGGAGTCCTCCTTCTTCACATACCTGGGCTTCACAGGGCTTTGTTTCTCCACCAGTTCAGGTTTCTCCTTTTCCTCAACGCTCTCTTCTTCTTTCAATGGAGATGTTGGAATAGGTTCATCAGGCACAGCTTGTTTAACGGGTTCTGTTGGTGTCTCCAATGAAGAAATGTCTGATGCAGACACTTCCTTTATGAGTTCACCATTGCCCACCACCTCCTTTTCCTCTTCCAGTTTCTCTCCATCAGGTTTGGCTCTTTGCTCCTCTGCTTGGACTACTGTATCAGTAGGAGTCTCTGGTTCTACAGGCTTTTCTTCAGCTTTAGGTTCTTGAGATTCCTTTGGAGATACTGCTACAGCTTGTTCCTTAGATCCAGGTTCTGCTACATCCTCAATGTGGTTCACGCCCACCTTCAGAGGTTCTTCTTCCTTCTTTATTCCAGTTATACCATTATCATCTGGCAGTTTGGGTGTAGCGACCTCCTCGATCTTCTCAGGAACAGACTCCAAGGTGGATGGTGACTGTGGAAGCTTCTCGTCTTCAGAGCTTCCAACGCTAGCATCAGATGGTGCGCGTTTGTGTCCAGGAAGCAGCTAAAGGGAAAGATCATTTTAAACATGTTAGCACTGAAGGAGGAAAAAAATAAACATGCTGCTATGTAATAAATGCAAAGGGTACATTCTACAGGCCGAAGGTACGCTGAATATTCATCCAGATTTAGTAGTCCACACTAGATTTAATCTTTCTCTGAAAAGTGTTCTAAATGTGTTAGCGGTTCCTATAATCTCTTACCAGGTTTCCTTCATGATCTTCTTCCTCCTCTTCCTCCTTCAGGTCCTCTATCTCCTCTGTGACCTCCGCCTTGGCCTCAGCGATGAGTTCCCGCAGGGGTCGGCTGTCAGTCACACTACTCACAAACGGGTGCTGCACAGATGAAGGAAACTACCTTTACTACAATAAGCATTAAAATTACACATGCAAATATTAACAAAACAATTATTAACAAGACAAATATTAACAAGTAATAATCTGAACATCCAGAAAAAGTCGGATTACTCTGTTCCAGATAAATTCTTTACAGCAAGCATCGCCCAACATAATGTACAAGCTTCAATTTCATCTGATATTGACAATTTTCAGAAAAAATAAATTAAAAAATAATAATAAAAAACACACACACACACACATATATATGCTTCAAAATGCATATTCATTTTTCATATTGCACAATACAATTTCGTACATTTTACTGTACAAAATTGTACTGTGCAATATGAAAAATGAATGTGCATTTTGAGATTTGCAAAAGATTACATTTAACAGTACTATTAAATTATTAGTGTTTTCAAAGATCTTGAGAAACAAATAAAAAAAACGACAACAAGAAAATATATTTTACATGAATCAACCTTCAACTCCTATCATTTTGAAGCCTGTTGGAACTGGTGGCCAAGTATAAATAAATAAATAAATAAACAGTGCCATTAAATTATTAGTGTTATTAAAAATTAACTTTGACAGCCAAATTTAAATGCAAAAATAAGTAAAAATTGTCTCCACAAATAAACCAATATGGTAAGGTGGACAAGAACCACGTCTAGTATGATAACCAATATGATAATGATACACTGTGCATCACTATTTGGCATTAAGAAAATAAGACCTAATTTAGGACCATTAAGATTTATTGCATTGTCATAAGATAGGCCAAACAGAAAATGCCTGAAACTCAAATGTTCAACAGACAAGAGGAAAACGAGCACAACAAAATCAACATCCCATGAGGATACTAGTCTCCATTTCTTACCTTTCTTGGCTTTGAGACCTGCTGCAGACAGTCTATAGCTGGTCTGAGAATGTGCAGCTTCTTTGATATGATCACCTTAATTGGAGGAAAACTCGAGTTCTGTATTTTCAACCCCATTCAGCCTCTAACTGCAGTGTTTAGCGCTTGTAAGTGAGCGTGTGTGCATATGCTCGCCGTCAGTGCTAGGCTGGCCTACTTAAAGCCTCGGAAAGAAAATCTCCTTTGCTGACGTCAATTCTTAGGATGAAGGCTGGTGCACAAAGTGCCTGACACAGACAAACTTATAAATGAATAGCTGCTGATTCATGTGGCAAGAAAGGCCACCTAGAGCAGCAGGTGGACGAGCAGCAGACCAGGGTGATGGTAATCAAGGGGCCTTTACGCTGAGAGACTGCTGCTATTCTGACTCAGGTTAGGTCAAGTTTGTGAGGATGTGGTCTTAGATTATAAGTCTTGATATAAAGGTGAGACATGTCAATTCACCTGAAGAAGTTGTGCTGTGCTCCACCTGTTGTCCACGTTCTTATCCAGCGCATGTTTCAGGAAGTCATTAAACTCAGGAGACCTGCAGAAGGATGCAGAGAGAAGTAATTAAAACTCTGAAATAAACCAAATGGAAGTACGGGTAGAACAAAAAGAAAATTTAAAATAAATAAATGCATAAAATAAATAAAAATTATACTGCATAATCATATTTGTCTACAAAACTAATTTCAGGCATTTAAGCATTTAATTTTTGAGATCATGAGAAATCAGTGTTTCCAATAGTGACTTTTACTGATCGTGTATATACACATGCACATTTATATACATGCATATAAACACAATTTTTAAATTAATATTAAATAATACATACATGCACAATTTTTTTATTAATTTTTATTTACTGTATATTTAATTGCGGAGGCTCACTTGCCCTATTTGTACATTTAGATTATCGTTGCTGCCATTAATAGCTTACTTAAAGTTAATCACTGAAAACACTAATATTTAATATTAATTAAAATTAGGTAAAATACAATGAAACAAGAAAAAAAAAAGAATTAAAAAAATTAAAAATTTAAGAAAATGTAAGAATGAAATTATAAATAATAATACAATTTAATTATAAAAAAACAACAACAATTTACTTTACTAAAATTATTATTATTTTTATTATTATTATTTTCAAATAAAAAACCTTTTGTAAAATACCATTTTGAAGCCTGTTGGCTCAGTAAAATAAAAATGTGGTAACATTTAATTAAAGCCTTAATGCATAATTTCAATCAAAATTAAACTGCATTATAACATTTAAAGATTTGTTTGTGCGCATTTACAAGGCATAATTAATGCATTAAAACTACTTCTATGATGCATCTATAATGCATATTATCCAAAGAATTTCAGTAAAGTGTCACCAAAAATGTTAATATATATATTAAAAAATACAAGTGCAAAAAAACAGTAGTCTGTGTCATACTATTCACTTTTGTACCATTTTGAAGGCCGCTGGAGAGTAGGCGGGTCAGCTTTGGCGATCTTGAGCAGAACTCTCATTGGGTTCATCTCATGGTTGGGCGGTTCGATCTGGGCCAGCTCGATCAGAGTGATTCCTAGAGACCAAATATCAGCCTTATAGTCATACGGCCTGTCCTTAGACGTCTCGCACATAACGACCTCTGGAGCCATCCTGGATAAAAGACAGCGATATCAGTGTGTCAGCAATGTCAATGTGTGTAATTACAAGTAGCTTCATTTTATGAAACTCTAACTTGCCAGTAAGGGGTTCCAATGAAGGAGTCTCTTCGCTGGATGGTCTTTGTGTTCTTGGCAGACACTCCAAAGTCCGCTGAAAAACACAGAAAATGTTCTTTTTGGGAAATGTTCTGCCTGAAAAAAGTGCTTGTGCCATCTTTATATAAAATAAACAGTGTTTGTCTTGATATTTTGTTGTCTAATGCAATGACATTCAGTAGTTTCACAAACCAGCATCACAGAATAATTTACATCTGGTCACTGACGTAAAGTTTATTTTAGCTGCGGTTTAGTCTGACATGTAAATGACCCTCCTCAGTTCCTCTCTGTATCTTTCTGTGTCTCTCCACTGTGTTATTACGTAACTGTGAAACTGCCCATCATCTGAAACGGCTGAAATCTCCCGCTGCACTAGGTTTTATGTAGCTGATGAGCAACAAAAACTAAAAACACTTCACTGTGAATCTGACAATAAACTTCCTGAGCTGATTAACTAGCTGCACATGCACAGAATCTGTAGCATCCGCCCCTCTAAACGCTCCCTACAACCCTACTCACCCAGTTTGACATCTCCGGCGAGTGAGAGCAGGATGTTTCCAGCCTTCAAGTCTCTGTGGATCACCTTGTTGTCATGCAGATACTGCATAGCATCCAGAGTCTGCTTACAAACCACCCTGATCTGTGGCTCCGTCAGAGGCCTTTCCAGCTCTACACACACACACACACACACACACACACGTATGAATAAAGAGGGAAATTACATACACAAATACACTTATACGAAGATTTAAGATAATTTCCATATACTATTACAATCATATTTTCTGTTTCCAAACATTCAGTTTTGAGTTATGTAAAATTAGTTGCTGATTCTTAAAGGGATAGTTCACCCAAAATTGGAAATTCTGTCATTAATTACTCACCCTCATGTCGTTCCAAACCCGTAAGACCTTCATTCATCTTCAGAACACAAATTAAGATATTTTTGATTCAATCTGAGAGCTCTCTGACCCTCCATAGTCAGCAAGGATTCTAACAAGATCAACGCACAGAAACGTAGCAAGAAGATCAGTAAAATAGTCCATGTGACATCAGGGGTTGAACCATGGGAGGGTCAGAGAGCTCTCGGAATTCATCAAAAAATATCTTAATTTGTGTTCTGAAGATGAACGAAGGTCTTACGGGATTGGAACGACATGAGGGTGAGAAATTAATGACAGAATTAAAATTTTTGGGTGAGCTATCCCTTTAAATTTCTCACATAAGTTGGTTCTTGCAATGAATCATTCCAAAACTCAGGAGTTACCTGTTTGAATCAGTGTGATGAGTACTTGACTCACTGAATCAGTCCAAGCAGTTACTGAATCAACATTTGACTCACTAGCTGAACTGAAAGCTTATTTCAGTCAAAATGAAGCAAATTCATTTTGATAGACAGGTCTACCCTTAATTTGAAAATGTTTTAAGGACCATTATTTTTTTCTGTGTTTTACTTTTTAAATGGTGTTTCAATAAAAAAATATATTGTAATACACAAGCATTACCAACAAACATTTTACGAATCCCATGATGGATATTTCAGCTTTCACTGCCATTCAAAAGTTTCGGGTCAGTAAGATTTCATTTTGTTTAATGTTCTCGTTTGTGCATTTATTTGATCAAAAATATAGTAATATTGAGAAATATTATTACAATTTTAAATTGTTTTCTATTTTAATATATGTTAATAATAATTAATCAAATTTATTTCTGTGATTGATAATGCAAATTTCACAATATTGCATTATCAAAAGTTGTACTGTTTATATCTATGTGGAAAAAGTGATTCTTTGGTGAATAGAAAGTTAAAAATAGCATTTATTTGCAATAGAAATCTTTTGTAACATTATAAAAGTCTTTACTGTCACTTTTGATCAATTTAATACATCCTTGATAAATAAAAGTATTAATTTCCAGAAAAAAAATCTGACCCTCATTCTACAAAACAAAACAAATCTATACTGAACTGATTGCTTTAACAGGTCAAGCAACCAGTGTGAATAATCAATGTGCAGTTAAAGTTCAACTTCACCTTTAAGATTTAAATGTGTTTTTGACTAATGACAAGGAACTGGTGGTTATACGTGACCTTTTCCTGATGCAGTCTTGCATGTTAAATGCTTTGTGTGAACTCACCGAGCATGACAGCATCGATGGCTCCGCCGCCGCAGAACTCTATCAGGATCTGCAGACAGAAGAGAACATAAAACTGGGTCTTTCCTAAAACACAATCACACTGTTTTACAAAAGTATGGCTGCTTACACTACATTGCACAAAACAGACTGACTGAGATTAGCATACTGTCTTTATTTCCCAACGTTCACCTGGGCACAATAGCAGAATTGTGTTTAGTGGACAAATCGGTTTATCCTATTGTCATGAACACACCTACATGCAGCCAGTGGTTAAAACACAGACAAGCTGCACTCATTCAGAGAGCCATTGTTCATTCAACTCGTTTATTCTTGTGCACATAGAACACATCAGAGTTTGTGGCAAATCAATGGATAAAACCAGAACTCCAGTTTAATAACATCCAAACCTGGAAACACTAGACCATATTATTACAAAACAATTCACTTGGCAGGGCTGTGATTGGTCAACAGCGCTGCATTGCAGGGTCATGATTGGTCACTGAGGCTGCTGAGTCTTGAAGGCTTTTCTTGCTCCTCAATATGGAGAATGACATAACAGGATCGAGTGAGAGAGGCCTGTATGAGCACGAGGAAAGACGAAAGCTTTCTGCACATTAGCGCAGTGCCAGAATTGAGCCCTTTCTGTCCTAATAGGATTAGAACAGGAGAGTTTCCGTGAACAGCAGGCGGATGGAGGGGTCACGGCTGGGCTCATCTGAAGAGGATGGGCAGGTATTGGTAGAGATTGCTCACATAGTCACTACTAAACAACAACAGTGTTTCCTACATCGCAAGTCAGGAGTGGCAACACAAATACTATACATTATATTTTAGGCGAGTTGTGAGCTTTAGAGAAAAGCAGGTAAAATACAATACAGTTCAATAGGTTCAAAATTCAGTTCAGTTCAATAGATTGTTAAAAAGTTTTTTAAGAAATTATGTAAAAGATTCTATTTCAAATAAATGTCGTTCTAACTGAACTTCCTATTAATAATTTTTATTTTTTTTTTTTTTTTGCAATATGACATTCAGAATTAAAAATAGTTGTTTTAAATTGCTATATTTCACAATATTATGATATTTTTAATCTCATTTTAATTATGATTTCTGAAGGATCATGTGACATTGAAGACGGAGTAATTATGCTGAAAATTCAACAGAATAAATAATATTTTAAAATACATTCAAATAGAAAAAAGCTATTTTATATTGTAATAATATTCCATAACACACAGAACCCAAAAAGTAACATACTGACAAATTATCAACAAAGCTTTTACAAATTGTGTTGTCCTCACTGACTCAGTGAATCAGTGCAGTTCTTTTTAATGAATCAGAAGAGTCATCGACTTGAATCATCGACTGAATCAGTCTAAAAATGTACTACTACACTAAATAACCATGGATTACTTGCTTGCTGACTATTAAGTTATGATGTTAAACTCAAAAATGAGCTCACATTTTTAAACAAAAGTGCAAATGGCTTCAGCTAAGAAACACATGACGCTTTAAAACAGTGTTAATGTCTGATCCTCACACTAATGATGCAGCACTCAGAACAGTCAGCGTTATTCATTCTCACGAGCGCTGTGTCACTGTGGGTGAGATGTTGGTTTAGACTGACGGCAATGAGAACACAATAGCCCACACAGTGCGCTCATTCAGTCTCAGAACTACAATGGCCATACTCAACGCACAAGAAGAGGCTTCCTCTGAAGTATAGTTTTCTGTTTATTCCCATTGATCCCACTTTCTGGAAAACAGAATGCACTATTAAGCCTCAAATATACCACAAAGAGAGGCCATAATTTGTATGTGGACACTTAAAAATGTCTAAATGTCACTGCAGACAGCAAAACATCAAACCAAGTGGCATCTGAAATTGATGTTATCTAAGATTTTCTACTAATATATAATCAAATTCAGAGGGAACTACTTCACACGGAATACTGAACAGATTTATTAATACCGATGTGTTATTTATTCTGCTAAAGCTATAAATGGCTGATGAATAATCCAGTTTAAACAACCTTGAATCACAGCTAAATCAAAGCCCTCCTATATCTTCATACGGAAATGGGTGAGGTTAATATCAGTCCATTTCCTTGTGTACAGCAGGATCAGAATAAATATGCACACCTCTTCCAGTACACATTGTTCAGTGCACAATGAGGCAGATGAAGAAAACAGGCACTGACTGAGAGGAGAGGTAAACTAACAATTGAGTACTCATGCCTGTGCTCACTGAGAGAAAATGCTTTGACTTTGATTCTAAAAAGTCTTGCTTTTCTGGTAAATCTCATGAAACATTTGAAGACCATGTCCAGGTCATATTCACTTTCAAATCAAACTAAATAACAAACAAACCATATTTTACTTGAAATGGAGCTTAATTTGAAGGCCCTTAAAATGTCTGGCAGTATGACACTGACAATTATGCACTAGAAAAATAATTTGAATTGTATATTATAGGGCTGCAAAATGATTAACCACATTCGAAATAAAAGTTTGTGTTTACATACTATCTGTGTGTACTGTGTATATTTATTATGTATATATAAATACACACACATACATGTATATATTAAGGAAAAATGTATAATGTAACAAATGTTAGATTTATATTTAAAATATTTATCATTTATATGTAATATAAATTAGATACAAGTAAAATATATAATATAAAAAAATATAATATATATATATATATATATATATAAAAATATATTTTTTAAATATACATGTGTGTGTTTGTATATATACATAATAAATATACACAGTACACACACACATATAGTATGTGAACAAACTTTTATTTTGAATGCGATTAATCGTGATTAATCGTTTTGCAGCCCTAGTATACTACAGTACCGTTCAAAAATTTGGCATCAATATGATTTTTTTCAAGAAATTAACACTTTTTTCCAGCAATGACATTATTTGATATTATTTGATATTTCAAATAAATGCTGTTTTTTGAACTTCCTATTCATCAAAACCTGAAAAACAAATCATGGTTTCTACAGAAATATTAAGCAGCACAACAGCTGATAATAATCAGAAAAGTTTCTAGCGTATTAGAATGATTTTCTTTTTTTTTAAACTTATGCATTACTGCATTTATGATAATACAGTAAAAATACTTATTATAGCAATAAGAATAATCATTGACAATAAAAAGGAACTACCCTCCCCAAAATAAAATAAAATAAATGTTTGGGATCATTACTGTAATTTTAAAATGTTTTTAAATATAACAAAGAAATTCTAATTAATTATATAAAAATTAGTGCATGTTCTTAGTATTTGAACCTCCAAGTTTCTTATGACCATCCTGAAGTGAAGCCGGACTGAAATGACCTGAAAGCTGTCTGAGGCCACTTCAACCTTGTTGTAAACTTCCACTGCGCAGGAAGGAAATGGCTCGAGTCAACAAGAAAGCAAGCAGGATTGTCTCCTATTCCTTTGTCCTATGTCTTTTCTTGTAGAAAACAAGGGTGATGATGATCTAGTTCACCATGCAATATGAAGCTATTGCTGTGGAAAACACAAAACAAAACCAAATCTGTGTAACGAGGAAACAATGAAACTAAATCCACACTCACCCACAGTTTGCTCTCGTAGTAAAACGCATCAAGCAGCTTGACAATATTGTGATGATCACATGATGCCAAGATGTCGATCTCCACCATGTAGTCCTCCAGCTCATCTTCAGTTTTGGTGTCAATCACCTTTGCAGCAGCAAAAATGCCTGTCTGCTTGTTTTGAGCCTGAATAAAAAGAAAATTATATTTAATAAAAAGTTTATTTATACATAGCCCTCTAAAATATTAATCATACAAGTAAACCAGTAGGGTGTGTACAATATAACATTCAAAAAAAGCAAGACGCAGGCATTTCAATGAATATTTTGTTAGTGATGAGAATGAAAATCTGTATTAATGGAAGTAAACTATGTTTAGTTTTATTAGGTTATTGTTTATTATACACCTTCTGATGTTAAACGTCCTGATGAATCAGACATAAATGTTTGAGGAGTGACATACGTAAATACATGTGTAGACTATGTATGATTCAACACATGATCTCTTTTAATAACTAGCAAAACAAGGAGGAAAAAGCTATTAATTAGACTCATGCAGTCAGCGTGACACAGTCCACCCTTCAACAGAAATCCTATTCAGTGTCATTCACAGTAATGAGTCTTTCTGCAGCGTAGAGCAACCAAGGTCACAGAACAATTCGACCCAATATACGGCTTACGCAAATGAGTGGTAATCTAAAGTATTTAGAAGCTAACGTGATTCAGTAGTGAAAAATTAACCAGGTCAAAGTCTGCTGTTTATTGCAGGGCGATTGTGAATGAAATGTGCAGTGGTTTTTGATTGTAATTTGCAAATATGTGTGATGCAGTTGCTTTTGATGAGTTTGACATGTTACGAAGACATTTAATTTTTAGAATTCAAACTTTGGTAATGTAAAACTTAGAATTAAATAGAAAAAATACATATACAATTTGTAATGCAAATACACATTTTTCATAAAATATAAATTAATGCAATGACAACAGATAGTAATAGTATTGAAAGTGAGTTAAAATTACTTAAAAAGTCGAGTTTCTAATTTAAGCAAATATTTTGTAAAAAAAATATGTTACACAGTCTAATTTTTAAGGGTACTAAAATGATTATAGCCACAGTCTAAAAAGAAACAATCTTTTCTTTAACATATTTATGGCTGGTGAATATATTTGTCCAAACAATGGTAGACTGAAAAAGTGGGAAACTTGTCTGAAACAGTCATTATTTCTGTCTGATTAGTGCCCATAGTGGTGGAGCTCCATCAACACACAAAACCAGTGATGGCTGAGAATCAACAAAGTCCACTGTCCTAAAACCCCCAGACCTCAATCCAAATAATCATTAGAGAGCTGACTAAAAAACTACTATTTACAAACCATCGCCATTATACTTGATGCAAGCATGAAGAAGTTCTCTAGACTGTATAGAGGTTATGGCCTTAGACTTAATCTCCAAATCACCCTATGCCACTAACAAACTACGAACCATTAAGCCTTATAACAGAGAAAGCATTCAGGGAACAAGACCAGAAAACAATCAAGACTGGACACTACAGGATGAGGTCATGTGAATGACAACCAGGGTTATGTGCTTGATGATGTCATGCAAGAGGTGACATCATTAATCTCGAAGAATTCAGAAACTTTTGCACTTTCAATAGTTTGTGTGCTAGATAGATATCAATAGAGCAATTCCATTATAAGTGCATTGCATGTAGGTAACTTAACCCTATATCTATTCATAAGAAAACTATTGGCGTCCAAAAATCACATAAAATAGATATAAACTCTTACAGCAAGAGAAGATTAATCAATCCCTTTGTTTTTATTGTACCTTGAACACCTTTCCAAAGGCTCCATCCCCCAGTTCTCCCACAATCTCCCAGATTTCCTCCGGATTTGAGTCCCTGTGCACGTGCTCATATTGCTTCTTCTTCTTCTCTGCGCCCAATTTAAAGATTCTTCGGAAATTAAAGAAGGACATAGCCAGATCCCACACGTCTCTTTCTCTGGTCGGTTGACAAAGGGAGCTTTCTTTCAATTAATGTCTAAACAGGCGTAAATCAATGCAACTGCTATTGCATTCCCATTGCAATCCAATACTATTCAGTCTCTTGTCTAATCAGGAAATAGTGTTGACATGTTCGTCTTTGCACGTTATGATTGGAGAGCTTGGTGTGTTACACTAGCAGTCATTTAGTGATCAGTATGCCAATAATGCACAGACAAAGACAATTCTTGATTCTAGCTATTCTTTGCCCCGAGAGCTGAAGAACAGAAAATCATATTTTCAAAATAAAAATAAATCATTAAAATGCATGAATCTACTTCGTGCAATGGTGTAAAGGCGATCTTGAGATGAATAAATCCTTTCGAGGTACGTTAAGTCATGAGGTTGTTGTTGTTCCTCGGAGTTTCATGGATCTGATCCGTAAAAACATCTAGTTGTTTCTCTTTCTCTTTAAATAAAACCTGACGAGAGGCTGATATAATGTTTGTATCTCCGGTACAATCACAGTCCTCACATATCGTACATCCTCCGGACCTGGGTTAAAATCGAAATCGCTCCAAACGCGTGAAAACGCACAATAGTTTTTGTTTGGAGAAACTATGCGCCTCCTGTGCGTGCGCGCGCCCCCTCTAATCTAGCGGATTGGTGTCGCTGTGCGCGTTCACGAGGCGCGGCGATTCTTCGCTGGGGTTCGGGGACGCGCCTGTGCTTTACTGTCGCCTGCCGTCGTGGATGTCACTGACTTCTCAGCGTTCAATTACACGCAAATAAAGAGTTTTTACTCAGAAATTGCTATTGTTTCACAAACAATTACAATGTAACGAGAAGTAACGTTACAAAAGTGGAAACACTGAACTATTATTTTCTTGGAAAACGTACTCCAATAATTTTTGTTTTGTTTACAGCTTCGAAAAATCGTTTTTACAGTGTATAATTTATCATTTTGAACTCGAGAAGTGGGACAAAACAGGGTGCAAAATTGGAAAAATAAAACTTTGTACTCATGAAACTACATTTATGTATCTTATATGTACAAAGATACTGAGCTATGCTTTGATACAACCTCCCAACTTTTCTCTTTTTTTAACAAAATGTGCTTTTTACCTTGGACTGTGTAATATAATTTCAACTTTATCTTTAACAGCATTCAAGACGTTTTTAACATTTCAAAACACATTCTCATGTTAGCAGACAGATTACACTTTCACATGTGAACAACAATTCCTCAACAAATATACAATATCATAATGAAATCTTATCAAAATATGTAACTGACTGAGTTGACACATCTGACGGTGGTGACGAAAACCTGAATTTGTAGTCATTTTAACCATAGATATATATACGTATGTCTGATTTTAACTATCAAATACATTGAATCAATCAATTACTGTATTAAAACAAACACAACAAACAGTTGAGTATGTTATTGTTTATAAAGCTTTTATTCAAGAGTCACATTTAAGTATTTTGATATATTGTTGGAACACAAAATCTGGTGGTGAGATCTAACAGTGTTGACAAATTTGACATTTCTTTCATAAAACAACTGTTGCATATAATTTCCAATATTGGCCGGTTGCATAAACTGTTTAGACTAGTCTTAAAAAGTTAGTCACATCATTTTTTTTCTTCAAGACTGGTCATAACTTTTTAATTCAGTTATGAAAAGGTAGATTGGTCTTATTTGGATTGGAAAAATAAGACTGATTACCCCTTGGCAACTGCTAGTTGGTCAAACTAGTTCTTAAGACACAGTCTTAACATGGTGGCTAAGTTTATGCAACTGGCCGAGTTCATGTAGTAGCCATTTTGTTTTTTTCTGTTGATGCTAGATGCTAATGGAACCTGCTTCAGGAGAATAAAATGACCTAAATATTTCAAATAATTTCCTCAGAAATTGGAAGATGGTGTTGACATATATGGTTGTGACCAGAAAATATTAATCTTAGGATTTAAAATATTCTAAAACTATAAAACTGACCAGAGTCTGTGCTCTGCAGAGGAGGATTGTGGCAAGGGGGTCCTTTAGAGTGACAGCTGCCCCTGATATTCCCTGATTTTATTACATTTTAATGAATGTCTGACGGTGTTGACAAAAAGTGGGGACACAACTTTGAAACCTTATGAAACATGCATGTGTCACTGAAAAACAACCTTGCTTTGATATGAGATATTATTAAGTGTTACTTTTGATAAAACAATGTCTTTTTCATCATAAAAAAAATTGTCCATGTTATAGCATATGAATGATTGAACCCTTCTCTGTGGACACACTGTTTTAGATGTAGTGAGAAGACAATACCTGTCATAGATTTTGCATAATAATGGTAAAATTAAATTGAAGGGGATAATTGTGTTAAATACATTCTATTATTAATCCCCATAACATTTACAATTGAAAATATGTTTATTTTTGAAACCTGATAGCAGTTTCAATTGCTGGACATGTTTTGTCCCATGTCTCAAGAATGACTGAATTAACAGAATACTAATAAATTATGTATAGTTTTAAATATTTACTATGTGTGTTTTTGTTCATACACAATTATATTTATATTTTCCCACAATATTTGACCCTGGACCACAAAACCAGTCATAAAGGTCAATTGTTTTTTGAAAAATATATACATCTGAAAGTTGAATAAATAAGCTTACCATTGATGTATGGTTTGTTAGGATAGGACAATATTTGGTCGAGATACAACTATTTGAAAATCTGGAATCTGAGGGTGCAAAAAAAAAAAAAATAAAATAATAATAAAATAAAATTGAGAAAATCGCCTTTAAAGCCGTCCAAATGGAGTTCTTAGCAATGCATATTACTAATCAAAAAGTTTTGATATATTTACGGTAGGAAATGTACTAAATATCTTCATGGAACATGATCTTTACTTAATATCCTAATGATTTTTGGCATAAAAGAAAAATCGATCGTTTTGACCCATACAATGTATTGTTGGCTATTGTTACAAATATACCCGTGTGACTTATTATGACTGGTTTCGTGGTCCAGCCAGGGTCACATATAGTTTTGTTTTGTTTTAGTTTATATTTATTTCACTTGGTTCTGCTTCATTGCTTCGTCTCAACTTCAAAACTACTGAACGTGAGCGTTCACAACTTGTAGTCAAGGCAACGGACGCAAACGAAGGGAGATTGAGCTCTGATTGGTCGCCGTCTCTCTGACTATCTTGACTGACAGTTCAATGCTGTGCTGTGATTGGTCAATGTTGATGTTGATCCCTCCGGGTAAAGAGCTTTAACGTGTTGAGATTTACTTCAACACACTCGTTTTCATTTCCCAGAACCACTACAAGAGGTAACACAAGCTAACTCACACAAACAATGCTTTGTCTTCTGCGTTGTCTTTTATGAAAGCAGAATGTATTTGCAGCTTTTATCAAATTTACAGTTATTTCGTGTGAATGATTTTATGTGCCAGTGTAATAGAAATATATCGGTGTCAGTGCAAAGCACAGTACTTTTAGTGGATGTTGTGGCTTGCAACAATTATCAGTTATCATTAAAATGTTAAAATACAATATAATGTTGTACGTTATGTTAAAGTATAATTCAAGTATAATTGTTGCACGGGACGCATTTTCAGTGACGTGCAAACGTAGTATCTCAGTTGCCATGACAACCGGTCGGCGTTGTGGTTTATTTGTATATATTTTGCTTGAGAAAACTTGTTTTTAGTGAGTCGAATCAAGACGTTTCGGTATAAACATGTCGTGATGCTTTATTGAAATGTATAGCTCTCAATACCCATCAAAATGTTGATTTCTTATTAAGTGACTTCACAAAATAAATGTTTTCATACATAGACCCAAACTAGAGCACAAACTAATGACTGCTAAAACATTATCATTTAGTCAACTGGGCACAGGATGCTCCAAAGATGCCATTTTTACTTTGTTTCATTGAAGTTTTAATTTTATTAGATTGTAGTGACACAGTGGATCCAACAGGTGGCACCAGAAACCGTCAAAACTGGATCAGAAAGCCTGAACTTTGTGAACAGGTTTAGGTGAGCTGTAGGCCAGAAATGCAACAATAATGTTTTAGTCTCCAAATGTACCTCTCCTCACATTAACTTGAACAGTTTTAGATGATTTCTCAATATTCTGATCCAGCTGACGAGGCCGAGGCACTGAGAAGGATGCTGAGGGCTCGTCGCTCTACCAGCCCCGTCAAGGGGGCATCTACCCAGCGCAGTCCCACCAGACACTCACCTGTTAAAGTACTACTAAGCCATCGCTGCAGTCATATCAGTGAGATTAGTTTCTTTTCATTCTGCTAATTCTTTTTTTATGTGTCGCTCTTTTTAAAGGGTGGCACGTATGATTCAGAGCTAATGAGGGTGTTACGAGAAAGAGATGAACTGCAAAACATGTTGGAGAAACACGAGCGGCACCTCTCAGAGATCCAGGCCAATGTTAAAGTGCTCACAGCTGAACGGGACAAGACCAGAATGCACTACCAGCAGGTAGACAGCGCCTAACCTCCCAGAATTCTTTAGGTTGTTGTGTTCATTTTGGGATGACACACATGGTTAATTCTGAGTATTGACTGTTTGAGTATGACTGATATTTAACCTGCAGTTTCTTGTTACTGAGGTACAGACAATATAAGATTTTACAAAATTATTTTTTAATGATTAAAATATTATAATTTATAATTTAACACAATATATTTTTTTAACTACACGCATCAAATTTGTTTTGATCAAATTTTGAAGTATATATATATATATTTTATATAAATACATAATATAAATATTAGTAGTATTATTTGCCAGATAACATTTGTAGCATTTGTTTTGGCTTCACTATAATAGCAATATACAGTAAAAACAATTATTTTATTTTATATTAAATAAAATATTAAATTAAGGAAACCAATATTTTTGCATCAAATTTTGCATCCTTTTGGTCAAATTATTATATTTGTATATTTTATTAGTATTTGCCAGATTCAATTTTAATCATTTTTTATTCATTACAATAACAGTATGCAATAAAACAATTCTTTAATTTTATATGAATTAAAAATATAAATTAATAAAACAATATAGCCTATATATTTATTAGTAGTATTATTTGCCAGATGATATTTTCATAAATTATTTTGGCTTCATTACAATAACAGTATACAGTAAAACAATGATTTAATCTAATATAAATTAAAATATGAAATTAATAAAACAATATTTTATATTTGATCTTTTTTTTAGTACATGCATCACATTTGCATCAACAATTTTTTTTATATATTTGGATATTTTGTATAAATATACGTAATATAAATACATATATAATTACTTAATTTTGGAAACACAACATATTTTCACACTTTATTTGTAATATTTTTATTACACAGAAGAAAAGCACTGACCAGTATATTCCCAGTATTTCACTAAACTATGTGGCCTCAGATGTACCCTGACTCCCCCTGCAGGCTCAAGAGGAGATAGCAGCTCTACGACGGGAGGTCATGATGTCAAAGACCGCACGAGGGCCCAAGAGCAGTGTGACCGCACAGAGCATCCTGAAACGAGTGGAGGCCGAGCGGGACGAGGCCACAGCAGACCTCCACCACATGACCACAGAGAGAGACAGCCTGAGAGAGAGACTCAAGGTACCAGAAACAGCCTGATCTCAAGTACACTGGCTGAACATGTGTGTGCATTGTGTTTGCTTGTATCCATCTTATGAAGATGTTATTTAGGAGTACAAAAGGAAAATCACTTACACACTAGTGTACAGTAATAAATTGAGTCATCTCACTGGGGAACAGAGCGATAATACCAGGAGAGAGGTGTGCTTTTTTTAGCCCACTGAGTGAATGTGTGTTCCCTTTGAACTGCACGTCGCCTCAGATCTCTCAGGAGACAGCCATCAGCGAGAGAGCTCACCTGGAGCAGAGGGTGGAGGACCTGCAGGCTGCTGTACTCACAGTAAGAGCTCTGTATTTATAGACTGCCACGGAACAGTGACGACAGCTGTAGATTGAACATAACATGCTTACTATAGTCCACAGGAAAGCAAAATCACAAATGAGATCTCAGTTATTGCTTTTAGACAACAGTAAGATTAAATCGAGAACAAATGGAGACTTAAGTTTGTAAAAGATTTTAAAAATAGTCTAAAAATGTTTTATTTTGAAATAGAACAGTTACTGAACCTTTAGACAGAATTTTGTAAAAAAAAAAAAAAAATATATATATATATATATATATTTTTTTTTTTTTTTTTTTTGCATGTGCACTTTTATCGAATGCTATATTTGATACATCAGGCTTTTACAGAGCTCATTATCCAGTAGGAAAATCACCAGACTAAGCCAAAATATTTCTAAATTATATATGTAATATATTTTTCAAAAGCCTGAAGCCTTCCTCAAGATTTCACAGCAAAATTACATGTGTACCATGACCTGAATACAGACATTTTTAGAATTATATTAAACAGCCTTGTATATTTATATTTTTTATCTAATTCTACCAATAACAAAATACATGTCTGAACTGCTATCCACATTTATTTTTGGCTATTTATATTTTCTGTATATCAACAGTGGTCTCATTTATTTCAATTTTTATTTCTTAATTTATAATGCATTTCAAGAGTCAAAATGGATACGTGAGTTGAAACTTAAGTGTATTGTAAAGCAATAAGCCCCAAGAAGCCGTGGTTTACAGTGAATTTATAACAGCTAAGGCATTGTTAGGCACGACGCGAAGCTGCAGTTATTTTCATGCACAGGTATTGTTATGGACTAGAGTCATTGTTTTGTGTGTGTCCCAGCTGGAGCAGGAGCGAGGGGAACAGAGAAGCAGGCACGCTCAAATGAGGGAGACCATGATGGGTCTGGAGGAGGAAGTTCAAGTACTTGGGCGAAAACTCAATGCCAGTGAGGAAGAGCTCAGCCGCCTCAGAAATGAGTGCAGCAGCCTCAGGTACACCAGGAATCAAAAACAAGATGTGTCCATATTTCAATGCTAAAAGTAGGCTACAGTTTTTTTTTGTTTGATACTTTTATTATTAATTTCTTTTTGTGTATGTAAATACCAGACTGGCAAATAATCAGTTGGAAATCTCTCTGAGTGAGAATCAGCGAAGACTAACCAGCAGGATTGGAGAGCTACAAAACACTCATGAGAGAAATAAAATGCTGGATGAAAAGAACGGTAAGAAAACTAGATCATACTGATACTTAATCTGTGCTGTTGTTAATCTGTTTCATTTATTAATCAGAAGATGTCTTAGGTGAAATGATGCAAAGCTATAGGAAGAACAAAAATATACAATACCATTCAAAAGTTTAGGGTCATTAAGATTTTTGTAGAGAAATTAATGCTTTTATTCATCAAGGATGCATTAATTAATCAAAAGTGACTGAAGAAATGCTGCTCTTTTAAACGTTCTGTTCATTAGCCACAGCCATATCACCCTGCAGCCCAAGACTGGTTGCCCACTGAAGCTAAGCAGGGTTGAGCCTGGTCAGTACCTGGATGGGAGACCTCCTGGGAAAACTAGGTTGCTGTTGGAAGAGGTGTTAGTGAGACCAGCAGGGGGTGCTCTCCCTGTGGTCTATGTGGGTCCTAACGCCCCAGTATAGTGATGGGGACGCTATACTGTCAAAAAAGCACCGTCTTTCGGATGAGACGTTAAACTGAGGTCCTGACTCTCTGTGGTCATTAAAAATCCCATGACACTCATCGTAAAGAGTAGGGGTGTAACCCCGGTGTCCTGGCAAAATTCCCTCCACAGGCCCTTTCAGTCATGGCCTCCTAATAATCCCCATCCACTTGATTGGCTCTATCTCTCTCTCCTCTCCACCTGTAGCTGGTGTGTGGTGAGCGCACTGGTGCCGTTGTCCTGTGGCTGCTGTCGCATCATCCAAGTGGATGCTGCACACTGGTGGTGGTTGAGGAGAGACCCCCCACATGATTGTAAAGCGCTTTGGGTGTACAGCAATACACAATAAAGCGCTATATAAATGCATCATTCATTAAAGAATCCTAAAAGAAATGTGTCATCAGCATATTAGAATGATTTCTGAAGGATCATGTGACACTGAAGACTGGAGTAATGATGCTGAAAATTATTTGATCAAATAAATGCAGCCTTATTGAGTATAAGAGACTTCTTTCAAAAGCATTACGAAATCTTTCTGACCCCAAACATTTGAATCGTCGTGTGTCATATGTTTTGATGAATGTTTTGAATGAATCAGTTGGACAGCTGTAATAATTGTAGTGTTTAAAGAATATTTGTGTATCGTTGCATCACTTTTCCTCTGGTGTTTCAGACTCTCTCCTGAGGCAGATGACTGCTATGCAAGAGGAAGTGAACATGCTGCGGTGTACAGTCTCAGAGCTGGATCAGCATATAGACTCGCTGCAGGAACAACTGGAGAAAAAGGCAGATCTGCTCAGCACAGCAAATGACCAGCTAGATGAGAAGGTACTACCGACATTTACACACTAAAACACATACTTTTCTTTGTATATTAGATTTGCTTGCTTTCCAGTTAGTTAGTACATTTGGTGATATGTTTTTTTTTTCTTTTTTATAAGGAGAAAACCATTAGGAGCTTAAAACTGAGAACCGAGGATCTTGAGACAACTCTAATGTAAGTTCTCTATTAATTTTTACAGATTAACTGACAGTCATGTGTAGTGAATTTGAAGAGTGTGGTGAACAATTCTTTAAAAACTTTACCATAGTTCTGCATAAAATACAATTTATTGTATTCTTTTCTTTTCCTTACACAGTGTGTTATGTTCACCATCCAGGTATAAGAATAATGTTGCTAATGTTGATGTATCATAATTAGACTATAGCATATAGTCATAGTTGTTCTTGACTCTAGCTCATGGTTATTATTTGTAGTGCATTTCTCCTTTATATACGTGAACGTTCACATATTTGGTGTCAGTTAGATTTTTTTAATGTTGTTGAAAGAAGTCTTGTATTTATTTAATCAAAAATGAAGTAAAATCAGTTTTATTGTGAAATATTATTTCAATTTAAAATAACTGTTTTCTATTTTAATACTATTTGTAATGTAATTTATTCATGTGATGCAAAACTGAATTTTCAGCATCATTACTTCAGTCTTCAGTGCCACATGATCCTTCAGAAATCATTCCAATATGCTGATTTGATGCTCAAGAAACATTTCTGTTGAAAATAGTTGTGCTGCTTAATATTTTTGTGGAAAAATTATACATTTTTCAGGATTATTTGAGTAGACTTTCAAAAGAACAGTATTTATTTAGAAAAAATAAATATTTTGTAATATTATACATGTCTTTACTGTCACTTTTGATCAATTTAATGCATCCTTGTTAAATAAAATTAATTTCATTAATTACTTTTGAATGGTAGTGTAGTTTCCTCTGTGCATTTGTAGTTTTGACTGCTTGAGTGTATGAGTGTGTGATGTATTAGTATGCAATAAGACTATTACATCCTAAAATGTAACATGCTGCATTTCCTCAAATGATTTATGAGTGACTATGAAAATGAGTGGTGTTGATGATGTGACTTCCTGTCCGCAGAACTCTGAGGGAGACCATAGCTGGCAGAGAAAGAGAGCTGGATGTTCTGAGGAGGAGGCTGTCTGACTCTGAAAGCGAGATGGGCACAGTGATGAAAGTCAAAGATGCCACATTACAAGAGAACGGTCAGCTGAGAGATGACTTTGACAAAGCACGTCTGGAAATTCAGGTACTGTACCAAACCGTTTTATGCAAATTCATTGCAATAAATAAGGTAACAAGACCTCCAACTTTCTTTTCAGACTCTACAGCTCAAGCTGGATGAAGCTAATGAGGATATAGAAGATTTGCAGAAAAAAGTACAAGTTTACATTACTGACATCTCACGCACTGAAGATCTGTTGTCTGCTAAGGTGGAGTCATTTAAACAAAAAAAGGGTGTTAAAACAGACAACAAGCATGTTCTGTGTAGAGTGTTCTTGATTGTTCTTGTTTGTTGCTCTTTAGGAGCGTGAGTGCAGAGAACTGCAAGAGTCTCGAAGGAAAGCGTCTCTTCAGATGGAAAGCTGGGAGGAACAGGCCAGACACGCTGAAACCACTGTCATCGAACTCCGTCTTGAGCTTCACAACTCTAACTTAGAGATACTTCGACTCAAAGAAAGAGCAGACAGCCTGGAGAGCAGCCTGCAACAGGTCACTTGGCCATCATGATGTCTGTGTTGGTTAATATGCAGGAGATTCTCAACTCAACCCAAATGCTCACTACAAGACTGAAGCTCATAAAGTTTTTGAAGCCTCATATTGTAGCAAACCCATAGAGTGTGCCCATCACTAATATTCATCAGACTGGTAGTGTGCACTTGGCTTTAGTTAACTAAGTCTCTCATAAATTGTGGTTTGTTGTTGTGCCCAGGCGCTGAGTGCAGAGCGGAGTTGTACTAGTCAGCTGTCTCAGCTGAACCGAAAGATAATACACATGGAGGAGGATCTGCGTCAGGCCCAGACTGAGCGCACACAGGTGCAGACTGACCTGGAAAAAACACGAGAGCTCTGCGTCAAACTGGATGCCAGCAAAGAAGCTGTGAGTGCTTAAATTGGTTTATAACAAGTAGATGTTTTTGTATATTACCTACTTGATGCCAGGGCAACAACTGTAAGGATGAAAACACACATTATTCAGCACTATAGACTGAGGCTTCTATCCAGCTGAACTTTCCACAGATCTATTAGACTTTGCCTGAATTTTCTTTTCCTGAAATACTAAGCAGAGATATGTATTTTTTCACAGTGTGCTGCTTTTACCTCTGAAATTTTTGCACCACCAACTTAAAGTTAACCTTTCAAACATGACCCATGTAGGACTCAAACCCACAACCCCTAACTCCAGAGTCTGATGCCTTACCCATTAGGCCACTGGGCCTCTTGCAAGTTTTTTTTTTTTGTGGCTATTAATTGAGTTTGGCTTTTTGTAGAAAGAAAAAGCATATTTTAAGGTTTTTATAGACAAATTACCATAGAGGTTTTTGCAGCACTGCAAACATGACCAAGGTAAGACGCAAACCTACAACCCCAGCTCTAAAGGCAGCATCTATTAGGCCACTGGGCCTTTTACTTGGGTTATATTCATGGGTTGTTGTTTTTTTTAAACACAAACAACTGTAGAATTTGTGCAGCAGTTCAAACACAATCGAGGTGGGGTTTGAACCCACAATCCCAAGCTTTGGAGCTCAGCTTTTTCCATTAAGCCACTGGGCCTCTGGCTTGTTTGATATTCACTATTCATTGAGTCTGGCTATTTGTAGAAACGCAAAGTTTTTTTGTAAACATATTGCTGTAGAATTTGCAGCTCTGCAAACATGACCCAGGTGGGACTTGAACCCACAATCCCCCGCTCTAGAGATTGATGCCTGATCTGTTAGGTCACTGGTCTCTTGCAGGGTTTATTTTTTATTTTTTTATAGAATTTGTTTAGCACTTCAAACATGACCCCGGTGGGACTCAAAGTCACAATCTCCATCTCCGGAAGGTGATGCCATTAGGCCTCTACCAGGTTTTATGGTCACGCTTAATCGAGTTTTCCTTTTTGTAGAAACATAATTTTTTTGTACAAACACATTTTTGCAGAACTACAAACACATCCCAGATAGGACTCAAACCCACACTCCCCACCTCGGGAGGCTGATGCTATTAATTGAGTTTGGCTTTTTGTAGAAAAATTATGCACATTAGAACTTTTTTTAAACAAATTTCCATGGAAACAGTGTAGCACTGCACATATGACCCAGGTGGGACTTGAACCCACAATCCCCAGCTCCGGAGGCTGATGCCTTATCCATTAGGCCACTGGGCCTCTTACCCATCATACATTCACTATTAATTGATTTTGGCTTTTTGTAGAAACACAAAATACATTCTAAGTTGTTTTAATTTTTTGGAGCAATTGTCATAGAATTTGTGCAGCACTTCAAGTGTGACCCAGGTGGGACTCAGACCAACAATCCCCAGCTCCGGAGGCTGCTGCTTGAACCATTAGGCCTCTACCATGTTTTATGTTCACTCTTAATTGAGTTTTGGCTTTTTGTAGAAACACAAAGCACTTTTTTTTAAACAAGTCACTGTATAATTTTTGCAGAACTGCTAAAATGACCTAGGTGGGACTTGAACCCACAGTCCCAGCTCCTGGAGACTGATGCCTTATCCATTAGGCTACTGGGCCTGTTGTTTGGGATACACATTCACTATTAATTGAGTTTGGCTTTTTGTAGAAAACCAATGCACATTAGAACTTTTTTTTTTCCTTTTAAACCAAATTACCATCGATTTTTTGCAGCACTGGAAACACAACCAAGACGGCACTCACCCACTATCCCGAGCTATCCATTATATTAGGCCACTGGGCCTCTTGCGCAAGATATGTTAAATAATCTTAGACTTCCTTTTGCTGAACACAAAGCAAATCTGTATTTAAACCCACATCAGACACTGACACAGTGGTTCTTAATCCTGATCCTGGGGACCCCCATCCCCCCAAATATAAGACCCAGGTGGGACTCAAACCCACAATCCCCAACTCTGGAGGCCACTGGGGCTTTCGAATGTACCTTTTTGGCTATTCTCAACCTCAAACAAATGCAAAATGGATTTTGCTGAAAGACTAAAAGGATATCTGTAGTTGTTGTTGTAATGTTATGCTTTGAACTCACATTCTCCACCATCAGAGATTAATGTTTAAACTTTTCAGATGCTGCAATGGGAATTCAACCTTTTTTTATTCAAACTAGTTCCTAATTGAGTAACTTTGGCTTTTTTACTGAAAGATTTAATATATTCTAAAGTGTTCTGGTTTGTTAACAAACTATCATAGAGCATTTGTAGCACTGTAAACACAACACGGGAGGGACTCAAAACCCACAATTTCCAGCTCCAACAGCTGATGCCTTATCCATTAGGCCACAGGACCTTTTGCGCCTGATATTTTGGTATTCTCAGCCTCAGATTCTCAGATTGGTGAGACCCTTAGAACAGCAGCCTAAAAGCATCTGCTAAATGATTAAATGCAAATAAATGTAAAGATTTTAAATTCTGAGCAATTTCTGGGAAGAACTTAAGTTAAAGTAGATATTTAATTCCTTAAATGTTTTAGGGTTTTATGCATTTAACATTGGTTTTATGCGGAAACCAAATTGCCTGCGAGAAAATGAAATAAGGACAAACTGAACTGAAATGTAAATAACTAACTAACACAAATGTCTATATGCTTATACTGTACATACAGGTGCAGCGTGAGCTGGAATCATGCCGCTCTGAGATTGAGCTGTTACAGAGGCAGCTGAGCGGTGAACGTCTGTCTGTTCAGACTTTAGAGAGCTTGCTGGTGTCTTCACGAGAAAAGGAGTTACAGAGGCAGCTCACCTCTCAGGAAAGACAGACCGAAATACAAATTCTCAAGGACAAACTCAGCATGGCTGACAGCAAAGTGTGAGTTTAGCACGTACACATATGACATTTCATAGAGCACAGCAGCTGTTTTGTCTTTCTTTCTGTCTTCGTCTTCTACTTATTGTCTTCTTCCCTGTCTCTAGGAGTTGTCAGAGTAGGGAAATGGCTCAGCTGAGGACACGATCAACCCAGCTGGAGGCAGATCTTGAGATGACCAAGAGACACCTGGACACTGAGCGCTTTGAAAGGTGAGATGCAAACCTTAAAGGGGTACTTCAGCCAAAAATGAAAAATCTGTCATTTACTCATCCTCATGTTGTGCAGTTCCAGTATTGAATATATTTGTTTATATGTGGTTTGAACAATAAAAGCTAAGGATTTGAATGTCCTGTCCGTGTTTATCAGGGAGCGTGCAGTACAGGAACTGCGCAGGCAAGGGCTCTCAGCTATTTCTCCCGTCCTCTCCTCCACTATGCGTTCCTCATCCCCTTCTCGTCATCGCTCTCTGAGTCCTCACAGATCATGGTCTCCAGAACGCTCTCATCACAGCACACCTGACCCCCCGCTCGTGTCACATTACCCTGACAGGTGCGCACCAGTGGCGGATTTGTCATTCTAGATTTAAATAAGTAGTAAAGTGGCCATGCTGCTTGTTTTATTCAATTTATTCGTTAATTTGTAATATTTTTATGTTTATTTTTTAACAGGAGTCTGACTTTCAGGGACCTTTATGACTGAGAAGATCTCAATACTCTAATCTTCCATATTTTGGCTGGCGTCATTCATTGATTTCATCTGCTTTCGTCTTTGATTCTGAAGACAATCAATAGACTCGTATAAGATCTTATAAGATTTACTGTGACATTGGTCATGTATTTCAATAAATCAAATGTTTACTGTGATTTTGACTGTTTTGCTGAAATTGTTTGACATTGACGCACACAGTAATGTTGTAAATAGTTTTGGAGGGGTTTCATGATAATGGCTTTTTATTTATACAAAAAATGTGATTCTGCTTGATTCATTTTAATAGAATTTTTATTTATTTAGAGTGTAGTTTTTTTATATTACCACAACTTGCCAGTCCTCTTGAATAAAAATCTCCATGTTTCTGTGTTGGAATGTGTTTTTCAGTACATTACTCCTAAACTACTTATTTATTGATTGATTTATTTCGTTGTTATTTGGTCATTGATTTCTTAGAATCAATTTCCTTTTTGTGTTTTGATTTTTTTTGTTTATTCATGTGATCTGTTTTGTTTTATTTATTTTTCAGTTTGCTTGTTAGGATAATGGTAATGGTAATCTTCCTCTTTATAATCGCTCCAGTTAACTGAAAAACATAAACAAATGACAAGCAGAAAAGGAAACTAACCAGCGCAACGCTCATTAGAAGAAGCGCACCTGTACGCCTCAGCACGCCACGTGTGTCGTCATCACGTGGGTGTGGCCAATCACGTGCGCGCACTAGTTTCGTTCGGTGTCAGAGCTGCGCGCTTATTGTTGATGATCTAAGCGCAGGTGCGCGCTTCTGCATCTTCATTTCGCAGAGGTAAGACAACAATATGATGCTATCTATCTATTGTGATCTATCTATCTATCATCTTGCATTACGATATGAGTCACATTTAGGCACTCTTATATTGTAAAAACAACTTTCAAAGCTATTTTAATTTTATGCTGATTAAGGTGAAAAATGAGATAAAACATTTGAGAAGATAAAGTTCAAGAAAAAGGCCATCCTCAGAAGATAAAAATAATATTTGTCAGGAAATTCTGCAATGAAATTAGGCTCAGAGATTGTAAAAGTTCCTCTAAGCTTTACTCACATTTCACTGCTGGTTAATACTCTCTGTATAATCGTGTATGTGACAAATAAATCTTGAACTTGAACTTGAACTTTGTGAAACAGAGGTTTCGAATGAATAGCTCTTTGTGCATCAGACGCATGTTACTGTATGATGTCATGCACTTGTTATGGTAGTGTGTGTGCATTAGGTGATTATAAGACACATGGTTACTGTACATGGTTTGTAAAGTGCACTTCAACTTTAATGACTGACTTGTAACCTTATAACACTATATATCAGCAACCTACAGAGATATTCATTTATAATTTAAGATGCTATATATGTACAGTATATAATTCACGGCTGTTTATCAAGGCATCATGTTGGGATTGATCTCCTACATTTGTATTAAAACAGGCGTGGGATGTTTACTAGGAAGGGAAGTCTGTGATTGTAATCCAAAGGTCAGTTCGTTTAAGATGAAAGCAGCGTTTAGGAGGGGTCAGATATCTTCAAAACAGTTAATGTTCAAGCAGATTAGTCACTCTCTCTGTTGAGAAGTTAATGTTTGCAGAACAAACTGTCATGAGAGGAAAATAGAGACATACAGAACTTCACGGAGAAATGTGAGTGAATAAATCTGACAGATTTTCATTAATACTAGTACAAGAGTTCAAAAAGTACTGATAGAGAGTGTGACCACAACAGCAATGGGATGTTTCACTGTGTGTATTACACTGCATGTCTAATGCCATTCCAGACCCAAAACATACTATAATTAGTGCCTTATTATGTTATTTTTTTAACTTCTATAGGCTGCCAGCTAACAGGAAAGTTCTCAGAACTTTGGCAAACTGTAACATTTGTTCAGAGTTGTCTCTTTAATATAGGCTATTCTCAAAACGTTAGCACAAAAATTGTATTTATGCATCGTTTATGGACCTTTTCACTTTCATAACATAATGGAACATTAGCAAAACATTCTTAGAACATTCTTGTTAGCTGCTGGGTACTTGTTTCAGAACATTCAGAGAACATTCAAAAGTAATGTTTGCATAATTAAAAAATGGAACATTTTCTTAATATTATCACTAATGTTTGCATATCCAAGAAACTGTTTTTAAAGTGTTTTAAAAAGGGTAATTTTTAACATTTTGAAATACTTAATGGGATCATTATCAAAACATACTTTTGTTAGCTGGTTATATGCTATTATATGTCTCATAGACAACCTGAAAAAAGCATAATAAAAGTTTGTCAAGGGATTTTAGTGAATGAGCTGAATGTAGCACAGGCTGTACAGTGTACCAAGATGGGCAGATTGCATTTCATCTGGGTAACATGGTACTTGAATTGACGCATTCATACCTGAAGAAAAGAGAAGGTAGAGTCTAAAAGAACGAAGCCAGAGAAAGTGCGCCGGAGTGAGAGAGATGGCATTACTGGAGCAGTCTCAGGGTGTTGGCTTACATTAGGCCAAAACAACTGGTTGCCAGCTACATAATGTTGTCTCCATCTTTGGTTGCTCATAAAGGATTCATTTAGGGTCTTTAGGAGCAGACTGAAAGGTCGATTAAAACCTGTTGACATTCACAAGTTGTGTATGCTGTTGATTCAGAGCTTATTTTTGGAAAGGTCTTCTGGGAAACTCCTCCGGTGTCACCTGCACTGTTTGAACGTAAGCTAACCTGTCTGAGGCTAACAAGGTGGAAAGGAAATTATGTCACACAAAACTAAACACAAAACTCTATGTCCTCGTAAATCAAAACTCAAAATGCCTTCATGTGCAATCAGAAATTTCCTTTTCCCCTCTTTTGAAGTCGTAATTATGCATTTGTTGTGTTTGAATGCTTTGTTGTCGGAAAGAATATGAATATTGGAGGATGCCAGATTCATTGCCTATTTCTTTGGGAAATCTAAATCTCTAACCAAAGTGTACTGAGCATTAATCTACAACCAGTCGAATTTGAATAAAATGTATCGCATGCAAAAGCAGCATTAACTCAATATAAATGTGTTGAGACTGTGTTGGGACTTATACACACATCGCAGCATTTTGCTTAGTTTTTGAATCAGTGTCTGTTTTAGTGCACTCTGGGCCACTGAGATATGCAAATACATAAAAAGCACCTGGCATGCTTAAACCAGCAGTTTTTAATGTCAATACTGGAACAGGACAACAGCTAATGAACTAAATTACATTTTTAATCAAATTTACTTTGGCCAAATCAAGAATAATTAAATACAGAGGGGGGTGGGATGTCATTGTTTGTTGGCATGCATCTGGACTGAGAAGAAAATTGATGCCAACTTTTTAATTAATTTAACATGACATGCCAAAAGTCTGAACAGCAGTCCACAACATCATCCTATTCGCTGGTGATCTGTAGTTGAAAGTGATCCCAGAGATGCTTCGGTGAGTTATTATCTGACAAGCCAATTCAGATTATTTCAAATCAATAAAATAATTTTATTGCACAACATTCGTAGTACAAAATGTACAAGTACTTAACAGTGTAATAGTGAAATGGTTTAGGATTCAGGTTTTTGTCTCTAGGAGACATTTGTAGCTTGGTAAAAAGCCATGGCCTAGTTTCAATTCAACCTATTCAAATTCTAAACCACTATGAATGCTCTTCCTACAATAAGGTTTTCAGATCATTTCTCATTTCAGAAAATGACCTGGAATTTTATTTTTCATGGCAATTATTAAAGGCAACGATCACTTTAATATTTAGGTGAAAGGCCACCTGTACTGTAATTATTAACTCCTACAGAGGAAAAAGATGCTTTAGTAAGAGCTTTTACTAGATTGTTGAGTTTTTAGGGACTTTCCCTAAGTTCAAAGAGTTGACCAGGTCAGGAAGGTGTATGCAAATAGACAGAAAATAGTTGAAAGGAATAGTTCACCTAACAATTAAAACTCTGTCATCATTTACTCACCCTCATGTCAGTCCTAACCTTTATGGGTTTCTTTCTTCTGTGGAAAGCTAAAGGGTAAATTTAGCAGTACATTGAAAGTGAATGGGAATGGATTGTTGTCAAGCTCCAAAAATGACAAACAAAATGACCATACCTTAAGTAACCAATGATCCCAGTCAGTTTTACAACATCTAATTTACTGCCCTCACATCCTGTTACTACAAAACTCTTTGTTCCTACTCTCTCTCTCGTTCTCTTTCCCTAACTCTTTCTGCTATGCTATAATCCTCTCTTAAACGTCGTTTGCAGATGGAAGTGATCTAAAACTATCAAGGACTGGAGACCACCACAAAAAAAGCCAAAGAAGAAAACAAAGGAAGCTCTCAGACGAGGAAGATCGTTCTGCATCAACTTCTGGTAAGTTTAGAAGTTTCTAATTAATGTTTTTGTTCATTTTCATTTTACAGCCAAATCAGGAATGTATTTCCTTAATCATAAAGCGTGAATGAAAATTGTTAATCTGGGATTCAAAATCTAATTGAAAGGTTTTAGAATTCTGAGAAATTTGAAAGGAAACATTATGGACATATTGGTCTTTACACAAATGCATTTTTCAAATAAACTTTTTACTTAAATTGTTATATTATAATATATTATATGATTATAATTATATTATATAATCTAATTTTTTGTACATAAATAAAATAATTCCAATAATTTCAAAATGGTAAAAATTGGAGAAATGCAATATAGAGTCATTTTCACTTATATTTTAAGACTTCAGAGCCCAGTATATACACAACTGCACTATTTTTATATAAAGAGTAAAAACAGTAATATTGTGAAGTATTATTAAAATTTTTAATATTTCTCTTCTTGAATTATTCATTACTCAGCAGCCAATACATCCAATTGTTTTTGCTCTTAATATGCAAAACACATTGATATTTATAAATATGACCTGCAGGAAGATGACTTAGAAAACCATCCCTTGCCTTCCTCTACATAATATTGATCTTTTGGTTAAACAAGAGTCTATTGTCTAGCATTGTGCTGATTCTAATCCTGACCACTAGTGCGTAACATGAGGTTACAGCACTTTTGTCATCCTCTGCACGCTCAGAGCCACATGGCTTTATGACTATGATATTAGACAGCAAGAACAACAGGATTGTTGGTATTTCTGTCATTAGATTGTTTGGTTAAGGAGCGATGACAGTAATAGCAGGTGTGTGTACGTATGCTAATGCTCATGTCATGCACGGCCATGTACATATAACATTGTCGGAATTGATTGCTTAAGTTTGTTATAGAACCACCTCATTATATGGCTTTAAACATACGCACATCGGAGGACACAACAGGATAAAATTACAGCCATGAAAAAGACAACAAACTGATGTTTGTTTTTATTAGCATTGTTAGCATCGCTATTATTATTCCTCCTACTTGGGATTAGGGTATTAAATTCTATTAAAATTTGGCGTAATAGCACACACCCATAGTAACTAACCATGAACACTTTAGCAATGTGTTAAAACCACTAAAAATGACTGAACTTCTGCATAGCAATGCTAGCAAACACACAGAGCTACAGTACTTAGCTAGCATGGTTTAGTTTTTTGGTCTAATCTGTGGATGAGATACTGGGAGTGTAATGAACTGAGCCGACAGTAAATGTCATGTTTGCTGTTCTACAAACACTCTGAAGAATAAATCTGAGAACTGAGGGCATGTGTGTGTGGTTAATGAATTCTAAGAGCTCGGACCAGGGCTCGGTTTCCCAGGTTGCAGGTAGACACAATCTAATATTCACTAAAAATCGCGTCACCCTTGTGCATCACTAGGCAACTGGTGCCCGAGTGAACTACCTATTCTCTGCTCTTAGAAGTTACTGTATTTGTATTGCAAGAGGCCACTGATTATATCACAACACAAAGCAAATAAAAAGACAGGAGACGCTTGCACAATCTGTGGTTTGCAAGTAAGACAAGCCCAACGGGATGAAAGCAGATGCTGTGCGTCTTCATGTTTGCCAATATAAAAGAAAAGAGATCAGCACATGACTCTCTCTTTTCATCTACGTCATCAATCTTGCTCTTGTAAGCAATAGTTTGGGTAATGTGACGTAGTAGCACACAATGCTAGTGGTATACATTTACAACTAGGCTATTCACTAGGCTATACGCTGCCGTTCAAACGTAAGTTTTTAATGTTTTTTTTTTTTAAAGAATGAAAAAATACTATAGTAATTTATTACACAACTATTTATTTTTTGACTATTAGTAAAGTACTTGAATTAATTTGTTGTGGTAATTCTACTGTTGCTGTGGTAATATAACAACTATAGTAATATAAACAAATGACTTTACCCAATACTGTACAAAGTTGTCTACAAATATAGGGTATATTATACTACAATATACTACAGTTTACTGTGGTAAAACTAAAGTATACTACAGTATTTATTACAGTTTATCAGTTCACTGTAGTTAATACTACAGTATGCTATAGCATTTATTAACAAAGTGTTGTAAATACTATAATATATACAGTTTAATACACTTTACTATAGTATGGTTCAAAAACACTATAGTATTTATTATAAATTACTCTAGTATTTTTTCATGTGGAGTCTCTTATGCTCACCAAGGCTGCATTTATTTGATCAAAAATTCAGAAGGAACAGTAATATTGTGAAATATTATTGCAATTTAAAATAACGGTTTTCTATTTTAATATACTTTAAGATATAATTCACATGATCCTTTAGAAATCATTCTAATATGCTGATATATTATCAATATTGGAAACAGTTGTGCTACTTAATATTGTTTTTTGATCCTTCAGAAATCATTCTAATATGCTGATTTATTATTAGCATATTAGAATGATTTCTGAAGGATCATGTGACACTGAAGACTGGAGTAATGATGCTGAAAATTCAGCTTTGCATCACAGGAATAAATTGAATTTTAAAGTATATTAAATATTAAAATAGAAAAACATTATTTTAAATTGCAATAATACACGTTGTATGTTTGATCAAATAAATGCAGTCTTGATGAGCATAAGAGACTTCTTGAAGAAAACTTTAGAAGTCTTACTGATCCCAAACTTTTGAATGGCAGTATATATATAACTAGCATATATAACAACTAGCATACTAATTTTAAGAGTAGTATGGTAGGATTCTTTTCTGAATTCAGCACATGTCTTCTTATAAAGGACCTTTAAACTGAAAACAGGAGCAAATCAGCTCTTTCCTTATAAGGGCATCGCAGAAGAATCTAACAAATGCGTAGAACATGGTTTATCACCTTTGAACACAGGAAATGATGTACTAAAGTGCAAACAGAGTGTATCAGTTAACTGTGATCATGTGATCTTTACTGCTATAAACCAAAGACATTCAGCAGACACTCTTCCACCCAAAGGAGCAAGCTTCTGGATAAAGTCTGGTTTTTAATGCCATTAGTTCAGTCTGCACACTGAGATTTATACATTTCTTTCTTTCTTTCTTTTTTAAGTGTCTATTTTGATGTAAATATGTTATTTTCTTATCTACTGTAGAACAGCAGATAGAAACATGGAATCCAGCTCTGGAGAAATGGACAAAAATGGAGAGGAACTCACAGGTTTGTGAACATTCTATTAGAACACATTCACATGGTTTCTGTTTAAGGGTTTATTCACAAGAAATACTAATGCAATAGGCCACGAGAGATGTGATTTCACTAAGTTTTTGTTTTGTTTTTTAAAACATGACATTAAGCAACTGTCTGAAACTCTGTTAACTCCTGTGGTTAAATGTAACACAGCAGCCATATGATATAAGACACCAAGACTAAATGAATAATTAATAATACAACTCACAAGTAACACAAATGCAGTAAATAACATCGGACAGAACCAAATCTGACTGTACTTCACAAACAGACCTTCTCATAACATCATTAATCTCTATTTCCGGAGATCTATTCAAACCAATCATGCTGATTTCTGGTGTCTTCAACAGGAAGGAAGAAATCACGTTTTAAGCAGCTGAAGACACGTCTCTTTGGGAAACTGAAGAAAAAGGAAAGCGAAGGGCTGATTAAGCAAAGTCAGTCTGCTAGTGACATAACTGCTCCAGAGGGCAGAAGAGAAGGCTACGACTCTGAAGACGAGTTTTCGTAAGTGGTTGATGTGTCGCGTAAGTTTAAGTAATAAGCCATGAGGGCATCTAATAAAACAAACCTATCGAATCCGCAGGTTCCCGCAGGGTCTGAGCTCCAGGGCGCTTTCCCACGACAGCATCTTCATTACAGACCAGACCCCGTCCACAGAACCAACCCGGGTTCTTTCACAAGAAAACGTTCATGGCAAAATTAAGGCTTTACAAGTAAGGAAATGTTCTTTGTGAAGAGACCAAAAGCTTGCAAATCTCATTTGTTCAAAAGGCTTCAGATTATTTGAGCTACTCTTGTTATTCTCCATCAGTGTGCTTTGTTAAACTTTCATTTGAAGGGTTTGTTAAATAGCATGCGGTTTATATTTTGTTTCGGCAGTTGAAACTACAGCAGCAGAACTTACATTTAGGTCCTCCTCCAATGCTGATTCCTGGTAAACGCATAGAGGACTCAGGAACCACTTCAGAGGACGATGGTTTACCTTGCAGCCCACCTGAGATGTCCTTTCATGAGCGAGTCATGCATGGAGCAGTTTACAAGGTAAATGAATATCAGATATGAGTTTAGGTCTAGTACTTTACCTGTGACATTATCTTAAATTAATGGAATCCGTACGCCATTTTTACTTACAGTATCCCGAATCTCAGAAACATCTGAGCTCTCTGAGTTTAGCAGAAACAGGAAGTGAAGAAGAGGAGCAGGTAATATTCAAGTATTTTACTAATAATCATCACATACCACAACATTCAAAACAATCTTTGCAAATTCAACACATTATATGTGACAGTAGCAAATATTGTCTCATCCAGAGTGATCCTTTCCAGCCATCATCAAGACCTCTATCGCCAGTCTCCAAACTGTCCCCTCAGCCAATCACCTCTCCCGCCTCAGCCTCGACCACGCCCACTGCAGGAGTTGACTTCAGTAGCCCTGCAGGTTTCATGGCCAGGTTGAATAACTCAGCTGCCCTTCACCGCATGTCAGTCAAACCAAAGAACCAAAGAGCCAGTACAAGAGGAAAACGAGTGCCAACGGTAAGACGATGAAGGTTAAAAAAATGCATATTGCCTTCACATGAAGCTGTATGTATAATCAGATTTTAAAGACCATAAAGTAGTTTAAATAAAAGTCATATGACAACATTTACACTGAATGTGTAAATGAAAAAAACAAGATCACTCTCATTGTAATTGATTATGCTGTGTACACTAGAATTGCTTGTTTTCTTATTATTTATGTATAGTTATTTTATTTGCAAATATCATGTGTCAATTGTATCCTTTAACTACAGTAAAAAAATAAAAAAAAAAATAAAAAAAAAATAAAATAAAAAAAACCCTCAAGGTCCCATTTAAAGATTTTATTTTCAAATGGTTTTATATTATACTGTTGCTGATTTCTGATCTTGTGCTTATAGTCAAGTGGTTCTGTGTTAATAATAACATATAAATAATACCAGAATAACACTGATCCATGGGTATTAAATAACGCAATGCTTCTGGTAGACAGCCTGAAAGGCTGGATGTAGAAAATGCAAGGGGTACAAATGGAGACTACAAAAATCACTTATAGCATCTGCAAAAAGTTACAAATACTTAAGTCACTGCTAATTTGGTCACACTTTATTTTAAGGTCCAATTCTCACTATTAACTAACTAGCAACAATGAGTTAAACTCCTGATTTGCTGCTTATTAGCAGCTAGTAAGGTAGTTGTTATGATCAGGTATGGGGTAGGACTAAGAGATCTAAATAATAGAATAAGGCATTAATATGTGCTTTGTACGTACTAATAAACAGCCGATATGCTTGTAATATGCATGCTAGTTAATAGTGAGAATTGGTCCTTAAAATAAAGTGTTACCACTAATTTTAAACTGTTGTTTTAAACATATTTGAACATAGTTTGAACAAAGTCTCTCTTTCCCAGGTATCTCTTTCTCCCAGACATCGTTCAGAAAGCTTCAGTGATTTGGATAATGTTCTGTCTGAAGAAGAAGATGAAACCACGACGTCCACTGAGACAGTGAACCATTACTTGTACTCATCTCCGAATTTGGAGCTAACAGAGAAACCCACCACTCCCGAACCTACAGAAACAACTCTGGAAAAGTCAGCACAGGACCAAGAGGAGAACCCTAAAAGAACTGAAATCAATTTCCCATCTCTGGGTGTTGAAACCCTAAAGTCAGAAGAGCCTCTTGAAACTGAGGGGAAAGTTACTACAAATCCTCTTTATTTGCAGCCTATGTCTTTTAGCTTGGTCTCCTCAGGTCCACCGTCACCTTCAGGACTTCCAGAATCTACAGCACCATCAAGAGAAGTAGAGTCATTAAGAGCCCATTCACCTATCCAGACACATGATAGAAACGATATCCAGATTCAGACAAGTGAGAATCATGTGTCTGACACAGATAAAAAGGAAAGCATTCAAGAAGAAGCATTTAGACCACATCATGTACCTCTGCCTCGCTTAAAAAAGGAAATAAGGAGCCCTCCGTCTCCAAAAGGAGCTGAGGAGCCCTCAACGAAACCTTGGGAAGCTGAAGTAGAAACTGCACCTAACACTGGATCAGTCCAGTTTTTAATTGCATCTGCAAAGTATCGCTCCAAAACAACCAGTGAGACGAAGCAGAATGAGGGTCATTTGAAACATTCTACAGGAATCATGACCCAACCCATCAAACCCAATCCAGAGTCGCAGAAAGATGAAGTGAGAGAAACAAAACCAACAGAGCTTCAGAATCTCCTCCATCAAACGCAAGAGAGAAAAAGCAGTTTTCGTAGAGAAGTACCACCACCTATTATGTCCAAGCAAACAACAGGAACCAATCTTAGGAAGGCAGACACCGCTGCAGAACATGTGGAAACAGAGAAACTGGAGGAACCTGAAGACAGGAAGAGTGCTTTTGGGGTGCAGCTCCGCACAACCTCTCTGTCACTGAAATATCGCTCGGAGGTTTCCAAAATCAAGGATGAAACCAAACGGTACAGTTTAGAGTCTAATACAAAGACAGAAGTCTCAGAAGAGCATGCTGGGAAAGCAGAAACAGTCAGGAATATGTGTGACAGCAATTCCAAGAGTAAACCTAGTGTTCCCAAAAAAATAGATTCACAGAGCCTGGACTTTCCGCTTGCTGCCCAAGACAGTGAGTGTAAATAATTTCTTCTTTTTGTTATAGCATTCTGATTTTGTTAGCATCTTCTAGTATAAAAGTTGCTTAATCAGAGTTTTGACTATATACTGAACAAGAATGGCTGACTTGCACAGGAAGAGTCTGACTAACATGTACAGCAGCTAATCACTGTTTGTTCATATACGTGCCGTTTAAGCAGTGGTTTTCTGTGAAATTGGTGATACAATAACAATAGACGGCAGTGGAAAAACCTCATTCAAATAACAGCACAGCCATGTCAGTCAAAGAAAACAGAGGAAATTGTAAACAGAATTTGTTGTCCAAAATTAATAATTATTGCTAAGAGTTATGCAAAACCAATAATTTCAGAAACATAACAAAAACCAAAGAGAAATGTACGATTCTTCATAGTTGATGGACATGCCGCAATAAAACTGATTACTGTTTTACAGACGGAAGACCATCTATCCAAAACACAACAGGAGCAAGTAAAGAGGCTGTGTCTGAGCCGGGCTGGATGAGTCTAGCCAGGGAGAAGACCAGAGCCTACCAGCCATTCTTGGGCAGATCAGCCACAAATCAGTCACCAGTCCACCCTACATCTCCAACATCTCCTCCTGCACAGTCTCCCAAACCAGCCTTACAGCCTAAAACACAGCTACTGAGCACCTCGCTTCATCCACAGAAAACAGCCAGCCTACAGACCTCACCGAGACCTCCAGCAAAACCAGCACCTGGCGGAACAAAAGACTGGCAGGTAACATATGACTGGAGAGTACAAAACACCTTTACAGCAAACAGCAGGTTTCTCCTTTCTTTTATTGCTTATTCTCTACCAATTATAAAATACTGCCTTCTGAACTTCATAACTACAGTGGTGGCCAAAAATATTAGAACAGTAGTATCTTCAACAGGTTTTAAGTCAGTTATTTCTATCTTTTGCTGTAGTGTGTCAGATCTGATCTCATCCATCATCCACTCTGTCTGGAATGACATGAAGAAACAGAACAAACTGAGACAGACTAAATCCAGAAGAACTGTGGCAACGTCTCCAAGATGCTTCAAGAAACCTACCTGCAGAGCTACAGTACTGTTAAAAGATTTAGGCACTTGTGTAAAAATGCTGTAAAATGAGGATGCTGTCAAAAATAATGCCATAAATAGATTTTCTTTATAAATTAACTTCTATTAACTAAATTAAATCAACATTTGGTGTGAGCATCCTTTGTGTTTAATGCTGCTTTTGCCCTCGTTGCACTTGTGCATAGTTTTTCAGGTAGATTTGCAGGTAGGTTTCTTGAAGCATCTTGGAGACGTTGCCACAGTTCTTCTGGATTTAGTCTGTCTCAGTTTGTTCTGTTTCTTCACGTCATTCCAGACAGACTGATGATGATCAGATCAGATCTCTGTGTGGAGCAAACAAAAATCTCACTGGATTATTACAATTAATGGCAAAATGAATGTTTGGAAATGTAAACTGATATTTTCTATGACACACTACAGCAAAAGATAGAAATAACTGACTTAAAACCATTTTTGAGCTGGTGAAAATACTAGTGTTCTGATCATTTTGGCCACCACTGCATATATTAAATAAAATATTCAATATATTTACATTGTAAGAAAAAAATCAGTAAAAAGGGCACTCATTTTCTTCCAGGACATTTTCTGTTAAGTTTACAGACATTTCCTTTAACCCTAAAGCACAACACAATGAAAAATCAATACAGAAAATTCCTTCATATTAAAAACAGTACATTGGACCATTTTTTTCTGGACTTTTCCTAAACTGTTGTATGTAATTGTTGTAGATATATCTATTTAAAATTGCATTTATATTGTAATTACATTAAATTACATCATTCCTTTGTAATTTTTCATATAATACAATATAATATAATATAATGATCATTAAGATGCATTCAGAATAATATAAGAAATAATAAAAGATGAATTATTTACTCTTTGCAGGACAAAGGCAGGAACAGTACACCAGAAGATGACTCAAAGAGAGCAGCAAGACCCATAGCACCTAACAACAACACAGAAGGTAAAGCACTGCTTTGACTTTCATTTTTAAGTGTTTGTACTTTTTTTTGCTTTTTAAAGTTTACCATTTGGTATTAAGATTGTTGTTTGTGTATGTTCTTCTGTAGTGACACTTACTGTCACATCTGAGCCTCCAGCAACCTCATCGTCATCACCAACAGACGTCTCTCAGCAGCAGCAGCAGCCGGGGTCAGACGGAGCTCAGCCGTCCTGGATGGAGCTCGCCAAGAGGAAGTCTTTAGCCTGGAGTGACAAAACTTTAGAATTAAGCTGAGACATTCAGTGATGAACTAATGAAGTGGTGCAATATCTAACGTTACAATGAATGAATGTAATACTGTGCGTGTTTGTACATGACTGATTGAGTGAGAGTGAGTGATAGATTTTTTAATTAATTTGCTTTAATAAGATGTTACTTAGATTTACACAAATGTTTATAATATGATACATGGTTACTGATCAAGCCTTGTTATTTACATAATCATTATCAAAGAAGAACATGTATATATGTAGTTCATCGTCATCTTTGTAGTATGTTGTTACATCAAAACAGCTGATTCCCAAATCTGATACAGTGATAATAAACTAAGTTAAACAGTAGATAGTGTGGGCCGAGTTATTGCATTATATAATAATATATCATAGTGGCATATCAAATTGCAATATTACACAAACACATTTCAAGCAAAATAAACCTTTTTATGAGCATATTAGTATGTGATTTTTTTTATTTATCAATTAATAAAAATGTATTTTTATTTCAAAATTACAATAAAGTTCTTGAGATATCTCACAGTTGTTCCATACTGCAAGCACAATAAACTACAACAAAGGATGAAGTTAAAATTAAAGAGCATCACAAACAGGTTAAATTAATTTAACAGAGATCAGTTATAGGGCTTTTTGATATTTTATAAACTTTACAGATTCAAAATAAACTTTACATTTTGAAAATGATGAATATAAAATTTTCCTAACAACAAAAACAAATCAATAATATATATCTTTCTTTTGGAAAAAAGTCATGTTCATTTTGAATAAAACACATATATATATATATATATATATATACACACACACTCTAAAAAATGCTGGGTTAAATATATATATGTAATCTATATCAAAATGAAAATGCTTTAATGCGTTTTTCACATGATACATTCTGAGAGCAATTTTAGTTTTATTTGCAGAGGTGGAAAGAGTACGAAAATATTTTACTCAAGTAAAAGTACCATTACATTAATTACATTTTACTTAAGTACAAGTAAAAGTACCAGTCTAAAAATCTACTCAAGTAAAAGTAAAAAGTAGCTCATTTAAAATTTACTCAGAGTAAAAATTACTTAGTTACATTTTAACAGTGGGAGGGAGGCAAAATGGGATAGGCCAAGGATGTCAAACTCAGTTCCTGGAGGGCCACAGCCCTGCAAGTTTAGATATAACCCTAATTAAACGCATCTGATCCAGCTAATCTAATAATTTAGGCTTATTTGAAAACTACATGGTATGCGTGGTGGAGCAGGGTTGGAACTAAACTCTGCAGCAGGAACTGAGTTTGACACCCCTGGGATAGGCCTATAAATCTCAAACTAGTTGTTTTTAATTAAAGGAATCAGTTATTTAGAATAATAAGACATTTGGGCTGTTACCAGGCAAATTAAACAATATCAACAAAATTCATCTTTGAACTTTGAAACATAAGCTTCATCTGAAGTGGCATTTAGATGTATTTACACACTGTTTAATGCAGGACATGAATGCATTTAACCTGCAGTTACAAATGCAGAAATAATGTTTTGATATATAAGACATAAAATGTAGAATACTCATTTGAAATTATAAAAAAAAAAATCAAAAGATATTTTAAATGTGAAATTAAAACCGCCAGTATGTGTCACCAAGTCACTGTTATAATTGAGTCATTGCGACTGAACCGAATCATTTAAACAGTTGATTCATTCAGGCAGGGCCGGTTCTAGACATTAGGAGGCCTTAGGCAAAATTCATGTTGGAGGCCCCCCACCCCCAATAAAAAGCACTTGAAACAAATATTATTCCTAACCTTTTTATTTATACAACATTTAATTTGGAATATTTTTACTTATACAGTACAAAAAATTGGAAACATTACTATTGTAAATGTTTTTAAAAGAAGTCTCTTATGCTCACCAAGCCTGGATTTAGCCTATTTGATCAAAAATACAGAAAAAAACAATAATATTGTGAAATATTATTAAAATTTAAAATAATGCTATTTTACTTTAAAATATATTTCTGTGATGCAAAACTGAATTTTCATCAGCCATTACTCCAGTCTTCAGTGTCACATGATCCTACATAAATCATTCTAATATGCCGATTTATTATCAAGAAACAGAGCTTAATGTACTTTTTTCAGAATTTTTTGATTAAAAAGATGTTTAAAAATAAAAATATAAATCTTTTATAACAATATCAGTCTTTACTATCACTTTTTATCTATTTAACACATCCTTGCTGAATATTACTTTTTTTTTCTGTATTTCTGATCAAATAAATGCAAGCTTGATGAGCATAAGACATTTCTTTCAAAAACATTAAAAATAATAATTGACCGGTACTGTATGTACATATTCATCACACTTTATCTAATGTAATCTCTTTCTTGTTTGATGAAGATGTTGTTGTTGTTGTTTTGCTGTTTTATTTCATTTAATCACAGTTCCAGAATATCACTTCAGTAAGTGCTTTTATAATTTTTTCCTAGCTGGTATGGGCAGGATTTCCCCCTCCCATTTAATCAGTATTGACTACAGATATTATCATATTATTAATATCAATAATATATTATGTATTGCATTGTTACCTTAAATATGACATATACTTACATAAATCAAGTGGAACAGAAAGACACGATCGCTAGCAGAAAAAAATGTAGTTAGTTGAAACTGAAATTAGGCTATAAGTGTTATGTTAGAGCAGTAATCCTAATCATCAGCCGACTTTAGAAGATACACCTGAGATCCTTTATTTGAATCATTAAAAAAATGTTCTAGTGTGTTTGCTTTTTAACTTTGAATACAAACTTCTCTGCTTTTACTTTTGTAGTATTTTGCTAGTCAGCTCCCGACGCAATGTCATTCATTGAACGCGCAAATTCAAAGCGCCGCGTCTGCGCGCGTCAACGGCAACTCGTAATAAACCAGTGAATGATCTTTCCAGACGCTGATCAACAGAACAAGTTTATATTTAGAATACATTGCAATCACTACAAAATAGATGGCAACAACTCACACACCTGCATTAGTAGCTATACTTCTTTGCGTGCCTATTTAACCGTTTGCATCGCATCGTTCGCAGCACCTGAAGTATGTGTTCGTTACGCAAAGAGAAGGCGGGACCCGCTTTGAAAACTGCAACTTAATTGGTTGAACTTATTGAACTGTTGTAAAAAAATAAAAAATAATAATCTATATGTAATATGCTGATTTTTTGAGAAAAACGGCACGTGTGATATTGATTTCTTTGAAATGATATAAATATACATTTTCTGCCCTTATATCTTCAATTTTGTGATTATTCTAAATGCATTTTAACAGACTGAATCTAATCTCTAGACTTCATGGCACTCTGTAGGAGTGTTTTGTTTGGTTTTTGGCTAAATACTGATAATGTAAAATCGCACATGGTTATATTATCGCAAACGATATCGCACACCCTGCACCACTGTCTTTTAGGCTAATTTGTGCAAAACCTTTTGCTAAACTGCCAAAGCTTCATTTTAACCACCAATGCAATGATGCAAGTATTTAACTTACCTCTACATGCTTGCAAAGGGTTGATGTCGAGATTTTATAAACTGCTAGTTTGGTCTCTCTAGGCAAACACAGCGTACACTGCATAATAGAGATTAAATATGGCCAGAGGTTCACTTCATTTCCTTCGAGTTCAACTTCAGCAGAACACGACGGGGTTTCATTTTCAGCTGCTTCTGCACCACTAATGCCTGTCTTATCCGTCTGCATCTTTCTTGTGATTTTAGCGCCAGTTTGTTATCCTGTCCATTATTTACTGCAGTAGTTTCAAGGGAGCGATTTTTTTTTTTACTCAGTAATTCATGTGTTTTAAAATGTAGCGAAGTACAATACTTCAAACAAAATATACTTAAGTAAAAGTAAAATTACAGATTTTAAAAATGACTTTAAAAAGTAGAAGTACACAAAAAAGCTACTCAATTACAGTAACGCGAGTAAATGTAATTCGTTACTTTCCACCTCTGTTTATTTGTTACACAATAACGATTAAGAACTTTCCAAAACTGTTCCCACACAAATGAGTGAAACATATTTACCAAAATAATTTTGATGGAGGAGAAAGGATATTAACATAGAGAGATATAATTGCTTGGTACACTTAACATTAATTAAATCAAATGTATCTAAAAACAAATGTTTGAAAACCTTCCTACAGTGTTACACCAATGATTTCTGAACAGAGAAAGTATTTTGACAGAAATAGAGGTCATGACAATACGTCTTTAACCGGAATATGGCACTTAAATTTAACACATAATTCACTGTCCATTAGAATTCAACCTACTCTATGAGAACATGATGCTTACACTGCCCTCTGGTGGATGCATTATACATAGGCTATAGAGAATATAACAAATCCATAGTAGTTGTGAGAGGAGCTCAATGGACACGGCTTGTCAAGGGATCCCACACAAGGACACACATTCATACAGTAGGCCTCTCCGTTATATTTTGCAACGTGGATTCTCGCATCTATTCAAAATCTGAAGAAAAGTTTGTCTAACTCTAAGTATGTCTTGTTTGTCTAAGAGGACTAAACGTCCACGTATAGGCCTACTGTTTCAGGAAAGACAAACGTGAATGTAAAAATACGCGAGAGAATTCGACACATTTTTCCGTGAGTGACTGCTATGATGGACAACGGATCAAAACATCTGACAAGCCGATGTAAAAAATAGAGTATAGTGTATCAAGTCTATAAAACTACAGCAGTAAGTCTGTGTTAGCTGAATGCATTTAGCAGCTCCTACAGTTAAAGATGAAATACTTAATGCATTATTATTTAATTATTATACCATTAATAATTAACTTATTTAATTGGTAGTTAACTAGTTAAGTAAATAATTAACACTTCTTAACAGTTCGGGGCTTACTTATTTATTAAAAGACACACGACTTTGTGACTTCTTCCACTATACTTGATACTGAATACTTGCTATAGCCTACTTCACACTTTGGTACAGTAAAATTACAAAAATTTCGTATAATAGTCATTTTATAATAAATGAAAAAGCAAGACGTGACAAACTAGGGAGTGGAAATGGCATCTGAGCTGAGGAGTGATCCTCTGCTGCCATCTACTGGTTATAATTTCATGTCATTTTCATCTTAAAAGTCTTTGTTTTCCACCCGGAGACACTTTTTTCTTTAAAGGGGTGGTTGACTGTTTTTTTTCTAGGCTTGATTGTGTTTATGGGGTGCAGTCTAACATGTTCATGCTTCGTTTTTTAAAAAACGCATTATTTTTCACATAATTTACCTTTATTCCACACCTCTCTGTCCCTTCTCTGACAAACGCCTCGATTTATTTCCTGTTTTTATGAAGCCCCTCCCTCGATGGGCTCAGATTGGTTAGCTGGCTCAGTGTGTTGTGATTGGCTAAACCGCCTTTAGTGTGCTTCTAAACGTCCCGCCCCTCGCCTCAGCAGCATGTGCTCCGGTTGAATTGTAAACAGTGGTGTTGTCTATATTTATCAGTTTGAGCCCGATTGAGACACTGAGGATATTAGTGAAGAGGATCGCGCAGAACCTGTGCAAGCACGACTCTTAATGGTATGTTTGTTTGTTGTTGTCTCATACTTTTAGATACTCTGTTATTAGGGCTGGGCGATATATTGCATGCGATAGTCATGCGCATCTCGTCAGTAAAGCCGGTTCCTTGATTAGCGGTTAATCTCCATCACCTGTTTTCAAATGGAGCGGCATTTAATACACAGAGCCGTAGATCGCTGACAAGCTACGCAATATCGCGTTCATATCGAAGGCGATATATCAGTCGATATATGCGTAGCTTGTCTGTGAACTACGGCTCTGTGTATTAAATGCCGCTCCATTTGAAAACAGGTGATGGAGATTAACCGCTAATCAAGGAACCGGCTTTACTGACGAGATGCGCATGACTATCGCATGCAATATATCGCCCAGCCCTATCTGTTATTTGTAAATGCTACTGCTTCTGTTAGCTTTTAATATATGGTTTTATCCTGATTAAAGCTTTAATACAGCACAGCAACCGCACGCGCATCCATGTATAAGGCTTCTCATAGCTGTGTGAAAATAAGTGTATAATTGAAACAGTTGGAGCTGATCTGACGATCTGAATGAGAGAGAGAGAGTGTGTGAGAAAGAGAGAGAGAGAGAGAGAGTGAGTGTGTGTGTGTGTGTGTGAGAGAGAGAGAGTGTGTGTGTGTGTGTGTGTGTGAGAGAGAGAGAGAGAGAGAGAGAGAGAGATGCAGAGCGTGTGCAGAGCAGGCGACGCAAGGAACAGTATTATGAACCGTTGTTTTAGGACATTGATTTTGAAACTTGTGAATCCATTAGAATCGTTAGAAGACAGAATCGTGATTCATATATGAATAGATTTTTACGTGCACCCCTAGTTTTCTCTTCCTCTTCTCTAAAGCAGCGCCTCGCCCCCTTTGCTGCGTGTTCCCGGGGGCAGGGTTTATCTGGGTCTGTGACGTATCAGACCCGGGAAGTAACTCATTGTAGTCCCTTACCTGTCGTTTTTGTAGGCATTAAACTGCCAGAATTTTAAAAGACGATATCTCCGTTTGCATTGAACTTTCAGCGCTGCAACTTTGCAAATATTGTTTATGCTCAAACAGCAACATTACACACTAACTAATGTTAAAAAAGTGAAATCGCAATCAACCACCCCTTTAAAGTGAATTTTACTGCACAACTGTAGAGTTAAAAAATAATATAGGCTTTAAAATATTTTAAGTGTTTAAAAGATGTGCACCATGGACAAACAGCCCTCAGAGGGTTAAGGGAAGTGTGTAATTATTATTTTTTATATATAACCCATTTTCTTGTATTATAAAATGTATGCAAGAAATTATACTTTATGCAAGTAACTTCAACAATATCTTAATAAAGAGTCCTTTACGTTTAGGCTCTACAATAATAAAAAAAAAAAACAGTAACATGTTCTGAGGGCAAAATCTCACTCCAGCCAGGCAATCAAAGTTGGCAACCCTGGCTAAATAAGCACAATGTATGGCTGCTGATGGGATTGTCTTGTTTACAAAGTGAATTAGGCCTATATAATCATGCTAATGTCTAATAATTGTGTCTAATGCACATGCACATCCATCCACTTATCATCCACACTTTTATTCCATTTAAGCCATCCCTTGAATTTCAACAGAAGAACACCAAAGAAAGCTCTCAAGCAGCTCTCGTCAGAAGGGGGAGCCAACTTGGCCAAGAATAACGACGCATAAAGATAGCAAAAAAACTAGGAATACACAAAAAGGGAGCAAAAGAAGAAGGTGAGTAGAAAATGAGGATTGGATACGTCAGGCTGTTTGAAGTCAGGCATTGTATTGGGGCATTATTGTGTCTGACGGCGAGCGATATAATGAAGATGAAGAAAGTGAGAGATGGGGCTGATGTTAATAACCCCCCGTTGCTCCGACTCACCCTCTTCATCGCCTAATTGACCGGGCAGGGTCCCCTGAGCCCTCTGTTATTATTTATTAACAATTCAAAGATAAATAATTCAGGACTTGGAAAAAGAAGCTAGCGGACAGAGGCTGTTAATTGAGCATTGGAAGGGAATGGTGTCCTGATTTAACACCATCCTGGTGTTTTTATCTCTGTTTCTTTCTTTGTCTTAACTTTATATTGTAAGTGCAGATCAGGCAGTACTTATCTCACTTAAGAAGCGGACACATTTAATGTTGTTTAGCGAAATTTCATGGATGAAATGTCAATTCCACACTATTGGAAATTTCACGTGAAGACGAAATTTTCCAAATGCAGATTTTGCAACCAGTTGAAGTACAAAAAGCTTCTTGGTTTGAAAGGTTTCCTTCACAGCTGTGATTGTTTATCTTTCTGTGGATTCAAATAATAAAGTGTTTTAAACTCAGTAATAATTGCAAATAATTGACGAGTTTTCTATACAACACATAGCAACACACTAAAAACCACTTTGAATATCTTGGCCACTACCCAAAACAACTTATCCATCTCAAAATAATTGTAAAAGCATGTATACTAATAAATCTGACCAGTGTTATTTTAGTATCATTGAGATAGTTACCGTTTTTATTAATATTGTGAATTAGTTTTTATTTTTATATTTTCTGTTTTCATTTTAGTTCAAGTTTTAGCAATTTCATTGTCTGTTTTGGTCATTATACTTATTACTTTTTATATGTCTATATAGTGTTTATTCATTTTATTTTAGCATTATTTTTAGTTATTTTTGTACATCCAGCTAAACTAAATGAAAATGAGAAATATTGCCTTGGCAGCTAGCTGAGATTGATTAATTAATTAATTAATTTTATTTATTTTTAAATTTTTCAGAAAATTTTAAACTCTAGTTAAAAATCTAATCTAAAATTTTACAAACTTTTAAAGGAATATACAGGGCATTTCACGCTTTTTTATATATAAAAAAAAGATATTGAAAACTGTAAATTGTTAGCGTAAAATTATTTATGACGTAATGTAATTTACAGTAAATAGGGATCCGGAGGGATAAGCCCTCCTGTTATATTGACAGAGGATATATCTGCCACAGGATTTTGAAACGATCTTATTCTTTAAAATGTCTCTTATTGTACGGCATGCTAAGTTTGATCAGCACGGTTCTCTTGGGCTTTAGATCATTAATAAACCAATCTTGATTCAAAGAAGCTAATGCTTAAAGTTTGCTTTTCACTGAAGTACAGTTTCTGCTGGGATATAATAAGTCAGAGAAATATCCCTCTGAAGGTCTTCTTTAGCTTGCTTCTCATCGGGGAATGGTTCATCAGAAGTTTTCAACAAGGTCCATACAAATCTCCAGTTGCCACAGCACTACATACGGAGCCTTTAATGATCGCTGCTTTGGGGGAGAGAGCAGATGGGAAGATAGTTTAACTTTGCTCCCTTTATATTTGTATTTTTGAAGACATCACTGTAGACTTCACTTAATCTAAAAGTACATCAAAGCTTCGAACGCTGCTTGTGCTAAACATTTGTCTGGTCCTTATTACCAAAGTGTATGTTATGCCCGTGGGACACTGAAGAGTCTAAAAGGAAAAACAAACATGCGCCTTTAGCTCACAAATAACTGTTTATGCTGGTACAAATGAGCATTCTGGATAAACAAATACTCTCGAATGCTAAAATTAACAACAGTTTTGGTGCCTTGTGACTTGGTGTAAATGATCAATAACAATGGTTTATCTCAGATCAAAAGATTTTAGTCAGGTGTAACGATGAACATTATATCAATAAATGAGTGGCACCAGTTTCTGCTTTTATGAGCACAGAACTGTACTGCTTCGCGAGCGGGTCCCGGTCCAAGGTGGAAACACCTCTCTGGAGACTCTGTATTTTGCTTGCTTGATCTATCCGAGTATATTCCGATCCGTCTCTCGCATGCTGTAAAAGCAGATCTCCAAACCCGCTGAGAAGCGGGTGAGTTCTGAAGCCCGGGCTGGTGAATAATAGAACAAAGAGAGAATGAGTCTTCTGAGGTTCCACTGCTCTTCAGTACCCCTCTGTTGAGCGCAGGGGGGAAGAGGGTGGAAAGAGATCTGCCTTATCATAATAAAATGCACTGATGGGTGGAAAACAAATGCTAAAAAGACATCTTATTGTGTTGTTGTGATGTTCGGGTTAGATAACAGATGCCCACACATACACTTGTGGGGGATGATGGGTAAAACTTCATCTGAGAGGATTTTGCACGTATTCTTGAGTAGAGAAACAAAAGCCATCTAGGGCTGGGTGATACGTTCAGTGTATAGTTTTTGCTGTCGATTGTGTGTTTTTATTAGGCAATTAAGTTTCAAAAATACATATGATTAGTTCAGCAACTTGAGTATGATAGCGTTAAAGGGTTACTCCACCACAAAATATTTTGTCATTAATCACTTACCCCATGTCATTCCAAACCCGTAAAAGCTTAGTTTGTCTTCGGAATACAATTTTATATATTTTAGATGAAAACCAGGAGGCTTGTGACTGTCCCATTGACTGCCAAGTAATTAACACTGTCAAGGCCCAGAAAAGTATGAAAGGCATCGTCAAAATAGTCCATCTGCCATCAGTGGATCAATCTGAATGTTATGAAGCGACGAGAATATTTTTTGTATGCAAAGAAAATAAAAACTATGACTTTATTTAACAATTCGTCTCCTCTGCATCACCGTAAGCGCCATTTTGGAGAATATCCGCTTGACGCAAACTGCGTAAGCTGTTCTGTGTCAGCCGCACCACACGGATACGCTGTTTTAGTTCAAATCAAATCGTAAATAAACGTAGAAAACGTATCCGTGTGGTGCAGCTGACACAGAACAGCGTACGCAGTTTGTGTCCAGTGGATGCCAAAATGGCACTACGGTGACGTGGATGAGATGCAGAGGAGACTAATTGTTGAATAAAGTCGTAATTTTTATTTGCTTTGCGTACAAAAAGTATTCTTGTCGCTTCATAACATTCAGATTGAACCACTGATGGCAGATGGACTATTTTGAGGATGCCTTTCATACTTTTCTGGGTCTTGACATTGTTAATTACTTGGGGTAAGTGATTAATGACATAATTTTCATTTTGAGGTGGAGTAACCCTGTGGATATTTGTTTTGTCTCTTATTAAAACTTCAAAATGGCTTTAGAGTTGATGAGTTGGATTCGTTCACACAGTCCATAACAAAGGATTGATTCAAAACTCTGATTTATCAATTTGTTTGTGTTTTAAAGTGGCTGTTCAAAAGTTTGGAGTCGATACAATCTTTTTATTTATTTATTTATTTTTTATAAATATCTCTTACAATAAACAAGGCTGCATTTATTTGATCAAAAATACAGTAAAAACAGTAATATTTTGAAATATTACAGCTTAACAGTTTGGTATTTGAATATATTTTAAAATGAAGATTTGCTGGTCAAGAAACATTTCCTAATTTTATGAATGTGCTGCTTAATATTTTTGTGGAAACCATGATTAATTTTTTTCAGGATTCTTTGATGAATAGACAGTTTAAAAGAACAGCATTTATTTGAATTAGAAAATAATCTGTAACATTATAACTGTCACTTTTTATCAATTTAATGCATCCTTACTGAATTAAAATATTAATTTATTTCCAAAAAATGCAAATATGTCAATCTTGTAATACTTAATGTACTGTTTCGAAGTTTTATTGTAATATATGTATTAATATTGCACATTTCACTGAGCATTTTAGGCTATTGTGATAAATATTGTTGTTTATATAAGAGAAAATGATTACATTTAATACTTGTGTTCATTTAGTAAAAACTGTGAAAATGTTAACTAACTTTTTACATTTTAAATAATATTTTAACTAATTTTTAAATGTATTTTAACTAAATATTTAATATATTTTACTTCTTTCTTTACAAATTTGGGATCTGATTGGCAACAATGGTTGTTTTGGTTAAAATAATGTTTCCTCCGATTGAAAATAATCAGTTTTAAGCCATTTCAGACAAATACATAACCTAGATATATTTTGTGACAAGGTAGAATATATATATATATATATATATATATAGTTATATCACCCGGTGCTACTGCCATCTGATCGCAGGGTTTGCACCAAAAGGCTGCATGAATAATGTTCCAAGATGGGACAGAGTCATGTGGTCCCATGGGGCACCAACTTACTTTTGAGCATCCGCAGAAGAGCGAACAGACTCTTTGGTCATCACGTAGAGCGATTGAAGTTTTGGCAGCTTTGACGCTTCTGCCCTGATGATTATACACTTCATTAGAGCTGTCAGTCATTTGGCTCCTGTGACAGAGCAGCACTACAGGGCCCCCTCAGGGCCTAATCAATGCAGCGTCCCAAGGAACATGCCATTGAACAGATAACAGGGAGCGTACGCCCTACCCAAATGTGCCCAGATGGCTGTCACTGATCATAACACTTCTCTATCTTTCAGTATTTTATAACTTAGTTAAAGCTACCATTTAGTTTTGTTACATACAATAATAACACTTCAACTCCAGGTTCTTAAAGGGATAGTCCACATAAAAATGAACATTTAGTCATTTTCTCTGGTCTTTCCAAACCAAAAAGATATTTTGAAAATGTGTCAGTGCTTACCTGTGCTTTCTTTTGTCCATAAAAACAAAGTCAATGGGGTTCAATGTTGTTTTGGGCCACATCAACTTTCATTGTAAAAACAAACATAGTTATTCAAAATGCCATTGTGTTCCACAGATGACAAAAAAGACATACAGAATGGAAATGAGATGAGGGTGAATAAATAATGACTGAATTTTCATATTTATTTTTTTAAATCCCTTTAAGAAAGGTTATGTAGCAAATCCTCTTAGTACTTCTGAAATGTTAATTATGCAATTAAGAAGTAACAAAAGCTTTGTTTTATGTTATTATTCACCGTTAATTTAATATAATCTTCTCAGCATGTACAAATCATGATAAGCATGAAAAATAAATGGACAGATGGCCACCAATCTCCAACCTGAGTCCCTGGAACAATGAGATATCCTTCATATTGTGTTTCACAATGCAAATACATCAGGAACAAAATAAAGGGCTAAATATAACATAACAAAATAGACTTTGAAGAAAAGTTCTGCAGACAGAGTTCCTTTCAACAATATACAGAGCGAGTGTTTCTCAGTACTTCGTGTTATTCAGAGCATTCCTCTAAATATTTTGAGAGAGTGAGTCGAGATGAAAAGAGCAGAAAACAATGAGGCTGCACCGTTGTTGTGGCGTCGGTAAGCCCTGGCTCGTCTTGTCTTTGTGTCTGCTCCAAGGGGTCCCAAAGACACCCGCACTGGATCCAGCAAAGACCACAATTGTGTTCCCTAAGTTTTCTCCGGGTGGGTCCTTGTCAAATGTTTTGACACAACCTCAAGTGGCATTTATAGTTAAAATATATACTACCGTTCAAAAGTTTAGTCTTTGGGGTAGGTAATGAAATCATACTAATTTGCTAATGTGGTGCTTAAGAAATATTTCTTTTTTTATGTTATAAACAGTTGATTATTATTTTTTTTTTGAAGAAACTTATTTTTTTCAAGAATGAATAGAAAGTTCAAAATAAAAATAATTAGTTTGGAATAGAACTCTATTATAAAATTATAAATGTCTTTACGGTCACGTTTGATACAGTTAATGCATCATTGCTGAATAAAAGTATTAAATTATTAAAAGTCTTACTGACATCTGAACAGCATTTGTAAGTAAATAATGCTGCTTTGTTTTACTGTTATATTGGTGCATATAAATTATAATTATTTTTTCTGTTAATTTAGTGTTCAAAAACTTGCTTTGGTTATTTTTAATTATGCTATTGCTCTATTTTTGCTAAAAAAAAAAAATATTGAAAAAACATAATAGCAAATACATAAATATAAGTTGTTTACAAGATTGACCACAACAGTGTTCCCTGGTATGTTTACAAGTGGGTCCTAATCAAACATTTTGACCCAACTTGGTTGGTAGGTTGTAATGACTGACTTATCTTTCAATTTTTTATTTTTATATGACACTTCTTATAATATTGTTCCAACACAGCTTAACAATGAATAGAGTGCACCAGTGAGCAAACCAGAGACCGTGGCAGAGGAAAAACTCCTTAAGATGTTTAAACCTTTGACCCGATATCTATATTCATAGATACATGTTGAAAGTAATGCATCATCCCTTGGTTCCAGCTCAGTTATCTTTGAAGCTGATGCTGCAGTAGCTTCAGAGCGGGAGGTGGGGGTCTGATAAAGAGTTCACGACTCTACCTGTGGGACGATATTCCATTTATCTCTTATTCATAGATGATAGATCATAGGCATCATTGAGATTGAGCTCAGGCGATATGGTCGGCCATGGGAGGAAAGAAATAGTATTTGCTATGTGGCAACTTTTGGCCACATATTTTGATAATGGTAAAAACTGTTCAATGGTTTTGATTGGCTAAGATGTCGAGGTGAATATAATTTGTAGTACACACTGATAACTTTCTGTTGCATTTATCTACATTTAAAGGTATAGTTCATCCAAAAATTAAACTCTGTCATTTACTCACCCTTATGTTGCTCCAAACCTGTATGATTTTCTTCTGTGGAACATAAAAGTAGATATTTTGAACTGTCGGTTCCCATTGAAATAAAAAAATACAATGGAAATCAATGGGAACCATATTTTGTGTTCTGCAGAAGAAAGAAATACATATAGGTTTGGAATGACATGAGGGTGTGTAAATGATTATCCCTTTAAAGACTTAAAACATATTAAGTCACCATATACACTGCTTTATAAAATACAGATTGCACAAACAACAGAATCAACAATGCAAATGTAATCAAATATATAAAATTCAAATTCTATTGTAAAGCAGCTCTAAAAAAGCATTAGCGTCTTTTTAAAGACGTGTTAAATTTATTTTCAGTTCAACAAATCACTTTATTTTATTAATTCAACTCAATCCCTCAAGTCAGAACTTTTTTTTTCTTTTGCATAGGAAGATGCTTATGATAAATTCAAGCTGGGTGGAGACAGCAAACATGGTATATATGTGCATGTAAGGACATTAAGCACATTTCACAATAGCATATTAATTATAACATTATTAATTAGTGATTATTTTCTCCGTTTTAGATGCTACTCCACCGTCTTCCACTTGAGGGAGCTGTGCATTGAGATGGAACTGGGAACAAAGGAGGGTAAGTCAGACGTCTCTTGGTTTTTATTGTATTTCAGGTAAAATTTCCCTCAGAGGATCATTTATTATATATTTCTATTTTATAAAGACCTTATTGTACCAAAAATAAGTTACAATGTCAACTTCAGATGACAAAAAGCCTAAAACAACACAGAATATGAGTTCCCAAACATCACACGCTCACATCTCCAGGCCTGGATTAGGAGGTAAAGACTTTAGTGAATGTTCACTGTGTGGCCGAGATTATACTCCCTCATAATGGAGTTAAACACTGCAGTCAGCAGATGACACAGCGCAGGGCTCAGTATGTTGTACACAGTGGCTTTGGAGCGGCAAGTGTGAATAGAGGGACAGATTTAATGCCCCAGCTCGGGATGGATTAGAGCGCTAAACTGCAGCCTTCGTCCTGTAGTCTCAGCAAACTCTTGGGGGGCGATAACCACAGTGAAAAAGGGTCTCACGTACAACCCATACGAAACAGGATTATCTCCCTTCTTCCACCACCAACCCTTCGCTCGATCTCATTCTATATTCCACGTGCCACTTGCCTTTCTTTTGTCCTGTAGTTTGAGGAAGCATCTCCGTTTGCCGTTTTAAAAACGCATGCATGTGCCAGATAGACGGAAATGCGGGCCTGGTTCATGGTCAGTGTCGGGGGGCTTGATGTGGTGAAGGTAATCCAGGTTGATCTGGTCTAATCTGTCACAGATACGCAGCTGAATGACGGTCACCACCGAGTAGGAGCCTGAAAAGGAAGAGGGGCTGAAAACTGGATTATGGCGGTACATTGGCGTAAACCGACTGGGTTTATCTCTTAAATGCTCCAAAAAACCCAGTCTGGCTTCTGCACAGCAGAACCGTCTGTGTTTATGTGAAGGAAAAGGCATTGGGAACGAAATGGAAAGTTTAGGGCATCCAAGATAATCTTTGAGGCCAATGCGACAACATTTCACTTCAATTTGTGCTTTAAAAACTAATTATGGTATCATTCAGGGAGGGATAATTCTTCATGGATAGTTTCCACTCGAGCAGTGAGTGACTACTAGAATGTGGATAGTAATGCGCTTCCACCGCACTTGCTGCCTAAACCCAATTATGGTGATTTTATACATGATTAGCGAATAGTGAGCTAGACATGAAAATATGACTAATTGTCAGTTATTTTCAGAATTTGAACGTCTGTCTCCGGCTAATCTGTGCGCAGTCATAAACCTGTAGCCACAGGCCTCCACGTCTGCACGCGTTTACACACAAAGAACTGCACATACACTGCAAAACACTATAGTCTTTATGCCTACTTTTCCAGTTAAAATATTGAAAAATCTTTACACAACAGGATAGATGTACTTGGGAAGCAACACTCCATGTGGTATTATGACTTGTTTTCAGAGAATATTTTTGATATGATATGTATTTTGTCACTACCTTTCAAACATTTGGGTTTATGTTTTGAAAGAAGTCTCTTATGATCATGTTTATTTGATTAGAAGTACAGTAAAAAGTGTAATATTATGAAATATTATTACAAATTAATACATTATTTTATTTTTAAAACATTATTTTGATATATAGAAATAAATTAATGAAATGAAATTAATTAATTTATTCCTGTGATGACAAAGCTGAATTTTAAGTACCCATTACTGCAGTCTTAAAGGGATAGTTCACACAAAAATGAAAATTCTGTCATTAATTACTCACCCTCATGTCGTTCCAAACCCGTGAGACCTTCGTTCATCTTTGGAATACAAATTAAGATATTTTTGATGAAATCCGAGAGCTTTCTGACCCTCCATAGAGAGCAACACAACTGACACTTTCAAGGCCCAGAAATGTAGTAAGGACATCATTAAAATAGTCCATGTGAGATCAGTGGTTCAAATACTTTTATGTGTGCAAAGAAAACAAAAATAACTTTATTCAATAATTTCTTCTCTTCAGTGTCAGTGTTCGCCACACTTTCACGAGAGTACTATGATGCATTTGATGTATGATGAAATTGTTGAATAAAGTTGTTATTTTTGTTTTCTTTGTGCACAAAAAGTATTCTCGTGGATCATAACATTACAGTTGAACCATAACATTACAGTTGAAGAAATTTTCCATTTAGACCTGTTTTATTGAAAGTGTTTTACCCATATTTTGAATTATGCATTGCACTGTGTTTTTTTTTTAGGGTTAAAGAAAATGTCAGAAAATCACCAGTACCTTGTCTGTTTTCTACTGATTTTTGTTGTTACGGAGAGTATGTGAAAATGATTTGGAAACAATCATTATTTTGCATTATATTTGCTGTCTGATGAGCTCACTTGGACACTTGACTATTTCACCTGAGCAATCTCTGAGCAATGAAATGTTCTCCTAAGAACACAAATCGAGGGGTGAGAACCAGAAGGGCGTAAGTGACATTTCACCAACTTTACAGGAGAGCCAAAACAAAATTTTTACCATAGTTTGACCTGAATTTGTGTACTGATTTCAATTGTTTATAATACAAATTTGTACACTCATGGATGACAGTACTTTTGCCAATAGAAAGAGCTCATTAAGAGCTTTCATTTGATGTATATATCTCCATTTCACCAAAAATGTCACTTACGCCCTTTCTGGTTCTCACCCCTCGAAATACAAAAAACAAACCACATTTAAAAACATTGACCGACAGCAAGCGTTCCTGCACAGCCGTGCACTTTGTGTTCCTCGACTCTCAACCTCTCGACAATTACTTGTGTCTTCTCCAATCTCGCCTCGAGACCTTGCGGATATCGATCTGTGCACTTACAATGACTCTGGCAAGCATAAACAAACAGTCGGAGCTACTCACGCACATTTACAAACACGAGCTCCCACATCCCTAACCACAATCCACAGGGTGGAGGACCCGAAGCGCACAGAGAAAGATTCACAGACTGTGTGGATGCTCTAATGTTTATGTTTTGCAGATTAGCAATGATGAAAGAATTCCTTTTCATGTCTGGACTCGAACAACCCTCACACACACACACACACCCCACCCGAGCGCCACACACACACACACTCCTGACTCCCTTCACAAGACGAGACCTCCCCGATGAACACGGATCTCCTCTTCTGCCATGGTGGACTATTGGTTGTGGTGGTCAAGATCTTTGATACGTCACTCTCCTCATCAATGCATATATGAGATCATGTGAAAGGCTTCTATTGTTCCCCAGCAGCGTGACTGTGGTCTCTCTTGCTCTCTTTCTCTCTCTTTGAGCCATATGTTTGGCCTGATTCTTTCTTTCCCATTTTTTTTTCTTTGTGGTGACTGGGATTATGATGTGATTTATTCATGTTGGGGTTCCCATGCCAGGAGCCTTCGCTATCTCCCCCACTTCCCTGCTGAGGAGACCAGCAGCGGCATATGTTGCGTTTCGGATGCTGGTGAACTCACCAGGGTTTTTAACTAGCTTAACCTGGAACACTTCTGTGTCAACCTGCTTCACCACAAACTCTGTGCTGGTCAACCATCTACAGGTTTAGCAGTGACCAGTATGGCTATGACCAACCAAACTAGCACTAAGTAGTATGGACAATTCATCAGAAAAATAAACACAATTTTAATAATGGTTAACTGTAAATCAAAGGTTAATAGCGTATAAACCTTTCAATAATGATAACCAGTCTTAAGAACCCAGTCTAATCCACAGATGTGTGGAATTGAAAATCTAAAAAAACAATCGAATCAAAGAAAAAAGAAAATTATTTACTCACTCTCATGTTGTTCTGAAGATGTATGCGTTTCTTTCTTCCGTGAAACACAAATGAAGATAATTTAAAGAATGTGTTAACTGTTTTGGTCTATATAATGAAAGTCAATGGGGTTCAAAACAACACTGCACCCAAATGACTTGCATTCAGTGTTATATTAGTATTATCCATCCATCCATCCATCCATCCATCCAAATCTTCTGTAGGGTCGCATGGGAGCCTATGTTTCAGGATTATTTATATACTATTATTTATGAATGATTTGAATTATCTTTTATTTTTATATTTTCAGTTTCAAGTTTTAGTCATTTTGTTTTGTTCTTTTGGCATTTTTATTAGTTTTTGTCATTTAAAAAAAAAAGTATATTTATTTTCATTTCATTTTTAACTATTTTCAACCTAAACTTTTATATTTCAGTAGCTGCCAAAGCAACATTTGTCATTTTCATGTAGGTTTTAATTTTTATTTCAGCTTTTTTATTTAAAAAATAATTTATAATAGTTTTAGTGAACAATAACAGCATTGCAATAACAACATTGCTTTCAATGTATGGATGGGGAAAAAAATAGACTTATATATATAAATATATATTTTGTACTCCACAGAAGCAGGTTTGGAATGACATGAGAGTAAATAATGACAGATATTTTATTTTTGGGTGAACTGTCCCTTTAAGAAGCATCACCTTATATCTTTGGAACCAAATCAAAAAGAATTGGCTGTAATTTGGAATTATTTTAGATTCGATAGACATGGCGCCAATCATTTGCGCCGTAGACAGTGTAACACCCAGTACACACTGCACGAGAGTGGTGCTGCAAAACTAGAACAAGGTGTAGACAGAGTGTAAATAAGAGATTTATTGTGCAGTGTAGCCCGCTTTGTTGATTGTAACGGGATGGAAGTGGTTTAGTATTGTGACATTGCTCAATTTCTGAATGTAATTTATTTAAAATTTGAATAACAGTTTGGTTTTTTATGCTGCCAAGAGGACCAGTGTGAAGTTGGTCACTGTCTTGATTTACTGTTGAATGAAACAGTGATAAATAAATTCAGAAAGTTCCCAGCTTGCTTTGGGTGTTTAGTCTTCATAAAAAAAAAAGAAAAAAAATTATATATATATATATTAGTGCTGTCAAGTGATTAATTGCGATTAACCACATCCAAAATAAAAGTTTTTGTTTACATAATATATGTGTGTACTGTATATTTATTATTTATATATAAATACACACACATGCTGTCACGGTGCACACAGCAGGGAGGAACAAGGACACGCAGACAAGGACGTAAACTCAAATAATAATATTTAATGGAGACATCAAGGCAGGACAAGGCATGACTGACATGGACAGGATACACCAGGGAAGTAACGAGTAGACCAGATGAAATCAAACTGAACAGACAGGACTATAAATACACAGGTAAATCATAGATAATTAGACAAACACGGCTGGACAAGGATTAACTCATAATGACATTAAACAAGGACAGGAAACAAACCAAATATGGACACATGAGGCGGGAACACATGACACACACAACAGAACCCTGACACATGCATGCATATACAGGTGCATCTCAATGAATTAGGAGAATGTCGTGAAAAAGTTATTTTTTTCTTGAAACTTATTTCAAAAAGTGAAACTTTCATATATTTTAGATTCATTACATGTAAAGTAAAACATTTCAAAAGTTTTTTTTGTTTTAATTTTGATGATTAGAGCTTACAGCTCATGAAAGTAAAAAATCAGTATCTCAAAATATTAGAATATTTACATTTGAGTTTCAATTAATGACCATCCATACAGTATAAATTCTGGGTATCTCTTGTTCTTTGAAACCACAATAATGGGGAAGACTGCTGACTTGCCAATGATCCAGAAGACGAACATTGACGCCCTCCATAAAGAGGGTAAGTCACAGAGGGTCATTACTGAAAGGTGTGGCTGTTTACAGAGTGCTGTATCAAAGCATATTAAATGCAAAGTCGACTGGAAGGAAGAATTTGGGTAGGAAAAGGTGCACAAGCAACAGGGATGACCGCAAGCTTGAGAATACAGTCAAGCAAAGCTGATTCAAACACTTGGGAGAGCTTCACAAGGAGTGGACTGAAGCTGGAGTCAGTGCATCAAGAGTCACCACGCTCAGACGTCTTCAGGAAAAGGGCTACCAAGCCACTTCTGAACCAGAGACAACGTCAGAAGCATCTTACCTGTGCTGTGGAGAAAAATAACTGGTCCAAAGTCCTCTTTTCAGATGAAAGTAAATTTTGCATTTCATTTGGAAATCAAGGTCCCAGAGTCTGGAGGAAGAGTAGAGAGACACAGAATCCATGTTGCTTGAAGTCCAGTGTGAAGTTTCCACAGTCAGTGATGATTTGGGCTGCCATGTCATCTGCTGGTGTTGGTCCACTGTGTTTTCTGAAGTCCACAGTCAACGCAGCCATCTACCAGGAAATTTTAGAGCACTTCATGCTTCCTTCTGCTGACAAGCTTTATGGAGATGCTGATTTCATTTTCCAGCAGGACTTGGCACCTGCCCACACTGCCAAAGGTACCAAAAGCTGGTTCAATGACCATGGTGTTACTGTGCTTGATTGGCCAGCAAACTCGCCTGACCTGAACCCCATAGAGAATCTATGGGGTATTGTCAAGAGGAAGATGAGAGACACCAGACCCAACAATGCAGATGAGCTGAAGGCCACTGTCAAAGAAACCTGGGCTTCAATACCACCTTAGCAGTGCCACAAACTGATCACCTCCATGCCACGCCGAATTGAGGCAGTAATTAAAGCAAAAGGAGCCCCTACCAAGTATTGAGTACATATACAGTAAATTAACATACTTTCCAGAAGGCCATCAATTCACTAAAAAAATGTTTTTATTGGTCTTATGAAGTATTCTAATTTGTTGAGATAGTGAATTGGTGGGTTTTTGTTAAATGTGAGCCTAAATCATCACAATTAAAAGAACCAAAGACTTAAACTACTTCAGTCTGTGTGCATTGAATTTATTTAATACACGAGTTTCACAATTTGAGTTGAATTACTGAAATAAATGAACTTTTCCACGACATTCTAATTTATTGAGATGCACCTGTATTTCAGAAAAATATGTTATGTTTATATATTAAATATATTTATTTATAATCTAAATTATATGAATATAAATATAGACATGTAAATACATGTAAATATTTTCAAAATATATACTGTATGTGTGTGAATTTATAAATACACAATAAATATACACAGTACACACACATATATTATGCAAACAAAAAACTTTATTTTGGATGCGATTAATCGCGATTAATCATTTGACAGCACTAATATATATATATATATATATATACACATTACAAGCATAAGAATTTTAATGTAATAAATGTATTGATTGTATACATTTTTATTATTATTAATAATTTTAATATTCATATAGGAATTATTTGTATTAATAATTATTAGATCAGTAATAATTAATTAAATGCAATTAGGAATTAGAGTTTTTTTTAATAACTTTCCAGTCCTTATTCAGAGTTCTGTATTGCTCACCATGTGATTCACTTTTCCCCTGGCTCTCTCCACGTTGGTGGATTTGGATTAGGGAATCCCATGGTTGATGGGGGGACATGCTCAGGCAATTTGTTTCCCATTATTTTAATGTAAGGGCGACTTCTTCCAAACAAAGCAGGATTGCTGGCAGCTGAGCGGGCCTCTGGTCGGTGCCTGCAAAGTCAAGATCTGAGGACTTCTCTCCCAAAGTCTGAGTCATATTTAAACAGGAAGATAAGTCGCAAAAGACACTGAACATTAATCATTAAACGTTAGATCCTTAGGGCATATATAAATCACTCAGAGCCCTTTCACCTCCCATTAAGTAGTGTATGGATCTAGCCAAGTCGTAATTTCTACATTCATCAGATGTTATTGTTTTCTTTGAATGCAGTGTAATGAGGCAATAACAAAATGATCCAAGTGAAATGCAAGGACGGATACGTTTGTTCTTAGGAAAAGTGTTTGTATGGATTTGTGTTGCTGGGTGAGCCTTGTTTTGAGTAAGTGTCAAAAAAGAACAACTATTCTGAGCAAGAACAACTTCCTGAAGCTTACTTAAGTGGTATGACCAAACTTTCATATCATGAAAACACTATATAAATTTATTTACATATATTATTTACAAACCCGATTCCAAAAAAGTTGGGACACTGTACAAATTGTGAATAAAAACAGAAAGCAATGATGTGGAAGTTTCAAATTTCAATATTTTATTCAGAATACAACATAGATGACATATCAAATGTTTAAACTGAGAAAATGTATAATTTTAAGGGAAAAATAAGTTGATTTAAAATTTCATGGCATCAACACATCTCAAAAAAGTTGGGACAAGGCCATGTTTACCACTGTGTGGCATCCCCTCTTCTTTTTATAACAGTCTGCAAACGTCTGGGGACTGAGGAGACAAGTTGCTCAAGTTTAGGAATAGGAATGTTGTCCCATTCTTGTCTAATACAGGCTTCTAGTTGCTCAACTGTCTTAGGTCTTCTTTGTCGCATCTTCCTCTTTATGATGCGCCAAATGTTTTCTATGGGTGAAAGATCTGGACTGCAGGCTGGCCATTTCAGTACCCGGATCCTTCTTCTACGCAGCCATGATGTTGTAATTGATGCAGTATGTGGTCTGGCATTGTCATGTTGGAAAATGCAAGGTCTTCCCTGAAAGAGAAGACGTCTGGATGGGAGCATATGTTGTTCTAGAACTTGGATATACCTTTCAGCATTGATGGTGCCTTTCCAGATGTGTAAGTTGCCCATGCCACACGCACTCATGCAACCCCATACCATCAGAGATGCAGGCTTCTGAACTGAGCGCTGATAACAACTTGGGTTGTCCTTGTCCTCTTTAGTCCGGATGACATGGCGTCCCAGTTTTCCAAAAAGAACTTCAAATTTTGATTCGTCTGACCACAGAACAGTTTTCCACTTTGCCACAGTCCATTTTAAATGAGCCTTGGCCCAGAGAAAACGCCTGCGCTTCTGGATCATGTTTAGATATGGCTTCTTTTTTGACCTATAGAGTTTTAGCCGGCAACGGCGAATGGCACGGTGGATTGTGTTCACCGACAATGTTTTCTGGAAGTATTCCTGAGCCCATGTTGTGATTTCCATTACAGTAGCATTCCTGTATGTGATGCAGTGCCGTCTAAGGGCCCGAAGATCACAGGCATCCAGTATGGTTTTCCGGCCTTGACCCTTACGCACAGAGATTGTTCCAGATTCTCTGAATCTTTGGATGATATTATGCACTGTAGATGATGATAACTTCAAACTCTTTGCAATTTTTCTCTGAGAAACTCCTTTCTGATATTGCTCCACTATTTTTCGCCGCAGCATTGGGGGAATTGGTGATCCTCTTCCCATCTTGACTTCTGAGAGACACTGCCACTCTGAGAGGCTCTTTTTATACCCAATCATGTTGCCAATTGACCTAATAAGTTGCAAATTGGTCCTCCAGCTGTTCCTTATATGTACATTTAACTTTTCCGGCCTCTTATTGCTACCTGTCCCAACTTTTTTGGAATGTGTAGCTCTCATGAAATCCAAAATGAGCCAATATTTGGCATGACATTTCAAAATGTCTCACTTTCAACATTTGATATGTTATCTATATTCTATTGTGAATAAAATATAAGTTTATGAGATTTGTAAATTATTGCATTCCTTTTTTATTCAAAATTTGTACAGTGTCCCAACTTTTTTGGAATCGGGTTTGTATAATGATTTATAGTTACTTTTGTTGAAAATTCAGCATAAATTGTTTATATAAAAATGATTTGAATGAATGAATGAATGATGCATTTATATAGCGCTTTTATTGTGTATTGCCATACACCCAAAGCGCTTTACAATCATGTGGGGGGTCTCTCCTCAACCACCACCAGATTTATATATAATATTACTAATAATAATTAACTTTATTTGTATAGCAGCTTTCATACCTTTCAAAAACCATGTGGTACATTACAAATTAAAAGGGCTTCATCTCTTATTATTATTAGTGTCTATTTTTATTTATAACTTTATTTGAACTTTCTATTCATCAAAGAATCCTGAAAGAAATGTACTATGCTTTCCACAAAAATATTAAGCAGCACAAATATTTTTAACATTGATAATAATAAAAATGTTTATTGAGCAGCAAATCAGCATATTAGAATGATTTCTGAAGGATCATGTGACACTGAAGACTGGAGTAATGATGCTGAAAATTCAGCTTTGCATCACAGGAATAAATTACATTTTAAAATGCATTCAAATAGAAAACAGTTATTTTAAATTGTAATATTATTTCTCAATATTACTGTTTTTTCTATATTTTTGATCAAATAAATGCAGCCAAAAACTGCAAAAACAGCTTCAGATTATGTAAGACTTGATTTAAAAGACTCTAATATACATATATATTATGACAACTAATCTTCTCTTTGTGTGTCAAGTTTTTCCTCATCTTGACCAAAAGTTGGTATATATGGTCATTTCGAAGGGTCATATGTCAGACATTGTTGCAGCCAGACGTCATTTTCTTGAGTATAATCTGTCTGATCTTCCTTGTAGTGGGCGCCTCTCATCTTTGTCATTAGGTGAATTGAGGCTTGTTTGCACAGAAAATCATCTTACCATTTGTACTTAGACTCTACCTGCCAAAAGCTCTCCAAGCAGGATGAGAAGCCCACCTCCCTCGGGCCTGTATTGGAGTTCTTATCTCTTGGATAGATAGGCTGTGATTGAAGCCTTACTCCAGCCAGCGTAGGAGGGGTGATCTCCATACTCCAGGCCCAGAGGGTTGCGACCGTTTGGCTGCGGTCTGTGATATATGAGCTCTACCAGGTGCTGACACTCAGCCTGAAGCAGAAGTGCAGGGGTTATTTAGACGTAGTGCAACTTTACCATGAGCGCCGTGATTCACACCCGCAGAATGACAGCATTGGATTACTAAGCCTCTATGAATCCCTCTGTCTGTCTTGTCTGTCTGTCTGTCTGTCTGTCTGTCTGTCTGTCTTTCTGTCTGTCTGTCTGTCTGTCTGTCTGTCTGTCTGTCTGTCTTTCTGTCTGTCTGTCTGTCTGTCTGTCTGTCTGTCTTTCTGTCTGTCTGTCTGTCTGTCTGTCTGTCTGTCTGTCTTTCTGTCTGTCTGTCTGTCTGTCTGTCTGTCTTTCTGTCTGTCTATCTGTCTTTCTGTCTATCTGTGTGTGTGTCTGTCTGTCTTTCTGTCTGTCTATCTGTCTGTCTGTCTGTCTTTCTGTCTGTCTATCTGTGTGTGTGTCTGTCTGTCTGTCTGTCTTTCTGTCTGTCTATCTGTCTGTCTGTCTTTCTGTCTGTCTATCTGTATTTCTGTTACACAATAATTTTAAATGAATAAAATGATTTTTGTTTAATTTAAATGTGTGTTTAAATGCACCTGTTTAATTTAATTTAAATGCATGTTTAATGTAAATGCATTTGTTATGTATAATAATTTAATTTAATTCATATATACCCCAGATCTATCCATATATCTATCTATCTATCTATCTATCTATCTATCTACTGTATCTATCTATCTATCTATCTATCTATCTATCTATCTATCTATCTATCTATCTATCTATCTATCTATCTATCTATCTGTCTGTCTGTCTGTCTGTCTATCTATCTATCTGTCTGTCTGTCTGTCTGTCTGTCTGTCTGTCTGTCTATCTGTCTGTCTGTTATAGGTTTTAAAATTGTAATAATTTATATTTATTTGTGTAAAACAAAAATAAAAATTATAACAATTTTAAAAGTTATATGTATTTGTGTAAATGCATTTGTTAAATTAAATTAAAATTTCAATTCAATTCAGTTCAGGTCTTTCCTGATAGTTCTGTGAACTACTGAAATATTATAATGCAAATTTCTGCAAAAAAAAAAGCAGGCTAATGCAAGCAGGCTTTTTCTTCCAGGCTAATGTTTTGTTATGCATCATTTTAATTTAATACATTATTGATGTTTTAGAATGCTGAACAAAATCATTAACATAGAGAATAGAAAATGACAAAAAGTCAGCTTTGGGTTTTGCATGAATATTTTGAAGCAAAAATTCTTGTATTATTTATTGTAGAAAAGGTGTGACCAGGCTTCTGCCCTCTTTAGCAGTTTCAGTCAAATTTTCTAGAAGCATATGTAGGCTGTACATTCAACATAATACACACTTTGTTTGTCAGAAAAATCGGAAAAGCTGTATTCACACTGCATTTCAAATCAGAATAAACTCCAGAGACCCAGAATGCTCTAACATGGGCGAGCGAATCTGTTTTCCTTAGTGTCGTCTTCCTGTGCATAAGGGTCCTCATAGTCCTATCATTGACCCCTCTGTGTGTTCCTGTCCAGGAGCTGAACCGTGGCCTGAGTGCCCTTATCTGGTCAAACTGGGCGGCGGGGGAGTCTTTGAAGCCACACTCATGTAGCGATCTAATCAGCAAGCTGCTGTAGGGTCTCTGCCCCATCATCCACAGCAGCATCCTCTCGGAAGCCCTTTCTGACAGCCTCGCTCAACGTGTTTTACTGTAGAAGAGGCCAGGGAATCACACCGGACGATCGCTACAAGGTCACGTAGTGCTTTTCTACCTCCAGTTTTGAGAAATGTTTTGCTAATCTTTTCCTGATAATCTGGTCAGCCAAACTCCAGGGATCCAGTCATGAATTTCCCAGCCTTGACTAAAAAATAAATAAATAGCCTAATCTAATGAGAAATAGCATATCAAAACAACTGCCCTGAATTTTTTCCCTCTTTTTTTTGGACTGGTATTGCAGAAGTGAGAACAGAGTATGAGAATGATAATTTACATTCAGATGGTCATTAATGCGAAATGGTTAATGAAGTGGAATTATTATAGTATTTCTGTTCTCATTATAGTTTTTTTGTTTTTTAACTATACTGTCATATAAAAAAATTGGGGTCAGTAAGTTTTTTGACACATATTATTTAGCAATTTGTTCAGCAAAGATGCTTTATATGAAACAACAGTGACAGTAACACATTTATAATGTTACAAATGTAATTGTGTTTTGAACTTTCTATAAATCAAAGGATCCTGAAAAAATTGTGTCATGGTTTCTACAAAAGTATTAAGTAGCAAAACTGTTTTAAACATTGATAATAATACAAAATGTTATTAGAATGATAAAATTTGAATGATTTCTGAAGGATCAAGTGTCACTAAAGATTGAAGTAATGATTCTGAAAATTCAGCTTTGCATCACATGAATATATTGCATTTTAAAATATATTCAAATAGAAAACTTTTTTTATTGTAATAATAATTCACAATTGTGGTTTTTACTATATTTTGGTGAGTCTTCTTTCAAAAAAATTAAAATATAAATATTAACAACACCAGACTTTGAATGGAAACATCATGGAAATATATGAATTTCAGTTTAGAATTCCGTGATTGACCCATCTGAATGAAGCACTCCAGAGACCTGTGTAATAAAATATTAAATATTTCATATAAATAACCATTTTTAAACATATAAACAAATCCAAAAGAAATAATTTCAAAACCAGACTGGACCAGTTAATTTAATATTTGACAGTGTGTTTTGGATGGCTAAATTTAGATCATTTAAAATTAATATAAAGTACATTTTTATAATTGGTAAATATGGTAACAAGTAAGAAAGTTAACGCATTTTGTGCTCTGAATTGGGCTTTGCACCATAACTTTGCAAAAATGTGCTTTTTTTCTTGGTGCCTTCGTTCTCTATTTTTTCTTTCTGTGCTCTTTGAAGTGCCTGTTTTAATTTGGAATCTAATGGAATCTGTGCTGCGATGTCTATCAGCGGTGTGATCAGAGATCCCATGGTGCAGTGCGGCGTGCCCCCGCACTCTAGTGAGTAGGAGTGCAGATAGCCATGAAACAATAGCAGTGCCCACAGGGCCTTCTATACGATCATTTCCAATGCAGATTGCACCAGCTTTGGCACCATCAGGTTGTTTTAATATTAGCCGTACAAAAGCAGTTAACCTTTTCATTCTCCTCCACACACTCTTAAAGATTCCAAAAGAGGGATTTCACAGCGATGCCATAGAAGAACCGTTTTTGGAACCTTTCAGTGAACAGTTCCTACATTTTTTTTATTACTGTAAAGGTTTCATAGGTGGCAAAGATAGATGCCATTGAAAAAATCTTTATTTTTAAGAGTGTGGTGCTACAACCATTACAGAATCACAGGAAATGTCCTCTGGGAGGTCAGTTAGCCATCTCATCCTATCCATATTAGCATCAAGTATCTTGCAAGTAGCCTAACTCATTTAGGCTGAGTGTTGAGATGTTTGAGAAGATCCGACTTGATGGCCTGTTTCTGCTGTCAGTAAATCAAAGCAGGTGGTTTCCTCTCCTGTGAGACGTCTGCACCGAGAGCTGCGCTCGAGGGTGAACAGGTTATGAGGGAGCGATGATAAAAGTCACGTCGTAAATCAATTCTCCATCTCTATCAAAGGCATATTTCATCCGTGTGTCTAGCATTTAACTAGCAGTGAGGTCATAAAAAAGATTTCCATCTGTATGGAAACTACACAGGATATGCGGCTTGCGCTCTTAGCCATATATTAATACAGTATTCACAGGCATAGGAAGTCATGTTCAGACACAGAAGGGTGGAGGGGAAACCCCAGCATCTTTGAGACCCGCTTTATGTGCCGGCCCTGCTCAAAAAGAGCTCACTAATTGTTTATAGCAACTTATTGCATGGAACAACTTTGTTATATTTGCAGATTTCATGTGATGTTATTCAAATTTGCTAGCAATACTGGGATAGAAAAAATTGTGAAAACAATTTCACAATTAAAGAAACGCATTGGGTAATTCAATGAATTCAATGTGAAAGTAGAAAGACTGAAATAGTACTCTAGTAATCTTTGGTTTATTTATAATTAAAAAGAATCTGGCTGCATCTGTGTAGTCCGGAACAAATGACTGTTATGAACCGGTTCTTTTTAGTGACTCAGAAACCTACAGCGCAACCAGCCAAGCTAGTCTGACTCGTGAACAAATGTGACCCTGGAGCACAAAACCAGTCTTAAGTCGCTGGCGTATATTTGTAGCAATAGACAAAAATACACTGTCAAAATTATAGATTTTTCTTTTATGCCAAAAATCATTAGGACATTAAGTAAAGATCATGTTCCATGAAGATATTTTGTAAATTTCCTACTGTAAATATATCAAAACTTAATTTTTGATTAGTAATATGCATTGATAAGAACTTAATTTGGACAACTTTAAAGGCGATTTTCTCAATATTTAGATTTTTTTGCTCCCTCAGATTCCAGATTTTCAAATAGTTGTATCTCCACCAAATATTACCCTATCATAAAAAAGATGATGATACATTCAGATGATGTATAAATCTTAATTTAAAAAAAAAAATAGACCCTTATGACTGGTTTTGTGGTCCAGGGTCACATATGTATTCCTACTAAAAGAATTATCAATGTAAAAGTTAAGTAAGTAGAATGTGTAAGAAGAAACCATTATTCAGTGAATATCAGAACAGTGCAAATAGAAGTAAGAAATACATGCAAAATAAATAATACAATGTTTTCTTTTGTCCATACATGCCAATTGCATATGCATCTCCTTTTCCTTTCTTTGTCAAAACATTTAGAAGCACCTGGAAAATTTCACAAAAAGCTACTAACACTAAAGCTAATGAATATGATACATTTTCAAATCTGACATAGCATTCCATCCCGGTCTAGCAAATTATTCTAAGAGCGATAAATCCATTGCGGGCAAACAACCAGGGCAGATTCAAGAGACATGCTCAGATTTGGCGGTAATGAGTTTTTTTTTTAAAAAAAGAGCCGCTCCTCTGTGACTCAGAGGTCTAGAGCGAAGCTTAAAACCCATGAAGATAAATAACACGGAGTTAGACCAGGATCTTTAATAGCGGAGAGTAGTTTACCGGCCTTATCCGACGGCAAAACCAGGCTTCACCGCCGCTTTGATGTGCGAACAAGCCTTTCTCTCCATCACAAACACCAGCACATACATAAGTGTGCGAACATTGATCTTGATATGAATTGATATGCCGAGATGCCTCTCATACGTGCGGACGAATTGTTTTGAGCCAAGTAAATATGTGTGCAGCATTTTAATTGCATCACAGCAATTATGATGGGGTTTACAGTGAAAGTGTATTTGTCAGAGGAAATTTGCCCTCGCTCCCGTTGCCGTAAAAGCGGGGAGACATGTTTGTTACTTTTCTCTTAATAGGCTTGCCTTTCAAGGTTGTCGACCTTGGCTCTGATGTAAGACCCAGACACCCTCACATCAAAGCACATAGACTTTCTTTAGATAGATTTCTATCTCCGAGGAGGCTAGTGACTAGGCAGCAATCAATGAAGCATTTCTCTTTGATCTTTCTGCAATGATGCCAAATTTCATTGAGGCCAGTCACTTGCTAGATTTCATTATGTACCATTACGTTCATCTACTTTTATGATTGCAAAAATTTTGAGGCCATATGCAATAAAGCAAGATGGTGTATCTGATAAGAGCTTTTTCTCCTTTGAGAGCACTTGAGAAGTACACCTGTGTGGCCAGACACACACTCACACACACACTTTAATATGGACCTGAAGATACAGGGACATGTTTGCAGTGGATGTACCTCACATAATGCAGGTGCACCCGGGGAGAATGGAGGCGTTTCCCCCAAACAAGACATCAACAACCCGGAGGCGTTTGTTTGCACTATAGGGGCCACCTGTGGCCCTTGACTTGCCTTATTTTACCTCAGACTACACATACCTGCGGCGCTGATGGAAGAATGGTGGAGCTCACAGGTGTAGACATTTATTTGGGGTGGATGTGGCAAGCGTATTATACTGAGTTTTTTTTTTTTTTGGCTGGGCTTTTCACAGGTTTACCAGAAACCATTGGCTCATTATTGTTTCTGGTAAACCTGTTAAAAGTTTTACCAGAAAAAAATAAATATATATAAATAAATAAAATTAAATAAAATGAAAATCTAATATGCTTGCCACATCCACCCCAAATAAATGTCTGTATATTAATTTAATATTTAAATTAATATTTAAATTGAATTAAACAGTTTTTTAATCAATATTTATGATTATCTCTTTTATGTGATCAGATTTTAGTAGTGTGTATTTATATATGTATGTACTGTATATGTACACACACACACACACACACACGCACACTACCATTCAAAAGTTTGATGACAGTACGGTTTTTAAAAAATATATATATCTCTCTCTTGCTCACCAAAAATAACTTGTTTCTGTATATTAATATATTTTAAAATGTAATTTATTCCTGTGATGCACAGCTGAATTTCCAGCATCATTACTCCAGTCTTCAGTGTCACATGATCCTTCAGAAATCATTCTGATATACTGATTTGATGATCAAGAAACATTTATTATTATAATCACTGCTGAAAACAGTTTTGCTGCTTCAAATTTTTGTGGAAATTGTGATGCATTTTTTATGGATTCTTTAATGAATAGAACGTTCAAAAGAACAGCAGTTTCCAGAACTGGTTTACACCACACATGTGTAGAAAAACATATTGGATCCGTAGCCTCCTGCAAATAGTGGCGTGTGAATGTACAACGGCGCGAGTCGGTGGGGCCAGGCCCTCGACCATCGATGCTTGGCAGTGTTTTTTGATGAATATACGTGATTGTATAAAGGAGTGATTTTTGTGTTCTTGTTGTCCTTCCCTCTCTCCCTCCCTTTTGATTGGACCTTGAGATGTTGAGTATGTGTCTGTTGTTTTGTTTTGTTATATTTTGGATACTATGTTATGTTATGTGTGAAAAAAAAAAAAAAAAAAAAAAAATTGTTGATAACAAAAAAAAAAGAACAGCAGTTATTTTAAATAAAATAGATTTTTTTGTAACAATTAAATAGTCTTTCTTGCTCTTTTATGACCAATTAATCTAGTTTTTCAATTTCTAAATTAAAATATTAATTCTGGTCACACTTTAGTTTGGGGGCCAGTTCTCACTATAAACTATGACTTTTGCCTCAATAAACTCCTAATTTGTTAATAGTTAGTAAAGTAGTTGTTACATTTAGGTATGGAGTAGGAAAAATGCATCAATATGTGCTTTATACTTTATAAGTACTAATAAACAGCAAACATGCTAGTAATATGCATGCTAATAAGCTACTATGTATATAAAGCAGATTCTCAAAAAAACAGATTTTACCACTTGACACAAGCTGATACAAGGATTCTGAGGTTTGTAACCTTCATTTGGTTAAAGAAAATCACTTGTCTTCCTCAGAAAACCCCTAACACACATACAAACAAATTCATAGTAATAGTAATTAAAGGCAGGTTGTTATTCCCCACTTTTCCACACATTGTGTGAAAGCGCTCCTCTTAATCTTCTGTCCCCTGCAGGCTCCTGGCCTCACTCTGCTCCGCTGTTTCAGATGCTTCTGGAGCTGATGTACCAGACACACACACACAAAGCACACAGGTGGCTGGCCCGCTTCCAGAGCACCGATATGGAAGCTACCTCTGAATGAGTCACTCGTACACACACACACACACACACACACACACTCATAAAGGGAGATAATTCCCCTCGCCCACATGAAAGGAGCAGGCAGTGGGCCGCTTGCCAGGTCTCGGCTACCTGGAGACAAAGGAACAGCACCTCCGGGTGGGTGTAGATGCTCATCTGGGAGCAAGCATGCTGACGGATGGTATCTATGACATGTGCATGTGTGGCCGTGCATGCGTGCGTGCGTGAGTGTACAGACATGTGCATGATACGGGGTGTGCTGCCTGTAAGCTGTCTCTGTGTGTGTGTGTGTTTGTGTGTGTTCCCAGAGCGCTGTTCAATCACAACCTTCAATTAATCTGGCCAACATTCAGCCTTCCCTGTGGGCGAGACCCCGCTCCCCTCGGCCTGCCACGGATCCCTGCGGTAGGGGGTGGAGATGGTGGAGGTGTTCGGTGGGAGGGTGGGTCTGCCAGACTGTGCCAGTGAAGTTGCTAGTTATGTGGGACTGAGGATAGTGGGCAAGTACAGTGAGAAATCTCTAGTGTCTGAATTACTAATATGCTGATAAGTATTCTTTGCTGTAGTTGATCCAGTAGGCCAAAAGCTGTTCCTTGTTTCCATATTTAATTTGTCTGTTTACTTATTTATATAGTTAATTTGTTTGCTTGCTTATATATATGTATATATATATATATATATATAATATATATATATATTTATAATAATAATTATTATTATAGTTTGCTTACAAAACTTGACGACATATTCCTTCTGATTCTAATAACTCAAAATATTGCTTTTATTTATTTAATTTGTGGTTATAGCTTTCTATCTATCTATCTATCTATCTATCTATCTATCTATCTATCTATTTTTCTTTCTTTCTTTCTTCCTTATTTATTTATTTTGCTTGCTTGCTTATTTATATAGTTAGTTTGTTTGTTCAATAGTGTTAATCATGTTCTTATTTAGGGAAATTTAAATGACTAATTTGACAAAACAAATTGTATATATTTTGACATTTTGAAATAATAGATCTATTAAATCTAATAGATGATTACGGACTCTGAAGATAAAAAATACCACTTTTTCAATTTGAAGAACTGAAAAAGCTTTTTGAAAAATGTTCTTTTTCTACATTTATTAATTGGATGCTCCTTTGTTTTGCCCCACAGGAAGTGACATCACACACAGTAGCAGCTTCTCTAATGATCTGAGCCGTCATGATGTCAGGTGAAAGCTGTATTATTAGCAGTGCAGGTTGTATGTGATTAGTGCTCTGCAGTGTAAACCTACAGTGAGTTTCTAATGATGTGTGTTTAAGGAGAGATGGAGAGGAGGAGAATACGGGGAGGCTTATCTGTGCTTCAATGTTACATTCCTCTTAATTAAAAGCTCTATCAGTGGCTTTGAAGTTAATGAGTCAGTTTGGTTAGGGGGAAGAAATGAAAAAAGAAAAACAGGGCCAGAGATATTTCAAATCAAGGATTGCCCATCTTTGATTCAACTCTTATCTGTATGTTCTTCAAGACATGTTCACCATGTGCTACGTTGACATGCTTCTTCACTTTCCTTTAGATCATTTTAAAGATTTTTTACATTTTAAATGTGTGCGCCGCAAACACAGGTGTTCATCATATAATCTCTAGTCTCTAATGTGGACAGAAACATAACCAATCAGATTTCTCAACTGATTTTCACACACTTCCTTGCACAATATTATGATATGACCTCAAAACAGTTTTGCCATTGTCTATGATCTGTAAACTAAGACATTTTGATATTTGCATCACATAACCAGCTCCACATATATGGCCTTTTTGATGTAGTAAACTTTCTTGGTAGCTCACCCGGTACAGCGTTGCACTTGTGATGTGGAGCGTTCGAGTACAAATCCCGTAGAACACAAGTCACGATAAATGAGCTTGATGATAGAAACAAGCTAAAATGGCATAGTTTTATTAACAACATCGGTTAGGTTTAGATTCAGATTTAGTGTAGTTGGTACGTTATTCTCTAACGCAATAAAGCAATAACTTTTTAGCGCCACTCACTGGATATTTCATTTATTAACTGCCGTGAAACGTACAAAAACCAATGTAACATACTGATAAAAAAATGTATAGCCTGAATGCACGGTAAGTCGCTTTGGATAAAAGCGTCTGCTAAATGCATAAATGTAAATTTTACGCCTCTCACTGGATATTTTAACTTTGAAAATTTCACTGAAAAAATTCTACAAAAAGCATTACAGCATTTCAGTTTTTCAACTGAGCTTGCGTTGTTTCATTTAATACTACTAGTGACATTATTAATATGATTTCATACTGCCTTAGGTTTAGCAGTTAATAATGCCAAATAAAATCTTGAATGAATTAAAATAACTAATTTATACATTGATATGGGATGACATTTTTTAGAAAATAGAATAATCATGCTGGGAATAGCTGCTGCCTTTTTCATTATCTCCTTATATTATTCTCATTATACATAACTATAGTCTTATACATACTGTTCTAGATTATGGTAATTACATTTTGTGTGCACAAATACCATTTTACCAAATTAGAGGTTTGCTAGTCAGTTAAAAAAACACTAAAAAGCAATATTTTTCAGGCTTGTCCAGTGAATGCACTCTTGAGAGACAACAATTGGCTCTTTTATCTGTAAGGCGGGACACAATTTCTTGAACTTCGCAATTTCTCCCATTAGTTTTTCTACCAGCGGTTCTATTAGTGGTTTACCTTCTTATAATGTCTTTACTTCTAACCTCAAATCTTGTTGATTTACCATGGTGATTGCTGCATGGATTATTAATAATTAAGCAGCATTTAATTAATTTGTTTGTCAGAAAACCCCCCCAAAAACAATTGACCTTGACATCACAAAATGAAACTGCGGCTCAATTATTGTCCATATTTTTGTGTCTGTTCACTGTGTGGTGATCTATAACATTTCATTCTGATGCAAATAAATAGTCGCTTGTGTCCATATGCTGCCAGTCTTTTAAATGCTAATGAAAAAGTGTTTAGAGACCATGGTTTTATTCATTTCACACACAATATGAGCTCGTTTGAGAAGAGCTTTCAATAATGAGACGCACTCGGCGAGTGCTGTGCCACAGACAAATACAATCAGATGTTTGGTTGCCACAACTGGCATCATAAAGCGAGGCCTTCTGCAGTCTGAAACTCGCTCTAAATTTAACTGCACTGTCTTTCTCTCTCTGTTGATAGACAGAATGAAAGCTTGCTTTTATTCCTTTGGTTTTCTGCTAACTTCCTCTCACCGTTTCCTTCTTTCAAAGCCCTCCTCTTCACCTCTGAAATCACAGACACCTCACCTAGATTTCCAAAACCTGGATAGTGTTTTATTGTGCTGTGTTGATTTCCTTATTCCCTCAAGTTGAGTGAACTTCAAAAGGTGCACACAACGGCGCAAGACACCTTGATGTCACCAGCGATCGGTAGCACTTCTCTCTGCGGGACTGGAGCGATGCAACTTTCATGATTTGGATGAAAAAAAATGACATGAGAAGAAATAAATGGTCCAAATGAAACTTCTGGAACAAGAGTTGGTCTGTGTTGCCTTGTATTTTTGAAGGCGGTGATTTTTTTTATGTGTTGTTCAAGGCCAAAACAAGTTGTTGTTATGCACTTGAACAAACTGTCATGCTGTCGGAAATGCTTCCCTTTTTATTTAGATGTAGCCGAAATACATCTAAAACCAGTCTAAGCTGGTTTGTTGACTTTCGATGGTCTGTTGGCTGCTTTTAGAGGGGTTTTAGATTGGAAAACTACAGCAACTAAGACCTTAAAAAAGACACGAGAAGAAATAAATGGTCCAAATGAAAGTTCTGGAACAGGAGTTGGTCTGTGTTGCCTTGTATTTTTGATGGTGGTGAATTTTTTTTGGTTTGTTCAAGGCCAAAACGAGTTGTTGTTGTGCACATAAACAAACTGTCATACTGTCAGAAAAGCTTCCAGTTCATTTAGATGTAGCCAAAATACATTTAAAACCAGCCTAAGCTGGTTTGATTATGTTCAATAGTTTGTTGGCTGGTTTTAGAAGGGTTTGAGACTGGGAAACTAAACCAGCTAAGACCAGAAAAATGACATGAGAAGAAATAAATCGCCCAAATCAAAGTTCTGGAACAGGAGTTCCCTTTCAGTCGGTCACTCCGAGTCACGTCGGTGACCGACGAATTGGGGGAACGAGGGTTACATAAGTAACCGAGACGTTGGTCTGTGTTGCTTTGTTGTTCAAGGCCAAAATTATTGTTGTTCTCAACCAAACAAACTGTCATACTGTTGGAAACACTTCCAGTTTATTTATATGTAGCCGAAATACATATAGAACAAGCCTAAGCTGGTTTGATGATTTTAGATGGTCTGTTGGCTGATTTTAGAGAGGTTTTAGACTGGGAGACTAAACCAACTAAGACCAGAAAATAAAATTACATGAGAAGAAATAAATGGTCCAAATGAAAGTTCTGGAAAAGGAGCAGGTCTGTGTTGCCTTGTTGTTCAAGGCCAAAATGATCGTTGTTCTCAACCAAACAAACTGTTGGAAACGTGTCCCATTTCTTTAGATGTATCAGAACTACATCTAAAACCAGCCTAAGCTGGTTTTATGATTTTAGGTGGTCTGTTGGCTGATTTTAGAGAGGTTTTAGACTGGTAGACTAAACCAACTAAGACCAGAAAAATTACATGAGAAGAAAGAAATGGTCCAAATGAAAATTCTGGAACAGGAGTTGGTCTGTGTTGCCTTGTTGTTCAAGGCCAAAATGAGTTGTTGTTCTCAACCAAACAAACTGTCAAACTGTTGGAAACATTTCCCAATTATTTAGATGTATCAGAAATACATCTAAAACCAGCCTAAGCTGGTTTGATGATTTTAGGTGGTCTGTTGGCTGATTTTAAAGGGGGTTTGGGCTGGGAGACTAAACCAACTAAGACCAAAAAAATAAAAAAAAATTACATGAGAAGAAATAAATGGTTCAAATGAAAGTTCTGGAAAAGGAGCAGTTCTGTGTTGCCTTGTATTTTTAAAGGTGGTGAATTTTGATGTGCTGTTCAAGGCCAAAACGAGTTGTTGTTGTGCACCTATTATCGGAAACCCTTCCCTTTTAACTTAGATGTAGCCGAAATGCATCTAAAACCAGCCTAAACTGATTTGATGACTTGGCTGTTGGCTGTTTTAGAGGTTTTCTAGACTGGGAGACTTAACTAAGACCAGAAAAAATGACATGAGAAGAAATAAATGGTCCAAATAAAAGTTCTGTAAAGGGAGTTGCCTTGAATTTTTGAAGGTGAAGATTTGTTCCGTGTTGTTCGAGTTGTTGTTGTGCACCTAAAACGAGTTGTTGTTGTGCACCTAAACAAACTGTCATACCGTCGGAAACACTTCCCTTTTCATTAGCAAAATGCCCGGCACTCAGCGAAAAACATTTGAAATAAGCACAAATGAAAATGAAGTCAGAAAGACAGGCTTTTGAACACGCCGCTATTGTGGGAACTCTTCAAAGACACTGGCCTTCGCCAGCATTCATGCCCAAGTCGCTCTCTCCGTCTTGGAGCACTCTAAAATGCAGGGTTTCGTAAAATTGCTTCTTTGTGTCTAGAGGTGTAATTCTCCGCAGCATCTTGAGAGATGTCCATAGCTGAGGACGTGGAGGTTCTTCCCGCTCTCAAGGCTTTGTTCTGGATACACTTCCCTCATCGCCCCCCCTGCCCCTACGACATCTCCCTACGGGTCCGACATCAGCGTAATTGAAGATCATTACACAGCCACAATGCATCTTGACAGAGCTTGGGCTTCATAATGGAGTTGAATAGTAGGGCGCACTTCAACGCGTGCTGCTCGGGAAAATGAAGGGGAGCAGCTGAGGAATATTCCGACTTGAAATGAAGATGCGATTTCCCGTGCATAACGCCATTGGTCGGCCAAGGAGGCGAAATAGCTACTGATTATTGGCTTACGTGCATCCACTCTGCTTGCTTTATTTATTTATTTATTTATTTTTGGGGGGCTTGTTTTGTTTTATTTTGTTTCGGCTGAAGTGGGGTTGGGGATGGGGGGTTGCCTCCACACTTCAAAAGAATTTGTAACAAACCTAATTCATCTGAAGCGTAGGATGAGCTGGTAAGGAAGATGAAAGATGAAAGTCTGTTGGCATGGAAACTGAAAGCACATCAGTGCCTTGTGGTGAACAAAAGGCTGCTTGTGTTGTGTTGGACTCGTGAGAGCATCCAGAAAGGTTTTAAGTAGTAGCATAGAATTGCTAAGAAAATTACCCACTTATGATTATTTTATCAAGTTCGGTTTGGACTTGTTTTGTACATTACAATCCGCCCTCTCGCAATGGGATTTAATTTACCTCACCGCGCGCATTGCTTATGCTGAATCATCTGTTCCGCATTTGAATGCAATTTGTGTCATATTAAAACTGAGACTTTTGTTTCTGAATTGCAAGTTGGTAGTATGACAACAACCAATGAACAAAAAATACATCTGCATTTACCTTACAAAAGATGTTATACCTTTAAAAAAAGTCTATCCTAAATTTACCATAGTAATCAAGTTGCATTGTTACCATCCATCCATGTTCTATCATTCTGTCTATCCATTGTTCTATAATTTTACCATTACCCATCCATTGTTAGTTCTATCATTCTGGCTATCCATCCGTCTGTCCATCTGTCCATGCATCCATCCATCCATCCATCTATCCATCCATCTGTCAATAGTTCTGTCATTCTGTCTATCCATTGTTCCCATTCCATCCATCCATCCATTCATCCATCCATCTATAGTTCTATCATTCTGTCTATCAATCATTCTTTCATTCTACCACCCATCCAACCATTCATCCATCCATCTGTCAATTGTTTTATCATTTGACCATCCATCCATCCATCCGTCAATAGTTCTATCATTCTGTCTATCTACCATTCTATCTTTGTACCATCCATCCATTCATTGTTTGTTCTGTCATTCTGTATATCTGTCGTTATGCCATTCTATCCATCCATCCATGTTCTATCATTCTGTCTATCCATTGTTCTATAATTTTACCATTACCCATCATTAGTTCTATCATTCTGGCTATCCATCCGTCTGTCTATCTGTCCATGCATCCATCCATCAATTGTTCCAGCCATACAATCTATCTATCCTGTTGAAACACATCTAAACCAGCCTAAGCTGGCTTGATGATTTTAGACTGGTCTCTTGGCTGATTTTATTGGGGTTTTAGGGAGACCATCATATCTAAGACCAGCAAACCAGCATAGGCTGGTTTACATTTCTATCCATCTATCCATCCATCCATCCATCCATCCATCCGTCTATTCGTCCATCTCTTTCTTTCTGTCTGTCACAGGTGTTGGCAGTAAGAGTTAATTGGAGAGTGAATGTTGTGTAGAGGGGGATTTCCACACCTCAGGGCTGTACTGCTGTTCTCTATGACTCTGAACTCTCTCTGGAGCTATGTGTCATTCACACACGCAATCTGTGATTTACAGTGAGCACACACACAAATACACACATGAAAAAACTTTGGTTATATCACCCACAGATTTGCACAGTTGTGCTTCAGTGAACTCACAAGAGTATGCATGCACTTTATCTTTTAATGACAAAAAATGATTTTAGTTAACCCTAATCAAAATAAAGAGATTGGTGTGTGTGTAAGTTTTTTATACTGCTCCATTCCTAGATCCCTTCTAAAAACAACGCAGATAAAAAGGCTATATTAAGAAGCTCCTAAATTACAACTGTTGTGTGAATATGCGGCCATCGCTTTTTTCTTTTTTTCCCCAAACAATGAGCTGCCCAAACACATCTACTAGTCCTGCATTCATACCTTTTCATGTTTTCTAACCAGAGGAGGAGTTTGATCTCTCTGCGGATCCTGCAATGTCACAAATACACATGAGAAGACAGCAGCTTCAAAGACCATCACTGGCATTTTTTTAAGAATAATGAAATATTCATTTTAAAAGTGGGATAAAAATACAAATGAAATCAGTACAGAAAGGGAAAAGAAGTCTGTGACAAAGCTGTCAGATTTGTGCCAAATATAAAAAACCTTTAAGCACCTCATGTTGTTTGTTGATTTGTGTGTGTGTTTTATTGTACTGCTATAAAGCTAAGCTGTGAATAGAGCATTTAAAAAAAAAAAAGTTCACTACTGTTTTGTCATTATAGAGTGTGATTGTTTTAAGTTTTAGGTGATGTTTGGCAAAGTCAGAAGGTACATTTCAAGAACTCATCTGGGAATACTTTGTAGAAATGAATGCCTGTCCAACTATCCATTTTATAAATTCTTGTAGAGGTAAGTTTTACCTCCTAAAAATAGAAAACAGTTACAATTGTTCTCGATATACACACACATTATCATGTTGGCCTAGATATGCACATACAAGTAAACACCCAAATCTCTATATTGCACTTATTCACATACACACAAGGATATTTTTCCTCATCATTAAGCCTGTGCTCAGAATGTCTTAACTTTGCAGTCACTTTGATTTGCCCAATTCACTTAAGATGATGGAGAAGATGCTTTCTTCTTCTCCAATTAAAACTTTCTCTGAATCCGTAGTTCGTTATTGCACAGCAATCTTTCGATTTACTGGCTGCAATGTGCCTTCTTACTGTGACCGTTAAAAAAACCTATGCAAGTCTTGAGTGAAGAATTAGCTTCTAAAAATGAGGATCAATTAAAATGGCCCTTTTTGGTGGTGAAATTCAGTTCATCCTAACTGCTCGTAGCACCAGCTGCATTCTTGATCGCAACAAAATAAATTACTTGATGTATTTTCTTGCTTTCTTTAACACGATTATCTGCTGTCAAGTGCGGCTGATTCTCTTCAGCAAATTTGACAGCTAATTTTGAATGAATTTTCACAAGCTTGTGAGGGATAAAATCTGCTGACAATGGAAAAGGCAACCCTTCTCTTTCCCTGTCGTGTTTCCAACCAAACCTTTTAATCTGGCTCTTGTGCGAGGGCTCAGTAGCTAAGCTCAGCGGAGGGCTGGGATCTGTTGGGGATTCGACAGGCAGCCTCAAACAACAACACAGACAGTGAACGAGATGACACTGGTGCACCAACACTGTAAAAAAAAATAAAAAAATAATGTAATACTTGAACTAGAAGAAATATGTTTATGTAAATATATATATTTCATAGATGTTTTATTCAAAGCAACTATCATTGCACAGAATGTATGCAGCTTAACAGTCATACATTACTGTAACTGAAAACCATACTTGAAAATAGCACCCACAAAACTAAAGACCTAATGGAAAAACACACCCTGACACCAGAACCTGTTACTGAACGTCACAACACAATTATCATAACTGTAAATTAAACTAGCAAACGGTTAAACAACTTATTAATTATATATGCACTGATGCATGCTGGGTAAACAGGGTCGTAACCGCAGCCATTTTTCAGTTTGAACGCGAAAAATACACTAATCCAACTCATGTGTGTTGATTTGATTTAACTGCGTCAGATAAATTAATATTGTGACACATTCTGCTATTTTTATAGGAAATCGCAATGAGCAGTTGAACTTGAATGAATTAGCTATTTTTGATTAATCAAAAAGTCTCATCTTTCCAATTACATCAACTTTATCATGAAATTTAAACAGTAAATGCCTTGGCATTATGACAGATCATTAGTATCTGCCTCAGATCAAACGGCAGGACGATACTCACGTGAACCGACTGTCTTTAGCTTTTCTGAAATGTGAATGAGAATCTGAAGGCATGTTGAAAGATATAGTGCAACTTACTGAAACGTATCGGCCTTTTGTAATCGCTCAATCAGGGTTTAAGCCGCAGAAAATGTCAGTAAATCAGTTTGTGAACAACGTGACTTGATGCTAAATTTACCTCAGTAAAGTTTGTTAGCTGGAAAAAGGAGAATATCTTAAATACTGTTAAATATGCACAATTGTATACATATTCTAAATTATATAATATTCACGTTAACCAGTTTCACTTAAAATACCATGGTTAAACTACGATTACAGTAGCAAAACTATGGTTAGTTTGTTAATTTTTTATTTATAATAAAAAAAAAAAACATGGTTAAATTTGTAGTAAAAAAAAAACAAAACATGGTTAACCATGGAGTCCTTCCCAAACATATATTATACACTGGGTTTTCAGGGTCTCAACAGAGTGCTTTGACATATCCACTTCTGCCATCGGCACCCTTGTCCCGAAAATGGGATCTCCCATCATTTTTTTTCTTGACAGTTTCCTTGGAAATTCCGACTGGGGTGTTTGTTGGAGATTGTAGTTCGGGAGGGGTTTGAGCAAACACTTGTTTTGATTGTTTTGGTGGAATTGGCCTTCACATAGATAAGCTCTGCGTTGTCAGCACAGGCCAAAGCAAATCTATAACCCTTTAACGGAGCTGATCGTATTCTTGTGAAGCGAGCCACACCCTGAGACCCCCCAGAAAACAAAAGGGAGTTTCCCCACTTGTGCCATATGCCTCATCTACCACCTAGACTGTCTGGCATACATTTAAGCATTTTTCTTCTCTGTCAATATAATTTTTTCTGCATATTTTTCTCTTGCGGGACCAGCAGTCACATGTTGAAGATGTGACTCTTTAATGTTGCTCCAAGTTTTTGAGGCCTTACTGAGGGGACGACTGTGATGACCGACAGAGAGGCTCTTACAACCCATCCCATGATTCCCGGCACTCTGACTCATGGCTGTTACTTCATGGTCTGGATGGCTCAGCCTGGTCCAGGTTATGTTCGGAGTAACAGCATTATTCAAAGAAAAGAGGTGGTCCTGGATTTATTAAGGTTTGAAAGACTTTCTGGGTAAAAAAAAAAACTTAATTCACATTTAGGTAAAAAGACTGAAGGCCCGTTCATACCAAGAACAATAACTACAGTATAACGATAAAGATATTGTTTTAAAAATTATTAGAAATTTTGAAACATTAGCAGAGTCCACACCACAATAACAATAATGGCACAGAAGAACAATACAATTGAAATCACTTTCAGATGATTTAAAGCTTGAGCTTTTAAAGTGTCAGATGGCATAACTGTAGCGCATGCTTGTATTAAACAGAACATTATTGTGCTTTGGTGTGGACTCTAAGATTGTCATCATGGTTATCTTTATAGTTATCATTTTTTACAATAACTATTAGTTTCCACACCAATGGACTTTACAATATATCTTTATAGTTGTAGTTATTGTTATGATTGTCTTCTTGGGTGTGAAGGGCCTGACAAAAGAATCAGAGTGGATATGCATCATGATAATACAATGTACCTTGGAGTATCATGTAAATACCATCGTACATGAATGTAGTATTGATTCAGTAGCACTCTATCTATCAAATTACCAATATTTTATAGTCACTGTATGATGGTACAGTACAGTGTACATAACCAATGTACAACCCCAAATCAGAAAAAGTTGGGACAGTATGGAAAACGCAAATAAAAAAAGAAAGTAGTGATTGTTGCCCACCTTAAGACTTGTTTGCAGGAAGAATGGGACAAAATTACACCTGAAACACTTCATCACTTGGTGTCTTCAGTCCCTAAACGTCTTTTAAGTGTTGTGAAAAGGAATGGCAACATTACAAAGTGGTAAATGCTTTACTGTCCCAACTTTTTTTGGAATGTGTTGCAGGTCTGAATGACAGGAAAGGATGTATATTTACAAATGACATGAAGTTGACCAGACAAAACATGAAATATTTTGTGTTCATATTGTCTGCAATGAAATACAAGTCAATGTAAATTTAGAAATCACTACTTTCTTTTTTTATTTGCGTTTTCCAAACTGTCCCAACTTTTTCTGATTTGGGGTTGTACAATGTAAAAATAATCCACTGACTGGCCGTTTGTCTGTTCATTTGTTTGAAAGGAACGAACAAACAATTCAATAATTAAATGAGAAAGAACAAATGAACAAACAAACAACTGAACGAAATGCACTTTTCTTAGCTCTCACGGTACTATAAATGTAATTCCAAATACTGGAGCTGGATTTCTGTCTTGTTATTTCAACCTTCAGTTTTAGTTTATTTGAAAATCATAAGATCTCCTTTGCAAAATATGGATTTCCTTTACTCCTGAAACCAGATTCCCACTGAGGGCTAAGACATTAGCATTTGGGGCTTTAGCTCTTCCTCTGTTGTCCCTCTAGCCATTTAGACTTGACAAGCCCGTAACGCCTCTGAGTGAGCTATAAAAATTGCAGCCCATGCTGGGTAGAGTCATGTTAAGCTTCACTGATAGTATGCCAAAGTGATGCTGATCAGTCTCTTAAAAAGACACTCACAGCAGGAACGCGCATGTGTGTGTGTGTGTGTGTGTGGGTGCCCAGCATTTGCACAACACTAATCCCTCCATCATTAAAGAGAAGACACAAGTTGACACTAAATGAGGCCCTGATGTCAAGCTCAGGTGTGGAGGTGGGTGAACAGGGGAGCAGCGGAGAACGGGTTAGGTGGAAAATAGTGAGGCAATAAATATTAGTGATCGGATAAGTGAATAAATCTCATGCTGTGTGTGTTGAAGAGGTGAAATGAGTGGATGAATTAATTAAAAGGGATTCCATAGGATTTTTTTTTTGCTCCGAGGTTGCTCTTTTATAGCTCTCCACTGTATAGAACTATAAAAAAAAAAAGCTATAAAAAGAGCTATTTTTAGAGCTATTGGATAGCAGTACAGATCTTTTAATCTTTGTGAAAAATTTGATGGTACATTGGTTTGTATTTAAAATTTGGGGTAATTAACCCAAAAATCTGGGTGGTGGGGGGGGGGGGGGGGGGGGGGGGTTCTTCATGGGAAGTATTTCTGGCCAAAAACAAGGTTTATATCAATTCTTTATGTGATGGGATGATGTGATCATCACAAAGAACTACCTGGCTTAAAATTTGGATTTTTGCAAGGATAAAATTGCCAATTTTCAGTTGAGTTTACAACCTGTGTATTCATTGTGCTCTTACATAAAGAGTATAGAACTATTATTATTATTATTATTATTATTTTTTTTTTTTTTTTTTTTTCAAAATGAATGTGGATAGCAGTTAAGATTATTTAATCATTGTGAAATATTGTGCATTCAAAATCTGATTGTAAACTTTTGCATGCTCTCAAATCTGAGCACAATTTAAGAGACCTTTTCTTTAAAAAAAACATGAGTGAAAAGGAGACAAAACTAAGCAAAAGTTTCTCTCCAGACGGCTGCTAAGCAAGGGGTGCTTATAAAAGGCAGATTAGCCGATTTTAGTCATTTTCAAGACATCCTACATTGATTTTATAAAACAGTTTGGACATTTGAGAAATGTAGACAGCTTTGAGCAAACTAGCATAGTCTGACTCGACCGCTTCTCATTCAAATAAACCATGACACCTTTCGCATTGCATCGGTTTATCATGAGCAAGCAAATAATGAGGGAGATGGAAATCCTGTATCTCTCTCTGTCTGTCTCCCTCTGTCTCACACCTCTCTATGTCTCCAGGGATGCAAATCCGACTTGGCATATCTCCCACCCTCACCGTAGCTGTTCACCTCCTCCCCTCTCCGCTGCTCCAAGCCTTTGATCTGAGTCCAATGCCCACACAACCCATGGGGGTCAACCGCACTCAACCCTTTCACAGGCTGGCACACTCCTCCCTGTTGGCACGGCTGTGGCCTGGCTGCCAGAGCGCCCAGTGAGTTTCACAAGAGACAAAAATGATCATCGCAGCCTTTGCATTGTGGGGAGACAGTGGGGTAATTAACCCAAAGCTGTGGGTTTCCTTCTTAATGGGGACGGTGTATGTTTTGCTTGGGCTGTTTGGTCAAAGACGAGATTGATATAAATTCTGCATGCATGGGATGACGTGATACTATCACAAAGAGGCGTCTGGCTTTAAAATGTAGGATATTTGCAAGGGTAAACATGCCATTTTCGGTTCTGTTTATGACCTGCTTATTCATTGTGCAGTCGCAAATGGATTCCCTTTTCTCGTGGCGTTCTGTTTTTGCCCAATAGTTTAATTTGATAGTTCACACATTGTTTTCTCACCGTCATGTCATTCTAAAACCCTTGTGTTGCTGTTTTTTTTCAATGGAACACAAAAGGAGAATCCTTGAAGAATGTTCACGCTGTTCGTTTCTCTACAATGAGAGTTCATATCATGTCTGTCAAGCTCTAAAAATTACCAATGATGTGGAACAAATTACCAATGGTTTGGCATCAGTGATGTTAAACGTTGCATAACATATCTAAAAATTTGGTAACACTTTAGAATAGGGAACACTTATTCACTATTAACTACGACTTTTCCCTCGATAAATTCCTTATTTGCTGCTTATTAATAGTTAGTAAGGTAGTTTTTAAGTTTAGGTATTGGGTAGGATGTAGAATAAGGCATTAATATGTGCTTAATTACTACTAATAAATGGCTAATATTCTAGTAATATGCATGCTTATAAGCAACTAGTTAACCTGTTAACTGTCACCCGTCCCCTCTGTGGACGGGTGACAGTTAATTTCTTCACTATTTTAAGTTTATTCACTATTTAAGACAGTTATAGACAGTTAAGTTTATTCACTATTTTACAATTAAATCCTAATCTAATCATGACAAACTATATATCGTTGGAAAGGTCTAAGACTCCTAAATCATTTTTTAACAAAAAAAGTGGTAAAATATCTATGTAGGAAAATTATTAGATTAATTTATGACAAGAGTGCACCTGAAAAATCTACATCATAACAGGAGTTCTGACCTTTGTCACAGACAGTCTTCTTAGTTGCCTTTTTCCCTATCACACTTTAGAAATCATAAGAAATTATATATCAGTTGAAAACTTAAAATCTCAAAATTCATCCTTTGAAACCCATTTTAAAATCAGACATTGCATTACCATGGAAATGGTACATAAAAATCATGTTACAAAATGTTTTAGTTCATGAATTATAAAAATTTAAGTTTGGATAGTGCACTATAATGTCTATGTTCAAAACTGTGAGTGACAGTTAAGGGGTTAAGAGACCTTAAAATAAAGTGTTACCAATTTATTTATTTATTTAACTTGTAAATTATATTTTAAGAGTTTTAAGAGAAGATTACTACTAAATAGCAACCTAAATGTTGGGCTGTTCCTCACACAAAAGACTTCATAAGACTCTATAGAATATAGATGAATATTTTAAAGAAAAAAATAGTGAAAATAAAAGTCATATGGCCTACTTTTATGTTGTTGTTGTTTTTTTTTTGGTCTTTTACTGATTGACAGAAAAGATCATTAAAATTATTATTATTTTTCTCAAGTAAGAAGAGCAAAATTTGTCTAGACAAACCATGAACCTTTCCTTTTTTTGGACCAGGCTGGAAAAAAAAAACATATGAAATATTTCCCAGAAAGAATCACCTGTGTTTTATATCTTTGAATAAAAGTGCTCATCAAGAAATACTCTAGTGGGAATATTAAGTGTGAAACTCTGACTTCTCTGAATTCTAGATGATATACAAGTTGTAACGTTGGAAAATGGCATGTCGAAACACTGATGTATAATACAGTTATATCATATAATGTATTTATAATCTGTATAGAGTTCAGTTAGTGAAAATAAGTCTGTTCTACTCTGTAGTGAATTATAATGAATGATTTTGCAAGTTATTTTAGTTTTACATACTGTATTTCAATCATTTTTCAATCACCAAGGTGTGGAACAGCTAAAAGACAACAAGTTAATGACTAGATTTTCACCATTGCTTCAACAGAAACATGTAGTTTTGATGGGCCACCCTGTATAAATAAGGGTTTAATTTTTGTTTAAAATATAATTATTTAGTTTTTTAATGCTCCTTTCATTTTATGTTTCCAACTTATAATGAATGCCCAACACAGTGCACTTGAAAGCAGCATAAAATAAATTCCTTTTCCTGTCATTCCATTTCAACGTAATGTTAGACTAATTCAATTCAAATTCCAACTCATGAATTCAAAGACCAATTCCTCAGTTCCTTTGCCCAACCCTGATGAACTCTCCTCAGAATTTCCCCTTTTGTGTTCCACAGAAGCAGAATGCAGCAAATGACGTGCGAACGAGCAAATAAAGACAGAATTTTCCTTTAATGAACCTGAGTCGCTCCACGTGATGTATGAGCTCTGTTGTCTCACACACCTCCTCTTGAGCGCTATACATGTTCTTGTCTTCTCCGCTAGAGCCTTTTCTCTCTGATATTGCTCATCGGCAATTACTTCGAGCTTCTGCCGGCGTCTGTTCTTCAGCGACGGCATATTCAAGCGAGCTCCATTCACATGCAGATGTTACCAAATCCCTGTCTTGTTTTTGTTTCGCGTGACCCATCAATCAGCACTCCTCCCATCTGTTTGTTACTCGCTACTTACTGCCACCCTTTTAGCATACAACAAATGAAAACATCATAATATCCCTCTCTTTATCTCACTTTCACACACTCAGGCCTTTAGTATTTATACGACTTTTAGGGGGTGCTATAAAACCAGCACACCTACATTTTTTTACTTTTTGGACATCATGTAAATGATAAAATCATAGCGCTTTTTTCACATGTTTAATGTAGGCATGTTATAAAAATGGGAAAAAGTTGTTGTAACTTAGTGATCTCTAATTATGTCATGCCCCTCAGTTCTGCGGTACAGGCAGAGTTGGTGGGAGATGAAAAAAGGGAACACTGGATGACTGACAGCGCCCCTTCCCTTAGGAACTCATTAGGCTACGGACTAAAAGCTAGTGGGCACATACAAGCTGGTCTCGCTTCCTCTAGTCCTCTTTTAGTCTTACATTCAATCAGATGGAAAAAAAGAAATGCCTTATTTCAGTAAGCTGCAATAAAAGGGAAAGGAAAGGGGGAAAAACAAGCTGGTGCGCTTATTTCATCTGATCAGACGTTGCTTTAAAACCCAGAGTTTTTGGCCTTTTCTTTCAATTATAGTTTCTTAGAGATTCTTTTGCTCTTGCAGATCTTGCTCCTTTTTTCTTCCCTCTTTCTCTTTTCTGTGTGTGTTCTCTAAGGCTGGTTTGGGCCTGTTACAAGGCTTCTGAGGAGAGTTTTGAAGTGTTCGGCCCTTGGAGAGACTCGCAAAGATGTTGTACAGTTCACATAGAATTCGAGAAGTTTTCCTCCCCTGGAAAAAAAAAAAGTTCGGTTGCAACGTTTTATGTAAGCTCTACTGCTTGGACTGTTTAAAAGGGAACATCAGCAGGAATATCGCAGATTTCTCCATGATCTTGCCAGCCTTTGATTTGTCATGTGTTGAATCAGAACCATATTTAAAGACAGCATCCATAACCAATGGTGACAGAGCAACTTGTGACAGGACTTCAAAGAATACTGATGTAAATAAACTTTGAGAGTTCATTTTGAATTTTTTATGATCTCGTTTCATTTGCTTTCACTTTTGTTTATGAAACTTTTTTTTGGTTTATAGGAAGAAATCAAAACTAAGTTTGAGTAATTTCAACTGATGAACCAAAACAGATTAAAAAAAAAATACGTCTAAGAATTGAATTGTAATATAATAATAAAGTACACCATCTGGAAGTATGTTACATCATCATAACTAGTTTGAGCGTGATCTGTTTTTGGCAGCCTCTAGTCCGTATAAGTCAAAAAGGAATTTGACAAAATAATATCTATTTAACTTTTTCATAATCTTTTTTTTTTTTTTTTAGATAATTAATTAAACAAAATTATATGAAAATAAAAAATACATTTATTTGAATTTATTATCTTTAGATTATTATCTTTATTTTACTTTATTGAAATAAAATTATATATAAATGAAAAAAATATTTTTATATTTTTATTTAATTTTGTTTTTATTTATCTTAGTTTAGTTGCTGTCTGCTGTTTTATCATCAACAACAACAGCAAAAAAAGATTGCTTGAAGAAATAATAGCACTAGAATAATTTTCTTTACTTGTTTAAAATATTAAGATAAATTCATTTATTTCAATAATAAATACATTGTGCCATTAAGCAGCGCGTTTCATTTCGGTAGTTTGCGAAAAAAAAAAGAGTTCAGTTAAGCAGATGCCAACATGCATGACTTGCCCTTATCCTCGAAAACCTCCACAATGTGTATGAAAATATGACCTAGTCTACATTAAATACAGGTTCTTGCATGGTTTAAGGCCACCAATATGTTTTGTGGTGTAAAACACTGGTAAATATTTTTCAGGGGCCTATGCAGTTCATATTAAAAACTTACAGGTTCATATTATGGTCATTTTTGTTATAATTCAGCTCCTAAAGCAAACTAATTGTGAACTGCTGCCATAAAGCCAACCGAGATTTGTGCTGGTGACATCATAATGGCCCCACCGTGTCTTTGACATCATCACGAGTCAATGTGCATTCAAACGAATTCAGCGAGAGGCTACGCCGGGTGCTTAGGAGCTCAGCCAGCGAAATCATGTATGATGCTCGGATGGATATATTGTAATTCTTTCTATGTTTTAAGTCCGTTTCAGCTTGGGAAGATAAAAGGCTCAGTTTTCAAGGAGTCCAACTATTAGCCATCTCCAATTAGAGAGGGAGGGTGTAGTGTTCTTCCACAAGCCTAATCCCCTCTTAAATTAAGAGAGCCTGAGCCAGAGCCACTCAGGGCAAAGGATATGGTCCACTCACTAACCGCTTTTCATTATACATGTGCAAAACACACACGTACACATACACACACACAGTCACTCACAAAGAATGAGTCTCATTTCAAAGCTACTGTTGCCCCTTCAGTGGGATTTGTACACTCAAGCAAGACATCTCTCAACCCTTATTTTTCTTTCTCTCTGGCCAATTTATTCAACAGGCAATAGATTCATACCCCAAACAGCTATTCATGACTCGGACGGTCTGTTGCGGTACACACACAATATGCAGATTCTCTCTGATTTGGTGAGATTATGTTAAAAAGCACGGGTGTGTTGACGTTTCGCACACATTTTCGATGAGAAAGTGAGTATTAGCGTTCATTTTGAGCTTTTTTGTTTGTATGTTTGATTCTAAATATATAATCGCTTCCATCTGCCGTTTGAGCAAACGATTAGCTCGCTTGCGAGGGACTCGTGTAGCTAAATGTTTTGGAAAATTATGTTTGAATTGAGGGGATTCCACCGCATTGAAAAGCATTCGGCACAGGAACTGGATTTACCGAGCCGGAATTAATGACTGTTTTGAAGGCTTTCGAAAAGTTTTTTGGTGTTAATCCAACAGTTTCGTCAAAAATTAAGTAGAAAGCTAGAAGATCAATGGAGTTTGTTTCACATCAAATCCCTTTGCTTAATGTCTCATTTGAAGTTCGGAGTGAGGAGGCTCATTCACTGCAAATCAAAGAGCTGCCATCTACATTTTGGTTTCAGGGGATCATATTATGTTTTAGGAGTTTTAAGGGTTTCAGTTGCAATCTAAACACGAACATCAAGATAGACTGCTTGCCATGCACAAACAATGGTGATCCCAAGTATTCCTCAGATCTAATGGTGCCCAAAACTGCCAACAGAATGCGCAGTTGCTGTTGCATCACCACCGAAGACTTGTCTTTGACATTTTTGAGCCGTAACTGCACAAACTGCTGGGAAAGAACCACATGACATGGCCAAGCCAAACACAATTGGACGGAATCCATGTCAACCGAACTAAAAGAGAACAGCTCTTATAACTCTTGTAAAACACACTTGTATATCATTCCGAGGCCTGCAGCGTAAATAAATAAAGTGTATTGGACGGTCTGAGTTACCGCAGGTTTACTAAAGACCGCTTTTCCGAGCTGAACCCACAAAGAGACACGCTCCAATCAAAGAGCTCTCTGGCACGCTTCGGGCCGGCCGCGCTGACTGCGCCGCTGCCGTACGCAACCAAAGACTTCGAGCGCCTCGCCACTCGAAAACCAAACCTAAGATAAGCTAAATGTGGTCTGGCCCGAAGGCTTTTGTGTGGCTTTGAATACTTTCTGTCGCTCGCCTCGCTCCCGCTCTCTGTGATTCCATCTGGCTGGTCTGAAGCGATGGGGCACACTCGTCGAGCCCCTCAGAGGGTACAAAGGGAGGATTATTCCAGCTGCCAGTCACACTAAGACCCTCAGCCGCCCGCTCCCTTACCACGGGCAACGTCTTCAGCCCTCATCCCCATCTCTCACAAAGGGACATCATTAACACGGGACAATGGAGCCTTCCAACAAATCACCACCATCAGCCAGACACTCATCCTCCCAGAATACACACTGCACCCTCGTTAAAAATGAGGGGAAAGTCCTGGAATATTCAGATTAGAGGAAGATTCCCGTAATGTGATTTATGATGCTATCAATCACCATGCAAAAGTGCCTTTCAGAGGCTTATTGCTGTTTTCGATGGGGTTGTAAGTTGTAGTTCACTTGATTAGAGGTGATCAGTTATGCCAACCATTTAAAGCAGTGGTCTCAAACTCAATTCCTGGAGGGCCACAGCTCTGCAGAGTTTAGCTCCAACCAGCTCCAAATCACACCTGCTTGGAAGTTTCTAGTAATCTGTGCAGAGCTCTGTGCTGTGGCCCTCCAGGAATTGAGTTTGAGACCACGGCTTTAAAGGAACAGTTCACCCAAAACTCATCCTAAAGTTGTTCCAAACCTGTATGAGTTTCTTTCAGCTGCTGAAGATAAAAGGAGATATTTTGAAGAATGTTGGTAACCAAACCCTTGACGGTAGCCATATTTTTTCATACTATGGAAGTCCATAGCTAATGTCCACTGTTTGGTTACCAGCATTCTTCAAAATATCTTCTTTTGTGCTCAGCAGAAGAAATAAATTCATACAGGTTTGGAACAACCTGAGGGCATGTAAATGATGACAGAAATTTCATTTTTGGGTGATCTATCTTTTTGAGGTCATGTAAACATTTACATTTATGCTTTTATTTTCCCTCAAAGTGACTTATATTGCATTCAAATGACACATTTTTTGAGTTCTTGCTTTCCCTGGGAATCGAACCCATAACATTGGGATCATTAACACCATGCCCTACTGTTTTAGCTTCAATAACCTTTGCTTGTTTATTAGGTGAAGATAATAAACTTAAATCAATAGATTATAATGTGCAAATGAATGTGCGTTATACTTTTCATTACAGTCAGTTTTCTTTTGTCTTGACACCCAGCTTTTTAAATTAATGCCAAAATTGTGATCTGACATTTTTTTTTCCTCTGTCATAGATGACTCTCTGTTTCATAGAGGAAAGAAGGTGAGCTGTGGTCCATTTCAACAAACAGCACAGTGGAGCTGAACAGACAGCAAAATTGCGCTGTGTGTGGATGAGGTTGGATTAGGGCTTCATTTTGGTCACCCCTGGGATCCAATCCACCAGCTCGCCACGATCTCCTCAGGGGCCCAGCGTATCAGGGCCGATGATCCTGTGTCAGATGGCGATGGAGTCTGATGTGCACAGGGGTACAGAAGCTCCTCCGATGGGTCTATTGGTTTCTCCAGTGGCCTGTTAGCAATGGGGCCCTGAAGATCCACTTCAGTTTAGATTTTGAATCAGAATTCAGGTAAATCAACATCACATTTTAAACACCCAAATATAGCTAAATATTAGCTTTCATTTTGACCTTAATTTGTCTGCCTCCCATTATTCATTTAAATCTTAAGATTATAACTTTAAGTTAAATGTGTGAACCATGATGAGTCATTATATTGAATTATGAATTATGCAGACAGATTTTAGACCATAATGATCTTTTCTAGATTTCTAATTTATGTATTTATTTATTTATTGTAAATGTCATTTATTCAGTAAAATTATATATAATATATATAATATAATATGTAATATATTTAAAAGAACAGCATTTGTTAAAAATATTTTTTTTTAATATAAGTCTTTGCAACATGTCATTTTTTTTTAATTAAACACAACCTTGCTGAAAAAAATATTAATTTCTTTCAAAAGAAGAAAGAAAGAAAAAAAAATGACTGACCCCAAACTTTTGAACAGTAGTGTATATTGTTACAAAAGGTTTCTATTTAAAAATAATAATACTTTTTTTTTTTTTACTTTTTATTCATCAAAGGATCCTGAAAACACAGGTTCCAAAAAAATATTAAGCAGCACAACAGTTTCCAACGCTGATAATTAATAAGCATATTAGAATGAAGGATCATGTGACACTGAAGACTGGAGTAATGATGCTGAAAATTCAGCTTTGCATCACAGGAAAAAAATACATTTTAAACCATATTAAAATAGAAAACCGTTATTTTAAATTGCAATAATATTTCACAGTATTACTGTTTTTTCTGTATGTTTGATCAAATAAATGCAGCCTTGATGATCATAAGAAACTTCTTTTAAAACATTTAAAGTCTTACTGATCGGCAGTGTGTGTGTGTGTGTGTGTGTGTATATATATATATATATATATATATACATTTTATAAAAAGAAAAATAAATGACAAAAAAGCCAGTAAAAAAGGGAGATAGAAAAAAATATCTGTTTATTTCATATCTGGGTGTTTCTTACGGGCACAACATATGATGCTTCTATGTCGGGTGAACATCGTCAACAAACACCAATGCTAAATCAGTATCTTGGGATAAACCGAATGTTTGCGTGTTTGTAAGGGTGCAAATATTTTCCAACACAGCGCTGTCTGCGGTTGAATCAGTTCTCTCCAGACACGCTTTATCAAAGTCATGCCGTTTACTAAATGCTCAAAAGATGAAAAAATTGAAGGAGACCACTGGGGAGGAATGTTTATGGCAGTGAGGCGAGAAATCAAAGCAAGGACACAGCACTTGGGAGATGCGAGAGGTGCTGAGACAGGATGGGAGGAAGGACGATCGCTTGATGAGGAGGAGATAGAGAAAGAGGAAGGCCGAACGATGAGATAGAGCAGAGGCCCATGGGAAACAGGAAGGACATTGGAGTGCATGCATGCTAGCAGAAACACTGTAAACAAACTCGTCGGGGCCACGGGGTCCTCCAGAAATGCTCCCTGTTTACCCACGAATCCTCTTGTTGAAGGAACGATTCATCGTCAAATGAAAGGCAGCAAATATTTACAGAACCCCGCTCAGCCGATGCTGTGGTGTTGTGTGAAATCATGAAAGGACCCTTTGATTTCTGTATTCCCTTGGCCACTGATGATAGGGATTAAACAGACAGATGGTTAGGTAAGTAATGACTAGACAGGGCGTGTAAGGGGAGGGGCCTAATCTAAAGAGGTGGGGCCGGGGGATTTGAGGGTGGGGTCAAACATTAGATTGTACAATTGCACAGAATTTCACCATGACAAAGAAGATTATAATTTCACAGTTATGAAAAATGGTAATTTGGCACAACATAGTACATTCGATTTTAAGAAACATTTGTAGCTTCTGATACATACTGAGGTCAAGGGGTTTGATCATTAGTCCAGTATTTGGCTTCTTTGCTCTTCAGAAATGTGGAATTATATGTTTTAAAAATAACTGAAGTAAAACATGGTTAACTATATATCAGTATCAAGAAAAAAAAAATTCAAGTAACTTTATAGTTGTGTAAACATTTATTAGATACACTACCATTCAAATATTTGTGGTCAGTGGGATTTTTAAATATTTTTAAGGAAGTCTCTTATGCTTGGCAAGGCTGCATTTATTTGATCAAATATACAGTAATGTTGTGAAATATTATTACAATTTAAAATAACTGTTTTCTATTTGAATATATTGTCAAATGTCAATTTATTTCTGTGATGCAAAGCTGAATTTTCAGCATCATTACTCCAGTCAGAAATCGTATTCTTATTATTATCAATGTTGAAAACTGTTGTGCTGTTTAATATTTTTGTGGAAACCATAAACATTTTAAGGAATCCTTGAAAAAATAGAAAGTTTAAAAGAACAGCATCTATTTGAAATAGAAATCTTTTGTACCATTATAAATGTCTTTACTGTTAATTTTATCAATTTAATGCATCCTTGCTGAATATAGGTTTTGATTTAAAAAACATAGATTTGTTGGTTGAGAACTAGACAATAAGTAGACAGGTGAGTAACCCCTTTACTTATTGCAAACAATGAACAGAGCACATTTATATTATTATATATCTCTTCTATGATTCTAGAGTTTTGGATTGAGGTGTTTTATGAGTGTCTTTTACACCAGACACTTGCTGACAGAGCTAATCGTGTTTTAGTTTTTTTTACTCCTGCCCATGTCGTCTCAGAGTTGTTTGAACAGGGTCTTTTAACCCAAAAAGCACTCAATCAAGTCGCCTACCTAAATCAGATCAAAAATGACTGAGTGTGTCTGGGAAACCCCTTTTGGACAAAGGGTTAGTCTCACATAGCCAAACTTTTGATTATAGAAATAAGGACTTTGAATATTTATATGAAAATAAAATGATAAAATTAAGAAGTTTTTTTTTTTGTAAATATGAAGAATGGAAATTGTTATTTTGCTTTACACTACTGCTAGAATAGTCAGGAATTTGTTTCCATACAAGGAAAGTCAATAGGATCTTTAGGATCTCAACACTGAAACCCATTGTTTTTCAATTATGTTCTGCAGATGAAAGAAAGTCATGTAGGTTTGAAATAAAAAATTACAGAATTTTAATTTATGGGTGAACTATCCTTTTAATCACATTTATATTAAAGGGATAGTTCACGCAAAAATGAAAATTAGTTTCAAACCCATAAGACCTTTGTTTATCTTCAGATCACAAATTAAGATATTCTTGATAAAATCTGAGAGCTTTCTGAAGATAAACGAAGATAAACGAAGGTCTTGCGGGTTTGGAACGACATGAGGGTGAGTAATTAATGACATAATTTTAATTTACTATCCCTTTAATGTTTGCTTTTGTGAGCATGCGATATACAGTAGTATTGAGTGCTGATGTGTCTGTTTATGGTTTCCTGCTCATTGTAAATGTGATGAGATATTGACAGTGATGGTTCTTGTTTGATCTGGTGGTGGAGATGACCTGTCTGAGAGATGTGTGTGTGTGTGTGTGCATGATTACAGATGGGACTGGGGAACTGTGGCCACTCAGTAGGGTGGCCATGACCTTTGACACCTGCCCAGCAGGCCCTGACGCAAGCTCAATGTGTTCTTCAATAACGCGGCAGGATGAAAAGACAGATCTGGCATTCTGGGCTGCCGGTGGACTTCCTCTCTGAAGCCAAACACAAGCTGTGGAAATTGCACAAGGGTTGCCTCAACGTGTCGTCTCCCCAAATATTAAATAGTTTGACTCGTAAGCCACAAGTTCACATTCTAACAGCATTCTGACAACATTTATTCTGCAATATACCTTTCAAAATTTGGGGTCGGTAACATTGTTTCATTGTTTATGAAAGAAGTGTCTTATGTTCACTGAAGCATGCATTTTTTAAATCAAAAGTCATATTGTGAAATATTATTACAATTTAAAATAATTGGTTTCTATTTGAATATATATTAAAATGTAATTTATTCCTGTGATGCAAAGCTGAATTTTCCTCATCATTACTCCAGTCTCCAGTGTCACATGATCCTTCAGAAATCATTCTATTTATTTTATTTATTTAGTCATTTAGCAGACACTTTTGTCCAAAGCGACTTACAAATGAGGGCAACAGAAGCAATCAAAACCAACAAAAGAACAACAATATGCAAGTGCTATGACAAGTCTTGGTTAGCCTAATGCAGTACACATAGCAAGTTTTTTTTGTTTTGTTTTTTTAAAGAAAACAAATAGATAGAATATAGAAAAAAGAAATCTATTCTTTTTTTTAAAGAAACAAGTAGATAGAATAGAAAAAAAGAAAGCTAGTGTTAGTTTTTCAAGAAAAGCTAGCAGTTACAGAATAAATATGCAATTGATAGAGGGTCAAGTGTGTGTGTGTTTTTAAATAAAAAGAAGACAGATAGATAAAATAGAATTAGAATAGAGAGTGCTAGAGTTAGAGGGTCAAATAAAGATGGAAGAGATGTGTTTTTAGCCATTTCTTGAAGATGGCTAAGGATTCAGCTGCTCGGTTCATATTCTAATATGCTGATTTGCTGCTAAAGAAACATTAATATTTTTTTGGACACCATGATACTTTTTTTAGATGCTTTTTTTAGATGCTTTTTTTAGATGCTTCTTAGATGCTTTTTAGATGCTTTCATCCCTCCCCGATACACTCAACCACTTTTATTCACGGTTTGAAATGCAGAATGACACACCTGCACAAAAACTGCCCACACCTCCCAACGATCAGGCACTCTGTCTGTCTCCAGCCGACGTAAGGAAGACCCTATCCAGGATTAACCCACGAAAGGCTGCGGGTCCTGACAACATACCTGGCCGTGTACTGAAAGACTGTGCTGCACAGCTGACGGATGTCCTAACAGATATCTTCAACACCTCGCTGAGTCAGGCAGTCGTCCCCACATGTCTCAAATCCACAACGATCATACCGGTACCAAAGAAATCACCTGTGTCCTGCCTAAACGACTACCGTCCCATAGCACTGACTCCAATCATAATGAAGTGTTTTGAGAGGTTAGTCATGCAAAAAATCAAAACCAGCCTCCCCAACACACTCGATCCACTCCAGTTTGCATACCGTCCAAACCGCTCTACGGACGATGCAATTTCCACCACCCTCCACCTGGCTCTCACCCACCTAGAAAATAAAGACTCCTATGTTAGAATGCTGTTCATTGACTTCAGCTCGGCATTCAACACAATAATCCCACAACAGCTCATAAATAAACTAAACCTGCTGGGCCTTAACAATTCCCTCTGTAATTGGATCCTGGACTTTTTAACCGGAAGACCTCAGTCAGTCCGTGTCGGCCACAACACCTCGAGCACTACCACACTGAGCACAGGTGCCCCACAAGGCTGTGTGCTCAGCCCGCTGCTCTTCACGCTGCTGACCCACAACTGCACTGCCAAGTTCAGCTCCAACCACATCATCAAGTTCGCTGATGACACAGCAGTGGTAGGTCTCATCAGCAACAACGATGAAACGCACTACAGAGAGGAAGTGGCACAGCTGGCTGAATGGTGTGGCGCTAACAATCTGTCCCTCAATGTGGAGAAGACAAAGGAGGTTGTGGTGGACTTCAGGAGGAGGAACTCCATTGACCACCCCCCACTGACCATCGACAGCTCGACTGTGGAGAGAGTCAGCAGCACTAAATTCTTGGGGGTGCACATCACGGAGGATCTCACCTGGACCACCAACACCATGTCACTCTCCAAGAAGGCACAACAGCGCCTACACTTTCTCCGCCGGCTGAAAAGAGCAAGTCTCCCACCACCCATCCTCACCACATTCTACAGGGGCACCATTGAGAGTGTGCTGACCAGCTGCACCCTGGACCCTCCAGCGGACAGTGAACACGGCTGCAAAGATCATCGGTGCCCCTCTCCCATCCATCCTGGACATTTTCCTTGCACGATGCTCCAGCAAAACCAACAGCATCATGAAGGACCCCACCCACCCCTCCCACAGTCTCTTCCAGCTCCTACCATCAGGAAGACGGTACCGGAGCATCAGAGCCCGCTCCGCCAGAGCTCAACAGCCCAGGCAGAGCCCTGCCCGCTCCTGCTCAACAGCCAGTTTCTGTGAGAGGCTGTGATGAGCCCTGAGACTCCATGCTCATGCACTACCATCCTGCCCCCATGACAAACCCCTACCCCTAGAAATCTGTCCCATCATGACACACCCCCTCTCCTCTCCAAAATACAAACATTTTTGTAGCATTGTAAATGTCTTTATTTTCACTCCTGATAAATTTAATGCATATATATATATATATATACGCCAGCATAAATCATTTAATTATAAGCATTAAATTATATTTAAAAACTGTGACAACTTGCCCCAACCTGACATTCAAAATGCCTTATAAACATTCACACACTATGAGAGATATTTTACGTATACCTCAACTATTGTGGATGTATTGTTTGTAAGTCTTTTCATTTTTATTATGCGCTTTGACAAGCTTTAGTGTATTACGCTTGGCAAGAGTGAATTTGTGTAGGTGCAGAAGGCTCCAAACTCAATAACCCAGCATAACAAATTTCCCCTGTTGGGCCTTTTCCCCTCCCCAGCTTCATCCAGAATATGATTTTATTTTAATAACAGTATGTCTGCTTCTCGCCGTGTTATAAATCAGCAGATCACAGGACAGAAGTGGGGCTGAACACTCAACTCATCCCCTCCAGACACTTTCCCTTCCTCTGAACATCACCTGTGTTCCCACCAATAAAAGAGTAGCAAAAATCATCTCTCGCCTCAGACCTCACCCACCTCTAACTCTGCTTCTTTTGACTGATAAATGGCTTTCTTTTCCCCCTCTCAACTTTAATTGTATGCTCTTTTCATCTTAATGTGATGTTTGTTTCCTGTCGTTTATTAGGCGGTGACTGGGAGCTTCACAGCTATAATTTTCGATTCGGGGGGTTGTCAGAACTGAAGCAGGTGGAAGAACCGCTGGATCATCTGCCAGCTTTATCATGGAGAGCAGAGGGTGAGGTTTCCTCTGTATTGTACTGTAATTGTCTCTGTCATTCTTGAAATCATGGTTCCGTATTAAGCTAATTGCCCTCTTTTAATCTTTTTAAAATCAACATTTCAAAATGCACTTTTTTTCATTCAAAATAAGACCAGGAACAGGTACTTAAAGGATTAATTCACCCAAAAATTAATATTTGCTGTAAATGCACTCACCCTCAGGCCATCCAAGATTTAGATGAGTTTGTTTGTTCATCGAAACAGATTTGGAGAAATTCAGCATTATATCGCTTGCTCACCAATGGATCCTCTGCAGTGAATGGGTGCCGTCAGAATGAGAGTCCTAACAGCTGATAAAAACAATAATCCACAAGTAATCCACACGACTCCAGTCCATCAATTAACATCTCGTGAAGTGAAAAACTGCGTGATTGTAAGAAACAAATCCATCATTAAGGTGTTTAAACTTTAAACTATCCCTTCTGGCCAAAATAATCTGTAATAACGCTTCCTCCTTTGAAAAAGTTAATCTCCCTTTGTCCTCTCACATCAAAATCCACTGACATATTTGGTAAAAAGCTGTTTTTGCTTGTAAACGGTGCTTGATCTGTGCATTTTTCTCTTCTGATTCAGACAAGGTGATTTTTTTTTCTCTGGAAAGCAACATTATGTATAGAGTATCTTAGCAGGAAGCAGCGGTTTCAAGTTTAAAACATTCTCTTAAAAACATGCAGCTTTTCACTTCATGAGATGTTAACCGATTAACTGGATTCACATGGATTACTTGTGGATTATTGTGATGTTTTTATCAGCTGTTTGGACTCATTCTGACGGCACCCATTTACTGCAGAGGATCTATTGGTCAGCAAGTGATGTAATGCTAAATTTCTCCAAATCTGTTCTGATGAAGAAACAAACTCTACATCTTCGGTGGCCTGAGGGTTAGTACATTTTTGCAAATTTTCATTTTTGGGTGAACTATTTATTTAATACATGTTCCTGGTTTTATTATCAATGACTCATCATCGGTGCACGTTGTTCCAGAAATAAAATGTAATAACTTGTTCAGCCACTGACGCAAGAATATCAATAATACCTGCGTGGTGCCGCCCTTGAAGTCCTCGACTTGCATCCTGCTATCATGTCTTATGAGCACTCAGATTCACAAACATTTTATTTTTCAGCCATCTGAGCTACAGATGACATCATGATTAGGCAAATTTGATGACACACCAAAAAAACATTACCAGTTGTCTCTTAGATGTTGTTTGCAAAAAAATATTTCATTTTTATATGATATACAATTAAGACTGCCAAGGGAGAAACAGCCTGCAGATTTTTCATGATTTTTCATTATCCAGTCTATTTCTGACGGATGAAATCACATTCCACCTCGCATTTTTTCTCATAGGATATACTATGGAATTACTTAAAAATATATCAGTTTACTAAAGCAAAATGGGTTGTGAATGCTATTTTTATATTAGAATTCAGTGATTTTAAGATAACAAGTATATGTATTGTATTCATGCACTTTTTTTTTAATCATCTAGAGTCAGTATCATATTGAAACAGTATTAATCATTTAAAGGGCAAATCAGCGAATTTACCTTCCACTTTATAGGTCATTCCCATCCTCAGATTACAGTTGAACCAAATTATTAATCCACAGTTCCTGATCAATAGCAATGCATGCATGAGCGTCACAGCAAGAGGGCAATCTTTTCTGAATTTCCCTTCTGAAGCCAACAGTCTAATTCTCCTCTAGATTAGCAGCACTCTGATAAATTATGCTGTGTTATGGATACATTCCTGGTCCTTCAAGGTTATATAACATTCAATATGCAGTAGAAGAGTGAGAGACAACTAAATTCAGGTCAGGACACAGCAGGACGCTTTCCTTTTCATGTTTGATCCAGAGGGGTCACTTCTGCAAACTCATTAAGACAGAAATGCAAATGATCTTCTCTTTCACGATATTTCTCTCTTTTTTTGAAGAAAAAAAGGCAATTATTGTGCCTACTTACTGTAAGAGAAAAATACTAGGCAAGAGCTGTGCCTTCAACGACCAGCGTACATAGTTTAGATGTTTATGTTAAATTATGATTTCTAACAGTCTAATGTCCAGCGATGACGCAATGCTCGGCTCTTAAATGATGTATAAGCTGAGTACGTTTTCCTTTGAAGTCTCGCTGAAATGCAGTAGTTGTACGTTCTTGTCCTTATGATCAGGTCAGATACTCTCATGTTAGGAAATACGATGAATTGGACTTCTATTCTGATTATTGGCTGTAAGTAATATACTGTTTTGAGAGAAACAGGGCTGGATTCCTCTACAAAAACATTTGACTAAATTGTATTAAAACTTGCATTTAAAATATTGCTGTTATCACTGTTCATAAACATTTATTTATTAGCCAGATACTAATTTAAAATAACTTATAATGCATTTAAAGGTATACATTTGATCAGTATGTGTGCATTTCAAGTCTGTGATTTGCCTGTATTGATGATAGAATTACAGCATTTTGTTTCTGTATGCCCACATTTGATTAGGCCCACATTTTTACTATTAAATACATAAATGATTTATGGACTTAAAATTAAAAATTGTGTGAAGTTTTAGGCTTTTGGTATATTTTATTTTTATTCTTTTTTGTAATATTTCTATTAGATTTTTTTTAATATGCACAGTTCAAAAAATGCATGTTTTGATCTTTCTGGCAGCCTCAATGTATTTCATATTCTCTATTCACAGTTATGTGTGTGTGTGTGTGTGTGTGTGTGTATGTATTTATTTTAATTTAAAGCAGCAGTGCATTCATAGTATACATTTTATCAGTATATGTGCTTATAATCAATCTGTAGATTTGCCAGTACTAATTCTAGCTTGCAATACCTTTAAAAATGAATTAGTCATTTTATTTTCTGTAACTAAAACAATATTTATTTATTTAAATACATTAAAAAAATCTTGTCAGTACAGACACATTCAATAATTGTTGGGAATCTGTTATTTTAAAATAATAAATGTTTTGATCTTGCTGGCTCAGAACTGTGGCATGCCTTGATGTACTTTATATGGAGCCTTACATTTAAATAACCATGCATTAAAATAAATCCACACGGTTTACAATAACAACACATCTGTCCTGCTATGCATACATTTCATTTTAAACCTGAAAGGTTCGATTGTTATCCCAGGAGCCAGTCTCAGTGAGTGAATGTGCGAGTGTGTGTGTGTGTGTGTGTGTGTGTGTGTGTGTTTAAGGCTCAGTTTTCCGCTACACTCTGGAATGTGGCCAGGCCCGTCTCTCTCTTCCTCTCTCTCTCTCTCTCTTTTGAATCCACATTCGGCTTCCAAATCCAAAGCCTTTGATCTTTCTCGCTGTGTCTCCTTTACCCGGAAGAGAACCGTCGCTTTCCCTCTCAGCTGGGATGAAGGCGCGCGTGGAAATGTTGGCCCGTCTCCATCCTCACGCCATATATGGTCCTACAAAGGCTGGGGATGAAAGAGGCCGCCGCCGCCAGATCAAAGGCAGCCACGGCTCCGCCCACTGACCCCACCTCCGCCTGCTTTATAAAGATCTGCCTCCTACTCCAAACTTATTCTCACGCAAGCCGCAGAAACACTTCCCAATGTTTTTCTTCCCCCTTCTTGTTTTCTGATACATTGAAGGAGGGCTCCTTTAATTTATCTGGTTTTGCATATTTGTAGAATTGTAGCTGCTTACATTTATGCTTTATTTTTCGTAAGAATTTCATAAAATCTAGTTAGTGTGATAATTTGACTAAAATGGTTAAATTAAAACTTGTGTTTTTATGTTTTCAATTACATACTGCTGATAATATATATGGATATTCTAAATCTGCTTTGCGGGAGAAATTGTGTAGGCTAATTGATTTGTATTGATTGATTTTGATGTCATTACCATTGGACATTTTAATACAAATATGCCTCATCAAATTTCAGGGCAATATGCTTTATTTTTTTATTTAACGTGTGAAATTACATAAGCTATATATACAAAAACGTGGTATATCAAACACTGGATGATTAAACAGTGTATGTTTTATAAATAAGCTTAATTACATTAAACATTTAAATTTAGATTACCTTGAGAACAAAAGAAGCATTCAGGTCAACATCAAGTATTTATTAAATCTAGCAATATGCATGAAAAAATGGACTAATAAGATGACTAAGATGAAAACAACTTCCTAGATCTGTTCAAACGGAATATCATCTTCAATACGATTCATGCATTTACATTTTGCATCTTTGATATCACCCTTTGCAACGTAATGCAGATCCATGATTAAGCTCGTAGTAGGTTTTCTTCTGTTCACATTGGCATTTGTTGTTGTTGTTTTTCATTTCTGTTTTTTTATTCAAATGATTATTTATTATGATCGTTTTAAAATTGTGCCTCAAATTTTTATATAGTAGGCTAATATTTGTCAGCTATTTTTCTACTGTTAATTTACACTATTTAGTACTGGTAACACTAATAGAAAAAAAAGAGCAATGTACATTTTGATTTTTAAGTGGTAATCAAATGTAGTGGTTCAAAACTAATTATTAACAATCATATATTATATTTATTATATTATATTATAACCCACCATCACCATTCCCACCTTTCATTTTAATCAATTCAATTCAAAGAAGCAAACGTGCAAACAAAAATACAGCCTAAATACATAAAACATATTTAAAATCATAAGAGGCCTATACAATTTTGTGCAATATTTGTGGTTCCATTAGAAGTACGTTGGGAACAGTTTCAACCCTCCCGAATCTGGTCAGTCATGATATTTCAATTTTTTTAAACATTAATATGAAAAGCATGACTGAACATTATATGTAAAATTTAACTAAATAACCTGCTGATTCAGATGAAGCCAGTTCTGTAATTCAACATGCATTAATATGTTCCCAAATCACTTCAGATTTGTCCCGTAAATCCTATATTTTACAAAGATAATGCATGATAGTGATTTCACTCCTGAAGCTCTTTTCTAATTGGTTCAACTGACGGTGTTACGACACTGTTTTCGTTTCCAACAGCCCCAAAATGAATCGGAGAACAGCATTGGTGTCTCCTACCTCCACATTTTGCGCTCTCTGTCCATTTGTTGGAAGCAATGTATAAAATCCCCCTTTACTTTCCTCGGGAGTGTCAGTCAATGCATGTGCGCGCGCGCGTGTGAGTGAGTGAGGTGTCAATCAAAGCGGCGGCTTCTCTTTCATCTCTATAGTCAGTCAGAGATCAGGGGGAGGAGAACAGCACTACACTCTCTCCAGCCCAACATTACTCTCAGTCTCTGCTGAGCGCATTTCTGAAGAGGGACACCTTTTTACCCAAGAAACCAAACGGGAATGACACACAGCATCTGAAGTCCAGCACTTTTTTTTTTTTTTTTTTTGAGTCGGGTTTTTTGAACAGTCAGAACTGTCCTGCGTTCAACTCATTCTTCTAACTTTTGCTTTTAAGAACACCACAGGAGTCGTACTTGAACTTTTAAAACACCCAGCGTCGCTACATCGCGGTCCCCTCTGGATTCTCGAGTGTTGCCGTAGACCAAACACTCGCACGCGCGTTTGGAGTGCGCCAGCTGAAATTATACGGGGGTTTTCTGTCTAACGCCTTCGCTTTCCGGGCGTTTGTAGGGTGAGGAGGACTTTCAATCACCCGAGAAATGCCGCAGTTGTCAGGTGGAGGAGGCGGCGGGGATCCGGAGCTCTGCGCCACCGATGAAATGATCCCGTTCAAAGACGAGGGAGACCCGCAGAAGGAGCAGATCTTCGCGGAGATCAGCCACTCCGAGGAGGAGGGAGACTTAGCGGAGATCAAGTCATCTCTGGTCAACGAGTCAGAAATCAGTCCCAACAGTCACAATCACGACGTGAGTACGCCTCTAACGCAGGTTGAAGGTCCTGCACCATCTCCGTCAAACTTCACGTGTCCAGTTGTTGGGAAGTTGGGATTTGTTTTCAGAATGAAGAGTCGTGTTGATATTTTAACCTCAGTTCTCTGTGTGTGTGTGTGTGTGTGTGTGTGTGTGTGTGAGTGTGTGTGTGTGTGTGTGTGGTTTAAATGGCAGAGCCACACGTGTTAAAGTCAACAAACTCATTTTAACCCACAGTCCCTATTTAAGAGAAAAAAAGGACTAAAAGGGCCACGATGATCAGTATTTGCTTTAATCATCACAGAAATTATGACAGCTTTTTATATTTTTATTTGTTTAGGATTTTTGTTTATTCAACCAGTTAACATTTTTTTGTTGTTTGTTTTAAAAAAAAATACAGTCGTTATTTAATTGTCAAAGAAGGCAGTGTTTATCAATATTTTTGTTTTTTACTGATCATCACAAACAAAACAGTAGCTTTTAAATGGATTTGTATTTGAAATTTGTGTAAGATTATATTTATTTAGTTTATTCGACAATTCATGTTAAACAGTTATTAATAATAATAAAAAAAATAAATGGTACAATGCTGCTACCCCTACTACTAATAACGTTGCATTTTTGTTGTTGTTATTATTATTGTAATTTGTGAGATTTTTTTATAATTGTTTATTAAAATCTGCCAGATAATAAGTGCAATATGCACATATTTTAATATTTCTGAAAAAGCTTATTAGCCCTCTGATTGGTTTATTGTGATTTATTTTACAATGAACCACAACACTGCAACATGCTTTTTTAAAAGTTAATTTATTGATATTAATTTTTAATATGTATTAAAAATCAGCACACCCCGTTTATGGTGGCGACAACGTAATTTGCCTGTTCTTATATAGGCTAAATTACATATTTTCAATTTCACAAAAAGAAAAGTAAACAATTATTTCAATGAAACAAAATGGATGTCTATATCCATCTGAAATTTGTGAAGCAGTTGTCAGATTTGTGTGCTGGTGTAAATTCGTTTGAGTTAATTTTTTGTGTTTCTCTGATCATGTGCTTTTTTCCATTTCTACTTGGTCATGTGCATCAAGTAAATAGAACTAAAGAATAATAAGATGCTTTGCTTTATTAATGAAATCTATTTCCTCCTGGCATCAACAGCATGCAGGGTTACAGCTTGACATGAGAAAGAACAAACTGATGGGCTGAATGTTAATTGGGAAAGCAGTGCAGATCCCTCACTCTGCTGGAAGGCACCCAGAGGGAGCTGAACTCCAAATGGAGTTTATTTCCCGGCACTTCTGATTCATAATGCGGAGTGAACGAGAATAGTAGCGAAGCCTTTCTTTTTCCTCCTTCAAGATACCACATTTGTGGTCGGTTTCCACAGCCGAGGGAAAATGACTGAATTAATCAATGTATAAAAAAATGCAAGTTATCTTTTCCTTATGGATGCCTTATGCTACAAATATGATAAAACATACCTTATTTCGTCAGCTTTGGTTTTAGGATTGAACTAATTTTTCTTCAGAAAGCAGGAGTGCTGGAAAAACGAAAGCAATAACATTGCACGTTAGAAAATAAGTTGTTAATATCTCTCTCCTACATTTTTGAACAGGCAGCTAGACAGTCCCAAATAACACCAGACTCTTATCATGAGAAGCACAGGGACCATCTGGACGATGGTAAGTCATATGGCTTGGTAAAAAATGTATAATATTATTAAATACATGATTTGCTGTAAATTAGATTATTTTTTTCTTAACAGCATGCTTTACAAAAATACATAACATTTTCATTCACTTATGTTAAAGCATACACTTGCAAAGAAAGTCATTTATTTATATATATTCTCTTTTTAAAATGTATTACAGTCCAAATGCATAACGGATAAAAATATGTCTGTAATTATTTAGATTTGTTCTTTTAATTAATTGATTCTGAAGGCTTTGTGAAGGGAATTTCTCAGCCCACAGTCTGTTTGGTGTCGAACACGTAATGACACGTGCCAGGGAAGTGCCCCATCTTCCTCTGACACACTGGCCTCCAAACACACCGTCTGAGACTCTATTGTCAAGAGCAGCATGTTGCTGTGATGGCCCGGAGTTCATTTGATCTCTGTTTGCACCCGGGTCTTTTTTACGCCGGGCAGGGCGCTGGGGTCACAGTGAAGTGACTTGATTGTCTTTTCCCCTTTGTTCTCTGCTTGCTGTGAATTAGGATGCAAATTTTCAGCTAAACACTTCACTGGCCTCAAAACAGCTCCCCAGTTTTAGATACCGTTAGGAAATGCTTGGTTTCCTGATTAGCTTGCATTTTTAAAAATGTGACATTTGGTCAGGAAGTTCAGTTTTATTTGTTTTATTGGCACTGAATGTTTCAAGAGTTATGCATACTTTAGTTTAGTGACTGGACGACGTAAATTAATTGTTAACAGATTTCACATTTAAACTGCAAAAATATGGGAAATCTTATTCATTCAAGCTGCTATATTTTATTCTCTAACAGGCAAGCTTCAAGACATGTACAGCAAAGGCCACCCGTACCCCAGTTACCCAGGATACATCATGATGACCAATATGAACAATGAACCCTACATGAACAACGGCTCACTCTCGCCTCCCATTCCCAGAACGGTGAGTGTTATCCAGTGCTGTTTGCTCCCGAGCCCTCGCTGTCCAACATTGACATTTTTCACTTTATTTCACCTTCCCTCGTCGTAGCGTGCAGCTCGGGGTTATGATGTTAGTTTCTGATTGGCAGCGTGTCTGTGTCTAATGCTCTGACCCATATCTGCTCGTACTGGCTATACTTTTTAGTGTGGTAGATTATTTTATTTTATTTTGAACAGACTTGCACACGTATGCATAAATGTATAGAAGTTACAGACGTTTGCCATCTCGATTATTATATAAAACAACCGCTGATGGAAGGAGTTGTGGGGGGGGGGGTAAAAAAAAAGATGGTGGATACGCTAGCAGCTGTCCACCCTAATCCTGTTTGGTAGTTTTTGTGTGGTTAAGACTCCCTGTTTGGCAGTTGACTGGTGCCTGGAAGAGACGGCCGCTGCAGGCAGCCTGTGAGCCCGATGAGAGACAGGGCTTTCTCCGCTGAGCTCATCTCATCCATTGTTTGCACAGCTCTGAATTCAGCTCCTTTATCAGTCTGCGGCCGTGCGATTATATTTCGGTTTTCGCCGCTGTGGCGACAGACGCCAAACAGAAGATGATGCTGCAGTTGACCTGTAGTTGCTCTAAGCTTTTGGGATAAATGGTTCTGACTTTAACATTTTTATTGTTTAGTTCTTTTTAAGCAGTTTTACTTAAGCATATGCATTGTTACACAACAAGATGTGGTTTAGCAGTTTGTTGGCAATTGGGTCAGCAATGTACATCTGTGGGAATCCTTTGTGATTTAAAGCCTTCACTTGGGAGGTACAAAAAGCAGGATTTTTTAAATTCTGATGCAAAGATTTTTGCAGAGGTGTTGCAGAATCATTTGCAACTTACCCAAATTTTGCCTTTTTTCACTCGGTGTGCAATAAAATCCCAATCATGCCAGAACCATTTCCTCAACCTCCTCTGCCTGTTGTCTCTCTCTCTGCTTTGCGGTGGCTCAAATATTCAGACACAGTATCTCCAAGGTCTGGGATCAGTTTTCAGCGAGATCAAAGGCATCTTCTCTCCCCCCCCCCTTCATTCCCCTGAGGTTTGGATTGATTTCCATTGGCCATGACATTCTAGTGCCTGAACTCCCACCCAGTCATGAAGCAGGCAATTTTGTGGTGGTCAGCAGATTTTTTTGGGGGGGGATGTTGCTATCTGGTGTTACGCCAGCCACATGGGTACAGTGTTCTCCAGCACCCCCAGCGGTAGTGGATATTGGCATCATGGTGCTTAGTGATCCATGAAACCTTTACATGTTGCTCTAATCTGATGGACGACATCTGGAAATGGCATCCAGAGCTCCTTTGAGATGACTAACCTGGGGTCAGCAGATAATGTTTCCAGGTAAACACTGGGGCTGCATTGTCTCTGGTGCCTGTAGCTTTGAAGTTGTAATATTTTAACATTCGTATGAAATGGCGAATTGGGAATTAAGACAACCTAGGCATTTCCTCCTTTTGAAATGATTTCCCTCACGCCGGGACGTTTCATGTAGTTCCGCTTATCTCGGCCCCTTTTAATCAGTTGGAGAGAAGAATGGGGTGATGGGGTCCTGGATTTCATTGAATTGTATAATCTGTTCCCCATCCCCTCTCTTTCATTTCTTCTTCTTAAATTGGATTATTTAAAGTTCAAGCACAAAGTTTCATCTCAGTAAAAGTGTTTGAGATGTTAGATGTTTGACCTGTGACCCCTAAATTAGTTTAAATGTCTTCAGATTTTTCCGAATGTGCTGATCTGAAGGCTTTTTCACACTTAACGTGTTACGAAATAAATATCGAAAAAGGAAATGAGTAGTATACTCACATGAAGAGTAAACAAATATTTGTTGTAGTTAAATGAAAACCAAATTTACCCAGGTACAATAGATGGTGCTTTCAATGACAACCAAACTTACTTCAGTATAGTGGTTTGTTTACTGCGCTTTTCGCATAGATTGTGTATATTTGTTTGTGAAGTTGTTATCAGCAGATCTGGCTTACTCCTCAAAGAATACAAACTTCATCGGGTTCATCAGTCTGTGTGTAAAATTCTCAGAGAAGAGCACTTAATAATTTGGCAAAAAAATAAAATGATATATGGAAAATGTTAAAAATGATTAAATGTGTGGAAAGTGGGTTAATTTATCATTTAAGTAAACATGTTATTGTAAAGGCTGTTTTGATGGTTAGTCTGCGCTCCATATGGATGGACCTCTACTGTAATACATGTGCTGGAGCTGCTGGTGGAGCAGCTTCAGTCCTTGTGCTGTTTTGCTCCCCCATCCTGATTGGCTTCTGGCAGTGGAGCTTGGGAAGAACCGACCCAAGATACACACTCACACTCGGCCTGCTTTGATGTGGGATGTGACGGATCTCTCGGCGTGGACATGCCGTGGAATCACAAACCCCCCCAAACCCTGGCTTTACCTAAAGAGATTTCACACAGCTGGATCTTCGACTCTCTGTCTGTTCCTTTCTGCACCATTCAAAGAAACTACATTTCCCAGCAACCCTTGTGTGTGGTTTTCGTAACAATATTTAAGTAGCAGATTTTTATTGCGTTTTAATAGTTTTCAGTATTACATCAAAATCTGCATTTCCAAACTCACCCATATGCCTCTCTGACGCTCTTTAAACACGTATCATATCGTGTTTTGATGAAGGCAAGCAAAGCGCACCGCCCCCACACATGGGTGATAAGGGGCAAACAAGTAGCCATATCATCTGCTGAGCAGGTCTGAACACCAGCGTGGCCTAGACCTCGCAGATTTCGGCAGCCCACAGGCACTTTGAAGTGCACTGGTACAGACCCAGGGTTTTTGAACAGAGGGCCATTGATACTGTGTTTACATCGGCCATTACCACAGCCATATTGAATCCATGTGTCGGATGTACAGAGCAAAAAGGCTGGCAGTGTTATTAGGTGATTTTTGAAAGATTTGCCTCCATGGGGCGTTTCACCCCCCTGAAATATTACTGTCAAACGACCCACTTAAATTTGTTAATTGAAACGTCTTTATAGTAAATTGCTTTTGTGTGTATTCAAGTAGTGCAGTTATGTTTATTTATCTTAGCTCTGCTAGCTAGTCCCATTTGCCTATATCTCCTGTTTTTTTATGCATTTATCAGATGAGATTTACCAACAATATTTGTTATATGCAATATCAGGTTTATTAGAAAACCATATATATACCTTATATATGCTACAAATTATTGTTGTTATTTTTGGACAGGCTTTGAACAGGCTAGAACAATGAGCATTATTTCTTGTCCTCTTAATGCACAGCTATTATGCAAACCAGCGGTAGCACCTGTTGATGATCCTGAGGGCATATGCAAGTGAAGTGCACCGTTGTGTTTTGTCTTTGCACCACAGTTGTCATCACTTTTCCTGCATGTTATGTCTCCAGGCCCAGAGTGACCTCCATCACCCTCCAGCGGACTCTTTAAGCCCTGCTTTATTTTGACAACAGTAGCTGATGCTCTTGTCCCAGTCTTGGTTGTTTTTCTTTTGCACTCATTTATTGTAGTTTTATTGTGTGTTGCTTCATTTTGCGTATTCTCATTCGCAGTGTCATTTGAAGCTTGTTTAGTCTCGGATGACCAAAAATCCCCTTGTTTTTCTCATTTTACAATTGTTTGTTTGAGAAGCGACATTCGATGCGTGTCAGTAACCCTCTTCTATCAAATCACGCTAGTTGTATAACTGTTGGAGATTGCGTAGTATTGGTAGTTTTTGCGCTGCAGCGGCATGTAGAAACACGAGTGTCTCGTCAAACAGTCGTCATCTCAAGAGAAATCCGTCAGTGACAGTGATTGAAACTGCACTGTTTGCATGCATCTCTGAACTTCATTTGCACTGCTTTTTACTGATCAATAGAGGCTCTGTGCCACTAGGTTCACTTTTTTTCATATTTTTCTGAAGCTCATTATTTTCTTTTTTTCTGGGCTGTTTGTGTGTGTGGGGGTAAAGGAGCTTCACATGCTCCGTGGATCAGACGCCACTGAAATATTCATGCTCCCTGGTGTAGGAGTTTGGTAAAGGGTTTCTCTGAGTTACAGTACAAAAGATGGCTTGCCACCAGGCTTTATTAGCGAGGCTGTTTAATGGATGTATAGATGCAGCCCCTTTCTCGTATGCACTCACTCCCTCTCTTTGTGTTGCACATCAAACCATCTCTCTGCCTCCGATTTCTCCGACTCTTTCTATTTCTCACAGTCGGTCAGTCAACTCGTGTTTGCAGCGGACGAGAGGGGAGGGCTTTGCTATCAGCTCTTTTTGTGTGGTCTCGGTCATAAAAAACACCCTGTTCTTTGAATGTGAAAAGAGCCTGTCTTTAATTTTTGGGAAACTCATAAAAGTTTGTCGCTCCTTTCATATCTGCCGCAGAATTGAAAACAAATGCTTCCTTTTTTCATCCGCCTTTGAACTGGCCAATTATGGAGTTGTGAAAATAAAAATCACCCTGTCAATCTCTCCTGCTCCCTCTCCTCCTTTTTTACTCCTTTCTTTTCCAGCTTTTTCGTTTTAACTCCGCTCTCTTTGATTTCTCTCCTTCGCTCCCTTGTTTTTGTCTTTTTTCTGTCTTCCCTTCTCACTCGTTTGTGTCGAAGGTGTGCGTGTGTGTTGGGGGGATCAGTGATGTCAAAGTCAAAACCGAGAGCATTAAGAAAACTGGCGAAATGCAATCCAGCTGCAATCCGACATGACGCTGGAAAAAGGGGGCTGTGGAGCAGAGAGCTGCGGCGTATTCCCAGGGCGCACAACTGCTCGCGGCCTTGGCTTTGATCTCTTCAAAGCCTTCTGCCTCCTACTAGATGAAGAGTCTTGGCTTCGTTTCGTGAGCGCTGGAGAGAGAGAGAGAAAAGGGGAGGGTGAGTGAGGGATGGTGTGGGGAATTAGAGGGGGTTGTTGTGCATAGAAACGGATGAGGATGGGGGGGGAGGCGAATGGAGAGGGGAAACGTAGAAAAAAAGTGACAAAGATACACTGAAAGAGGGCGGCAGGAAGTTAAAGGTGTCCTTTTGCCCTATTCTGGCCAAAATCAATCAGATTGTGGGAGTAATTACATGTAATTCAGCACAAGTCTCAGAGGGTTTTGTTACCTGAGGGACTCTGACCCCAGAAACGGAGCCCAGGCCGGGGAGGGAAGGGAGGGCCAGCGGAGGGAGGGAGGTGTTGAAAAGCAGGCTGCCCTGTTGCCGTCCAGCAGAGCAGAAAATGGGAGCACAATGCAGTGATTACCCTTGCAGATGTCCCCATATTTATGTCGGCGATGTTTTAGTGGCGTGGGCGGTGGGATTGTTACAGAGCTAACGAGGCCCTGCTATTGTAGTGGAGCGTGTGCCCGGTTGTGCCCCCTCCGCAACCCCAACACACCCACCCCCAACATCCAGGCTTTCCCACATTAGACTGTAACGGGGCTACTATCCCGCCCATGGAGGTGTGCAATTTGTGAAAAATACACTTACTTAAGATGTTGATGGCAACATAAACACATTATCCTATGGGTGGAGCTTTCAGTGGCCAATAGAGAGGGTCGTCCTGTAGCCAATGTGATTGCAATTTATAAGCTACATGATATCATTTAATAATGACAAATGAGATGCGCACAAAATTGCTAAAATTAATTTTTATGCATGCATGTTAATAATATATCAATTTATATAAACATCAATATAATATATAAAAAATGTGTTTTTGTTAATTACTGAAATACATTTTTATGCATGTATGTTTGTAATATATCAATGTACATAAACATCAGTAAAATATATTAATGTGTTTTTTTAATTAATTACTGAAATTAATTAATCTGTTTATAATATCAATTTAAATGTAAATCTATAAAAAATATTAAATGTTTTGTTAGTTACATTTGTATACAGAACAAGTCATTTAAAAAAATATTTTTTATATATTATAAACATTACAGGAATTTAATACTTTTATTTAGCAAGAAATAATAAAAAAATATATTGATCAATAGTGACAGTACAAACATTTAAATTGTTTTCTATTCATCAAAGAATCCTGAAAAAAATGTGTAATGGTTTCCATAATAATATTATTAAGCGGCACAACCATTTTCAGCATTGATGATAAGATGTTCTTGAGCAGTAAATCAGCATATTAGAATGATTTCTGAAGGATCATGTGACACTGAAGACTGCAGTAATGATGCTGAAAATTCAGCTTTGCATCAGAGGAAAAAAAAACATTTTAAATTATATTCAAATAGAAAACAGTTATTTCAAATTGTAAGAAATACACAATATTGCTGCTTTTACTGTATTTTGAATCAAATAAATGCAGTCTTAAAAATAAAAAAATATCTATTATTATATACATGCTAAATATAAACTATATAATACTCCATTCTTTTTGTTTTCTCCATGTTTATATGCTTATGTTCATGCTAAGATCATAGTTTACACAAACCATAACCAGTGCCCCTCATGTCAGCCCATTGTTAATAAGGTTCATCAGACAAATTGACTGCTCTGTCCCTTTGATCTGATCTTTCATCTCTGAGTCTGGCCTTCTGCATTACTGTTCCTGATCTCCACAGACTTGCATTGTGATGATTTTTTTTCCCCTCTATCGCTAATTGATTTGAACCCATGTGGAGTGTTCATTTGTCACTGAAGGGCCCTTCACAAACGTATAGAGCCTCTGATATGAGGCTGCGTGTCCAAATACACAGTCTTTTCTGTATTGTATTTTTAGGACATCTGCTATTATTCACCCGCTATTTTGTTGTATGATATGCTCACTCTTTCTCAAACTCGTTCTGGGTGCGGATGTAAGACCTGAGACAAGTAGCACTTTGTTTACTTTCCTCAGTTGTTTGATGCTGGATGATGAAACCTATAAAAATACTCCTCAAGACTGCATTTGCTCGTCTTTGCCTTTGTGCCTTCATGCCAACTTCTCTCAACCGCTAGTTATTAACAGCATCTGTGCCTCCCAAAGGAAGTGCATAGGTAATAATAAAATTCAATTTACAGCTTAGTACGAGACTGTATGCTGTGCTGATGCTGGGCCTGGCAATGCTAACAGTAAAACTTGACTGGACACACTTGACTGAGTTTGTTTCTCATCTTTTGATCTAAAGCCTTTTGCTTAAATGCTTACAATTACTTTTGTACATGCATGTCTGTCACGGTGCACACAGCAGGGAGAAATGAGGAACACACAGACGAGGACTCAAATATACAGTCTTTACAAGCAAGGCAAGACAAGGCAGGGCAGACGCACAGGAACACCGGGGAGTAACGAGTAGACCAGACGAAAAGGAACTAAATACACAGGGTAATTAACACATAATCACAAACACACAGCTGGACACAAATTAACTAATAAGCACACATAACAAGGACAGGAAACTAACCAAATAAGGACACAAGAGGGAAACACATGACACACACGACACATGACTGACAATGTCTAGTTGATGTGAAATACTTTTGGGAAGTTATCAACCTGTGGAGAGGGACATGCTGTACTTTTTGTTGTAATTCTAATGCGTTTGGTATTTATGGCATCTTATTAATTGAAAGACTACACACACAAAAAATAAAAATTCCATTTAGAAATTGCTAGTAAATTGTATAATTATAAAATAAATGGCAAGTAACACATTAAATGAAATTTGACATTTTGAAGCAAAACTGAAAAAGTGTTTTCTTGTTAAATGTACCCCAATAATCTTTGTTCTATTTACAACTTTGAAAGAAATATTTGTCATTGTTCATGGAATTTGTATTGTTGGTTATAAAACAGTTTCTCACACCATTTAAAATGGTCCAGTGAAGGCAAAAAGTGATTTAAAAACAGTGAAACTTGAAAAGAATTGGTGATCAGTTATAGGACCTAAGATTGACTGTCCTATACAAATAAAATATTGATAGATTTCTTTCTTTATTTAAAAAATGTAAACAACATTTTTGTGACTACAGACTAAGTGCTATTTGATAGACTCTGTATTATTGATAGCTTTGATGACTCTGTATTATTCCAAAATGAACAGTGTTTGGGCTTTTGACTGGTAGTGTATGTCGTGGACTGGCTGTGTGTAGAATCATAAAGATGGGTAGAAGCAATTGATGCATTGGTGAGATTTGAAGATGGGTTGAAATATCTTGACAGGGAAGGTTTGATGCTAGATTTCAAATGATGTAGCATTTAAGCATTATATATAAACACACATGCAATAAAATATCTCATCTGTTGTCAGTTTCGGTCCTTTTGAGAATAGGCCTTAGGGCCTATTTTATTGACAAAATTTTATTGACAAAAACAACGTTGTAAGACGCTTAGTCAATAAAAGATTGAAAAAAAGGTTTTGCACACATTTCCAGTAGACAAAAAGGGCTCCTTTTTAACCAAAAGTCTTTAGTTGCATAATAGTTACAAATCAATAGTTGCTACTTGCTATTGCTTGTCAGTTGAATTACAGAAAGGTGATATTTCTTATTCTTGAAAGTGTTTTATTGGATAAAAATTTATCAGAGTGCAATATGAGTTATCTTTTTTTTTGTCAGTTTTAACAGAAAATTGTAAATGTCTAAAGGGATAGTTCACCCAAAAATGAAAATTCTGTCATTAATTACTCACCCTCATGCTGTAAATTACATGAATGTATTTTGCTCAATACAAAAAGTATTCTCTTAGCTTCATAAAATTACGGTTGAACCACTGATGTCACATTGACTATTTTAATGATGTCCTTACTACCTTTCTGGGCCTTGAACTTGTCAGTTGCATTGATGTCTATGGAGGGTCAGAAAGCTCTGGGATTTCATCAAAAATATCTTGATTTGTGTTCCGAAGATGAACAAAGGTCTTACGGGTTCTGAACGGCAGGAGGGTGAGCAATTAATGACAGATTTTTTATTTTTTGGGTAAACTATCCCTTTAATGCATTTATTTACTTGAATTTTTTTTACTTTAATAAGTAAACCAGCACAAATCTAAATATAATCTGATTGGCTGTGATTTGTGTAGCACATTGTGAAGTTTCAGGACTTTGTAGTTTTTGGAAAGCTCCATCCAGGAAGCATCTGTCTCACACGTTAATGGTATAATTCATATTCCAGCAGAATGCTCTAGATAGGTTTGCACTGAGATCAGATACCTGGTCTTTGATCAATATTTAGGTATCTAAATGGCATACATCCATGGAAAATGGTGCTCAGGCTGCTTATGCATTATGGATTTAGTTTGCAATTATTAGAGCTATTTTGAGGATTTTGAGGTTACTGACTGATGGTTTCTCGGCTTGATCTGTATCCACACACCCATGATGTGATGTGAGTTACAAACTCATTCTGAGATTGAACATTAATTCAAAACTTCTTGGAAATCCGGCACATGACGCCTTTATTTACACTTCTGTTTTTCCATCTGTCATGTAATGGACAATGCACCCAATCCCAACCCAAGGGTTAGGCTAATTTTCTGAATCTTTATCAAACAAAAGCCACTTTTCTTTTGGTTGGACCAGAACTTGGACCCGTTCCCTCTCCTATCCCATTATCTCCGAGTTAAATCACAGAGAGTCAGGAAAACAAAGACCTCGTGCACGTTTGCATACTCCACCGTGTCTCGCCTTGTTTGCACACAGCCCATGTTTTGTTTGCTTTAGTCAGGACAATAGTCACAAAAGTACTCCTTCAAAAGTATCGAACGGGGGGAGGTGCCTGTCCTGCGTGTGAGCCGACTTTCAAGAGCTCGTTGAAGTGCTCCTCAGTCATGCGTGGGTTGGGAGAAGTCATTTGTTCTCCGGGGATTATTGTGCGAGTGTGTGTGTGTGTGCTCTCAGACTGAGGGTTTTCACTGGCTGATGCTAAATTGAAAAGCAGTTGTGTTGAGGTTAACTAGCTAATTCCCTAACAATGTGGGGAGGCCACATTTATATGAGAGGTTTGTGCGTAATGCGGTATTGTCCTACCTACAAGCAAAACAGTGCGACAAAGGCTTTACGTGATAAAAGAGTGAAGATGTAGGGGTTGTTACAATTGATCCCTCTGCTTTATTGAGATGTATTCAGTCTTGAATCTGTCAGAACAGGTTCGGATTTCTTGCAGCCTTTGACTGAGAAATGTTTACTTTAAAGTATCTCTGCAAACTGCACAAATAATGACCACAGAGACTGTTTTTGTGTCTTGTTTGGCTATGTTTCAAGTATAAGTGGTCTCTGGAAATAACTGACAATTTTTTTTATTATTGTTTGGAAACAGTGATTCCTCAAATCATACAGCTTTTTTTTTTTTAGGACATGTGCTGTTAAGTTTTTTTTCTTATAACATCATAGAGACTTAGGCCAGTATGTAATGACCCAGATCACCGTAGTAAAAACACATAGCAATGTGCTAAAAACACAGTTAGAAACCATATCATATTCTACTTTAAAGGTTGAATATGTAATTTCTGCAGAGCTAATGGCACCAAAGGTAATTGAAAAAATAATTGTTTCCAAATATACAGAAGACCAGTTATCTTGAGGAACAAGCTTTATTGACCGTTTTCTCAATTTCATATCATACATTATTATTTCTGCAGTTTCATATAGAAAATTTAAAGCATTTTATTTTAAAGCAACTTACTGTACATTATGATTTATTGCATTCAAACCCATGATGTTGCTGTAAAGAATTTCAAAGAATATTTTATAATAGATTTTTCTAAGGTTTTTTTTTATTATTATTTTAGGAAGTTTAACTTTTTTCTGCTTAAGCATTTTTCAGTTTAAGTCAATGTGTTGCTTGTAATTTGCTTGTAATTTAGTGTCATTTTCTGAGTCAAAATTGTTTCTACACCATCTTTTCCAGTGTGTGTGAATGCTAGAAGCTGCACACAATATGTTTGTGATATAGTGGGCTTATTAACAAGCTGCACTTTTCCTTTCATTGAATTCTGTTCAATAGGCATGCAAATGCTGGAGCCCGGAAACACAAGCTCATGCGAAGAAGTTTTGCATTTTGTTGTGGTCCAAACTTCAATTTTAGTGAACTGTGAGCTGCGAATTCGTATGACGTGAAGATATGTCACCAATAGAAAATCAATACGTCTCTAAAAGAAAGGCAAACTTTAAAGCTGCAGCACTGCAGGAAATATTTTTTTTTATGTTATTTATGCTTTTAAAAAAGACGCCACAGAGCATGATGTCAGATAAAGAAATTTTGCATGCTCAAAGTCTATTTACCGTTTAATGGAGACCTCTGCATGCAACTATTGGCAGTTTATGACGTGTGCAGTGCGGAAAGCCACATCTTCTGCTATGTTAATTTGCTTTCAATCGGTGTAGACTTCTGTCTCTTTCCCACCCTCCCTCTGCTCCGCTTCCTCTTTTCTTCTCATCTCAATCCCTAACTCTGGGCCGTAAAGCTCAGGCTTTGTTGCTGTGAGTGTGAAACTAGGTCACTACCCGGCATCTGAAGTAGCTTCATTCACCACAGCCCAGCACCTCTGATGCTGCAGGTACGCTCACAAACACACGTGCAGCAGCGTATCGCCGCTTCACTCACACATTAACCTGAGCCTCCTGCCCTGCAGCGAGGGAGAGAGAAGGGAGCGGGTTGTTCCACCCCTCCATCACAAGCTCCCCGCAGGTCTCATTCTCCCCTCACCGCAAGTTCCTCCCAAATCCAGAGTGGCAGCCATTTACGTGCCGTATACCTGTGTGAATGTGCCGGCAAAACACCGTCTGCACATGCCAGCAAATCCCACCTCTTCAAACGCCTGCTTAGAAATGACTCTAGAACTTGACACATCTCTCTCTCTTTTCTCCAACTGCTACCCTTTTTATTTTTCTAGGGAGAAGAAACCAATTTTTTTTTTTTTTTTTTTTTTTTTTTTACATTTTGAGGGGGAAAAAAAGATATGTGAGTGCCTCTCGCTCACGCAAAACTGATATGATTTTAATGTTTTTTTTTTTGGTGCTATGCAGGTGTTATGAGCTAGCACAACAATTATAGGAGCTGAAATGGCTTAATTAAATTGTTTTTTTTTTAATGAATGTGTTCTTTGCATTGTAGTGGTGCCAATTATTACTGTAGAACATCAAAAGATGTGTTTATTTATTAGTGTATATATATTTATTTATTTTTTATATTTAAAAATACATTATGCACTTTTACTTTTATTGTTTTTATATTATATATATTATTTATTTTATGTATTTAAAGTATAAAAAATTATTTAAATGTATTATGTAATTTGATTTCAATAAAATAAAAAGATAAAACAAATATTTTTTTATTTTTATGTAAAAATGCACATAAATGAATTGTTTTTATTTTTATTATTTTTTATCTATTTATTTTAAAGTATTAAAATTAGTGCTGTCAAACGATTAATCGCGATTAATCACATCCAAAATAAAAGTTTTTGTTTACATATATGTATGTGTGCTGTGTATATTTATTACTTATATATAAATACACACACATGCATGTATATATTTCAGAAAAAATGTATGTTAATATATTAAATATATTTATACAGCACTAATTAAAATATGTATTTATAATAATTAGATGCATTTCAATTTTTATTTTAATAAAAATAAAGATAAAATAAAACCACATAATTTAAAAATTAAGTATTTAATCTTTTAATTTTATAATTTTATTAAAATAAACTTGTATTTAAATAAAAATGATTTTTTTTTTCAGTTGTATTATAATTTTATTTAAAACAAAAAAAAAAATCTATTATTTTATATTAACTTTTATTTATTTAAATTTTATTTTATCTTATTAGTTTGGTTGCTTTCTGCAGTTTTATCATTATTAACAAACATTCTGATCTGATCGCTGCATAATTTGAGGTATCATTCCTGTCTGTAGCACAAACTGTGCAGGTTACGCACTAATACTCTGGGTAAAGGGTTTGTTCAAACCTTAGTGATTTGATCAATAGCCCTAGAAAGCGCTCCTACTATACGTTCAGCAAGAAAATTGCAGTCCTTTCATTTGTACTTTGCTTTTGAGCTGCTGCTTTACTGTTGTTTGTCAAGGTAGCCCTAGCATGTTGCGTAGCTGCGATTGGTCAGTTTGATTATGTTGGAGAATCAGCCTTCCATAAATAACCGAGTGAGAGCGAGAGCTGGCTCAGTATGAAAGGAAGGAATAAACAAGTGTTCATTCATATGCTTTCTGCATATCCAAAAAGGTTGTGAGGATCATGGATGCGTGTGTTTGGCACGTAGACGCTGCGCTGGCTTTTAAAGTTGAATGTATGTGGCTGTGTTTGTCAGAATGCATGCTAATGGCACGTTGTGTGTGTGTTTGGTGAGTGGACGCCCCACTGACCGCTCCACTCCAGTGGAATGCTTGACCTTTCGGTGGCTCTTTGAAGTGACCAGGTCCTGCAGTGAGAATGAGCCCTGCGTAAGCCGCAAGGTGAACGTGCAGCGTGATGTTGAGAAGCCCTGCCAAACCTTTATATAACCTCCACACAATGCAAAACTGTGCCACTGTCACCTCACAACCAATCAGCAATGTCTATATAATACACAACCCACACTCAACCCTTTACACTCTTCATTTAATCATGTGTTGTCTGTTAGGAAGCATCCTTGTCGCCTTATTGTCTTGATAAATATTGTATTTTATTCTCAACGAGCTTTAAATCCCTCGTCCGTGCGTCGCCTCAGGTTGGCACACTTCCAGCGCTTATGTATCACATTTGTGTTTGTTTTATGGTTCACATCTGTCAGAATGCAGCGCTGCATATGCCGGTGATGTGGTTTTCTGGGGCGTTAATGGGAGAGATGTTTGATGTTCTGCTGCTCTGCTTGCCTTTTGCAGATGACAGCTGGTGCACTGCCATGCTTTGAACTTAAGCTAACATGTGAATTGAAGAGTTGCTAATAATAATAATAATAATTAATTAATTAATTATTATTATTATTATTATTATTATTTTATTTTATTTTTTTATTGAAATAATTCTGTTCATCATGGTACCAATTATTTTTGTCTATTTATCTATAAGTATCTATTTTTTATTTTATATAAAAATACAAAAGGAGATAAAATGTTTCTCTATTATGTATTCATATTGCTCTATTTTTTTCTGTACTACAATACCCATCATTTAAAATTATTTAAAATTAAAATTATTAACTTTAACTTTTAACTTTTTTATTTAATTTTTTAATTTATTTTTTCATACCAGTGTTCAGAAGAGACTTGTTCCAGAGAATGATTAAAATAAGGTTTCACTCATTCTCTTGCACTCTCTCTTTCTTTTAAAGCCTTGAGGGCAGGCTTTCCTCCATTCGTTCCCCTCTCCTCTACCTCTCGCTCTCTTCATCAACCCTTCACTTCCTCCTCTTGTTTGTATCGTTACCTTGGGCATGTGGCATGTGCCATGAGAGTGCTTCATTAATTGGGTTTGGTTACATTAAGCCCCAGAGCCAACAGGCCGTCCTGCCAATATCACATTCCATTTATAACCTGCCGCTCTAGACTGGGGGCCTCTCTTTATTTAGGCGGCTCAGTACTGGGGTTGCTCACTTACTGGGGCTTTAAAGGGCCAATATCGAATTGAGTGGGCACTGTATGTGTATGTGTGTGTGTGTGTGTGTTCATCTTTGTTGTTTAAAGGTCATGCATTCCTACCAATGGGATGATAGCATGAATGTGAGTATGAACACCTGGCTCTGTGTGTGTGTGTGTGTGTGTGTGTGTGTGTGTGTGTCTGTGGGCGAGAACTGTTATGGCTGATAGTACAGGGTGTGTTTCTATTCAGAACTGGACTGTCTTTTGTGAAATGTTTCAATAGTCCGAAACCTAAAGCAAATCACAACAATTTCTAGCTTTTTTGTTTGTTTACTCTAATTTTCTTATACAGTGCTTTAAGGAAACTTTTAGGGTTAAATATAAGAGACACTACCAGTCAAAAGTTTTCGAACAGTAAGATTTTTAATGTTTTTTTAAAGAAGTCTCTTCTTCTCACCAAGCTTGCATTTATTTGATCCAAAGTACAACAAAAACAGTAAAATTTTATGTTTAAAATATTAAAATAATGATATATTTTTTTTGTTTATTTCAATAAAATAAAAATAGCTACAGATAAAATACAAGATATTTATTTATATTTAAAATTGCATGGTTAAATATTAGAAATCTTTGTGTCAATTTACAGCAGAAGATAACTGCTAAACTCTTTTTATAATATTGATAATTCAATCATTTTAAACTCCTTCTTCAGTTATTTTATTACTTTTTAATTAACACTTTTTATATATATTTTATTTACTTTGACTCTATAAACTCTGATTTTGGTTGTATTTTTGCTTATGAAAGTTAGCTGCCTTTCTTGTACAGTGCTTCAAATTTTGAATGTTAAATATGTTGAATTTATGCCAGTGTCGGTTTACTGCAGAAAATAATTTGAACTCATTCCTCTTAGTATTACTAAAACAAACACTGTATCCAAAGTATAGCCACAAGACTTAAGCGTAATGCTGACATAGACTAGATGAGACTAAGAGATGTGACAGAATCACTTACTGACCTTGGCTGTGCAGTTCTATGCAATATTTCAACTACTGCTTTGTAAAAACAAAGGATTATTTGAAATTTTCTGTGGTAATCCTCATTATGCCAAAAATGCTTAGTGTGGAGTATTGAACTGAGAACAACCTGACTTGTTTGAACCTACCTGCCCATGCATTTACTCTTTAATTAGCTTTTATTCATGTGCGGGCATCTCTCTCTCTCTCTCTCTCTCTCTCTCTCTCTCTCTCTCTCTCTCTCTCTCTCTCTCTCTCTCTCTCTCTCTCTCTCTCTCTCTCTCTCGTAGGTAAACAGTATGAATGGATTTCACCTAGATTTGTAGCTGTATGGCAATCTGTCGTTAGCACTTAAGTTGCCAACTCCTCGAATGTTTGCAAAACACCTCGCTCTTTCACACAGCCGCTTTATTGTAGCCGCGGGCATGAGGAGTCCTCATTGCATATAAATTACAGTAGAGGGAAGCGATTATTATACACCACCCCCCCCCCCCCCAATACCACGGAAATGAGATAATTGAGTGGAGGACAAAGGGCTGCTGGTGCGAAGAAAACGCTTGTTGGTAACATTCGCAATGTTTCGGGCAACATAAGCTAATTGGAAAAATGCAACTCTACCTACATTTTTGCAAAACTCCAAAATTGTGTCTACACATAAAATGTACTGCAGTTTTCATCTGGAATAAGCACTAGTGGCAATAAAATACCAACAACTTTAATAACGGCTTATTTTAGCATAGTTCCTTGCACAATACTATTATAACCTCAAAACAATTTGGCCATAGTGCATGATTTGAAGACTAATACATTTATTAATAAAAACTAATACACGTTTGCATCAAATACTCCGTTCCATATGTATGGCTTTTCTGGCGTAGTAAACTTGCTCAGTAGCACACCTGGTACAGCATTGCATTTGCGACCAAAACGCTTGGGTATGAATCTTGTGAAACACAAGTCATAATAAAAGAACTCAAACAATCTTAGAAGCAAGCTAAAATATTAATATCAAGCTAAAATATAATTTTCTTGTTAACACTATTAGTTAGGTTTAGTGTAGGCGGTACGTCATTTTCTAGCAAGTTAGAGCATTAAGCTTTTAAGTGCCACTCACCATTTCATTTCTGAACTGCTGCGATACACCCAACAACCAATGTCATGAAATGTAGCCAGATTCACATATATCAACTTAAGATAAAATGCTTTTAGTGCCATTCACTGGACATTTCACTTTTAACGTAGAACTTTCCGCAAAATATTATGTGTATAGGCCCCTATGAAATCCATTTAAAATTTTCCCAAATAGTTTTTTTCCCCCAAATTCCATTTTTCCTTTTTATTTTTTCTAGACTCTGTTTTAATTAACTTGCATTTTATTCATCAAAAATAATGTCTAATTAATTGAAATCATTAAACATACACAATTTAACCACAATTTATTGAAAGTTTAACAAAAATATTTTTTTATAGCCCTATGAAATAAAAAAAAAAATCTCAATTTTTTTTTTTTTTTACCAAATTCTGTCAAAGTTTCTTCAAGTTAAACCAAACTTTTATTTTGATAGGTTGTTGTGAAGCCCTTTAAGTTTCTCTGTTTATATGATATGACGATAGGCTTTCTCACAAGAAATGGTAAAATGCTCATGAAGTGACTCTCAGAGCAGTTCTAGAGATCATGTTCATGTGTTTATATACTCGTATATTGAGGCGGCAGAGGCTGAAAACAAACACCACGAGCATCACGTGCGCTTCAGTGTGTGTGTAGTAAGTAAACAAAACTGTACGTCTGCGCCATTCATTCACACAGAAACATGCAGATTCATATTTAAATGGTATTTTACAGCTTAATATTCACAGACACTAGTCCATAACACATTTTGACCTAAGCGCACGGACCTACTTTTGATTTATTCATCCAAAATTTGGTAAATTCCATGATGTTTTGCATTATACAGTAAATTATTTTTATGACTGGATTCCGCGATTCAGTGTGCGTTTTCCGCATCACGGAAATCATAGGGCCCTATACATGCAAGAAGCAACGTAATATAATTTTGCAAATTTTTCCAATGAGGTTGGCCTGGGTTGGTTTTGGGAAGGAGAGCAAAGGGTGCTTTGCTAACAGAGCTGGTTTTGGGTTAGGAAAGTCATGTCTGTATGGTAAAAACTCACTCTGGGAAAATTCAGAAAATGGGTTACCAGCTGGGAATTAGTCTTCAGCATTTTGTACTGATTGGTTGAAGTAGCGCTGCTTTCTTGGAGAGGGTTGAACTGAACGGTGTCCATTTTGTCTCCCAACTCCCAAATTCCCGAACTCTGGCTTTTCCCTCTTTCCTCTGGATTTTCTGCAGGCCTTCAGCCAGCTTGAGTTCTGCACAATGAAATTTCTTTTAAAACCACATCTGAGGGGCTCTAGAGGCAGGCTTGGCCAGACATGCTTATAAAATCCTAAATGGGCATGCTTCTTTTCAATCGGCACCGCCTCTCTGCAAATATGAATAGAAAGACCTAAGCCTATTATTTTTCTTCAAAATAAAAGAAAGCGGGGGGAGGTAGGTCCGTGCTATATCCTGCCGCCCTGGCCTGTGAAAACTCAGAGATCCTTGGGGATAAATCGCCATGGCACCATCCGACCCGGGTTCCTGTGGTCAGCTGGGGTGTCCGGCCACTTCCTGGTCGGGTTGAGTGAAAGTGTTTTTAGTTTAATACGCCATTGAGCCGGGCTGGGAACAGGGTGGCGCAGCCTGTGATCTCAAACCACCTGGAAGGATTTGAATGGCCTTGAGTGGCGGTGAATCACCCTGCGTGACTTTTATTTAAAACCACGGAAAGCCAAAAGCACCAAACCCTCTCTACGTTTATTAAAGGCAACCACATTTTTGGAAAGCTGAATGTATTTTAAATTTGACATTTTATTTCTTTTGCCTTATTCCGGAAAAGCGAATGTTTTTTTTCGAGGTTGTGCCTCGGGGGGCCCCTGCAAATTGGCACAGCAGTCTCGAGGTTCCCTGCTGGAATTTTAGCTTCATGCAATGCAGCAAGATGGCAGTTTATTAAGAAGTTGAGAGAAATGGGCTCTGACAGCTGCGACTGAGAGGACCTAAAAGAGGCCCCGATCGAATAAGGTGGAACGCAAAGTGCCAACTCCCACTTTTCATGGCTGCCGTAAGTCGAGGACCCCGTATTGATGTACCGGAGAGTCGTGGTGTCTTTTGTACGATGCTTGTGTGGACTCCTTAACTCGAACTGTTTTAAGTTCTTCCTCCACTCCTCAGTATCTCTTTTTCTCCTTTACTTGGCAGACAGAGACTAGGGGCTTAAATGAAAAATATGCCTGCCTCTTATCTCTCTCCCAGAGGAAAAGCCAATAAGAGCTGAGAGGCGTAAAATGAAGAGGGGTAAGGATGCTATCATGCAGTCTTCCAGTGAGGGCCTTTCTCAGTAGCTACTGCCCCCCAGTCACATATTAGTAATGAGGCCGAGTCAGGGATAAGGTTTCCTTAAGGTAGGATAAGACCCTTTTTAAAACTACTCGTCCAGATTAGCCATCACCTCTGACCAAGAGTTGAACCATATTTAAACCACATACTGGACTGAACTATTAACAGGCTAATTTAGTAAAAAAAAAAGATATATATTTATTTAATTTTATTGCTTCGTAAAACATAAAAGAATGTTTTATTATTGTTTTTAATTTATTAATGTTGTTTTTTCTGTATACAACAACAATGGATTTTTTTTTATATATATATATATATTTATGCCCAGTTTCATTTGAAGCATGTGACTTCACTTGGTAATATGGATTTTTAATATCATCTATCATTGATTACAGGTATTTTCATACCAATAATCATCGGCCTTCCCATCGGCATCGGTCAACATTTCTGTGGCACAGAATCTGACCCATCATAATTCTTGTCAGTATGACTCATGAATATTAATTAAGCATATAATGTTTGCCCAGTACCAACTGCGAGATTGTCCGATTGACTGCAGATGTGACCGGTTGGCAGAGGCTCGTTCTTGGTCTCAAAACGGATATTTCAGCTGGATACAATTTGTTTCCTTTGCACTGAAGTGAAGCAAAGTTTTTAAAACATATATGTTTTAGTTATTATTATTATTATTATTACTACCCAAAAAGCAGGGTGGAATAACCTTTGGAAAGTGGTTAATTATAATAGTTGCTACACCCCTACTTGATTTTGCCAAATACGACATGCTCTTGGAACAACATCCTTGTTGGTCTTGGAACAACATTCCCAGCATATTTTAGGGATTCGCTTAGGGCTTGAATAACATTATCAACCGAACATTTGCTTTGGGTTTATAGGGTTTGGGGTAGAGATAGGGTTAGGACTGTTTGTTTTTTCCAGAACCAACAAAGGATCCAGGAGAATGTCCTACATTTTGAAAGCATTTAGCAATACAGAAATATACAATTGTGTATCATCAGCTTACTCTCAAAAATTCCAAAAATGCATTGGAAAATGTAGGCGTTTCTGACGTGTTTGGAACTCAGTGTTGCTGAAAGTTATCAAAGCTCAGATCTTTCCAGAGAATGCCATTCATATTATCATCCTCCCTCTCGGCTTCTGTCCCGTGTCTGGGAGACTCCAAAATATCCCCCCACCCCACCCCCCAGGCTCACTCGCACACACTCCTCCCGCCCCATGGTTTTACAGCAGTACGTCTGCCGAGGAAATGGCACCCTACACCTGCCTCTCTGGCCAATTAGCTGGTCGGAAAAAGCAACCTTTGCTCCCAAATTAGGACAAACCGCTCATTCATGCCTGTGGGAGTTTTGCCTGTGGCACGGGTGGGCCGCTTCTAACCCGTCTCGCCTCTCTCATGAGTTGTGCTCTTGAACATTCAAATACAGCTGAACCTTAGGAAAAGCATGCAATCAATAACTGATTTTTTGCACTTTTCTCTCTAAGCGATTTCATGTTTGTTTTTGCATTTAGATTGATTTCAGGACATTATTAATCATTTTTTTTAATGCTTATGGTTTGTTCATAAGCTACTTTCAAGTCTTCCTGGGAATTTCCCACTCACAGTGAAAAAATGAATGTGTGTTCAAGTGACTTTGGTCAGAGTAAAACAGATTTATTAGGTAATTTCTTCCTTTTCTCTCTCATTTTGCTTTTCCTAACAAATACAGGACACTTTTTTTTAGAGCTAGTGCAACTTAATGAAGGGCAAAGGCTGTGCATTAAATGTGTATTCCGTTGTTCTCATGCAACCACATTGTTCAATGGTAAATAGGTTTGTCTCATAAACTGGCTAAATCATATTTTTTGTGTCAATTTATTGCTGTTTTTCATCTAAGCTACACCAGTGTTATTTTAATATCAGAGATATTGTAGTTTTAATTATACTTTGTAGTTTTTATTTTTCATATTTTCTGTTTTCATTTTCATAAGTTGTAGTAATTTTGTTGCTTTTTTGTGGTTTTTATTTTTTAAATGTCTAGTACATCAAATTAATCTAATTGAAAATGATATATATACTGTATATATTTTATTTATTTGTATTTTATTTTAACTTATTTCAAGTAATAAATGTTTTTTTCATGGTTTTAATGTTAGTTTCAGTTTAGTTAACTATAATAATAATTAGTTACACACATGTATATATTCAAAATTCACGGTTACAGCTGATGTACCAAATTAGTTCCCACCTTGATTCTTTAATTGATCCAAAGCCCCCACCTTTGACTTGAGGCTAAATGAAAATGCAATGTTTGGCAATTATGACATTGTGCACATATCTTATAAATTCACTATTTTCACTATGTAGGCCAGGTAAAGGAGAAGCTCACCAATTATCCAAAAAATTACTAAATGTTCTTGAACACTGTGTACTTGATGTGCTTTTGTGGTGTGCTGAGCATTGGTTTGTGAGTCAGCTCGGATCTGTGTGTGTGTGTTGAGTCCGCTGCTGACGTGATTAACCCTGCTTAGTTCCACCGCAGACGGTCGAGGCTCTGTAATGAACTCCCTTATTCACTGGCTAATGATTCCCTTTGATCTTCAGCCCTGAGACCTCTGGTCTGCCTCTGCCCTGTGGCGTTCCCTCCCTCCCTCCCTGTTTCTCATTCTCTCCTCCTCTAACCCACACTCTGTCTCTCCCTACCCCCTTCTTTATTCATTCGGTTCTGCCCCAAAATCCTGCAGTACACAATCCACACTTCATCACTGGTGAGGTGCTCAACTTTGGTGGCTCGTTGCCCATTTGTTCTTAGTCTGAATGTCTCGGTCACATTTGAAGTTGTTACAATATCAGTTTTTCCCTCTGTGTTTTGCAGTCAAATAAGGTGCCGGTGGTCCAGCCGTCCCATGCCATTCACCCCCTCACCCCTCTGATCACATACAGTGACGAGCACTTCGCCCCCGGCCCACACTCGGGACACCACCCACAGGACATGAACGCCAAGCAAGGTAAACGCATGCAAACGGCACAAATACGCTACTGTTTATTGCAAACTATTAAAGTCGTTTAAAATCACAATGACTTAAAGACACTGCCATTGGTCAGAAAACAGATAGGCCCATCTCCAATCACGTCTGTTTACGATTCTCAGGGAAATCAATGTACAAATGAAATGCTTTTACTTGAGTCCTCACATTAAGTTAGGATAAGTAATTTAACATTTAAAAAATGGAAATACAAGTAGCATTCGCATTTATTGCATTTTGACATTTTTGAGTATTCAGTGGGGAATTATGTAGATTTTTTTCTCTGGGATTTGATAGAATGGAAATGTAGGCTCTGATGTTATTGGTTAATATTTTTTGGTTACATCCACAAAACAGAGAATTGTTTCGGATAGGCAGAGAGGAAGTTATTACTTAAAAAAATATAAATATTAAATTTAATAAATATTATAAAAACAAACGGAAACCAGATACAGTATGGGTCAAAATGTAGTCAGTTTTATTTTCATGTTGTCCCTTAAAGGGGTATTTTCATTTTTTTTTTCACCCAAAAATTAAAAATCTGTCATTTGAATACACCCTTATGTCTTTCCAAACCTGTATGACTGACTTCTGTGAAACATAACATAATATAATATATTTTGAAAAATGTCTGTGTTTTTTGCCAATACAATGGAAGTCAATGGTGACCAAAATTGGTTGGTTACCAGCATTCTCCAAAATATATTCTTTTGTGTTCCACAGAAGAAATAAATGCCGGTTTAGATAGACATGAGACTGACAGAATGTTTATTTTTGGTGAACTTTTCCTTTTTATGTGTATGTTTGTAATGTCATTTCCTTGTGTTTTTAAGCTCTCTTTCTCTATTATCACTGATCCGAAGAGACATTAACTATATACTTACACTTAATAAGCTAACAGCTCATTCTCACTAGAATCTTATTTCCCTCAAGTCAGTTAATAGAGGTGGGGTTAAAGTTTAAAAGGGGCGGAGAGGTTTTTGGCAGGCATTGTTGCACGCGAACCCAACTCCATATGTGCTCCTTCCGGCTAACGCTCACCTCTGTGGCGACCGGCGAGGGAGCGGGCAGACAGGATGTGATGAAGCAGAGGAGGTCTGGAGAGCTATAAATAGCCTGAATGAGGCCGCACGCCACGAGCAGATTGGCCAATGATCCAAAACTTGCTCTGTTTTCATACACAAACACAAACATGGAGTCACTTATTCATCAGACATAATACGCTTCAGGTGTTTCATGATTCAGTCATTTCACTTAGCGTGGAAAGTCGACATAAAATCAAAATAGACCCTGTTTACCACTTTAAATACATGTTCCTGATTCTACTGTGTATGTTATTTCAAAGGAAAAACAAATGTTTGTCTAGAAATCTCTCATCAGACTCTGCCTCTGAAATGATTTTCCTTTTCCGCTGATGTCACCTAGGCTGCGCAGGAGGAGAAAATGATGTTAGCCAGTAGTTAACGCAGTAATTCAATACCCATTTTAGTCCTTTTCTGTACCAAACTGCTCCATGTGAAACAATGGCGAGAGAAATTATGAGTTGGAGATGTAGGGGTTGTTTTTAAACTGCATGTTCTTGCTGTGTGTGTGTATATATCCCTTGGGCTTTGTTGTTGTACACCGACGCCCCTTTGACAGTTTAATTTAGCCCTAGGGTCTTACTTCACTTTTTCCCTCCTCGATTTAAGTCTTTATACACAAACACAGTCTTGACCTTGGTGCAAATGTGTGTGTGTGAGAGTGTGCATGCGTGTGTTTGGAGTGAAGTTGAGAAGCTTAGTACCGCAGGCCAACTGACATCCATAAGCAGCGTGAATCATATCAGCAGGGCTTATTAGAACAGCGCAAAAGCATTCCTAATTATCCCATGATCCGCTTATGCACCACACCGGACCGTAGGGCCTGACTGTGATGCCACACTGCTGCTCTCCAGATGTGTCTATCTCACACTAACACACGCCAATGTCGTTTTCTCATTCGCTCCTTCTTGAATCCTGATGCAGGTATGCCCAGGCATCATCCTGGACCGGACATTCCCAATTTCTACTCTCTTTCCCCTGGGGGAGTAGGACAGATGACCCCTCCGCTGGGATGGTGAGTGCACACATGCCAAACGGTTACAATTAAGAGAACGTTTGTTGTCGACAACCGTGAAATGAATGGGTTTGAGTGCTCATCAGCAGATCAGGTTGTATTAGAGCTATTTGTGTAAAGTTGAGTCAATAAAATTAACTACATAAACTTATGTTATGTGTTATGTGTTGTGTTCATATCCAGAAGAATCGGGAAGACATATTGGACCTTTATTATTTATTTATTTATTTATTGGTGATTGGGCCATGCAATCCAGAAGAATTTATTTTATATTTAGAAGATTTTATTTTATTTTTTATTTCATTTCATTTTTCCATTTAATTTAATTTTTCATTTAATTTAATTTAATTTGTCATTAGGCCATGCAACCCAGAAGAATTGGGAAGGTGCATTGAACATTCATTCATTCATTTCATTCATTCATTCACTCATTCATTCATTCATTCACTCATTCATTCATTCATTCATTGTGATTAGGCAATGCAAACCTATTTTATTTTAAGAATCTTCATAAGGTTAAGGTACAATGGCTAATAATGTGGATACTGAACGATGCATTAACCCACACACATTATGCTTTGCTCTCAGGTTCTCTCATCACATGGTACCAGGCCCTCCTGGACCCCATGCCACGGGAATCCCCCATCCTGCCATTGTCAACCCACAGGTGAAACACGAACCACATCACGACACAGACCTGATGCACATGTGAGTATCCCATTTAGTAAGCTGCTAGCATTCTACAGCATGCTAAAAATGCAATCTATGTGTTTATGGTCCCTCACAGCAAATATATTTACCCTGCTATCATTATTAGAGATTATTAGGCTGATATTGTATATTTATTTGCGCTCATTTCCATTATCTAACATGGATAACAATTTTTTTATTAATTTAATAACACTAATATATTACTAATCTTTAGTAAATCTCAAAATTAATATCTATTTTTTTCATACATACATTACAATGTTGTGAATTTAAACTAGGCATTAAATAAAAATTAATTCTATCAATCTTCTAAATGCATATTATAGATCATATCATTCATTAATCTGTGCATGTTTAATTTTTTAGATTTATTTTTAATTTTGACCTCAAAGTTTAATTAAAATGTCAAAACTGGACTTTCCGGTGAACATAACACTTCTCTTTGGTGACATATGCAGGACATTGCAAGCTCACATTCATCTGCCTCCACTTTCGAGTATAATGCCCACATCTCAAAATCCAATCAACAAATGATACATAGTCCCTCTCTACATTTTTCGTAAATTTTTATGAACGACAATTTGTTCTGCTTGTTTCACAAATGAGACTCATAAACATTTTTGTATAATATTTTTTTTTGTTGTAAAATTGTTCTTACATAAATAGTTGTTAAATGCAATCATTCCATTGAGCTTATGGTATATGAATGTCAATTACATCTTATTATAAGCATTTTATTATGCCAAAAATTTGGACATGATGTGAATGGTCATTAAAAACTTCTACTATTTTCATGAGTAACTGCCTTTAGAGTGTCGCTCCCAAACTCTTACAGCTGTCAAGTCCCACCCTACATTTTTTTAATAATCTGTTACAGTATGGAAGAAAGATCTGTCGCTGCTTCTGATTCATCATGATTTCAGTTTTTAGTGTTTTATTTTTAATTTATTCAGACAAAATTGTATCAATTTATTATCTGCCTTTTATCAGCCATAACATGAAGTATCTGCTCCAATTTTTATTGTTGCACATTTTTGCTTTTTTTTTCTAATTTTAACCATTATGAGCCATGCAGTTGGCTTGAGGTATCAAATCCAGGTCACCAATGGGAGTGAAATACTGGGAGCTGTAGGGCTTGGGAGTCATAGAGTTGGAGGGAATATGAAGGTTTGGTTGCCATTACTGGTGAAGTAATCTCTTTGCATGAAAGCACCCAACTGGACATAATTAAAAGCCGCTTCTAGCTTTTCGGCACTGGCTCCCAGATTGTTCTCTCATGCAGCCTTCCGATTGGTGGCTGGAATCAGACATTCGGCTCTCTCACACTCCATGGCGTCGCTGTGGCAGCCGCTTTCGCACCACCCTCTGAGCGTTTTTCCCCTTTGTATTTCCCTGTATCACTTAATAATTCTTCCCCCTCTTTTTTTAACTCTTTCCTCCTCTTGTTTCTCCAGGAAATCTCAGCACGAACAGAGAAAGGAGCAGGAGCCCAAAAGACCTCACATCAAGAAACCTCTAAACGCCTTCATGCTGTATATGAAAGAGATGCGTGCCAATGTGGTGGCCGAATGCACGCTGAAGGAGAGCGCCGCGATCAATCAGATCCTCGGGCGGAGGGTACGTATCTGATTCGAGGGTCTCTCGCACCATGTGACCTCCTTCACAAAGGGGTCTATTGTAGTTAGTACTTCTGTCTAACTCAATTTTACAAGTACACCAACACAAGCTGACAGAAATCAGAAATCTGGGCAGGTAGCGTCTTTAACGCTCCATTTTGGAATTGGAAAAAGAGGAACCGTTAAACATATTTAATGCTTTAACCAAAGCCTCTGTGGTTTGAGGCGGCTAGCCACAGCAAAGGACCGTTTTGCGGCAGTGTGGGGTAATTGCACCCTGACATGGTTTGAAGTAAAGCGCCGCTAAATTGGAACCAGTGTTTTGATATGAAATCAAAGTTTTGTGTTTTTTTTCTTCTTCCTTTCTCTCATCGCTGCATATGTTAATCTCTTCATCATGTTCCATTCCACCCCCAGGCACGCGTGCACATGCACTCACACACATTTACCCGCACACACACACAACATTTGAGTTAACAAGGATTTTTAGCCAAATGCCAGCACGCGTCTCTTTGGAAGGAACTTAAAAGTGCATGTCAGTAATTGACTACTTTTCCCCCCCCTCTCTCTAATCTCCCTCTGCACTGAACAGTGGCATGCTTTATCTCGGGAAGAGCAAGCTAAGTATTACGAATTAGCCCGCAAGGAACGGCAGCTCCATATGCAGCTTTACCCAGGATGGTCTGCCAGAGACAATTATGTAAGTGTCCACACTAACACACTGCCTGAGAGTGAGAGTTGTCATGTGTTGATTGCATGAAAGTAAATATAATGCTTGTCTTTAAAAGTGAAAATATATGCATACTCCTATTGTTTGCTTAGTAGTCCAAATGATTATTTTATAAAAAACTGTTGTAAAATGAGTTTGAGGTTATGTCAGAAAAGTCTAAAGGGCTATTCACTTGAAGTCTGACGGGACTGAATGATACAACAACACAAGTTATAGAACAAAATATTCACAAGTTAGATACCAGCATTTCTCTGATACTTGAATTAAAGAGACTGTTCACCCAAAAATTACAATTCGGTCATAATTTACTCACTCTCCTCTTGTTCCAAACCTGTATGAGTTTCTTTTTTTTTTTTCGGTTGAACACAAAAATAAGATATTTTGAAGAATGATGGTAACCAAACAGTTGATGGTAGCCATTGACTTCCATAGTATTTTCAATGGGTACCGTCAATTGTTTGGTTATTCTTCAAAATATCATCTTTTGTGTAAAACAGAGAAAAGAAACTGTTTGGAACAACTTTAAGGTGAATAAATGATGATACAATGTTTGGGTAAACTATTTAAAACTATGTAAAATTATTTAAAAAATACATTGGGCTTCATTCATGAAAGTAGCACAGATTTGAGTAAATGGCTCATAAAATCTTAAATTATTGCATTGAATGTAACGGTTTGCATACAATTAGTTGATTTACTGAATTTATTCTTCTTGAGTTTCATAAATGGTTTTCCGAAACACAAACAGACTGAATTTCTGTAAATCGTTTCTAAAAACTTTGTGTAAATTGTTGCATTGAAAGTGATACTTTACTGGGTTTTATGACTGATTTGATCAAGTTTCATATATGTGCATGAGAAACCAGAGCAGATGGGATTCGTGTAAACTGTTCATTAAAACATTCTTGCACAAATTGTTGCATTGTACCAATTTACGCAAGAATAGTTTTATGACTGATTCATGAAACAAAAGTGGAACAAATTTATGTAAAATGTTTGTACAAATGTAAAATGTTTGTAAATTGCATCGAATGTGACAGATTCCTAAGAATGTTATGAATGACTTACAGAATTTGTTCTGCTTCTTTCATAAATGAGGCTCAGAAACATGAACATATTTTTTTTATAACAAGAAATTGTAAAAATGTTTTTAACGTACATTGTTGTTAAATGCGATCATACTGGAATTTTTTTTTATGACTAATTTCTGTTCTGCTTATGGTAGATGAATGTCAATTACATCTTATTATAAGCAATTTATTATGGACATGATGTGAATGGTCATTAAAAGCTTCTTCTATTTTAATCAGTAACTGCCTTCAGAGTGTCGCTCCCAAGCTCTCACAGCTGTCACATACTAAATGTTTTCCAGAAGAGACATATTGCTAACCATTTACTCAATATTATTACATTTATACAATTATTCCTTTAGTTTATACAAATGTGGCAGATATTAAGGCAGTTAGCTTGTAGAATTCACATCCAAAATTTATGTTGTGATGACAACTTTGGACGCCGAAGTTTTAACCGGCATAAATCTCCCTCAATATGAAGTGCCAGGATGTGCTGCTAAAACTAAAACCTGGCTTTCACACTAATCACCAAATGGAAAGGCAACAGGGCTAAAAAGAAACACTTCAAAGACAGATGAACTTTCATCTCCACTTATATATTAGTGGTGGGAGCACACTTGTATTTAATAGTGCTAAGGATGAGCGTATCCCTGCTCTGTCATAGACGTTTCTACTGCTCTGGGCTTCTTGGTTCTGTCAGCCAGGGCTAGAATACACAGATTAGTGACTGAATAAGTGGATTATCAGACTTTACAGCAGGCAACCAAAGCGTGGCTCATATTGGACCGCAAAATGACAGTGCGGCGCTATCTATACCTATAGTCATCCTGCCAGGGGATTTTGGGTAAGCTACAAATCCTAAAGCAGTCCAGACTTCTCACTCTAGAGGAGTGTTTGTCGTGTCAATTGGAGCAGGGACAGATGTTTTATTCTTGTTTAACTTTCCGATTGGTGATTAGGCCATGCAATCCAGAAGAATTAGGAAGGAGTTTTAGATTTTATTTTATTTTATGTTATTGTTGGTGATTTGATCATGCAATCCAGAAGCAGGGAGTATTGGACCCTTTTTTTTTTTTTTCGTATATAGCAGGAATGTCATGTTTTTGTAATGCCGCTTCAAATATTCCTCTGGCTATTTTGTAGGGAAAAAAAAAAAAGCGGAAGAGGGAAAAGATCCAGGAACCTGCTTCAGGTAAGACTCCTAAACCCTCCTATCCCTGCTGTTTCATTAGCTTTATGTGACTTAGTTTGTGAATATGGTGGTAAAGTGGTTAATGTTGGGATACCGCATTCTCAATACGCTTTCACACAGTCAATTTCAATCATAAATTATGTTTTTATTGTCAACATGAACATTTATGAATTGAAATCTTTGTTGGTTGCCTGAAAATCCATAAATCTGCGGTCTTACTGTTCTGTATGTTTCTTTAATCTGTAAATTTTGCAACATTATGAACAGTACACCCACCCCACCACTCCATCTTTCCATCTTCTCCTCACAATTAAGTCTTTAGGATTAGTCTGTTTTAAAGTCCACATGCTTCCGTCAATGCTGCTAACTTTTCTATTTGCCCTTTTATAAATGCATTAGTGATGTGTGCTTGTACATTTAACAATTCAATGTATATTTGGCGCAAAGTCTAGGCAATTTAATTTAGAGCTGTGTATGATGGACAAGTTAAAGGAATAGTTCACACAAAAAAGAAAATTGTGGCTTCATTTACACGAACTCACGTTTTTCCAAATGGATATGACTTTTTTTCTTTTAAGGAACATGAAAGGTGAATTTTTGAAGAATGAGTTGCTACTAGGACTGTTAAGCTACTACTCCTTAAATAGTCCATATGACAAATTTGTGAGCGAAACTTTTCAATCATTTAATCCAATTCCCAAGAATCAACCTGAATGATTCGTTCAGAATTTCTCCCATTCTGTTCAGTGAAAGAAAGAAAATCCTAACCATTGGAAATAACATGAGAATGAGTAAATGATGACAATGTTCATTATTGGATGAACTGTTCCTTTAATGAACAATGTTGATGTGTTAAATAGGCCAGCAAACTCTGTTTGTTGGCCCTACATTGACAACTAAGACCAGAGATGGACTTAGGTGTTATTTGGAGGCACATCCTGGTAATTAAAAGCTACGATTTCCTGCAGGTACAGGCCAGAGAATGAAAACGGCGTACATCTGAACAATGGTAAGAGCCTCTTCCATACCTCTGGTCTGATTGAGTCATGATGTGGTAAACTCCCTATTTTATAATGTGGTTCTTAGCAATCAGAAAAAACATGAGACTAATCCTAAAGGCCCACTTTGAGTTCACCAATCAACCATTCACTGTTGTATTGTGAAAGCTGTTGTTTGCTTCGTGCGAGTGTGTGCTAACGTTACGGGGTTTCCTCTTCCGAACACACTGATGAATTGTTGTGACAAATCATTTTTCTTTCCTAACTCTAAGGACTCCATTACATCCCTTTTCCTGTAGACTGATGTGGGGCTTGTGGCAATGGGTGGCGCGTTAGTATTTTCAGAAGACCAGTGCTTTTTATCAAGAACAGTTTGCAAGCATACCATTTGTTTGAAAGATCACAGAACAGCGTAATCTCGACAAAGTCAGCTCAGAACATCAAGTCCACACTATCAGGTTTCTTTCCTCATTCATTTCTTCCATCTTTAATATTTGGCATGCAGCATCAACATACAATCCTGTGGCACACGGCCATGTTGGACTGGGGCTTTTTTTGGTTTTTCGAGAACATTTGGAAACTGGGATGGTATTGAAAGAGTCGACCCAGATGTAAGCTAACTCTTTTAGCATTCACCCATATGGCCCCCATGTGTTATCTAGCCAACCCTGTGAATGAACGAAGCCCTTGCCAACATATTTGGCTTGCGCTGTGCTTTTTAATTTTCTAGCGATTAAACTAGCAACTGGCTGAAAGAAGTTAGTTCTATGAACAAAGAAGAGAATCGTCTCAGGTGAAAGTCTATGAGAAATCTTGATGTTTCATATACATCAAGAACAGTAGTATAAGGAAGGGAAAATATCTATTTTCTCCTGGTCTTAAGTCACCCCACATCCTGTTATTCTGCTTCTTTTTGCCATGAAAGCTGCGCAGATGTGACAAATCTTGTCCTACCCAAAAACCTACAAGACAAAGGTTTGACGGTTGATCAGTTCTCTACCCTGTGGCTCTCGAACACAAATTGGACCGTTTCGCACTCTTTCTTTTTTTTCTGTGGGCTGCGATAGCTTTGAAAACGCAGCTAAAAGGCACTCTATATTCGATCCAATAATTAGTGGTGCCAAGCAAACTGCGAATGGACACCCCAACTGATTCATCGTGGCAGCTTTAAACTAACATGCATAAAACAGAAAATATTGCCACCGCTTGTCAATTTATGCAGATCTGACAAACTGAGAAACATCACATTTGTCTTTTATATTTATTCGCCTTCCAAATTATATAGTGTGCAATTTAATAGTTTTAAACAAAAACAGACTGATAATATTTTGGTAATGGATAGGATCATAATAACATACAATAGTGAAAAAAATCCAGCATTTCTAGTTAAAATATTCAAGTGAAATTTACTTGAAGCAACAGAGCATGATAATATACATAAGACAGAGAATATTGCCACCGCTTGTAAATTTATGCAGATCCGACAGGCTGAGAAACATCAGATTTATTTAATATTTATTCATCTTCCAAATTATCTAAGGTGCACTTAAATATTTTTAAACAAAAAAGAGTGATAATATTTTTTGATTATGGATAGGATAGCATACAACAGTGCAAATTAATATCCAGCATTTCCAGGTAAAATATCCAATTTAAAGACCCTAAAATTCACATTAAGTAACAGTTTTGTTTTGTTTTTGTTTTTTGGTGCGTTTTTTAATTACATTTTAAGACAAAATACACATGTATTAAATATACACTACCATTCAAAAGTTTGGGGGGGTCAGTAAGATTTTGATTTTTTTTTTTTTTAAAGACATCTGATATTCACCAAGACTGCATTTATTTGATCAAGCACAAAGTAAAAACATTAATATTGTACAAATATTATTGGAATTTAAAATAACTGTTTTATATATATATATTCTGTTTGAATATATTGAACAATGTAATTTATTCCTGTGATGCAAAGCTGAACATTCAGCATCATTTCTCCAGTTTTCAGTGTCACATGATCCTTCAGAAATCATTATAACATGCGATTTTGTGCTCAAATAACATTTCTTATTATTATCAATGTTAAAAACAGTTGTGCTACTTAATAATTTAGTGGAAACCATGATACATATTTGACAGACATTTATTATGTAATATGTAAGGCATTTGAAGATTGCTCCTATTGGTTTTGATATGGTAAATGGGGGATTTCTCATGGAATATTTGAGGTAATTCCATGGGTGTTATAATTCTATTTTAGATATGAAGGACAGGTTACGTCTTATTTTTACATGCCTTATGACACACAATCCATGAAATAAAAATGTGCATGGGAATAATTTCAGGTTATGGAATTTTCTTCCTCACACATCCCACTTTTCCTGCTCATACAACATTTCCACATCCCCTTCTTGTTCTCAACTGTGTCTGTTTGTCAGATTTAGCTGTGAGAGCTTTTGTCTGACTAACCCTTGTGATTTGCAGACTTTGAGATTGTTATCTGAGCCGAGGCATACATGCCCTCCGGGCTGTTACTTTTTGGCCACTGCATTTTTTTTCATTGGGAACGGGGAAAGCCATGTAACAATGGTGGTCTTTTAATGAGAGCTGGCTCTGAAGATGTAGTCTTAGTCATTCAAGGAAGCCAAGGTTGTGAGTCACCAAAGTCTGGCACATTTCAACTTGCTGCTTTGTTGCCACCTGGACATTGACTCTGTGCCACGCTGACTGTTCTGCAGCGTTTCACTTTTGATTTTTATAGCGACTGGATTCTTTGCCCCAAGTTTGATGTTGTTGGCAGGCCCTATATGAGGTTTACCGTACTATTGGGAGTGGTCGACCGAGGGTTTGAAAGCTTTCAGTGTTCCAGAGGTCGACAATATTGGGGCAGTGTGGGAAACCGTTGGAGGTGCGGGCCGCTTCGGAGTTCATGGCCTGCTCTGTGAAGAAAGTGCTGTTGGACAGCTGTGCCCGAATCGGGTCGTCTTTACCCAGCTCTGTGTCTGTGATGAGTGAGGACAGAAGTCAGATGTCAGCCTTTGATGAAAAAGCATGAGAGAGAGAAACTAAAAGTCCCTTGTGTGGCGATGAGAGCGCCTTGTCTCTTCTTAATGTCCACTCTGCCTCAACCCCATGAATGGCAGAATAACTGATGCCCTTTGTGTCTAAAAACTCTTTTCATTTAGAATAGGCTGGAACTGTGTGCCTTGGGTTGCTTTAACAGGTTTGGATTGAAAATGTTTGGACCTGAACTGGGGTTTGGTAAAAACTTGTACCTAGAAAGAGTCAGGGTTGGGTATAGAATTTGCTTCCATTCAGTGAATGAGTTTAATTTGAATTGGTTTGGCCACACCCAACAGGAAGCTGAAATGAAATTTGAATTCAAATGACAAGAGTACAGAGAATTTACAATAAGAATGTACAATAAGAAATTGGGGAAGTGTTTTTCCATCCTGCTCCTCAAAACTTTCTATTCTACTCGTTTTATTTTCATTTAAAAAATAAAATATTTTTTTTATTCTTTTTTCTATTCTTTTGACTTTTTATTTATTAAAAAAATGACCCTCTTACACTAACGTTCTCTATCCTTTTTCTATTCTATCTACTTGTTTTCTTTTTATTTATTATTTTTAAAAAAACCTTGCCATGTGTACTAACTGAGACTTGTCAAATGAATGCGCTTTTGTTGGTTTTGATTGCTTCTGTTGTACTCATTTGTAAGTCGATTTGGATAAAAGCATCTGCTAAATGACTAAATGTAATGTAAATGTAAAACTTAATTTATTAAATCTGATATATAAAACATATTTTATAGGTGGCATTTCCATGTCATGTCTGTCTGTAAGGTCAATAAATCTATCTATCTATCTCTCTATCTCTCTCTCTATCTCTCCTTTCTAGTAAATAAAATAAATGTTATGAAATTTTTGATTTCAGTTAATGTTTATTCTTCCTCATTCAAATTGGAATTGCAATTTTTGCATCTTATTTGCTACCAATTTTCATGGACTGAATTGGAATTTAAAAGGCATTCTCAATTAAATTCTGCATGACTCTAAACCCTGGAAAAGAGTATGAGTCACTTATGATAAACCAGTTAATATTACTGAGGGCAGCGGAAACCCAGAGGTTTCCTTCCATATACCGCTGCCAAGAGACTCCACAGTGCTATAAAAAGAGTCTGGGAGTTTTTGCCGGTATGTAGGTGCAAGGAACAAACTTGCAGAAACGGTTGGATTTAATATGCAAATCACAATTGCCCCCATCAGATCTTTCATTTAGATGTTTTGGTTTGACGATCTAAGCAGCCGAGGAATCGGTTCACTATGTGGCGTCTACTACGTTTCCTCTCCTCTCTTTCTAGCTCTTTCACGCCCCAGCCGTCGTCTGCACTTTGCTGGAGTTCCTCTCCTAGGGAGTAAATCTGGCTCCCATTGTGAAAGCAGGCGAAACCCCCTCTCCTCCCTCCCTCCCGCTGCTGACTGCGAGCGGTGGCGAGGCCTTTGAAGCAGTCATTGTGCTGCTCTTTGATAGTGCCGCCCTGGCTTGCAGCTCAGGCTTTGCAGGAGCACGTCGTTCCCGGGCTCTCATCCCAGCGCTCCTCAGATGTGGGCAGACCCCACTCACAGCCTCCGCTGGAATACCAGCCTTCGCCCTTCTCGTGTCCCCTGCCCTCACCTGAAGTTTTTTTTGTTGTTTCGAGGGTGAACATTGTTTCCGCAGCCATTTTAGAAAGCGGAAGGGAGATTTCAGGAGAAAAGACCCAACTATGGTTGGTTTGCAGTTCTACAGACGCAATTGTGTAGGAGTTTTTTCCCTCTTTAATGTTACTGTCTCTGGGCCAAAGGAAGTGCTGACTGAACGAAGTGGTTTGTTTAAATCAGATTTTTCACCCAGGTGCTGTTTTTATTACTCAGGCCGGGGTTTTTTGAACCCATCCTCCTCCTAGCAGATCATTGGTTATAGCGCCTGTTGAATTTTTATGGACTCCTTGAAGGACGCTGCCAAACCCGACGTGAAGCCAAGTGCTACAACACAAGGTCACTGGTCCAAAGTCAGTTTGGTGTGAAAGTGGACCTTTTCAGCTGACTAGGCTTAACGTAACCCAGATTTGGGCTCTTCGTCTGTACTCTCATTCCCGGCCAATGTTTTAATCGTAAAGCTTTGAATCTTCTCCAGTTCCTCACATACAGCTAAGTGTCTGTAGAAATATATATAATCTTAATGTTAAAGCATATAATGATATTCTAGGAAATTGTGTGCTTCTAATATTATAGCAACAGTTTTGCTTTTCAAGTGAAAACATCTAGAAATGTTGTGCTGGAAAGTTAGTCAAAAATGACCAAACACACATATACATATACATATACATATTAGGGCTGTCAATCGATTAAAAAATGTAATCGCATGATTGTCATGAGTTAACTCGCGATTAATCACACATTTTTATTTGTTCTAAATGTACCTTAAATTAATACTTTTCAAATTTGTAATACTCTAATCAACATGGGCATGGACAAATATGGATGCTTTATGCAAATGTACACTATATTGCCAAAAGTACATGGTCGCCCCCTTCTAGTGAACAGGTTTGACTACTAATTTCTATGAGTACAAATCTTAATGTTAAAGCATATAATGATATTCTAGGAAATTGTGTGCTTCTAATATTATAGCAACAGTTTGGACAGGACTCTTTTCTATTCTAACATGACAATGCCTCTGTGTATAAGACAAGGTTCAAAAAGAAAATGATTGATTCAGTCAGTGTGGAAGAACTTGACTGGTCTGCATAAAACCAAGTCCTAATCCCAGTTTAACACCTCTGGTGTGACTGTAAATGCAGACCTTGAGCCAAAAACTCATCACCAAACACCAATGACTTGTACATATGGGTTCAGTCATTTTAGACACTTCCAAAACTGTTGCAACAGAGATGGAAATACAATTTTTAAATACATGAATTATGTTCCCATCGTTGTTGCCACAGATTTGGAAGTGCATTTTTCTGTTCTAAAGAAGGGGGTGTCCCAATACTTTTGTCTATATAGTGTATGTACAAGTCATTGGTGTTTGGTGATGAGTTTTTGGCTCAAGGTCTGCATTTACAGTCACACCAGAGGTGTTAAACTGGGATTAGGACTTGGTTTTATGCAGACCAGTCAAGTTCTTCCACACTGACTGAATCAATCATTTTCTTTTTGAACCTTGTCTTATACACAGAGGCATTGTCATGTTAGAATAGAAAAGGGTCCTGTCCAAACTGTTTTGAATTTTTTATAGAGGATTTATTTTACATCACAAATAAAAATAAAAGCAAATTTTAAAAAGTGTAGTTAAAAACTTAATAAAAGTTAAGACTTATTTTGATAGATTTCATCTTTTATATACATATACATATATACACACACACACACACACATATATATAATTTTTTACTTAAAGTTTTTCTGCACTGCAAAAAAAAAAAAGTTAAAAAAGTTTTTAACACTCTTCTCAGTCTTTTCCCCCATATTGTAGCTTGTTTATGCGTTTTAACTAGTTTTACGCTTAAAAAAAAAAGAGGGAAAAAAAAGAAAGTGAAATATTTTATATATTATGCTGTGTTTCTTCTTGAGTTAAGTTATTTCCAGGATTTTTAGATATTTTAATTGGAAATTAGCCAGGAAATACTCAAGATTCAGTAAGAACGATTTTTTTTTTCTTTGTATTTTCCATCTTTTACACATTTTTGAAAGCAACTTCGCAACTGTGAAGGTCTCTGCACACTGAGTCCAAAATTTTCATCCGAAATGTTCGCACGTTAAAAAATAAATACGACCTCACGTTGTGTCAATCACGTTTGCACACTGCCTCCGAAACTTTCATCCGTCAAAAAAAATTTCGGATCAGGTTCGATTTTCTGCGTTTTCACATCCGTTGCATGCATTTTGATAGAAAAGGATGGAGAATATGAAAAAACTGGAAAAACGCATGCGAAAATTTCGGACTCAGTGTGCAATGGCCTTGAGTGTTGCCACCTAGTGAACCCACCAATTCCTGCACATACATGTGGTTTTGAGCTGCGAACAGACCGCTCAGATCCTGCTGATAACAAAATTTACTGGCATACATAAAACCGAGGCACACTTTCTCCAGTTCTTCAGGACAATATTTTTCTTCCTCTCAGAGCACTTCGAGCCACCTTCTCTGGTTTTTGGGGAAAGGGAAGGGTTAGACCGAAGGAAGGAGGTGTGTCGGTCCCAGCTGCAGGCTTTTTGATTTGCCTCAGGAGGTGAACGGGCCAATTGAGTGACACAGGGCCATGCCTGTTATCTTAACCTCCCACACTTCAAAGCGCAGCCTCGCTACCGCCGAGCCGAAGAGAAGCACTGAGAGCGGCTGGCCCTCGAATACAGAGGAGCGTTTCATTTCCTGCGAGCTGGGCCTCGGCATTCCACAGCGCAAATGGGAAGTAGCTCTTGAATCCCTGCGTTTGTATGGGAGCGGACTGTAAAGCGTGGCCCGACGGCACCGTCCTAACCTCTCCAAACACCCCGACGCGCCCCCTCCCCTTCCAACAGGAGGCTGGCGGGGAAAGGCAGGAAAGCATGCCAGCGTTTTTCATCTGCAGCCGGGAAGGAAAACGCTCTCCAGGAAGGGGGCGCAGGGCACAGGGAAGCTTTGAGTTCATAGGATAAAAAGGCTGGGCAGGGGAGGTAAATAAAAGCGCGGTGGCTCTCTTTCTCGCTCCTGGTTCGGCACCAGGGTCAGCGCTCCCTGGAAAAGTAGTTGCCTTTCATCCACATGTGGTAAAGCCGTCCACACGGGTGTATGAGTGTATTTATGTGTGAAAGTGGTCCAGGGTGGAGTTGTGGAGCAAAACTGACATGTCGCAGAAAAAGGTTGCGTTCGACCTCCGCTCCAGGGAGGAGCCCGCTACTAGTCTTGCATTTTATCCACTCTCTCTCTCTCTCTCTCTCTCTCTCTCAAGCTCTCTATCCATCAGAGGTTTGCTTCTGTATTCCTGCTTCTCACTTTGATCAGGAATTCCATTTGATGCACTTCTGAAATAGCCCCATACAGCTTGTCGACCAAAATAGAGTCTGTTACATTTAATATTTCACATCTCAAAAGGGATTCAGATTGGACAAACAGATTGAGATGGAAAACTTTGGGTTTCTGACAATACGATTCTTGATTAATGTTGGACGTGGGATTCTTTTTCTAGGGACTTTTTGAGTGTGCCAATTTGTTGAAAGCTTGCAATCTGTTTTTGCTCTAAATGTCCATAATGTGCAATACACAAATTACAATGCATGGTACAAAATTATCTAAATTATTTTTTTTTCTGTCATGTTTTCATGCACAAAATATTCTTGAGAGACTGTACAGTTACTATGAATTGAAAAATAATCCCAAAAAAAATTTTCATAGTAAATTACAATTTTCATTTTTGTGTGAATATCCCTTGAAAAACTGTATAATGTAATAATGTAATATAATAATATTTAAAAATTCTCCTTTTAAATGTTGTTAATTATTCCTTATATATGTATGAGTGTATGTGTATAAAGTAGTTTTTTTTTTTTTTATGTTTAATAAAATGTATTATTAAACTTGTCATGTTTTTTTCTCCATTTGTGTTCTACAGGAGGAAAACGGACTTCTTTTTCCTCTTGCAAAGCAAAGACAGCAGCTACAGGCCCCCTTTTAGAGATGGAAGCCTGCTAGATTCCTCAACCTTTCACCCCTCCGTCACTTCTTGACCCCTGCGGAATCTCCAGAGGGTCACGGTCCTTGAATCTGCTCCGCGGCTGCAGGCGCTGCTGTAGAGACGTTGAACTGAGAACAGACAATCACCAACACAGGCCCTCACGCAGACCCGTGAATACTCGTTTGAGCGTTCCTTTTTGTTTTCTGTCCTTAATTCACTCCCGAAGCCGAAGGCGTTGCACTGATTCTGTTCCTCGACCGTTTGTAAAGCGCACATGGCCACATGTAAACAAACCCACACACGTTCCTACACCTGTTCCTAAGTTATTCTAAGTTATTTGGCACCTCTGTCTTCTGTGTGTTCACTACGTCACTCCCTCATTTTCTTTCGTGCCCTATAAAATGTAGCAACACAGGGGTCCGACACACCTCACGGCGTTCTATGGCAACATTTAAGGGATCACGCATTGCCCTGGAAACAATCTCCATAGGTTGCATTTTGTATTATGACACATTGGTGCAAAAAGGATCAATGTTTTGAATTCTCCTCAACATCTTGGGTTCAAGTTTATTTTGAATGCTTTTTTTTATTATTATTCTTTATTTTCATTTCTCGGTGTATATTTTAAGTGATTTTTTTAATCATTATTTTATATATATATATATATATAATGGTATATGAAAATAAGCTTGGAGACAGGAAAGCCATTTTTCTTCCTGAAGCGTCTTGCAGAAATAACATTTGAAAGTCTTCTTTTTGATAACTATTTGTAACGGATATCAACTTCTCAGTCTTGCGCAGATGTAAAATAATGCTCAATGTGTACTTTTTAAAAAGAGATGTCTGGATGTCACTTTTCTTGGTATTTTTGCAGGCAACATTAGGACAAAGGTGAAAGAGTAGGTACCCAGAGGCCTATATTTTATTGATCTAAATTGACAAATGAAGCAGATATATATCTATATATATTTACCCCAGCACTTGGCAGTCTTTCTTTAATTGCAATGTACCTCTGTCCTCTGTCTCTCTGGTAGGTAATAGAGTGGTCTTTTACCATGTTTATTCCATGCAAACATTTCCACATTTTATTATTTTTAATTGTTCTCTCTTTGCATTTTCAGATGTTTTTTTTACGTTCATTGTCATATTTTGAAGCGTTAACTTGGTGTAGCATTTTGCTTCCAAGTGGTCTCATTCGAACTGTTTCAACGTCTTTTTTATGAAAATAAATAGGCATCTTTGACTGAAAACGATTGCAGTATGTTTATTTTTTACATTATATACACTGAAATGTTTCCTCAGTGTAAGGAAGAGTGCATTTCTACAAAAAGCATTGGAAATGATAGAATATATCCTGTGGATCTTGGAGGAAACTTCAAAAGGCTTATTGAAATAACTGTGCCTCAGTGTGCTTTTTAATATGCATTTGAATATTCATGCGGCCTTAAGTGCATGCTAATAAGGGAAATGATTTGCAATAAAGGTAAAAAGATTAAATGGCCATTCATTTTTCTCCTTACAAATGCTCAAATTTGGGGTCTAAAGATATCTAAAGCATGATTTTGAGTCGCTGAATGCAGTAGACAGCATACACTACTGCTGTATGTAGGATGTTTTCAGTATCAGTAAAGCTCAGAGTTGCTGTCGATGTTTATGGTACCACAGTGCCACCTTACGCGTCAAACACCGCCATCATGTGTTTTCTGGGGAGTTATTGACATTTGGTGTTTGTAATAAGTTCATAACCGAGGCTTAAACATGAAGACGGTCTGATACTGAGGCCAGTTTACGAAGAGCTAAATAATACTTGTAGTTCTTAATAAAATGTCATTTCCTATATGATTCACAATAGTACCGAGTTATTCTTTGTCCTGTTTCGATCCTTCGTCTGTGGCTGTTGTGCTCATGTTTGGCTTTATGTTAGGCTCGTCTCTGTTACAACAGATGTGTAACAATAGGATTTAAGTGCTATAAAGACCAATGTATATGATAGGGCGCCATCTACTGGAAGATGCTGAAATCAAAACACGAGCGTCTCATTGTCATTACACTATTACTCTCATGCAGTTAATAGATTAATCTGATGCATTAACGCCTACAGCATCGGCATACCAAACTATCTGAATAGAAATTAGCAGAAATGATTGAATCTGTCACATGATATTCGTCACATACACGTTTTCATTAACAATTATGCACTCATTCAAGAGCATTTTACAAGGACTAAATGCTTATTGTCTTTCCACTTAAGCATTAAAATAAGGTAAGTATAATTTGACATTATAAATAACTTAATTACCCTACAGACCCACTAGAAAATTAAAACATTATTGATTATAGAATACATTAAAATATTATATTATTAGGATTATAGAATACATTATAGAATATTGCTCAATAACAACAATAATGATCTTAAAGCAATATAAGCATGTGTTTTTAAATTAAATATTAGTTAAAAATTACAAAGAATAATTCATTTTAAATTCATATATACATTTTTTGTATTTATATTATTTTTTTTGTGTGTAGCATTTATCTCAAAGCTCAAATTATTGTTTGATCTCCAACACATTTTGTGAAAATGTGAATATTAAATATATTAATTTAATAGGCCTATACAAATACAACATTAAATTAACTTTCACCCAAGTTAAACTATTTTATAAGTTCAGTTAAATTATTAATTGTCCCTCATATTAAATACATTTTTGCTGTCAAATTGATTAATCCCATCCAAAATAAAAGTTTGTTTACATGTTTGTCTTTAATTTCTAATGCGACCATTTTACACCACAGACTGAACAAACTTAAGCATTGCTTGGTGATTGGTTGAGCTAAATTAGTATTATCTAATTGTGTACTTACATTTAACAGCTGACAGCTATTCAACCTAATTCACAAAGTTATCTGACATTATCAAGATACAGTTATCTGACACAGTTTAACTCTGAGTTCTAGTCATGTTTTATTACCATTTTCTAAACTATAGAGAATAAACTGTGATAATGTGAGAAATGTTAAAGGTGTCAGAGTAAATTTTGGTTTGACTGTATATTATGTATGTTATAAACAAAAACTTTTATTTTGGATGCGATTAATCGGTTTGACAACACTACATTGAATATTAATAATGATTATTTATTTAAAACTGTAACAGCATATGTCGCAATGTTCTGAAACAACAGTGGCTTTCATGTCCAGTTGTTCTATTCGAGCTCATGTCCTCTGTCGTGATGTGTGAAGATGCTCAGACTCCGTGTCATTTCCTGCGGTCTGCTCTCTCTTCCGTGTGATGGCTGTCTGCCAGAAACCCTGAGTGACCGGCGGCCTCAGAACAAACAACAATATGACAAATTAGAAAAATGTTTTTTTGATATGGAAAACCCTGAAGTAGGAAACTCTCCGCTGTTCCCATGAAGTATTCACACGGACAGAATTCCCAGGAAGGCCTCGTCTTCCGGAAAGAGCGAGTTCAAAAGTGAAGTTATTCCGAGAAATGCTCGGAAATCATTTGTTTGAGGACTTCACTTTATTTAGTATATTGTTTAGCACAATTAGACAGTAAATTCTAACGACCATGTGTTTGTGGTCATTGTATTTATGACAATGATTATCAAATCTGCACTGTAAAATTAGAGGTTGTTTTAAATGAAAATCAATAATAGTTTTGAATATTTACATAGTGTCATTGATAAATGATCAATGCACTCACAGCTTTCTAAAAACCTATAAAACGACTGAAGCTGCAACAACTGGAATTACATGCATATAAACATGTGCATTTATATTGGACATTGCAGACAACTGAAAATATATTCATGAATTCTTCAAAAGGCAAAGTTCTGACATATGTCTTACCACAAAATGTGAAGTGAGTCCACAACAAGGGCATCCGGGGACAGAGTTTGTCGTTTTTGCTTATGTAACATGAGAAACTCACGCCATCAGCAAACTATATTTCAGAAGTCTGAATAGCCAGGATTATTGAAAATATCCAAGCTCCGAGAGTTAATATAAAACACAAAGCATTTAAATAAATGATTCGTCGCTCTCTTTTAATTATAGATACAACTTTAAAACGCTAGAAGATTCATGTAAATCATGTGTGCATACAGTGGCCATAAAATGTTGGGATCTTTAATTAAATGTCACTCGCGGTTATATTTTGTTATCTTCTGTAATGACATTTATAAATGTTTAGGTGTGACAAGAGTTCAAAAACTTTCAGGGAAAATCCGTTTCTGTATTTTCATGGAGAACTACTTTTTTTTTTATATATGCCAAAAAAAAACTATTTTGATAGCTTTCTTGACAGGGAACCAAGTCTGAATAAAGGATGAAACAGCGACATCTTGTGGCTGCATGCTATATTATTAAGAGGCAAATAAGCATGATTGAGAGATTTAAAAAAAATCTTACTCAAGGCTTTTTTTAATGCATCATTCTACTTCCTGATAATATCAACTTATGCACATCTGACAATTAATTCAGTACAAAATACATTTTAAATTTTTAATTACCTTTTAATGCCACAGACATTCAGAATTAATGAACGCAAGTTTTTAACCAATCACAGCAAGGCACTAAATGTAGTGGTCAATATTCCTATCTTTCCTATCATTTATGTCCTGATTGCATGAGTTGCAGTATTTCATACAGGACTTCCCTGGCACAAGTGGTGCATCTGATCACTCTCTTAACCTTGATACATTTATAAAATTCACAATCAAGCAGTCTTTTCAGGATGAGTAGCTCAGTCCAGTGCATTTGGCTGACAAGACTTCTGTTGTCTGTTTTAATCTTCTCTTGCGTTACTTGTGTTTGTAGAATCCCTCGCCGGTTTTCTTGCCCAGTTTGCCCTCTGCTACCAGTTTGTTGAGCAGTGGACTGGGGGCAAATAGGGGGTTATCGGGGTCCTTCTCATGCCAACCTACACAAAGCCATAATTAGAAATCAACACATTACTTTTACATCAAAACTTGGTATGCTCAATACAAAACGCTCACCATCAATAATAAACTTGGAAGTGTCCAATCCAACATAGTCCAGGAGCTCAAACGGACCCATAGGATAACCGGCCCCAAGCTTCATGGCCACATCTATGTCTTCCTTTGAACCGTGACCTGCGAAATAAACGAAACAAAATGAAACGAGGAAATCTGAGCCATAATATGTTTGGGTATCCATTCATAAAGCTTGACTGTACCTCTCTCGTGTAGTCGAACAGCCTCGAGCATGTAAGGAACCAGCAGACGATTCACTATAAAACCTGGAGTGTCCTGAGAGGAGAGCAAATGAGGGTTGAGGGATTTGTTCAAATCTCTAACCACAAGTACAAGCAATAGTAATAGTGATTCACTAATAATAGGAACTAGATAAAGTTTGAGGACAAACTTTGATTTTGGCTTGACAAAGCCTTGTCTGAAATTTGAATTTAGTTTTAAAAAGCAGTTCAGAATTCTAGCACATTTTAACATGTTGTTAATATCTTTCTAGCATGATTCAACTCTTCACTAAAATGTTTTAACATTTTGAAAGCATGTTTAACACATTGCTAACACATTAAGCATGTTTCAACATGTTTCTAACATGTTTAAGCACATTGTTAGTATGTTTGAGGATGTTTAACAGATTGCTAGCATGATTAAGCATGTTTTAACATGTTTCTATCAAGTTTAACACATTTCTAGCATGTTGCTAACATGTTTAAGAATATTGCTAGCATGTTTCAAGCCTGCTCAGTACATTGCGTGTTTCTATCACATTTATGTTGCTAGCTTGGCTAGCTATGCTAGTTGTTAAGCTTTGTTTTAGCACATTTTTAGCATGGTAACACCTTGCTAGCATTTTGTAACATATTTCTAGCATGATTAAGCATGTTTTAACACATTGCTAATATGTTTTAGAAGCATGCCATTGCATGTTTCTATCTTGTTTTACTATGCTTGCTAGTTTTCCCTAGTCTAGCTGTTAAGCTTAGCTAATGAAACATACAGATACTGGATAGACAGAGAGACAGATAAAGAGAGATGATAAAGCCAACATAATATACAAGATTACAGAGCACATACTTTGCATGAGACTGGATGCTTCCCTAAAGCTTTGCTGAACTCAAGGAGAGCATCAAATGTCTGTTGGCTTGTTCCTGGAGCTTTAATCACCTGAGATCACACAGTTAGTCAAGTCAGATAGACAATGAAACTACATGTTTAATATATTCATTTCAATGCATGCTGCAATATCTTGAAGAGAAGAGCTTGTGCAGTAAGTGAATCAAACTCAATCCAGACCTCCACCAGCTTCATCATTGGGACGGGGTTGAAAAAATGCAGACCACCAAAGCGATCTAATCTGGCCGTGGAGCTGGCGATGTCTGCGATCGGCAGAGAGGATGTGTTGCTAGTGAAGATAGTGTGTCTGAAGAGAGAGAGCAAACATCAAACCGAGCTTCGCCATTCATGCCATTACTTTTAGTGCATAGTACAAGTATGTAAATTAGGATGCATAAAGTTATAGCTAAATTAAACACTGAATATAAACTCATTTCACAGCTCGTCAGAATACTAGATTCTCTGCATTAAATACTTTTTTACAACCCGAATTCCGAAAATGTTGGGACGTTTTTAAAATTTGAATAAAATGAAAACTAAAACACTTTCAAATCACATGAGCCACTATTTTATTCACAATAGAACATAGAGAACATAAATGTTTAAACTGAGAAATTTTACACTTTTATCCACTAAATGAGCTCATTTCAAATTTGATGCCTGCTACACGTCTCAAAAAAGTTGGCACGGGGGCATCAAAGGGCTGAAAAGCAAGAAATTTTGAAAATGTTCAGCTGGGAGAACATCTAGCAACTAATTAAGTTAATTGACATCAGGTCTGTAACATGATTAGCTATAAAAGGGATGTCTTATTGAGGCAGAGTCTCTCAGAAGTAAAGATGGACAGAGGCTCTCCAATCTGTGAAAGTACGTAAAAAGATTGTGGAATACTTTAAAAACAATGTTCCTTAACCTCAAATTGCAAAGGCTTTGCAAATCTCATCATCTACAGTGCATAACATCATCAAAAGATTCAGAGAAACTGGAGAAATCTCTGTGCGTAAGGGACAAGGCCGAAGACCTCTGTTGGATGCCCGTGGTCTTCGGTCCCTCAGACGACACTGCATCACTCATCGGCATGATTCTGTCATTGACATTACTAAATGGGCCCAGGAATACTTCCAGAAACCACTGTCGGTAAACACAATCCGCCGTGCCATCTGCAGATACCAACTAAAGCTCTATCATGCAAAAAGGAAGCCATATGTGAACATGGTCTAGAAGCCCCGTCGTGTCCTGTGGGCCAAGGCTCATTTAAAATGGACTGTTTCAAAGTGGAAAAGTGTTCTATGGTCAGACGAGTCCAAATTTGGGAAGAAGAGGAGATGCTTCACCATGGTAAACATGCCCCCGTCCCAACTATTTAGAGACCTGTAGCAGGCATCAAATTGGAAATGAGCTCATTTTGAGCATAAAATTGTAAAATTTCTCAGTTTAAACATTTATTATGTTATCCATGTTATATTGTGAATAAAATATTGGCTCGTGTGATTTGAAATTCTTTTAGTTTTCATTTTGTTCAAATTTAAAAGACGTTTCAACATTTCCGGAATTCGGGTTGTATAATGACACTGAACAGCTTAAGTGACTTTTGTCAAATTATTTCCAATGTAGCTGTGCTTTTTCTTTTCATATAATAAAATTATTTCAAATAATGTCTATGTATTTGTTCTTTTAGTAAGTAACTGTGTAATTAATGGGCTGCTTAAATTTTATTTGCTCCATAAATCCATTGAAAAGGCGACTGAGTTTTTGTGCCATCCAGTGGTTAAGAGGAAAATCAAATCGAATGCACCGGTAGCCCCATTGGACCCAATATTTTGTTCTTACGGTTATTTTAACTGAGAAAAGAAAAAGTGTTTTTCTTACTCTGGGGCCGCTTTGTCCAGAGCTCCAAACAGATCTTGTTTGACTTTGAGGTTTTCCACAATAGCCTCCACCACAAGATCAGTGCCCTGAACTACAGACGCAGCATCTGTGTTTATAGAGATGTTCTTCAGGACTTTCTGAACGAAAGCCTCTCCATCCTAGAGAACGTGAGCCACAGTTAATGAGCAACAGAGCATGATTAGACATTAAAGGGGTGGTTGACTGTTTTTTTTCTAGGCTTGATTGTGTTTATGGGGTGCAGTCTAACATGTGTTCATGCTTCGTTTTTTAAAAAACGCATTATTTTTCACATAATTTACCTTTATTCCACACCACTCTGTCCCTTCTCGGACAAACGCCTCGATTTATTTCCTGTTTTTATGAAGCCCCTCCCTCGATGGGCTCAGATTGATTAGCTGGCTCAGTGTGTTGTGATTGGCTAAACCGCCTCTAGTGTACGTCTAAACGTCCCGCCCCTCGCCTCAGCAGCATGTGCTCCGGTTGAATTGTAAACAGTGGTGTTGTCTATATTTATCAGTTTGAGCCCGATTGAGACACTGAGGATATTAGTGAAGAGGATCGTGCAGAACCTGTGCAAGCACGACTCTTAATGGTATGTTTGTTTGTTGTCGTCTCATACTTTTAGATACTCTGTTATTTGTAAATGCTACTGCTTCTGTTAGCTTTTAATAATACGGTTTTATCCTGATTAAAGCTTTAATACAGCACAGCAACCGCATGCACCTCCATGTATAAGGCTTCTCATAGCTGTGTGAAAATAAGTGTATAATTGGAACAGTTGGAGCTGATCTGACGATCTGAATGAGAGAGAGAGAGAGAGTGTGTGTGTGAGAGAGAGAGAGAGAGAGAGAGAGAGAGAGAGAGAGAGAGAGAGAGAGAGAGAGAGAGAGAGAGAGAGTGTGTGAGAGAGAGAGAGAGAGAGAGAGAGTGTGTGAGAGAGAGAGAGAGAGAGAGAGAGAGAGAGATGCAGAGCGTGTGCAGAGCAGGCAACGCGAGGAACAGTATTATGAACCGTTGTTTTAGGACATTGATTTTGAAACTTGTGAATCCATTAGATTCGTTAGAAGACAGAATCGCGATTCATATATGAATAGATTTTTACGTGCACCCCTAGTTTTCTCTGAAGCAGCGCAGCATGGCCTCGCCCCCTTCGTTGCGTAGTCCCTTACCAGCCGTAGGCATTAAACTGCCAGAATTTTAAAAGACGATATCTCCGTTTGCATTGAACTTTCAGCGCTGCAACTTTGCAAATATTGTTTATGCTCAAACAGCAACATTGCACACTAACTAACGTTAAAAAAGTGAAAGCGCAATCAACCACCCCTTTAAATCTTTGTGACCTAGTTGGTGCTGTCAAACTAACCTCAGGTTTTTCTGCAAACTTCTTCTTCGCCACTCTCTTCAGACTAGACTCAATACCCTTTGCAGATTTCTTCAGTATGTCCTCAGATGTGTCCACCAGCACCACTGAATGTCCTGTGGATGCAGCAACCTAAAAAAATAAAGAAATTAAGCCCATGATACCGTTGTTCTAAAGTTGTTGTGATGTAGAAAGCAACTCAGTTCAATGAGAAACACTAGGAAGTGTAATTCAGGGCATAGTTCACCTAATAATAACCATTCAGTCATCATTTACTCAAAGTCCGCACCTCAACCCCATCAAGCAAATTTGGGGGGAGTTGGAAAATAAACTGGACAGATCTATTGTACATTCAAAGGAAAGCCATTGGCTTGAGCTCTCAGGAAATATACTGACACTATGCCAGAGAGATGTGCTGCTGTAATTGCTGCAAACGGTGGACATACCAAATATTAAAGGTAAAAGTGGATAAAAACAGTTCGACTCACTGCATCTGATATTTGTTGTGCTCAGAGCAACTATATTCATGTTTAATGAACATTATGAAATTAAATAATGTTTTGGAAGCAAAAAAAGTCAATATTTTCAGATCTGTCAGGTGTTCTATTAATTTTGGCCACCACTGTACGTTCTTCTGTGGAAAATAAAGGAAGAGGGCCACAAGTAGTATTTAAAATATTTACTTAAAAACAACTGTAATATGCAATATAAACATTATACATATTCAACATGGTATATATAAATGAAAACGATAGGAATGTAATAAACGTGAACGGTATGTGTGCAGGGTAAGTGGGTGAAAGGTCACTCCTTGACAAAGTTACAAGACTGTCGTAACGTGAGGAAAGGTTTGCAACAAACTAGCCAAGATTCATTCACAAATCGTCGTCACCGCAATGCAACTAACATTACATTACACGCGACAGGAAACTATTAAATTGGTCTTCAATAACTGTGTTGATAGCTCTTAGCTTGTAGCCTGGCTTAACAAAACACTAGCTCTTTGCAGAAACATGCAGTCATATTTATTTACTTTATTTTTCATTTTACCTGTGCGATGCCAGCCCCCATCAGCCCGCCTCCGATAATAGTGACATGTTTAATTGCAGCATGTAGAGCAGCAGAGGACGAGAGGCTCCTGATGAACTGGCGCGTGACGAAAGCCATGGCGGCGATCTTGCGAATGAGACACTGCGCGTGCACAAGCTGCTGCTCTGCGCGAGCTCGCGCCTCGAGGACTGGAGGTGGCTGATGTGATCACGTGGTTTCCTCACCTTGCGACGACCTTACAGACAGTAAAGACCTGCTGATATTGTGTTATACCAAATCAAATCATATATTGTCAATGTGTTTATTGTTCTTGGTGGAGAGGTGTGTTTTTGTTATTATTAACAAATGCGTTTTAATGCAAAACTATACTCTAAATGTTAATAACCAATTCTAAGTTACATCTATGTAAAATAAAAATAGACTTAAAATAAAAACAACTTTTTTTCGTTGTTACTGTAATTAATTGTGTAAGATTGGCGTTAATAAAACGTATTTATTATATATAGGCTACATGATAGGCCTAATACATTTTATTCAAATTCAATTATTACAGCCGCAAATATAGATTTTGTTTACATATTTCCTAAACTCAGATGTTAAAATATTAAAATCTTTATAGAAATACAAATTATTTTGTTTAAAACTGATTATGAATTTTCATAAATGACCACTATACCCACAATTATAGCAGTGTTTTGTCCACAACAAACAGCAAACGTTCATCAGTAGTGTATTGATTAGGGTAAAAAATAAGTGATTAGTGTAAAATGAGTGTAGTTGTTTACGAAGGAAATAACTAAGAAGTCAGTGATACACGATGTGTGAAGAAAGCAAAGACAAATCAAGGTAAATATTGCTTTCCAGCAGGATATTTTATTGTACATCATTTCCAGTCAAGCAGTATTTTTGTCAAATAATACAAAAAGTGTGAAAATAGCATGTGTATTGGACATGAAATCCTAGCTATGAAATTAGCCTTAGCAAGACTGGCCATTTTAATCCAAAAATATTTCAATTTTAATTTCCACCACAAAATGACATCAAACATGATACATAATACATTGTTAGTAGACAAACTGAAATTAGCGAGTGTTGTTTTAAGAGAGCTTTTTATCCCAGTATTTCATAGGATCTCATTTCAGGTCAATTGTTGAACACCCATTCATGTTTTTATGATAGCATTTGAAAGATTTTTCTGCAATAATTCTTAATAAATGTATAATAATAATAATAATAACAGTCTCATAGTACAGTACAGTACAGTACAGTAAGTAATCATTTTGAGAGAAAAACATTTCAGTCATCGGATTACGAAATGAACATTTTAAAATAAATGTAATAATAAAACTAAAATATGCTGATATAATACTTAGCCATACAGTATGTTCTTATTTATTGAAATTGTTCAGGAACATTTCACATAAAATAATCTCAAAACCTAAAAAAAAAACAATTAGGTTTTATTGGATTATGAAATGAATATTTTAAAATAAATGTATTTAAAACTGAAATATGCTAATAGAATACTTAGGTACTGTATGTATTCTTATTTCTTGAAATTGTTCAGAAACATATTACATAAAATAATCTCAGACCTTTTGCTTGATCATGCAACCACAAAGGCCCTTACTTCATTTATGGTCCAAATGACAATTCTTCTTAATGGACAACCCGTGCAATTTGCGTCCCAGTGAAGATTGTTTGAGAAATGCCTCTGTTCAGCGTGCTTTCACACAGACAGTAAAAGGGCATGGAGCCAGAGTCAGGCCAAAGCGTCCGTGCATGGATGGAGCAGATTTATCCTCAGGAAACCTGAAAGTGAAGGCCTGCATCAGGCTGGTAAACATCAGAAACAGCTCCATCTTAGCCAGCTGCTCTCCCATGCACACCCTGCGACCTGCCGGATATACAAAACATCATTTAAACAAAGTTCTCATTGCAAGAGTAGTTATTAACATAAAACATAAACATGTTAAATTGCTGGTTTCCAGGCTACATGATTACAAACATACCTATTCCAAATGGAATAAAGCACTCTTTCCTGAGAAGTTTTCCCTGTTCATCCAGAAATCTGCCTGGATTGAAGTCATCAGGATTTTCCCACACGGTGGGATCCCTGTGTACTGACCAGAGGTTTGGGATGAGAACTGTTCCTTTAGGAATAGTGTATCCTCGGAACTCTAGGAAGAGACAAATGTAGCGGAAATATTCAGTTGTTTGTGCTTTTTAACGTGTCCTCTGAAAGTATTTGGACAGTCATAATATTTGTACACCCTTTGGAATTAATATAAAAAATACAGATTCAGGTTAAAGTCTGACTGTTATCTACACTGTAGTGCCAATATGTGGATTATGGTAAAGTTCAAATTGACCTGGTTCAGTTTTATTCATTAATAATTTACTTTAGACAAACATTTAAAATAACAAAAAAAAAAAAAAATCAAATACATTCATTTGGGCACAGTATATAAAATATATTCTCAGGTAAATAAAAACTTGGATAAAAAATGATTCAGGTCACAAAAAAAGAAAAAGAAAATCTACATGCATGTATAAAATGTATATTTATAGTACTGTATTTATATTATATATATTTATTATAAGAACAGTATATCAGACTAGAGCAGAATAAAATAATTTAGAATTGAACAGAATAGAAAAGCAAAAGAGACTGACACAGAAAAGAATAGAACATAATAAAACGGGACAGAATAGAACAGTAGAAGAGCTGACAGAATAGAAAAGAATAAAGGCATAATAGAATAGAATAAAACAGTACTGACTGGAAAGATTACATGTATATAAAATATATTTATAGTATATTTCTATATATTATTTAATTTTGTATCTTTATATTTTTATAATATATTTATATAGATTTTTACTTATACAAAAAATAAAGCATATTTTTAGGAACGATATTGTTTGTACATTGTAACATTATTCTCATTATTTTAAGCATACCTTCACTATTGTAATGCAACCAGACATTTTACTTTTGAGTGTGTTTTTTAATTAAAAATGTTATATATATATATATGATTATAAAATTAAAAGTACAACTATATGAATTTGTGAATGTAGCACAGCTAATAAGTTTTAAGATACTAAATAGGCATGAGGTAAACATACATCAGACAGCAAATCTGCTTCTGTATTTTGTCTGTCAAATGCCAAACCTCACCTGTGGTTTCCGAGGCCATGTGGGGTATAGACAGAGGAACCACTACAGTCATCCTCTGCACCTCCATAATGGTGGCTTCTGTGTACGGCAAACTGCCCTTATCAGTCAGAGATGGGACTCTCTCAGATCCCACCACCGCATCAATCTCCTGCTGAACCTTCTCTGAGGGGTCATCAAACAAAAATATCATATATAACCAGAAACCAAACCTACAGACATTTGTAAATTACACTTTACAGCGCTGGTGCACATACCTTGCACATCAGGATACAAGGACATATAGAGAATACTCCACAGCACGCTGTTTGTGGTAGTATCGGTGCCTGCAATAAAGAGGTCTCCAATGATGTAGAAGAGATCGTCCTCTGAGAACAAGCTCTCTTCTGAATTATCACCCTTTTGCTGGGCCAGCATCTCCACCAGATACATGTCTATGAAATCCCTGGGATTCTCCGGATCCAGCGTGGCCCTGTGCCTCACGATGATCTTCTTCAGGAAGGCCGTGATGTCGATTTCTGCACGCCGCAGCTCTTTGAAAACGCCGCAGGGCAGGTAGTAGAGCCAGGGAAAGACATTGATCAGCAAAATGGATGTGCTGACGCTAATCTCCAGCCCGTGAGACATGAGATCCAGCATGGTGCAGAACTCCTGGTCCTGGTGATGGAAACGCTGACCCAGAGTCATGGAGGAGATGACGTTGGAGACAGCATTGCTGATGAGGGGAGTCAGATCGATACCAGAAGGCCCTGCTTTTTTGATGAGGCTCTGCAGTTCTGTTTTAATCATGGTCAGACCTTCATGGATGCATGGCTCCAGACTCAGCTTGCCAAAGCCAAAGCTGCGCAGAGTGCTGTGACAGAACTTACGGTTTGTGCGCCACAGCGGGCCATACGGTGCAAACACAATCCCTGTGAACAACATTTGGTTCAAACATACAAAGCTTCATATTTAGATTTTCAAATGTTCAAATCTAACTTTTTAAAAGAAAATTTATGACAACTTAAAAACAATTGTAAAATAAATAAATACATTTATTTTAGCATTATTTTATGAGCCCCAATTATCAATATTTGGAATTATATCAAGTACTTTGCACTTGGACTTCTGAAACCAGGCTCAGACATTCTATTCTTTTTTTTTTATTCTGTTGTGACCTGTTCTGTTTCGTTCAATTCTATTCTGCAGCATTATAATATATTGCACTATATTATTCTATTCTGCTCCAGTCTATTCTACTGTTCTATTCTATTCTTTTGTTCTATTCTATTCCATATCTCTCTACTACTGTTCTATTCTGTTCAATTCTATTCTATTCTGCTTCAGTCTAACATACTCTTTCATACTTTTCTGCATCAGTCTTTGACAGTTTTATTCTCTTCAATTCTAAATTATTCTATTCTTCTCCAGTCTGTTATACTGTGTTCTAATGTATTCCATTCTGCTCTGTTTTATGATGTTCTGTTCTATTCTGCATCAATATCTTTTGCTGTTATATTCTGTTCAATTCTAAGTTATTCTGTTCCATTCTGCTCCAGTCTATTTTACTATGTTTTAGTCTATTCTTTTCCATTCTTTGTTTTATTTTGTTGTAGTCTATTCTGAGTCAGTCTCTTCTACTTTTCTATTCGGTTCTATTCTAAATTATTCTGTTTTCTATTCTATTCTATATTCTATTTTATAGTCTACTTTCTATTCTGTTGTTTTCTGTTCTATTCTAGTCTATTATACCCTGTTCTATTCTGCCATGTTTTATATTGTTATATTCTAAATAATTCAATTCTATTCTGCCCCAGTCTGTTTTTCTAGGTTCTTGTCTATTCTTTTCCATTCTGCTTTGTTTTATTTAGTTATATTCTATTCTAATGAGTCAGTGTCTTCTACTGTTCTATTCTGTTCAGTCTATTATACTCGGTTCTATTCTGCCCTGATTCGTTGTTCTATTCTATTCTATTCTGTGTCAATGTCTTCTATTGTTCTATTCTGTTCAGTCTATTATACTCGGATCTATTCTGCTCTGATTCGTTGTTCTATTCTATTCTATTCTGTGTCAATGTCTTCTATTGTTCTATTCTGTTCAGTCTATTATACTCGGATCTATTCTGCTTTATTCTGCCCTGATTCGTTGTTCTATTCTTTTCTATTCTATTCTATTCTATTCTATTCTGTGTCAATGTCTTCTATTGTTCTATTCTGTTCAGTCTATTATACTCGGATCTATTCTGCTTTATTCTGCCCTGATTCGTTGTTCTATTCTATTCTATTCTGTGTCAATGTCTTCTATTCTGTTCAATACCGTCTTTTTTCTGTTCTGTACTTTTCTGCTCCAGTCTATTCTATTATCATGGCAGCAATCATTAACTACGACTGCTTATCTTACCTTTCCTCTTGGTGATAATCGTTACGAGCGGTATATGCGGTCTGTCAGAGAAGACCTCCGGATGGTTTAACATCGCGTCCCGGACAGTGTCATATCCTGTCAGCACGACCATGAGCTGAGGCCCAACAAAAATGCTGAATATGTTCCCATAGAGTTTGGACATCTCCGTGAGTCCAGCCTGAGGTGACAGCGGATTCGAGACCAACTCTTTGCGATTCTTTGCAAGTCGTCTTAAAATAAACGAAGGCACAAGGAAACCGCCGAAGTTTCCCACGATGGGCCACGGCTTTGGACCCGGAGGGATGTTGGCGTACGTCTGATGCCACGCATACTGTTGCCGCACACAGAAAACAAGCACAAATGCTATCAAACCCACAATGTTTGCAGGCGAGAACACATACTGCCACAGCAAAGACAGGGAAGCGTCCATGACTCGCGCACTCATCAAATCCACTGACGCACAGTTCCTCCTGATCAATACTATCTGCTGATCAAACACATGTTCTTCCTGTGTTGTTGGAGCTGCAGCATGGGTAGTGTGTTTTTGTATTTTTCATTGGCTGAGAGGAGCACGCTGAGAGTTGATTGGTGAATCAACCGATGACGAAAACAAATGGGTGGGGTCAACTGATCCAATAGGAGACGGACACAGAAGCGTTTATAGGGTTATTTCAGTTATCTGTAACCCATCAGTTTATAACAGTGCCATTTTAATATCATTGACATTGAGGTACTATTATAGGTATTAGTAATATTTAATATTAATTTTAAAGTGCATTTTGCATATACACTAAAACTGAAATAAAAATTAATCTCTCTCTCTCTCTATATATATAGATAGCTAGCTATCTATATATAGAGAGATAGATTTCTATTTCAGTTTGTTATTTTAGTACAGTAAGTTAAACAAAATGCCATTTCTAGTAATTATTTTTTTAATGGTTTGAATTTAGTTTCTATAACTAACTATAATAACCCTTTATGTATTTATACATTTATAACAAAATATTTCTAATTTATAACTTAAGTATCAGATTTATAAATTGAATGCAGTTTAACAATTATGTAATAATAATAATAATCTTAAATAGTCAAATAGATATTGTGACAGTTTGAGCACATCTTCAGTGTTATGCATTCATTTTCTTTTTTTTAAATTGGCAATCACATAAACATTTTTGATAGGCCTAACGAAGTGTTTATAAATTTCATGCAACAAGAGGTACACTAGGTGCTAATGTAAACCATTTATTTCCATAAAATGTCATTATATTTTCAAAACACAGAAAATAAACTGAAATAACAATAACTGACATGAATCATTAGAAAAAGAATGCATGCATTTCTAATATAAAAGTGTATAAAATTAATGAAACCCTGTTAAAACAACACTTTTTATGACAAACATGTTTTAGATGACAATTTAATAAACAGACAAGGGAAAATATGACTAAGAAGCATGCACAAACTGATAGATCTGTTCTGACAGAAAGTGAGAGATTTTCCAAAAATCCATCATTTTCCAAACATAACACTTTCAGCTGGCCCTTCAAGTACTTACAAAAGTGTTTATTTAAATGGCCACATTGACTGAATATAAATTAATGTAAAAATATCAACAATGACTTGTCAAATAATATTGAGTTTGAACTGTTTAGCACAATGTTATTAGAGATCTAATTAGCAACAATAGCCAAACAGTCTTTGTTCTTTGGTATGGTGTAAACACTGAGACAGCCACAAGCGAAACACAAAACATTTCCACATGTTGGATGAGTTCACGACGTCACTCCTCCCGGCCGCTCTGCACCATGGAATATTTCTTACAGGGGTTCTTCAGACAGGCAGGCGGCCATGTGATTGGCCAGCAGAAAGAACAGGGCACTTGGGTCTGGATATTCCTCTCGAAGAAGTTAAACACAGGGTTCCACCAGGTGTGAGTGAGGTAGTTGTTCGGAGAACACTTTAAAGTCTGGTGAAAACAGGATTATATGAATTAATATCATAGTAAGGATAAATTCAAATAATCACAAAAACAGAACATTGTTATGCATGGTCAGATGACTGACTACGTCTGGTTTTCTGAAAACAGAAGTGGTGATGCACATGATATGAATGCACTATAGTTGCAAGACAAAAAGCAGTTCTGGGAAATTTGGTTAGTTGCATTGTGATGGCATTTTAGATCCAAAGCAACTTACATTGGACACAGACATGATTGTGGTTGAGATCTCTCCTGTCAGGGATCGAACCTGTTGACATTTGCATCACCAGTCCTAAGTCTCAACCTCTCACTGCATTTCATTTTTTTTTATTATTATTAATTTGTGGATGCTTTTTAGCCACCATAAATATCCTTTCTGAGATATGACAGTTCTAATATCATTGGCTACTTTGCTTGTAACAGTATAAAGAAACATGATGTGTTTTGACAGTTTGAAAGATTTTTTTCCTGTTTAAAATATCTAGATTGGCTTAAATCGAATGTGCAGCACTTTACCATCATCAGGGAGTCATTTCTCAAAAGCTCGGCCTAATGGATTTGGATATTCTCAGTGTACTCTGAGTCTTGTAAACACTCTCGGTAAAAGGCTTAGTGCTGTTTTGGTGCCTTGAGTTTAATGACATCCTGAATCTAAATCACAAATTGAGCTGAGAGCTTCCCTTGATTTCAGATGTGTGTATTTGTAGCTGTTTACATGAGGCTGGAGGTCAAAAAGATCAACAATATGCAAAATGAAAATATATCAAAATATGTAAACAAGAATGCATTTTAACATAAAAATGACACATTTAGACCCCATGACGTGTCGTTTTAGTGACTTTTAGCTTATGTTTCACAGCTTTGAGTAATCATTCGAAAGTTTGGGTCAGTAAGATTTTTTAATATTTTTATTTAGCAATGATGCATTAATTAAAAGTGGCAATAAAGACATTTATAATGTTACAAATGTTTTCTACTTCAAATAAATGCTTTTTAACTTTCTATTCATCAAAGAATCCTGAAAAAAGTACCATGGTTTCCACAAAATGATGAGTGATGTCAAATGATTAATCGCAATTAATCGCATACAAAATAAAAGTTTTTATTTGCATAATATATTTGTTTGTTCTGTGTATATTTATTATGTATATTTAAATACACACACATACAGTATATATTTTGAAAATATGTACTTGTATTTACATGTCTATATTTATATTCATATAATTTATATTATAAATAAATATATTTAATATATAAATATAACATATTTTTCTGAAATATATACATGCATGTGTGTGTATTTATATATACATAATAAAAATACAAAGTACACATATATATTATGTAAACAAAAACGTTTATTTTGGATGCGATTAATTGCGATTAATCATTTGACAGCACTAATAATAATAAATGTTTCTCGAGCAGCAAATCTGAATATTAGAATGATTTCTAAATGATCATGTGAGACTGAAGACTGGAGTAATGATGCTGAAAATTCAGCTTTGCATCACATGAATAAACTACATTTAAAAATACACTAGAATAGAAAACTGGTATTCTAAATTATTATAATATTTCACATTATTACTATTTTACTGTATTTTAGATCAAATAAATGCAGCCTTGGTGTACATAAAATACTTTGTTCAACAATATTAATAACATAAAACAAAAAACTTTAAGAGTACACTCCTATAAGTTATGTATTCCTATCAGTGAAAATGAGCAAAACAAATTTACATTATCTGATGCTAATATTAATCTCTTTGATATTGTTCTGATGATATATGATGTAGCTATTGCTCATTTTTTGCAGCTTTTTTCAGTATTGTGAAAATACCGTATACTGTGATAAAAGCTTAAGCAATAATCGCAATATGAAAATTTGATACTGTCATATGCCTTATATGTGATGTGTTAATTGGAAATACACAGGAAGAACACCGAAATCCTTATTTAAAGGGATAGTTAACCAAAGAAGGAAGAATGTGTCGTGGTGCTCTTGTGAATGCACATCGAAAACTGACATGGAAGAGAATACATTTTTGAATAAAGTCATTATTTTTGTCTTATTTGCACACAAAAAGTATTCTCGTAGCTTCATAAAATTAAGGTTGAACCACTGATGTCACATGGAATATTTTTATGATGTCCTTACTACCTTACTGGGCCTTGAACGTGTCAGTTGCGTTGCGTTCTATGCAGGGTCAGAAAGCTCTCGGATTTCATCAAAAATATCTTAATTTGTGTTCAGAAGATGAACGAAGGTCTTACTGGTTTGGAACAACATGAGGGTGAGTAATTAATGACAGAAATGTCATTTTTGGGTGAACTATCCCTTTAAAGCGGTCATGATATGAGAAACCAAATGTCCCTTGATCTTGATCAAAGCCTTATTTGAGCATTTCTATGATTTCATATTACTGATATATGTACCTGCAGATTAGCCATAGTGTGATACCAGTAGAACAGTCGGGTGGTGATGAAATACGCCACCACCACGTCCACACTGTAGTGCTCATGGGCCACCAGGATACACACGACACCCACAGCAGCCGTTAACCAACACAGAAGATGGTACCACCAGAAAGAACGAGGAGAATCTAGAGCGAAACAAAGAATCAGTTGTGAATCATAATGGGTTGCTGTGTGAACATGCAAAACAAACAGTCAGAAAGTGCCTCAATGTCTTCTGAATGGCTAAAAACAGAATCTAAAATTGCTTACAGTGACCTCAAGTCTGTAATTAGCAGACAGTCATTTTATTTGTATCTCAAAAAAAAAGTCTGCCATCTGAGAAAGTGACATACACTCCTTGAGGAAGAGGTACGTGAGCGTGAGAATGACAGTGTGGCCGCTGTACAGGAAGTCGCCACACAACAGATGAGATCCGGTGATTGATAATCCACCACCAGAGAGCAACTGCAGAACACGCTGCAGCTTTGCCTGGGAATCTCCGTGGAGCTGAATGAGAGATGCAGGAAAGAAGATATGAGTGAGGATATTGAATGTTGAAAGATGAGTAGTTGGTCACATGAATCGTGCATCGAAATATCATTCCATAAACTGATATTGTAAAGGCTTGTAAAAGCTGCAATATTTGTCTTGAGGATGGCAGAGGATATTACAGATTTAAAAGCCAAATGCTTTTGCTTATTTGACATTATCTGGGTATAAGATCCTGAGGGGATCATGACAAAGAGGAACAGCTGAAATAATATTTTTTTTACCTTTGGTGCACAGACCATGTGCATGCCAGGCACGGGTAGAGTGGTGACGTACATGGTTACGCATCTATACATGTACAATGTGCCCAAAATGAAGAAATATCGTCTTGCTATAATAGCCCTATATGGAACAGAAAAAGAAAAAAAAGAAAATTGAACAGATGTGGGTTAGGTTGAGAATGCAGAGCCTTACAAAGACTTTTTATAATGCTCTATCCATGAACAGAGAATAACTAGGGTACAAATCACATGTTCTTTGCCATGAGAACTATTAAATATTAGATTTGATAATAATCACACATCTTGTCATCATTTAGTTCAATCTGTTAAACTGATTATTATTTTTGTAAAAGAAAAGTTTTTGTAAAACAAGTAAATAATTCCATTTTCCATTTTGAATGGAAAATGTTGACAATACAACAAGATCTAGCATTCAACCCAGTTACAAAAGTTATAGAAAATGATGGAACAATATTGAATATTTGTAATATTTACATATTTATTTCTAATTTATGGGAAATTTAAGTTTCACATCACCTATATATATATATTTGTGCTGTCAAATTTTGTTTGCATAATATATGTGTAATATATGTGTGTGTTCTGTGTATATTTATTATGTATATATAAATGCACACAGTATATATTTTTCTGAAATATATACATGCATGTGTGTGTATTTATATATATATAATAAATATGCACAGCAAACATACATATATTATGTAAACAAAAAACTTTTATTTTGGATGCGATTAATCGTTTGACAGCACTAATTTATATATATATATATATACACACACACACATAAATATATTATATAAATTTATTTAACAATGCTAAACCTCATATAAGGTAAACAGAACATAAATGACATTTCGTTCGACAAAAATTGATGAACAACATTTTCTGAAGGTTAAGGTCATATTGCAAGTGACCATCCAAATTTGTTCAACTATAATTTTGTACTATTTTTGTGAAACATGCCATACAAGGGCTTGGGTGATATTCATTAGATTGATTTACTCAATGCAATATTATTTTTATAACTGCCCCCAAGCCTATTGCATTCACCCTGCTCTATATCATCTTAAACATAAACCCAGCAAACCATTAAATGTAATCTAACATAGCTGGACAATAGGCTACAATGTCATCAGTATAATGTTGAGTGATGCCTCTTACTTGTATCTGTGAAAGAGCAATTGAATGGACCATATAGACACCAGAACCATTCCATGGACCTCAGTCACTGTAAACGCCCACTGCACGCGGTCTATATAGTCAAAGAACTTATCCGGCAGCGGTGGGCTGTTCTCCTTGGGTGGTACTCTCTCATGAACCACTGTGATCATAACCGTGGTCAAAACCAGGTTCAAAACGGCATAAAACAAAGCGATGAACGTCTTCCACCATTCCGACGGCAATCGGTTGCCCTTTCCTTCAGGTACGGAGATTTTGACATAGTCTCGATGTCTGACCAGGGCTTTCCTCAAGCCGTTCCGCTTCGCTTCTTCAGCAGCGTGGTTGTGGACGGGGCAAGATGTGCCAGGGGACGGCGTCCCATCTGTGTTTGCGGGGTCCTTGTTCCCTTGGTGGTCTGATGATGCCATGAGTACCCTCAACTACCCACTATTGACTGACTTCCTGCCAAGACTCTCTCCTGTAAGGCACTGTAGCTTACTCTCCTCTGCGGTGATAATGAAAGGCCTGTGTTTTCAGCTCTCATATGGTGTGGCTGGAACAGTCTTTTTAAAAAAAGATGGTACATTAAATGAAGTACATTATAGACATATATGAATATTAAAAGTGTTACATCATCTAACATGCACATTAATAATCAATAGAGGCTATTTTCAACCATGAATATGACAGGCCAAACATTTTAAAGCAAAACTGCTATACATAATTGACATGCTTCTTCACATTAAAACAAAAGAGTATGCCAAAGAAATGCACATACTGTATTATGTACTAATTTTACACTTTAAATTAATATTTAACTGATCAAAAGTGACAGTGAAGTAATTTATAATGGAACAAAAAATATATTTAAAAAAAAATGCTGTTCTTTTGAACTCTCTATTCATAAAAGAAAACAAATTGTTTCCACAAAAATATTAAGCAGCACAACTGTTTTCAACATTGATATTAATAAATGTTTCTTGAGCAGCAACTCAGTATATTAGAATGTTTCTGAAGAATCATGTGACTCTGAAGACTGGAGTAATGATGCTGAAAATTCAGCTTTGATCACAGGAATAAATTACATTTTAAAATGTATTTAAATAATAAATAGATAAAACTGTTATAATAAATAGTAATAAACAATAAATAGTAAACTGTTACATTTTAAAGGCCAAATATCTGATATAACACTTTTATAATACTTAATTCAATTTCATGACAGCAATTCAACAGTTTCTGTAAAAAATAACACAATGCACAATATTTATCAAGATTCGCTATGAAAAATTGAATGCATAAAAAATGGCATTCAAAATGTTCAGTATTATTATATGATAAATTAACTGGTTAGCTATTTAGTTTCCCAATTTGTAAAAGCAAGTATGATTTTAATACACTTTATATATTCCTGCAAGTCTGAAGTTTTGGCTAGAAATCTTTCATCTATATATGAAACATCCTCTGACGCTCTTTTATGTGTTCAATGCAATCAAACAAAAGCACAGCATATCATTTAAAAACTAAAGTATCTGACACAAGTGCAAACTGCCATCTAGAGAAAAGCCACATAGGAAAAAAGCATCCATGTTCAGGTCTGAGTCCAGCAGTGACTTCTCAACCCAGAAACAAGAGCATTTCAGGAACAGCCTATTTATCTGAAAGCTTTCTGGTCTGAGAACATCTCTGCTCCATCACACCCAAAGTGCATCTCAATAACCCTCATTACGGCGACATACAATATTTACAAACAGTAAACAGAGCTTCAGGACAGACGCATACAGGAAGAATGATGGATTGTACAAATCACTCAACACGAAGGCATCGATTTCCTCCAAATCAATTTAGGCTGAAATATAATTACATTGAAAATGAGTTCTTATTACAGATCTGCTCCGAATGAACATTGGATTGTACACAACACTGCTTTACTGTATTGCAACAAGAGAAACAATATCATTATCTCTAATAACTTTTTGTACTACTACATTATGTGGATGCAACTAAATTACAGATCAAAACAGACTAAAAGAGTTTTTTCCAAGCAAATCGTTCTCACAAAAAGCTTTAAAGAGTGATTTCTCCAATTCAAAATCACTTGCCTGTTGTGTCCCGCAGCTCTACAAGCAGAATTGAGCTCTATCGGTCCTACACTCCTCCTCTGAAACTTCTCTTCATCCCTCCACGTTCAGAGGGGCATGTTTTCCCAGTCTCCACCCTGCGCTCTAATGGTGATGCTTGTGGTGGAGACCTGGCAGGGGAAAATCTCTTCCACATGCTCCCAGAGACAGTAAATGGATGGCTTGGCTGGCTCCGCTCCATGTGTCCCTTGCCCTGCCTCCGTGCTATTTCCAGCCCTGACTCCTGCCTCCAGACCAAGCCTGTATTTTTCTCCCAGGGAGCAGCGGTGCCCGGTCGCAAACAAATTGGTAATGATATGGTTTCAAGGCCTGTTGAGCTTCCCCCCTCCCATCTCGTGTGGAGGATAAATTCAGCATCAAAGGGAAGGACAGAAAAAACAAAGAGACCCCGCCTCACACTTAAAGAGACGAGAGAGAAAGGCTTTTCTCCTCAATGCTCCGAGTTGATTATATTATCCCTTTCAGGCACACTCATGCACTTGTGTTTTTGAACTTGCATACTTTAGTGAATTTGTAGTATTCCATAAAAAAGCATGTGCTAAATAAATAATGTGAATACACAATTGCATACTACACTAACATACACTTCCTGGAACATTTTGTGGATGTGGATTCAAAACCAATCTTTAGAAATTACCGTTTTAAATTTAACCACTGTAAGAAGTTGCATTTGCTACCTTACGGAGTTATTTCTACCTGTTCTGATGCTTAACAATGTCTTTAGTTGATGTATTTAGTTGATTCAGACTTGAATATAAACATGATGTTGACATGAATTAACAAACTAATTGTCAGTTTTCAAAGCTTCATGACAGGTGAATATAGTGAAATATACCAAAAAGTGAATTTTGAAGGACATTTGAAGCGATTCTCACTATTTGAAAAGTATTTAAATTACTCAAAAACATGTTTTTAAACTTCAAGTCTACTGATATCAACAGGTTTGTGTAGGTTTAAGGTCTGAGTTTAGCAGCATGTCCTCACTGATATAGTGAAACCAACATGTTTGTGTGTGTGTGTGTGTGTGTGTGTGTGTGTGTGAGACATACAGTTATCTTCAGCTGTAAATTATGAACTATACTGTATACACACCCTTTGAAGGTTTTATGGGACGCCTCCTTGGTTGGGCCTAAAAACCACGGTGCCTCACCCGAGTGAATTGATAGCTGTATAGGAGAGATGATGGTTGCAATTTAATGATCTTTATTATTATTATTATTAGCTTTTCAAGTTTAGATGTGTTCACTAAATAGGACTATGAATTCTGAACATTCCAGCAACTGGAAAAATATCTCAGAATATATTCAGAATGATCTAACAGGATTATTCTATAGAGAAATCCCATCACGGGCAACAATTCTTCCAGAATTACAAATTTACCTCACAGTTCAATTGTACTGTTCTCAATACAATCAGCTTCATAAACTGACAGATTAATAACTAAAATAACGTATTAAAGAGGAAACATTACCTTTTTCAGGTTTAGTGGGCATCTCGACATCTGCGAAGTCTGTAGGCCTATTTTATTTATTTATTTATTTTTTGGAAAAAAATCGCGATCTTTTACCTTTATTTAAAGCGAGACTGATTTTAGGAGACCAAAGAAATATGTTCTTTGTCAAAACCCGCATTTGGGTGCAAAAATGGTTTTAATTTTGGACCATTGTAAGATTCATAAAATTAAAACATAATCACGATTCCATACTTCATGGTAGGGTGCGATTTTTGAAAGAGACATACATTCTTTGTACCTAACCTTACCTACGAGTTTATACAGCCTAGTCTTTTCAGTTGTTTATTTAAACGTTTCAGTGACATTATTTATTTACTTATTTTCACCCGTAGCTACTCGCTGCTTCTGCTTGAGGAGGTAACCATAGCAACGGAACGTTAAATACCATGGTGAAAAAATAAGTGTACTGTAGTGACTTTCCTTTGACACCTTTTAGGCCACATCCACACGAATCCAGAGCTAAAAAAAAAAATAGTTGGAGACAAAATATCGATATGGCGATATATCGTCGTCCTTCTCAATACACTGGTCCAAATATCGATGTTTTAATTAATACAATAATGCTCTCTAAATAGATTTTCCTGCTCCCAGCGACTTAAAATCAAGCATACAAAAAATAGTTACAAAATCATTAAAAAACAGACACAACAGTTTATAGTATAATGCTCAATCGTGTGTCGATAATTAAAAATAGTTTTGTGCAGCATAGTTTTTAACATTACTTTGTAAAGTAACTACAAAATGAACAGAAGTCTCGGTTTGCAAAGTTTCCCCTGTAAATAATTTAATTACTGGAATGATGCCTCAGTATTATCTATACTGATAGATATGCCTCAGTATATATATATATATATATATATATATATAAAAACTATTGTAAAGTTGTTTTAAATGTTATTAGTTAATTTTGTATGATTATAAACGACGTAAGTCAAGTAAAGCGTTGGTGGAACTCAAACGCGCTTGTCGGGTTATAGTCGGACTATTTTTAATGTAACACCGAGAGTTTCACATGTGATTCCTAGACTAGTGGATGATTTGCTCAATTCAAACACTGTAAGTAGGTACATTTCACATTCTTTCTTCATTTCTTTTGTCATTTGTTAGTTTTTTAGTGATTGTTGTGCAGTTTTAGTGAAGTGATGTCGTGACCCTAAGGAAAACAGAGTCAGATAGCAACCTCAGTTACTTAAAATACAGCTAAATAGTTAAAAGACTGATATTGTACCACTTATATTTATGTGCAATTAATTTGCACTAAATGTACAAGTCATGCTACATAGTTGAACACATTTACTTTCATTGACATGATTTGGCATCTTGTTCATAACTCTGCATCTGTTTGTATCATTCTCATAATAAAGTCTGTCCCTGGCATTATGCTTCCCAAACGTTCAGATTTTACATTATTTTCTTTTGTAGATTTCAAGCTCTTTATGTGGTCTCCTCTCCACTAGACTGTCAGAATGAAGCAAACCGAGCCACAAAAAAACAGCGAGAGCCTCTATCTGGAGGTGACCACTGTGAACGGAGCCGTGTCTCTTCCCTTGCACTCCTCTATCGTCCTCTTCCTCCTGTCCTACACAGAGTGCTCATCTTTCCACGTCTGCCTGGTCACAGATCAAGCAGATATCCTGTCGTCCCTGTCAGGTCTGGTGCCCGGGGGTCTGGCTGTCTCTGAAGTGATGAGGGACGAGCTGCCAGGGCTGGTTAGGATGTGCCGTCTTCCGGCTGCGCTGGAGCCTGGTGCTTGCTTTTGCAGAGCCGGCCTTGCTGTCGTACTGAGACACATCATTCAGAGAGCATGCCAGCTGATGCCAGGCCGCAGGGATGTGGCGTCACTCTTGGGCTTCAAGAATACCTGTCTCAAGGCTTGTGCCGAGGTGAGATTACAGATCAAAAACAACCGGAGGACAAGTGCTTAAAATCCCATTGAGTAGTCAAAAGTGTGAACTAAAAGTGTAGCTGTAGGGTGACAAGCACGTTGACATGTTTTGACAGGCACAATCACTTAAATTTTGGAGTTCAGCATCACAGAATCACACAGTCACATGTTGACATTTGAGCTCAGTGTTTGCAGATAGTAGCTATGAGGCATAACAGAGCAAAAACAAACTTGGGTTGCTCTCCTGTTTGTTTTTTAGCTGTTTTAGAGCCTTGGGCTGTCAGTGGGACAGGTGTGATGTCTCAAGACACCTATTTCAGGCATGTCTGTCAGAAATTAGCAACATTTGTGATATGAAAATACCTTAAAGCTATTTTTAAAGACATTTCCGGGAAGTTGTGTGTCAGTCAGCCTGTGACAACTTCAAATATACGCCATGGGTCATATTGGATGATGGATAAATATGGAGTTTTTATATCTTTAAGGGACTGCAGTGTTGTTATTGTTAAATAAAACTATTAAAATTGTTTTTGGCAATTAAAATAAAGTCATTGAAAATAAATAAAATATAGTTTAGTTTATTTCATTTATTTATACAGGGACAATGCACAACAAAAGTGTTGTGCCAGTTAGCTATAAAGCTAATTTGCATCTGCAGTCCCTGGGCAGGATGTTGTTACAAAATTACAATATTCAGTCACAAACAATACAACACATACAATATCTCATCATACTCCATTAAATAAATAAATCAAGTCAATGATCACATATTTGATTTTCCTTAAGCCACACTCTAAGCGTAGTTTTAAAAATACTAAATATTGTACACTCTCTAATATAAACGGGTATTAAATTCCATCTTTTTGCTGCTCTAACTGAAAAAACATTGTTAGAAAAAAAAACTGATCCTAGTCTGCCTGATATTGTCCTTACAGAAAGTCACACATCGTTTAAGAGGTGGTGGTGCAATATTATGAAATAGTTTGTACATCAAACACACATCAGCAAAAAAAAAAAAAAAAAAATTGTCAAACTTCAATAATTTATAATTTTTTTATAATATTGCAGTGATGATAACTCCTTAGCTTTTTAGCAAAAAATTTCAGTTTGTTTATAAATAGTATGGTTAAATATCAAATGGAAAAACTTAAACTTAAGAAATTTTAAAAGATTTTTTTTTTTGGCGTATTGATTACCATTTCTATAACCACAGTTGTACAAATACCATGGTTAGTGTAGTAAATCCATATTGAATTTGTGCATACCATGGTTTAACAATAGTAACCATTTTTTTTGTTTTAAATTGTTTTTTATGTAATGTATTTATTAATTAATTATAATTTTAATAGTAAAACCATAGGCTATGGTTAATTTTTGTAAGGGAAGTTGTAAAAGTAAGTTAGCCAGCTTACATAACCTCTCACAGTTACAGTGATTGAGTATTTCGTCAGCTTATTTAGGCTAATAATATCCAACAAAAAAAAGCTAAAAGGAATCGGATGAGCAGGATGTTAAAATAAACAAAAATCTCACCTTTCAGTGCAAACATAAAAAAATATGTCCCAGACATGTTCTCAAACATTTCCGAGGTGGTCTGTGCCTATTTGCAGCGTGTTTTTGTTTTTGCAGCATGCTTTATTTGATTGTTGTGAGTATTTGCAGCATGTGTTGTCAAATTGATGAAGATGTTTTCTTAATGTGCAGGTGTTTTTTCATTTGCAGTTGAGTTCTCTCTGCCACCATGAAGACCAGTGTAAATTAAAATTAAAATAGAAAAATATAGAAAGGATAAAAAATCTATAAAAAAAAGCTCATTCAAAATATTTATAAAAACTAGAATAGTATGTAAATAATGCTAAAATAACACTGGTTTACTGTAGAGATGAACAATATATGTGCACCATATTCATTATTGGCCGATATTTGCATCTGCTATTATTGCATGTTTAACTGTTTCTGCTTGTTTTAAGATTAATATCAATTATCCAGCTCTAATTTAAAGGGATAGGCCTAGTTATCATTTATGTCAAAAATGTAGTCCTTTTTATGTGCTTTATTTCAATTTGTTAACAAAATAGTATCAGTTTGTAACATCATACATTTATCAGTTATTGACCTGTTATGTCAATAATTATCGGATTTTCGGTATTAGCCACAATTTCAATATCAGTACATTATTAGCTTGCTTAATTATATGAAACTCATGCCACAGTATCCATTCATATAATTCATGGGTCGTACATCACATTTATCGGTTATTAAGTGATTTCTAACTGTCTTTGCTTCTCAGGTGAGTCAGTGGACTAGACTGTGTGAGCTGGACATTCCCTCTGCAGTGGAGCAACACTTACAAAACCCTGAAGACCAGATGTGTCGACTTCCTGCTGCGATCCTGAACTTAGAAAAGAGGTTAGGGGAACCCGTCAAGGTCCACAATGATGACAAGATACGCCGACAGAAGCTACAACAGCAGAAGAAGAGCGATTCTCAACTAAAAGGCCCTAGTACAGAGACGGAGAGTCATCCGAATGAATCACATCCTGGTGTTGAGCTCAGTGCTGCTCTGGAGAAGCTCTCTGCAGATGCAGTTCCTGCTCCCTCCACCAGGGAGCACTCTGACATCAGGAAAGTCAAGACCACAGACCTGCCAGAGCTGGAGCATGTGTTTGCAGAAGGGCTCTATTTCACTCTCACTGATGTCGTCCTGCTGCCCTGTGTCCATCAATACCTGGTAAAACAAACAAATCGAAAGCAGTTTTTATCTCATTACTTATTAATCACAATTCCTCACAAAGAGAGCCAGTCATTCATTCATTTTAGCGGTAGGCTCACAGGTGCTTTCAAGTTATATCAAACACAGACGTCTCTTGTGCCTCTTTGACTTCTCCTACTTCAAGGTGATTCTCGCAGTCCTGCATTAAATAAGGCCGGTAGTTTCTATTGCAATTGAAATGGATCAGTGTTGCGTGGGATGGTGAATTAGATTCTTTGTCCCTGAACTCTTTCAGTCTAAGAGCTTGACGTAGTCTGACACCAGTGTTAGTTAGACTATTACTCTTGAGAAGCAGAAAATCTGTGGCAGTGGATTTAATAAGGGCCTGTTCTCATCAAGAATGATATAGCTATAAGGGTAACTGCATTAGTGACTACACCAACAGAGGATAACAGTCAGAATGTTACCATCTGTTGGTGGAGACACTAATAAAATAAATCAGTAGACAGCATTACTGCAGTTATATCGCCTGCCAAACAATAACAATGTAACTATACAGTTTTTAATCATTCTAATTCTATGAAAATAATGAAGTCCACACCACAGCCATCACTTTCAAAACATTTTTTTTCTCCAGCTGATGAAGTATAAAATCACTGACAGCCAATCAGAATCCTCCACTGCATACAGTTAGACTCTTTTCTTCGTTTGGTCAGAGGTGTTAAAGGAATAGAGTACAACAGTTCTGGAAAAATCCCATTTGTTTTCTTTTGATATGATTTTGAATGAAAACTGAAAAACCTTTAAAGTCAGACCTGCTGTGAGGTTATTGATTGATGGTATATGCTTTTTTTTGAAGTTGTCAGACTCAGTTGTCAGGTGAAAACTACATTAAGAATCACTTGGTAACTTTTTTGTGTAAAGCTATATCCAGTTTGACACCGTAATGCGTTAAACCCTAAAATCTTAAGACTGTTTCAAAGAATAATTTATGTGCCTTTATAAAACAATAAGCTTCACATTTCTGCTTTTAAATCAAAAATGGCCCCATTCACTTCCATTGTAAGTGCCTAACTGTAATCTCCAGTTTGGTTTTGTGAAGAAAAAGAGGGATGATCTGAAAAGACTTAATGCCACACATATGGTTGATTGAGCATACAGCAATTTAATATTCCTTTAATGCTTATTTGGATTTTATTACTATTTTTGATGATTTACGTTTTAATTAGTCATACATCACTACTATTATTGCTCATCCCTAGGGTTATGGACAAAAATTATACCTTTTACTGTATTCTAGACATAGACCTCCACACCACAGACGTACTTTGAAGTGATAGCTAGGGAGCAGAATATCATAGAGACTTTGTCCCTTCAGAAACCCTGTGCTGTGTCTTTGAGGTGAAGTTTGTGTGTGTCTGTCATCCATTTCTTTCTCCTCTCTGCATTGTTCATTCTCCTCCTGTCGTTCTCTCGCTCTTGGCTCTCTGTGGTCAGTGGCGCATCGGTGCCTCCTAGTTTCACACTCCGTCTAGCATGTCTCCCTCCTTCTGTCCTCCTCATCCCTTTCTCTCCGTCTTTCCTCTGCGGAGCGATGATAGGAGCGTCACAGCTCTGGAGCTGATCTCGGTTCAGTGGGCAGAACACTTTGATGGGTTACTTAAATCACAGCGCCTCGCTGTCAGTGTGCATTTTTTAATATGCATTCACGCTTTTTAGAAAACTCCACATGAGCACAACGGTACACGCTGTCTCGCCCATTTGTGGTGTACACTGTTTCCCCTGACCTACTCTTCCTTTGAATGTTTTTTGGACATCAGGATCTGAATCTCATAAAATACAAATAATAATAAAGCTATTGCAATTGCATCTAAATGCAGAATTTTGCATTAATGTGATGCAAATTAACTGCATCTAAGATTGATGTTTTGTATAAGCTGAATGACAGCATTAAAAATATTTAAATTATTTGTAATATGTTATATACAGCATATTGTATATATATATATATATATATATATATATATATATATATATATATATATATATATATATATATATATACAGGTGCATCTCAATAAATTAGAATGTCGTGGAAAAGTTAATTTATTTCAGTAATTCAACTCAAATTGTGAAACTCGTGTATTAAATAAATTCAGTGCACACAGACTGAAGTAGTTTAAGTCTTTGGTTCTTTTAATTGTGATGATTTAGGCTCACATTTAACAAAAACCCACCAATTCACTATCTCAACAAATTAGAATACTTCATAAGACCAATAAAAAAAACATTTTTAGTGAATTGTTGGCCTTCTGGAAAGTATGTTCATTTACTGTATATGTACTCAATACTTGGTATGGGCTCCTTTTGCTTTAATTACTGCCTCAATTCGGCGTGGCATGGAGCTGATCAGTTTGTGGCACTGCTGAGGTGGTATGGAAGCCCAGGTTTCTTTGATAGCGGCCTTCAGCTCATCTGCATTGTTGGGTCTGGTGTCTCTCATATTCTCTATGGGGTTCAGGTCAGGCGAGTTTGCTGGCCAATCAAGCACAGTAACACCATGGTCATTGAACCAGCTTTTGGTACCTTTGGCAGTGTGGGCAGGTGCCAAGTCCTGCTGGAAAATGAAATCAGCATCTCCATAAAGCTTGCCAGCAGAAGGAAGCATGAAGTGCTCTAAAATTTCCTGGTAGATGGCTGCGTTGACTGTGGACTCAGAAAACACAGTGGACCAACACCAGCAGATGACATGGCAGCCCAAATCATCACTGTCTGTGGAAACTTCACACTGGACTTCAAGCAACATGGATTCTGTGCCTCTCCACTCTTCCTCCAGACTCTGGGACCTTGAAATTAATTTTTACTTTCATCTAAAATGAGGACTTTGGACCACTGAGCAACAGTCCAGTTCTTTTTCTCCACAGCCCAGGTAAGACGCTTCTGACGTTGTCTCTGGTTCAGAAGTGGCTTGGTAGCCCTTTTCCTGAAGATGTCTGAGCGTGGTGACTCTTGATGCACTGACTCCAGCTTCAGTCCACTCCTTGTGAAGCTCTCCCAAGTGTTTGAATCAGCTTTGCTTGACTGTATTCTCAAGCTTGCAGTCATCCCTGTTGCTTGTGCACCTTTTCCTACCCAAATTCTTCCTTCCAGTCAACTTTGCATTTAATATGCTTTGATACAGCACTCTGTAAACAGCCACACCTTTCAGTAATGACCCTCTGTGACTTACCCTCTTTGTGGAGGGTGTCAATGTTCGTCTTCTGGATCATTGCCAAGTCAGCAGTCTTCTCCATTATTGTGGTTTCAAAGAACAAGAGATACCCGGAATTTATACTGTAGGAATGGTCATTTATTGAAACTCAAATGTAAATATTCTAATATTTTGACATACTGATTTTTGACTTTCATGAGCTGTAAGCTCTAATCATCAAAATTAAAACAAAAAAAACTTTGAAATGTTTTACTTTACATGCAATGAATCTAAAATATATGAAAGTTTCACTTTTTGAAATAAGTTACAAGAAAAAATTAACTTTTTCACGACATTCTAATTTATTGAGATGCACCTATATATATATATATATATATATAACATATTAAATAGCGTATGCTAAAGGTCGCATAAGGTCAGGTCAAAGTGTCTGAATAATTTTTGGTCCCAAATTTTTATACATTTTTCTGGTAGTCCACTGTATGAATAAATTTTGGGTATAAAATGTCACAGTTTACTTTATTTTGCAATCCTCACTACATAAATGAACTATAGTGTCCTGCACCCACTAGTAAAAAAAATATCAAAAATTATATCTGGTGTCTGAATAATTTTTGGTTTTACAATATAATATATGTCTTTGCATTCCAGATCTCCCTCCAAACGCACAACCCCTCCACCCTCTCCCATCTCCCCTTGCTGCTGAGATGGTACCAGTGTGTACAGGAGCTCCCCAGCGTACTGAGGGCCGCAAAGGGTTGTGGAATGGCCCTCCTCAGTCTCAGAACGGTTGACCCTTGCCCTCCCCAGCCGGAGGCCCCACGACCCAGTGGAGCAGAGCAGGAAGGGCCAAAACTCAAGCAAGAGCCCTTCGTCGGGGGCCCACGGCCAACTCTCACCAAACTGCAAGTAATTGAATTTCACTCACTTTCTTTTGCTCCCGCTCTCTTGCTCTCGTATTTTCTTCTCCTCATTCCTCTTTCCCTAACTCTTCCCGCTCACGGAAGGAGATTACACATGCCGCGCACAAGCGCTTCTCTTTGCCACTTCACTAAACCTGTCAGTGGCGAACTCACATAATCCCTAAACAGCGATCTGCTCTCAATACGTTCAGTGCTGTGCTCTCGTCCCTTTACGGCAGCCCTGTGTGCCACTGCGGGCCTGAACCATGATGATAAAGGATTTATGCACTCCAACGAGGCAGAACAGCAGCCGTACTGACTCGCTCTTAACTGATGGGACTCCCTGCCACTTGATACTTTAAGGAGGCTGGTATTACGGGGCTGTCTGACTCCGACAAGCGCTGCGATTTCTTTCAGCTGTGAGTCTGACGTTCATTAGTTTTGGTAAAGAATATATGGAGGGTTATAACGGATAAACCTTAACATATAATGAAATGCTTACATTTTTCATGAAATGTTCTAATCCGTAAATAAAAGAAAGCATTCATGAGCTTTATTTGAAAAGAAACAAATGTGATTATAGTAACCTAATTTCATGCTTAAGCAGATCAAAAGAACATGAGAAACATGAATTCAGTGCACATTTGCTTATTTTTCTTCATGAAAATAAATATGAATTTTGTAGTTCTTCACACTTCTGCAGACTGTAAATCATAATTATTAATATCATCGCTATGTTCACAATTTATGTACGCCAAAAACTGTTGAACTGAATAGGCTTAGTTGTTTATTTTCCCACTAGATTTTTAAAATAACTTTCATGGGTGTTCAGTATTTTTACAATATATACTGTACACTACTACTTGTATACACTACATGTTTTTCAGCAAAGTTTAATTAAATTTATCAAAAGTCACAGTAAAGAATTTTGCATTGTTACAAAAAAAATTCTGCAGCTGCTCAACTATTTAGTCGTTCAATCTTGATAATAATAAATGTTTCTTGAGCAGCAAATCAGCATATTATAATGATTTCTGAAGGATCATGTGACACTGAAGACTGGAGTAATGATGCTGAAAATCAGCTTTGCATCACAGTAATAAATTACATTTTAAAATATATTAAAATAACAAAGTTATTTTAAATTGTAGTAATATTTTACTGTATTACTGTTTTACTCTTATTTTTCATCAAATATATACAGCCTTTCAAAAACATAAACTTACCAACCTCAAACTTTTGAATAGTAGTACAACTAGGTATTAAGTATTAGGATTTGTTTTTTCAACAGTTTTCATTGAGAACGAATTGGTATTATGGCTTTGAAAATAAATGGCTCAAAACTCAAGTCTTCCTCGATTAAAAAGAGAATAATTAAACAAGTTTCATATTTTGGTCCATTAATTTTATTTGAAAAAAGTACCAGATTAATTTATCTTCATTGTCTTTAAGAAACCAGCACACCACGTTTTCATTTAATTAATAGTGATGGATTATAACAAAATTGTGAAAGAAATGATTATTTTCTCAGTTCACCTAATTCCATTTTTCTTCTCTTGACAAACAGGAGATCAATTTTTCAAGCACGTTTGTCCTCAAAGGTGGGCTAACGTTTAACCACAAGTGTACAATGGAGTTTGTTCTTAAACAAAAAGAACCATAGTGATCGTATAGCAAGTCAGTCAAGCTTCTACACATCTGAAACATTTAACTATATTAACCAAGGAGTCGTTTTTCTTGTGCAACAAGAAAAACTAATAGCACACCTGTTTTTGGACATTTACCATGTTATATTCTTTGATTTATGGCAAAAAAACATTTTTTACGTTACACTTAAAAATGTATGCATGTCTTTATATACATTATATAACAAAAATATTGTTACAAGTGTCTTTTATTTTAAAGAAAAATATTAAAAGCAGTTGATTTAGTGTTTAAATTGGATTGGGGCCATTATATATCAAAATCTGATAATGTTGCTTTATCGTGGTACCGCCGATATACTTTTTTTAAGGGCTGTTTTTACCCCTGTAAGTTTGTACTAGTTTGTGGTTTTCCCACCAATTTTACAACTTTGTAATGCATTATAATATTGTTGTTTCTTTATGATGAATCACTTGCTGTAGTTACAGACCCCCATGTTTCCTCACCTTTCCAGATAATAATGCACCCATAAGGCTGTATTTCATGGAAAGCTCAGCTTGTGACATCATTACTGTGTCCTGATGAGTGCTCTCTTTTTCCCTGGAGGAACCGCTGATTCAGTCCATAACCTCCTGTGCAGTCTTCTGCCTGCTTATTCAATTTCCCACCACTTCCATAGCAGACCTGCTGATTTACCCAGCATCTAAATGGCCCACAAACTCCAACAACACTTCATCGGTGCAGAAATCTGCCGATAATGAATAAAGAGCCCACAGTGGTCTCATACACTTCTGCTGTACGACTCCCATAGGAGAGGCAAACAGAGTAACAATGCTGGGTCTCTTTTCTGTCTGCCCCGGACCACAATGCTACAGTCGGGTCCCCAGCAGGTGATAAAAACACACAGCTGCTGTCGAGTTTTCAGGCCTGCTGCAGAACTTCACTTCCAGCTTTTCTTGTGTGTGTGTGTTTGGTGTTTGCCACCTCTGGCATTCAGCAACTATAAATCAGATATTTCCCGTCACGCTAGTGGATATCAATTTGGTGTGTGTGAATGAGTTAGAGCTCTGCAGGCTCTCTTAATGCATAGCAGTCCGCTGGGATTTTCCAGGCTGCGTGCTTTCTGCTTTAGGTCTGCTCTGCAGCTGTTGCTGGTGGCTCGTTGCTTTAGAGCAAATTACATTTTCATCCGCGAAGCCAAACCTTATGGCCAGCCTGGATTTGTAATGACAGAGCAGCAAACAGAGATGCACCATCACTAGCTACTGTTTAACAACCAGAACCAGACCTATTCTAAATCAATAACCAAGACAACTCACAAGCTCCAAGAATTAATACGGTTTGTGAATTTAGGTGTGGCTAAAGGGTGTCTTTAGGCATGGCATGCAGCAGATTAGCTATATTTGCGTATTATATTGTGCATTTTAGCATGTCTGGAATGTTGTGTTGACCAATCAGAACCAGGGACTGGGACTCTCTATTTTATAATCTTGTTTTGGGACCATCTGGAATGATTTTTAATAATTTGCAGGATTCTTAAGTGTTTATTGCAAATTTCAAATAAATTAAAAATGTGCCTACATTGCAAGAAGAGAAATAAATGATTTTTTAAGTAAATTATATAAAAGATGATGAGATATTCAGGTTTGCAGGGGTATTAGAAAGCAGTCCATTATTAGACTGGGTTTTTGTACATTGCTTTTTTTGTGTTTTCACTTTGATTGTATAATTCTTATGACTTTACAGACCTTTTGTATGTAGACATAAATAGTTTTTATATAATTAAGTTAATGTTTTATTATACAGGTGCATCTCAATAAATTAGAATGTCGTGAAAAAGTTAATTTTTTCTTGTAACTTATTTCAAAAAGTGAAACTTTCATATATTTTAGATTCATTGCATGTAAAGTAAAACATTTCAAAAGTTTTTTTTGTTTTAATTTTGATGATTAGAGCTTACAGCTCATGAAAGTCAAAAATCTGTATCTCAAAATATTAGAATATTTACATTTGAGTTTCAATTAATGACCATCCCTACAGTATAAATTCCGGGTATCTCTTGTTCTTTGAAACCACAATAATGGGGAAGACTGCTGACTTGGCAATGATCCAGAAGACGAACATTGACGCCCTCCACAAAGAGGGTAAGTCACAGAGGGTCATTACTGAAAGGTGTGGCTGTTTACAGAGTGCTGTATCAAAGCATATTAAATGCAAAGTTGACTGGAAGGAAGAATTTGGGTAGGAAAAGGTGCACAAGCAACAGGGATGACTGCAAGCTTGAGAATACAGTCAAGCAAAGCTGATTCAAACACTTGGGAGAGCTTCACAAGGAGTGGACTGAAGCTGGAGTCAGTGCATCAAGAGTCACCACGCTCAGACGTCTTCAGGAAAAGGGCTACCAAGCCACTTCTGAACCAGAGACAACGTCAGAAGCGTCTTACCTGGGCTGTGGAGAAAAATAACTGGACTGTTGCTCAGTGGTCCAAAGTCCTCTTTTCAGATGAAAGTAAATTTTGCATTTCATTTGGAAATCAAGGTCCCAGAGTCTGGAGGAAGAGTGGAGAGGCACAGAATCCATGTTGCTTGAAGTCCAGTGTGAAGTTTCCACAGTCAGTGATAATTTGGGCTGCCATGTCATTTGCTGGTGTTGGTCCACTGTGTTTTCTGAAGTCAACAGTCAACGCAGCCATCTACCAGGAAATTTTAGAGCGCTTCATGCTTCCTTCTGCTGACAAGCTTTATGGAGATGCTGATTTCATTTTCCAGCAGAACTTGGCACCTGCCCACACTGCCAAAGGTACCAAAAGTTGGTTAAATGACCATGGTGTTACTGTGCTTGATTGGCCAGCAAACTCGCCTGACCTGAACCCCATAGATTGTCAAGAGGAAGATGAGAGACACCAGACCCAACAATGCAGATGACCTGAAGGCCGCTATCAAAGAAACCTGGGCTTCCATACCACCGCAGCAGTGCCACAAACTGATCACCTCCATGCCACGCCGAATTGATGCAGTAATTAAAGCAAAAGGAGCCCTACCAAGTATTGAGTACATAAACAGTAAATGAACATACTTTCCAGAAGGCCAACAATTCACTAAAATTTGAATTTGAATTTGAATTTGAAATTTCAGTTTTTTTTTATTGGTCTTATGAAGTATTCTAATTTGTTGAGATAGTGAATTGGTGGGTTTTTGTTAAATGTGAGCCTAAATCATCACAATTAAAAAAAACAAAGACTTAAACTACTTCAGTCTGTGTGCATTGAATTTATTTAATACACGAGTTTCACAATTTGAGTTGAATTACTGAAATAAATGAACTTTTCCACGACATTCTAATTTATTGAGATGCACCTGTAGATAGTGAAAGTAAAGTATCCAACAAGATAGATTATGAAGTAAATGCAGCCAAGTGATAATTCAATAAGTGATCATTTTTGTAATACCATTTAATATTAAAAAAATGTCCTGTTAAAATCTGGCAGCTGCGGTTGCTAGAAATTCACCGTAAAAAATACTGTGACAATGTTTTGGTTACCACAGGATTGTTGGTTGTATATTTAACTTTAACTATATTTAACATTTATATGTCATTAAGTAATATAATATTAATATAAAGAGTTCATTAAAATTGCTTTTGACCTCAAAATAAACTGATAACCACTGTAATATTGCATGAGTCATATAAGTCACAAGATGAATCAAAGTTGCTTGCAAATGGCCGTGTCCATAAAACAGGATCAGTCATGTACACAAAGACAAAACACAATTAGGTAAAATATTATAAAAATATTATTTAAATAAAATGTAATTATACAGTATCTCACAGAAGTGAGTACACCCCTAACATTTTTGTAAATATTTTATTATATCTTTTCATGTGACAACACTGAAGAAATGACACTTTGCTACAATGTAAAGTAGTGAGTGTACAGCTTGTATAACAGTGTAAATTTGCTGTCTCCTCAAAATAACTCAACACACAGCCATTAATGTCTAAACCGCTGGCCACAAAAGTGAGTACACCCCTAAGTGAAAATGTCTAAATTGGGCCCAAAGAGTCAATATATATATATGTCTTTTTCTTTAGTTTGATTCTTTAACGCTTCATGCTTCCTGCGTCTTTTTATACGTCTTTTTCTTTAGTTTGATTCTTTAGTTTGATTCTGTGAGCTACCACCATCATTCCAGTCCCGAAGAAGTCATCTCCATCCTGCTTCAATGACTACCGTCCAGTAGCACTCACTCCTATTCTCATGAAGTGCTTTGAACGGCTAGTCATGCAACACATCAAATCTGTCCTCCCCCCCTCCAGTTTGCATATAGGTCCAATCGCTCGACCGATGATGCCATCGCCACTGCCCTCCACCCAGCCCTCACACATCTGGACAAAACGGACACGTATGTCAGATTGCTGTTCATAGACTTCAGTTCAGCATTCAACACAATCATCCCTCAACAGCTCATTCATAAACTGGTCCAGCTGGGGCTCAATACGTCACTGTGCAACTGGCTGTTGGACTTTCTGACCGGGAGACCTCAGGCAGTACGGGTCGGCAGTAACACATCCAGCACCATCACACTGAACACAGGGGCCCCACAAGGATGTGTGCTGAGCCCCCTCCTCTTCACTCTGCTGACCCACGACTGCACACCGTCACACAACTCCAACCTCTTCATTAAATTTGCGGATGACACGACTGTGGTGGGTCTCATCAGCAACAGAGATGAGACAAACTACAGGAGCGAGGTGAGCCGCCTGGCCGGGTGGTGCAGTGACAACAATCTCTCTCTGAATGTGGAGAAGACGAAGGAGATTGTCGTTGACTTCAGGAGAGTGCACTCTCTGCATGCTCCTCTGACCATCAATGGTGCGACCGTGGAGAGAGTGAGCAGCACCAAGTTCCTGGGTGTACACATCACAGAGGACCTCTCCTGGACCAACAACACTGCAGCACTAGCCAAGAAAGCACAACAGCGTCTCTACTTCCTCCGCAAACTCAGAAGAGCCAGAGCCCCGGCCCCCATCATGTGCACCTTCTAGAGAGGCACCATCGAGAGCATTCTGACTAGCTGCATCACTGTGTGGTATGGCGCCTGCAACGCGTCCTGCCGCAAGTCCCTTCAACGGATAGTGAGAGCAGCTGAGAAGATCGTTGGTGTCTCTCTCCCCTCCCTCCAGGACATCTACAGCACCCGTCTCACCCGCAAAGCCCTCTGCATTGCAGGTGATACCACCCACCCGACACACAGCTTCTTCAGTCTGCTACCATCAGGGAGGAGACTGCGGAGTCTCCAGGCCAGGACCAACAGACTGAAGGACAGCTTCATCCACCAGGCTGTCAGGAAGCTGAACTCCCTCCCGTCCTTGCCCCCCCTCCCCTCCCTTACACCACGCACCACTGAACTCTGACCCCGCCACACCCACACACACCCACACCCACACACCACACCCACACACACACACACTGTGACCAGCACCAGTCACTTTGTACAGCATTGGACTGACCTCATTCAACTACCTCTTCTGACAGTCTGAATAAAGACTGCTCTCTTTTTGTCACTTTAAATAGAATAGAATAGACTTAATAAGCTCTTTGCACTACACCATTCATATTCTGCACTGTCTGTGTGTTTCACTGGTTTGCACTATCTACCATGTGCCTTATGCCACTTTATCTATTTTTTATTATTATTATTATTTTTATTTTTTTCTACATGTCCTTATTTGTATATTTGTGCGTTCTACTGTTAGTGTTTAGTGTTATCTGTATGCACCAGGGAGTAAGAGAGTAACGCAATTTCAATTCTCTGTATGTATGTACGGTACATGTGGCAGAATTGACAATAAAGCTGACTTTGACTTTGACTTCTTTTACATCCCTTTTTTTTTTAAACCTGAATGGTTGAACAATTTGTTTAATTACTTATTGTTTGTATGTTGTATTAAACAAAACATTTCCTAGAGGTTTTAACACCAATCTCACTCTGTCTTCACCCCGTTCCGCATGAGTTTGTTTGGTAGTTCAGGGTAATTTCATTCTAAACAGGTGAATAAGTTCATCTTGCCAGACTGGGGAAAATTTGTCATTGCTACTAAAAAAGTACCCTATAGAGTCCCCCAACACAACACCATATATTTACTTCTGTGTCCGTAGCATTGCATGTATTAGTATTTGGTTTACATCTCATATTCTCAGTGTGGAATAATCAAAATAGCACACATTTTTACCCATTAATGTAGGTCTCTTTGATGATTAAGTACCAACTAGGAAAAATGTAAAATCAATTATAGGACTTCAACCTTTAAAGGAGTTTCTAAAGTGGGATGAACTGCTCCGTAACAGGTTCCTGATTTAATTACCACCTTGTCTCAGGTGTTCTGAGGAAGTGTGAAAAGTGGTCAGCTTCAGTAAAAAGCTGTTGCCTGGAGGCTTCTGTCGGTAGTCTATGGTTTAACCTGTGTTTATATGTTCTTTTGTCCTGCAGGAGAATGGGATAGACGCTGTTTATGCCGCTCACCCTTGCCCTTCATGGACAGTTGATTGGGAGAGCCTACCGGCAGCTGTCAACCCCACTGAAGGTAACCTTGGGTGTATTTTCCACACGAGTACAACACAACCCTTCACTCTTAACATGCCAGTTGTGATAAGCATCTTTTTGATTCATAAATAATATTGAAATATTTGTGTAGAACTATTTTGGTAGTCATGCAGCCGATGCATTTAAACAAAACAAGGCTTTATTGACACACAGAGAGGCATTTTCCCCTTTTTTCTCATTTATTCCTTGTCTCTCTCTACTCTACGTGTCAATAAAACCTTGTTTTGTCTTATTTCCATCAGCCAATCCTATAAGGATGTTGAGAATTGTTTTCCCGCTATTTTTTTTGGCATTTGAAATTGTAATCCACTGTGCCTGACAGGTAATATACTTGTCAAAGAAATAACAGTATTGCTGCCCTTCCTTGGTTTCCTTGATTTCATTTTCAACTGTTGCTGCTTCACACAGTGCCTACAAAGGAACTGGCTTTGATATGATTTCAACAATTGATGTAGTGACAGATTTAATGTCTAGGATTGATGGGCATAGGAGTAGTAATCTAAAAACGGTTTTGGAGCATTTTTGTCTCTTACATCTATGCATTGCTTTGTCTTTTTGAGAGTATTATTGCCATACCTGTAGAAATGTTTCTGAGCGGAGAATATTTATGCCTATCCTGTGTCATGTGCTCTGGGGTCTTAACTAGCTTGAACAGCAGGCAGCTGTTTTTTTACCAGGAATGAGTGAGATGCCAATCTTCTCGCACAGACCATCGAGTGAGCTCCGTGGAGAGACAGAAATCCAGTTCATTTAAAGAGTCTGGGAACAATCCTCATCGACCCACGCCCCTGAGAGCATAATTTACTTGAGTCAAAAGACTACATACAATTCTGGTTGGTAAGAAAGAAACAAAAAAAAAACAAGGGATGTCAGAGTTTGTGAGGCAAGCTTTTTGAGGCAAGATTTTGAAAAGATATACCTATCTCAAATATGTATGGAGGGTAGAGCATCCTTTGCAGTGTTATTATCATTAACTAAAACTAAAATAAAAACTAAGACTTAATTTATATAAAAAAATCTGTTACATAAAATAAATATTAACTTAAATAAAACATAAAAAAACTTAAACTTATTTTATTTCAGCTAGGTGCCTAGCCATCATGTCTCATTTTCTTTTATTTAAATTTGAAGTATAAAATAAAAAATTAAATAAAATATTTTTATTTAAATATTTACATTTCTTTTCCATGTATAGAACGTTAATGGTGACCACAGCTATCAAACAAGATTATACTTGCATTTTGGTCTGCTCCTTACACAAAGCTATCATATGCCATTCGTAGACTTGCAATATAGTGCATGACATATATGGACTACTGATGTTATGATTTTTCTTTTCCCTTTTTGGTGTTTGACAGCCCCAAAAATTGTATTGCATAGAAGATGGCAGCATGAGCATTCTTCTCTTTTTGTTTTTCAATGAGTAAATGTAAATACAAATTTGGAACGGCTTAATTAAAGTTAAAATTAAAATTAATTAGTGGTTTCTGAGTCCCTTTTAGCCCATATGACATATATTCCGTGTATTGTACTGTAAGTCCAAAGTAACTGCTTTTTCCTGCATAGGCTAGGGTCAAAGGAGAGTTTCATGATTTTTACTTTCTCTCAAAATAATAACCGAATATATTCCACTTGCATTCTAAGACTGCTTATTATTTGAGGCTTTTAGGAGATTTTTTTCTGTTTCGTGCAGTCTGTAGTGAACTTCTATTGCTTTGTTCACATTTGCACCAAACTCTATTTCCGAGATGAACTCCCGAAAGAGTATAAATGATTGTCTGCAATATGCTGAGAACAAATTCCCTGGACATTTTGATGGTCCCTGAGTCATGTTGCCTCTGCTGCTGATTTTCTAGTGTTTTAATGCAGGGCCCTTCAGAGAAAACAGTTCTGAGAACAAGACACACTCTGAACATAGGCACTTAGGTGAACCCCCACATGCAAAAGTATGTTGCTTTTATTTGGTACCATATTTTCCTTTACTATAGTAGCTCTGTCTGTCAGCACACGCCCACACATGCCTCCCTCTAATGTCTTTTCAAGTGCTGAATTCATGAGCGGTAACAGAGCGAAGGTGTAAGAACAGAGAGGCCTGAATGGCCTGCTGTTTGTTACGAATCCTCTATCGCTACAACGCTCCACTAATCACTCCTGTCGTCTTTCAACAGTCAGGTAACCTGTGGAGTGAAGACAAGCTCCATTGTTATGGGATTGTCATAGTCGGCAACTGTTGGAGAAAGTGTATCAGCAGTCTGCCTGTGCCGCCCAGAGCTCTGACACTTGATTTGTTGTATCTTAACTTTTAAAACCAGATTACTCGAGCAGACATTTAAATGTGCAGTCAGCAGATCCTGCCTTCCCACACAAAGGAAAACATGGTCTCCTGATGTTTAAGTGCTAGTCGGTAGAGCTCCTAACTAGAAGATAGTGTAGGAGTGCCTCAAGACACTGTTTTAGGCCCCTTCACGTTGTCGGACTAAACATTATCCTTGCGTGATTTTCCCACTATGCGTGTAATGATAACACCATGTTCTCATAGAACATTCAGAGTGCTTCTCTTGTAATATTTTTACCCACAATTAGTTGTTTCAGGGTGTGTTAGTTTGAATGTCTGCGTCATTGGATAAGATGTTGGTGCGTGGGCATGTCTATAGAGGAGCTGTCGTATGGACAAGATTACAGAGTCCCGTTTCATTTGAGAGATTGGCTTCGGCACTGGAGTTTTGGAAATTTGACACGCTCCATTCCCAAAAAGGCAGCGAACAAATTTTATTTATTGACCATTTTCTTTGGGAGCCATTTTAGCTAAATATTTAGACGTTTGTGAGACTACCGCAACTACCACCCACATTTTGCAAACCACCTCCAGAGTGCTGATAAATATTGTTTTAAATTGAGGGCAGTCTGTGGGAGGATTGCATCGCCAGGGTGTCTATTATGCAGTTTGTCGAGAGCAGGAGAGAGAACTAGTCACTGTCACCACTACAGAGCAGAGAGAAGCCCCGGGGGCCACCTGGGAAACGTGGTTGGTGGTGGTGCCTTGAATGTGAATTAATTTCCACTGTCAACACTGGCCCTGTTGAGCATTAAGACACTCCAGTGTGTTTATGTGGGAAGGGGCCGTTTACATGGGAGGTGCATTCCGGACGCGTCTGCCTGTTTTGGCAGCTACTTGTCTGAAATGCTTCACCTCTAGACAGTTTATAGCCATAGAGGAGGGAAGGTCAAATGAAAGCCTCCAGAACCTTCAAAGAAGTATTATTGCTCAGTCACATGATTGAATGACTTAGAAATGACTTCTAAACCCTCAAAGACACATGCTGTTTCATCTTAAGGAGCTAGACTTTGACAGTTGGCAAACGTTCGGTCAGTACAGACAGGAAGAGACCTTCTTGGCTGACTTATAAAAGTGATCAGCACAGTACGAGGCTGGCATGCAACCCTGTAGCAACCTTGCAGACATGACTTTGTTTCTCGGTGACTCAAAATAACCTATGCACCCTGAAACTTGGAAAATGTAGAAGCTCGTTAGTTAGATTTCAATCTGTTCTTGCCATTTTTTTTTTGTGTGAAATTTGCATCAGGCAGTCTATGGCAGTGCAGTCTGAGGCAGAGATTACATGCTGCTTTGCCCATTATTGCTCACTTTAGTGGCTTGCCTGTATTAACACATTTAGAAGCATTGTGAAGAATTACTGTAGCTTGACTTATACCTGAATTAGTCAGTGTTGTTGCTCCCACTTCTCAAAGCACCATTCAGAGTTGAATTGAAAATACCTTTTAAATTCCACTTCAGCTCTTAAATTTAAAATTACAAACATGATGTGGATTTCCAGTTTGACTATCAGAATGTAGAATTAAAATACATTGAAATTCATATAACTGATTTTTAACTTTGAATGTTTGCTTGAAAAAGCCTTTTTTAAAGTTTCGAAAATGGTTTTAAGTCTTTTTATATATACAGTATATTTGATATATTTGGGATGACCCTACAGGTATATTCATTTGTATTTTGTTTAAATATTTCATCATATTTAATAAAAATTAACTTTTGTGCATAAGGGTATAAGAACACTTAATTTCCCAGAATGCATTACATTTATTAATAATTGCATTTCAGAAGGTTCTTCCTCGTATCATTCCAATTCAACTTTGTGTGGATTGTGGCCAATTCAATTCAAATTCACACTCCTGGATTGAAAGTGAGCCAAATCTTTGATTCTGAAAATGATCTGTATTCACCAGATAATTGAAGAAGTAGGTCCCACTTTTTCCCCCATGCATGTGCCAGCTACAAATGGCACTTACCCTTCCAGGAGCCGATATTTCGTTCAGTTTGATTAATTGAGCCTCCATTTCTTCAGTTAGATTGGTTCAGTTAATCAATACCAATTAAATGTTGCTGTCAAAGCTGGCTTGCAGTTTTGTTGGTCCCAACTGGAGATTCATCAGCACTTTTTCAACTTGGTAGCGGTTTCAATATAGGCCACACTCCTGAGAGCTTTAAATGAGTTTTACTAATTGATGAAATGTTTGAGTCATGAATTTGAGTCCAATACAGCAGTCTTTTTATTTTCAAAATGCCATCTAATGAATATTCATGTGTGTCAATTTCTTAACCTGATAATGTTATTTTTCTCATGTGAAGAAGGATTTGGGTTTTTTATATATTTATAAATATCTATCCTTATGCAGTGCTTTGGTGCCAACAGTTGATGGTTAATTTAATTTATGCTTGTGTTATAATTTACAGCCTGGTTACAGTGTGAAACAAGCATCTCTTCTGCTCTCTTCTCAGCCTTTAGATCGTCCTTGTTCATTTTCATGCTGTGTTATTCTATTGTTATCCTGAATAATACATTGGATCAGGCCACAAAGAACCATAAATTACAAGTGTTATTTGCATTTTTTTTTCTTTTTTCACCCTTCTCATGTCTCGCTCTTCTGCGTTTTCTCAGTATCTTCTTTTCTTCCCTTTCAGATTCTCATTTCATACACAGTGTCTGTAGTTAGCCATCATCCTTCAGATGCTGACCTCCTCCTGTAACTCCTGTCTAGCTGTCAAATTTATTTTTTCCCTGAATGTCCACTTGGGCATACTGGATTTCTGCTCTCAAATGTTTCAAGTTTTTTTTTTTTTAAATATATTATTTGTGCCGAAGACTCAATAAAACGGTTTTCTTTTGGATTCAGTCAAGTCTGTTTACAAGAACACCAGTAGTCACATTCAAAACTCTTGCTTTTCTCACTTCGTTTTTTTTTTTCGCTAAAGATGCTCGTGCAAAACTGCAAAAAAGCACCTATAATTATCACCTACTCCTTTTAAGGGGCTGTGAAGAGTCTTATCGAGACCTGTTTGGGTTATTGATCTATGGTGTGGAAAGAGTTATTTGGTCTTAGCAATTTGGGAGCAATGTTGTTCAGCTCTTCAAAAAAAGCTGCTTGTGTTCTGGGTTTTTAGCCAAATTTGTGTCCTTTTTTCATATGCTAAGCCTTTAGCTGCTGACATTTCTTGAGTGGTGTGATACAGGCCTCATTATGTTTAAAAGCATGACGAAAAGCCAGTGCCAGCGTCCTTGTTTACCAAGCACTGTTGTTGAATTGACAATGTCAGAATCTTCCACTTTTACTTTCTTCCTGACAAAAATCTTCTTTGCAAGCCAAGTGATGACTTTTTTTTAGTTTTATCTACCGCTGCTTGAATTTATCTTAGGTATTTCCAGATGCATCACAGTTAGTGAGTTGCACACCATTTTTTTTTTTTAGTCTACACCACAATGCAGGTGCAAAAAGATGGATATAGGTCATTCTTGGAATGTGCTGAGTGTATTTGCTGTCTTCAGGTGTGACAGCTATTTCCTGGAGTTCAAACATCCGTCAACGTCAGTTCAGGGAGCCAGTGCTTCACTTGAAGTTCTTCGTTGAATGATAACATGATGTTAAAGGCAAGATAGATGCCTCAGTTTTGGTTCCTCTAGGGTTTTTTCCTATATCACACTTTGAACAAAACTTTGCAAGGTAAGCGAGAGTCCTCATGATGGAGTTTATGGGATGAAACGGAAGCGTAAACGCATCTAGTGCATTTACTTCTGCACCTTTCGTAGGTGTCTCATCACATCTGACAGGCACGTCTTCATAGGGCGGTCAGCACCCGACACGTCTGTTTTTACAACACCCTCACAACTCGAGTGTGAATTTGAAACTCTCTGGTATGGCGGAGATGTGTTATACAAACAGAACAACTATTGTGCACATCGCCGTGGAACAATATAATCTCTGACGGGTTGTTAGAGGGTGGTGTAAGGGTGGTGTTCGGTTTCAGAGGCTGTATTTACATTTTTCCAGACTAGGCATGTGTATGTTTTGGCGGCGTCTTTGTCTGACATGAACCCACATACTGAAGGTACGCATGAGGACATCGTTGTTATCATAGCGGTGTTGGATTGGGTGTTAAGTACAGATTATTTCCTGGGGAAGTAGTGTAGTGTGTGTTGATGTATAGGGGTGTATGGGTGTTCCCAACTAAATGGCTTTGCCATAACACCTAGCGTATCTGAAACTTGGCTTTTAAAGCACTTCTACTTAAGCTGACAATTTATTTATTTAGTTTGGAATAGCAAGATTTAATAAAAGCTGATTGCACCACTGAATGTTGAGTATTTAGTTTAATGCAGTTAATGTAATGTTTTTTAGGCATTTTGTAATGAAAAACGACACTTTGTTTTTTAAGGAATTTTTTCTAGAATTAGTTCAAAAGACACCCCCTTTTTTAAATTAATCAGTGTTTTTGAAAATTGAGTGCCGTTCATGTCTATAGATGTACATTAGAGATAGTTATGTTGTTATTATCTTGACTTTTCATCTGAAAATCAGCATTTGAGAGATTCAAATGACAAAGTTCTTTGTCATTGGATACTAGTGATCCACAAATGTTGCATATTAAACGTGTTTTCTCTATATTCTAATGGCAGATACAGTAATTCTTTTAGATGTGTTGGGTATCAAATGTTGTCTTTATTTTGAAGTGGAAAATTAAAGTGAGACTATTCAGGTAAGATGGTCCCCTAAGAATTTGGGCAGATGTTGTTGCTGGTGCCTTTAACACTTAACTATTATTATAATTCATGGAGTTATTATTTAATAAATTCAAAGTTCTTCATTATTCATCATAATCCATAGGCCAGTTGAGTAAAGTCATTCAATCTAAATTCATAGTCTGTTGCTACTATATGATTCAAATAATTACATAGTGTAATTCAGACTGGGATTCTGTGGTTTGATTTGTCTGTCATTCAATTACTAGTAAATTCATAAGGGGAACATATTTCCTTGCACCGTGAAAGCTGCCTTGGATAAAATGTAACTGTATTATTCCAGCTGATATGACAAATGTAGGGGAATTTCTGCAATAATTTCTACAACTTTCATCATTACAACTGAAAAGCCGTAGTCAAAAACTTGCTGTAGAACAATTTTGGGGGGAAGTGAGATTTTGAGCCACAGCGCTATCAGTAAAGAGTCCCATGTGGCTCTCAAGCCGCAGGTTGAGTACCTAGGCTCTAGTGTCTATAAAGATTCTCTGTTTTCTTTCTCAGATGGAGATCATTTCCCAGGCCTCTCTTAAATCCTGACTTAAAGCCGGGCTTCTCTGCACCGTGCTCATCTTTCTGTGAGAGTAAAACATTTCTCGATCGGGTGGTTCCTGTCAGAACTGGAATCATTCTGGCTGAAAGGGCATAAATCCCAGCAGGCTTTTGATCATTCCTGCTTCTGCATCCAGCTACCCAGGTGGGTCGCTCTTTTGGGCGTTTTTGTCAAATTAGAATCCGGTCCTTGTCTTGACAGTTCAGTTGTGCGCAGTCTTCTGGAGAGAATGAAGGGTTGCTCAAATCACGTCGTATTTTCTTTTCGCACTGCCTAATGGCTGTTCTGCCTGGCTTTTTTGGTTGACTAATAAACCGAATCTCTATCTGACAGCAGCCCTGTCTGGAGATGGGTCTCCTTTTTCTAGCTCGCCATCACTCTTCTCCTTCTCAATGTCTTTGAAAGAATGAGAAACGCACGTCCATCAAAACCAAGGAGGTCCAAAATAGCTTGTGAAAGCTGACGTTGGACCACTGTAGAAGTATGCGATGTGAGCAGAGATGTCAAAAACTGCAGACAAGGAAAGACATTTTTCAGAACCTTTAAAAACAAATTGGGCACTTGAAAACATCACCTGTAATGCAAGGAATGGTTTATATGTTGCTTGCTAAAATCATGCTAACCTGATCTCTTGATCTTACCGCATTCCTGTGCTGCTTTGTTGCTTATTTACTGTGAAACAGCCAAGTGACGGTTTCCCCCTTTTCACACCATGTTCTTGTAAGAGCAAATTGTGTTGGAAAAAATGAAAGTTTTGCAGTTATTTTGGCTCTCTTCAGAAACTCTGCAGTGATTTTGTTTGCCCTCAGAGCAGCGGTCAGGGAACATCATGTTAGGATGTGAAACACTTTCTTTACAGAACCACCTATGAAGAATCAGAACGAAGAGCATCAACAACGTCTGATCTTGATCAGTAGTGTCCAGTAGTGTCCTTCCTTCTGAAGAATTCCCTACTGAAGGTTAAATTGGCATATAAGTGAAAACTTTCTCTTCAGTTCTGTAAGAGTTTTATCTCTTCTCTGTGCACAAGCTTAGTTTTTACGGTACCTCTGCCTGTAAATTTGCGATGAACAATGTTTGCAGTTTTAGATGGTCAGCATAATCAGGTGCGTTTTATGAGTCCACCCTTCCTTGTAACTGCATTTGGAATTGACTGTCGAAGCTTTATGGCTTTGTAAATCTCTCAGTATGTCATATGTGGCTAACAAACCTGAACATGTACATTTCTGAGAGAATTTTAGATGCCAGCACTCAAACTTAAACCAAATCAAATACCAAATGCTTACTGTAGAATGCATTGTTGACCCATTGTTGGCTTTTAGAAGATGTAGATTTCTTAGTGCAATAACAGTAAAATTAACTAGATTTAATAAATATGAATTATATTAATTTATTACATGACTTTATGGCAGTGGTTCCCAACTTTTTTTGACACCAAAGCCACCTTTATGTTTAGTATTTCTGTAACCCCCCCCATACGTTCAGGTTTTCCAAGACAGTGGGAACCATAATTCCAAAATAAGTGATAGAGGTAAGAAATATGATGTCAGTTTTTATCTTTTCATAATTTTTTTATGTTTTACCGAATTTTGAAACACATTTTGTCTTATTTGAAAGAAGCAATTTAAAGAGATCCCTCTTAGTATTAAACGTTGGTTGTTTTAGGCACAATTGGGTCCATCTTGCTTTGTCTGAGAGCTTCAAGAATGTTCTGGAACTCAAGTTTCAACAAAGGCACCCATGTTTACATTGTGATCTCTGAGATATTGTCGTCCGAGGCACAAAACATCTCTGATGGATGCCTGATAAGAGACCTTCAGCTTATAGAGTGAGGAGTTTTGAATAGATTTGCTCAGCAGGACCAAACTTTGCTCACTTATCCTTTGGGCTTCATGCAGGTTTCCCTCTGTTTGTTTTATTGCTGAGGTTTTTGTGTAAATTCTGTGCCTCTGTGAGGACAGACTGACCTGTGGCGGTTCCACTGGGGGACGATCTGAAGTGTTTTGGAGGAAAAACAAAAGCAGACACCTTGCCCAGTGCTGTACGTGAGCAGAATAAACCCTGACTCTAATTGCTTGTTGTCACTGTGAGAATGAAGGTTCCGTATTCATTTATTACCCTTTTTTTATTTCATTGCCCTTCCACAAAAAGCTGGTAAGTCAATAACGGGTTGCACTAATCAAGCTGCCATCTTTACTAATGAGTTTCCCTATATTGGTTAACCTCAGAGTCACTTCATGGAAGCGGCTCTGAGCTTCCGCTAACTTCCCCCACAGCCTTCCCACACAATCCGCGTGGGCTCCCTGGGAACGTGAGCTCAGCCAGATGGGCTGCACCAGCGCCACCGCTCATGCTTTATTATGGACATGTTCGCCATACAGCTGTTGTTTTTCTCTCTCAGCAAATGTGTCTGTCTTCAAACGAGAGCTCAGGGCTGGGGAGAGATTGCCGGCTGTGCCACCTCGTCCCTACTGCTCTTTCAGTTTCCTCTGAACAATGTAATCGTGGAGGCACAGGCCTTTAGTTTGTCAGAAAACAGCCTTCCTGTCATACTTCATGTGTATGTTCTCTTTGAAATCGCTAAGAGGTCGTTAAAAGGCCGTTAGATGGTTCAGTTGAAAATGTCTCTGCATTCCTGGAAAATGACCCGCAGGCTGCGTAAGCATTCAATAACTAATGCTCATTTTTGTATCTCATTTTTTCTTTTTGTTTTGGTTGACTTGTAGAATTGTGATATCTGTGGATATAGGCCTACAACTTCTGCTCCACTATATGGTAGTGCCATGCTAATTCACTAACAAAGAGTACATGAATAATATCATGGGTTTTTGGACATGTACTACATAAACTTGTTCAAAAGTACGTTTTTTTTTATTATTTTTTTATGTTCTTGACAGCCTATGCTCACAAAAAGCATTTATCTGATCATAAATAGAGTAAAAACAATAATATTGCTAATTATTATTCAAATTTTATTAGTTATCTATTTTTTTGTTCTTTGAATTTTAAAATATAACTTATTCCTGTGATGCACAGCTGAATTTTCAGCATCAGTCTTCAGTGTCACATGATGCTTTTGATGAATTAATGTGTCCTTGCTGAATAAAAGTATCAATTTCATAAAAAAATTAATTATAATCTTAAACATTTAGGCAGTATTAGGGTTGGGAATCGAAAATCAATTCCAATTCCAGATTCGGATACTTAAGGTCAGGAATCGGATACTTGTTGTAAAATTTAAATTTAAATTCCACCTATCAGTTCCTGTGTGCCCATCAATTTTATTTTATTTTTTATTTTTTTACTTGTAAAATTAAAATGTCAATTCCACCTATCAATTCGTGTGTGCACATCATTTTTTTTTTTTTTTTTTTTTTTTTAGGGGGCGAAAAGGGGCTTTTAAAAATGTATTTGTCTTTGAATCATTCATTCAAGAGATTCATTCAAAAACACTGATTCATCCAGTAATGAAACAAGTAAATCTTGAGTGGGTCATTGAATCATTTCATTCATAAATTCCATGAGATTTTGTTTAGTTGCCTAATATTTTTTTTCTTCAGAATTGTGAGAGAACTATAACCTGCATTTAAAAAAAGTCTCAATTTATCCAGAATCGTGCAGCTCTATTTTGCACACAAACAGCTCTCAATCGAGTCCAGTTTTTATGTAGCTAGCTGATTTTTGTTCATGTTTTGCAAAAAGAGACACATAATAAATATGTTTGATATCTAAATGTTTGACTTAATTTTTTTGTAACCACATTGTAATCGAAACTGGGAATCAATTAGAATCGGAATTAGGGCTGCCACTAACGACTATTTTTATTTCGATTAATCTATCGACTAATTAATCGATTAATCTAAACGATTAATTTCCCACAAAAAAAAACAACAATTTTACTTAAGAATATTTTATTAAACCAAATTAAATCCAAATTTCTATGAAATCTTTTTTAAAGCAAAAGTAAAGTGCAACAGAGTGCAAGAAGCATGTGTCCATCTCATCTCAGTCCAAATCACTGAAATCAGTTCAGTATTATAGTGTAAGAATGACAACATATCCACGTGTTCTAGTCTAATAATACAATTATAATCAGTATTTTAAATAAAGGAGTATTTACCAGAATTATTATTTACCAGAATTTATTTAGGAGAAAAATTTAAATGTGCAGTATTTCTGAAAGAAAAAAAAAAACTTTTTTAAAAATATAAAATCAATTAATTGGAGATGCTTTTGATTATTAAAATTTAATGGAACCATTAAAATGGAATCCAGAAAATAATGGAAAACAGAATCTGGTACAGATAAAACTGTAAAACTCAATTAATTAGACAGGCTTTTTGATTGATAAAATTTAATTTAACCATTAAAACAGAGTATAGAAAAATGAAAATGGAAAAGTGAATTTGGAAATAAAACGGATTTCATAGGGCCCTATAATATACTGTATATATATTTTTCTTTTTTGGTAATAAAAATAGATGTAAGTGAAAAATAGCTTTTAAAATGACTTAAAATACATATATAATAGCAATAATGCATTGATTGATAATAAATGATGATAATTAGTTCAAATAAAGTATCAAAAGCAAGAAATCATATGGTTTTATTGAACAAAACTGTTAAAATACATCATGTATTATAAACAATAGAGCTAATGTAGATAACGCATAACAACAAAGGCCTGCAGGGGGCGCCTGATTATTATTTATTTTTTTACATTACTGCGTGAACTAATCCTTGTTTAATATTGACCAAGCACCATTTAATTCAAATGTCCACTTAATCTTTAATATTTGGCCATTTCTTTAGGACAGAAATGCTATAGCCACTGTAATTAAATGAATATGTGGACATCAAAACCTGTAAACTCAGAGTGAGGGTTTGAGCTTTTATTTTGAAATCGCGATGTATTCTCCTGTGTTTGCACAGGTTTATAAATGATTTACCTTACAAATCTGATGAAATGGCGCACGTTGCGTTCCCAGATGAACGTTATAATAAACCCAAACTCACAACAACATGCAGAGATGGAGTTTGAGACGCTCCACACATGTAAATGATAAGTTTCTGTGGAGCTACTGTGAACGGAGCCGCTGTGAGACGCACGTGCTTAACCTACACGCATGTAAATAATTAAAGCGCATACTGTGTTAGAACTGCATCGCATATAATTATTTAATTAAATCATAGCGTTTGTGAATTCACAATTATGCTTAATTATGATTTTTAAATGGGTTTAATATCATGCAGCCTTGGAAAATAGGCTAATAATGTGTTTTATGGATTCTCGTCAGATGATTTTTCAAAATCGACTAGTCGACTAAAATCGACGAATCGCGACAGCTCTAATCGGAATTGGATTTAATAAAATTCAAATGATACCCAACCCTAGGCAGTATATCTGTGAAGTACAGTATTGCCACTTATTTTATTTTATTTTATTTTATTAGTTTTTCAAATACTTACTTTTGACTACTTGAGTTTTCCAAAGTCACTCTGATGATATCTTTTTTAAAAGGCTTCTTTTGCTTTCAGCAGATGCTTTCAGTATCATGGTTTGTGTTTTAATGCAGATGTTTGTGTGGTTAATCGTTTAGACTTAATTTAACAGAGCCGCGTCATGATGTCTGTCTGGAGTGTCTCACACGCTGGATAATGCAAATATGCTTTCAAACTCTTGTTTGCCTACTTTGAGAATTAACTTTGTACGCGATTGACCTAAATGTGTCAGTATTTGAGAAGTAGAAGTGGATTTTTTTTTTTTTTTTTTAGCTGTGAAGATCAGATGTCAAAAAAGCAATTAATAGAAATTTGCCCTGTTTCTAACCTCTTCATGGCTCTGTTACTTTCCATCTTGCAGCATTCCATCTCGAGCTCAGATTTCACTGTTTTGTGCCACTGCAATAGTATCCAGAACAACAAGAACAAAATATTTATTCTGTCAATGAGAAAAATGTTGATTGAGCTCAAGTCTTTGAGGTTTGGCTCAGTTCTCTGAGAAAGTACAAATCTGTATATTTAAGCAAAAAAGTGGCACATTTGCTTTTAATGGATTTATATAGACCGAGAAGCCAGAATGTGAACAAAATGTGGCTTGTTTAAATCCTCTCAGTTCTTCAATGCTTTAAAGTTACTACCTAATTACACTCCCTCATTAGTGTTCGTGTTCTCATTTGTATGTTACAGTGTTAACGGCATATATTGTGAATAATAGCATGAAAAAGAAACAAGAAAAATTCCACATAATAAAAAAAGTGCAGCAGCAGCACAAGTGATGCTTTAAGTTATAATACTGTGGCACTTTGAGGTGGACATGTGGCCCACCAATAAAATGCTTGTTTTTTTTGTTCATGAAAGGTAGCTTTGGAAAGCAATGGTGGGTGGCATGACCACATTTTACTCTCCAAGTGATTTGAGGACACAGACTTTGGCCTTTTATCTATTAACTGTATATTTTGTTCCAACTCCCAATTGCTCACTGAAGCTGTGACTGTGAATAGTTAGCAGAAAAACAACCTTGAGTATGTCCTCCTGAACAATTCTTGCTTAAATACATTCATTCAGGCCTCTCCTCGTCTCACAAACACAGATGTAGCCACTTGAACACGCTATTCTGATCGTCCACTCGAGGGGCCTGTTTTCTTCTGCTTTTGTGTCTTCCCCCTCCCCTGCTTACGCTCACACATTCACACTTTACAGCAGAAAGGAAGGAAATTGAGGTCTGGATTGCTGGAAAATATTCTCCTGTTGGTTCGCTGGCTGGAAGGCTATTGGAAGCTCTTATAAGCTGAGTTATGTTGAAAAGAGAGAGACGCTGTTTTTCATTTTCTCTATTCTGTCGGTTTTGAAAATACTAGTTTAGTGGGAGCTTTGCACGTTGCAATAATTTGCTGTTCTGAATCACGTATCGATTCACTACTGTTTAAAAGTTTGGGATCAGTAAGATTTTTTATTTTATTTTTATTCGGCATGGATGCATTAAACTGATCGAATGTTACGTAAGATTTCTATTTCAAATAAATGCTGTTCTTTTGAGCTTTCTGTTCATCAAAAAATACTCAGTTATTGTGGTTTCCACAAAAAATTTAATTAGCACAACTGTTTTCAACACAGATAATAATAAGAAATGTTTCTTAAGCAAAAATCAGCATATTATAATGATTTCTGAAGGATCATGGGACACTGAAGACAGGAGTAATGATGCTGAAAATCAGCTTTGCATCACAGGAATAAATTACATTTTAAAATGTATATATATATATATATATATATTTCTATATTTCATATAGAAAATAGTCATTTTAAATTGTAATAATATTTCACAAATTGTCTTTTTTACTGTATATTTATCCAAATAAATGTAGCCTTGGTGAGCATATGCTTTTTTCAAAAACATGTTTTTAATTCATTCATTATTTTAATTTATTTTTTATGATTTAGATTATGATATTATTATTATTATTATTATTATTAGCCTATTATTATATCTTACAATATTGCATTGATGCAATCAGATTTTTATATTATATTATACTATTATATTATCTGCTACAGTTCAGTTAATGGAAAAATGGGTCTCTTAAACCAGCATTGCAAGGTAGCTAATATAACCATCCCTAAAGATCAATACATTACTGTACATTATGGTTGTTATTGTTGTTAGTGACATCATTCAGAGCTAGTAATTGAAGTACATAGGTGACCACACTGAGAAAAAGTCAGTTTATTAAAACAGTCTGTTCCTTCATTAATTGAACTGTCGCATTAATATATGAAAAGGCACATGAATAAACATGGAGCTAAAGTCTAGTGAAAAAGCAATATCTTGAGGAAAAGAATTGCAATATTGATGTATGATTGTATCAGTGCAGCTCTGATTGGACCTCATGATCTTTTCTTATTTGTTTCATCCTTTCTTTTTCCCAGCATATACACATCTTGTTTGCGTCTCGTCTCAATCATCTGTGTCTCTGCTATCACTCTCTCTGTTTGTCTCAAAGGACTGCAGGGGGTTGTGAACCAAACCTGGCTATCTCAGGTAAATTAAAAACTCTGATCAATATATCTCATTATTCTATGAACGTCTTTCTGCTTTCTGCTTCATCCCTCTCAGCGCCAGAGTTTTCTGTCTGCAGAATACAGCTTTTAGGAGCTTGATCATAATGTATTTTGAGTCACATTTTGGTGTAGTAATCTTTCTTTCTTTCTTTCTTTCTTTGCTTACTGTTTTTTATTTAATACATTTAGTTTTGCCACTTTTGATTTGACAGTGGTGAAAGGACAGCAAATTATGGGAAATGAGATTCACAGGATTCAAACATGTATTTAAATTAACTTGCTTATTTGCTTGTCCTGTGTGTGTGTGTGTGTATATATATATATATAGATATATAGATATAGATATAGATATATATATCTATATATCTATATCTATATATATATATCCATCCATCCCTCTTTTTTTTGCCACTTTTTGCCAGTGTTGAGAGGACAGCAAGTTATTGAAAATGAGATTAATGGGATCATTAATGGAACCTGTGATGATAAAATTGACAGTCTCATTTGTAAAATGGATTGCTATGGACTGTGAGCATGGATGGGTTTATGGTTAATATAAATATGTAGACTTAAGCCACTTTTTTGTATTTTCAGTTCTCTACTTTTCTGTCGCAGTCATGTTAATACCTTTTAATGATCTTCTTTTGGACTTGTAGCTAATCTGGCATATGCTGACAATAATCAGCATATCACAATAAATTCATTTTAGAATTCTAATCCATTGCCTTCTCTTGTGAAAAATATATCAAAAGGTCATTGTTCATTGGAAGGATTGCAGGTTTTCAGAAGGATTTGATTCTCTTGATGTGCGAGAGATGTTTTTTTTGACAGCACGCCGGCATTCCTCTGGATTTCTGCCTCTCAGAGACTGTTCTCTCAGTTAATGAGTCACATCTTCACTGCATACCGCGTATCTGCTCCACTCTGATAGCGCTCAATCCTGTTAGAGAAAGACAACACATGCAAATTCCACAGGCGTCTTTTTGCAAAAGAATCGGCCTGTTTGTCTTTTCTTCCTCACCTGAGCCTGATTGATTCTTTTGTTGCCTGTCAGAATCATAGACGTTAATTATCAGGCTTTGATAACACATGATAAACAAAACGGTACAAAGCTTTGTTAGGCTGTTTTGTGGTTTGTTTCCTATTTGGCTCCAGGTAGCACTTCCGCTCTCATCAGAGAGTTGTGCATAAAATGAGCGCAGCAGTGCACAGCAGACGCGTCTGTGATTTATATTACATTGATGGTGTTTCTTCAACGCAGCTTGAGCACTCGCTTCAAAACAGGAAATCTGCTGCAAATTTATTCCCTGTGGCAGAGAGTGTGGCTGTGTGAAAACAGCCTTCAACTCCAATTAAAGTTTGAGATGACTTGAGTGGCTAGGAAAAAAAGGTGTAAAAATGTATTTTCGAGAGCTTTTAATGTTTCTCACACAGCCGTTGAAATAATTCAGTCCGTTTAATCACAGCTGAAAGTGGTGCTTGGCGGTTCTCTGTTCCATTTGTGAACTGTATGAATGCTAAATGTAGGTATTCATTAGCTTGTTTACACTGATGTTCAGAGTGAAGGACAAGACAAACGGAGAAACAAGAGTTCTTCTCATCACTAGACAACCACATGTCTTAGTAGTAGTCTTTATGATACCTAACATACCCTGCCTTGACCCTTTATGTGCCTAATAACAATGCATTTCATGTTTAGTTTTTGTGAATATGTACTATTAATACCCAAATGTTTGTTATTAATAATAATATATCCAATTTCTTTCTTAACCATGCCTTTTTCAGTAATTGTTTAAATATTTGATTGTCTGTAATGTAGTGAAATATTCGTGCTCACTTTACTTATATATAAATCACAATACTCACTCACTATACTTATAAATAATTAAACAATTGTTTATTTAATTTGCTATAATATAAAGCTGATTTCCCACATAGCTTTGCTAGTCTTTAGAATCGTTTCATATTTTTTCTTCTCTTGTAATAAAATAATTTAAACTTTTTTGACAAACAATAGTTTGTTTTTATCTATCCATCTATCCATCTGTTATTTCCTGCATATCTTTGCTTGTCTCTAGAATCATTCCACCTTTTTCATTTCTTATAATAAAATAATTGAAACTTAAAACATTTTTTAGTTTTTTATAAACTTAGTTTGTTTGTTTGTTTGTTTATTTCTGTTATTCCCTACATAGCTTTGTCAGTCTCTTTTTTTTCTTTTTTAAACTTTCAAATTTTTAACAAAGACCATAGTTTGATTATTTCATTTCATTTTATTTTAATCTGTTATTTCATACATAGCTATGCAAGTCTCTTTCTTCTCTTATAATAAAATTAATTATTATTATTTATTTTTACAAAACAGTAGTTTGTTTTTTATTCTTTATCTATTTATTTAATTTTATCTGTAATTTTTATTTATATCTATTTGTTCTTATATCTAAATTATCTCAATCTGTGTTTTAATTATATTTATCTGTTATTTGTATTATTTGTTTGTTTGCTTATTTATGCAAAATCAGCCAGTCATTCTCAAAATAAACCCATTAAGGCTGATGGACTGATTCTGATCTGGGTTTATTTTGTGATTACCTGCTGACTGTACATTATCTACTGTTTCATGTAATATTTGTAACACGGACACTCATTTTTATTGTGGCTGTTGTTTTGTTGCTGTTGGCCGTCTCAGTCTTAACGTTCACTTTTCTCTAAAGGTAAGATGTCAGACGCCCGCGCCGTGCGCAAACAACAACAGCTCAACAACCTGGTTGCCATGGTGACGGAGCTGGCCCGCCCCGGGCACACGGTGGTGGATTTCTGCAGCGGGGGGGTAAGTTGCCTTCTGACATTTTAAAACCGTCTTGGACTTGTTTCTGTTTTCTTATGAGAGTCTGTATGTGTGTCAGTAAGCATCTGTTCTCCTCCCGTGTCACCTCATGTAATCTTAGGGAGTGCTCTTGTTATTCTGTGCATACATGTAAGCCCTGTGAGCAACAGGTCAATATTCTGATGGGCGTCTGTGTTCTCGTCAGCAGACTTTGATCTGATGAGCTCTTTAAAGTCTGCTTCTCCAAGATCTTCTGCAGATTTCTCTTTGTTTGTTTTCTTAGGGGCACGTTGGGATTGTTTTGGCGTACACGCTTCCTAAATGTCAGGTAAGACTTTCTGATTTGTTCGAGTGTAGCAAGTTCAAGTTAAAGGAGTCAAAGAAGAGAAACTAAATCTGTCTTCCTCCCAGGTGACCTCATTTGTAGACACTGGAAAAATAAACTGATTCCACCCACACTATTGTTGCCCCCCCCCCCCCCTCAATCTTGTTGGGAAGATTGCACTTTAACCAGCACAAAGAGGAAAATCAGCCCTGCATTAGAATACTCTTTGAGCGCTAATACACATTTGATGGTTCAGTGGATTATTAGGTAGTCATTTAGAAGATGTACTTAATTTTCTCTGCTGATTTTCTTTCCTTTTGATGAAATGGCTTTTCAAAGAAGAGCAGTTTGAGAATCAATGAGCAATTTGGCAATGAACCAGTAAACTGTAAAAGATATTATATGTGGCATGGTGAAATATCCCCTTTTTTTGTTATCGATCAGGTTATTCTCATTGAAAATAAAGAGGAGTCACTGGTCAGGGCCAGAGACCGAAGCGCTCAGCTGGGATTGACAAACATCGGCTTCATCCAGACAAACCTCGAATATTTCACTGGAAACTTCAACATTGGGGTGAGCGCCACATTTTGTTGTATGTATGCATGATATTTATCTGTGAAGAACAAGACAGAAATCTATTTAGCAAGTATGTTAAATGTATTTACAGATGTTGTTGTTGTTGTTGTTAAATGGTGTTATTGTAATTTTGTGTGTGTTGTGTAGGAATTGGTTCATAACTCATCCAGCATTTGTGCTATTGTCATGAATGATACTTTAAGTATGTGCGTGTAATATATTATTGACATAGTGAGCTCTAAATTCTTATATTTTGCAGTCTTTCATAATATAATGCAGTTTTTCTTTAATAATTAGTAGGGATGTAACAATGCACCTTGAGTCAGTTGAAAATCGATACAAATATGTGACTATTTAAATCGGCTGAGATGTTAAACGAATAGCAATTGGGGTTGGAATATTTTTTCGATTAGATTAGTTTTTAATTTAGATGTGTTCCTGTGGCTTAGTGGTAGAGCATTGCGTTAGCAGCGCAGAAGGTTGTGGGTTCGATTCCAAGGGAACACACATAGTGATAAAACATGTATAGCCTGAATGCACTGTAAGTCGCTTTGGATAAAAGCGTCTGCTAAATGCATAAATGTAAATGTAAATGTAGATTAAAAACTATTTAATTTAGATTAAAAACGGCACATGCTGCATGCTTGGATCATAATTAAAAATGCAGTGGTTGCCTCTAATTTTTAATTGAAAGAAGCACAGGCAAAGCCTTAGTTTGTTTATGTAAAGAGATTTATTTGATTTGGGGATTGTTTTAAAATTTCAATTTAGTTATGTTATTCTACATTTTAATTTCACAAAGAAATGTGCAACCTTTTGTCCAAGCAATAATAAAAGGACACCTTTTCATTTATATAATTTCTCTTAAATCTCATTTTGTTGAATCATTACATTGTGTAAAAATGTATTGCAATCATTTTCATTTTAAACATGAAGGTCAAATATTTCATAGTGTTTCTTTGTTACATTTTTCAATATCTTTGTTTAATTGTTTATTTCCACTTTTACATTATATTTTGAATCCCTTATTTTCAGTGTGGTCTCAGATATTTGGACCCCACTTATAGCCTTTCATAGATAATTGCTTTTGTTAATGTTTGCTTACAGCATTTGTTCTTGCTACGAGCAGTTTCAATAATTTCACATGAAGAACATACATTTTTGCCAGAAGGTAGAGGGATCTCTTCATTTGCATTGTGAAGCCTGTTTAAAAGGATGGATTCTGGCACTCCGTCGTTGCAGCATGTTTGATTCTACCTGCCATCCATATTAATTATGCAGTTAACCCTCACCTTTGTCCTTCATTTTGTTTCAAAAGCGAGTGGGTTTCTCATTTCTGCATTTTGAGTGATGAAATTGACTCATCGACATGAGTCTATCCAACATATCCAAACAGACTGCATTCAGTTTTTCCATAGTTTTTCATTTGCTGAAGTGTTGTAACCACAAACATATTAGAAATGAGACGGCAAGTTTCTATTACAGAGTCTAGTTGGATTATACCAGTGTTAAGCAATCTCTGACCTTCAAGACAGAAATATATTTGCTTTTTATAAAATATTAGTACTGAATTATTAGTTTTTTGTACAGCACTGGCAAATAGTTTTGGCTTGTTTCAAGCAGAGATCTCAATTTTCTTACAGTTTGCCAATGTGGTTTAAAAAATAAACAACGCAAGTATTCAGATAAAAATACTGATTAATAAACTGATTTTTTTTGCTGTGTAATCTTTGAGGGACACCGTTGTGTCTGTAATAAATGAGGAAGTATGTGCTTGCTGCAGTTCTTGTGTTTGTTTCTGGCAGTAATGAGATGTTTGTGCCTGCAGCCCTGGCCTCATCTCCACAGAGAGCTGCGGCTGCAGTATTAAGCTTCACACGCGGCCGAGTTTGGGGGTTTATCTGCTGCCCACACAAAGGGGCTTTATCAAACCTTCACTGTTTCCCAAAACTAATACCTGTATCTCTGTGTAGAGCTTCTTTTGGGCAACTAGCACAATCATAAAAAGTAAGAACGTGCAAGATTCGTATCGAACAGTCACCTAAAAAAATTGTCAAATTTACCATCCTCGGTTTATCAAGTTATTTTCCCCCCCTCAAATATTTTTCCATGTGGAGATGAAATATTGCTTGACTTACATCAGCAATAGCTGACTCTTTTAGTGCCTGTGTGCAAGCGATAGGACATTTTGTTGATTGCATTAAGGTGTTAAAGGGATAGTTCACCCAAAAATGAAAATTCTGTCATTAATAACTCACCCTCATGTCGTTCCAAACCCGTAAGACCTTCGTTTATCTTCAGTAAACAAATTAAGATATTTTTGATGAGTTTCGAGAGCTCTCTGACCCTCCCATAGACAGCAGGGATCCTACCACGATCAAGGTCCAGAAACGTAGCAAGGACATCGGTAAAATAATCCATGTGACATCAGTGGTTCAACCGTAATTTTACGAAGCTACGAGAATACTTTTTGTGTTCCACTGATGTCACATGGATTACTTCAACGTAGATCTCTTTGCTACGTTACTGGACCTTGATCGTGGTAGGATCCCTGCTGTCTTTGGGAGGGGCAGAGAGCTCTTGGAATTCATCAAAAATATCTTAATTTGTGTTCCGAAGATAAACGAAGGTCTTACAGGTTTGGAACGACATGAGGGTGAGTAATTAATGACAGAATTTCCATTTGTTTAGTGAACTATCCCTTTAAAGTATACTATATTTGCTTGTTGTTTATCTCATTCATGGAAAACCTGAAAATATCAGGGACATTTTAACATCGTGGCTTACAGGCTTGAAAATGAACAACACAGTGAAACAAATTTTTTATAAAAGTTGTGTTGTTGTTCTTTATGAAGTTTGACATGCTGAATATGAAAATCACTTTTTGTGATTACTTTGATACATTACTAATTGTATCAATTAATGATACATTACTTTGTGTATCATTAACAGTGCTCATGAAAACCAAAAATGCTAATAAATTATACAAGCTAATATGTTATTACTCATCATGCATAAAAATTGCATGGTACATGCATAATACGAAGCTAATATCAATTTAACATAACGAGTTACCAAAAGTAAGTCCAAAACTTCAAAAGTGTATGTTGGATGAATTTGGTCTTTTATGACCAGTTTCACATTGTTCTGGAATGTTCCAGCACTAGAATATTACAGAATGTTACAGAAACTTCTAGAATGTTCCCATCCTTGCAAAAGCAATATATTATTTTAAAAAATGCAAAATTAGTACAAAAACCAATGTTTCATAATTAATGATAGAAGTTCTAAAATTTACCTGACCTAAATGTTTACTAAAATATTGAAATTGAATATAAATAAAATAATAGTAATTAGCACCATAGAATTACAGAAGAACCATAAAAAATTGTTACATTGTGTAATTTGTTATTGAACTAGTTTACAAATCAGCCTAAATTTAAATGATTCATTGTCGAATCTGCATGAATTTGAATGATTTTACTAAAACGTCTACAACTACAAGAGACAGGAAGCATCACAGAAAAGTCTTCACAAGATTGTTCATGTGAGGCTAAGTTCAGAAGATCATTCCACCATTGAGCAACAGTTAATATGAAAGCTCTTGAAAGTGATTGTGTGCTCTGTGTTGTAATATAAGACTGATTGCCTTGCTGTTTAGAGACAAAGAGGTCTTTTAAGGGATCAAATTTGTATTTTACCTCGTCTTTGAGTTTCTAAACTTTTGCATTATCTTGCATAACTCACATTTCATTAGCATAAATGATTAAAAGGCTTTGCTTGCTAAAGCAGCACAGCCAGAACTGTTTGTAAGCGGATACATATTGTTTCCCAGAGGGTTAGATATATGTGAAAATAGCTACTATTCCTTTTTTAAGACAGTCTGTAATAAGCCTTGTAGCTACACCAGGGAAAAAAATGACTAAACGTGGGTAATGATGTGAAAAGAGAAGTTATGGGCTGTTTGTTCAAACTTGATTTGTTGTACCTGTTGAATGATGGTGAAACAAGCACACTGCTGTGTTCTGTGGCTGTGAATAATGAACTTGCATCGTAGTCGTGAAGCTGTGCCTTCCACACCTCGGGCAAACTACTTAATTATAAAGACAGAAAAGTTTTTACCCCCATTGAAGGGAAGAAAAAGAAATATCATCAGCAAAAATGAAATCCTGCTTTAAGAAAAAAAAAAACTAATAAAGAAATATGCTTTTGCAGCATGCTTTATTATTTTGCCATCCAATGCTGAATAATTTATACAAGGAAAAACTAGCATTGAGGTTGACGTTAAGCTCTTTGTCAATGTCTTATATTTCCAATGCTTTCAGAAACCTTCATTTATTTTGTTTGTTGGATCCTTCAGTACAAGAGACCACACAAAACTGATGCGAATTCCACTTTATTTGCTTGCAAAGGAAAAACAAACTTGAGCTTTGTAACACTGCTTCTTTCCCATGCTAAACAACATTCATCTGATCTCTTGGGAGACGGCCCACCAGCTTTGTCTCATTATGACTGTAAATTCGTTCTAGAGACGGAGCATCCGACATTCCGATGAAAGACTTGGAATGACTGTGATGTGTTTTTCAACCTCTTTGCATTTGTAAAAAGAAATAGATTCTGGCCTAATCGCTATACCAAAGAATGCCAAGAGTGATTTCATCATGTTAAGCTCAAGTGTGATTGCTTTACTACCACACCAAGAGTGAACATTCACCCACAAATATTAACCAACAATATTTTAAAATGAAACAGTTATTTTCTATTGAACTTTATTTTTTTTATTAGATTTTTATTTTTTGGCTTGGATTGGTTATGTGGGCCTGCATATACTTTTTTAATTGTTTGTTTTATGGTTTTGGTTATGGTTTTGTTTTGTTTTGTTGTGTTTTGTGTTTTTGCTTTGATATGAGAACAGTTATTTTTGTGCACAAGAAACATAAAAGCCTACAGTAATCATGAGGATCAAAAAGACAGGATAATGTTTTAGATATATTTATACTTTACCTACCTAGTCACAATTTATTGCAAAGCCCTACTAATATTACCATAAGTGCACTATTATTGCCATTATCTCATATTTCTTTATCGTCCTATCACTATGTATCTACATAAAAGTAAGGTATTTTATCAGATCTTGTATTTTGTGTTAAAGTGAGTTATATCTTTTTTTTTCCAGTTGTGCTATATCTTGCATTGTAGCATCTATATATAGCAGCCTTTGTTGTGAGTAGTCTGATATTTTTTGTTTATTTAGAAAAAAATGCCTAATTCCCGTACTTTGTATCTGAAGTCGTACAGTAGTTGTGCATCGATTTACTCTTTAAAGTCTCTCATCCATCATTGTCAGAATTCCTGTGCATTTCATCAGTAAATGGTCATCGAAAGTTGTACTTTCACAAAACATCTTCTGAAAGTGTCTCTCAGCATCCTTAAGAAACGCTATCTGTAGTATTGTCGTCTTGTTGCATCATTGTTAACTTTAGAAATTCACCTGCTGACGTCTTCAAAGCTCCAGGTTTTCACGGTCGATTTTGCTTGTTGTGGTGATGCAGCGTTCTGTTGTTGGCTTCAGACGTGAATGGATGGCCCCATTATGAGATGGTGGTCTACTTCAAAGAGCCGAAACCCTGCATTAATGGATTCTGATTAGTACATAAGGGTGGCCCTTGAATACTCAAACACCTGCCCGGGGTTTTTGAGAATGGCTTTACTCCAGATCCTGTTAAAAAGACATTATGAATCATTTCGGTCTAATTAGAGTCTCGAGAACTTAATTACAATCCACACTGGACGCTTTGCCAATATTGCTTTTTCCTAATTTATTCCGTCTCGGCTTATAAAATGTCAGCTAAGGCTGTGTGTTTTCCCACACAGAGTTCAGACATATTTCCTCTTCTATAGCAACTCCAAGCGGCGTGTAGTGCGAATCCTCTGAGATTTGGCCACATTTCCCAGAAAACTTCTTATGGGGGATTTGAAGGGTGTTAATCCGTGGATTTGGTCGGCTGTGCACACACACACGCTCACTGAGACAACAGTTTGCATTATTTGTTCCAGTTTCTCACCCTAACGGTGACGGATATAGGCACTGGTCCGTGAGCCAAGCCGAACGCTTGATCTTCACTTGAGCTTCTGTGAGGACATCCAAGACTTTTCTTTACCCTCCATCAAGCTGTTCGATCCACTTTTCCTGCTAATAGGCAGAGAGACGTCTGCTGTCATGCGGTGTCACAGCGGCGGGGTATGACTGCTGCACTCTCTCTCTCGTTCTGTGCCTGAGCCACTAACAGATCAATGAAAACACGGCTAGATACAGAAAGGTGGGAAGAGCTTTGAGATGATGTGTGGAAATGTGGTCGAGGACAGGCGGAAAGCAGCGTGAAGTGTTTAATCCGGTTTTTAGTTGTCAAGCATTGATTTACGCCACCCTGAGCACTGGAAAATAGTCTAATACACACATTTATAATGATATAACTCATTTTATTTTGCTTTCATCTATACAACGACCTGGTTCAAATGGCAAGTTTGTGGTAATGTGATCTTTGAATCTTTCATGCCGGCTTCATGTTTTAATCACTTCATACTTCTGTAACATTCTCTCAATTTTTTTGTTTTATTTAATGACTTCAAAAATGTGAAGTTGTGTAACTATGAAGTAATCAAATGTTTTCCATACACCTTTTGATAACACTTTAGTATAGGGACCAGGGGCCTGTTTCATAAAACAAGTTTACCAAATAAGCCAGGCTTATTTCAGTTAGTCTGACTTATTTTGAACCAAATCAACTGACAATAAGTCAGACTAACTGAAATAAACCTGGCTTATTTGGTAAACTTGTTTTATGAAACAGGCCCCAGTTCTCACTATTAACTAGTTGCTTATTAGCATGCCTATATTATTAACATATTGGCTGTTTATTAGTACTTATAAAGCACATTCTACATGACCATATTCTACATCCCTAATCCTACCCAATACCTAAACTTAACAACTACCTTACTAACTATTAATAAATGTTTATTGATGCAAAAGTTGTAGCTAATGGTGAGAATTGGATCTTAAAATAAAGTGTGACCCACCTTTTTCTCCTCTTAACTACAGTATTTCATCATTTTAATGAGACCTGTAATCCTTCCCATTTCAGTTATACCTTTTATATTTTAACCCCTATAAAAATAATCTGAAAATTAATTTAATTACGAAAATGAAAAAAATGTTTTCATACAAGTCATATATTCAAGTCATTGTCTGTATAAATTACATTTTTCATGCATTTTTTTTAGTTGATTTCATAACAGTTCAAAAGTTTGGGTCAGACAGATAATTTTTTTGAAGAAATTAATACTTTTATTCACCATGGATGTATTAAAGCGACAGTAAAGACTTTTATAATGTTACAAAAGATTTCTATTTCAAATAAATGCTGTTCTTTTAAACTTTCTATTCATCAAAAAATTATGAAAAAAAATCAGTTTCCACAAAAATATTAGGCAACGCAACAGATTTTTACTGTTTTCACAAAGTTTCTTCAGCTGTTTTGTGCACTAAAGACCCGTTCACACCAAGGACAATAACTATAAAGTAGTGCTGTCAAACGATTAATTGCGATTAATCGCATCCAAAATAAGTTTTTGTTTACATAATATATGTGTGTGTACTGTGTATATTTATTATGTATATATAAAGACACACATACAGCATATATTTTGAAAATATTTACATGTATTTGTCATGGGACCTTTAAAGCCGCAGTTACAGATGATATCGTTCGCTGGTGTGGACAGCTAATATCGTTATCTTTAAAGTTATTGTTCTTGGTGTGAACGGGGCTTAAGACATATCAGAATGATTTCTGAAGGATCATGTGATACTAAATTCTGAATGCTGAAAATAATAAAATAATATATTCTAATAGAAAATGGTTATTTTAATTTGTAAAAATATTTCACAATATTATTGTTTTCTGTATTTTTGATCAAATAAAAGCCTTGGTGAGCATAAGAGACTTTTTTTTTAGCCAAAGTGACGCATTATTTTCTTGCTCTAGAACTCAATGGTGGTAGATTGGTTACCAGCAAATGAAATGTCTTCGTGACTGGTGTCTTGTCTGTTTCAGGTGGCCCTGCATGCGTGCGGAGTGGCGACAGACATGGTGTTGGATCGCTGCCTCCAGGCGCAGGCAGGATTTGTGATTAGTCCGTGCTGCTACGGGTTCATTCAAAACACACTCAAGTTCAACTTTCCCAAGAGGTGAAAACTGCGTCTCCCCTGTCTCTCTGACTTTTCTCGCTTGCTATCTTTCTTTTCATTTGTTCGCCTAATTCCACAGTACTCAACGACAGTGTAGATCTATAATAATCCACAGAATTAAATGATAAGCTCTGCATACTCGGAACAAATACTGACAAGAATGAATGAGGGCGATCAAAAGTAGATAACCATAATAAACATCCATTATTGTCTATTTCTGTCTTACTCTTCACATCAACGTTCTCAGAATTGAATGTCCTGTATCAACAATCACACAGCTGATCCTTGTTTAATGTTGGCAAGAACATGTAAAGAGTGAGAGAGTGAGTGTTTTAAAGTTTCCTAACAGTGAGAATCGCTTTCGAACAGTCATCGGTTTTTCCCCCAATCGCAAGCTATCGCTCTCCAAATCTGGCGTAAACTTTCATTTAATCTCAGGCAGGAATTTTGCCGCAGGGCATGAGCATCAGGGTGGCAAGAGCAGGGAGCGCAGGAAATTATTTTTCTGTGGTTATGTTCACGGTGTTGCCATGACAGTGATTTGTCATTTGTGGCATTCGACAGGAGGCCAGAAAGGGTGACCTGATGACAGACAGTTAATGTAGCAAACATTACCTACCACACACATAATCTCCAAGAGTTTCAGAGCTCTTCTTTATCATGCAAGTGTTACATGAGACATCGGGCTGTGTTTACACACGGCTTATTTCTGCAACCGAACCGCTGCATATGTTTTTGTCCGTAGAGAATGTTTTCAGCGTCTCCTTTGATCCGGATAGACTGTCCTCTACTTAAACTTGTTCTTTCTTTAAGACATCATGTAATTTTTCATTCGCGCCTCAGTGTGTGTGTGAGTTCATTAAGTCTGCCCCCCTCTGTCTCTCTCCACAGCGCGAGGTTTACGGAGACTTTGAGCTATAAGGTAAGTGTTTCAGAGCTCGCTTTCACTCTTTTCATTATCACCTACACGTGTGGGACGTCACACTGCCTGGTTCTGACTGCGAGACTCTTCTGGGAAAACTCCACAGGAGAGCCTCATGCCTCATGTATGTGAAGAGCAGTGTTTAGTCATGTTCAGCTCATGACTGACAAGAGGTACTGACACTATAATTGGAAGGAGTCTTGTTAGCCTGATACTAGAAGCAGATATTCAGATCTTGTTTTTCCAACTTAGACTGCTCTTGAGACCTGGCATAGAAAATAAGGTGATAAATACTCATATTTTATGTCAATTTTTATTTTAGTATTATTTATATACTATTATAGTGTTTATTAAATATGTTGATTTTTTTTTTCAGTTTTTGTTTTAATTTTAGTTTAAGTTTTAGAAGTTTTGTTAAATGCATTTGTCATTTTTATTAGTTTGCATCATCTTTGTTTTTTATTTATATTTCTGTTTTGTTTTTTTTGTACTTCTGCTTATTTTTTTTTTTATTATTTTTTTTTGTGTAACATTTTCAGTTAATTGCCAGGGAAGCATTAATCATTTTGTTTAATTTTTTTCCAAACTTTTTTTTTTTTTAATGCCTGGATTCATTTGAAATTTCCTTTTTATGTAGTGTGAAAAAGGGTTAGGGAATCAAAAACTTTTTTTAATAATCAGAACCACTTTGTTCTTCAAAAATAATAAAAAAAAAATTAACAAATTATTTTCATGATGTTCAGTTCTTTTAATAGTTCTTGACCATGGATAGAAAGTTTGTAAAAAGTTATTTTTCTTTTTGTGTGTGTGTTATAGAAACTAGGAATAGTGAATCTGCAGTCTGCATTAAATATTAGATACAAATATTACTATAGTATGTTAAATACTATAAATAAAATACTATGTAATGCTATAAATAAAATGCTAAGACAATAAACTGACAACAAATGCATGCAGTGCCAATGTTGTAAAGATTCATGAATGAATAACTCTTTTGAGCAGATTCTTTTTAAGTCATAAAATAGTTAGTCACAAATCAAATGTACCAAAAAAAATCATTATTCAATCATTGATTCTGAACATGTTCAATTCTTTATTATTCACTGTTCTAATACCTTTTTATTATTAATATTATATATTATTTTTTTTTGAAAGCCATATAGATTTAAAATATTGACCAGTGTTTATTGGTGTAAAAATTAGGTAACACTTTAGTTTAGGGAACACACATTCACCAATATGCTAGTAATTTGCATGCTAATAAGCAGCTTGTTAATAGATAAGTGAATAGTGTTTCCTAATCTAAATTGTTACCAAAAATTATAATTTCAACCAAAATGTATAAGGACAAAACAGAAGCAGAGATGAATCTCCATCAGCTCTTTGCTCTAAGAAGCAGCTTTGTGAAAATGTTACTGTACACGAACACGCCACAGATTCTGAGGAGCAGAAAACATCTGTCCATAAGCTGATGTTTTATTGTTGATTTTCTCAAGCTCTGCTGAAATAGAGTATTCCTGGGAACAGAGTGTCCATGTACTGCAGTTGCACGTTGTATTTTTCCCAGTCTTATCTCCAGGCGCTGACGGAACAGTGAGGCAGAAGTGTGAGTAATGGATGAGGTTAATCAGTCGTATCTCACAGTCATCCGTGTTCGCTTGACTCCTGCGTCTGCCTCTCTCACACTGCTCTCACGGCCCCTGCAGAGATATCACCTACATAGGGGCCTACAAGAGACAGGCAGTTCCCTGAGCGTAGATCTAGAGCAAACAGACATTTAATTAGTGCTGTTTGCCAAAACAAACATTACTTTTGCTATAACTATTGGAATTTGAACAAACTGAATTATGAATTAAACTGTTTGGACTTGTTGAGAATAATACTGTAGGTGTGATATTACATAGCAAACCTGGCAACCACCCTTAACACCCTACCAACTTTGGCACAGGTAAATATCAGTCAAAATTTGATCTAAACACAGTTTAGATACAAATACTTTTCTTTCTGGTTTGTTAAATTTGACTAGGTTATTCATTGCATTGTGATTTTAAAGTCACAGTGCACTAAATGCATTGATAAAATGATTTCAATGCATTGAAATTCCCCATAGAAAAAAAAACTATTTTATTTTAATTGTTAGGACTTGATTTGAGTTTGATTTGTTCAAAATGAAATTTAAAAAGATAGATTTTCTGTGCTTCTCTCCAAGCTAGCATAATCGACGCAGTGTTTCTCATCGGTACGAATACTAAAAATGCTCTAGAAACACTTTACTGAGCTAAAGCCTGTTTTTGAGACGTTATACTCAGTTATAGCATTGATCGCAGCTATTAGCCTAGAGGATTAAACTTGATAGGAGGAATCAATCAGCCAGGGCTGTTTCGTTCCTTTCCATCAGCACTTGTTTCACTCAGTTAATGCAGAATAATGGTTGCTTGAAGCCATCGTTGGTCATCAACAGCAGAGGAAGTCATTTTGTGGCACTTCCTTGCAACCTTCCTTGCAAAAAAAGCAATTAGAGTATATTGATTAATATAAAATGAACTGGGTGTTGCTTTCCTTGGTGTTTCCCTTTAATGGCTGGTTGTAAGGATTGATAAATGGTCTGTTCCATCACCACAACCCTAACGACCTGATCCATCGACGTTTCTCTGCAATTTACGCTAGCTGAGGCTCACGCATGCTGTTTTTCAGATATTTTCGTACGTGTACGTTTAGATGCAAGTGTGTTTATTGATGTGTCTGCATGTGTTCGGTATGTTAACGTGTTATATGGTTTCCACAGGAGCATATGATCCTGTGCAGGTTCGCAGACCAGACGGCTGTCAGTTTACCCCCAGAACGACGATTAATCGGTAAGATGTTTTCTTTAACAGGTGGTCAGGGTTGTTGTGCCTGTTTTGTTTTAGGAGAGGAAATTCCTAATAGAGATCGTCCATCTGGCTAAAGTTTTTAGGCCAGAATAAGCTGCAGTGTTGAAGAGACTTTATGACATGATCAAAAGTCTGGCTGTGTGAGACTGTTATCATTAGCTAAAATTAAAACTTATATATATATAGATATAATTTTTCATTTTAGCTAATGATAACAGTCATATATATATATAAACATGGATGCGATTATCCAGCACAAATATATATTTGTATATTGTGCTGGATAATCGCATCCAAAATAAAAGTTTTTGTTTACATAATATATGTGTGTGTACTGTGTATATTTGTTATGTCTAAATAAATACAAACACATGCATGGATATATTTAAGAAAAATATGTTAAGTTTATATATAAAATATATTTATATAGAATATTAAATATAATATAAATGTAAACATTTTCAAAATATATACTTAATGTATGTGTATCTTCACTGCGTGTCTTTAATAAATCCTGACAGTACTATTTTAACGCCAAAAGACTGGTGCAAATCTGGCCCTAAAACTTTAAAATTTGCAGTATGTAATATTGACAGCTAGCGGTTGAAATGGGTACTGCAGTCCAAATTCAAAATATTAGATAGTGTTGTGTTGCCCCTCCTACTCCGATTCAACATGGGTTGCCAGTTTGAGGACACGCAACAGGAAAAAACTGATTGGTTGATTTATCCATATTTTCATATGCCTCTGGTCATAGAGATTTTTAGATTTTTTAGGTTGGGTAGAATCTTCAATCTCTGACCCAGTTTGTTTCCTCGTTTCCATGGCTGCAATACGCTATGTTTTCATCAACTGGCAACCTGGACTGTTGAAATACTGTTGGGTAAACCAGCAGTGGGTGGAATCACGCGGACCAAAACAAAAACAGACATTCCAACACGGAACACACATTTCAAAGTAGAATAAATGGCTGTAGCATTGTTTTTCAGAGGAACAAGTATGTGAACTTAGCATGTCTAAATATGCACAAACATATAATGATATTTTTGTGCTTTAGTACAGTCAAAAAAAATTACATACAGCACCTTTAAAATGAAATTTAAAAATGTATTTAAAAAAAATCTAAATATTAATAAAAAACTAAAATAGCATATCAGTAATACTAAAATAACACTGCTCAGTATTGCTTTTGTTGCACCAAAGATGAGCATAATGGTTCAGTGTACACATTTGACACAAAATACTAGTTAATAAACGGCAGCATGGTTAATTGTTTGCACTTCCATTGGACATTTAAAAACCTTTGTAAATGTTTCTCTGGACCAAAAGCACTTGATAGGTTACCAGTAAACCCTTATGAAGCATTTCAGTCAAGTATAAATGGTGAATCTCTAACAATGTATAAAACACTGTAACGAGATCAGACGCATCTTCCCGCTCTGTGACCTCTCTCTCTCCGTCAAATTTCTCAGCACACACATTCAGCCTCAGTCTCGTCGCACTCTCACATAAATCTGACGCCACTGTCATCTTTCCTTCCACTGCCCATCTTTTCTAGCTGGCGAGATGACAGCCTCTCAGCCTCTTCACAAAACACATGCTAACCAGCGCCTCTGCCTCTGCCACGTCAGTCAAAGCCGAGACTTTCCAAAGGCTTTCAAAGGCAGATATCTTTGCGTTTAGATGGGCTGTTAATTACAGTTTGATAAGATGATAAAGTTTGTTTTAAAGTCTTTAGTGTGTTTTCAAAAGGCACTGCTTAAAGTTTTCTGTTTTATCCCTGAGATAACAGTGTCTTTAAAGAAATGTCTGTTATTAAAGTCATTTGAAATTCCACTTTGGAAAAAGTTTCAGAATTAATTTATTAAATGTGAAAGATTTTTCTTTTCATCAATTAATCCTGAATTATTATTTTTTTTATCATGGTTTCTGTATCAAGAAGCAGAACTGTTTTAGACATTGATAATAATAAGCAATGTTTCCTGAGCATAAAATCAGCATATTAGAATGATTTCTGAAGGATCATGTGACACTGAAGTCTGTAGAAATGATAATGAAAATTCAGCTTTGCATCACAGGAATAAACTACCTTTTCAAAAAAATATATCAAATAGAAAAAAAGGTTATTTTAAATTGTAATAATATTTCACAGTATTTCTTTTTTACTGCATTTTTGAACAAATAAAGGCAGCCTTGGTAAACATTTGAAATTCTTTCAAAATAAAAAAATTACCAACCCAAATTTTGCAAACTCATGCAACCCCTTTTGCATTACATATGCAAGGATACCAGAAATAGCTTGTTCATCCACCTTGAAGAATAGAACTTTCAGGACAATTTAGATGACTTTTACAGCTCATTTAACACACATTTGTACTAAATGTATTAAATTTGTGAGCTGCACATTTATGCTTTTGAACTCTTTAGAGTGTCTTGCCCTATAGACTCTCATTATGTTTTTTGCGGATCCAAGGTAAAAATGTCTGTGGTATAACCAGAGCATTAATTTGTGTGACATTTATTTCATTGACTGATAATAGATCTCAGAAAAAATAGTTAAAAACACATTTAGGTTTCAGTCAAATCTGGCTTTTTCTTGACCATAATTAACAGTGCAGTACCTGAGTAATGTCTTCAGCAGAGATGTCCGGCCTGTGCTCAATAACGATAACGTTTCATAATTAGTCTCATTTCCAAACCTTTTCTCCTTTAATCACCAGGGAAGCGCTGTATGGGACTGGTGGACTTGGACCGCAGTTGGGCCGCCGAGACTCATGGGTATTCTGTGAGGGTGATGACCATGGTCCCTGAGGGCTGCACGCCTAAGAACAATATGCTGGTGGGGATACCGACAAGATAACACTGACTCACGAGAAATACCCACGTCATGTCAGGACTACAAATAACTCCATGTTTTTCATTCATGTTACTACTTGAGTGTTTACCTTGGACAATTTATATTTGTATGTATTTCATTTAAAGGGATAGTTCACCCAAATATTAAAATTTGGCATCATTCTGACCATTTATTTTTTTTTTTTTTTTTTTCTGTGAGAAGATTTTAGTCACTGTTTTCAATACAGCAAAAGTGTATGTTGATTTGAACTAACAAAAAATTACATCCTAAAGAAACAAATATAAATTGAAGACGGTGCTTTTTGTACCTTTGGCCGTTTTAAATCACCATCTACTTTTCTTTAATGCAGAACACAATCCCTGAGATCTTTTATCTTTTATGTTTGACAGAAGAAAGTAAGTAATACTAATACAGAATGACATTGGTATCATGACAAGATTTTAATAATTGGGTGAACTTTAAATTGTTTTCCTTAAATTTTCCTAAAAGCATGGATCACTACGATGTATGTGCACATACACGCTTGAATCATGGTTTGATCTAATTGTGCAATCAGTATATTTGTTTTTTATTTCAGATTTTTAAAAGGCTTTTAATCTTGACTTCATCTAAACAATTAGTGATTTTTATTTCAGTAACGTCTTACAGATCAGTACTTTCCTTCTTGATTCGCATGCCTGGGGTTTGTTTGTAAAAAAAAAAAAAAAAAAGACAAAGAGCAGCACGCCTCTCAATAAATTAAACATGATTTCAAATGCCATTTGCAAATCAGACACATTGAATTGTGTAAAACCACCTTGCACCCTCTCCTCCACCATTATCGCGTATTATGCACAAAACAAAAGAGTCTCAAAAGCCCGCTTTTCTAAAGTTATTACCAATGTAAAATTATTCATTGTAATTTGCTCTTCTCCCTCGCAGGAAAGCAGAGACGTAGCTCTTGAGCTTTTGTCTCAGAGTGTTTGATTAAAAGTATTGAAAGTAAACACAAGGAGGTATTTATCACCATTCCCTTGTGTCAGGGGGTGGGAGAATTGGAGGGGTTAATATTTATGGAATAGCACATGGATTAATCTGACCACGGTTATGAATATTCGATTAGGCCACGGCTCACACAAATGTCAAAGCTTCACATTGGTCTACAGCGTACGCTGATATATGAACTATTCCCCAGCTTTACTTTGCTGTGTTTGGACCCGTACTGTCATCAAACACGCTACAGAAGAGCCGGGGACTGTCACGTTTGTGATATAGAGATGAGATCTGTTCCTCCGCCTTGAGGAAGTGCACAACCTTTAAGCTTTGAGGAGCCATGCTAGCAAAGCTCATCTGAATTCTGCTAGCGGAGCCAATCTCTCTGAGTGTGAAAGACCGGAGACGGGGGCACCTTCCAAAGAGCTGGAATCATTTCAATGGGAAACGCTGCTTTCCTCAGGGATTGGCTCTGAGCCCTGACTAAATGTGCATGAAAAACAAATACATACAGTAAAGGATAGAATGAAGCTAGATATAACTGCATTACTGTAATGCTGACATAAAGATATTGGAAAGTTGTTTCTTTTGTCTTTTTTGTTGCTGTTGTTTTTTCTTTTTTCTAAAGAACTATAGAATTGCTGATTTTCATAATATAAAATATGATGCACTGTTTAAAAAACTGACAGTACCAAATGCACAATACTAAAAAAAACATGCCATGTAAAGTCAATATTGACAGCATAAGTGGGCGTAGTTAAAGTTTTGGTGTTGAGCTTATTTTCTTTGCTTAAAACATATGGAAAATACTATGTAAAACTACTTATCAACAATCTTTTGCAGTACAGGCGTTTATAGAGTGATTTAATATAATGAAGTAAAGTACTCGCATATTGTATGAAAAAAAGATGTCTATTGGACACGATGCAAAGTAAGTCTGTCTGAATTCAGACAATTTGGGTTTTGATTCTTTTCCAAATTAATTAATTGTAATTTGGATGTAAATACAGTCTTTCTCTGTATAGTCTTTACCAGCAACCATTTTATATATTTATCTGTATGCAAATTTGATTACACAACAGAAACTCAGTCCTTAAACTTCAGCACATAACTCTTCCCATACCATTTATGAAACACAAGTGAACTAAATACATTAGTGCCTGTCCACTTTTTCAGCAGCATTGGTTCCAAAAAGTTTTTTCATATTTTCAGAGAGATTTTGGTTAAAACATTTTTTACGCCGAAACAAGCTCTATCTCTCTTTTCAAAATATTAAATGCACGGCAGTAACTCCAGAACATCACCTACAAATCACTAGCTTCTTGTCGTTTTCTGTGACTTCTGGAGCACATCAATAATTACCCCATCAACTTCGGTCGAAATCTTGGTTACACAACCTTCAAAGAGAAACAAAGATTGTCCAGGTACACAAATCAGAAAAATCAGGCCCTTCCTGATGCAGAGCAGTTACTTCTTGCTGCTTGCTTTGCTGAACTGCAATGCTCTTCTGACTTCCAACAAACACAATCAAACCTTCAAATGATTGTGCAGCGGGCTGGTCTTCAAACAAAAGAACCCATGTTACACCTCCTTATCTCACTGCACTGGCTACCAGTCAGCTCGCACATCAAGACACTCTGCATACAGAACGACCCAGGCTCAGCACCCTCCATTCACTATGAATCTACATCCCCTCCAGAAGTCTGAATCTGCTAGTGAGCGACGCCTTGTGGTACATTCACAGAGAGGCTCAAAATCACTCTCCAGAACATTCTCATTCACCATTCCTGGATGGTGGAATAATCTTCCCACCCCTATCCGGAATGCTGGATCCCTGTCAGTCTTCAGCAACAACAGACTCATCTCTTTGCACTACTTGACTTCATTCTTGTTCTTAAAAAAAAAAAAAAAAGTGACTTTTTACGAGCACTTCCTCTTCTGATTGCCTCTTCAAGATGAATCGCTTTATGTATTCCCCAATTGTAAGTCGCTTTGGATAAAAGCGTCTGCCAAATGACTAAATGTAAATGTAAATGTAAATTTTTAGAGCGTTATAAGCCACATGAATCACACACTGTAAAATCTAATTTGTTGGGTGTACTTAAAGCATGCAAACCGATTGCCTTAAAAAACTAAGTAAAGTGAAATAGGAATAGTATGTTGACAAATGCTTAGTTAGTATAGTTTACTTACACAAGAGTTCTAGTAACTAAAAAAGAACTGTAGGGGGTACTTGATCCTTTACTTTAGGTTTACTCATGACTTAGTATAGCTACTCACTGACTCCCAGAGTGCATTGCGGTTTTACAGTTGTTGTTTTTATTTGCTGACTTGTGTCAGTAGTAGCTCAAAAAAGAGCAAATAAAATGGTTATTGTTACAATTAATACAAATAAATGAAATTGAATTGAATTGTTACCATTGTTGTGATTCGCGTGCTGAATGTTGAAGTCTGTGTGTGACTTGAGCATGTTATCACAATTATTTAAAGATTATATCAACCCAATTAAAAGCTGCTCAAGGTGTTTATGAAAAACAATGAAATTGTAAAAGATCATTAATAAACACACAAAAAATACACCAATGATTTAATTAGATGATAGGTCATCTTCTAAAAGCAACCTATTTATTACTTCTCTCCCTTTGAAATCAAACAACTCTGATTTCATGTTGCATTGCTGCATTAATAGGAAGATTTTTTTAATAATATAAACAAAGTTCCAAGTGCCCAACCAAAGGGAATGCTGATCACTATAATGTTGAGTAAAAAAAAAAAAAAAAAAAAACATTTTAGGAAAATCAACATCAATTTATGAAGTTAGCTTATGTGATGTTCTCCCAGATATTTCAGTTGTGTTGAAAATTCAACATTCAAGATGACTATGGGAAACGAGTGAATGCAACTAGTGAAAGATAACTGTGCAGACATGGAGGAAATGAGTGAAAAGTCTATTAAGACTCTTTTTCTTTTCTTCTTCTTCTGTTGTTATGTTGCACATTAGCAACATATTAGTGCACTGCTGCCTCTCACTGGTTTATTAATATCATTGGTTCCTTTGTGGCTACTTGAATATTTTAAGTAAGTGTCACTCAAAACAGTAAGTAAATTGTTTTATTTTCCTTGAAAGTAGCTGTAACTTAATAAAACCTAGTACGTATAACAACTAAGTTGTCACGAATCCTGGCCATGAACTTCTGTTTACTCACCACCAGAGGTCACTCACTCACCACATGGACTCTTGCACTACACTAACTGTTGCACATCACCTAAGACTACATTTCCCATAATCCATTGCACTGACGACACACAGCTCATTTCACTGATCACTCATCACACATGCTTTATAAACCTTGAACTTGCTCTTGGTGATTGCGGAGTATTGTTTAGCGTATATCCTAGCGATAGCTACTCTACGGAGCTCTCGCAGTAGTTATAGTCTTGCCTTGTTAGTTTTCCCGTGTTTGATACCTGCCCGTGTTTCCTGGATTAACCCTTTGCCTTACCGTTCGGACTCTGTTTGCACCTCGTTTGGATTATTGCTGTGTACCTGGATTATCTCTCTTTGCCTTGCCCCTGTTGGATATTGTTCACCGATCGTCGACCCACGCTTGCCTTAGGACTACTGTGTCTTGCCCTTACCATACCTGTTTGCCGTTGTTTGACCCTGCCTGTTTATTGACTATGTTTCTTAATAAAGCTCAGCAAATGGATCTGCATGTCTCATGTCTCGTCGGCTCCGTAACATAAGTAAAGATAACTAATTAAATCTAAGTAAGGTAAACTATTGGATTTTACAGTGCATAATTGTTTTTATATTAAAAGCAAAAAAAAGGAAAAGGTACAAGACTGTGTACTTAAGGGATTAAATGGATAGTTCACCCAAAAGTTCACCCAAATATCATTCACTCACCCTGGTGTTGTTCCAAACCTGTATGAGTTTAAGAACGTACAGTATGTTGGTAACCAAACGGTGGATATGCTAGCCATTGACTTCCATTATAGTGAAAAAATACTATGGAAGTCAGTGGCTACTGTCAACAGTCTGGTTACCAATATTCTTCAAAATATCTTTTGTGTTCAACAGAAGAAAGAAACTCATACAGGTTTGGAACAACATGAGGATGAGTCTATAATGATTTTGTCATGATTTGCTTGCCAACTTTCATTGCAACTCTCTGATTGGTGGAATTGTCTGTACAGCATCATGGGTAATGTAGGTTTCATCATGAATTCAGCTTTTAAACACGAAAAAGCTTCAGACAGCTGCGAAACAAAGCATATACCATCAATTAACAACCTCAGAACTTGGGTTTAGAAGTTATTTAAAATCAGTTTCCCTGTGGAGAAAATAAGAGTGTTTACTTCTGAAACCCAACTGTTGCTGCCTAAATCACAGCTTGTTGAGGCTTAACGAATTTCACATGGCCGACATTATAACAAATGGAAGAAGTCCTTTAGGCTCGAGTTGAGAAGGAGCCCCATGAGAATATCATATAGACTTAGGGGTGGGCATTCGACTTGGATCAGTAAGCAACCACCTAGCAACTGCCCAAAAACCCTAGCAACCGCATAACAATGAGCTGAAAACCCACTCAACACCTTATCAACCATATAACGGTGTCCTGGCAAGCTCCCACAACACCCAGCGAGATTTGCTTTCTGCAGATTTAAAAATGTAATTCATATGCTTTCTACAATGCTAATTAAAGTCTGCTTGTGTAGCCAAGAACCCAAGAGGTAGAAAAGATGCATCAAGGGCGCTGAAAGCGCTTCTCTGATGACAAATACAGACTGTGCGATTGCTTCCTTTACAGTATCTCCCGTTTCCTCTCTACCTCTGCGACAGGAAAGTACGTTTCTTTGGAAATATCAGAAGAGCAATGTGCAATTTCACCTATGGCAGGCCGCAAAATTCATGAGCAAATCAAGCCGCAATCCGCCTTAAATTCATCTGTGACAAAACCTAATCAGAAAGCACGGCAGGCTCTCCAGTTCTGAAGAGGATGAAAATGAGTTTTTCTCCAGTGTCACCATTCATAAAAGCTGTGGACGGATCTCCATGAATTTATAGTGACCGTGTCTTTTCTTAACATATCTTGAAATGTCACTGTAGTTCATGTTCACCTGGACTCAAAATACACATGAAGCACATTTCTCTTTGACACCGATAACAAACTTTGCGAGGCATTACCCATTTAAAGCTCTGTTGTATAATAGAGCAGTATATCGGTATGTCGGGTGGATGTAGCCATAATCACTGAATAATTTCACATATGTATTGAAGAATTACACAAAATATTAGTAAATCAAAGGCTTAAAGGCAGCTTTATTAAAGTCTTTTTGATCTTACTCATTGGATTTGTCTTTCCGTCATCAAAATTAATGATTTTAAGAATTAAGTGCATCTTATTTAAAAAAATATATGTTTTCCAATAATACTGCGCGAGTGGTTTTCCCATGTACTGAATGTTTGAACTTCTTCAGCATAAAAAAGCAACATATTTCACTTTCTTTGCACTTTTCATTTAGAAAGGAAATGAACTGACCTGCATTACACATATTGTGTTTTCTGTGCAGGAATCTTGTGTTCATTTTAGACATTTGCCAAAACATATTATTTGAAAGCAAGCTGATTTTACAGTAACATATTCTAGTGCTACTGTACATTCACACCGCAGCTGAATGTAGCCCAAATCTGTCCCCGAGCTCTCGTGTGAGAAAAATGGCATTGAATCTGACATTTTCAGTTCTGATCTGGGCCACTTTTTTATATGTGGAAATAAATAGGACACATATTAAAATGTTGACAATGTGACGAGTGTGAACATTCAGGTAAGAATTCATATGGATTTTTTTTGTTAGTTGAATTCTACATTTGTCATAGTAATAATAATAATAATATGTTCTTGATTTACAGTGAAGACGACAGTGAAAATGGCCAGTGCTCTTATGGATCACTTGTTCAACAGTGTTTGATATGGACCGCAAGTTTGTATGAACAATTTCACAAAGTTGTATTTAAGCAGAAAATTGGAATGGGACACTTTGGTTCACAGTATGAATGCAGCCAGGCAGTGTACAGTTACACTTCGCGTGTGACTTTCCAATATCTCACTACTCCACTGCAATATGAGCTGTTTTCTTGTCATTTTTGTGTAATATAGTACCTTTGTTAAAGTGTATTAATGAATATGGCACTAGACTGCTTTGAGATGGGACCAGATATAGATGTGGTCTGGCGTACTTGCATGTCTAAGTGTTCACCCAGTGAAAATGGAGCCGAAACAGAGACTTATTTCATATGCCCTCTGACCAAAGCTATGGGGAAACTGAAAATGAGACGTAACCCTGCACACGACTCTTTGAGACCTGAAACTCAAGTGATGAGTTTGAACCATAAATCTTCCTTGCAGCAGTTTTACGTGACAAACGCAGGTGCCCTCCTGTCTCCTGTCTGGAAAAAAATTATAAAACATAAAAAAACATTACTTATTAGCATCATACTGGACAAGTGACCTAAAACATATCCAAAAAAAGTGTTTGTTATAAGATTTACTTTGAAACAATTTTTACTCAGAAATACCAGTAAATTTCACAAATAATAAACAGAATAGAATAAACACAAATGGCAATTAACACATTGAATTAAAGATGCACTCCAATAATCTTAACAGTGTATTTAATATACAGTATATACAGTACATATATATACAGTGTCCTCCACTAATATTGGCACCCTTGGTAAATATGAGCAAAGGCAGCTGTGAAAATAAATCTGCATTCTTTATCCTTTTTATCTTTCATTCAAAAAATTCACAAAATTCCAACCTATCATTGAAGTAAAACAATTGAAAGTGGGGCGGGGGATCTCATTGTGAAATAAATGCTTTCACTATTTCATGTTGGCCACAATTATTGACACCCAATTATTGCAACGTCCTTTACCCAGCACAACAGCTCTGAGTTTTCTCCTATAATGCCTGAAGAGTTTGGAGAACACCTGATAAAAGATCAGAGACCATTTTCTTCATACAGAATCTCTCCAGATCCTTCAGATTCACAGCTCCATGACGGTGCTTCTTCTCTTCAGTTCACCTCACTCATTTTCTGTAGGGTTCAGGTCAGAGGACAGAGACAGCCATGGTAAAATATTCATTTTGTGCTCAGTGACCAATTTTTGTGTTTATTTTGATGTTTGTTTTGGATTGTTGTCCTGGTGGAAGATCCAAACACGGCCCATTATAAGATTTCTAACAGAGGCAGTCAGGTTTTGATTTTTTATCTGTTGGTATTTGATAGAATCCATGATGCCATGCATCTGAACAAGATGTTCAGGACCTCCAGCAGAAAAACAGGCCCACAACATTAAAGATCCAGCAGTATATTTAACCGTGGACATGGGGTACTTTTTTATCCCTGTTTGTACTAAACTCATCTGGTGGGTTTGCTGCCAAAAAGCTCTTTTTTCAGTTTCATCTGACCATAGAAGCCAGTGCCATTTGAAGTTCCAGTCGTGTCTGACAACTGAATTTGCTGGAGTTTGTTTTTGGATGAGTGAGGACAATTTTTCTTGAAACCCTCCCGAACAACATGTGGTGATATAGGGGATGTTTGATTTTTTTTTTTTTAGGTTTCTGACCCCAAGACTCAACTAATCTCTGCAATTCTCCAGCTGTGATCCTTGGAGAGTCTTTGGCCACTCAAACTCTCCTCCTCAGCGTGCATTAGGACGATATAGACACACGTCCTCTTTCAGGCAGATTTTTAACATCTTTAGTTGATTGGAACCTCTTAATTATTACCCTGATGTGGAAATGGGGATTTTCAATGTTTTAACTCTTTTCTTACAACCACTTTCTATTTTGTGATGCTCAACAATCTTGTTCTTCACATCAGAAATATATTTTTTGGTTTTTCTCATTGTGATGGATGATTAAGGGAATTTGGCCTTTGTGTTCCTCATATTTATAATTCTGTGGAACAGAAAGTCATGGCTGGACAATTTCATGCTCCTAGTCACCCTGGTGTGCTAAAAAATTTAAATATGAATGGGAATATACTTCAGAGATATTTTACTCATAAGAATTTCTCGGTGTGCCAATAATTGTGGCCAACATTCATTGGAGAAAAACAGTTATTTCACAATTAGATTTTCTCCCCACTTTCAATTGTTTTACTTCAATGATAGGTTGGAATTTTGTGAATTTTTTGAGTGAAAGATCAAAAGGATAAACAATGCAGATTTATTTTCACAGCCGCCTTTGCTCATATTTATCAAGGGTGCCAATATTAGTGGAGGGCACTGTATATATATATATGTGTGTGTGTGCATGTCTGTGTGTGTGTATATATATATATATATAAAATATCACGTCATTCATCCTCATTAATGATATTAAATATATTATACAGTCATATTAACAGAATATTTGTTGTATGATTTTTTTTTTTTTTTTTTTACAATTTTTACTCAGAAATTACTAGTAAATTTCACAAATACGGCAAGAAAATTTAGTAAATTTGGAGTAAATATATATTACACAGTCATATTGACATTAGATGTTGCATGCACATAGGCTATAATATATATGTAATTATATGGTGTATGTGGAATAATCGCTCCCGTCTCTCTTTATTGGGCGCAGCGCTCGTTCAGAGCGAGTGGAGAGAGAGAGAGACACACAGAGGAGCGCACCGACTCTGCGCTCCAGTCCACGGCTCTCCAGCGGAGGAGCGGAGCGGAGCGCACACAGACAGACACGCTGCCGGTCTCTCGCGCATGAACAGCAGTCAGTGCCTTCTGTTCGAGCCGCCTCGAAGCTTTGAACACTGACGGATCTAAACCTCACCATCATCCCCTTCCAAACACAGGAGAGCAGCGGCGACGTTTGGATATACGCACCGCACAAGCACGGGGATGTGGATCATAAAGTTCGTGTTGATTTGGACCTGCTGGATCGGAGTGAGCGCGGACTTCGATGGCAGGTGAGACCTCAGTTAAACGTGTGTGGACGATTGAATCAATGTGTTGTAAAGAGTGGTGTTTGGTAGACTAGACACATTTCAGCTTGTTTTTTAATAAAATTAATTTTCTTTTTTAAAGGTGTCTTTAAAGTAAGCTACTTTAAGATTTTAAACATCTTGTCAGACAAGGAATCTCTATAAGTGTTAAGTTTCATTGTATCATCTCAAGCTAAATGTGAAAATACTGATATGGGTTATAGGTGTGCGTTTAAAAGTAACAGGGTTGACCATTTTGCAGTTAATATATTATAAGCCATTACTAGATTAGTGCGCAAGGTCAAAACACTTAAATGTGTTTATTAGAAAGAGATTTTAATGCTGATATTTCTTGAAACAACCAGTTTTGAATAATCAGTTGTATAATGTACGAAATCATGATAACAATGTTGAGTGTTTAAGATCATCCCTTGACAAGCCTCACAGATAATGTGATACAAATCAAGGAGACACTTGTGCTTGAAGACTTCACATTCTGAAAGTATAATGATGCTATTATGACAGCGCTTTTTAATCAATTTAAAAATATATCTATATATTAATAAGAGTAACAGGGTTGATGGATAACAAAACCTAAAACATTCATCCTCATGAAGGAAAGTTTTTTCCATCTTTAAGGTCATTGTTTACACAAATGCTCAAGATTTGTTTCTACAAAAGTCACACTTTTCATGAAATGAGCCTTAAGTACTGCAAAGTACTGTACTGTAAATACTGCAACGCTTTTGAAAAGCATAACCGGTGTAAACCACAGACGTAATGCTGTTGTGATCAGTTAAATTTAAGACGGGTTTAAAGTTTGTGTTGTTACTGTGTTGTCAATCAAACAGTGAACTTGTGAACTTACATCTGTCTACAGCTGCTCTTAAAGATGTTCGCAAATGCAAAATCCCGGCATTCATTCTTTAGCTTATCAGTAGTTGCGAATACATAAATAGACGGCAGTTTGTAAAACATGCGTGTTTAAGAATCATTTATTCTCCCTCTTGGACAGTCAAGTGCATGCGTTCCCGGGTGTTTCGTGCCCCAACATGTAATGTGAAATATGTGGTGAACAGAAACGTGCCAAAGATTCAAATCTGCTTAAAGCTTCATTGAGATTAAAGGGGATCATATATCCATGCCTAAAATTAACTATGTGCTTCAGTAGAGGTATCTCACTATACCTTAGGGCAAGGTTTCTCAGTCCATTCCTGCAGGCCCACCTGTGCTGAACATTTTAGGGGTCTCGCTAAACTGACACACTCAGTGTAGTTCATGAATCCCTCAGCTGGTGAGATGATAGTTGAATTAGATGTGCTAAATAAAAGAGATATCCAAAAGCTTTCAAGAATGGATGGCTGTAGGGAGATTATTACAGGGGTTCATTGATCTCTCCTGTCACATTGTGTAACTGCTTTTAAAGCAAGTTCTAAGTGCCAACTGTCAGCTTATTATGATTCATCTTTTATTGAGTATGCATTGCAATCACATCATTTATTATGTAACGCTTAATTATTTAATTAAAGAATGCATTACTTAAATAGGCCTACTCATTAAATATGAAAAGTAATACTTCATGTATTAATAAATTATGTATACACACTGCATACTAAAGTATATAACAATTCACATAAAGTCAACATAAAAAAATTGTTTACTTTTTAATGCACATATTTGGTCCTAAAATCCTACAAACCACTGATTCCTGCCCTACGATTTTACTCCTATAAAAGAATAGTTCACCCAAAAATGAGAACTCTATCATGTCATTCCAAACCAGTGCAAATTTCTTTCTTCTGTGGAACACAAAATAATATATTTTGAAAAATGAAAGTAAAGGGGTTCGGTGGTGTTTTGGATCCCACTGACTTTCATTTTATAGTTCAAAATACCTTGTCAAAGTAAGTAATTCAGGTTTGAAAATGAGAGTGAAAGACAGAATTTTCATTTTTGTATGAACTATCCCTTTTCATTTGGTAATACATCACCTTATGGAAATAAAACTGGTTTCGAATAGCATTTCAACATAATTTATTAACTTTGCAAAGCTTAATTATGTCATTTTATTATGCATAACCTTATTGCGTCATGTGTTAAGTATGCATTGCCTACTTACGTCATGTATTAAATATGCATCACTTAACTACATTAGGTATTAAGTATGCATCGCATAATTGCACCATGTTTAAGAATGCATTGCCTAATTACGTCATTTATTCAGTATGCATCACCTAATTACGCCATGTATTAATTATGTATCTCCTAATTACGTCATTTATTCAGTATGCATCACCTAATTACGCCATGTATTAAGTATGCATCACCTAATTACTTAATTTATAAAGTATGCATTGCCTACTTACATTATTTTTCATTATGCATAGCTAATTACGTAATTTATTCAGTATGCATCGCCTACTTACGCCATTTATTCAGTATGCATTGCCTAATTACACCATGCAGTAAGTATGCATCGCCTGATTACATCATGTATTAAGTATGCATTGCCTACTTGCATCATGTATTAAGTATGCATCGCCTAATTACGTAATGTATTAAGTATGCATCGCCTACTTGCGTCATGTATTTAGTATGCATCGCTTAATTACGTCATTTATTAAGTATGCATAGCTTAATTCTTATTAAGTATGCATCTCCTATAATTACGTCATGTTTTAATCATGCATCGCCTAATTACATCATTTACTAAGTATGCATCACCTACTTACGTCATGTTTTAATCATGCATCGCCTAATTACGTCATTTACTAAGTATGCATCACCTACTTACGTCATATATTTAATATGCATTGCCTAATTGCATCATGTATTAAGAATGCATAGTTTAATTACATAATTTATTAAGTATGCATCGCTTAATTACGTCATGTTTTAAGCATGCACCGCCTAATTACGTCATTGTTGAAAACACATGGCTTCACACTGTTACAGTCAGGCGGTTCCCACAGGGTGTTCCGCTGAGACACCGGCCACCCAAGTTTGGACTTGTGAATGCAACTACTGCGGTGATCTTTATGGCATCTTTTGTCTTCTGCTGGGAAGCATTTAGTCCTTTTGGCAAGATGAGCAATAGCTGTCCTTCTAAATGGACTGGAAATGTATTCACTGGCAGAAGTACTTTCTGTGTTAAAATTCAAGCTTGGTTCTTTTGCGTCTTCATATTTCCCTTATTTATCATTGCCAGTTGCCCAGAGGCAGAGCACAGTTATGATGCGCTTTCTCGAACACATCCGTACACAGTTAGGGGGACATTAATAATGGGCTTTTGGTACAACATTACCACCACTCTTTTAGAGACATAATGAATAACTAATGCATATTTGTTTGTCATCTATATTTTTCTAAATGACCTTAGCGCGCTCATTTAGTCAAGACTCTGGAATTCATTGCTTTCTATACATTCTAACTTCTCCGTGTCATCCCATACATCATGTGCTTAATGTTTGTGTAACTCACAGACACAATATTGATGCATTTCCGCAGGGCATGGCTTGCGCTGGCATTTCAGGAGCGGGAGCTGCCCACTGTAATGAACGTGTACATTAACCTGCTGGCGTACGTTATTAATTTCAGTCGTGATGGAGTTCGCTTGTCATCAGGGCCATTATTTGCCAATTTGCCCTGCTTATAAACCTGCTTCACTGCCCCGATCTAAATTCATAGAGAGAATATAGTGCATGAGCACACTGTGAGGGGCCCATTCATTATCTGCAGGCCCTTAGCAGGGGCCGTTAAGCTCCTGTCTAATGGCTTATGCTACACCTGAGGGATGACTCGCTGCTAAACCGCCAACTTGTCATTTGCTGACATGATAACAAGAGTAATCAATTACAGACAGACTCATTAAAGTGTCCAACTTTTTAAACTCTTCCAACTTGGGGTTTTGGACGGTTGAGCAGTGGGTTTCTATGACTCACTGGAGTAGAATGTAAAATCCCCGCATTCCTAATTGTACTAATATATTTTGTCAACAGTGCTTTGTTACTCCCTCGCTTTGTCTTGGGGTACTACACTACGTGCCAGTTTAGAGGGCTTAAATGAAGTCCACATGTCCGGTTGGCCCTCCTTGTGCTCTTTCAGTTGATTTCATCATCTGAATTGTCTTAAGGGAGCAGAATTTGACCCCAGTCCTGGAGTTGGCTGCCATGACCAATGAATGTGCATTTGACCAAAAGTGCATTGGTCACTAGGTCTGTAGTCAAGTTACTTTCAGTGTTTATACCCTGCCTGGCTCTAAATTCATCTCTAAATTTAAATGTAGTCATTTAATATAATTTTTTAACAATTTGGTTGTACTTCATTTTACTGTACATGCACTTGCGTGTACATTCAGTACACTTACCTAAGAAACTACTAGGTAATATAAGGTAACAACATGGGTTAGGTTTTGGGGTTTTAGGTTTAATTACTATAATAAGTATACATATATAAATATATATATATATATATAAAAATACATATATTGGTAGTTATCATTAAAGTAGCATTATATCATAAAAATATACATTTATTTTATGTATGTTAACAATTAATCTAGGCAGAAATGAATTCTAGAAAGAACAGACATTGTTAAAACAACTCACTGCATTCACTACCTCATTCATTTGTTGTCAAATTAAATGACGGAGTTTCATATTTTCAGATTTTGGCTTTGAAAAAAAATTCACTCAGAAATAGCTTGTACATTTTACAAATAAGTACAAAGAAATGTAAAATTATGAAGTAAAAATACAAAAGAAATAGTATTTTCTTGTAAAACATATTCCAATAATCTTTTTTTATTTACAACTTCGAAAAAAAAGTTTTTTTTTTTTTTTTTTTTTTCCCTTCAGTGTAGTACTAACAAATAGAAATAAATTATATAAAAAATAGGATTAGGTTCCTCTGCAAAAAGGTCAGAAAAAGTGGCATTTTAAGCTTTAAGTGGCATTTTTAATCTCCATTTCTAAAAAACTAGACTACATGTGAGTTAATTGTTTATTCACATGCATAGCAGATAGAAAATAAGATGCACTGTCAAGTAGGTAAGTGCAGTCAAACTAGGACACAGTGAATATGGATATATTATTACATTCTTATGCTTTTGTTTTTATTTTTAGTAATGAACTAAAAATAACAAATAATAATAAGTTGAAAACATTAAAATGTATTGTTTACGCCACTTTCTTGCAGCACTGTACACCATGCAGCTTTGAAATTTGCATTCTTTTTACTAAGCTGAAGGTTTAATCTGTGACATTTGGGTTTTTTAATGGTCAACCATCTTCTCTTCATGCAAATTCACAGGTCAGAGTTGAAATTTTGGCACTTTGGCCTGCATTTCCTCTCTCCTCGGTTTACATGCTTATGAATGGAACAAAGTCTAATGTTACTGCACTTACTGTAAAACGTTACAGTTGCTGTCTTTCTCGATTGTCAAAAGAATTCCAGCAGCCAGACTGCTGTCTATATAACCGCACTGACCATCATAAAACTCTTATCGGTTGAGCACAATTGTCTTCAAATGCTCATAAACATCTCAGAAACTGTGGGAGATTCATAAATCTGTCCCTTCAGCCACAGAGGTGCATTTATTTCAGACTTGTACCTGCTGCGTCTGATTTTCGCTTAGCGCCGGATGAGATGGACTTTGCTTGACCGGTGTGTCAGTCTGCAGAGGCACGTATTCTATATTGAGGCTGGCGAATGAAGACAGCTCAACTCTCAAGCGCGTGTTTCAAAGGCGTGTGTCTAATTGTCTGGCAGCCTGTGGAGGTGGCGGAGGAATGTGAAGGGTTGTAATTAAACCCCCCTGCACTTGCACCCGAGCCCGGCTGCATGTCTTCATTTATATACATGTGCAGACTCACTACCGAACCGCACGAAGAGTGTCAGACTGCCGCAGACAAATAGAAATGTGAATATTTCATGAATAAATGTGCCAGTGCACAGAGATAAAGGCATCTACCGCTAATTTTCGTGACCCGGTTGCCTCCTTTGAGCAGCCGGGCCGGAATTGCATTATGTAGATATTTGTCGTTTGTTTAATCCACTAATGCCAGACTGAGCTGGAAATTGAAACTGTGTAATAGCTGCATCTTTAACAAGGTGAGGAAAGACACTTTCTCAGGTGGACGAGGGATTTGTTGTGACAGCCTTGTTACCTCAGTGAGCGCGGCGCCGGTTTCTCGCTGGGCGACGCTCTCTCTCTCTCTCTCTCTCTCTCTCTCTCTCAGTTTGGTGTCTCTTTGGATCGGGCCCAAAGTTTGCAGATTGCTGACTGGCACGCAATCGCTTGTCTCTGGTGGGGCAAGAGACACAGAGATTTGTCTTTCTCTCATTGTCCCTCTCTGTTACAACTTCTCTTCTTTCTTGCTCGTTTGCTTTTCTGTGTTAAGCACCGAAGGTTATGTGAATCATCTTCTATTGTCAGAAGCAGTCCTATTATTGTAACACGGTTTCCTGAAAAGCTCTCCATCAAGCAAACTTTCTGTCCTCCCTGAAAGTCAAATATTTTGTGAAAAGGCAAAATCGCAGCCAGTCGGAACATATTTGGTGTTCCACCCATCTGGAGACCAACCGTGAATGATAGTATGCATTGTGACCCCGCTCTGTCATACTCATTATTTTTCTAGACAGTCATTATTCTTTAAATCAGTGATTCTCAACTAATGGCTGTTCTGATAGGGTTACGGTCAGCTTAATGCAAATAAAAAAATGCTTCTAACCGTATAACTGGGCATTGTTAGAATAGCTTAATAAATAGCCTTTGCATCTTTTAGCTGAAAATAATTCTAATAATAATAATGTCAAAGGTCATGCATCAAATCAAACTCAGTATTTTGGCTCAGATTCATCTGATTCTGTGTGAAAGCTACTCAAAATGTGATTAAGACTAAATAAGTAATACTAAGATACCTAATATACATATAAAACTAAATACTTCACTTGCATTTAACGATAAATCTTTATGTTATTCAGCCTATGTTGTGATTAATAATTGTGCATATTGTTATTTGCCTGTTTACATAGTATTAAACCGTTTGGGGTCAGTAAGATTTTCCTAATGTTTGTGAAAGAAGTCACCAAGGCTACATTTATTTGATAAAAAATACAGCAGAAATAGCTTGTTTTATAGTAGTTTCCTACCTTTACCTTTTCTTGTCAGTCAGGTTCAAATACCCTTTCATCAACACCAAACCAGTCCTCATAAATATGTATGAAATAATAATCCTCATAAATGTGTTTGCAATTCATATTTTACACTGAATATCCTTTAGCATTCTAATTATAATTAAAATGGCCATTATTCTAAAGCACTATGTTTAAAAACATGCAATGCTGTGGGAGAAAACAGACACCAATTAGCTTCTACTCAAACTGAAGCAGTTTGAGAACTACATCCTCTGTGGGTTTTCTAACATTCAGTTTGATATTTTCATGGAAAAAGAAAATCGCAAAGGGCTTTGTATTGCTGTGGACAAACGAGAGTGAAATGACTAAAGATGCATGGGGTCTCATGTACATATGTCCTGCTGTGTGTGCCATTCACACAGATTGACATCAACCTATATATATTATTTGGTTTTATACTTTTAAAAAGGAATTGAATGTGTATACAAAAGATAATTAAAAAGCATGTGCACCCCTGGGAACTATTTAAATATTTGACATATTGTGCACCCACTGTCTTGCACATGTTTGCAGTCAGTTAGAAGTGATATTTTTAATACACTCAGAGGAGATTATGTGTTGGTACTGTACGTAGTGAGTCTGGCCAGTGTGTGTGTGTGTGTGATTAAATGTATGTTTCAGGTGAGATATAGTGGAGTGACAGGCAGGAGCCCAGACTCAATCCTCTTAACATGCGCGCTGTGTCTTTAGAGGCGTTCTGAAGTCTCCTCTCCCTCTCTGAGCTGCACACGCAAACATTTTCCCTTCAGCCTGTCACTCTCATTTAGTGCCACCATCACGGTTTCTTACTGGAGTGACTGGCAGCAGGACGGCCTGCATTAGCATTTTCACTGCCTTTACCATCCAGAGTAACCAAAGCCGATGCAGCATGTGGGCAAAATTCCCAATTCATTTCCTGTCTCACTTGTGTAACACATGCAACTTTGAGAGCTGGGTGATATGTCTTGTGATGATTTAAAAAATATTAAATATCTATCTATCTATCTATCTATCTATCTATCTATCTATCTATCTATCTATCTATCTATCTATCTATCTATCTATCTATCAGTATCTATCCATCTATCTGTCTATCTTGCTTTCTTTCTTTCCATCTGTCCTTCCATCAGTCTATCATCCTATCATCTACCTATCTATCTGTCTGTCTGTCCATCGATCTATCATCTGTCTCTCCATCCGTCCATTGATCTATCATCTATCTGTCCATCCATCTATCAATCTATTATTTATCTATCTCTCCGTCCATTCATCGATCTATCATCTATCTATTTGTCTGTCCATTGATCTATCTATCTAATCTATTAACTATATATTTCTCTGTCCATCCCTCGATCTATTATCTGTATATCCTATCTTTCCGTCCATCGATCTATCATCTATCTGTTAATCTGTCCATTGATCTATCGTCTATCTGTCTGTCCATCTATCCTTCCTTCAAACTGTCATCTATCTAGCTTTCCTGTAGCTCAAATGGTAGAGCATGGCGCTAGCAACGCCAAGATCATGGGTTTGATTCCCAGGAAAAGCAAGAGCTGATAAAATGTAAAACTGTAACTTGAATGCAATGTAAATCGCTTTGGATAAAAGCGTCTGCTAAATGCATAAATGTAAATGTAAATCTATCTATCTGTTCGTCCATCCATCAATCTGTCATCTATCTGTCCAGCCGTTCATTGATCTATCATCTTATCTATCAGTCCACCCATCCATCGATCTGTCATCTGTCTATATGTTTGTCTGTCTGTCCATCAATCTATCTTATATCTGTTCATCCATCCGTCAGTCTATCATCTATTTATCCGTCTGTCCATCCATTTATCATCCGTCCATCTCGCTGTCTGTCCGTCCGTCTGTCCATCCGTCTGTCTGTCTGTCCGTCCGTCCGTCCGATAGATCGATAGACAGACGATCTATCTATCTATCTATCTATCTATCTATCTATCTATCTATCTATCTATCTATCTATCTATCTATCTATCTATCTATCATCTAAGCCTGTGAATTTGGCACATTCTAGCACATTTGCAAGTCATGAGGTAACTTCTATTGTTCCTGTTGTCTTATCCATTGCATCAGTCAGCCAGTGAGGTTTTATCTATATTCACAAAGCTTCTGTTGTACTCAGTGACACAGGTGCTGCAGATAAGACCACTGTGAGTTATCATTGTGCTGTACCACACCAGAGGCAGATGTTCTTGTATGTTGATGCTGGATACACACACAGAGCACTGATAAGATGAAGTCTGTCTGTGCTCCTGCTGCCTATAGCTAGAGGGAAGTTATGGAAAATAAGAATGATGTTCTTAGAAGGAGATATGTTACATGACCCAACAATGTGAGCGAACATGACAGTTTTTTGGATAACATCGTTCTTGGAAACAACAGCGAAGGGCCGTTTAAAACCGATTTTCCATAAAATGGAAAATAAAGGTACAGCTGAAGTGCTTTTGAATCTGAGAGTTTCTTGGCAGTGCACACCGGGATTACTGATTTCTTTTTTTCCACCAGCAGCGCTCCAAATGTTTTTCTGAAGAAGTAAAACCTTTTAAGGTCTGTGAAAATAAGCAAAAGGGAATGAACACAGGTCAAATGACGTAACGTAAATGGATCATGGGTAATAGATACAGGGAAAGCACAGCACACAACCTAAAATTAAACTTCTACTTAATACGCCTGGCCATATTTAAACAGAGAAGACAAAATAAGAAAGAAAATGAACTGAGCTGGTTATATTTCAAATATAATGTATTTAAAACAGTCTCAATTTTTTGAAATTGTGAATTTTATTTTTATTTTATTTCACACTTTACTGAAGTTTCCATGATTCTTCCTTGTCCCACAAATATATGATATGAGCATTGATTTAAAATAAAAAAAATACATTTGATTTATTTCAGTCAATCATCTTGAAAGGTCAATAAATTGACTCTTGATTCAAAAATCTTCGAAACAATGTATTGCATCATCTTAAAAATGTAAAAACTTTTTGTGGTAAATTTTCAAGTATTTGGATTGATGGAAGGATGGATGGATGGGTGGATGGATGGATGGATAGAAAGTAATTCTTTGGCAATGTTATTCCCATGTAACTAATTTCTGTGCAGTGATTGGTCAAGGTCTGATCAAACTGTGTCCTGACAGGTGGCCCAGACAGATGGCCTCATCCAATGGGCTGTGTCGGTACGGTGCCCGCGTCGACTGCTGCTGGGGTTGGACACGTGTCTCCTGGGGCCAGTGCCAGCGTGAGTAACTGCTGCTTTAGGGGTGAACAGTGCTAAGGGGGGCCAGCTAAGGGTGCTTCTAGACTTCCATGATGCTGTAACCTTCTTTTAGCCACTTAACAACAGCACAGCAAGTCACCAGTTACCATATTTGAAATACATTTGATTAGCTTAACAAAACTGAACAAAACCTCAATGGACAAATTCTGTCCTAAGTTTGGCTTAATGTTTTACATACTCCTTTTGGATCCATTTGATTCCAACATGCACTGTAGAATGAATTGGTGACTTGTAATGCCCTCACTGAAGTGGTAGCTGCAAGGTCAGGTCACATGGCTGAAAATAAGCAAGACTACATCCCGGGACATAATGCTTCTGAATTTCATGCTAACTAACTGGGTTAGTCATAAGAAAATACCTGCCAGTTGTCTTTGAGATATTCTGCATGACACCCAATATTATGTGGTTCAGTCATTTGGAATAATTAAAAGGTACAACGAGCAGTTTCTGCAACAGCACCACATTCCTGCAGGATTAGTTTGAGGTCTAAAAAAGACAAAAGTCCATTCATATATTGAAAAAACACATTTAAAAACATACATTTTTAAAGACTTTTTTTAATTAAAGATTTTTGTACAATAATAGGAAAGCTTAGGAAGTAAAATAATGAAAAGAAATGTAAATAAGATTAGCAAGTATTAAAAATGATAAAAATGATCACATTATTATTATTAACAATAACATAAATAAAAATGACAACAGCATTCTTATTCTTATGCTTATGCTTATGCTTATGCTTATTCTTATTCTTATTCTTATTCATATTCTTATTTTTATTATATGTTAAATGTTGTTTGTGACTGCATTACTCATAATGCCCTTAAGCAAGTATTACAAATGATAAAAATGATCACATTATTATTATTATTAACCAAAATGTAAATAAAAATAACAACAGCATTATTGTTTTTGTTGTTTTTGTTGTTATTGTTATTATTTATTATTATTATTATTATGTAAGTTAAATGTTGTTTGTGATTGAATTACCCATAATTCCCTTAAGCAAGTATTAAAAATGATAAAAATGATCACATTGTTATTATTATTAACCAAAATGTAAATACAAATAACAACAGCATTATTATTAGTAGTAGTAGTAGTATTGTTGGTGTTTTGTTGTTGTTGCTGTTGTCATTTTTATTTAAGTTAAATGATGTTGTTTGTGATTGCATTACCCACAATGCCCTTAGTTGGAGTTAGTGTGGTTTGTGCCAGATCTGTAATGTGAGATCCCTAAAGAAAAGTGCATTCATCTCACACTAGAAGTGATGAGGCCTCTCAGATCTTACACCGCATTAATCACATAATGATTTTCAAGTACGGATTAGCTCATTTTATTGCGTTATCATGGAATCAGAGGATGTGCTTCCCCTGCTCATATTAATAGCGTCTTATGCTTCATTTATCAGCTTCCATATGTTCGCTACAAATCTAAAAATGATACAGCATGCTTCTGAGCGAATGTTTGAGCCTAGTGATGATTCATGGGTTATTCCGTGATGCATGATGATATTAGCGGGACAATGTATCGGGCAGCCTGACAAATGCGAGATTCTCTGCATGGCCTGTGCACTTGATAGCCCAGCTGTTGCCTTTGCCGCAGAATTGCAGTTTGTCTGGGGGCCACATGCTGAGGGGCTCCAAAAGCTAATGCTAATGCTGCTATGCTTGTAGATTGCCATCGTTTTGACCATATTTTATAACATGAAGCAATGTTTTCTTTGTGTGACTGTGTGCGGATGTGTGCAAATGTCTCTCACACTTCACATGGCCGAGGTACGCCTTCGTAAATTTCGTATTCTTCGCCCAACAAAGACTGTATTATATGAGTATGCCTGACACAGACGGCTGAGAATGGTAATTGGAAGTAAATAAATATGCACAATGGGCAGCGAACCGACCGATTCTATCCTCAATCACGGACGGCAAGGCTGCCAGCGGTTGAACTTGCAATTTTGGCAGAGAATAGAAAGTGTGCGGGGGGACGTCGAGGGCTCCATCATGACTGATTACGGGATCGCTGCATCTCACATCTTTGATGAAATTGCTGCGGTTTGTTTTGGCCGGTCGGTGATCATATGGGGTGAAGATACACATTGAGAATGAAGGCCGTAATGAATGCATCCCCGAACACAGACTCCTCTGGGAAAGTGAAGTGCTCGGCTCTGAAATGCTTTTCAAATATTCATCAAGTCAAAGGTTTTGCTAGGCGCCGCAGTCATCTCTGGCTCCATTCACACCGCAATAACAGGAACATGAAGCTGCAATATTTGACTTTCTCCAAACAGCTGGTTTAGGGGGCAGACCTGGGTTTCGTGGGCTGAATTGGTGATTAAGATTAAACCTCGCACAGCTGAAATTAGATTCCCCACTCATAACACCCTAATCATCTAGAGTTAACAAGATCTCAAGCTGAGGATGAATTTTGATGAAGTTCCTTCGCGAGGAAGCGCCTCAGAGCGAGAGTGAAATCCTGTGTGGTGAAATATCTCAAGGAAAAGGCGTCAGGACATCTTGGACTATAATCTCTCTCATTCTCTCTCTAAAAGCTGGATTTTAAAGGAACGTTGCGGGTTCAATACAAGTTAAGCTCGATCAACGGCTTTCGTGGCATAATGTGGATTACCACAGAAGATCATTTCGACTTTCGAGGTTAAAAAAAAGAGCAAAAATCATAGTTACACTGGAAGTCCACAAGGACAGGCAGTCTACATTAAAATATGTATATTATCGGTTTAAAAATTTGGGGTTAGTATGTTTTTTTTTCTTCAGTTGATCAAAAGTAACGGTAAAGACAATTAAGTTAAGATTTCTTTTTCATATATATTTTTTTAATCCATCAAAGAATCCTGAATAATATGTATCACAGTTTCCACAAAAATATTAAGCAGCACAACTGTTTTCAGCACTGATACTAAAAAGAAATGTTTCTTGACACTAAAGAAAAGAGTAATGATGCTGAAAATTCTGCTTTGCATCACAGAAATCAATTAAATTTTAAAATATATTAATATAGAAAACAGATATTTTAAATTGCAATAATATTTCACAATATTAGTGTTTTTACTGTATTTATAATAAATATATGTCAAATATAAAGTTTTTGTGTTGTTAAATCTGGTATTTTCCACATAATGCATTAAATAAATTGGTAATTTATTTCTTCCACCTAGAAAACTAACCCCAAATCAAAAAGGGCTGTTTTTAACAGAATAATTTGTGTTACTGCATGCTTTAACATGAATAAAAGCTTCACCATTCTGCTTAAAACCTTCCTGAATGCTTCACTTGCATTAAAAATGTTTCACTTTAACTGAGACTTTTGTGCTTGAACAGAAGAATGTGTCTTATCTGAACACCCTTTAATAATCAGAGTTTGGTGAATCCAAATTTGAGCCCTAATTAATACCAGAATATGGTAATCATTGTCTTTTCAAGAGTAATGTAAGCTGTGGGAGTGGCCGTCATTGCTGTTGCCAAAAGCATCAGTTAATTAGAAGTAATTGGCCCTCATGAGGACCAGTGAGGTCAGGCAGGACAAGGTGGGTGATGGTATCAGAGAACAGGATTTAAGAATTGAACATCTGCAACACCAACTATACTGTTCCTAAGCTGCTCCTAAAATACCAGCTCAGCAAAGTATTACTCAAATGTTTGAGCATCAGTGGTTCTCAGGGGAGTGAGGAGCTGCAAAGAAACCTTTGTTACAGAGGCAGTCCCGCCTGGGCAAGAGAACATAGGAACTAGAGGAGTGCAACTCTGTTTTGTGGACCAATGAATCCAGCTTTGAAGACCTTTTTTTTTTTTTTTAATTTGGAAACAGTTTGAGCATTGTTGGACAGTGCTTTGATATAGTGTTTTGCACTTTGCAACACATTTAATGAATTATATGAAATATGTACTTTATATGTATCTGAATATTAAGAAATTCAGATGTTTGGGGTGGTTCTTTCTTTAATGTTTTTGAAAGAAATCTCTAATGCTTATAAGCATTAAAAATACAGTAAAAACAGTAATATTGTTAAAATATTATTACAATTTAAAATAACTGTTTTCTATTTTAATATATGTGACCCTGGACCACAAAACCAATTTTAAGTCGCACGGGTATATTTGTAGAAAGAGCCAACAATACATTGTATGGGTCAAAATTTTTCTTTTATGCCAAAAATCATTAGTATACAGATCATGTTCCATGAAGATATCTTATAAATTTCCTACCGTAAATATATCAAAACTTAATTTTTGATTAGTAATATGCATTGCTAAGATCTTCATTAGGAAAACTTTAAAAGTGATTTTCTCAATATTTAGATTTTTTTTTTTTCAGATTTCAGAATTCAGATTCCAGATTTTCAAATAGTTGTATCTCAGCCAAATATTGTCATATCCTAACAAACCATACATCAATGGAAAGCTTATGTATTCAGCTTATGAAATCTCTATTATGACTGGTTTTGTGGTCCTGGGTCACATATTTTAAAATGTAATTTATTCTTTGATGCAAAGCTGAATTTTAGAATCGTTACTTCAGTCTTCTACAGAGCCCCTTAAGGGACATGGTGGTGGGAAAAATTCGGGGTGGAAGTAAAAAAAAATGTAAAAATGTTTTGCATTCTCTAGCAAAACTTTTGCGTTCCCTCGAGAAACTTTGCATTCCCCCGCAAAACTATTGCGTTCGCGTGCAAAACCAGTTGAGTTCAGACAAACGCTTCCTGTTTACTTTACAGCTTGCAGTGGTTACAGCTCGTATGTTCACAATGGAGCGGTTCATAGAGATTTATTTTGAACTTGGACTCAAAAAAGAAATACAGTCAATGCTTAGTTCAAGGCACGGTTTTGGGACATTCTAAAATGCTTAATGTGGCTTAATGTTTTAAAACAGTGACATTGGAGGACCAAATTCGATAATAATAAATGCTAATAAAATTATTAGTATATTAATATTAATAACCTTATTAATAATATTACTATTAAAAAGCAGAATAGCCCCGAATATGAACGTTATATAGCCCTGCACGTTAAGCTTTTTCTCCCCCATAGAAAACACTTAATCATTAAATGAATGAAGACAGTGATTTAAAAATACTAAATCTGTTTACAGTTTATATTACGCACAGCCCAGAACGAAACACGGAGAGTTTTCTCCCCCGCAGACAAAACATTATAAAAAAAACTCTTAGCACGTTGCTTTTAGTGTACATTTTTAATAAAATATAAAACTTGAGCTTTTTTATCACAGTTTTTTTTATATTAAGCCACCACGTTAAGCGCGCTTTTCTATGGGGGAGAAAACGCTTATCGTGCAATTCAGCTCATATTTTGGGCTAGCATGTACACCAGTGTTAATTTTGGCAGGCATTTTTGATTTAGTCTTAGTCTTTATAGTGAGACGAAAATGCTTAATAGTCTTAGTCACATTTTAGTCATTTGAGTCTTTCATAGTTTTAGTCTAGTTTTAGTCGACGAAAAGTCATTGCATTTTTGTCAACTTTTAGTCATTACTTTTAGTCAAACTGCAGTTACCAACATTTAATTTGGTAGGTATTTTATATGTGGTATTCAAACAAAAATAGTCATCAATTCTTCTCTCTTTAGACCAAATCAATTAAGCTTATGAGAAACTTGAATCAAGGATTGAATTTGGAAAAACTGGAATAAATGTAATTTTTTTTGGTAGAGATACAAATTGAACTCATTTTTCAGATACAGGAGGTTTACTTAACAAGAATACATTTATTTAACATATTTTATACAAACCCGATTCCAAAAAAGTTGGGACACTGTACAAATTGTGAATAAAAAAGGAATGCAATAATTTACAAATCTCATAAACTTATATTTTATTCACAATAGAATATAGATAACATATCAAATGTTGAAAGTGAGACATTTTGAAATGTCATGCCAAATATTGGCTCATTTTGGATTTCATGAGAGCTACACATTCCAAAAAAGTTGGGACAGGTAGCAATAAGAGGCCGGAAAAGTTAAATGTACATATAAGGAACAGCTGGAGGACCAATTTGCAACTTATTAGGTCAATTGGCAACATGATTGGGTATAAAAAGAGCCTCTCAGAGTGGCAGTGTCTCTCAGAAGTCAAGATGGGAAGAGGATCACCAATTCCCCCAATGCTGCGGCGAAAAATAGTGGAGCAATATCAGAAAGGAGTTTCTCAGAGAAAAATTGCAAAGAGTTTGAAGTTATCATCATCTACAGTGCATAATATCATCCAAAGATTCAGAGAATCTGGAACAATCTCTGTGCGTAAGGGTCAAGGCCGGAAAACCATACTGGATGCCTGTGATCTTCGGGCCCTTAGACGGCACTGCATCACATACAGGAATGCTACTGTAATGGAAATCACAACATGGGCTCAGGAATACTTCCAGAAAACATTGTTGGTGAACACAATCCACCGTGCCATTCGCCGTTGCCGGCTAAAACTCTATAGGTCAAAAAAGAAGCCATATCTAAACATGATCCAGAAGCGCAGGCATTTTCTCTGGGCCAAGGCTCATTTAAAATGGACTGTGGCAAAGTGGAAAACTGTTCTGTGGTCAGACGAATCAAAATTTGAAGTTCTTTTTGGAAAACTGGGACGCCATGTCATCCGGACTAAAGAGGACAAGGACACCCAAGTTGTTATCAGCACTCAGTTCAGAAGCCTGCATCTCTGATGGTATGGGGTTGCATGAGTGCGTGTGGCATGGGCAGCTTACACATCTGGAAAGGCACCATCAATGCTGAAAGGTATATCCAAGTTCTAGAACAACATATGCTCCCATCCAGACGTCGTCTCTTTCAGGGAAGACCTTGCATTTTCCAACATGACAATGCCAGACCACATACTGCATCAATTACAACATCATGGCTGCGTAGAAGAAGGATCCGGGTACTGAAATGGCCAGCCTGCAGTCCAGATCTTTCACCCATAGAAAACATTTGGCGCATCATAAAGAGGAAGATGCGACAAAGAAGACCTAAGACAGTTGAGCAACTAGAAGCCTGTATTAGACAAGAATGGGACAACATTCCTATTCCTAAACTTGAGCAACTTGTCTCCTCAGTCCCCAGACGTTTGCAGACTGTTATAAAAAGAAGAGGGGATGCCACACAGTGGTAAACATGGCCTTGTCCCAACTTTTTTGAGATGTGTTGATGCCATGAAATTTAAAATCAACTTATTTTTCCCTTAAAATGATACATTTTCTCAGTTTAAACATTTGATATGTCATCTATGTTGTATTCTGAATAAAATATTGAAATTTGAAACTTCCACATCATTGCATTCTGTTTTTATTCACAATTCGTACAGTGTCCCAACTTTTTTTGAATCGGGTTTGTATATAATATAGCATATTTGGTCTTTTTTATCATCTTCATTAGGGCGTTAAGCGTTTTATGAACCACTGCAAGATGTTCCGTTCGGCTCATCTGATTTCTGTGCATAATATAAACTGTAAACAGATTTGGTTAAATCACCGTATTCATTCATTAGCCTACCTTAAGCGTTTTCTATGGGGGAGAAATAGCTTAATGTGCAGGGCGTTGCATTCATATTCTGGGCTATTCTGCTTTATTAATAGTTATATTATTAATAAGGTTATTAATTTTAGCCTAATAATTTTATTAGTATTTATTATTATCGAATTTGGTCCTCCAATGTCACTGTTTTAAAACATTAAGCCACATTAAGCGTTTTAGAATGTCCCAAAACCGTGCCGTGAACTAAGCACTGACTGTATATCTTTATTGAAGTTAAATTAAGTTCAAAATAAATCTCTATGAACCGCTCCATTGTGAACATATGAGCTGTAACCACTGCAAGCTGTAAAGTAAACAGGAAGAGTTTGTCTGAACTCAACTGGTTTTGCATGAGAACGCAAATATCTTTACGAGAGAACGCAAATATCTATGTGAGAGAACGCAAAAGTTTTGTGAGGGAACTCAAAGTTTCTCGAGGGAACGCAAACGTTTTGCGCGAGAACGCTAATTTTTTTTACAACTTTTTTTTACTTCCACCGCAATTTTTTTCCACTCACCCCGAATTTTTCCCACCACCATGTCCCTTAAGGGGCTCCGTAGTCTTCAGTGTCACGCGATCCTTTTGAAATCATTCTAATATGCTGAATTTCTGCTCAAGAAACATTTCTTATTATTATAAAATACAGCTGTGCTGCTTAATATTTTCCTTTATTTATTTGTTTGTTTGTTTGTTTTTTGAGGATTCTTTGGTGAATGCAAAGTTTAAAAGAACACTGTTCATTTAAAATGGAAAACTATTTAGTGCCACTTGTATGTATGTATGTATATACATTCCATTAATACAGTATGAGAACATGTGAAATGTGAGTGACATAAGGCTTTGTGTATGTATGATTGTATGTGTTGCATTTGTAACGCTTGTCCATCATCAGCATGGCTCCCATGTAATGTTTTCATCTCACATTTAGACCAAGCTTCCTTTTCTTTCTTTTTTTGTCTGGCCGTTTGTTTTGCAGCTCTCTACGTCTTAACCCGCAGAGTAATCGGGATAAGGTGCCAACCCCAAGGTTAGCACCACATCATATTTCCTTTGCAATCATCTTGCCTGAGCATCATGCATCCGCTGAATCCCGAGTTCCCATTTATTTATAGTCCCCCACACGCGCTCCTCCTTTGAGAATATCCTGATATCCTGTGAACACTTCACACCTGCTCCTGCTACCATTTGAATATCTGGACCCTCTAGGATATTTGGATATCACTGTTTATATTCACTTATTTGTTTGCTCCCCAACGTAAACCTCAAAGGATCTCACATCAAGAGTGTTTTCAGTCGTTTTAAGACTTTTATTTAGAGCAGGAGAGAGAGAGAGGACAGGAAATGGGGAATGGAAACAGGTTTAATTTAAACTTGCATCACCCATAGAGCAGCTAAATGTCATCCATCTAGTTTTGTGAGTAACTTAGAATGGATAACACATGACCAAAGCAAAAACAAGAAGAAGGGAAAAAAACTATTTGTTCTGTAAAGAAGATTAAGACATGATTTTGTAGTGATATAATTTTTTTAACATGAAAGTTAAATATATGAAAAATAGATTAATAATATATAAATAGTATATATGTATATGTCTATATACACACACACACACACACACATTTTGTTTACAGAAAATTAAATTAAAAAAATCATATTAAATATTAAAAAGTGATATGACTGAATTATATATGTATTGCACACACACATTTGTAGGCTATATAATTTATTTATTAATGTCTATACATTTTTTTTCTTATTTTTTATGTCTATTTATGTTTTATTTTTTATTGACATATGTTTGGATGGTAATTGTAGTATTTTGTTCTGCTAAATGTAATTACAATTTAATTAATAAACACACACACACACACACACACACACACACACACACACACACACACACACACACACACACACACACATACATACAATAAGAAAAAATTAAATAAAAATATAGAGGGCTCTATACTGTAGGGTACCCATATATATATATATATATATATATATAGTCATTTTGTCATTTATTTATTTATTCATTCATTTATTTAATCATTTAGTCATTTATTTATTCACTTATTTATTCATTCATTATTAATTTATAGGATTATCTATATGTATCTAAACAAAGTCAACATTTAAAATCACTCAAATATCTGAGGGTGACATTACAGGTCTGGCACAAACCACTAGGCTAGGGCTTTGCAAGGTTTATTGATTTTTCCTACTCAGAAAAATCATTATTAGCCTTTCAAATTCTTAGTGCGACTTATTCTGAATCTTATTTTCATAAAATTCACCAGTTACGCTTTCTGGTGTATGTCTTTGAAGCTGCCGTCCGCTCATGCGTCATCAGAGCACATGGACTGATAGGTATGCTATGTCGAGAATGAAAGTCTCCGGGGATGGAGGAGCACTTGTGCCGAGCGTTTTGAAGCCAGCGGGACCGTTTGATGTGGTTTGTCAATAACGGGTTCTTCCCTTGGCCCGTTTTGCCTGTGGTTTGCGTTCCAAGTGCTGGCATTCTCTGAACCGGACCGCAGCAGATAGGTTTCCCTTTAAAGCCCCTTCCTTAAGCTCTTCATTCGTCAGCACTTAAAAATATAACCAATGCCTGTGATCACACGGCGTCCCACCTGGATTAATCCACGATTTCATCACATTTGATAACTGTCTGGCCGGCGAGATAAGGCAGCCGCCCGGATAAACTCTCAATGTCAGAGAACTTTGCTGCTTTCCTTGTTTGTCTCCTGCCAGCTTAGGCTTTACCACCAAATTAGGGACCGTGTTTGTCTTTTTGTGTTTTAACCTCAGGGCTTGATCTTACTGCTCAACCTCCATATTGAATAACGCAGGTTAAAACCGAGGTGAACATGTACCTTTGATTAGTTTACTCAGTCTAATAAGGTAGAATGAGACGGGTTGATTCTTATCGCGCTATTTTTTGCCAGAGTGGTCTAATGCCTTTCCGCCTTCATGCGGTTTGAACAGGATGAAAGTAGATATGTGTGTGTCTTTAATCTACTGTACACACCAGCAGGATCTAGTCTTGCATTCACCATCTGGGGTCCAGTGGGTTTTGAGTTGAAAAGCCCTCAAATGTTTAAGTCTTAGTCATATTGTCACATGTTTGTACTCACCTCAGTTTGTGGTGTATTCTCAGCTCCTCTCTCATTGTGAGAATGGCACCAGTGAGGAAAATTAACAGCTCTGATAGGCCTCCATAATTGGAGACTCAATGGAGCTTTGAATGAAAATTAGTCTCAGCCGACTGCAGACTCGGCTATGAAGCAGCACTGAGTGTTGTGCTGTAAGCCTGGTCTGGTCTGGTCCAGTCTAATGTCACAGGCGTACAGCAGCTGCTGCTTTGTGTTGCAGTGTACAGATCAAACTGTGCACACTCAGTCCTCATAGAATGAGACTGCAAATAAGTCTGGAAAATATGTGCTGCACTGCAGGTGATAAAGTAGCTAGGCAAAATAGGAAGCCTTTTTTTGAATACACTGCCAGTCAAAAATGTTTAATAATTAAGAATTTATTTAATGTAGTTGAAAATAAAGTCTCTTTAATTTTTGCCAAGGCTGCGTTTATTTAATCAAAAATACAGTGAAAACTGTAATATTGTGAAATATTATTACAATTTAAGATTAATTTGAATATATTTTTAAATATTATTTATTCTTGTGATATCAAAGCTGAATTTTCAGCATATTACTGCAGTCTTCAGTGTCACATGATCCTTCAGAAATCATACTAACATGCTGATTTCCTGCTCAATGTGTTGTCAGTTTTATTAGTGCTGAATTATTAATGGTTCTTATTACTGACAATACTAAAATTAGTTTTTGTTCCACATTTTTGTGGAAACTGTGATAAATTTTATATATTAAAATAGTTATTTAAAATTGTAATAATATTCCACTGTATTGCTCTTTTTTTACTGTATTTTTGAGCAAATAAATTTAGCCTTGGTAAGAGTCTTCTTACAAAAACAAAAAAAAACCTTTGACTAGTAGTGTACACAAAAACAAAATAAAAGTACAATATTAGTTATTATTTTATATTATATAATAATAAAAAATGTAATGTCAAAATTTAATCCTACTTTGAATAATATATATATATATATATACACAGTGCATTCAGAAAGTATTCAGACCCCCTTCACTTTTTTCTATTTTGTTATGTTGCAGCCTGATACTACAATTGTTTAAATTCAATTTTCTCATTAATCTACACCCCATACCTCATAATGACAAAGTGAAAACAGAATTTAAGAAATGTCTGTAAATTTATTAAAAAGAAAAAACTGAAATATCACATTTACATACATATTCAGACCCTTTTACTCAGTGCTCAGTTGAAGCACTTTTGGCTGCAATTAGAGCCTCAAGCCTTTTTGGGTATGATGCAAACAAGATTTGCAGACCTGGATTGGGGGATTTTCTGCCATTCTTCTTTGCAAATCCTCTCAAGCTCAGTCAGGTTGGATGGGGACCGTCGGTGGACAGCCATTTTCAGGTCTCTCCAGAGATGTTGGATAGGGTTCAAGTCAGAGCTCTGGCTGGGCCACTCTAGGACATTCACAGAGTTGTCCCTAAGCCACTCCTGTGTTGCCTTGGCTGTGTGCTTAGGGTCATTGTCATGTTGGAAGGTGAACCTTCGGCCCAGTCTGAGGTTCTGAATACTCTGGACTGGGTTTTCATTAAGGCTATCTCTATATTTTGGTGCATTGAGATTTTTTTCTACTCTGATGTTTCACTCAGTCCCTGCCGCTGAAAAACAGCCCCACAGCATGAGACTGCTACCAGCACACTTTACTTTTGGGATGGTACTCTGCAGGTGATGAGCTGGTTTCCTTCAAACATGATGCTTAGAATTGAGGCTCATCAGACCAGAGTATCTTGTACAGAGTTTGAGGGTCCTTTAGGTGCTGTTTTGCAAATTCCAAGTGTGTTTTCATGTGTCTTCACTGAGGAGAGGATTGAGTTTGGCCACACCACCATAAAGCCCAGATCAGTGGAGTGTTGCAGTGATGTTTGTCCTTCTGTAGGTCTCTCCCATCTGCATATATGATCATGGAGCTCAACTAGAGTGACCATCAGCTTCTTGGTCACCAGTCTAGACAAGGCCCTTCTCCATCAATTGCTCAGTTTGGCTGGGTGACCAGCTCTTGGAAGAGTCCTGGTTGTGCCAAACTTCTTCCATTTGAGAATTATAGAAGCCACTGTGCTCTTGGGAACCATCAGTGAAGCAGAATTTTTTTTGTAGCCTTCCCCAGATCTGTGCCTCGATACAATCTTGTCTCTGAGCTCTGCAGGCTGTTCCTTTGACCTCATGGCTTGGTTTTCGCTCTGATATGCATTGTCAGCTGTGAGGCCTTTTATAAAGAGTTGTGTGCCTTTCCAAATCATGTCCAGTCAATTTAATTTACCACAGGTGGGCTCCAATCAAGGTGTAGAAATATCGCATTGATCAAGAGTAATGGGAGGCACCTGAGCTAAATTTCAAGTGTTGTTGCAAAGGGTCTGAATACTTATGTAAATGTGATATTTCAGTTTTTTCTTTTTAATAAATTTACAGACATCTCTAAAATTCGGTTTTCACTGTCATTATTAGGTACGGAGAGTAGATTAATGAGATTTTTTTTTTTTTTTTTTTTTTTTTTTTAGGGTTAGGGTTAGGGTTAGGTATCTAATTAGGGTTAATTCTAGTATCAGCCTGCAACATGAAAAAAAGTGAAGGGGGTCTGAATACTTTCTGAATGCACTGTATATGCCTGTATTATTCATACTGAAGACCCATACTGTGGCATATTTATATAACTATAAAAAACCCTGCCTTCTTTAAAAAAATTCACTAAAGAACAAGACATCTTTGACATTTACTGTTAAAAAATATTTGTAATTTTAATAATAAAAGACTGTAAAACATTCTACGGTAAAAACCTGTCAACTGGTTAACAGCAAGTTCCCTCAGTATACATGTTGAATAACTGTAATTGATCTAATGTGACATTTTAGGTAGTTTTACATTAAAACACTGTTAAATGTATGTATTTAATGGTATTGATGGTATTTCGTTTAAATAATAATGTTAGTTTTTGTTATCAATTATGTAGGTTTTTATGTTACACAGTGTTGTTAAATTAATGTTTATTGCATTATTGAAGTGTCGTGTGTTACCATGATGGTTTATTTTTTACAGTGTACTACATTAAACATAATTTGATTTGCATCGCTCTAATCCTAATCTGCCGTACTAAGACAGATCCATTTCCTGTGCCATTAATTAGCAGCAGAGCTGCAAACACAGAGCCCTCATGGAAATATTAGGAAGAGTAGTTTGAGATGGGATTAAGCTTTTTTTTCTTTTGTAATTTGCCTCTTTTTGTCTCTATTTTGAAAATGGCAGATCCTAAATTTACCCCATATCAACTCTGAGGATGTTTTCCTCCAGTCTAGATCTCAAAGGTTTCTGATGTTGCACAGCTCTGGGCTGTTTCCCAATCCAAATGTGAGATTTAATGAGTCATAAAGCAGAAGTGAGGTGGACCGTACACTCGGCATGTCCCAGGTTCATTAAAATGACCAAGGCAAACAATGAATTATTGATGTAGGGGGCGAGTGTTCCAAAATAATGTTTTTGTGGATCTCTCGCCACAATATCCTCGAGGTCTAATTGTACAGACACTTATTTCCCACAGCAAGAACGGCTGTTTTTTTTCTTAGCACAAAAACTAAAGGCTGTTTTGTTACATGTTTCCATGTCTACTGCATAGACTCTGACATTTGGTGTAAAGTGATACTCATGATATTTTCGCCTACAGCGGTATGTCAGCACGGATGCAAACACGGAGAATGCGTGGGACCCAACAAATGCAAGTGCCATCCAGGTTATACAGGAAAAACATGCAACCAAGGTAAGTGCTAAAGTAAAAAAAATAAACATTTGAAAATGTGATATAAAACTGTATTTAACAACTATTTTCTTTTTACTTTTTTTAAAATAATATTATAAACAGTACTGTAAATATTTATTTTAAATGTCATTTTTACATTTTATTAAATTTTTCTTTCTTTTGTGTGTGTCTGTGCTTTCGTGAAGTATAAGCAGTAGAGCATATTTTTTTTAAATAAAAAAATATTTTTTATTTTTGGTCTGTGCAGCTGCTGTTAACCATGAAATTGCGAGTCAAATTCACCTGCCAACATCAAAATTTTGCATGCACGTATGCATATGCATGTGAAAACTTTGCAGGCATGTTCATAATTTTAAATGAGAAATCGTCACAATGGTTTTGTTAGCCATTATTGCAACAACTCAAACAACTCAAATTGGCCTGCAACATAATACAGGGGTAAAATCAGCCTCTCTATTACAAAGCACCAATTTGTCACTTGCATTATTTAAAAGCCTCTGGATGTAGACCCTTTGGCTCTAGACAGAACAATGTATTGGCACTAATGGGCTTTTGTATTGAGTCGTATAGTGATTCAGGATGTGAGGTTTCCCTTAAGCAGATAATATCTCAATTACTGCCCTAAGAACCCTGCACTGAAAATAAAACAGAGCCGGGGGACTAAATTCTGTCTGAAGTTGTCTCATCAGAAGAACGCTGGCGTCTGAGATAACCCCTGATTTAAAACGGCACATTTTTATTTGAGAGGAGAAGGCAGGGAGACTTAAACAGAGGAGTCTGTGCCCTTGGAAGGCAAAGGGAGAAGGTGTAATTAAAAGACGGGAAGGAAAGGCAAAACAATCCCCTCTGGAATGTGGAATAGAATCTTTTCGATTTTCCCTTGCGTCATGGTTTCATGTCAGGTCGATGAGACTGCTTTTGCCTTGCTGCACCGGGTGGAAATGTTTTCTTTTTTTCGTGAGTTTCTATCAGCTTCGCTGGGCTCCTGTGGCAAGAGCGATTAAAAGAATCAGATGGTTTTTAGAGGTAATGACAGATGATTGTCATGCCGAGGGCTTATTTGTCTTGCATGTTTAAAACTTTGACAGGTGCTGGTTAGCGCGGACACCTGGGTGGCATATTAAAATCATCAGTGCAAATAATCAAGCCTTTAATTTTCGGTGTGACTGACTGAAGTGTTTTTTCAAGCCGCTAAGTGGTTTTGTTTATTGCAATTATCTGTAGCAAAACAATCAGCATGCAAATTCAATTATACCACACAAGATGCCCAATAACTTGTATTTCAAAAGATTATGTAACAATTGCTAATATTATTCATTATTTTTTTAATCCTGTGAAAGTTGATACTTTGCGACGTTTGATCCTAGCAATGCAATGATTACTGAAAGCTCTCCAGAACAAGCATTTCTAGTTAATGATTCATACAATATAATATCTATAGCTAAAATACCAATATAAATGTAAGTGCACACTCAGACCTGATTTATTAGGAGCACAATTGCATGATTGCATGAACACTTTTTATGTGATTTACTATCAAATGCAAAAAGTAACATAGAAATAGGTTGGATTTTGCATGTTAAAATGCAGGGTTTTTATATTTAACTAAAACTGAAACTAAAATTAAATAAAATAAAATAATAAAAATAAATTACTTGAATTATTAATTAGGACCCCCTTGGAAACGAGATGATGCATCTCAAGGGGTTTATCCCAAAGAATAAAATTTGTTGCAATTAAAATTAGTAATTAAAATAAATTACTTGAAATAAAATAAATATATATATATTTTTTTATATTTTTTGGTGCGCTATCAAACTTGCACATTTCATACATAAACCAGGGTCTCAGTGTTAAAAGGATCCGCCATGAGTGATTAGTGTGCAGATAAACCACGAGGAGAGCTGAACAGAAATAATGATAAAGAGCTTAGTACTAAATCCATGGCAATGAGGTGGGATAACACCCACAAAGTTAAATAACCAAATCGGGATTTAAAGGTGATGCGTGTCATTGTTTCGATATTAAAATACTTTCACCTATCCCAGTTTAACATGCAAAGACAAGTATGTCATTTTTAGGTTGACCCCCCCCCCCCCCAAAAAAAAAGTGCAAACACTGGGCTCTGTAGTCCTATTAAAATATCACATTTTGATAATAACTATAAAAGGATCAACCTGACAGAGAAAAGTTAATGCCATATTTTTGGGGCAAAACTATTTGGTTACACACTTTACCTTTAGGTTATATTGTATTTGATAGAAATGCATTTTGAAGACATTTCTTTAGTTGAACATTGGTTGACATTTGTCGTCTTGATCTTTACAGACACACAGATCTCCCTGGTGACATGTAGGACAGCAGTTCATGTAACTCAAACTCTAACTACAGCCTGAAAAATGCCATGAAGAGCATCTGTAATAAAGCAATAAGACACAAAAAGCTGTGATTTTATCAGTTCCATAAAATGATTTAGTTCCGACTGTAAATTCTGATTGGGTGAATTGCGTTTAAAGATGTTGAAAACTTCATCAGCATAACGAAAATATGTTTACTGTTGCCACTACTCAACTGATGTGTGGAATCTTAACCATTAATTTTATAACATAGTCATAATCATATTTTTTTGCAATTAAAGCACGATTAGCATTCGGCTCCTTTGATCTGCTTGATTTTGTCAGCAGTTGCTCTTCACTGTAACATCACTGTCATGGAGATGATATGAGGCAGATGGGCATCTTTGCCCAGAACAAATAAACTCATTAAAGCACTAATCCATTTAGGAGTGAAGTGACACAGAGCTGCATTCAGCTCTCCGTGGATCAAATCAATTTAATAAGATGCTAATTTTCAGCGGGGGTCTCTGTAAATGAGAATCTGCTTACCTGCTGTTCCCAAGGCCTGTCAGGAATCCCATCAAGTATCGTAAAATACTTTCAGACATGAAGATGGATCTGCTTTTTGGTGAACGCACGTCTAACAATGCTACATTAAACGCTCATTTTATTAAAAGGATAGTTCACCTGAAATTTCAATCATCTATCATTTACTCATCTTTAAAGTGCCCCTATTATGGGTAATGAAAGGTTCATATTTTGGTTTTGAGAGTCCCCAACAACAGGTTGACATGCATGCAAGGTCAAAAAACACTTCATTGTCTCATAATATGCATTTATTTTTACCTTACTTGCTCAACGACTCCCAAACGATTTGCTCAACGATTCAACCCCTCCTTTGCGTGACGCTAATCTGCAGTGATTGGTCCGATTGGTCTCATTTTCATTTCATCATGCCTGTAATGCCTGATAAAGCAGCGTTTGTGAGGGCAGAGCTGCTTTGTGTACAGCGTTACCAGGGAAACAGCTATTTTTAACGCTCCAAAAGCGGCACCTAGTGGCAAAGAATGAATTTGCAACGCGAAAAGACCAACAAGTGGGCGGGCAATATGCTAAATGTTGACGTCAACATGAAACGGCTTGGGATTCGTTGTAAAAACGACTCGTTTCAATGATTCAGAGTCGACTCTTTCTTTTGAGAGACAATAACTTTATACACGGTGCACTTTCAGATTTAAAACTTTGCAGGATGTTTTCATTCACTTAGAGCTGTGTTACACACTGCATGAAAGGTCATTTTCAAAAATCCATAATAGGGGCACTTTAAGTTGCTCTAAACCTGTATGAATTTATTTCAGCTGTTGAACACAAAATAATATATTTTAAAGGAGATCTACAGTATTATGCCCCTTTTTACAATGTAATATAAGTCTCAGGTGTCCTCAGAATGTGTCTGTGAAGTTTCAGCAAATACCCCACAGATCATTTATTATATAATTTGGAAAATACCTATTTGGAGTGGAAACAGAAACACGCTGTTTTTGTGCATGGCTCTTTAAATGCAAATGAGCTGCTGCTCTTTCCAGAAATGCCTTTACAGCTCGTATCAGTGTCTGTTTGGTTTTGATTATATCTCACTGAAATCATGCGTTTTAAACCATATTAGTTCAAACTTCTGATATAGGGTTTTCTGAGCGCACTCATCCGAAGCACATGGACAGAAAGCGGCTGTCAAACAGCATGAGAGTACTAAACTAAGTTCTCTTTCATGTCTTATTGCACTTAAACTGTCAAATACACACAAGCTTATGTTAAAAACACACGGGAGTTACAAAAACAGTTGGTTATGTCTGTGAAGGTAAACAGCTGGGAAAGAAATCGCATGTTTATATTAGATCTGTGTGGCAGCAGAGTAATATACAGTAAATAAATCAATAAATTCACTGCTCTGTTGTCTCCTCTGAGGCTGAGACGCTATATAGGTTTCTGTGCTCGTCAGTGCAGCCAAAGACAGAACAGTTAGCATGCGTTGCTTGATCCTTCGTCATGGCATTAGAACTGGTACAGTGTTGTCGCTTGCGAAATCAGAATGGCAGCGCTGTGTGTGGAAACATGCAGATTAAGGGACCGTAATATTATAATAAGATCTCCTTTCTATGTCACAGGGCAGAAAAATCTGAGCAGCTTGTTTTTTTCACAAGCTTGCAGAGAAAGGCTTACCAAACAAATTTCCTGGGTTGTTCTTTTTCATGTTTTCTGTGTTGGTAGATTGTGGCACTTAAACATGGAAAAAGTCAGATTTTCATGATATGTCAACTTTAAAGAATGCTGGCAGCCAAACAGTTGATGGTAGCCATTGACTTCCATTGTATAGAAAAAAATACTACTGTCAACTGTTTGGTTACCAACTGTCTTCAAAATGTCTTCTTTTGTGCTCAACAGAAGAAACTCATACAGGTTTGGAACAAGTGGGGGGTGAAAAAATGATGACAGAATTTTCATATTTGGGTGAACTAAGAGCATATCATGGAGCTTGTGCTGTTAGCAATCATTTTTAATATCATGCATAAATTGTCATGACTACCTGACAGAAAATAGATGTTCCAAAATAGTCTCTTGTCAAACTTTAAGTCATTTGGCAAAATAGTTAGATATCATATTCGCTGGCTCATGTAAAATCTACTGTACTATATCAAAGACTATAGTATAGCATGACTAACTTTATATGTAGTCTTCAGGGCAAGCATAAAGTAAAAAGTGTAAAATAGTCTCTTTAATGTTTTCCTTGGTGCCTTCTTGTTACAAAACCATAAAACTCACCAACATATGGATGTACAGGTTTCAAAAGCTGACAGTCTACATCATGAATGTTTGATTTTGGCATGCCAGGGGCATAATAATGGTTAATGTGTTTTGTGTTTTGAAAAACACTGTTCATTTCCGTGTATTATTTAGGAGTCGGAAAGCCAAGCACAGCTGAGAGGATTATATGGGATTCTTTACATGACATCATATAATTCATCTGTAAAGCGCCAGCATTGTTCTGTAACACTGACATTCCCTCCTCTCATCTTTTTTCCAGTGTCAATCACAGGCAGTTGTTGGTACTGTACCAGATATTTTTAAAAGCTGAAGACTGTAAACACTTTAAATACCAAGCGACACTATTTTGGGGTTTTGTCTTCTTGTTAATTGCCTATAATAATGTCAGCTGCTCCAGAAGAAAAGGGGTCCGATTTTTCCAGTCACGATGGTTGGTGCTCACCATGTAATTATGCACTTTTTTAATTTCTCCAAAAGGAAAAATCACCTGATCAGCATCTGTTCTATCCATTTTCTGCAGATCTTGTCCTTCAAAGAAATCATAAAAACAAAATTGACTTGTGCTTTCAGCCTGAAACAGCACTGGCAGCCCATTTACGATTTATTTTTGAGTGAAACAGGAAATTTGACAAGAAATGTAGGAAAAGTCTTCATTTTATCCATCAGAAAATGAAAGGATTGTGAAGATGGCTCTTTATATGACAGGTGGTTGAAAAGACCAAAAAGGAAAGTATATATATATATATATAATACATTAAATAAAACCAACATACTATTTACTTTATAAAATTCATTGAATGAATGCTGAGACATTTATTAAACAAAATCTAAATTTACCCTATTTATTTAGTTAATATATATATATATATAAACATTATTAAAAAGTATGTATTTATTTTAGGTTTTTATATTTATTTGTTTTTAGCAAGATTACTTTTTCCCGCATCAGAAATGACTCTCTTCTGATGTGACCAAGGCAATGTGGGTGGGCAAAATATTAATGAATATTATCATAGCCTGCATTTCACAATCAAACCCTGTTTTACGTTGTTTGCTGAAGTTAAAAGCACGGCCAGTGCCATTTCATTTTATCTACTCATTTGCATATAATCTTTACTGAATAATGTTATTATTCTCCTCTACAGGAATACGGACAGCTCAAATGTGTGTTTTATAAATGTTTTTGTCCACGTTATCCTGTTATCTGTTATCTGTTTTCCTCACTCCTAAAGAAGAGCAGGGCTATGTTAGCCCCCCATTATGGCACAGTCAACCTCCCGTTTTTGTTCCCATGGACCACCAGCCGATTGCAGTGCCTTCGGAGGGTGAGCTAATCCTCTGTGTGTGATTTTCTTGTAAGACCGCTTACCGGATGACGCCTGCGTCCGCCCCAAGCGCCACCCCTCTGGCCCACGTGCATGGCACAGTCTGCTTAGCCCAGCGAGAGTGAATACTTTCCCTTTAGCAGATCCCCAAAGCCTCCACAGGCATGGCCGGAATGACACGGAGAAAGCCATGCATGCCTTGGCAGAAACACACACACATAAAGCCTTTAAGAGGCTGTTCTGTTTCACCCTGCTGTCTTTCTCCTACACACACATCCTGTCTGTGTCTGTCAGTTCCTCTGAACTTCTGAAGCAGGGCATCTTTCATCTGTGAGCATTCAAGTGGCTGCCTGGCTGCTCTCTTTCTCTTTAACCTTCTGCCTGTCTCCTCTATCTCAGGCCCATCTCCAATTGCCAAACAAATATCCTGTCATTCAAAAAGTGTCTGTCATGTTGTTGTTGTTGTTGTTGTTGTTGTCTGCCTCTGAGGTAATTCTGTTCATGATTTTTCACACAGACCTGCAGTATAGGTTGTCAGTTTCAAGTGAACTGACCATGCTAAAAGTAGCCAAATTTTCAAAGTTAATGAAGTTGTTGTTATGGTGAACACTTTTTTAGGGGTGGTAAAATTATGTGTATGTGTGTGTGTTAGTTATTTATCTATGGAATAATAATAAATATTATTATTCACATTTTATCTCTGTTTGAACAATCTATGGATGGTAGGGACAAAAGCTGCTCTTATAACTTTGCAACTTTATATAATATAATATAATATAATATAATTATAAATATAATTATAATTATAATAAATGTATTCAAATATTTTTTATTTTATTAGATGTATATTATGAAGATGTATGATGTTTAATAATAATAACATTATTATTATTATTATTATTATTATTATTATTAATACAATATATATATATATATATAAAACATTGTATTATTATTATTGTTATTATTATTATTAAGTATGTATATAAGTGTGTGTGTGTATTATTATTATTATTATTATATGAACAATCTACAGATTGATGGAGAGGGACAAAAAGGTGCATTTTATGATATGAATTTATTATTTTTTAGTAGAATAATATCTATGCACATAATGGATATATATATATATATATATATATATAATTGATATGTATAATAATAATAATAATAATAATAGAACAAAATACTAGAACAAAGCAGATGTTTAATACTTTATATTATATTATATCATTATAATTATTATTACCCCAGCAACCATGCAGAACATTCTAGAATTGACTTTTACATTAATTAACACCACATTTTCTTCAGAAAATTAAATGTATATATATATATATATATATATTTGCTTTTACAGAATTAACAATAACTGTTGTAACTGACTGACACATTGGTTACCATGGTAAATGTTTTAAGGGTGGCGTGATGGCTGGTAAATAATCTGTTTAATCAGTTGTTTAATGTTTCTTCACTGCTCTTAAGTGCAGCACTCAGAATAGGCTGCGGTCACACTTTCCATATGGTGTGATCTTATTTCCTCTACCTGCTCTGTGTTCTGGGATTTCAACACCTTCACACCTCCTACCCTCTGTTTTCTCCCTTCAGACTGGACAATTTATTTTTTTATTTCATATCATTAGTTGACTATGTGTTGCTGCTCAGAGCTGTCTCTTGTCAAGTACAGCTATTCTGGGAATATGACATTTCATTTCTGCTGTTTTCAGCTTTATTTGAGCGAGCAAAGGGCCAATGAGTCTTCAGTGATGGGTTAGTCTCCTCTTCACCTCTCTTGACAGAAGCACGAGTTGCTTCGTTTTTCTAAACATCTTTCTGAGATGAATTTGTCTACATGCTGCTCAGAGAGTTGAGTTACTGCCTGAACCACTGAGACTTCACAAAACTGTAGAAGAGAAATATAGACAAGAAAGAGAGTCAAGGTGGAGATGTACAGTAGATGCAATTCTGAGATTTTACAGATGATTTGATATCACTTGTTATAGTGTGAAAGGTCTGATTAAATATTTAGTTTTTAGAAATGACATACTACATAGCTATTTCTTAAAGGGATAGTTCACCTTAAAATTACTATTCACTCTCCCTCATTTCAACCCATCTTCATGAAAAATAACAGCAGATGTTTAAAGGAATAGTTCACCAAAAATGAAAATTTGCTTAAAATTGATTTACCCTCAGGCTATCCAAGATATAGATGAGTTTGTTTCTTCATTGCATCAGATTTGGAGAAATTTAGCATTACATCACTTGCTCACCAATGGATCCTCTGTAGTGAATGGGTGCCGTCAGAATGAGAGTCCAAACTGCTGATAAAACATCACAATAATCAACAAGTAAACCACACCACATCACTCCAGTCCACCGATTAATGTCTTGTGAAGCAAAAAGCAGTGTGTTTGTAATATATTTTACTCTATCCATAACATTGCAAGTCATCTCGTCTGAATCAGGAGAGAAATATGCAGATCAAGAAACATTTACAAGCAACCGTTCTAAACAAATGTGTAGGTGGATTTTGATGTGAGAGGACAACAGAGGATGGACTTTTTCATTGTAGGAAGTGTTATTATGGATTATGGATTCCAGAAGTGACATTTTAAAGTTAAGACACCCTCTAATGGTGGATATGTTTCTTACAAACATGCAGCTTTTCACTTCACAAGACATTAGCTGATGAACTGGAGTGGTGTGGACTCATCCTTCAAGTGTTTCAATTAAATTTATTGTATGGTTTTGGAAGACTCAGTATAGTGCATATGTTGTTTAAATCATTTTTATGTTTTCCTGACAGCATTCATTATGCATACACAGTATATAAGAGTATATGGTTTGGAACATCATGAGGGATGACAGAATTTTAAATGTGTGAAATTTTTAAAACTATATTTTCATATTAATATTAATATCAATATTATTTTGTCATGAATTAGAATAAATAATATTAAATATTTTAATATTATTTTATTATTTAATGATTCCATAAATAATTGCAATATTCACATTTTCAACTATTTCTACTTTCGATCTTTCTATTAACAACAAAGTGTTGCAAATGGCCAGATGAAATCCACAAAGACTATGTCACGCAAGGTCAGCATTAGTCAATTATGTCCCCAATCATCATGAAATCACTGCCTAATTGTGAATTTAAATTCAGTCTGAGTGTGTAATCACAGCTTCAGCGGCTCGGAGCTGTGTGCTCACAAAGAAATGTCATACGGTTTGAAAAGGTGTTAAAGACTCGACCCAATTTTCTATTCATGTATAGTTTTTCATTGCACTGAAGCGGTTAAACTTTGAAACAGAGAGATTTATGTCGCCTTTGTTTCGAATATAACAGATGACTCTTCCTAAGATGATTTGGGAAGTGATTGTATCTGTCCTCACCCACCTCTACTAATCATTCCAGCAGACTGACCTCCCACCGGTGCCAATTACCATTAATATACACTGTGCCATTCATCTATTTAAATCTGTGCCACCTGTCAAATATAGATGGCTAGAATGCATTCCCTGCATAACCCAGCGCTAAAGATGGCGCCATTCTCTCAGAACTGGGCCATGCCAAAGACACTCATGTACGGCAGCCAGGAGAATCTATTTTCAGTCCAGTGCAAATGAGACTGCAGGCATCACGCTACGTGTCTGGCCTATAAACTTGACTGTGTACAATATTGAGATCTAAGTGATATATATCCTATAGCTGATGACCCATGTGGCCTAGACTTTAGGATCTATGGTTGAGCTCAGATTAAACTATAGCCAACCCTTGTGCTTTTTATTTCAAATAAAAATGAAGCGCTGCTTTGCCTTGGTAAAATAAAAATCTCTTGAATTCATTTATTTATTTATTTTAGCTCTTAACAAATGAGGGCTATTTTTGTGCCACTCAGTAATTATTTGAGAAGTGGATAAACAATTAAACAATCACTTAATGTTGAGAAAAAATAGATAAAATAATCATTTACCAAGTAATTAAAATATATGAATTTAATTAAACTAATTGATAAACTAATTTATTTATTTTGACTGTTTAATAAAATCACAGCTTTTTGTATCTTGCTTTATCGATGGCACACAATTTTGTGTTAGAATAGAATATATAGAAAACTCTGGATATTCATTAATTATCCTTAATTATAAAATGTCAAAAATTTTAGATTTTTTGGAAACTTTTCAATTCAGCACAGTATTTTATTATTATTATTACTATTATTAATTAATAATATAAATTATCTTTTATTTTTATATTTTCTTCTTTCATTTTAATTTTAGTTAAAGTTTTATTAATTTTGTTTTAATTTTTTCTTCATTTTTATTAGATTTCTTTTAGATATTTCTTTTTAACTTGATTTTTTTTATTTCATTTTTAACTTTAGTAATTTTAGTACTTTAACTTCAACTTATTTTGTCAGTTAGCTGCCAAAGAATCTTTTACTTCCATTTTATTTATTTTTTATGAAAACGATTTTTAATCATTTTAGTTTATGTTTTAGCATTAATTAACAGAAACAACACTTTCAGCAATTGCAAAAGATATTATGACAGATTTGATGTCAAAGTTATTGATAATGACTTTTTTAATTTTTAAATTGATTTATCTAATTTATTACCCTATATTTGATTGTCCAGAAGTTTCGTTTTAAAGATGGTTATGAGTAAAGTTGTGACTATGGTAGTAAGGATAGTTTTCAAAGTCTAGAAATAGGTCAACAGCTTCCAAGTTTAGAATATTATTAAATATTCAAAGTCTGGAAATGAGTACGTAGTTGACCTTTGCAGAGTTGTCAGAAGGAAGCTGTTCTCTTTCTGTGCATCAGTATCAAAACCCAAAGTCAGACTCGGAGCGTTGGAAGCTAAAGTCAGGTTTGTGTGGTGTGGAGTGAGGCGCTGAGGTGGGCCTGTCCAGACACGGTGGCCTGCGGCTTCACCTTCTTCCCGCAGACGCCGCCTCACAGGTTTGAAAGGATTGACCTTTCAGATTTGACCTCTGGTTTAAGCCTAATTCCCGCCCCGCTCGGCCTCCCCTCTCACACCAGGATGTTCTAACCTCCCCCTCTCTGTTCTTCTGTCTGCAGACTTGAACGAGTGTGGCCTCAAGCCTCGGCCGTGTAAACACAGGTGCATGAACACGTACGGGAGCTACAAATGCTACTGCTTAAACGGCTACATGCTGCTGCCTGATGGGAGCTGTGGAAGTGAGTCACGTCTCGTTGTTTTGCACGTGGTGTCCAGCTGTGTCAATCGCCGTCTCGTTCAATAGCTCTTCAACGCTCTGCTTGAAACGTATGACAGTGCTGCCCAGCAGGGAGAACCGCAATGTGTGTATACTGTTTCTACAAGCTAGATTTCCACTGGCTTTTCAGCATGTTGTTCCAAAACAGCTTTACAAAGAAAAATTGTACAGTGCAAAAATTGTAAAGTGCATACAACATACAAATTCATTAGAGAAGAAGAGAACAAAAAGCAGTATTGTCTTCTGAATTTTATATACTAAAATTTTAATATATTCTACTTATTTTATTTTATTTTTCATAGATACATTTAAAAGGTTTTATTACTATTCTTGTTAAAAATAAAAAATATTTTTTTTATAGTTGCATTTAGAGGAGAGAACAAAGAGCAGTAATGTCTTCCTGAATATTTTTATTTTATTTTATTTTGTTTTATATTATTTTTATTTTTTCCCCTATACACAAATCAGATAACTAGATAATGCAAAATATGTGTAATGCTTACAGCATAAAATTATGCTTGCTGCAAAATTCTATTTTTATAGTTTCATTTAGAGAAGAAAACATAAGCATAATTTTTTTCCCCATACACAAATCAGATAATCAGACAATGCAAAACCACATAATGCATACAGCATAAGATTTTCCTTGATATAAATAGTTTTATTTTTATAGTACTTTAGATAGAAAAACATAAGAAGAATTATTTGATTTGATTTCATTTGGTTTGATTTGATTTGATTTTACAAATATGCATTTAAAAGGTTTTATTTTTTTCCCTGTAAAACGAAAATCACTATTTTCCTTCCTGGATATTATATTATTATTATTATTTTTTCCCCCCAGTGTGTGTGTGTTTTATAGTCTCTTCTCCCTTACACAAATCATTCTACGAGCTCAGGGCGTCCCTCAGCCCTGCAGAGAGTTTTCAGATGATCACAAAAAAATATGAGAAAGCTGTGAACTTCAACCCTGCCAGTAAAGGTTAAGTCTTATTGCTGGCCTTAAGCGATTCTCACTACAGCAAGTGGCCCGTGCCTGTGCTTGCCCGGTGCTAAATGTGCTTCCAGAGGCCTGGAGATTCCACTCTGATAAATATTTTCTCACCTCCCCACAGCTCACACTTCAGCAAACACCACTGAATCACAGAGTTAATCAAAGTGTGGAGCGGCTCCTGTGACGTGGGTGGTACAGTGATTGTCAATGCTTGGATCGCAGATTATTGCATAGTTTGGAAAGGTTGGGTGCTGGTCTGATAAAGAGTCTGAATGGGTGTACGTGCCTGGCTCAAATTATTCATAACTTTGTCATTAGATGAAAAAAAAAGTCTTTTGAAATTGGCTCCAGCACTCAATGCCATAAAAGTGTCAAATATGCTGACTTGTAAATTCAACTTATTTTTTTAATTAGTATTTTTTGTCATTATTAAAATTATTGTTTTAAATAAACTCAATAATAATAATAATAAATTATAACAAATAAAGCATAGTATTCCACCTATTAAAAGTAATTAATAAAAATAAATGTAGAAAATATTAATTTATTTTTTATTATAAATTAATAATAAAAATTATTTTTATTTTAGAAATGTCTAAAAATATATATAATGTTAAAATGCCTTTATAATGGCAGGCTAAAGTGAGTTTTGAGTAAATGTTGCTTAAAATAAATGTCAAACATTAATTAAAAAAAAAAGTAAGCATCATTTACTCAAAACTCAGTTCATACTACCATTATAATGGCACTTTAATTTTATTTTTATTTTAGATATTTCATCCTAGCCCAGTATATATTGATCTATTACTTAGTACACAAGAATATAGAGACTGTGTAACACATCCATCCATTCCCCTCTCATTCTGTTTCCTTCAAGACTGTAGGGAATAATTGAGTTTTATTTTTGTTTTTCCACCTGCATTAGCAGGAACAATGTGCCATCTCCTTTTCTCTGGAGTGTTTTTTACCTCGCTGTCTCATGGAAAATGGGTTGTACTGTGACGACCCCCTCGACACCGGTAGAGAATGTGGAGTGGTGTTTCTCCGCAGGGCTAATAGATCACTGCACAATCTAATAACACAAGGTTATCTGCTTCACTGCCCATTTCCTTCAAGGCTATGAAGCTAAATGTGGACTAGTGTGTTCCCTTCTCTGACCTGTGGCCTTGCACCCCATTTAATGGTGATTCATCTTTTGTCTATGTTCATTTGCTTGGCTGCTTATGGAACATCTATAGGTGCATTTTGCTTTTCATGTACATCTTTTATACTTACAGTAAGTGGTTCTGTGTTGTACTGAATGTGGCAGAAATATGTGAATGTATGGTAAGTGCTAAATCTGCTGTCTGTATGTCTCTGTCAGATGCCCGGACATGCAGCATGGCCAACTGCCAGTACGGCTGTGAAGTAATGAAAGGAGAAGTGCGCTGCCAGTGTCCTTCTCCAGGTCTACAGCTGGCTCCAGATGGCAGGACCTGTGTGGGTATGTGTTCATGGGTAATGCATTTCTGCAGCAGCTGATCACAATTCACTGCTTTAAATGAGAATCAAAGTTTCCTTGAGCTTTAGAAATAACATTCACTCTTATTTTGTTTGTAAAAATAATCTTCTATTCAAATCTGTCATTAAAACTGCCAATAAATTAGTTGTCAATAAAAAGTGTCATTTAACTGTATAAATAGTACACTTTTTTTTTTATAAATTATATATAAATGTCATATATATTATACATTATTTATAAATGATTGATTTATAAATGTACATTACTCTTTCAACTCTTCATTTATTATTAATTATTTATTATTAATAATTTTTCAATCCTCCAACTGTTAACATTAGCAATGACACTACCAATGGCATTCAATAAATATGATAAATTTAGCATAATAATAGTAATGTAAAATATTATACAATTGTTACATTTAATAAAATGTATATATTTCTTTATGTATATTTGTATTTTATTTATTGAATGTTTTAATGGAAGATTTAATATAATTATTATATATTATGTATTTTACATAATCATTATACGTAACTATATATTAATATATAAGACTTAATAATATATTAATAATAATTAAATTCATATACATTTTATTTTTAATGCTTTTAATGATACATTTAAATATATATAGTATATGATGCTAGTAATGCTTTTTCCAGGGAACGACGATACTGATAAAAATGTATAGGCCTATCCAGAAATTGCCTTGAATGAAAGCATCGGTTAATGTGCATAACTGTAAATAGATGTAGACTTCAGGAGGAAAAAAAAACATTGAATAAAAAATGATATGACCCCTTTAAGTCAAAAGAAAAGAGGGTGCAATCTCTTTGTGCTCTTGTCATCTTTTGAATATGTGACATGATCTAGATTTGTTTTGTTGTGGCTGTCAGAGAAGATGACAAAATTTAGCTATTACGTTCATATCACACAAAACAGTCCCTTTCATTCACGGCTGCGTTCCTGCTCCAAAACCTTAAAGATTGCAATAGTCCTTGACAACAGAGCTGAGCTTCTGTCTTTAGATCTGGTAATTATGCTTTAAGTGCTTGGAAATTTCATTATGGTATTCTTTAATGACTGCATTAATGGCATGCCATAGTCTCAGAGACCACATCTTACATAAACCTCTTTAAGAAGCCCATATTCACATCTTAACCACACAGTTCACTAAATCACAAACAGAATGTGACAAATTGAGTCAGTTAACCTGTGGCACTTCTGCACACACATATGTCTAGCTCTACACTTTACATTTTTCCCACCTTTTTCTGGAGGCTATGAGGAGGGGAGTGCAGAAAACAGTGTGAGTTTTTTAAAAGAGGACCATCAATCAGAGACTGACCATCTTAATGTTTCACAGCACAGGTGTTCAACTCTTCAGGTATTTCAGCAGAGGACTTTTATTGCTCCGAGGAGGGCAGCTTGTGTTAGATGGATGTCTGTACATGCACACAAAAGTGTCGAGTTTGCTGCACACTGCTCTCAGACTCCTGCAGAGCGTTCACACGCTGCTTGATGCATATCGCAATTTAGCTAAACCGTAAATGCAGCATATGCCAACACAAAATATTAATATAAAGAGTAATGTACAGAGAGCCAGTCAGCATCTCCAAAATTAATCCCGACAGCATTACGCAACATAGACATTGACAGATCATGTAGTTTGAATTTGACTGAAAAACCTCAAGAACCAGACTTTAATTCACTCAGGCCTTTTTAATTTGATCCAAAAACCTAAAGAGTGGAGAAATGATGGATCGGTGTGTTTGTTTTGCAGATGTGGATGAATGTGCCACAGGTCAAGCGGTTTGTCCACGTTTCCGTAAGTGCATCAACACATTTGGGAGTTACATCTGCAAGTGCCATGATGGCTTCGACCTGCAGTACATCAACGGGAAATATCAGTGCACAGGTGAGCCGTTTTGAGTAAATACAGAGGATTTGTTTGTCAGTATGTTCATTGATAGCCAAAAACCTTTCAAACAATGTGAATTAGTCTTATTTTGATTTGAAGATTCTGAAATACTGAAAGCTTTGCTTTTGTCTAGAACTCTAAAAAAATAGAGTTCCTGCCAACAGCAGATGTTTTGTGCCAAGTTCAGGTTTTAAATAATACAGTGCCAATTGTTTTAAACAACATTTCACATTTTTCAGTTTTATAAATAAATAACAAGATCGCTCTGTTCCAAAACTTAGTGAGTTGCATGTAAGAGGCATTTTCTGGTCTCGGAGGTTTGCTTTCGAAAAGTGGGCAAAATGCATGAGCAACCTTGCATTGGCTAGTTGTAAGAAATGATTGCATGTATCCTTCACAGACAAGACATTCCCATAATGCACTGAGAAAAAAAAAAAGTGATAACACTTTAGAACAGGGATCAGTTCTCACTATTAACTAGTTGCTTATTAGCATGCCTATTATTAACATATTGGCTGTGTATTAGTACATATAAAGCACATATTCTGCATGACCATATTCTACATCCTTAATCCTACCCAATACCTAAACTTGACGACTACCTTACTAACTATTAATAAGCAGCAAATTAGGAGTTTTTTGAGGCAAAAGTCGTAGTTAATGGTTTGTTAATTGTGAGAATTGGACCTTAAAATAAAGTATGACCAAAAATGTTTGTTCAGAAATGGTGTGTTATTGTTATATTTTGTTTTAGATATTCAAAATAGCTTCTTTTTTTTAAAGCAATTAGTACTATGCCAAGTAGTCAGGCATCAACATTTTGACAACTGCAAATATTTGTCTGAAATAGCAAAAAAAGGAAAAAAACAATTAAGTAAATTTACAGTTAGTAGCGCTTCTCCTAGGGTCAGTGTCTGTTTCATGCACACACTGTGCATAAACTACAACAGTAGTGCTGGATAACAACATCGACTTCATTTTGATAACCATTATTGGTTAAATCCCAAGGATGATGTTTTAGTCTGCTGTTTTCAGCTGATGTCTGAACAAAAATGCACCTGGCATGCACTAATCCCAATAAGCTGCTTTTTTGCAATGTCTCATATATGTGTTCAAATTGTAGAAATTTTATTGTGAAATTCAGGCAAAAAAAAAATCCATTTTGTATTTTTGCAATACCATTCCTCTGGCATAATAATAGCTCACAATATTACTTTTTGTTGTATTTTTGATCAGATAAATGCTGCCTTGGTGAGCATAAGAGACTATTGTAGCTCACTAGGTTTTTGAACAGAGCCAATGACTTCCTGCTTTATTTTTATTTTTTTTAGATGTGAATGAATGCTCTTCAAATCAACACCAGTGTAGTCCATACGCCACCTGCTATAACACACCTGGTTCATACAAGTGCAAGTGTAAGGACGACTACAGAGGTGTGGGCTACGACTGCAAACGTGAGTATGCAAACCAAAGAATTACTGCGATTGCGTCATAACAGCTCGCTACAATAAAAGTAACATTTTTATTGGCATCTAAGGTTCAATAAAGAGCACCAATGGAATCTTTCCATTCCACAAAAGGTTCCTTATAGTAGAAAATGGTTCTTTTATTAAAATGTTCTTCAGACTAAGAAAAAAAAAAGTTATTTTAAGAACTGATCACTGAACGATTCTTTGAGAATTTTTTTTTTGGAACCTTTATTTTAGCACAATCGGCAGTGCTACAGTTGATTCAGAAATCCAAACTGAGAATAAAATTAATATCACAACAATAAAAATATCTAATTTGGATAAACGAACACACTCCATGCATAAACTAATCACATTACAGCTCAGGCAACAATTTAATTGGTCCCCATCTGTTCTCAGTTGCGGTGATTTTGATTAATTTAGATTAAAAGCAGCTGTATGAAGTAAAATAAGGTGGAACGGTGCTTTCAAAAGCACTTCAAGATAAAGGTTTGGAGAGGCTTAAGTCGGGCGTCATTAGTATAAAGGCTTTCAAGTACAAGAGCTGAGGCAAGGTTATCATTAATGGTGGAAGGCATACGGTCGTCCCTCGAAAGGAGATAACCAAGCAAACGGCTGATCACAGATGCTGCCAGGAGATTGATGGACTTTAAAGGAGCTACAGGCCATTTCTGTGCCAAAGACTGATCTGGCTTCTATGGGAGGGTGGCAACAAAGTAATTACATTTTTAAAAAGATTATGATCTAGTGGCAAACTACTGCCTCCTTAATATTGCAACTTCTTTCAGACTAGAGGAAGGAAACCATCCAAAATACATACTCAAGTGTTTATTACAATTTGCATCTGTACATTTCAATTATAATGCGTATAATTAAATGCAATGTCTCAAAATGATTTTTGAACAATAAATCTCCACTTAAGTAACACTTTAGCAAACTTTCCAGTTTTATTCCTGTCTATATTCTGAAGGTTGTTACATAACATTTTATTCTTGGCTGTTGACAGTATTTTCTGATTTATGAAGTGATAAAAATAGATATCCAAAATCCCCTTTGTAAAAACTTGTAACTCTAAAATGTCAACAATAAAACAATAATTTCAAACCTGGCATTATCCAGGAAATTCATGCAAATTAGTGCATTTTTCAGTAGATAATCTATTATTTGCATATTTAAACATAACATTTTAGAAAGCTTGTAATAAAAAAACAGTTGTATTAATTTACTGTGATTAATCAACTGGGGAAGTATGTTGATATCTTTTAGTTAAAATGTTTACCCTATTCACCTGTGGGGTCTTGCCGTAGACCATCACTGCAACTGCAGCTACAGCACTGTGGTAAATGTGTCCTCTCTGTAGACATGTTTCACCTTTCCTTGGATTGGTGCACTTGTCAGTAAAGAAAAGATGATGGATGGAGCTAAATCTTGATGAAAAGCCGCAGCCTCAGCCAGGAAGTTGAACATAGGTAGACTGTTAAGCTTTCAGTGTGACAGCATCCCATAGCACAATGCCAACAGAGCGAATAGTGGCTGAATGACAGGAAGGACAATGTCCATGAGTGGCGGCGTCAGAGTCCTGACTCAAATATTCAAAAAATCTTTGGAATGAATTGAGCTGGACCATCCATCAACGGTTACAATGCATATTCATGTAGATAACAATGAATGAGGGATAGAAAATAAGAGAATATATATGAAAAAATATGAACTACTGTTCAAAAGTTTGGGGTTGGTAAGATTTTTTTCTTGTCTCTTATGCTTACCAAGCAGTATTTATTTAATCAAAAATACAGTAAAAACAGTAATATTGTGAAATATTTTTACAATTTAAAATAACTGTTTTCGATTCAACATAAAATGTAATTAATTTATGTGATGGCAAAGCTGAATTTCCCTTTAATGTCACATGATTGATCCATATGCTGACTTGCTGCTCAAGAAACATTTCTTATTATTATCAGTATAACAGTTGCGCTGCTTAATATTTTTGTGGAAACCGTGATAATTTTTTTCAGGATTTTTTGATTAATTGAAAGTATAAATAAACAGCATGTGTGTGTGTGTGTACTTGTTTATGCTACATTGTGGGGACCAAATGTCCCCACAAGGATAGTAAAACCTGAAATTTTTGACATTGTGGGGACCGGCCTGAAAAAAATTATTAATAAAAAAATGATTATGTTTATCTGAAAGTGTAACGATGCAAACAGGTTTTCTGTAAGGGGTAGGTTTAGGGTTAGGGTTGGGTTAGGAGATAAAAAAAATATTGTTTGGTCAGTATAAAAGTAATAGAAGTCTATGGAAAGTCCCCACAATTCACAGAAACAAACGTGTGTGTGTGTGTGTGTTTAAATTTAAACCATATACATTAGTTTTCGTTTTCTTTTATTTATTTGCTTTACTGAAAGGACGAAATGACATGTCTGGGTGAATGTGGTTTAAAACTAAATTAAATTAAATATTTAAAAACAAATGCAATAATTTCCTGTTGATTAATTCAAAGTTAATAGTATGCGGCTGAAGGAATTAGTTGTTGTTGTTGTAATACTTTAGATCTGATAAAATAAATTCTCTGTCTTACGAATCATCTCCCTGTCTGGAATGCTTTTGTCTGCTGTGGCTTTAGTCAGGAGTGATTGAGGTTGATAGCTGCCATGTTTTTAATCTTCGTGAACAAAGAGAGGCTCACCGTGAGCATCAGGTGACATCACAGCTTTTACACACCACTGTCAGCGGCTTTATCTGTGTAGTGTTATACATGCACTGCTGTAGTCTTCTTGATCTTGTTATTATTTGTTAAGTGGACAAAAATACAGTTGTTTTGAGTCTGACACCTGATTTAATCAATGTTAAACCAATGAGGCAACACATCCCTCCTCAGCATCTGGTCTAGAAACTTTCAGCCAGGTGTAACTCAGAAGTGCTGAAAGGGTTGAATTACTGCTTTTTTGGGAATCACATATCAAAGCTCCTGTGAAACCTGAGATAGCATTGTCACATTCATTTCTTTAGTGTTAAGGACGACACAAGCACGAAGGTTTACGCTTCTGGTATTCACGTTGAATGTGATGGATGGCTTTCGTGCATTCATTGTACACATGAGCTGAAACCATCCTTTTTATTTTTATCTAAAATGAATGGTGAAATTTCTACTGCAGCCTAACTTCATAATGTCAAAATGAATGGTCTTTTTCTTTGATTATAATTTTTATTTGACATAACTATGATGAATTACAAAGCTAGAGTAACAGCAAAAATACAACAAGAAAAAGGGAAAAAAAAAAATTTTGGTCCTGAACTAATGGTCCTGAAAAATATGTGAATAATAATGAAAAACAACTTAAACCAGCCCTCTTTTTTTGGTATTTTCAACTGGTTAGACTAGTTGTTGTATTTTTAGCTTAACTTACAGTAAACAAAATTTAAACAATTATTTAAATAAAATAATTTAAAATGTAATTTTAATTTAAAAATATATATTTTTAATTTTAAAATATTTTGAATAAATGAAATATATTTATATATTTTAAAAATGAGCCATTGGCCATTATTCAGCTGGTCAGGCTTGGAGACCAACTTGACGACCAGTTAAACCATCTGAATGCCAGCTATGCCAGGTTTAACCCTATGCAATGAGCAAAAAGACTTGGTTGAGACTAACTTAACTTCAACTTAAATTAAGAATCCTCTTTGTTCTCCTTTTAGCCATCCCAAAGGTGGTAATTGACCCGCCACGACCTGGAAAGACCACGCCGAGCAACAATAGCAACAAAGGGGGCAATAAAATTCCAGGCTCAGACCAGAAGAGGACCACCACAACAATCAGACCACCTGTGACGGCTAAACGGATCTCACCTACAACAACAACAACAACCACTAAACCTCCTCCAACCAAAAAAATCACCCCTCCAGTGAGAGTCCCAACGACCACCACCCGTAGGCCTCTCATCCCGACACTTAAACCCCCTGTGGTGGTGACAACCAAACCTAAGCTCCCGCCCCGTCAGCAGCCTACCACAAAAGCCCCGGTGGTTACAGCAGTGGTTCCCTTTATCCCAACACGCAGACCTTTCATCCCGTTTGTGACGCCAGTTGATAATAGCATTAAAGACATTACCCAGAAACAAAGAGGGGATGTTCACAGTAAGTAAATCTGCTTCAATATTTTTCAGATTGTGAATAATAAGTAAGTGCTTTCACATTAACGAAATTTGGGCGACTCACACAGCAGTTACTTTCAAAACAAGAAAACAATTTGTCAACGTGACAAATCAGTGTGACCAACTTGAACCCTTTACTAACTCTTGCATGGGGAAATCTTTAGGCCTCACATGAAATTCATGATCACTTGGGTTCCTATTGAAATGATTGGATTTCACTTATGAAAATTCGCCAAACACCGGTAAATGTGACCGCAGCTTTACTGTAGAATGTGCATGTACTCTACAGGGGTGTCCAATCCCACTCCTGGTGCACCAGTGTCCTGAAGAGTTTTGATCTGAACTGCCTTAACACACTTTCCTCAAAGTTTCTAGTAATCCGAAACAACTTGATTTGCTGGTTCAGGTCTTTAATTAGAATTGAAGGTAAACCAGAGGTGTCCAATTCTGGTCCTTGAGGGCCAATGTTCTTAAAAGTCAACTTGTCCCAACATACCTGCCTGGAAGATTCTAGTGAGTCTGATGACCTTGATTCAGGTAACATTAGGGTTGGAGCTAAACTCTGCAGGACAGTGGACCTCCAGGAGCAAGATTGGACACCCCTGCATTAGTTGAACCAGCCTGAAAGTTTTTGGAGCCTGAATTGACCCTTCGCAAAGACCCGCCCCCTTAGTTACTGTTGCTACATCCAACAAGCCATGGCGCTCTCACGCCACACATCATGTGAAAAATCGTGCAGCAAAGAGGAAACTGAAAACGTGCTGACAGACAAGACCGAGCAGGTTACTTTTGGAATGAAAGGAAGTCTTAGCTTTCAAATTTTGTCATTTTTTAAAGAAATTCAAACAATAAATAGCATTTTGTGGCACTTTAATGTGTCGTGACAGATCACTGTAGTGCCTCAGTTTAAGTGGCACGTGAACAGATCATCTCTTCCTCTTTACTAGTTACAGCATGAAATAAACATGAATGAAAATCAGAAGGTATCTTGCTTTAACTAAAAGACGTCAATACACAGCATTTTTCAAGTTCAATTCCACCAATGTTAATATACTCTCCGGTCTGGTTTGTTTGTCGGACAAAAATGGCAGATTTGGCAATATGATCACTTGTCAATCAAACTCCCCGCGAAGGGTAAATTGACCAGTTTTATAAGATATTGAAATGAATACTTGACAAATACTTGATGTCTAGAGATTTCAGGCATCTTTCCATGTTCAGATCGATTGGAGCTAGGAAACAGCTGCTATGGGAGTTTCCAAGATAGCCACCAAGTGAACTGACTTGCTTTAAAGCCCTTTGATACCATAGGGTGTGCCATATAATTTTATGATTCAGAAACATGCTCCCCAGTGCCGCCTCAATGCACTCTTGCTGAGCTCGCACTAGTCTACGCAACAGTCTGTGTGCTGTTTTGTAACCAATGTGTGAATTCAGAGGAGAACCGCTGAGTGCATCATTTGGGACTGAGCCATGAAGGCCTTTGGATCTGTCCAAGAAAACCATTTCCAGGCCCAAAGGACTATGTTGTTTCCTTCGTGCTCATAAGCTTTTTTTGGGCATCTCCTGGGTTTCCCACAAGGCTGATTTTCCAGGGAAGCAAATTGCACCCCAAAGCCTCCTATCCAGATGACAGCACCTAATGAAAACAGAAGACACACCTAGAGAGATTACATTACCAGTCGGGCCTGCCTCAGGACATAAATCAGTTACCCTGCACTGCCTTCGAGGGCTCAAATAGGCCTAATAAATAATGATGCCTCTGAAAATAACAGTGGGGAAATAAAACAAATAGACTCCTAGGGATGAAGTATAATTATGTCTCCTTGATCAATTAGAAACAATAACAAGCATGTCAAAGTTGTACATCCCAAACATGAACACCTGCAGTGTTTGGAAATGACCCTAAGGTGAAGTTGGTTTATTACATGTTCTTATTAGGTTTAAGGATGGGCTGCACATAGTGCTTTCACAAGCAAAGACTTGAGGGATAATTGAAATCAATAGAATAATCACAGACTTGACTTCCATCCAGCTGTTATCCTGCCATATATTTTATGTACACACTCTCACACCAATCCTCCATTAAGTCTGTATTTTGGTTATAGGTTAAGGAATTGAGAGGATAATTGTCTTGTCCCCAACATTTATTTGTTTCAACTAAGCCATAAGGTACAAGAGGCTGTATGAGCCTTTAGCCATTGCTATATTCACAATATACTGTAGTGTCTTACTGATGCAGTCAACAACACTTAAGCAATGTCATTTAGTTCTAGTGTATATATAAATTCATAAATGCATAAATAAAATACATTACAATACATTTTATTACATTATATTTTTAAAAGATTAATCACTAAACTGTACTACTCACTATAGTCTGTTTGTTTTCTTTTCTCCCTTCTAGTACCACGAAATCATGGGCAGAACAATGTGCTTGATATCGATTTAGACATTGAACTGGGCAACACAGAAGCGGAGCTGAAGGATGACCCAGGTAAGAGACGGCTGCTTTTATTTTAGCTGAAACTGCGGATGGATTTTCAGAGTGTTTGATGATTGCTGTAGTCTGTAGATATATAGAAACAGACGTACTGTGCTGTATATATTTGCAATTACCTCACAGGCATCTTGTAGTTATTCATCTTGACTTACTATGATGTCAGTGGTGTGAGGTGAACAGCTTTCATTGGCCTTCATGAAATACCCACGCTTCACTGAACCCTGTGGGAAATTCAGGAATAGCACAGTTTGAGTTACTTTTCATTTAGCAGTTTCACTTACGCGGCTTGCAAGGGCAGTTCCCCTGGAGCGATCTGTTCAGGGTGTTACTCAGGGCCATGATGATAATAGAGGATCTCAGTTAATGGGAATCTTGAATCAATCCCGTAACGCTGGGAATATCAGCTTAGAGCCTTAACCAGTATTTTGATTGTTTGCAAACAGGGTGTGAAATTAACACTTGCCACCAGCCACATGCTTTATTTTGTTATCTACCAGTGTGGAGGGCAGCTGATATCTGTCAAAGACAGGCCATTGATTGGAAACAAATTAGTTTTTTTTTTTTCCATAGATTTCTGAGATCACAAGATTATTTTTGTCTGTGTGTATTTATTTCTTTTATATGCTGTATATGAATTACTTCAATTCTGAAGATATATTCTTCCAAACTAACAGACTTTTACCAAAATGCCAACTAAAAAAAGTAATGTAAAAAGCAATGTACACTCTCGGAAAAAAGGGTACAAAAGCTGCCACTGTGATGTCTCTTTTCAAAAGGTACAAATATGTACCATATAGGTACTAATATGCACCCTTTAGGGGTAAATAATGTACAAAAGTATTAGAAAACATACCGCCCCAGTGACAGCTTTTGAACCTTTTTGTCCGAGAGTGTACATTGCTTTCAGAATGAATGAATAATAAATAAATGAACAAACAAGCAAATAAATAAATAAATACATTTATTTGTGGCAAGTTAGAATATTTGGTATCACTTTACAATAAACTTCCTTCGTTAACCTTAGTTAACTATATTAGTTAACATGTAAATGTTAACTGCATTAACGTGCATTAAAATATTAACATGAAAAATTTTCTAACGCATTAGTTAATCATAGTTATTGTGAAGTGTTACCGGAAATTCTTTATTCCATTAAAGTACAATTAATTAAATGTAATGAAAATTCAACAAAAAGTTCTAGATGTCCCATTTTAAACATTATTATTATTAATTATTATATCTAATGTTTCTGGAAATACTCCATATTTTGTGTAACTTACATTCTACAGTTTGAGTAATTTAAACTGAATATTTTTTATCCCAATTTCATTTTTTTTTTTGTTTCATTTCAAAGTAATTTCTAAAATTGTATTTAATTCTTGTCAGCTGGATTTTTGAGCCATTGTGTGATGTTCCACAGAGACTGGACATCTGAGCTGCTCTTTTGACCACGGTCTCTGTGCATGGATCCAGCGCAGAGAGGGAGACCTTCACTGGGAGACAACAGCAGATCCTTCAGGTACAGACCATTTTGCACTGTTTTTTATTTTATTTATTTTTTTATAAAATATTTTTGGGTCAATGACAAATGAAGAAGTCTCAGATGATAAAAAAAAATAATTAATTAAAAAGTGATGCAGGTGCCATGCAATCTTTGTATTCATGTTTCACATTTCATTTGATTAATCTAGAAAGGTCAAGTTTGGTAAATATTTGATATAAAGAATTAAAATTACAAATACACTTTTTAATCATTAAAAAAGTTTTTCTTTAAACATCTTCAAGGTACTATTTTTTTCCTTTTTTTTCAAATATCATGCATTTTTGAATCATGAATTTTGTGGAGATGTTGTTTTAATATATCAACCTGTATTAACCTTACCATGCCATTAAAAGGTGGGCGGTACCTGACGATCTCAGAGGGCGGAGAGAAGCGAGGTGGGCGTGGCGCTCAGCTGATCCTCCCCCTGACGACGCCCTGGAACGAGGGGAACCTGTGCCTGGCCTTCAGACACAACATGGCAGGGCACCACGTGGGCATGCTGCAGGTGTTCGTCCAGAAGGGACGGCAGCACAGTCCCGCCGTCTGGGGTCGAACGGGAGGAAACGGCTGGAGGTCGACGCAGATCACCATTTGGGGCAATGGGCTAGAAAGCGTAAGTGTCAACACTCACATCACCATTTGAGAGCAGGTCAGCTGGAAACCAGCATCGGTGATTTGTGATTTATGTCATTACAGGTGGTTGTGAAGGGCGAGCGGCGGAGAGGCCGTAAAGGCGAAATAGCTCTGGACGACATGAGTCTCAAACGAGGTTCCTGTCAGGAAGAGCACAATCTGAGGAGACTTTAACACCAACAACACCACCAACAGAGACTTTTAATGCCAGCTTTACTCACGGGACTCTAGGAAGACGGACACCTTACAGAAAGGGACGTGGCTTCCTGTCAGTTATGGTGCGCTTCCTCTGGCCTTCCTCAGTGGCTACAAGTGCATGTTCCAGCTCAATACAGTGCTGCAGGGATGACATATTTTTGTAGGCCAAATCCTGGAAATGAGTTAGCATTTTAGCACTTCAGTTTCCATCGTCCTGAAGTCAATGTTTTTTTATTTAATGCCTGGTTAAACACAAGCTCAAGATATTTTCACATTTTATTCTAAGGCATAAAATGCATCAGTAAACCCCCTTGTGATTTTTATTTAACGCTTTTACTTGTCTTGAAAAAGGCAGTTGCTAAGTGGCACAATAGGTCTATAGAGGTTGTCAGGGACATTAAACGTCATCGTGCTGAACAGGTAAACTCATCTACTCGCTTGTTGCTTTCACAGCCTCATTGTGTTTCTAATGCCACTCTTACAATCTATTCTAACTCAAACGTTCAGAGAAAATGTTTTTAAATAAAGACTAAAGTGTTATTGGAAGTGTAACGGTGGTAGCGCTGAAATCATGCGATCGTTGTGTAGTTTATCTTTTTAATTCTGGTGAGTTGTTCATTTGTGAAGATTTTCATGATGAACGAAACGTGTAAGAATCACAAACTTTTGGTCACAGACCTTATTTTCTACAATAATCCAAAAACCAATTGGGCTTTTGTTGAGGGAACATAGGTGATGCTAACTTCCAGGTTGGCCTACAAAATACATAACTGCAGTGCTGTATTGGATGAGATGTCTAAAATGTCAGAAGTCTGAAAATATACTTTTGTATATTTTAATTTTGTAGTTGTAAAATTTGTCTCCCACTTCTAATATTTGTGTCGAGCTGTCAAACAGACATTGTCATGCCATTGTAAATGCAAGTTTCCCAGTTTAACTGTTTATTTGCCACCTGAATGATGATGATGTCTTCAAAATCCCTTTTTAAATCGGGCCCATGTGCTTTGTTAACCAGCTAATCTGAGTGACGAACTATTTTTGGTGTATTATTGTAAATGTATTCATACATGTGTATATATATATAAATATATTTCAAATATGCTTTGTAGGTGCATATATATGTGAATTCTTCATCGTATAAGTGACGCAGGACAATGTTTACATCACACAACCCAGTTTTGAGTATTTTATTGACGTATATTGTTAAGTACAAACCAGTAAACTGTTCTGAATTTTACTTATTAATGGCTGTATCAGCCATTCTGTATGATCATCACAACCATGGTTACCCTTTAAGACTGTGTTGAATATGAAAGCAACGATCTCCAGACATTAAAAGGTGTGAACGTAAAATATATGTCTTGTATTTTTCTTAATCTTTTCAGTAGCATGACAATAGTTGAGAGCAGCTTTTTCAGTAACGAGTGAGAAACTGCTTGTTTGTGTCATGTTGCTTTACACACACAGCTTTACAATTTAGCAAGTATAGAAGCAATAATTAATAAGCAGCTCTCCAAAACTATCCTGTCTCTTATTTGAAGAACTGGGAAGTCAAATTCAATTAGTGAATCAGTTCGGATCAGCAATTAATGATTTGTTTATTCATTTGACTCCGTGTGACGATGGCTGCACAGCACTATATATTGTATTTTTTGTAGCAATATATTTATATGCATTTATAATATGATTAAATTCTAACATTATTATTAGTAAAATTATTAATAATTTAAAAAAATAAGTTTCGTTGAATGCCGTTCATCAGCGTGTTTTTGAGTCAGTTCTATTAATTATGCAAATTGATCTTTTCAGATGCTTTTCAGACATTGTGCTAGAACAAGCCCGTTCTGTCTATTAAAGTCTGAAAAACATCAGGCCTCATTCATGTGCAGAACTATTGTGTAAATCGTTCAAAAACGCTTTCTTGTGTAAAATCATTGCATTCAACTCAATAATGATTTGCACAGAAATCTGCTTTTGCTTGCATTTTCCTCGCATGAACAAGGTCCATTTATTGCTTCACTTTACTGTCTTACAGCCTTGATCTGAATCAGTGAAACTCCCTATACAAGAAATTGAAGTCTTTTTAAAATATGTTGTTTTGAAGTGGCAGTTTTGAGTTGTTCTGAGAGCGTTCAGCTATAACCTTGGTACAATCAACTGTAATTTTCATAAAGAAATGCATTTTTCAACAGTACCTAGTATTAAAGGACAATCATGCCTCGTCTGACCTTTGCTTGAATCCAGGTGACTGTTGCTTATGGATATATTTGAAATAAGAATCTTCTGATGTAAATCCATTTTAGTGGCAAGTGTTTTATATATTATTAATGAAAATTAAAGTCATTTAAATGTTTATTATAATTATTTTTTAATAAAAATTATATATAACAAATAATAATTATAAACATTATAAAATATATATATATATATACATTTTATTATATGTATGTGTGTGTGTATTTGTGCTGTCAAACGATTAATCGCATCCAGAATAAAAGTTTTTGTTTACATAAATAATATATGTATGTGTACTGTGTATATTTATTATGTATATATAAATACACACATGCATGTATAAATTTCAGGAAAAAAAATTATGTATTAAATATATTTATTTATAATATAAATTATATGAATATAAATATAGAAATGTAAATATTTTCAAAATACATGTGTGCATTTATATATACATAATAAATATACACAGAACATATATTATGCAAACAAAAACTTTTACATTGGATGCGATTAATCGTTTGACAGCACTAATATATATATATATATATATATATATATATACACACACTCTCTCTCTCTCTGTTTGTGTATACTCTATTTTTATAAAATATTTTGCCTTTACACTTTTAAAAACATAAGGCTGTTTGAAAAAACCTTTGCAGAAGAAGATTAGTCTTGTAGTAGAGTAGTGTTCCTCTGAAGGCACAACATTACAGCCAGCAGGAGTGAATGATGAGTGTATTTTTATATTCGTCTGTATGCTCTGGGCTGGGTAGCAATGAGGTTCAAAATCCTGCAGTTATCTAAAATATCAATTTTATTGATCCCCGAGGGGAAATTGTAAAAATAAGCACATTTGGCTCTGAACTTGCTGTTGAAACGACAGCAGTCACCTCTAGAGACACAGCTGTGTATTGTGTGGAGGTGAAGTATGTACTTGCAGTGGCAACTTTATTTGGTGCACTTACCTACTGTAGTCTCATTACCTCCATCTTTCGCCTCTAGCACAGCCTGAATTCTTGCAGCATGGAAACACTGCGCCAGGATGTTCTGGTTCGTACTGACTTGCTAACGTTTTTTCCATCTTTTCCGTAAAACACTGTACTGGATTGAAAACTCCCAGTGTCCGTGGAAGAAGATAGAGGTACTTTGTAACATGACTGATAATGTGAAGGTCTGATACCCCTGTACCCCTAAATGGATCCATGCTTTCAGGAGCAATGCATATGCAAATAATTTGTTTTATAGAAATAGTTTACCTAAAAATCAAAAATGCATCTCTGGCTCATACTCATTTAATTCCAAACCCATGAGATTTTCTTTTATGCTATGATGCTATGCAGAATGTCCTGACGCGTATATGCATTAAAGAAAAGATGCATCTTGAGGTAACATATTTGAATATGAATGAGATGCAAATGAGGAGATTTTCAGCTAATAATGATTCAAATTTCAGTCAGTCTGTTCCATAAACAAACAGCGTCAGTCCCCATCACTTGCACTGAATGCCAAAAGTAATGTTTAGCAAATTCTGCCAAACGTCTCCTTTTGTGTTCTATGGAAGAAAAAGCCATACAGGTTTGGATCGACATGAGGGTGAATAAATAACAACAGAATGTTATTTTCCTGAGCAAACTATTTAAGGTGCTAAATGTCTGCCAAGAACATCCCATCATTATTTCACCATCTATAGTACTTTTGACTCCTAACAGGATGCATCCATGAAATGAAGCTACTGTATACACATATGCTACAATATTTACCAGCCCAGGTATGCATTTTTCCCAGTTTTCATATATTCAGTGATTCATTATAGTTCCTCTTCCTGTTTTTAACTGACAGAAGTGGAACCCACAGTGCATTTTCGATTCTACAAGCCTGTTCACATCAAACACTGCATTGCATTTGAAGAAAGCCCTTGCACACTAATGTGGTTATATCAATTTTCCAGACCTTTCTGTCAGGTTTGATTTGTCCAGGCATTAAGCGTTCTCACCTACAGAATATTGTCCACTGTTTATCATAACTTTCTCTGGAAGTTTTTGAGAATGTAGGTGCTTGAAAATGTAACTATTAAACCCTGCTCACAATGTTTTTCTCTGTACTGACACGGATTTCAGACTGCAGGCTTCCTATTGATTGGATGATTAACATTGCTATTCGACTATTGGTCCGCATTGTCCAATAACTCACACAACATAAACAGAAAAGGAAAGTCATTTTAGCGGAAGAGAGAATTGATTTTGAGCAAACTGAGACTATCTTTTTACAATAATGTGGACACGCAATAAAAGCAGGAACATTGATTAAAGTAAACAGGTTAATACATACTAGAAATGGAATGGTAACTTTCAATTTAGTGACTTTTAAAAAATAAATACATTTAAATTTGAAAACTACAAATAATGATTTTATGACATCAGCTATTGTAAAAAAAAACAAGTTTATTTTTGTTGATTTGTTTGGTCCCAGAAGTCTGTGTTCAGTTTTGTTATTTATTTTCAAGTTCAAGCTTTTCAGTGCTGACATGCATAATGCCTTTAAGGAACTCTTGACATAGTTTAGAAGAAAAGTGTATTAGCTGAGAAATATATTCGCTTTTTGCATCATGTAAAAAGTTTACAAAGTTTCCCTTTAACAGAAGCACATCCCGTTATATCTGCGGGGATGGGACGGTTAACAGCCCAGTGGACTTCATCTTGTTCATGCCACCATCCAAGACACAAACACGAGGGAAATTTACCTTCACCAGGTGAGCTGCAAACTACAGGAGAAAAGAAAGTGAATTATCATTATTGTTCAATTTAATGCATTTGACAGAAGCCTCAATCTAAAGTGACTTGTATTTAACAGTGCATGTGTGTTTCCTACAAACATTAATAGGAAAATCAAATAACTTTACCATGGTCGCATTCTTCATGATGCTGCTGAGGATCACAATGACACGGAATCTGTATCCGGCCAGGGTGCTGGTGACGGGACACTGGAGCAGTTCCCCCTCCGGCCCAAACGTGGAGGTGTACGGGATGTTAATGCTGCCTGGGATGTGCCCTCGACTGAAGCTGCACATGTACGGTCAAGGGCCATATGAATGCATTTATTTAAATTAAAAAAGTACAGTAAAAACAGTAATATTGTAAAATATTGTTACAATTTGAAAGAACAGTTTTCTATTTTAAAAAGTAATTTATTCCTGTGATTCAAAGCTGAATTTTCAGCATTATTACACCAGTCTTCAGTCACATTATCCTTCAGAAATCATTCTGATATGCTGATTTACTGCTCAAGAAGCATTTATTATAAATGCTGAAAAGAGTTGTGCTGCTTAATATTTTTGTGGATTTTCAACAGTATTTATTTGAAATGGATTCATTCCATAATGAATTTCTTTTGTTGTTTTATGTACTTGCTGAACAAAATATACATTTCTTTTAAAGTGCCCCTATTATGGATTTTTGAAAATGACCTTTCATGCAGAGTGTAACACAGCTCTAAGTGAATGAAAAAAGTTTTAAATCTGAAAGTGCACCGTGTATAAAGTTATTGTCTCTCAAAAGAAAGAGTCGACTCTGAATCATTGAAATGAGTCATTTTTACAACGAATCCCAAGCCATTTCATGTTGAGTCAACATGAATCATTAGCATATTGCCCGCCCACTTGTTGGTCTTTTCATGTTGGTCTGAATGAAAATGTAAATTCATTCTTTGCCACTAGGTGCCAAAATAGCTGTTTCCCTGGTAACGCTGTACACAAAGCAGCTCTGCCCTCACAAATGCTGCTTTATCAGGCATTACAGGCATGATGAAATGAAAATGAGACCAATCGGACCAATCACTGCAGATTAGCGTCACACAAAGGAGGGGTTTGGAAAAATTTAATGTTGAGCGAATCGTTTGGGAGTCGTTGAGCAAGTAAGATAAAAATAAATGCATATTATAAGACAATGAAGTGTTTTTGACCTTGCATGCATGTCAACCTGTTGTTGGGAACTCCCAAAACCAAAATATGAACCTTTCATAACCCATAATAGGGGCACTTTAAAAAATCTTACTGACCCCAAACGTTTGAACAGTAGTGTAACTATTTTTGTATGAAAAGCCATATTTTGTATTACCCATAGCAGTAACTTGATAACATCGCAAAGATCTTCAGGTTTCAACAATTGAGAAAGAAAAAAAAAAAAAAAAAAAATACGTGTGGAGCCAGTTCACAGGGTTAAAATCCAGGGTTAGGCATACATTTTTAAAGCACAAAGTTTCTATGAAGTGATCTCGACACCTACTGTGTGTTCGTTGATGTGATTTTGTGTGTTTTATATCCTGTTTAGCTACTTTGTTTTTAGTGTGATTTTTAGTGTGTGAAGCACTTTGGGCAACTTGTGTTGTATTAACTTGTGCTATATAAATAAACTGAACTAATCTTTTTTTAATGATGCTTAAAACAAAGAAAAAACACTCATAATTCAATTCAAAATCTCATGCTTTCTGAAAACAATTTCATCATTAAATGTTATTACGATTTTGCCTGATTAAAAATGTGGATACTACTCTGTGTATTACAGTGAATTAAGCGAATACCCAGAGGTACTTTGGTGTATGTATGTTCTGGTAAGACATCTAAGTGGCACGCTATCTCTTGTAAGCTCTTGAGCTGGCCGTTTGTAATTGTGTCAGGTGAAGTTCACAGGATTTACAGAACAAACTCCACATAGATCCATCGGCTTTGTGGAAACCGTCCAACTCCATCCAAAAACCACTGCAGCACTACAAAAGAAAAGAGACAGAGAATAAAGTGTGCAGGACAAGATAAAAAAAAAAAAAAAACGAGTGGAAAAAAAGTCCCCTGGGACATCGACTGAATATGACCAAGATGAGTGCATGCAAGAGCAGCGTCTCAAAGAGAAGCGCTGAATGAAACGCGGCAGGTGAGCGGAGTGAAAGATGAGATGAGAAAAGAGAAAGAGTGCATAGTGTAATTGAATAATAACTCTTCTTAACTGCCTTCCTCTATAGATAAAGTTACAATCTGTGATATTTTGCGCTACATCATTCAACAAAAATGATTGGGAGCTGAACTTTTCTGAAACATTTAACAAGACCTTTCTCCGTTTCTCAAGAGGATGAGAAAATGCTCACATTGATCATTAGTTCATGCAGACTTTATCCAGGCATTAAAACAGAAAGGTCTTTGTCTAACATTCATATCAAATATTGATATAGTCTTAAATGGTGCAGAATACAGAATGAGAGGACAATGAATATTTACATTCATATACCAGCCCTGCAGCTTTTACATTATATTTACTATGCAGCAGCTTAATTTCTCTGAAAGCCTTGTATACATTTATTATGACTGCTCTTATCCTGCTTGTGTGCTCTCTTGTATCTACTTAAAACAGCACTAATGCAAACAATGACAAACCTCTTCAACAAATGAACCACCGTAATGCTCTCCCACACATTCCCACACTGGACTCTCACTATTAGCAACAGACAACAATCTGTGTATGGGCTTGATTTTTCAATTGATCTGATTTTTACATTATCTACTTAAGAGTACAGCCAACTATTAAATTATTGCTTGCAAACAACAAAACAACTATGGTAACTCTGCAAGTACTTTTAGAAAAAAGGCCTCCATTGTTCTTGGAGTTGGCCTTACAATTTTTCCAGTTTTCGATGTTTCTAATGTCCTGAGGTCTAACTTGGGACAAAAGCATGTTATATCTTAAGAAGATACAATTACACAACCATTCAAAAAGTTTAGGGTAAGTAAGATATTTTTAAAAATAAATAAATACTTTAATTCAAAAAGGGTGCATTAAATTATTCAAAAATGACAGAAAATTTTAAATGTTACAAAAGATTTATATTTCAAACAAATGCTGTAACTTTCTATTTATTAACTTTCTATTCTTTTTATTTAAGAATATGGAAAAAAATGTAATATGGTTTTCCACAAAAATATTAAGTAGCACAACTGCTTTCAAAATTGATAATAATATGTAATGTTTCTTAAGCAGCAAATCACCATATTAGAATGATTTCTGAAGGATCAAGTGACACTGAAGCCTGGAGTAATGATGCTGAAAATTCAGATTTACATCACAGTACCATTTTAATATATTTTCAAACAGAAAATTATATTATATTATTTGTATATTATTATAACAATATAGCTTTTTTTTTAACTGTATTTTTATATCAATAAATGCAGGCTTGGTGAGACTAAAAAAAATCTTACTAAAACTTTTTTTTTTGGCAGTGTGGGGATTCTATTTGCAGTATCATTAAGACTGAAAGGATACTCTTCAAGACTCCGGATGTCCACTGCCAGAATCTTAGGTTTCCCAGTCCTGGCCCTCTTGACAGGAGTTTTAAAGCAAGCCAGTCCACTGAGCTCACACAGGTCAATGAGGTCTTCTACAGAGATACGTGGAGACACTTCTGCTTTCAGCTCGCTCAGCTTGAGTGGCTCGCGGCTCTGAGGGTGCAAAAAAATAAGTGGTAAAACAACAGATTTTTAGCAGCACTGAGCGGTATTTAAAAAAAATGTGTGAGAGAAGGTGATGAGTGGGTTGAAAGTAAGACAAGTAAATATTAGCCAGTTAGTGTTAAGCAAGAAAAACAGTGAAGAGTCATGGAGTACATTTAATGAAAACACACACATATGTTCAACTCCTGCATCCTGCACCCTGACGATACCGGTATTCCTCAAGGATCTGTACTTGGTCCGATACCATTCTCCATTTATACCAGATCGCTTAATTCTCTCATCCAAATGCATGGCTTTTCTATTTCATGGCTTTTCTAAATATCAGGCCTCCTTTTCATGCCTCTATCTGTTTTCACCTCTGTGATCTCATATCCCTCTGACATCTCAACCTGAATGAATAATCAACACCTCGAGCTCAACCTGTCAAGACTGAGCTGCTCTCAAGATGGCTTCTGACTCTCAAACACAGCGGTTACCTCGAGGTGAATAAAAGCCATAGATATCTGCAAAGATGACCAGCTCGCATTCAGTGAACACATCACAGCAATCACACAGCCTTATAGCATTATGATGCACAACTCCAGAAAAAAAAATACTTTTAGCTGACCTCAACTTCTTGTTAAACTTTTTTCTCCAGATAGAGGAGGCTGAGATTGTTCCCCCGACCCTAAACCACAAGTAGATACAAACTGTATTAAATGGTGTTTAGATGTCAGTCCGATGATCTTTTCCTGTCTGTGTAGGTGGGAATTAAAAGTTCTGTAAGATTAGATGTTTTTTATTCATGCGACAGTTCACCAGCCTACCTGGATGTGCCACATGACCCCTCAAGGGTATCCAAAATACTGCTGCTTAATTTAACCGTTAGAAAATCTGTCACAAGCTGTTGCCAGAAATCCTCACACTTGCATCTTTGCTGAAGTCTACATGGGGTGCACAAACTTGCCCGAATCAAAATAAAGACACTTTTTCTGGCCTACCATTGCAGCCAATGTCCTGGGCCCCTGCTATCTTAAACCCATTATCAAACCCTTCATTCCCAACCCGGTTGGGGCAATTAGCTTCATCTAGCCTCCACATGTAAGGAGCCCACCTGTCTGGAAATTTCTCCATCTGTGCCACATCCCAACGATTAACAGAGCAGCAAATGGTCCAGTTGAATTCAGAATGAAAACCACTCATTCTCACATAAATATAATTTCTCCCACTCGACTGAAAAGCAATACAGCAATATCATAGCTCTAATTGGCACTTCAGGTTAAGGCACATTAGATCTTTATCAGAAAGGACCGATTTAATAGGCACAATAGGCGTGGATAACAATCACAGTTCCTGTTCATCCTCTCTACACCTCAACACTGGGCAAATTACCAAGCAAATCATCTACAGTAACCGCCGACAGTGAGTGAATTACAAAAAAAGGATGGGCAGTATGGCCAATCTAATATGTGTAGTGTGTAATTTTATAAAAATAACTTTCTTTAGCAATATTGTCATGTTTTCCAGTAGAAAGAGCTACACATCTCTTTCTGCATTCTGTAGCTCAAACAGTAAAGCAAGTCGCTAGCAATGCTGAGATTGTGGGTTTGATTGCCACTGTTAAAATAATGTTCTTTATTGGCTCAAGTACTGTATGGTACAAAGAACTTTAAAAGTCTTTCCATTGCACAAAAGGTTCTTTATAAAGGAAAAAGCTTCTTTAGATTAGTAAAAATGTTCTAAAATATTCTATGGTATCACTCTGCCCATTTAACATGTTGAATCAGCATTTGTCGGGACTTGGAATGTCTGGGAAGTGACATACTGTCGTACTTGAGAATCAAAACTGCATAGGATCAGACAAATTATAAGCATGTAAGTTCAGAGAAACATATCTTGAATTAATCTATCGCAGTGTAAAGGGTATAGTAAACTCTCAACTGATTTTAACATCTATAATATCATCACCATATTCATGACTGACATTTGAATTTAAAAGGAATTTGAAATGTAAAAACCTATACCGTAGTGCTATTGTAGTTTAATGTTCATATTTATATTGTCTTTTGCCATTTGTAAAAATTGCAATTGCAATTTAGTTCTGAAATTAGCCAATTATTTTTATGAAGTATTTTCGCTGTTTTGCTGTATTAGCTTGTATAAGCAATGTCACAGAGCAATACAGCATATATAAAGCAAATTGATAAATCCAATTGTTCAGTGACATCTTATGATTGTTAAAAGCACCAAGAGACCACTTTGATGAAAAACTGCCTATAAATTGCAACAAGTGAAGAAGATTCCCCCCCCAAAAAAAAAAAAAAAAAAAAAAAAAAAAAAAAAAAGAAGCACCAACGAGCCACACTGCATAAACTGTAAAAACCCCGATAACAATGCGCATTATCGCCGAATTCCTCACTTCTCAGTGCAGGACTCTGAAACAAAGGGCAACAGCACAGGAAAGGGCAGTGAGGTGAGGGGATATCTCGTAAATGTCAATGTTCAGTAGCCCATGAAATCAGTCCAATCAGTCACGGAGTACCAGCCTCCCACAGAGTGCAGCCAATTACCTGAGGTCACCTTAGCAATGGAGGTAAGTTTGAGGAATGGAGGGCGGCTGATGTCCAATGGATTCTGGTATTAAAGTGCATTAGATCCGCAGGGCCCGTGGCATTCTCATCATTGCCTAAAGGAGGCCCTTGTGCCCTGGCTTCAGACGCTCTAAATGCAGGAAAGAGTCTTGACCTTTTATTATCAGTGGTGACATTTCAATAGGCCGTAAACTTGCCTGTTTGGATGCTCTGTGGTTTCAGAGAATGGCAAGAGATTCGAAAGCCACTGAGCTGGTCTGATCGGCCGAAGCGGTAAATGTTTCGTCTCAAAGCTGAAAGGAGCTGGCTTTAAAAATGGAGAAATAACCAAATCCATGCAAACATTCCAGCGGGTATTTACGGTCTGAAAAGGATTACCAGTGCAAATCTGAAAACAAGCTTGTGTTTGAAAGGCTTAACATCTACATGACAGGAGCTGTCAAAAGATATATGCTATCTTCTATCAAAAATGATGAAAGATGGAGATCTGGCATAAATTCAGTCATGTGACGATGCCCTGTGGTGCGTGAGAGGCTTGTAACCATCCAACATCTGGCTGCACTGGAACAGGTGATACGTTTAGGCTCCCGCACATCAGAGAGTCTCAAAGAGAGTCTGCAGAATAATAATACAGATCTAAGACTGAAGGAATGAGACAATGGTCTGCTCACTTCCCCTCTCCTGACCAATCAGAGCCTAGCGTTGCATGCCACCTCAAACTAAAATACTACTAAAAATATAAAGAAAAACATGCATTTTGTTGCATGCAAAATAATTATATTGCCCAGATACATTGCCATTATATTTGGATTGATATTGTTAGATCATGTCTAACAATATGCATCAAGTATTTTCAAAATGTTTAATGCCATGTACCCACAAATATGATGATTATATTATGATGATAATCTTATCCTTCCTAAAATATAAAGGCAGCCATATATTTCCATGTACAGTAAATGGATAAAATTAAATGATTAACGTATATTTGTCACTGCATTAAATTATATATATATATATATATATTTTATTATATTATATTTAAACATTTATTATTTTGTATTTAAATTTATATAGAAATATATGTAATAAATTAGCAGTGTATTATTTTTTCTACTTCTACTTTAATTTTTTTTAAAAATATATTAGAATAGAAAAACTTTTTTAATTCAATTCAAATATATTTGTATATCACTTTTCATAAAAATATATATATTCCAAACCAGCTTCACAAAAAATAGTGCCACAAAACTAGTGAACAAGTTGAAGATGACGATGCTTTTTCCCCACAAAACAATGTGCGTAATTGTTTATTTTTAATTTTTATTAAAATTTAACTATTAAAATGTAGAATAACCATCTACTACCAATGATCACAGTGGGAGTTTTGGTGGCTTGTTGCGAATATATTCAATTTTCTTCTTTTGTTGTTGTTTTTGTTACTTATTTCTACAAAGCTGGAAGATTATATACTTCATTACAGTTGTAAGGTTCCTATCCAACACATGAAACACAATGACAGTGAAACAACCAGAAACTAATGGACAGCATTAATACCACATGACATGCACATTAAAAGGCCAACAATAGACCAATGCACACAACAAAATGAACAGCAAAACTGATTGAAAAGGGTCCAGTACAAGAGTATTTGAGACTAAAGTACAGGTCCACTTGCTTCAAGGTTTTTGGTTCTGACAATGACCTCAGTTCACCGAGAAGTCATTTGCAGTTTGTCATTCCGAACATCGATCATTAACAAGCTGACACAAAGGCCATGTACACAGCCCAAAGGAATGTTTTTAAGAGGATTACCCACAATTCTTTGGCTCTTTGTGTTAGAGTGGCGTGTTATTGAGAACCTTGTTATTGAGTTATTGAGTAAACTAGCTTATTCACTTAACAAGCCATAAATAGCCTTTAAAAGCATCTAGTAAAGCCCAACTAATGGAGGTGGATTCTTCACAAAATGGACTGACGTTACTGTGTGTTTAATGGCAGAGACTTTAATGAACAATTGCTAGAACTGTCTGAAGTTGTGAAAGAACTTAAGCTCACAAATGAGTCTGCAGAGGAACTCAAACAGCATTAGGAATCTCTTGTAAATCTACATGGATCTTATGATGCAGAGCCAAAGCAACATTAAATATTTGGTGCAAAACGTATCAAGAGTAGCTGATAATATGCAAACACTACTGTTAAAAAGCTTGGGGAAAGTAAGGTATCTATTTTTTTAAAAATAATGCTTTTGTTCAGCAAGAATTGATCAAAAGATGATCAATATATGCAGTATATGCAGATATATTAGAAACGATGCATCGCGATACAAATGCCAACTTGTATCTTTTTTAAATCGATGCATCGCATTGTTAACTTTTATGTTGATGCACCAGTGAATCTTCCCATTCCTAGTATATTATATATGTATATATATATATATATATATATATATATATATATATTTGTTTTTGTTTCTTTGTTTTTGAGCAGCAAATCAGCATATTAGAATGATTTCTGAAGGATCATGTGACACTGAACATGCTGAAAATTCAGCTTTGATCACAGGAATAAAACACATTTTACAATATATTCAAATAGAAAACAGTTTTTTTAATTGTAATAATATTTCACAATATTACTGTTTTTACTGTATATTTGATCAAATAAATGCAGCCTAAAAAAATGTACATACAATCTCAGTACTTCTGAATTGCAAAGACCTAAATAACTATAAAAAAATCGAAATAACTGACGAATGGGAACACACAAGAAAACAAAATTTCAAACCTATTGATGGTGGCTGCAATGCACTGCAGAAATAATCATTTCTCTACCCTTTCATCAACATATCAGTCCAGTTCAGATAATAGATTCTAATTTTGCCAATTATAGACAAATTTATGTTTAAATGAAATGTTAAGACTAGTGCAGAAAATGGCAAAACTAAATTGTATTACTGAATTGGAATTTTCATCTTGCACCAAATAGGAAATGTGAATTCAATCAGAAATCTGTTGCTATTTTACATAACACATTTCTGTGTGTTATGCATCCCTATCAGGTATGACCATTTGATTATACTTCATTGCAGTCAGTAACCATCGCAATAAAAGGCACGTTGTTGTTATTACTGTTCATCATGACAGTAATTTCAGAGCATAACTACTTAGTGTTGCTCAAAAATGCATTCAGCCGTGTACACATGATGTTTCTCTGAATCAGCTGAAGTCAAGTCAAGTCAAGTCACCTTTATTTATATAGCGCTTTTAACAATACAGATTGTGTCAAAGCACTTAACAGTATCAAGTTGGAGGATAGAGTGTCAGTAATGTATAATAATAAGATTAAACACTCAATTTTCAGTTAAGGGCATTTCATTATTGAATTCGGAGATGTCATTGTCTAGCTAAGTTTAGTTTAAACAGTATCTGTGAAATCAAATTTACGATAATCGCTAGAAATTAAGTGTCCCCAACTGAGCAAGCCAGAGGCGACAGCGGCAAGGAAACAAAACTCACTCTGAGACAGAATGGAGAAAAAAATAAAAGTCACTGGTATCATCATCTCTATCACACACACGGCTGCTGACAGAAGGTTTGGCTGCAAGTTCCGACTTGTTCGAGTCAGGCTTTAGTGATGGCGCCTGTCAGATGGCCGACAAAAAGAGAGAGCAGAAAGCTTGTTCAGCAGACACATCATGCTCTAATGACCAGGAGATGACAATCAACAGCAGGCCTAACCGCACCATTTACCCCCCGGAGCACAGCTAGAGAAAAAAAACAAGTGATTCTGCACAGAAAAATGCATGACAAAGGATGAATAAATAGCACTAGACCAAATAGAAAAGAAATAAGAACTCAGACTTGTGTGACACAGGAGAATGGGTCTAAAACTATAACACAGTAAACTTTCAAAACTTGTACCAAAGACTATTTAGTCACTTGATTTAAATGCATAACTGCCATTGATGAAAATACTAACGGATTCTGTACAGACATCCTTGTTTCTAAGCTACTGTGTAACCTTTTGTTTACCAGTACAAATCTTAAAGGGGTCATAACATGAGAAATCAAATTTGCCTTGATCTTTTGGCATATAAGAGTTTCATAGCTTAAAACGCCCTTCTTATTATAAACAAAGCATTATTCAAGCTCCAAAAACAATCGTTTCGGATCTGAGGTGCAGGGTGACGGCAATACTAAAAAATCCCTGTCATGACCCCTTTAAACCATTAAAAGAACAGTCCACCCCAAAATGAAAATTTCCTTAAAATCACAAAATTTACTAAAAGTACATCACCCTCAGCCTCAGGCCATCCAAGATGTAGATGAGGTTGCTTCTTCATCAGAACATATTTGGAGAAATTTAACATTACATCCCTTTCTCACCAATGGATCCTCTGAAAAGCTGAGGGTTTGTATGAAGCAAATCCATCATTAAGGCATTTTAACTACACATACACATACACATAATCCATAAACAAAATACACATCCATAATCCATAATAATGCTTCCCCAGTTAAAAAAATCCATCCTCTATTTTCCTCTCACATCAAAATTCACCAACATATTTGTTTAGAACTGTTTTGGACTGTTTTAACTTAAAAACAGCGCTTGAGTGGTGCATATTACTCTCCTGATTCAGATGAGAAAGCAATACTATGAATAGAGGACTTGTATTTTAGCCAGGAGCATCCATTTGAAGTTAAAAACGTCTTGATGATGGAAAGTTTCTTGCAAACACGCAGCTTTTTGCTTCACAAGATGTTAATTGATGGACTGGATTATTGTAATATGTTTATCAGTTGTTTGGACTCTCAATCTGACGGCACCCATTCACTGCAGAGGATCCATTGGTGAACAAGTGATGGAATGCTACATTTCTCCAAATCTGTTCTGATGAAGAAACAAACTCACCTACATCTTGAATGGCCTGACAGTGAGTACATTTCCAGCAAATTTTCATTTTTGGGTGAGCTATAAGCCACAGCACACTTGAGACACTTTCTACCCAGTTATGTACCTTCTACACTTTGTGGTTAATTGCTTATGCAAGAATGCATTCACCAAGATGATTAAATGTAAATGTATATGAGAGTGCGTAGGCATGTGAGACCATGAGCGTTTCTCAGCCTTTCACAGATACGGATGTAGCTAGATATCGCTGAAGCAGTGCATTTCCAGACATCACGCTGTGTTCAGTCAGAGAATAGAAAGATATTAGGTCAACAGATGAGTGTTTGTGAAGCTCAGCACTGCCTTGGGCCCATCGCTGATGAATCTCAAACAGAGAGCCAAACGCAAAGAGGTAAAAGGTTAGAGAGATGCTCTCAGTGTGATTTGAAATACATCTCACATCCTCATGATACATAACCAGTCATATCAGTGCTAAGAAATGCATGTTCTAAAAAAAGACTCACAAGCTTCTCCAGAAGTGTTATTATCAGTTATTTAATGATTACAAGACACCCTGTAAAAAAAACTAAATAAATATGGCAATGATTCTGAAGTAAGCAAACAGTTTGAATTATCTGGCTGGATTCTTATATTTATTAAGTGGTGGCAATCTGATCATTATTAACTGATCGTTATTATCCTGGTTGTGCAGAAGCACCAATTAAATTTTAAGTATGTGAAGGCCCAATGTTTAATCTTCACTATTAATATTTGTCCATTATGTATGAAATAAGCAAAATGTGAAAAAGTAGAAATTTTGGAAGCTAAAATATAAAAAATAATAATTAAATGATATTAATGGCATTAAAAATTAAAACTGTATATTATTAATATATTATATTAAGGTTAATTATTAATATTAATAGATACTACTATTTATACTATCATTATATATGTTGTGAACAAATAAATTGCTTTTGGTATTATAAACATGAGTAAACTTGAGTATATTAAATATAATTCTTATTAATAAAACATTATTAATATATTGTACATTAAGGTTAATTATTAATTGCTATTATTAATACTGTTATATATATATATATATATATATATATACACACACAAACACACACACAAGCATTTTATAGAGAGAGAGATTTCTCAATGACAGTACTTACATAGTAGCCACATGTGTTTAAAAGTGTTTAAAAGAATATGAAAAGTCTTCGTATTACCTTTGGTCTTTAGTATATGTCAAGCAGGAGATTTTCATAATATGACAGGAAGAGTAACGAGCACAATCAGAAGGTTAGGTCATCGGAAAGGTTGGATGAGAGCAGAGGATGGAATATTTATGGGTAAAGGCTTAATTCTCACATGCATTAGGACATACTTTGACAAATTAATGGTGGCATTCGAGCCAATTGAGGTCAACTGATGCCTGTAGCCTACATGTGAGAGTTTTGAGCAGAAAAAAACTGCAGACAGCCAGAACAAATGTAGCTGAAATTCCTGAAATAACATGTTGGAAATTATAAAGAAACTGAGCTGAAATTATGACCTCCAAATGTTCTACCTGTTCAACAACAGACAACACCTGAAGGATGTGATGTATTGGTGCATTTATGCCTTTCTATGACCTATTCAACTAGAGTCCAAAATATCTCTCTCTTTTTTAAAGGGAGATAGTTCATCCAAAAATGAACAGTCTGTCCTCATTTACTCACCCTCATGTCGTTCCAAACCTGTATAACTTGATTTATTCTGCAGAGCACAAAAGAAGGTATTTTGAAGATGGTTTCAGCTGTTTTTGTCCATACAATGAAAGTCAGTGGGGTCCAAAACAACACTGACCAAAACCGCACAGACTTCCAATTTATGGACAGTATTTTTTTTTTTTAAAGATTTGGAACAACAGGAGGGTAAGAACATGATAACTGAATTTTCATTTTTGGTGAACTGTCCCTTTAAATTCAGAATCTACTAAATCTAATTTTTTTTCAGGTATCCAAACTTATTAAGACAACAATAAAAATTGAGATCATAATATCTTGATGCACTAGTTTGCAAATATTCCATAGTTTCATGTTATTTAGACTCATTGTAAAAAGGCCTACACATTTGAAATAAAACCTCACATATTTGACCTATTCCAGTTTCCCTCGGCACTGGAGTGTTTACTAGCAAGCTAAAGCATCTCATTAGGAAATGAACAGTGGGTGGCTGAAATCATCAGTGGCTAAATTCACCACTCTTCTGACCGCAAACCTTCATGGATCATTTGATTAGCAGTGGGTAATTGGCTCCATCCTTCTTACTCTCTGACTTCAGCTCTCGGTACACAGCAATCTTTAAAGGTCCAAAAGGGCAAAAGGAACTCAGCAAGATGTCGAAGGCGATTACTGTAATAAAGGTCACTCTGTTGTTTAGGGTTTTTACCTTTATATCTTCAATAGCAACTACTCTCATGACAGTAATATAAGAGAGAAGAAGCGTTTCTCCTTAACTCTTACATGGGAAGTTATTTGTTGGTCCTTCTCCACTATAAGGTTCGGTCACATTAAATAATCTTCTGAAATGCATCCTAATGCTACAAGCCAACCCTCTTTCTGAGATGACTGATAACGGAGCCGAGGTACTCAGAGGTCAAAGGTCGATTCGGGACACTTACCAGGTCCGTTTTGGTCAGGTCTTGATATTCTGAAGAGTAATAGGAAGGTGTTTTCCCGAAGCTGTTGCTGTCACTGGCAGGTTTGTTCGGCTGGGCATGCTGGCGATAAGTGGCACTTTTAGGAGTCCAGCAGAAGAGGTTGATGGATTCCCGGACACAGCGTTCAATGTCGATCTCTGAATGCAAAACAGCAGAGAGAGAAATGTCACTACATAAACTACCAGTCAAAAGTTTGGGCTCTCTTATGCTTTTATTTGTTTAAAAATGCAGTAAAAACAGTAATATTGTAAAATATTATAACAGTTTTAAATAACTGTTTCCTATGGAAGCCCATCTCCGCCACTGAATAAAAAATAAAAAAAGCTATTGCGACTTTTTATCTCACAATTCTGACTTTTCTTTCTCGTAATTCTGACTTTTTTTCTCAGAATTGTGAGATATAAAGTCGCAACTGCGTGTTAGAAAGTCAGAATTGTGAGTTTATATCTCGCAGTTCTGAATTTATTTCTCAGAATTGCGACTTTATGTCTCGCAATTGCAAGTTTATATCATGCAATTCTGACTATTTCTCAGAATTGCGAGTTTATATCTCACAATTATGACTTTTTAACTCGCAATTGCAAGTTTATATCACACAATTCTGAGAAAAAAAGTCAGAATTGCGCGTTTGTATCACGCAATTATGAGTAAAAAAAGTCAGAATTGTAAGATAAAAAGTCGCAATTACCGTTTTTATTTTTTATTCAGTGGCGGAAACGGGCTTCCATAGTTTCCTCTTCGAATACATTTTAAAATGTAATCTATTCCTGCGATGCAATGCTGAATTTTTCATTACTCCAGTCTTCAGTGTCACATGATCCTTCAGAAATCATTCTAATATGCTGATTTGATGCTCAAGAAACATTTATTATTATCAGTGTTAAAAATATTTGAGCTGCTTGATATTTTTGTGGAAACAAAATGCATCTGTAATATATCTGTAGTTACTGTATGTAAAGCACAAATTGTGCTTTAAGACAGTGACGGCTATTTCATTATGACAAGCAAGTCTTAAGCTATTAAATCTAGCACTTGCAGTGACGGGAAATTTAAATATCTTAAGAGTGCTAAGAACAGCAACTTTATGCTCATTTGGCAAAGCCGCAGGAGAATCACAGACTGTCTAACTTCCATCTAATTAACCTTAGATGACCTTGGAAAGCCTCTCCAGAGAGTTGCCCTCCAGCTGATCCAAAGAATCTGACTCCCTGCCAATGCTTCAGTCACAAACAAACTCAGCGAAGACATCAACAATTCATTCACACTCTCCCAGCCGCAGATGAAGAGAAGAAGAGGAGATTCAGCTGCTTAATTCAAATGTAAAGCCAGCTCTCTTGAGCCATGCGCCTTAAACCGGAGATTAAAGTAACAGGGATTCACATGGATATAAACAAATCAGGAATCCTTTCCTCACTATCTCACTCACTTTCTATCCTGTTAGCGAAAAAAAAAGTATCCCTAATGAAGTGGTTTAGCATGCTTGGCCTACTATTTAAATCAAGCCGAGTGTGACAGCTTCATTTTATTTAAGAGGATATGATCTGAATACTGGATTATAAACACTGGACTTTCACTTAGAGGCTGTGATTACTGTCTTCTGAAGTAATAAAGGCAAGATAGAGAAAGAGAAGCTCTGCTTTAAAAAAAACAAGTTTGTTACCTACTTAGAAAGCATTTAACGCCATTATAGAAAATGTGAATGCTCCAAAAGGCATCACATACAGTATACAGTCCCATAATGCATTACATTGTGACAAGCAGAGTGAAAATAAAACCCCAAAAAATTATTTGCAATTTTTTTTAATTTTTTTATATATATATATATATATATATATATATATATATATATATATTATATATATATATATATATACACACATACATACATACACACACACACACATATATTTTGTGTGTGTTTTTACTTAACAAAAATACAGGAAAACGGCAATACTGTGAAATATTTAATTAATTATTAATATTTAATATTTAAAATAGTCTTTCTATTTTAGTACACATACATTTTTTATAATAAAATGCCACATGATCTTTCATAACTCATTCTAAAATGCTTATTCTGTTTTAAAAAAAAATCTTATTATTTTCAAAGTTGAAAACAACTGGGCTGCTTAATATTTTTGTGGAAACCATGTTACATTTTTCAGTATTCTTTGAAGAAGATAAAATTGAAAATTAAAAACAGGCAAAAAAAAAAAGCATTTATCTGAAATAGTTTTTTTTACATTATATAAATGCTATATATACCATTTAATCTCAGTGTTCATGTTAAGTCTAACTTAAAATTTGTATACAAAAAAGATTTTTACATCTAGAACTTTCATGCACATGTAAGTTGAGTGCGCTTTGTGTGAGAATTGCTATTTGTACGGCACACAGAGATTTTGTCTATGTGATGTGTTTCAAATCAGTCACCTATGAGGCTTTTTTCCAGTTAAGATGGCAAGCAAGGCTTTGGAACAGAGAGAGGAGGAGGAGACTGAATGCAAACAGCATGAGAGATGAGGCACCAATCAGTCAGTGCATTAGAGACTGTGACAGACGATCCACCTCTCCTCCAACCATCACCTCCCTGTCCCGCCTTCCACTGACCCAAATCTACAGGCACAGATGAAGAACGACAGACGGATCTGGAGGTTCGAGACACGCGCACATCATAATTACAGAGCCTCGTCACCTCTGCCATAACTCTAATATAACATCCTCCCAATCGAACCGAACAGCACATGCACCAGGGGTCCTTGACATCCCACATGTGTGTCCCACATTCAATCCATATCGTTCTCGAATCCCCACCCTACACAGTGGCATGGAAGGAATGAGTAAAGACATTCAGTCACATTGCATGAATGTTGCATGAAACGCCACCACCTTCCGGCACAGTATTCCCAGTGTAGCCAAGACAAATATCATGTAATCGAAAGACAGATTTGGCTATGCATTCCACATCCCATCTTTAGAAACACAGCTTTCGTCACAGTATTAGCTGCAGACGTTATTCAGACTTTCAGATGGCATGAAATATACATGCATGAAGGAGTCATCTGGATTCAGTGGGAAAGTGGGATAAGAACTAAATGACAGACTACTAAATTCTCCTGAAGTCATCCGATACAGTTGGAGGAGTGAAATCAGCCCTTTATGGGTATGGAATAGAGATTATTATTATGCTTGTAATCATAATAACTGTAGTAGCTATGATATTTAGCAAACAACAGTTATCATAGTCAATTTTTGGAAGGGTACCTTGTGAATAACTGAATCTTGTGGTTAAAGACTTTTATCAGAATGAACAAACAGCCAGAATTTATATTATGAAATTATACAGTATCTGCACTGATCCAGAGCCAAGTGTGCTTGCATGGTCAATTAGCATAAATGTTCAGTTTAAAAATGCTAAAAAACTAACAAAAACAATATACACTAATGTTCAAAAGATTGGGCTCCGTAAGATAGAAGCCTCTTATGTTTACCAAGGCTGTAATTATTTTATTAAAATACACAAAACATATTATTACACTTTAAGAAGACCATTTTCTATTCAAATATATTTTAAATGTGATGCAAAGCTGAATGATGCAAAGCTGAATTTTCAGCATCATTACTCCAGTCTTCAGTAACACATGACCCTTTAAATCATTCTATTTGGTTTTCAAGTAAAATTTCTTATCATTATCAGTGCTGAAAACTGTTGTGCTGCTTAATATCTTTGTGGAAACCATGATCCATTTTTTCCGGATTATTTGATGAATAGAAAATGAAGAAAGAACCTAATTTATTTGAAATAGAAATCTTTTGTAACCTGTTTTTTTTTTTTTTTTTTTTTTTTTTTATATATATATTAACGGTCACTTATGATCAATTTAATGTATCCTTGTTGAAAATCAAAACAATTTGAATGGTAGAGGGAAAGAAAACTATACAATATTTATTCCAAAATAGACCAAATTTGATATTTAATTTATTTGATATAAATATATACAGTGCTGCTAGAAAGTTTGTGAACCCTTTAGAATTTTCTATATTTCTGCATAAATACAGGTGCATCTCAATAAATTAGAATGTCGTGAAAAAGTTAATTTTTTCTTGTAAGTTATTTTAAAAAGTGAAACTTTCATATATTTTAGATTCATTGCATGTAAAGTAAAACATTTCAAAAGTTTTTTTTTTGTTTTAATTTTGATGATTAGAGCTTACAGCTAATGAAAGTCAAAAATCAGTATCTCAAAACATTAGAATATTTACATTTGAGTTTCAACAAATGACCATCCCTACAGTATAAATTCTGGGTATCTCTTGTTCTTTGAAACCACAATAATGGAGAAGACTGCTGACTTGGCAATGATCCAGAAGACAAACATTGACACCCTCCACAAAAAGGGTAAGTCACAGAGGGTCATTACTGAAAGGTGTGGCTGTTTACAGAGTGCTGTATCAAAGCATATTAAATGCAAAGTTGACTGGAAGGAAGTATTTGGGTAGGAAAAGGTACACAAGCAACAGGGATGACTGCAAGCTTGAGAATACTGTCAAGCAAAGCTGATTCAAACACTTGTGAGAGCTTCACAAGGAGTGGACTGAAGCTGGAGTCAGTGCATCAAGAGTCACCACGCTCAGACATCTTCAGGAAAATGGCTACCAAGCCACTTCTGAACCAGAGACAACGTCAGAAGCATCTTACCTGGGCTGTGGAGAAAAATAACTGGACTGTTGCTCAGTGGTCCAAAGTCATCTTTTCAGATGAAAGTACATTTTGCATTTCATTTGGAAATCAAGGTCCCAGAGTCTGGAGGAAGAGTGGAGAGGCACAGAATCCATGTTGCTTGAAGTCCAGTGTGAAGTTTCCACAGTCAGTGATGATTTGGGCTTCCATGTCATCTGCTGGTGTTGGCCCACTGTGTTTTCTGAAGTCCACAGTCAACGCAGCCATCTACCAGGAAATTTTAGAGCACTTCATGCTTCCTTCTGCTGACAAGCTTTATGGAGATGCTGATTTCATTTTCCAGCAGGACTTGGCACCTGCCCACACTGCCAAAGGTACCAAAAGCTGGTTCAATGACCATGGTGTTACTGTGCTTGATTGGCCCGCAAACTCGCCTGACCTGAACCCCATAGAGAATCTATGGGGTATTGTCAAGAGGAAGATGAGAGACACCAGACCCAACAATGCAGATGAGCTGAAGGCCACTGTCAAAGAAACCTGGGCTTCCATACCACCTCAGCAGTGCCACAAACTGATCACCTCCATGCCACACCGAATTGAGGCAGTAATTAAAGCAAAAGGAGCCCCTACCAAGTATTGAGTACATATACAGTAAATGAACATACTTTCCAGAAGGCCAACAATTCACTAAAAAAATTTTTTTATTGGTCTTATGAAGTATTCTAATTTGTTGAGATAGTGAATTGGTGGGTTTTTGTTAAATGTGAGCCTAAATCATCACAATTAAAAGAACCAAAGACTTAAACTACTTCAGTCTGTGTGCATTGAATTTATTTAATACACGAGTTTCACAATTTGAGTTGAATTACTGAAATAAATGAACTTTTCCACGACATTCTAATTTATTGAGATGCACCTGTATAACCCAAAACATCATTAGATTTTCACACAAGTCCTGAAAGTAGACAAAGAGAACCCAATCAAACAAATGAAGCAAAAATATTTACTTTGTCATTTATTTATTCAAGAAAATTATCCAGTGTCACATATCTGTGCGTTGCAAAAGTATGTGAAACTTTGCTTTCAGTATCTGGTGTGACCCCCTTTTGTAGGAATAACTGCATCTAAACATTTCTTGTAACTGCTGATCAGTCCTGCACAACATTTTGTAGGAATTTTAGCCCATTCCTCAGTACAGAAACACTTCAACTCTGTGATGTTGGTGGGTTTATGAACTGCTTGCTTCAGCTCCTTCCACAACATTTCAAATGGATTAAGGTCTGGACTTTGACTTGGACATTCTGAAACAACTTGTGTCCCCGGGGTCCTTGTCTTGCTGCATGACCCACTTTCTCTAGAGACTCAGTTCTCGGACAGAGGTCCAGACATTTTCCTTTAGAATTTGCTGGTATAGTTCAGAATTCATTATTTAATCAATAATGGCAAGCCGTCCTGGCCCAGATGCAGAAAAACAGGCCCAAACCATCATATTACCACCAACAACTTTCACAGATGGGATAAGTTTCTTATGCTGGAATGCAGTATTTTCCTTTCTCAAAACATAAAGCTCATTTAAAACAAAAAGTTTTATTTTGGTCTCATCCGTCCATTAAACATTTCTCCAATAGCCCTCTGGCTTGTCCACATGATCTTTAGCAAACTGCAGACTGCACACCGTGATTGTTCAGTGTTCTCCTGACGGTGGACTCATGAACCTTTATTATCAGCCAATGTGAGAAAGGCTTCTAGTTGCTTAGAATTTCCCTTGGAATCTTTTGCAACCTCGCCGACTATTACATGCCTTGCTTTTGGAGTGCTCTTTGTTGGTGGACAAATACAACTTTGTTTTGTTTTGGAGTGATCTTTGTTGGTGGACCTAGGGAAGCTAACAGTGGTCTTGAATTTCATCCATTTGTTCACAATCTGTCTGACTGTGGATTTGTAGAGTCCAAACTCTTTAAGATATAGCTTTGTAAACTTTTCCAGCCTGATGAGCAACAGCAACCCTTTTTCTGAGGTCCTTTGTTCGTGCCATGATTCACTTCCACAAACATGATCAAACTTTGATAGCTCTTTAAATAAAACAGAGCAGGCACTGACACCTGATAGTCATTCCACTGAATGAAAACACCTCTGCACAGATGGACTCTAATTTCACCTTCAAATTAACTGATAATCCAAGAGATTCACATACTTTTGCCACTCACAGATATGCAATATTGGATCATTTTTCCTAAATAAATGAATGACAAAGAAAATTTTTGATTGGGTTCTCTTTGTCTACTTTCAAGACTACAAATCTTACAATGTTTTGGGTCATATTTATGCATTTTTTCCAAAAACCTTGTGGGAAATGTTATTGTATGATTCACTGAAGAAGGCTTGTTGCCGAAAAGTTTGATTGTCTATTGCTTTGTTGCAAAAACAGCGAGTGCAGATCTTTTATCTGAAGGTCATATTTATGCAGAAATATAATATTTTTTAATATTTTTGAGTTTTTTTTTTTTTGTGAATTCTGCTATCAATATCTATCACATCCTACCTATCAGCCACACTCCTTTATAGATAACAACATCAGTAAGGCCCTTTAAAAATGTATACCAGTCGAGTGCTTACACTGAACATCACCCGGAGCTTCATGGCTTCTCTTGACAGAACGGATTAATGTTAGTATGTCCATTCAGAGTCTACAAATTTGACGAAGTGCAAAGAGAGTGAACCTGGGCCATTTAACACCTATCGGCTCATGAATACATTTCATCACTGCCATCGTTTTCCAGCCCACATTTTCCAAAAGAAAAAATGCCCTTGATAAAGGTGAGAACAGTTAGCTAAAACCTCTTTATGAGGGAATGATAAAAGACTGGGGAGGAAAATTCACCTCCACGACTTTTCTCCAATGAAATATAACTTGCTTTTGTGCAACCGAAAAGGATGTCTGCAGTTGTGGCCAAAATAAAACACTCAGTGACATATACAAACCCAGTCTCTACGGTTTAATTAGTAACCTGCGTGAGAGAATAATAAAAAAAATGGTAACATGTTATTAACAAGTTGAGACGTTTGTGTACAGGAGGCAGGAATTACAAGGCACTGATTCACCAACTCTATATTTAGTGCTAACAGTGTGTAAAGTAAACACACTCATGTAGCAACAAGTGGGTCAAACAAACACGTTAGGACAGAGGAATGTGATGACAGTGCTTAAAGTTTCAATACAAAAATGTCTTATTGAATGCTATGGGCATAAATGAATAATGCACTTTAAAGTGAACAGTGTAACATGAGATTCTGGAGAAGCATTAATATAACTAAAACTGAGCTGCTTCTCCATGGCAAGTACCTTTATTACAACAGTATTGCTTATACTTGGGAGCAGGGATTTGAATAAACTAAAAGAAAATCTGTCATCATTTATTCACCCTCATGTCTTTCCAAACCCCTCCTTTTTTTCACACCATTGACATTTTTATTATAAAATTCTGTGTATGATTGTTATGTTCCGGATCTATCTGACCCTAATTGGATTTAATATTGCTCAAAAATCTATATACAGTATCTCACAAAAGTGAGTACACCCCTCACATTTCAGCAATCAATTTAGTATATCTTTTCAAGGGACAATAGTATAGAAATGAAACTTGGATATATTTTAGAGTAGTCGATGTGTAACTTGTATAGCAGTAAAGATTTACTGTCCTCTAAAAATAACTCAACATACAGCCATTATTGTCAAAAAAGCTGGCAACAAAACTGAGTACACCCTAAGTGATAACAGCTATTGTTTAACCATGCAAAGCCACATGTCCTATTCATCATGTTCATGTTTTTGTCTGCTTGACAGGACCATACAAATTTGTGTATCTTGGTTTAGAGCAGTTAAAATTTGGTTCTTTGAGTACAATTCTCTCATACTGACCACTGGATGTTCAACATGGCACCTCATGGCAAAGAACTCTCTGAGGATTTGAGAATTAGAATTGTTGCTCTCCACAAAGATGGCCTAGGCTGTAAGAAGTTCGGTAACAGCCTGGAACTGAGTTACAGTACAGTGGCCAGGGTCATACAGAGGTTTTCCAAGACGGGTTTCACTCGGCACAGGCCTCGCAAGGGTCGATCAAAGAAGTTGAGTCCTTGTGCTGTGCGTCAGGTGCAGAAGCTGGCTTCAAAAAACTGACGCATGAGTGCTGCCAGCATTGCTTTAGAGGTTGCAGAAGTGGAAGGTCAGCTTGTCAGTGCTCAGACCATACGCCACACACTGCAACAAGTCGGTTTGCATGGCCGTCGGCCCAGAAGGAAGCCTCTTCTGAAGCTGGCTCACAAAAAAGCCTGCAAACAGTTTGCTGAAGACTACCTGGCCAAGAGCATGAATTACTGGAACCATGTCCTGTGGTCTGATGAGTCTAAGGTAAACTTGTTTGTCTCAGATGGTGTCCAGCATGTGTGGCGACACCCTGGTGAGGAGTACCAAGAAAACTGTGCCTTGCTTACAGTCAAGCATGGTGGTGGTAGCATCATGGTCTGGGGCTGCATGACTACTGCTGGTACTGGGGAGCTGCGGTTCATTGAGGGAAGCATGGACTCCAACATGTACTGTGACATTCTGAAGCAGAAGATGATGCCCTCCCTTCAGAAACTGTTTTCCAACAACAACCACCCCAAACACACTGCCTTGCTGCTGAAGCTGAAGGTGATGGAGTGGCCAAGTATGTCTCCAGACCTGAACCCTATTGAGCACATGTGGGGCATCCTCAGTCGGAAGGTGGAGAAGCACCATGTGTCTAACATCCAGCAGCTCCGTGATGTCATTATGGAGGAGTGGAAGAGGATGCCAGCAACAACATGTGCATTATTTGGACAATAATTATTTGGTTAAAAGTTGAGTTATATTTAGAGGACAGTAAATTTGTACTTCTATACAAGCTGCACATTGACTACTCTAAAATATATCCAAGTTTCATTTGTGCAGTATTGTCGCTTGAGAAATTATACTAAAATTTTTGCTGAAATGTGAGGGGTGTACTCACTTTTGTGAGATATTGTATATATATATATATATATATATTAGTGCTGGGCAATGATTAATCGCATCCAAAATAAAAGTTTTTGTTTATAATATATGTGTGTACTGTGTATATTTATTATGTATATATATATATATATATATATATATATATATATAAAGACACACATACTGTATATATTTTGAAAATATTTACATGTATTTACATGTATATATATATTTATATAATTTATATTATAAATAAATATATTTAATATATAAACATAACATATTTTTTCTTAAATATATACAGTACATGCATGTGTGTGTATTTATATATACATAATAAATATACACAGTACACAGACATATATTATATAAACAAAATCTTTTATTTTGGATGCGATTAATCGCTGCCCAGCACAACATTCATTTTCTGCTAAGCTGCTTTGCAATGATGTGTATTGTGAAAAGCGCTATATAAAAAACATGAACTGGATTGAAGTGAATTGAGACCACCTAGAACTCCAAAGCAACCACATAGCAATGCAATGGCATTGTGGTAATGGAGAATTGCATTTTCTAGCAGTACTCACATGCTCTTTAGTAAAAATGAATACACTGTAAAAAAAAAAAAAAAAAAAAAAAAAAAAAAATTTGGGCAAACTTAAAAGTTTAAGGCAACCAGCTTCAGCAGATTTTTGAGTTTTCTCAACTTCTTGTTTTAGGTTTATACAACAAAAAGTTGAGAAATTTCCAGAAAAATAAATTGAGAAAACTCAAAAATCTGCTGAAGCTGGTTGCCTTAAACTTTTAAGTTGGCTCAACTTTCTTTACAGAGTAGTTACAGTCAGTGATTCATATATGTTTGTGCAATGTTGGCTGGATCTCTGGAAAAATTTAACATCTCAATGGAGGAACAAGTGCTTCTGATTACTATTTGTGTGCAGGTTTTGAAGTTCAACTTGGAAGGACCTAATTTTTGGACCAAAAGATCAAGTTTTGCTTTAAATATACTATATTAACAGGTTTGAGAGTTAGAGTTAAAACATTTTGCATATAAAAACTCTTCACTAACGCAGTGAAATGCGTGTGTGTGTTTAAGTCTGAAAGACTGCAGCAAACCGAGAAGAAGCTGGTAAGCAGCAAGGAAACATATTTTACCTATAAAAGGAGTTTTCTCCCTCAACTCCTCAGACTTTTCATGTAGCTTGCCAGCAAAAGAGAACAGAAAAATTAAATCCCTAAATCTCAGCAGTATCGACCTGCACCCCGTTTGGATACACCAGTCTCCTTCCAATGGCTTTTAAATGTTTAATGCCACTCGCTCCTCTGTGACGAGGAAATAGCCATTTAAAACGAGCGATTTGGAGACAAACAAAGCGAAACAATCTCAAGATGTGAGATAACGGCCCACATCGTGGACGCCTGCCAGGGAGATCCAGTAACAGCAGAGGCAGGCGCAGTTGCATGCGAGGTAAATCGAGGCATTTGAGGCATGCATTAGAGGCAGGAGCACAACTCAACAGCATGTGGTGGAAGAAACGACAGCCGTGACCTTCTCAAACATAAGTGTCTGCATGTTCATCCACGTTCGCCAAGAACTACCGCCCCACACGGTGTTAATTACACCACTGTCACAATTACAGACAGAAAAGAGAAGAGACGCCAATCCCTTGAGACCTCCGTTCAACCTACAAAAAAAAGCCCCATCCTCGGCTTCAAAAGCAAAACTTTCAAAGGCGTTTAATTCTCGGAGAGCCTGTGTGTTTGTGGGTTTTCGCAGCATAATGTTACTAGTCAGTAAGCTGACAAAAGTTTTGCTTTGAAACAAATTCCCTGTTTTGTGAATACTGATGCTTTGCATATGCCAAAACCCCCCCAGGCAACATTTACAGACTTCCCTGAGAGAAATAATGTGACATGTTTGTAAATAATTCTCACAAAGTCTTCCTCTGAAGCACAAAATCCCACCTAGACAACTAGCTGAGCCTTTCAAAAGTTCTGTGGCAGTACCATGGTACAGTCATAAGAGATTAGCACTTTAACATGCCATGGTATTTTGTGATTTTTATAGTTATGATATTAATACTTCAAAAAACATCAAAGAATACTATGGTACTACCATGTTACATCCCAAAAAACAAAGGTTATGCCAGGATATGTCCCAAAACATTGCTATTACTATGATAGCATGCCTAAAAGTTATGGTAAAACCAAGGTATTTAACAGCTAGGAAGCATAACACACGGATCAATGATGATAACTTTTTCATCTATGAAGTTACATTAAAAATGCAATTAATAGAGACTGAAATTATTGGAAAACACCTCTTGTACGATGATTCTGATTTAAAATTCATTTTGATATTTTTTTAAAGTAAAGAATATAAGGTGGTGTAAGACTCTGGAGATGGTAATAAAGTTTTTCAAGTACTTCACTGCGTTCAATTAATGCAACTTTTTCTCCCTGCAAGTACATTGGCGTAATATTGTATTATTTCTTCAAAAACAGTGGCATTTTCATTTCAAAATTGTAATATTTGAAAACAAAACAAGAAATGATATTAAAAAGTGAACTCTTGTAGAACCTTTCTGACAATGACTTAATTATTATTTTAAATCAGATAACCTCAAATAGATGTCATATTTTTAAAAATCATGACACTTGTAAAAAAAAAAAAGTAAAATAAATAAAAATAACAACAATAATAATCAAATCAAATTTGTGAAAATAATGAAGATGTGAAAAAAAAAAATATATATATATATTTAAAATAAATATATAATTTTGTTATTATCCCACTTGACATTTTCATACATCCTTTAAATACAAATATTGTAGTACTGTACAAACATTTTAATATCTTTTTATAAATTAATTTTAACTTAGATTTTCATATTTTTGTATGTCCTTATTTGACTACAGAAAGAACACAGAATCAAAATCATCTGCATGTTTTAAAAGAATTGAGACAGAGTTAGCCTGAGGAGGTAATAAAATGTCATCACAACAAAAATAAAACAAATATTACAAAATACAAGATCAAACAGTATGTACAGCACTTTTTCAAAGAAGAAAATATCCAACAGCACTGATTTACGATGGATGATGGATGTCAGAGCTGATTTAGTCCATTTATAATGGATTATTTGAGAAAAAAAAAAAACATACCCAGGCAGTTTATTCCTAATAATCCAGTCAGCTACATGCTGCTGAGTGTTAGACTACAGAAACTCCTACAGGCCAGTATTTACATGATATTAACAGGTCTGACACAGTTGGACGACTCTAAAACAGCGCTACTAGTTAATCTGACTTGAGGAACCGATCAAACCTCATAGTGCATCCCTCGTGTTCTCTGTTTCTGTCAAGTTTTCAGTAATATCTGATAGAAGCCCATCCTGTAAAACCTCTGAAGCTATTTCCAGACTTGTCAGTGACAGATGCTTATTAGCCACTGGTAGTCAGATCCTCTTTTTGTCAAAATGTGACTTGTGCTTTGCTTCCAGCTGGATATTTGTCTCCTGACAGGACGGAGTAATGGCGTGTCTCACGGGCTTCTGTTGAACATCGCTGCCACGTCTAAACAGATTTCTCTGTGATTGCTGGTGCAATGGTTTTGCTGATGTTAAAGTTGATTTCTTTAGAATTTAGCTTTTCTTTTGCAATTTTTTTGGATCATCCCTACCACCTGACAGACACCACAGAATCAGGCATCCTGCAAAATCATACTCATCTTTGTGACAATCCTAGTCTCTGGAAACGGCAAAAAAAAAAGAAAAAAAAGAATTTGAATGGGACTGTCTGTTACAAGTCACTTTTGCTGCATGTTTCAGCTTTAAAGGTGCAATACGTGTTTATGTTTCATATTCATCTTCTCAAACCACTAATATAACAGCATTAGCCTCTTTGCGGCCACTCTCGCCTAACAAACAGATCCTCAGGTGTTTCAGTTCATTAACTTGGCTGAACGCAAAAATTAGCTGGTCATGTGATCTCGACATGTTGGCCACAGTGGGTAGAATAAAATGTCTATTTTAGAAAAAGAATAAAATTTAGAATAAAATTTCTTTGTACATCACCGATATGACTTATTTTAATATTATATACTATTACAGTATTTATTAATATTAATATTTTCAGTTTTCATTTTAATTTTAGTTGAAGTCTTGTGTGCTTTTGTTGCATTTTTATTACTTTTTTGTAATATTTCTGTTTAGCTTCTATTTAGATTTTTATTTCAGTTTTAGTCATTTTAGTACTTCAACTTATTTAATTCAGTTACTTGTGAAGACAACTTTTTAATTTTTGTTATTTAATTTTTTTTTCAGCTTTATTCAAATTCCTGAAATCAATTTAATATTTTAATAATTTTAGTTTTAGTTATTAAGATGAGACTTTGTCTCATTTGCACATTATTTAAAAAAAGTCAAATCTAGTATTCATATTTTTATGTGTAAAGCATGTAAAGTAGAAAAGAATACACATTGCACCTGTAAGGGAATAGTTGAACCAAAAACTAAAACAAAAAGGATCTCTGACACTACTTTAAGTCAACACAAGCACAAATTAATTTTGCGAGTTACAAATTACAATTAGTTTTTTTGGGGGGTCCTACCCCTTTACGTATATATGGTTTTGTATCTTTATTTTCTAAATTGGTCATTTTTATTTTATTTTATTTTTTTTGGTGTCCTAACCCTTTATATACGGTTGTGTATCTTTATTTTCTAAATTGGTAAGTTTTTATTTTATTTTATGTCCTGCCCCTTTTTATATGTTTTTGTATCTTTATTTTCAAGAGATTCAAAAATGTATTCAAATGTATACAGACTAAAGTGGACTAGACATTATCTTAGATGGTGGGAAAAACTGAAAGTATGACCAGCATGCATATCCACTGCCAATTAAATAAGAACATTGAAATGCTGCTCTCCTGCCTTTTTTACAGACACACACACACACACACACACACACACACACACACACACACACACACACAGTACACACACAGAGAACACACACACATACACAGTACACAGTACACACACAGAGAACACACACACACACACAGTACACACACAGAGAACACACACACACACAGTACACACACAGAGACACACACACACACACACAGTACACACACACAGTACACACACACAGTACACACACACACACACACACACAAAAGCTTTTTTTTTTTAAAAACCCTAACCTCTGTTTACACCAGTGTGTTTTAGCCTGAAAGATACAGCGACAGGTTTCAGAAATTGTCCTGCTTTCAACTGCCACGGTAACGTGATATTTTGCACATTATTTGGGGAAATAATCCCTGCATTGTGGCTGAGTGTACACACCATCAGCGTTCCTGCAGCGCTGAATGCTCCCAGCTAATTCCCTCACATTAGACTCAATCATCGTCCATCACTTCAGCCACGCCGCGCAGCTCTGTGTTGACAGCAACCTTGGGGAATAGTGGCAAGCAGATGCCAGAGGAAACACACGGAGCTGTCCCGACCAGAACGCCCCTCGTCAGGCCACGCCGGTGCCAGCTGCCTCTCCCAGCATACCACACGGAAAGAACGACATAAGCCGCATAACTTATCCTGAGCGCATCGCAAACAAGTCCCAACTGAGCCCCGGCGTCAGGAAGCTTACGGGGAATAAAGCACATTGTTTGACAGAGGGGAGGCAAGGTGCGCCTAACCAGACAAGTGTGCATCCCTCTGCAGTTTCCAAGTCTGGGTCCACAGCGACTGCAGCACTATACTCAGCGTTTCTATAGTATACAGAGGATTTACCCACAGTGCACCTGCTCTGCATAATTCTAGTATGTACTGGTCATATTTATTGTTGCTCAGCAAAATTTTGTGGGTGAAATTCAGTAATTTCATCAGGAATCCACGCGATCTGTTTTGATATGTGCCTTTAAAAAAAATAAAAAAGTTTTTTTTAAATATATTTCTATTTAGCTTATGTTTATTTCAGTTTTTAGAAATTCTAGTATTTCAACTTTTTAAAAATATTATTATGCAGTGGATTTACCCACAATGCACCTGCTCTACATAATTCTAGTCACATTTATAATTGTTCTGCAAACTTTTGAGGGTGAAATCCAATCATTTCAATAGGAATCCACAGGATCGGTTTTGTTAAGTGCTTTTTACATTTTTTTGTTGTTGTATTTTTTGGGGTAATATTTCTATTTAGCTTCTATATATTTCTTATTTCAGTTTTTGTCATTTTTGCACTTCAACTTATTTATTTCAGTTAGATGCCAAGGAAGGCAATACATTTTTTTCAATCTAATATTTACAATTTATTTTATTTTAGCTTTATTATAACTCCCGAAAACAATTTTTAACACTTTTAGTTTTGAGTTTCAGTTTACTTTTAAGTTTTTCATCAAATATTTCACTCCAGTTGCTGAAGAATTAATTTTTGGAATAACACGAGGGTGAGCAAATGATAACATATTTTTTCATAAATATGTATTAATTATTAAAAAATATATTAGCACTTTGCACAGCATTTCTATAGTATAAAGTGGATTTTCCCACGATGCATCTGCTCTACATAATACTAGTATATAGTTAAGGTCAAATTTATTGTTTGCTGCAAAATTTTGTGGGCAAAATCCAGTAATTTCAGCAGGAATCTACACGATCGGCAGTTTTGGGCAAATGCAAAACAATTCCCCACTCAGATTTCGCTCGTATTCATGTTGATCATACATATTCGCTGCAGTGACCTACAGAAAGCTGCTTGGTTTGAAAGTGATTTCTGTGTGAACTGTGCTTCATACATAATTACACTGCAAAATTTTGTAAAATGTGACCAGACCTTAACTCGGGGTTGAATGTGATTGTTCAAAAAAATATATATATTTCTCACTGCACTATGAAGCTTTTGCAAAAGAAAGCTCAGTGTACTATGCAGAAATGTTAATCCACAATGCAAATTTATGCTAACCAAACTGCAAAACAAGTAATTTAGAAACTGTCATTAGCATACAACCACCCATGTTGACATATCAATGCCTATTCAATATTCAACAACTTGGCCTGTTGAATGAGAGTCGAAACTATACTGCCACACAGAGGTTACCTAAACATAACAGATGTCATTTACATACAGAAGTCTTAAAGGTACAGCAACAACAGCTTGTCGGGTCAGAAATGGTCACGAGAAACTAAATCACTGTTTTTGCTACAAGAAATCCTGAGTAACATTATAGATGGACTTTAGTACGAAAAAAAAAAAAATGCTAAAAAAAAAAAAAAAATGTTTTCTGTGTGCATGTGTACTGGTGACTCTTACCAGGCAGGTCTGAGAAGAGCAGTATGCACTCGTTGAAGCCGTTGGCCAGCAGACGGTCCCTCAGCTGCTGTAGTATAGCTACACCGATGCAGAAGGGGAAAGAGGAGTTTCCCAAAAGCAGAGTGTCCCACAGGTGGAAGATCTTGTGCAGGGGGAACACATCTGCAGAGGAAATGGGACAAGAAATGACTTATTACGAGTGTATTTTGCAGCCTTTGCACTGTAACAGCTGCGCATTAATATGGTCAACAGGCCTTCTGTATCATGGCTGTTGCTATATTGTGTAATTTCTGATTTCAGATTCCAGAACTGGAACGATCCATGTTTATAAAAAAGACATTTATATAATGTTATTATTTTAAAAAGTGTTAATAAATAATAAGTAATTCATAAGTATAATAAGTAATGAATTTGTTGTGCATTTAAAGAACAAATTCACTCATAATAAAATCAGTAACTTGTTGCGTGATAGCATCTTGAAATATTATAATTGTTTTATTAAATTACACATGTATAGTTTTACATTATTAATATTATTTCTGCTATAATAACAACAAAAATAAAAATTATTTGTACATTATTATTAATAACATTTGTTGCTAATGTAATAATAATATACAAATTACTACTGCTTTTATTATTATTATTATTATTATTATTATGTTTTACCATAAGATACTACACATTACAGAATGTATGATTAAACAATGCACAATTAGTCCATCAGTGCTTATTGTTTTGGAAATGCAAAAAGAACAAATCTGACGCATTTACCATCATCAAAGATGTAATCAGAACAATTCAACATGCCAAACTAAGTGCCATTAATTACTACAGTGCAAATCACTATAATTACTGCCAAGGTTATATGTCCTTCTATAGTTTTACCAACTGGATCATCTTAGATGTTTTATTCCACAAAGCTGAACAAAAGGAACCAGTCAACTTCAGGAGAAAAAGGGATGGTAACACTTCATAAAAAGGTCCTATTTGTTATTATTCTTTAGTGCATTAGGTATAATCCATCCAGAAAATAATTATGAATTTAGCAAACGCCCAATCTTGCCAATGAGTCACTGATACTTACGTGTGAACATTGTAAGGAACCACGGGATCGCATACAGCTGAAAGGAACAGAAAGAAAGAATATTCATTCTTGCACAAAAGCCATTTCTACATGAGCAACAATGTGATTAATATGAATAAACAGCACGGGCCCTTTTATAATTCCCAATAAAACACCTCAGAGATTGTTAAATTCATCAGAGGAAACCTGCATTTGTAATTCAGGCCTTTGCTTCACAGCCCTCTGTGAAACGAGAGGACGTGTGTGGGAGTGTAATGAACAGCCAACATCCCCGCGTCTCTCTGCCGTCTCCCTCCAGCACCTGTTCCAACACTGCCTCTTTTCCCATGGTTCTGCTCAGTTGCGGTTGGGTAGGATGTATAATCCATTTCAGCAGTTGATTGGTGGCTCGGCCTCAGAGGGGTTTATGGAGAAATGAGAGGACGAGCGCGAGACAGGCTTCGGTCTAGCCAAATCAGCTCCCTGCTGGGAAGAGCTCCATCTCCGACTGAGACAGACTGACCGCTGCTAAACATGACAGCACGACCGCAGAGGAGTCGAAATTAGAGGCAACGAGGAGCTGTGCATGATGGGACGAGGTCCGATGACATCCTGACACCCAATATAGATGGTGTCAGAAACAATATACACTAACGTTCAAAAGGTTTGGAGTCGGTACGATTTTAAATGTTTTTGAAAGTCTCTTATGCTCACCAAGGCTGCATTTATTTGATCAAAATATTGATGCAATATTGTGAAATATTATCACAATTTATGTTTTCATTTTAATTAGGAGTGGGTGATATGACCAAAATCTTATATCACGATACAAGTAATATTATTTCACGGTACCGATATATATCACAATGTAGTTATTTTTGCTAAATAACGTCTTTATGATATCAACATTTTTGATACCATAGAAAAAAAAAGAAAAACTCAAGCTCACTGAAGAAAAGCAAACATAGGGGAAAAAACTACAGTAGAACAAATAAATAAGAAATGTTACATACATTGTTCAAAGTAATCAAATGTAGGCCTACACAAACACTGTATATTCTTCACTGTGATTCAGGCAAGAGCAGTGAGAGATTTTCTCTATTTTGTTGTTTGATTAACATGAACGACAGACTGCAGGAATATTAGACTGCTGTCACTTTAAGAGCTGCCCAAAATCACTTGTTTTTAAACTGCAATGCTTAAAAACATGTGCAAACGATACGTTTTCATGACCACGTAGCACAGTAACGTCACGTGAGTGTGTAACCACGATAAAGACGATAGTCCAAAATCTCTACTGGTTCACAAAGATCTACCGTTTGATTGTGTCTACTGGCCCTAATTTTAATATATTTTAAAATGCAATTTATTCCTGTGATGCAAAGCTGAATTTTCAGCATCATTACTCCAGTCTTCAGTGTCACATGATCCTTCAGAAATCATTCTAGTATACTGATTTGCTGATTAATCAACTGTTTAAATAGTGATCAATGTTTAAAACAGATTTGTTGCTTAATATTTTTGTGAAACCATTATACATTTTTACTGAATAGAAATGTTCAAAAGAACAGCATTTGTAATTTTTGAAACAACATTATAAATGTCATCCTTGCTGGAGTATTCATTTTTTTTTTTTTTTAAATCTTACTGACCCCAAACTGCCATTAACATCCTTCTAAAGTAACAGAACGTCACCCTTGATTGCATCATAACAAATATTACCCAATTAGGTCTGAAATTACACATTTGCCATTTTGTCCAAGCAATTCGATGAATGCTTTGAAAGGAAATCAAAACAAAAACGGTTAGTTTTGGCAAAAAAACTGGCCTATCCAACATTATCAGAATACCAACATGAAGCAGGACACAAAACTAGGTCACTTTGCTGTGAATTTCAGGCCTTGTGCTGCCAAATATAATAGCACTCATGCAGACTTTACTGAACTGAGCCAAATCCTCAACTAATATCAGCCAAGATGTATTCATGCCTCAAAGACAGTTTGATAATAACAAGATAAGTCAAGTCAAGATCAAATATTATCCCAACTACAGTGAAAATTAAAATGACAACAACTGTGGGAACAAACGGCCATCAAGCAAACAGTGCAAAAGCATCTGGTGATGCACAAAAAAATCTAGATTTCCTGAGGAAAATGTCAACGGGGTGTTTTGGGTGGTTGCTAGGGCATGACCAGATGGTTGCTAGGGTATTCTGGCCTATGTTAACAAGGTCCACCTTGTTTCAGCGAAAAGCATAAAATGCTACTAACACAGCCTCTTTAAAAGAGCGCAAGGTGACTTTGGGATTGTGCTGACAAGAAAACAAACACTTCCAGATCAAATGCATTGGGAATCATGGCAGGGTTAAGCGTATATAATGGTCTTCTCAGACTCCAGTTCGGCAGTGGTTACATCCTCTCATGAGTCTTCTTTTGATTCATGCGGTCGAACCATAACAGCAGCTGTGCAAAGGCTGAACTGAACGCCGGTTCTCTCCTCCTACATCAAAGACCAATTCCGTGTTGATTCCCACAACTCATCATTTATTTGGACCCTCAATCGCAGAGCTGTGGGTGGATTTGTCTGTGGAGGTCACCTATCCATCAGTGTAGAGAGACATCATCTTGGCATTTTAAAAAATAAAGAGGGAGCGGAGCGTTTGTGAATCCCAGAATGTTCCGGTGTGTGTGCGTGCTCGAGGAAAACTTGGCCAGCGACCAAATCTCAGGGTCAGCCGCGTGTGTGAGCGCCCTATCAATGACTCGAGCCACAGCAGATCTGACGTGTGACAGGACGTGAACGCATAGATGTGCTCAATCACTCCAGAGAGGATCGGCTGTCAAAAACAAGCCATTACTGTATATACGCAATCAAAAGCATTTTATCTTTTACATTTACATTTATTCATTTTTAAACATTCTAGTATGAGACAATAATATGAATTGAGAACTCAGAATTTAATGTACTAACTACCCTTTAAGTGACAGGGGATTGGTCTATTACAAGAATATCAAATAAGTTAAATGTAAAAAAAAAAAAAGGGTGAAAAAATATATATATTTAAACTAGAAAAAAAAAAAACTAAAATCAAATTAGCAAATGTAATAACTCATTACTGAAGTAAATACTAATCATTATGAACAATATTTAATGATATTAAATTTAGGGTTTCTGCAAGTTTTATCAAGGTAAATTTAAGACTTTTTTAAGACCAATTAAAGATAATTTGAGAAATAAATTAAAGGGAAAACAATACATCAATATGTTTTCTAAATGTAAATTGCATTAGTAGCACTTCAAAGTTTGAAAATTGACAAGTTTCAAACAATCTCCATTACTTTTTAATTCATTGTACACACGCGCACACACACACACACACACACACACACAAAAAGATTGCTTAGCTAGAATATGAAAATAACTTAGCTTAACTTAACTAAACTTTTTAAGACCGGCAGATATAATTGAATTTTATTATTGTTAAATAGTATTAATTTAATAGTAATCATTTAAGTAAAATTTTAATTACAATAAAATATCATTAATACTGTTATAACATTAATTATAATAAAATAATTACAGTATAATAATTATTTAATTAGACTATTATATATTATTTTTTTTATATATAAATATAATATAACATTATTACAACATTTTATATATTATATAAAAATATAATATAGCAATTATTATTGCCATTATTATTATAATATTCTATTATCTAAATAAAAAAATAATAACCTCACTCATTGGTGTTTGCTAAGGCAAGGGTCACTGTTATTACAGCTCATATTTAGTATTGTGGATTTGAAGAAATTCCTCGGCTCTTGAATACAACAAAAGGTTAATACTGAGTAACACATTGCTCAATTACATTAGAGACACAATATTTCTCATTACTTTTTTGTTCTGCCAATGGAAACACTTTTAGGAGTAAACTACCAAACAGACGACTCTCAAAGCAAACAGGAATGGACTAAAAGCCACAGAAATAAAATATTGATTTCATGGGGCATGTAACAAAGTAAACGATGTCAATTTTGATTTGATTTTGATGTGATCTCATGTGTTTTTGAAATATTTACACTTACATCAGGTATGAATCCAATCTCATTCAGGTGGTTGCTGAGCTCGGGGTCGTGGAACGCAATCATCTGCGAGAAGACGGTCAGATATTCTGGAGAAGTGAAGAATAAGAGCATTCAGCCGTTTGTACTCGTGCCAAAAAAACTTTTAACACGTTATACCCATGGCAGGACAAACACTTTGCTCAAAGCTCAGTCAGAGAGCAAAACAAAGCAATTCTGCTCCTGAAGTGCTGACAGCTGAGCTAGCAAACGCAACAACAAACATGCCCAAATGTCAGGCTACAGAAATCCTGGAAGTGTTTATAGCAGTAATCACTGCAGTGTAACAGCCATAAACACTTAAAGGATTTTTAAGAAACAGCTGCAATGCAAGCAAGCACGTGCAAACTGCCACACAAATCGGGCACGCTGTAAACTGATTAAATGTGGTTACTTTTTTTTCCTCGCACATTCCCAATCTAATACTGTAGTTCTATTCTTTATGGATAAACAAAAAGGTCACCTTACCTTGTATCACATGCGAGTTGTCCTTCAGGAAGAAATTGTACAGATATTTGGGTATGAAGGCCGACATGCATGCATATGCAAGAGCTGAGAGGAAAAATAATAACAAGACTGAATTAGTTCAGCTAGAGGCATTAATATCAGGAAGAATGTCAAAAAATAAACAAATAAATACAGAACAAATTGGCCAGAAATCTTACCTTCGTTGTTGAAATTTAGATAGAGGAAAGGTGCGCAAAGCGAATCCAAGCCTACAGCAAAAACATCAAATCAACACATACATGGGACAATCTCATAAGACCTGTCAAGAAAATGCCCATGTCATATTTCACCCTAAAAAAAATATTTTTTCAGAGGATTAAGTTTTTTTGCATTGTGATATGATTTCCATCATATTAATAAAAAAGAAAGAAAAAATTAAATAAAAAAGAGAAAGAAATAAACAATTTAAATTGTATTTATACATCCTGATAATACTTGTTGTATTGTCTGTAATAACAGTTATTAAAATAAATATGGTATTATAGTAATGAAAATGTAATGAAAATTGATATTCAGAATGAAGTTCAGAATGAAAAGAAAACTCTAATAATAATTCTGAGGAGAAAATGAGTTTGATTAGCATGAAAGTAACACTCTGAAAATACAACTTATTTTCTTCATGCAAAATAAAATGGGTTATTATTTAAACTGTAAAATATTTATACATTATGGTACCTACATTCATTTATTTATTGCTGCATTCAATTATTTATTTATTTTTTCCAAATTGCGGTTTGAAATCAGCTTAAATGACTGTATTACAGTAATGAAAATATAATAAGAATCACCACTGAGAGCAATTACATATCATTAGAATTATAATTTTGGTGGAAAATGTGTTTGATTGTAATGCTAATAAATGGCATAATGAAAAACACCTTGACATTCCTAAAAATAAGCTTGATTTTCTTTATAGAAAATATCATCTCTTAATATTTTAGGGTGAAATATGACCCAGATGTATTCTTGACAGATTTCTTAAGACTCACCCACACAGACATTAATGATATCACATCAGCGTCTGCACTAGATTTCATCTGCTATCTTGATCAAACACTGAATGTACAACAGAAACACTGAGTCTTTGGTGCCATCTAGTGGCAGAAAGCGGAACCGTGTATATGACCCCACCCAAGCATCGCTTCATCACCTTGCCAATACACCAGATCAAGATGAGACACCACCCAAGCCTTGAGCACCCGCCGGAACTTGATGTGACCCTGAGGTGACGACAGCAGCTCGTCGTACTGGTGACAGCGAGGGATGTCCACTTCAATCTGCGTGACAAATGATAACGAAGCTTCTAATGCATAAAATCTGCAGGCTTAAATGAACTCAGACGAGTGGCTAGGTGGGCGACGTGTCTCTGTCAGCACTGTTTGCTCCGGGATCGTTTCAAATATTCAGCAGTGGATAGTCAAATCTTAACAAGGCTTAAAGGTGAAGACAGGCGCTTCACAAACAAAGTGAATTATTCAACAGGCTGATGAATTATTCAGCTTTTCAATAACCTCAATCAGTGTGAAGACTATTAAACACATGGAAGAATCTCACCTGTCTATCAGTGGGGATGGGCGTGTCCTTATCGATGCCTTCATATTTTGATTGGATATCCCCCTGTGGGCGTACATTGACTGATTTGAATGTGGAAGTGTTGCACTAAATCATTGTATTGCTATAAAGTGAAATGTGCATTGAATTTATGTCAAAATTTGATTGATTGCACACATCATGCATCAATAGTCCATTAATGACCAGAAAACGCCAGGCATGCTTTTTAGTTGCCAAATGCATCAACATTTTGATTTGACTCAAGAAAATCAGCCCAAGGTTTCCTATAAAAAGGTAATAAAACATCTATTGCTGAACAATTACAATATATTCCCTGGCGTATAAATGCAGTATTTGTGTGTACCTCAACTCCTAATAAAGCTGCCCAGGCCAGACCCCTCAGAAGAGGAGGAATATCAACCCTCGCCTCCTTCCAGATCTGGTACTTCTTGTAGGGGTACGCCTAAAAATTAATGCGAAACACATTTATGGAATTATTTACAGTAAAAGCAGTTTGTTAAAACTCATTTTATGAGCTGATGAAGTCTGTTAAACTGATATACTATGAATTATTACTCAACGTCAAGGGCTCTGCAATCACCATCAACAAAAAAGTGTTTCAAAAGGACCGATAAATCAATGTTAATGATTTTTCTTTCTGAAAATGTCAAGAAGTTAAATCCTAAAACCTCAAAAACAACTTTTGGCATTTTTAGGCAAAACTCAGCACATAATTTTGACTCTTTATGAGCCATTTTTTCTGTGGGTGGACATCCATCATAAGGTGATTTCATCAGCTATTTTTATGTGGTCATTTTCAGAAAGTGTGTGTGTGTGTGTGAAGGACCTTGAGCAGTCTGTCGAAGAGGACAATGCGGGTGAGCTGGTACTCGGTGTCTCTCTCTCTGATAATGAGGGGCAGTGTGACGGTGGCAGACAGTTCATTACTGCTGTTAGACTGAGGCAGGCTGGATTGCCTGCGGGACACACGGGACATTTCTATAGCATCAGACAGACTCTGACTGCTGCCAAACACACCAGAATACTGAACACAAAATGAGACTTAATGAATAAGAGATGATTTCTTACTCATCTTCTAGTAATGGATAGTACGTCTCTCCTGCCACATCCTTCAGTCTCTAGAATGAGAAATTAGCCGTGTTTTAGTATGTTAACACACGTTTTTTTTTGTTTTGTTAAAAAAAAAAAAAAAGCCAAATATTGTCCAGATTTAGCTTTAAAACCTTTCACAACTTCAACAACTACATTTGTAAACAGACAGTTAAAATATGTTTTAAATTAATTATTAAATACAAACATAAATCCTATATAAATACATATATATATGTAATATAAAAATATGATATATAAATAACCTTTTATGATAAATATGTATATAATGCAAAATTACATTTTTAAAATGTCACATTTTATGCATTTTTAAATAATTCAATATAAACCCAAATCTTAATTATACATCTAAATGTTGAAGATAATCATAAATGTACAATATTTTTTTAAATATTGATAATCATAAATGTACAATAAAAAGTTTAATAGTCTACAATATTCAATATAAACCCAAATCATATTCAATATGAACCCAAATCTTAAAAATACATCTAAATATTTAAGATAATCATAAATGTACAATAAAAAGTTTAATATTGTCTACAATATTCAATATAAACCCAAATCATAATTACACATCACATTGTTGAAGATAATCATAAATTTTCAATAAAAAATTCAATATTGTCTACAATTTTCAATATGTACCGTAATCTTAATTATACTAAATATTTAAGATAATCATAAATGTAGAATAAAAAAAATATTTGATACAATATTCAATATATGAACCCAAATCATAATTACACATCTAAATGTTGAAGATAATCGTAAATGTACAATAACATTTTTTAAAATATTGTCTACAATATTCAATATAAACCCAAATCATAATTACACATCTAAATATTGAAAATAAGCACAAATGTACAAAAAAAAATTATAAATATAATATAACTGATCAAACAAACTTTTCCTAAAATTCTGAAAAAAAAATCTATATATATATATATAAAGATATCAAGATATATATATATTAGTGCTGTCAATCGATAAAAAAAAATAATTAAATCGCATATTTTTTCTGAAATTAATCGCGATTAATCCCACCTAACATTAAAGTTTTTAATACTTTTATATTGCAATGATTTCACATTCAATCTTCGAATTAATGTAGAAACAACAAAAAGAAAGTATATTTTTTTTATTTGTTTAAAGCCATTTTTTTGTGACTGAAGGCATAGATGTCTCTATGATTTTTTCCCCTAATATTTAACCATTGACATTGCAGTATAATTGAGAGTTATCAATTTAACATTTATTAGACTTTAAAAAATAACTTCTAATTTAAGTGAACTTAAAACAATCTTCACATAAACCCATTATAATAAATGTCATATAGCCTATAGCTACCTGTGCCCTTCAGCAAGAAAACATTTTAATACACTAATTTAATAACACTAATTTAATAAAGTTATCAAACACTAAATTCTAAATGAAATAAAGATAAAGTAAAACTACAGAAGTTATTGATTTCCTCTTTTTTCTTTTGTTCTTTGATTAACAGACATCACTGCTATTAGGTTATTTTGGCTGCTACTTTAAAAACTGCTGCTGCTGAACTTGATGCGGATCTGACACTGCTTTGAATGGGACTCATCATAAATAATAAATACTTGCATGCACAGTTTTAAGGCAGCTTTAATCACCTTCTTTTGTAACTTCATGACTTAACTGATGACATATCTATGACATTGCATACTCGTAGTTTCATTTGGGTTTGAATATGATACAGCGCTTTAATATAGCCTAATAGAGCGCGCGCCGGCACATTTGTGCGTGGTGCAATTAAAGAGCACGCTCTACGAGCACAGTATAACGGCTGGCAGGACAGGAAGATTCGTTTTTACTGACATATGGCCAGACAACATCTCATCTGACCGCAGTTCACTGATGTTCTACTGAAGCTCCTCATCACCTGTACATATACACATATATATATATATATTTTTTTTTTACCTTTTTTAATACATTTACAATTTTCCTTTGATGGTCTATATGAGCAAACACCCTTACATTTTTTAGTTGATTAAGAGAAAGAGTCACAGTTGTGTCATCAAGGAGAAAACTTCTGTCCCGGCCTTGACCAAAAGACTCGCCATCCTCCAAAATGTACCTGGAGAGCAAACACATTTGAGCATGGTAATAAACTACATGAATGCAAACAGCTATTTAAAACAGATGATTTATTCTGCACGCTGAAACAGTCGTTAAGCTGATTCTGAAGCTGGCGATATGTGGGGATCAGAGATGTGTGAGTACTTGGGAAGGGTGCAGATGGGAGGTTTTGACTGGATGATCTCTTGATTGGTCAGCTCTTTCTCCAGGTCTCCTCCTGCCAAACACCACAGATGATACACCTCATCTATGGCTCTCTCTGCCAGGTAGTTCTCTCCATCATCTGCACAACACAGCAGTATAGTCATTAACACTATTTTTAGAATTTGCTTTTTTATAGTCATTAAAATTCTTCCATAGTGTGAGATCTGGGCCCCCGAACCTTTACAGAGTTCACTGATGTCCTCAGGAAGATGTAAATGAGCACAGCGCGGGGACGCAGTAAACAGACGCACAGGGCTCTGGTAGGGTGTGTACTGACAGGAAATGCTCTCAAACACAGAGTCTCCCAGAAGCTCGGCCGGAGTAGGTCTGAAAGACATAATAATAATTATTATTAATTAAGGATAAGTTTGGTCCTCTCTGTTTACTCACATACTGTATGCAGTAATATTTATTATTAGTATTAATATTAAGTAGTACATCAATTCCAATAATGTGATTTTCAATGTGTTCAGTTAGACCAAAGCAAACAAGTATGTTCCAATTTTCAGCTCTTTATGAATAAATTAATTATTACAGTTAACTAAAACTAAAAGTTAAACATAATAATAAAATAAATGTTAACTAAAATAAAATAAAATGTTTAGTCACATACTGTATGTATTACTTATTAGTAATATTAATGAGTAAATCAATTCCAATAATGTGATAATTCAATTAGACAAAAGCAAACTTACTAATATAGAAATAAAATAAATGATAACTGAAATAAAACAAAATTTAATTTTTTAACTCATTTTAATTTAGTTTAACTTGATTAGTTTCATTTAAATTGATTCTAAAGACTTATTCTGGAAATATGATAAAGAAAAACTAAAAATTGAACTAAATCTAAAACTCAAATAAAACTAAATTAAACCTAAAAAGTAATTAAAAAAAATGGGAAAACACATAAAATTAATTACAAATCTGACTAAATTGTCCTAAAATAACTAAAAATAAAATACAAATGAATAACATATACTAAAATGAAATGAAACTAAACTGAAAATATAAAAGTAATAAAAAACGATTCAAAATATTAATAAAAAACTATAATAGTATCTCTGCTACATATCTATATTCTGAAGTGGATAAAAATGGCTGTTTAAAAAAAAAATACAAATATTGAGATGCAATATGAATGAAAAATATAAATTTTATAATGATATGACCCATTCCTACAAAGATTGTTAAATAATACAATTATTGGTGAAAATAAGTGTAAGTCCCTACTCAAGAGATTTCATGGCATAATGTCATAATACCAAACTGTCCCATCTGACTGCATGAAAAGTACTGGATTTTTTTTTCCCCATAAAGAAATGATATAGGGCTAAATATTGTAGGTAACCTTTTTGAAGGAAGAAACGTCAGGCATTTCCTCAATAAAGCCTGCACATTTTCAGGCAGCTCCTGGGAAAAAGACAGAGACAAGAATATTAGTAAAGCATCAAACCCAGCCAAACTATCAGCACTATCTGTCATTCATGCCATAAACCCCACTGAAAAGTGAAGTTTTATAAGGACATTTGGAAAACATTAGCCGTATGACCAGTGAGCGTTCAGTGTCAAACTAAGAAGAGTTTATCTGAGAGGTTTCAAAGAAAACCTTTTAAAGTAAAATTCCTTTGAGATGAAACCACTGAGATAAAGCATGAGACTGATTGTGTATTTTTCTGTCCGGCAGTAAAAGGTTTACAAAAAAAGAAAACATAATCAAATATCTTTGCAGGGAATGTAAAGTACAAAGATGAAAGGCTATCCATTAAGATGAGCAAACTTACCTTAATTGTATCTAAGCACCCGTGTTCCTCGGCAAGAACAGTGATTATGTCGTCCATGCATCCTGTAGAGACAATAAGGTATTCCAATGCTCAAATGCATTACAACAGAAAATAGACATAATAATGTGGTGTGAATACATAAACAGTGTCACATAAGCATGAACTTGCCTAAGGTGATGATGAACTTCATTCTCTCACTAATATCAATGTTCTGTAGTATCTGCCTTCCCTATTGGGCAACACAAGTCACATGATATCAAATAGTTATTGTTAAAATCATTGTGGTCACAGTTAAAAAGTCTGAATATTTTTGCAATATGCAAATTTTCATCTGCCAAACCCTTCATTTGCCAAAAGTGCAGTATACAACAGAGCATACTAAATGCAATGCTGTATCCCATAATGCACTGTGCCTGATTTGAACTTGTATTCCTCTTTTTAAAAAGAGAATAGGCTTTGTGAAGCCAACATTAAAGTTTGTTTACAAATTTACAAATATCTAGTTAACATTTCTTTTGGCCTGGGACGGTTATTACCCTTTACTAAAATTAAAACTATTAAAACATTTTTGTTAATTGAAATTAAGTTTAACTATTTATTTCAACAAAAAAATCTAATAAAGATATTAGATTAAAAACCTAAATATATTTCTAATGTTATTAGTGTTATTTAAAATTTCATGTTTAAATTCAATTCCAGTTTTGTTTAGTTTAAATTTAAAATAACCACCTAAAATAAAATCTAAAAAAATTAATAAATCTAAAATAAAATAACTGAAACTAAAACTGAAAAAAAAAAACTCTAAACAGTAATGTTAAAAGACAAAAAAATTACAAATTCAACTAAAATTAAAACAAAAACAAAGTATAAAAATGAATCTAATTCAAAATGTTAATAAAAACTATGACAATATATACATAATAATAAAATAACACTGGCCTGGAAATTGAATTAAAATTTAATGAATAAAAAAAAGCAACATTTGATGTTATGTAGTTTTTTGTATGTTTATAATTAGACTGAGTTTACTATTTCATATATTATTAAAAAAAAAAATCAGTAATTCGGCACATTTCGAGCTACAAATATATTGTAAATATACAATATATGTACAGTAACATCATAAATTATTCATATCTTGAAAAAAAAGGAAATAATTTGCATTAATGTAAAATTCAGTTCGGTCCTTGTTGAGCAGAATCTATGAAAACTCTGAGAGCGTACCACACAGAGTTCAAACAGAAGCACCCCGAGAGACCAAACGTCTGTTTTGGGCCCTGAAGGAAGAGGGGCCTCAATGATCGAGGGGTCGCTGGAACAGAAACAGCCTTGAGCAATAACCTCTGGAGGCAGGTAAGATGGATACCTACAGAAACACAGAGGAGCAGAAGACACGGGTGTTTGAAAGGTCTCGCAGAGCACAGATGTGGTCCTTGTGATGACAGATTACAAAAGACGTGTCCCACAAAACCCAAATCACAACCGGATATTATAATACGGGCCCTCTGTGAACATGAGGGCTCCTAGTTGTGCCACTCAGCTATGTTATTTATGATACCGCATAAGGAAGCCACTTTGATATCCAGGATCTGCTTTTGATCAAAACAAAGATGGGCCACAATGATGCACTTCTAATGTTAGTTCATCTTTCTTTATTACGAGAGCACAGCGTGACCCATTGATCTTTTTTTCCATGAAAGGCTGATGCTTCGATTTGGAGCTACGATGCATCTTAAAAAGATGGGAAAGCTCGCCCTGACTTTCTGCTCTGCAATAATGATGCCGAGATGTTATCTGTACCCTTATATAGACTCCAAAGCACGTGAGTTTCATTTTGAAGAATATGTTAGATCAGGAAACAAATGGAAAACATTATAGCTGAATGACGTACCCAATAGGAAAGTCAACATCTGCTCCGTGGTCGGTCATATGATACAGGCCGAATTTGGCCAGCCTCACTTTACCCTGTTGATATGTAAAAGAACATTTTATTCCAACAGTGAGCTGAAAGCACATCAATTCTCATTTCATTTTGACAATCTTACTGTGCTTATTGCATTAAATAAACTCAACAAATGCTAACATTGACACACAGTTTGTCAGTATTCCCAGTTTTAGTATAAAGCTTTTATATTAAAGCTATGAAATATTATTAAATGTTTGAGCAACAATAATTACAGGTTTAGTAATAATAAATAAATAGAGGAATAATAATAATAAATAAATAGAGGAACTGGTCAACCCAAATCATTTTTTACATCATGCAGCTTATCTGTGAGTTCTCAATAGACGTCTGTGTTTCTACACACCTCGCGGTCCAGGAGAACATTGTTGGGAGACAAGGCGCGATGCACCATGCAGTGTTTATTCATGAACTCCAAGCCTTCCAGCACTTCATAGGCAACCTGTAGCACCTTCTCTGGACTAAGAGAGACAAGAACATCTTAAAATCTTGAAAAATGAAACTTATTAAATAATATTACAACCATATATGTAGCTATGCCTACCCATATATACCTATGTTAAACTATTTATCACATCTCCTGGAATAAAGACCTGATCATGGACGATCGATCACCGTTTTTTTGGTAGAATTTTGTTTTTTTTTTTAACACTCTTAAAATTTAAGTTAAAGTAAAAAGACAAAATACAAACAGTTATTATAGTCTAAAAACAAACAAATAAATAAATATACATTTACATATATAAATTAATATGTATTCACAAACATATATATATATATATATAGATATATTTATATAGGTTCTGTGGGTTCAAATGAAAGGCATAATCCAATAGTACACATTAGAAAATAACATTAAAAATGTAATTAATTTAAGTGCCATTAATTCATAAAATGTCTGATTTAGACAGTAGATGGCAGAACAAGAGCAGCATAAATATGCAGTCTAAGCTGTTCAATCACTGCTAAAAATCAATCAGTTATTGTAAATACATCATTGGTTTAGCTGGGAATTCCGCTCAGACAGCTACTGTATTTCTGTGCTTAATAACATGATACTGGATGGAAAAAAAGAGCTGAGAGTAAAAGACACTGCATTCGTCTGCTTTTAATTGAAGACACAAGAGGACAAACAGTCTGTGCAAACACAGGCTGCTGGGTGAGTCTGACCTCAAAAACAAATCCCTCATGGGTTTAAAAGTTCATGTCACTTAATGAACAAAAGTGGGATGTTTTTTTGTGAATTTGTAATTTGAGCGCTTTTTGTAGGTAGAAGTTTTACAATCAATCAATGCTTTATGCTGGAACCGAAATACAGAATTTAAAAAAAAGGATGATTACATTTAATAAATGATTCTAACCAGGGTGTTGAATAAAGTGTTCCTCATGTACTTTTACTGGAAACTGATGTTTTCTTATCAGTCAAATATTATAAACAGTACATTCTGACTTTTCTGACTAAGTCTAGAAACTTGTAGACAGGTCTGGATGTTAAAAAACATGTTTCTTTGGAAAAATCTGGATATGTAATTGGGGTGGTAAAATTTATTGCTAGACATGACTGGTCTGATTGGAAATTGTGACTCAATGCTTTATATATTGTCTAAAAAATGGAAGCTTTACTGGTTTCAATAAGTTGTTTTTGTCCTCTGTCTTGTTTTCAAGCAATTTTTAGTAACATTCGCTCAGTAAAATACCATCGACGTCTACAGTCTTTGATAGTGAACTGCTGTCACACTGGCCCAATTTACAACTGCTATTAACATTTATCATTCTCTTACACTCTGATCCCAATTGTGTCAATATTAATACAACATATCGCCCTAATAATGCAGGCCAAAGATAACACACACAACGATCAAATGCTTTCAAAAAAGAAAAGCTTTCAAAAACTGGCCACATGAAGAATTTGACAACGGTATCAATGGCTTCCACATGAGAAGATACAAACCACTAATGGATCTCAGAACAATACCATAAAAAGCACTGCCACAAATATTAAAGCAAAGAGTCTGTTGACCTGATGATGTAGAACAGATAAAAAATGATAAAAATGATAGCGACTGAGTGAATTCAGGAGAGTATGAACTGTTCAAATACACCTTTCAGAAATACTGCGATAATACCATAGGACAATGTTGCATCAAATGGTAATACTATGGAAAATCACTATTGGAATCACTATTTTCATCACTATTTTCATGTCATTTAAATAAACTGATGCTTTTATTTATTGGTGTTGCCTTAAATTACCCAAAATTTGGCTATTTCTATTTCAAATAAATACTGTTTTTCATAAAATAATCCCTCACTTGCAGCAATGCCATGTAAACAGACCATATGCAATCAGTTATATTCCATATGCATGTGTTACCTGACTGGTTTCCCTTGCTTCAGAAGGTCCTTCAAGCTTTTTTCATAGTGCTCAGCTACAATAACCAGACGTTCTGCAAAATGTCAAGGGACAAAATAGAGTTCATGGGGATCAAACCCACAACCTTTGATGTTGCAAGCACCATTCTCTACTGTTTGAGATTTTGCATCTCAAGAAAATTTATCTGTGATTTATTTATTCTATATTTGATTTACGCTGCTCTACATGCAACTGAGAAACATCCAGAAAAATCTTCAAAAAACACTATTGTTTTGCAATAGCAATCACTCCAAAATGTACAACATTCATACTATTCCCATTTGAATCACATAGTGAAGAAAAAACTAAAGAATAGCATTTTAAAAATTGGCTTTAATAACCCAGCCATTATCCTCAGAAATGATTATTCCCTCCAGCGAGATGATGACCTGCATTCAAGGTCATTTCTCAAACATGAAAGAAAGTTATAACTCTAATAAATCTGCATAAATGTCATAAGGACTTCAAACACATGTGTTTGCATACACATACATCGATCTCAGAGGGTTTTCTCATAGGGGATGCGTGCATGATACAAAGCACATCGTGCGTGATAAATACTGAGCTAACAGTCATAAAGAAACAAAAGATAAAAAGAAAGATTCTCATCTGCACACGAATAATGTAATTAAACCGCAAAGATAAAAATCACTAAGATAAAAGACAATAAAACCCTGAAGAGCACCAGAAAACAAAAACAGACTTGGTGAGGTATTTAAAAGAAAAGAAAAACCACACATTTCAACTTAATGACATTGCAAAAAAGTGCTATAAAAGGTCACGTGCGCACTTCTTTTCATGTTAAAATCTCCAGTACAAAGTGTCCAATAAACAGCTATAACTATAAGAATATTGTACAAAAAACAAACTCAAGAGCTTTTGATCTGGCAAGCTCTAATATGATTGGATGACTTTATTCATATAGCACTTTAGATTGTTTCAAAGCAGCTTCACAGAAATAAACAGGAAAATAACAGTGTCAATGTTGAATGTTCATCAATTATATGAAACAACTTCAATTGCAGCTATAAATGTCATTATCGATTCAAATCAAATTCAATAACAGTGTCAGTGTTGCAGTGTTCATCAATTATGAAACTTTACATAGATATCAAAATTATTTACAAGGTACAACCTTGCTACAACAAGCACTTCTGAAAAAAGCCTTACAATTTTCAAAAGATTTTGAAACATTTAGTGGCAAATTAACTAGATAGCCATGAGACGCATTGTTTTTAAGATATAAATATTCATAGGACTTCATTGACTGTAATTTATCAATGGATGTTACTTTTTTATACTGTCACCCTTAAAAGACACTTTATATTCTGTACCATTATCGATTTAACTGCACTGACTCTATCGGATGAGGACAAAAATTGAACTGAATTTAAGCTGAATAATGACACTGTTGTCTTCTGATTTATAGCTGAAATAAATTGAATGAATTTTGCAACATCTGACTGAACTGACTCCAGTTGAATAACAACACTGCTGTCTTCAGTAAAGCTTGTTTTATAATGAACCAAATTTATTTAACTGAACCAACACTGAACTGACTGACACTATTGTCTTTCTACAGCTGCTTTACATTTGTCTGATTTCTGAAGTTTGCTCAAAGTCATTGAAATCATTGATTTTGATTAATTCTTCCCTGTTTAGTACTGTGAAGCTGGAACAATCTGTATTGTATGAAGTGCTAAGGAAATAAAAGCACCTTGAATAGACTTTATCTTATTTGGGCATCTGATGATTTGCCAGTCATTTAGTGAGAAATGCATTACAATATAGTGTGAAAGCCATCATACCATGCTTCCCTCTGGAGATGTCCACATATTGGCACAGTCTGGGATGGGTGATGGTCTTGAGGATCTGAAAGCGTCCCAGGATCTTGATGGAGTTGGGGGTGAGAGGAAGACCATTGCTGCCACACACATCGTGAGGAAGAGGAGAGGCGAAGAAGGTGGAGGCTCCCAGCTCCGCATCTCTGAGGGGCTGCATGACTCGCCTGATGCTCAACAAACACACTGACATGGGGAATATATAGCATACAGAATATATAGTTATAGAGAATATACTGTATACGTAATATATTGTTGTATAATTTTAAATTGTTATCAATTATTTCTGTACAATATATAATGTATAGGCTACTATACATTAAATATAGCATTAACAGTTAGTGTTACAACAGTAAAATTGTGGTACATTTTCATTAGGAGTGTCATGTATGTTAATATTATATATAAAATAGGAGAACCTAGATTAATCATAACACTAAAACGTATATGTTTTATATTACAGTATAACTCAGTATTTTCTGACACACTGTTACAAACTGAACCGATAATATTTTACAATATTTAATTGAAATATACTGTACACACATGGATTTCTGCCGTTCGTGCTTTACAAACGCAAAATAAAGTCAGCGGCATACCCGTTTGTCTGAAATGAAAGACTGCTCCATTTGATTCAGGTGTCCATTGATAATATTACTGATATATATTTGTAATTTTGGGAGATCAGTTTAGTCTTCCGGTGACTGTAAACAGCGGAGGCGCGCGATGACGTGTTTATCCTGCGCCAACGAACAGCTGAACGTCGCGTGACCGCGGCGTCATCATCTTACGACGCTGGTGAGAGACGAGTGTCGCGTGCGGCTTTTGTAGCAGAGAAACGTAACGGTTGCAGTTGTATGTGAGTAGCAGAGCTCGCATTGCCGTTTTAATTTATGAGTATTGTCTATTTGTCTATGTAATGTGTTTGGAATGTAGTTAAAGTCGAGCTGTAAAAGTACAGATGTGTTATGAAGATTGGCATGTGAAGTGACATTCAGCAATGTAGGTTAGCTATATAAAGAAGTTAATAATGTCACCATGAGTCATGATGATCCTTCTGTATGAATATCACTACTGAAAAAAACATCGAATTATGGCATATTATGGTTAAATTTCCACCCTTGCGTACACGGCTTAAAAAGTGAATTTATTTGATAAAAATTACATCAGTGATTATTAATATATAGTTATTTCCCTCTTAATTATTATCTAAACATGTATAGAAAATTCACTTTGAAATGAGTAATTCTTTAATAGATTGCTGTCTGTCTTTCTTTTACTTTCACTTATGTGCAGTATGTGGTCTGTCAGACAGGTTCATTCACTTGTCAACAGATAAAAATACCACCATGCATGTCTTATTCTTATCAAATTACATAAAAATACGTATATAATTATTACATAATAAGTTTTAGGCCACCTATATATGAAAAAGCCTAAAACATAACAAATCATAAACCAGTGTAATGACTTAATGCATGAAGGTGTTGTAAACAAATAATAAATATGTTGATACAATAACCATTTCTCCAGTTCTTTTATCTTAAAATAGACATATGTTTGTTTTACAGACCGCAAACTTATTAAATAAATTAGAATAATTATTATTATTAATAATATTATATCATACAGTATTTTAATAATTATCAAATAAATGATTATATATATATATATATATATATATATATATATATATATATATACACACCACACTTTTTTGTGTGTCCCAAAGTAATCTAGATGTAAAATATAGGACGTCAAGTGCTTCTCTTTCAGGTCCCTGACTCCCTATGCAGTTATTTGAGGGACATTTAGGTTACATAAAAACATCCCTGTGGGATGCAAGTATTTAAGATCATATAGAATTGAATGAAGTCTTTACTGTGATTTGACTGACGCTGGTGGCCAATGGAAACGCTGACTAATGTGCGGCACAAGTGCGTGGTCATTATCTCCTCACCATTCAGACTTGCATGACAGTGACAGCTGCTCCTGCAAGTGTTGCATTCACTGGTGTCAGTTGGCCTTAAATGTGAACATTTTCAAGGTTTCTTTCACAGATGCCATTGTTTTTGGTTGCATTTTATATCCGTTGCATGGCTAGCATTCATGTTTATAGGCTGTCATATGATGCCGATGACCACTGCTGAAGGGCATTATGGGAAAATGGTGACAACTGAGCTTTTTGGGAATTTGTTTTTTGGAAGTGTTTGGGCTCCGGGACTCGTTTTCAGGGGTTATGCAAATGAAAACAGTCCTGTCATGGTGCTCATAAATTCTTCCACCACAGGCCCATTTAAAGCAGTTCAAGAACTTCAAAAACAAGAGACTTTGATCCATGATATTATCAACTCCAGCTTTTTTGTGTTTCTAATTTCCTCATCTGAACTCTTTGTTTTCATCCCGAGCCAGCTGTTGTTTTCCAGCACCACCCTGCACTGTGTGTTATGATGTGTTCTTCTCTTTTCCTACGCCTTATAAAAATTCCCTTAGTCCTTTTGCAGTGGATGAGCCCAAGCCAAATGTGTAACGTGTCCATGTTCCTTCACCAGCTGTCTTTCGACTGAATGGGAATCGTTGTTTGATCCGTCGTGGAGCCAAAGAGGATTCCTCAATCAAAACACAGAGCTGAGAGGACAGTGATGCAATTACACAGTATTTGTCTCATTGTGGACATGAGAACACACACATTTAGATGCCACATGGTTTGACTCCATCCACTTCCTTATAATGCAGTTGACCTGGACGTGGCGAGGCGATTCAAATGGTACTGAAGTGCGAACCCAAAGCAGGGTTTGCTGGGATTACGATGGAGAATGTGCTCTTTGATGAGGTTTTTGCATGTTGTTTGGCGTCTAGCCGATCTATTGTTGAGCATCTGGCTGGTGTCAGATGTTTCATTATAATTCTCCGTCATGGAAGGGGATTAGGACAGAAACTTGGCCACGTATCGGTATAAATTACAAATTAAATCACCGTGTAAACTTTCCCAAAACACCTCATGTTTACGTGCGCCAAAGATCTGAAAAGATCTCATTTAAAGAGGTCATGCTCTCAAGTGCTGCATGTTCCCAAACACGGATAGGATGTCTCTGTGGATCCTCTTTTTGTGAACATGTTTATGAGTGACTAAGAGTTCCTACCGCGTTTGATCTTTTCCTTTGGCTTGTTTTTCAGGTTTCTGGTACGATCCCTGTTCAAGATGTCAGGCCACACACCCTCACTCATGAGACTGGAACAGAAGGCCGCGGAGGCTGACCAGATCATCGAATACCTCAAGCAGCAGGTCCAGCTGCTGAAGGAGAAAGCCAGTAAGTGCATGCATGAGGCGTGCATGTGTGCTGATCACGGGTCAATGACCAATGAGGATGAAAAGTAGAAAGAGGAATCTTTTAATAATCAACTTCAGAATGCAAGTGCTTAGAAATATAATATTTGAATTCATAGAGGTTTCAAACATTTATACCATTTGAGCCAGAACAATATTAATTTACTAAGAAAAAAAATAGTATGTATGTATTATTTATAGATATTTAAAGATGAAATTTAATTTTGTACACTATTACTCAAAAGTTTGGGGTCAGTATTTATTTATTTTCTTTTTTCTTTGAAAGAAATAAATTATTTTATTCAGCAAGGATGCATTAAATTTGGGACCTTATATTCATTGATGAATCATGGAAAAAGTATCAGTTTCTAAAAAATAAAGAAATTGTTTTCCACATTAATAATATTAAGAAATGTTTCTTGAGCAGCAAATCAGCATATTAGAATGATTTCTCAAGGATCATGTGACACTAAAGACTGGTGTAATGATGCTGAAAATGTATCTTTGCTTCTCATGAATAAATTACTTATTAAAACATATTCAAATAGAAAACAATCATTTTAAATTGTAGTAATATTTCACAATAATACTGTTTTTACAACATTTTTGATCAAATAAAGAGCATAAGAGACTTCTTTCAAAAACATTTAAAAAAATCTTATGGCCACTAAACTTTTGAACAGTGGTGTATATTTTATCATTGTAATGAAATATAAAAAATAAAATAGCAAATGATTAGTAGTAAACAGTTGAGTTGAGAAGTTCTGAATTAATGTGTGTTTGTTTTGTTCTAATGAATGTAATGTTTGGTGTAGTTGTGCAGGCCACATTGAAAGAGGAAAAGAAACTGATGGTGGAGAACGCCAACCTCAAGAAGGACATTGAGGAAATGAAGAAACAACTTCTGGAAATGGAAAAGAGCAGAGGAGGTATAATAAAAACACAACATACTGTATTCTTGCAGATGTTTTTGAAATAATGAAATACTAAGATGATGTACTTGAAAAAATACTATAACTTTTAGATTTCAAAACTTCTACAGTCCAAAATTATACACATCAACACATGATCACCTACATTTAGATATCAATGATGCCTGCTGGGTAGTCAGAAGTGCCTTTAGATGAATACAAATAAATCTTCACGTTGTGTTGAGCATTTGGCATTCACAAAAACATTGTTTTTTTTAGTAATTAAGTCAAATCATTTGGTTTGTTCTTTACAGCGAAAGACGTGTCCATGCCTTCAGCAGAGCACAGCATCCAGTGTGTCTCTAAACCCACAGCCTCAGAGCCACCTGTCCCAGCAGCCCCTTCTGCTCCTGCCCCAGGCAAAAACAACAATGACAGCAAAAAGATGAAAGCCGAGAAGAAGGGTAAGCATACTTCTGAGACTATAAGAGTTCATCTCTGCCGTGACAAAGTTTCCAGTGCTGTTGATTCATTTGCAACACCATCCAAAATGTTTGCCATGTAAAAATCTGTTCTTTTTTTAAATAGTTGCTAAATCTACTCCCATTGAATGAAATTAAGTTGCATATAAAACTTTTATGTCTAGTTATGCTGTAAATTACAATTAGAAGAACGTGTCAATAATATAGGGCCATAATGATGACTTGGTAAGGCTAGGCTGGGTCATGTCTAGGGGTTAATTGAATTTTTGGGAATATGTGAATGATTTACACTTCAGTTACAAATAGGAACATAAATGAGAAAAACATTTGACTAATGCACAGTCCCGCTCTCATAAACAATGCAGCATAATGAATGCATTTGAAACTTGGTAGAGTTTGAGAAGAGGCCATGAGTGAATGTAAGCTGTGGATGCAGGTCAAACTCATTTGGGTTACAACCAGATCTGAAAGCAAACCAGATTTAAAGGTTATGTTTCTAAGTATTCCTGCCCTACAGAATAGAGCATTTGAAATGGCTCCGATTTCCTTTCATGGTTATTTATTATGAAAATGATTTTTATTTCCAATCACTTAAATCCCTTCAACTCGGGAACGCTCTGTTCATATCTAAGTACAGATCGCAGATTGTTTTTGTGCATTTATAGGCTGAGGAAAAACAAGTTAACTTGTGTGTTTCCTTTGGGCCAGATGTTAAAAGGAGTTTCATAATTTTCAAACATGTCTCTTTTTCTTCATTGTTGATGAATGCTGTGTTTCGGTGTGGATGTAGCACCTGTAGTTCATGCGTATCTATTTCTTGGCAGAACTACATGGTTTCTCACATTTAGAAGGTTTTGAGGACTCTTGGCACTTTTTCTACCAACATTTTCTTAACTTAGGGCTGCGTGATTAATCAAAATCACCATTGAATTCACAATAGCCATGTGTGATTATTAAACCACAAAAGCCTGTGATTGAATCACTTAGACACGTAGTCTGCATGCACTGCATGCTTCAAAGTGAAGGGTTGTCTACTACACTCATTTTTCCTTATTAAAAGTTTGGAATATGAAGCATATTTAACAGCTATTGACAACTTTACCTGAAACTCGAAAGGTTTTCTGAGAAAATAAAGAAGGTTTAACCCGACCACCTTGCAGTGGTGTGTGAAAATGGACGATTATGAACGGAAATAGTACTGGCGCTTTCCACATAAAGTGCAGTTTGGTGCCCTATGACTTTAAGTATTAAAGGCAAAAATTGGTATGTTTGACAAAATATATCTAATATAAAATTAACTTGGCATGAAAAATTGTCATTTTGGTCTCCGATGTTTGACCTTCTTGACTGTAAATTGATTTTATCAACTAAGATATTAAAAAATGTCTCATATGCTCACCAAAGCTGGCTTTATTTGATCATAAATACAGTGAAATAGGAATATTGTGAAATATTACTATGGTATTTATTTACAATACTGCACATTTTAAAATGTAATTTATTGCCTTGATGGAAGAACTCTTATTCATTTTAATGCATCCTTGCTGAATAAATGTATTATTTCTTAACTGACCCTAGACTTTTGACCTGTAGTGCTTTGATTTCCTCCGCCTGGAAGTCATTGTGTTCAGTTCTAATGCTTGAATAGACAACACAGAGGTTTTCATTTTTAAGACTTATAGGGTGAAGTGGTGTTTCAAAACGGTTTCCCCCAAAACCCCATAAGTCCGGAAACAGTGGTAAAGTTGTACTATTTTCAAATGACTGGAGCAATTAGAAACAAACACCATACTGAAGCCATTGTTGGCACAATTGTTTTGGGCAAAGTTCAAAAACAGAACACAGATGAAAAGCCGACAGAATTTCCAGTTGTAGACTTTTAAAAGTATCCCAACAGCTCCCTATGGAACAATACGCACAAGCTAAAAATATCATTCAAAGAGTTGCATTAAAAACACCTCACAAACTAAAGGCACATTTCCTCAGGGTGGACATGTACCGTAATAAAACCACAGAATGACACGGTGTGCCGAGGTTGGTACAATGTCTCTAACAGCTCTACTACATACACAGCTTGTGCTTTTTACTGATATTTACGGTGTGTTGGGTGATGGTTGTAATCGTTAAAGTTACAAACAGAAAAATATGTGAAAGACATAATCTGATGATCTGTACTCACTTTTGGTCCAGGAGAAAAGAAGGAGAAGAAGCCCGCGGCGCCTCCTCAGGAAGAGGCGAAAGTAGACGTGTCTCGATTGGATTTGCGAGTGGGCTGCATCATCAGCGCTGAAAAGCACCCTGATGCCGACTCTCTCTACGTTGAGCAAGTGGATGTTGGCGAAGCGGCTCCACGCACTGTTGTCAGTGGCCTGGTCAAACACATCCCTCTGGAGCAGGTACACTGACCCGTCTAACCCAGGACAAACACCTGTGTTTATCACGGTCATTGGAATTATCACTAATCACTGAAATGCAACAAATCATTTAATGCATTTATTCAGGAACTTGCAAAGCAATATTGTAATTGCAATGAATTATACTTAAGTTATTTTATTTTCTGAAATGCACTAAATAATTTAATCCCATTTATTCAGTGATTTATAAAGTATAAAGCACCTAAAGTAATTATTATAATTATAAAGAACTATTTTAATTTGTTTTTAAAATATAATAAGATTTTTAATTAATTACAATTATTTACTGTTATTAAAATGCACTTGCTTTGATTACATATTTCAATATTAAATTCTATAATCAGTGCATTGAATCTTTACTGTCAGATCTGATTGATTTACAGAATTTAGTAATTCTACACCTTTTAAACTAGCTATAGCATGTTGACTTATTCAAAATATATTGCTTTTCGGTTTATATTTAATATAAAAAAATAATAACTTTAGAAATTTAGAAAAAACATTAATTAATTCATCCTTCCAGTGTCTTCAGCATATTAATAGAAACATGAATCATACCCAAAACTAATTGAATCATGGCCAGATCTCAGATTTCTAGATGCGCTGCATCATTCAGTAAAAAATAATGTTTCTTTGTAACTAAGCTAATATTTACACCCCTATTTGACAATGTTTTGGTATAGTCTGAAGTAATGTGATGGCTATATGTCTCACTACTGTACCTGAGAGCAATCTTTGTTTGCCATAAAATGAATGCAGCTCTTGTTGATTAGGTGTTATGTGTCAGAATATTGAGAAGGGGGATATTTCAGTTTTACTGTTTCATATAAAACGTCTGCACTACTACGATTCATGCAGGTCCATAAACCTGCTCCATGCAGACAGCTCAGTCTCTTGTGCTTTATTTTCCAGAACCCCGAGTTTACGATTTGTTTAGGGGATTCCTAGCAGCTCGTCAGAAATTCTAATTACACCCATAAAACGCATCTGTTTCCTTCATTCATTTAATTTAATCATATTGGGTTTCCCCCCCTCTGGTTATGACTACGTAACAGTTGCTTTAAGCATGTTTGGGCATTTATAAAGTTGAAATAATCATGCATATCTACAGTTCATTTTGTGCAGGATTTGGAAGTAGATGAGTTGAATGATTATTGCATGTATTCAGTTTATTAGTTTTGTTAAGGGTCTGTTTTGTTCTACATCCCTGGTTCTTGGTTATAAAAACAAATAATTCAGCAATTATAAAGTTGCCCAGCTGTTCCTCATAATACTGTATGCTGTTGATGTTTTTGGTCCATTGCATAACTTCTCATTCCGCCATGCAATAAGTTAGATATTAAATTTATAGTATTCTTTTTAACCGCTTAAAAAGATTGCACTCAGTTCCTGTGCCGCCCATTTAGTTATGTTCATTTTTTCCATCTTTAGATGCAGAATCGTATGGCTGTGCTTCTATGCAACCTGAAGCCTGCTAAGATGAGAGGCGTCTTATCCCAGGCCATGGTCATGTGTGCCAGTTCTCCAGAGAAGGTTGAAATCCTGGATCCCCCGAGTGGAGCCGTGGCTGGAGACAGGGTTATATTCCAGGGCTTCCCAGGTAACGTTATATATTTATACACAAAAGTACCGCAATGAAATACGATATTACTGCCCAGCAGTCCAATGGCATCTACAATCTGCTTTGTGGAGCCAATCTGAGTGCATCATGCTGGTTTATTAAAGCAAAGGCTCTCCCAAAAATCAAAGATCTGCTATGATTTACTCACCCTCAGGTTGTTCCAAAACCAGTTTGAGTTTCTTTATTCTATGGGACACAAAAGTTAAGTAGAATGTTCATGCTGAAGCAAGCATATCATAACCAGGAGCTGTCATGCTTCAACTGGACAAGAATACACCATCACATTTTAATAAAATTGATCCATATGATGCATGCACTATTCCAAGTCTTTGGTTTTTTTGATAGTGAAAATCTTCCTTTTGCCATAGCTCTCAAAGTTTGCCGTGTTTGGTTACGAGACTTTGACATCATTGATCAAACCTGCCACAACATGTCTTCATCTTCATACTTTTCTGGGCCTTGACAGTGTTAATTACTTGGCAGTCAATGGGACAGTCACAAGCCTCCCGGTTTTCATCTAAAATATATTAAATTGTGTTCCGAAGACAAACGAAGCTTTTACGGTTTGGAACAACATGGGGGTAAGTGATTAATGACAAAATTTTGGTTTTGGGGTGGAGTAACCCTTTAAGATCTCGCAATAAAGACCATGAAGTTCGTTGTTTGGTAACGTGGTTTGTGTTCCACTATATGAGCTAATATTATTTTCCCATTAAAAATAAATAACAAATTCCTCAGCGCTTAAAGGGTTAGTTCACCCAAACATGAAAATTACATCATTAATTACTCACCCTGATGTCGTTCCAAACCAGTAAGAACTCCGTTCATCTTCGGAACACAAATTAAGATATTTTTTTGCGTCATGTACTGTCGTGAACGCACGTCCACAAGAGAAACAGTACAGACGAAAATGTGGAATAAAATCGTTATTTTTGTTTTCTTTGCGCAAAAAGTATTCTCGTGGCTTCGTAAAATTACATTTGAACCCCTGATGTTACATGGATTATTTATCAATCTCCTTGCTACGTTTCTGGACATGGGAACATTTCAGTTGTATTGTTGTCTATGGAGGGTCTGAGAGCTCTCAGATTCAAACAAAAATATCTTAATTTGTGTTCCGACGATGAACGGAGGTCTTACTGGTTTGGAACGACATCAGGGTGAGTAATTAAGGAAGTAATTTTCATTTTTGGGTGAACTAACCCTTTAAGCGAACCTCACAAACGATACAAATTTTATTTTCATGCTGTGAAACAATATGGTGGATCTGGCGATTTGGAGCAGTGTAGCATTTGCGGTCAGTCGGACACAACAACTAACAGGGAGATTCCCAGGAATTGTGTGAATGTGGAGTTGCAGAGGAGGACCATCTGTACAGGAAACAATGAGAATAATGTCTCTTTCACCTTTCCATTTAGCCAAAAAAAAAACTTTTGTTTGCCCAACTTTTTTTTTTTTTACAGTGTTGTTGGGAGTCATAAATTACCTTTACAGCAAAAAATTGTCCTATCAGTTTATTTTGTTAAATAATTTTTTACTACCTTTTCTACTCTTTGTATTGTTTTGCTGTTTTTCATGGATTGCCATGCAATAGTTCAATATTCTCTCATGTAAAAGTATTTTTGATTCATATGACGACTTTATTTTTGCATTTTTTATTTTGTATTTACTGCACGCATCTGTAACTCATCATTAAAAGTAATGGAGACAGACTGTGACCTTTCTTAGTCCTTTCTCTGCTTGTGAATTTCTCGTCTCATTTGGATTGTAGCAGTTATGATGTTTGTGAAAAGGTCAGCAGTAGAACAGATGCAAATTACAGGATCCCCGTCTGCATTCAAATCAAGCTTTTGAATTAATTTTGGTTTGATTTATGACTGCTTATTGCAGGTAGTAGCAAAAACACCTGTCTTCATCTGGTTTCCATGAGTTCTTGAGTTTTGGAGCGTCTCATTTTGGCTCAGCTCGAACAAATTATTTAAACTCATTCTAGATTCATTACGAATTGGTCTGTGGAAGGGGATATTAATGATAGAGTTGATTTCAAAACCTGCTTTTGTTTTAGTCATTTTACAGCTGTTGGGAGAAACTAATCAGCACTTCAAACTATCCGCTTCTCTGTTTTGTTGTTCCAGGTGAGCCTGACAAGGAGCTGAACCCTAAGAAGAAAGTGTGGGAGCAAGTCCAGCCAGACTTGCGCACAGATGGCCAGTGTGTGGCCACTTACAAGGGAGCTGCCTTTGAGGTCGCTGGCAAAGGAGTGTGCAAAGCTCAGACAATGAATAACAGTGGAATCAAATAGAAATTTCTGAAAGAATTTCCTTCTGTGAGAAGACTTCTTCTCTAACCTCTTGACCTCTCTAACCGCTGAATGAAGGGACATGTTTGAGATCAATAAAGTCTTGAATGCTACTCTTTGAATGTGTCTTTATATGCGTATTCTTGGTAATGAAGTCAGGAGACACTGACCTGTCAATAGGAACAAGATTATATAATGATTAAAATGCTAACTTTTTTAAAGGATTAGTTCACTTCCAGAATAAAAAATTCCTGATAATTTACTCACCACTGTGTCAAAAAAGATGTTCATGTCTTTCTTTCTTCAGTCGAAAAGAAATAAAGGATTTTGAGGAAAACGTTTCAGGACTTTTCTCCATATAGTGGACTTCAGTGGGAGACAATGGGTTGAAAGTCCAAATTGCAGTTTCAATGCAGCTTCAAAGGGCTTTACATGATCCCAACCGAGAAAAAAGTTTTATCTAGTGAAACGATCAGTCATTTATTAAGTGGAGGGAAAATAGGGCAGGACTTGATTTTTGTCCTTTTGGAATTAAGTTAATTGACATTATTTTATTTTACATATACATTTTTAACACTTCAGGTTGTATACATAGTTAATTTATTATGAAGCAAGACATTCTGAAAGATTCAGCTGGGAGAACATCTAGCCACTAATTAAGTTAATTGACATTAGGTCTGTAACATGATTAGCTATAAAAGGGATGTCTTAGAGAGGTAGAGTCTCTCAGAAGTAAAGATGGGCGTAAAAAGAAGTGCGTAAAAAGATTGTGGAATACTTTAAAAACAATGTTGCTCAACATCAAATTGCAAAGGCTTTGCAAATCTCATCATCTACAGTGCATAACATCATCAAAAGATTCAGAGAAACTGGAGAAATCTCTGCGTAAGGGACAAGGCCGAAGACTTTTGTTGGATGCCCGTGGTCTTCGGGCCCTCAGACGACACTGCATCACTCATCGGCCTGATTCTGTCATTGACATTACTAAATGGGCCCAGGAATACTTCCAGAAACCACTGTCGGTAAACACAATCCGCCGTGCCATCTGCAGATGCCAACTAAAGCTCTATCATGCAAAAAGCAAGCCATATGTGAACATGGTCCAGAAGCGCCGTCGTGTCCTGTGGGCCAAGGCTCATTTAAAATTGACTGTTTCAAAGTGGAAAAGTATTCTATGGTCAGACGAGTCCAAATTTGACATTCTTGTTGGAAATCACAGACGCCGTGTCCTCCGGGCTAAAGAGGAGGGAGACCTTCCAGCGTGTCATCAGCATTCAGTTCAAAAGCCAGCATCTCTGATGGTATGGGGGTGCATAAGTGCATACGGTATGGACAGCTTGCATGTTTTGGAAGGCACTATGAATGCTGAAAGGTATATAAAGGTTTTAGAGCAACATATGCTCCCCTCCAGATGACGTCTATTTCAGGGAAGGCCTTGTGTATTTCAGCAGGACAATGCAAAACCACATACTGCAACTATTACAACAGCATGGCTTCGTAGTAGAAGAGTCCGGGTGCTGAATTGGCTTGCCTGCAGTCCAGATATTTCACCAATAGAGAACATTTTTATCATTAAATGAAAAATACGTCAAAGACGACCACAAACTCTTCAGCAGCTGGAAACCTATATCAGGCAAGCATGGGACCAAATTCCAACACCAAAACTCCAGAAACTCATAACCTCGATTCCCAGACGTCTTCAAACTGTTTTTGAAAAGAAGAGGAAATGCTACACCATGGTAAACATGCCCCCATCCCAACTATTTTGAGACCTGTAGCAGGCATCAAATTTGAAATGAGCTCATTTTGTGCATAAAATTTGTAAAATTTCTCAGTTTAAACATTTATGTTATCTATGTTCTATTGTGAATAAAATATTGGCTCATGTAATTTGAAATTCTTTTAGTTTTCATTTTATTCAAATTTAAAAAACATCCCAACATTTCCGAAATTCGGGTTGTAATTAATATTACCCTATACGTTCATAAAATGCAATGAAAATGTTTTTTATTTGTTATTGAAATATGTACATTAAGACAATAAAATCAGATCAGATGTATATTACAAAACAAATTTAGATTTCATGTTGAAACCATTTTAAACAGGAACACAATACAGCTTGTGCAGCAGCGTAAAGTCAGGTATCAACAGCCCAGAAACGTGCATTCTTGTAGTCTGTTCCCTCTCTGTTCTCAAATAAGGCGTTTGCTTGTTAAGATCCAGAATGGAATAATTATTTTTAATAGGTTAGTGAATCATGTTCATTTCCTCTGAATTAATCTTATCTGAGCTTGTTTCTTAAAACCATTTTGATTTGCTGGGTTTTATTGGTCTCTCAAGGGGAACATCACAGACGTTTGCAGAGGAAGTGTCGCTCCCTGCTAAACAGATTCTGCTCTGTTCCCGCTCTGTTCTGTTAAACTGATGGTACAACCCCATTCTGTCAAAAATAATTAACTCCATGAGTGGACATCAACATCATTGTCATCTAAATAAAAAAATAAATAAAAACTTTTCAGTTTTGCATTATGTATCTCTTGTTCCGCCATGGCTCCTTTCACATGGAGCTTCTCTCATTAAACTAGCTGAACTTGCTGATTGATTTAAGAATGTGTAATTGAAGTTACAATAAGCCATAAAGTGTGTTACCAAGCAGGTAAAGTATACAGTTAAACAAAGTGCTTTTAAAATTAGCTGTGTTTGTTTAGTAGATTTGTGGTGGTGATGGATTCTCTGAGGAGATTTCTTATCTAAAGACTGGATCTCGATGCCAGAATGCTGAGGTGCCCTCAGAGGTCAAGAGTGAAGTGTCTTCAGGCAACCTTTCTCCTGGAAGAGACACTTTTATGTGCTGGTTACGGATGGGGCAAATGAGTGCTGGATTCATGATTGTTTGTGTTTTACTGAGCATGCCCTATGATGAGAGGAAGATTGAAAAGGCCTTCACATGTGTTATTATTAAGGACTGTTACCTGTATTCATTTGCTGTTTAGAAGATAGATAGAAGAGGGTCTCTCCATCAAATCGACCAATTTTACCAACAGTTCAAAGGTGCACTTATGTTACTGGGTATAACAGTTGAATTGAATGGCATGGAAACAAAATTCCTTATAGATTCTGTAGGGCATTATGGGTTTAATGACACTAGCGGTTACAATTTCCAGCAACAAGATTTTCTAGGAAAAAAACTTAAAGACCCACAGTTTCATCTGATAAATAAATTACAAATATATATGATATATATTTGGCATGTGCCAAAATCAGGGTCAATAGTTAACTAAAACCATAAAAAAAGTTTTTACATGAAATAAAATAAATGTTAACTGAATAAAATAATTTTTAAAAATTAAACTTTTATTTCAGCTAGTTGGAAACATGTCTCATTTTCATTTAGTTTAACGAGGTACTGAAAAATAGAAATAAAAATTAATAAAAAATATACATTAAAACACATAAAAATGACAAAACCACAACAAAATGAATTCAATTACTAAATTACAAAAATACTAAAACTAACAAAAATATAAATGAAAAGGATACACAAAATATTCAAACCATTATTAAAAACTATAAAAGCATCTCAATTATACTAAAATAACACTGGCAAAAGATGGTTGCAAACAAGACGAGCTTTAAATTTAAAATGTAAAAAAAACTTCAATATTCAGTTTTAATATTACATAAATATTATTGTTTCAAAATCAAAAAAAAAATTCAAGCAAATTAGGTTCCGTTTTGTATCTTTTTGTGGAATTGCTACTTTGTCTTTTTTCCTATATGATTTCTGCATATTTAATCAATAATGTATTGCCTGTTATCTGTTATTTGAACCTGTAGATGTATAATTGCAGAAGCTGACTTATTTGTAATCATATACGTAGATTTCATGACATGTACTTCTTGAGTTGTAAGGGGATGCATTTTCTTACTTCAAATGGCTTTCAGACATTCAGGATGCTTGTCAAGTGTTTCAAGGATTCTGATGCTGTTACTCAACATGAAGCGCTCTCTGATCACAGATTTGTTGCACATTTGTGTGCCTTTCTGCGGTTGACTGTTGTGACAACACCCAGTCAGAATAAGGCTATATCCTAGAATTACGTAGACTTTTCCATATCGCTTTTAAAACCCAATACAAACAACAGCAAACAAATCCATTGTTTGGAATTCCTCTCTCCCAAAATGACATTGAATTAATTAGCCGCAAAACTGAAGATGTTGAGAGCGACTGACTCCATCTGTCCATCAAAGCATAGCTGTGACATACATACGGATTGATGAACGTGTATATTTGAGAACGCAAAGATGTTTTAGGCAGCGCTTCAAAGCGAATTAACAGCTTGAGACCAACAAAAGTTTAATGGCCTACATGTGCATATAGTAATGAAAATCTACACACTTGACTTGAAATTTACTATATGGTCACATAAAAACTCTGTAAAGGCCTTCGAAGGGTCTGTAAAAAATTATTCATGGGAATTATCTTTATAAGTAATAATCTTTATCGAGAAAAAGAAAAAAAAATGCGACAGGGCGAGCGGTCTCTGGGTGTTTGGCTGCTGTTAAAAGGGACGTTTGAAGCTTGCTGTTATGTGTGTGGTTTCATAGTTCACCAGCACACAATGAAAGCATAGGAAATCTATTAGCCATGTGAAAAACCAACTGAGACATTTTAATACGTTTTTGCTCACAAACAGCAGCACAGTCTTCCTTACTTGAGTTACTTAAAAGACAACATCCATTCTAGAGAGATGCAAATTATTCCTCATCATGACTAAATAGCTGTTTTACAGTCAATTTCTAATGATTTTTTTAATATATGTGCACATAAAAATACTGAATCACAGTGAACTTGAAAAGGTTTAGGTAAAGGTAGTTCACCCAAAAATTTAATTTGCTGAAAATGTACTCACCCTCAGGCTGAGATATTAAACGCCTTGATGGATTTGTTTCTTACAAACATGCAGTTTTTTACATCACAAGATGTTAATTGGTGGACTGGAGTGGTGTGGATTACTTGTGGATTATTGTGGTGTTTTTCAGTTGTTTGGACTCTCATTCTGACGGCACCCATTTACTGCAGTGAGCAAGTGATGTAATGCTACATTTCAGAGCTGTGTAGCAACTGATTACATGTAATCTAGATTAAACAGATTCTAAAAATTAGATTATATTACATTACTCGTAATCAGACTACAGTTACTTTTTATTGATTATATGTATTATTCACACAAGTCTGTCTTTGGAAGGTTTTGGAAGGAACACATTAAAATGATTCACACAAATTCCCGTCATTTCTTATTTACATGTAAAGCAGGGATTCTCAAACTTTTTTTTTTTATTGGTTTTGTTTTTGTGAGCCTCTTTGACCTAATGTATTTTCTTGAAGTACCTCCTGAGATTTTAAGGTAAGAAGTTAATAACACATTTGCATGTTCATTCTCTAACGTGTTAATGGTCACGTGACATGTTCTTTTAAAATGATTTGTTTTAATTTCTCATTTTAATTAATTAATCATTAGCCTTTCATTAAATTCACTAACACCCTGCAGTTCCTTCATGAACCCCAGTTTGGGAAATCAATATATAATGTAATGTTTAATGCACTTCATGTTGCTAATAACAATGAATGAAATATATTTCCATTCTCTTTTTATTTGTTATATCAATAAGGTACAATATCCTATCTAAATAAATGTGGTTAAAGAGTTAGGTCACAAGTAACCCAAAAGTAGTCCGATTATATTACCTAAAATATGTAATGTAATGGATTACACAGCCTGAGTATTTTAAACAAATTTTCATTTTTGGGTGAACCATTCCTTTAAAGACGGGCACCTTTAGTGTTTTGGGGCCCCCCCTCGGCGAATTTCACGATCCTAAACATGCCTAAACATGTTACTGCTTAAAGGGAATAGTTATTTTGTGGAAAACAAAATATTTTGATATTTTGAACAATGCTTCAGCTGTGTTTTGTCCATACAGTGAATGTCAATGAGCTCTAGTAATATTTTGGACCCCACTGACTTTCACTGCATAATTAAAATCATACAATGTGACATTTTTAAATTCTTCTTTTGTGTTCCACCGAAAAATGAAGCTAATCATTTTATAAAAAGCACTTTCATCGATTCTGCTGTTGCACATTGTGTATTATTTCAGCTTTACAGTTATTCTCATCATGTTTAGGGTATTAGCCCCATTAATTTCCCAATTTTGTAAACAAGATGGAAAAGTAGATTTTTTTAATGTTAACATTATGCCACAAGTAGTGCTGTCAAATGATTAATCGCAATTAATCGCATCCAAAATAAACGTTTTTGTTTACATAATATATGTATGTGTGCGGTGTATATTTATTATGTATGTGTGCTGTGTATATTTATTATGTATATATAAATACACACACATGCATGTACAGGTGCTGGTCATATAATTAGAATATCATCAAAAAGTTGATTTATTTCACTAATTCCATTCAAAAAGTGAAACTTGTATAATGTATGCATTCATTCCACACAGACTGATATATTTCAAGTGTTTATTTCTTTTAATTTTGATGATTATAACTGACAACTAATGAAAACACCAAATTCAGTATCTCAGAAAATTAGAATATTACTTAAGACCAATACAAAGAAAGGATTTTTAGAAATCTTGGCCAACTGAAAAGTATGAACATGAAAAGTATGAGCATGTACAGCACTCAATACTTAGTTGGGGCTCCTTTTGCCTGAATTACTGCAGCAATGCGGCGTGGCATGGAGTCGATCAGTCTGTGGCACTGCTCAGGTGTTATGAGAGCCCAGGTTGCTCTGATAGTGGCCTTCAGCTCTTCTGCATTGTTGGGTCTGGCATATCGCATCTTCCTCTTCACAATACCCCATAGATTTTCTATGGGGTTAAGGTCAGGCGAGTTTGCTGGCCAATTAAGAACAGGGATACCATGGTCCTTAAACCAGGTACTGGTAGCTTTGGCACTGTGTGCAGGTGCCAAGTCCTGTTGGAAAATGAAATCTGCATCTCCATAAAGTTGGTCAGCAGCAGGAAGCATGAAGTGCTCTAAAACTTCCTGGTATACGGCTGTGTTGACCTTGGACCTCAGAAAACACAGTGGACCAACACCAGCAGATGACATGGCACCCCAAACCATCACTGACTGTGGAAACTTTACACTGGACCTCAAGCAACGTGGATTCTGTGCCTCTCCTCTCTTCCTCCAGACTCTGGGACCCTGATTTCCAAAGGAAATGCAAAATTTACTTTCATCAGAGAACATAACTTTGGACCACTCAGCAGCAGTCCAGTCGAGACGCTTCTGACGCTGTCTGTTGTTCAAGAGTGGCTTGACACAAGGAATGCGACAGCTGAAACCCATGTCTTGCATACGTCTGTGCGTAGTGGTTCTTGAAGCACTGACTCCAGCTGCAGTCCACTCTTTGTGAATCTCCCCCACATTTTTGAATGGGTTTTGTTTCACAATCCTCTCCAGGGTGCGGTTATCCCTTTTGCTTGTACACTTTTTTCTACCACATCTTTTCCTTCCCTTCGCCTCTCTATTAATGTGCTTGGACACAGAGCTCTGTGAACAGCCAGCCTCTTTTGCAATGACCTTTTGTGTCTTGCCCTCCTTGTGCAAGGTGTCAATGGTTGTCTTTTGGACAACTGTCAAGTCAGCAGTCTTCCCCATGATTGTGTAGCCTACAGAACTAGACTGAGAGACCATTTAAAGGCCTTTGCAGGTGTTTTGAGTTAATTAGCTGATTAGAGTGTGGCACCAGGTGTCTTCAATATTGAACCTTTTCACAATATTCTAATTTTCTGAGATACTGAATTTGGGGTTTTCATTAGTTGTCACTTATAATCAAAATTAAAAGAAATAAACACTTGAAATATATCAGTCTGTGTGGAATGAATGTATACATTATACAAGTTTCACTTTTTGAATGGAATTAGTGAAATAAATCAACTTTTTGATGATATTCTAATTATATGACCAGCACCTGTATATATTTCAGAAAAATGTTATGTTTATATATTAAATATATTTATATATATTATAAATTATATGAATATAAATATACACGTAAAGAGATGTAAATATTTTCTAAATATATACTGTATGTGTGTGTATTTATATATACATAATAAATATACACAGCACACATACATACGTATATTATGTTAACAAAAACTTTTATTTTGGATGCGATTAATCAAGTGCTGATGAGTACTGTAAATTTGAGCAGGTCGTCCTCACAAACTGAGCGATCGTGCAAGACGAAGACCGATGAATAAGAACACCAAGAGCAGGGCACAGCTCTGGAGCCACTCAGAAAACAAGGTAAACCCTGGCTAGTTTCATACATACCTACATTTTGAAGTCTGCTATCAGTTACAGTTTTTAACAATCCAAAAAAAGAAGTGAAGAGTTGAATTAGTTTTCAATAATTATTTTCCTAATTCCAGATCCATGTTCACAGCAGGATATTATGTGAGGAGCTTATGTGTTCCTGTCTAACTCGGGCGACCTTGACAAGTTAAACAGAGGCTTTAAATCATCTCTGCATGATATCTGTAACGACAGACTCAACAAACAAAAGAACAGAGGGATGCCTTGAAACAAAAGACTTGACATTGCTGCGGTTCACTAATCCAAACACTAAATAACTCTTTTGAATTCATCTCTGTTTAGAATAACGCGAATCAAAGAATCACTGGCTAGCCCTATAGCACAGAATGTGCTGCAGTTACCCTCTTTAGAGGAGTTTGTCTCCAGTTGTGCAGCTGGAAAGCAGAGGGGCATGACCAATTGTGTAACTCAATTCAGTTCGGGTTGCCCTGCACACAGCCACAAATCAGGAAGTGTTTATCAATTAGTCAATACTCATCACTGTTCCTTTGCACATGACAGAAGGCAGAGGGTTTCGTGGGGTTTGTGCTCATGGCATGAGTGTGTAAAGCAATGTTTTTTCTGACGTCACGTCACCATCCCCGTGAAAGTGATGATGAAGAGTTGCCATGACGACCACAGGAGGGCAGAGCCTAACCATTAATGGTGTTACAGTAACAGAGACAGCTCCGACAGGGTAAATTAACCAAAGCAGCGCACTTCTTAATTGGTACAGGTTTACAATAGAAATATTAAAGCATCGTTAAACTATGTAAATGAATTGCAAGATATTAGGAACTATTTTTAGAAAATATATCTTGAAGTTTATTTTTCTTAAAACATGGGCACAAATCTAAAAAAAGATTTAAATGAGGCTTGTTTTAAAAATATATATTTTTAAAGTGGTAAGAAAAATAAATCCTATAATCTTAATTAATTTTGCTTTTCAAGTAAATTAATCTTATTTAAAAGGTGTTTTATAGTTCAACATTATAAAAATACTGATTAAGAATGAATCAAACATAGATCTTAAAATCTCATTTAAAATATGCGTTTACTAGTCAATGTTGTAAATACAATGACATATTAAAAAACGTATTAATAATTATGAATTTTGCACTGTGAAATTCTGTCCTGATTAAAAAAATAACAATTGGTAACATGAAAAGCTTTACGCAGGTATTAATGTACATAGTAATACATTAGATATTTTCATAAATAATTAACCAAAGTTAAAATGCTTTATATTTATGTATTTATGTTTTTTTTTTTTTTTTTTTTTACTTTTAGAACTAATCTCTAAACAGATAATTCAATTTGACACTCAATACAATTTATCTTAATGGTTAATCAACCTAAATACCATTTGATTTGGTTATTGGGTGTTTATGAAGTCACAAAATTAAAATGTAAAACATTTAAAACAGTGTCTGTAAACAGTCATAAGAATTTGTGTTACACTACTGTAAATTTATCTCATATGGTAACCACAATCGTAACCACAATATTTCGAATCTTCTGATGTTTTCTGAATTTGAGGTGTATTTAATGTAAAGATGTCACGTTCTTACACAGTGCTCACACTCAGTGTGATTTCAGTGTTTCTGAAATGTTGTCACGAGGATCAAGATTGATTGCGGTGTGCAGGAGAACTACAGCAGAAGGGCAGATTTTCAGAGAATAACGTCTTAAATTTCAGTCTGCTGCTAACAAGAAGCTACTGAACTGCTTCAGACGACTTGGAATATGGGGAATCCCAGCGGGGAAAGATTTGAGGTGAGGACCATAATTACATCAAGACAAGGACTCCACTGTCCCGCAGGTGAAATCAAGCAAATTTCAGGCTGATGGCCAGATATTAGCCACCTTTTGACAAAAGTAGTTTCAGCACCCAATACCGATCCGTAGTTTTAGGTTCCAGACGTCTAAGGAGCCTTTTTGTGTCAACACTTAGTGCGGTTGCCAATTACCACACTGTTGGTTAGCCTGATATATTCTTTGGTTTGCTGAGCATTACCCACACAACCTCAATACATCACTCAAAAGCATTTTGAGACACATTTGAGCACACTAATGGCCTGAAGTCTTATGTTCTTACAGGACCGTTTGAAGCCTCTTACCGGGATTTTCCAAAGATATACTTCACATATGAAATACATTTTCCTAATGCGCTTGCAGCCAATTATCATAATGCAGGCAAGTGTAAGTGATATTAGTACAGTTTGCCTTGTAAATCCAGCTTTGTGTTACATTACACTTGCTATGCCCATCTGGTTTGACTATAAACAAAGGCAGAGTTATAGATGCCCACAACACTACACTGCCAAATCATAAGTGATGGCTTTGTTTGCCTCAATTTGTCTGCTATGATTTGGGGAAACCCCTAAGCAAGTCAAATACATATATATTAAAGATGACTTTGAGGATTTTCTCTTGTTTTAAGCATAAACCTCACTTTTTAAGAAAAAAGTTGTCATTGCAGATATTCTCTGAACAAAATTCAGTAATGTCTTGGAGTCTCGTAATGGGCTTTAGATTGCAGTTGAGATTTGATTGTATCTCCTTGATAAAGGGAGTGATGAATCTGGAATACAGACTGTGGAAAGTCATGATCAAAGCAATAGAAAGCAGTCATCCTCGCTGTTTAAGACTGTGTCCTTTTACTGATCTTTCCGTAGTGGTGAGTGACGATAGTTTGAAAGGAAGCAGACAGTCATAGATGTCGTGACCCGTTATGGTTTCTGTAGCTGTAGTACATTAAGTTCTGATGATTAAAAGAAAATTGGAAAATCTACATCATCCTGTGATCCTCCCTGATGAAAAGGACAAAACGTGGGTAAATTCAACCTGCCCTTTTCGGCATGCTCACCAAATCATGGCCAGTATTGCCATTGGTGTGTCTTTAACAGTTTCAGTAAAGGACAATGTTGTATGACCAGCTCTATTCTAACAAAACTAGTGAACTGTTTTAGGATTGTATTGCATTGTAAGACACTTCAGTTTGGCCAAATTCCAGAGGAGCGGACAATCCCATAATCCTCAAATCCAAGATGGTGGAAAAAGTGGGAGAAATGATGTATACATGTCAAAAAGTATCAGATAAAATTGCATTAAAGTAGTTCAACCCTAAAAAAAATTGACTGTTTTATCCAATGAGTACAATGCATTATGATGAAAAGTACTGCTCAGTAGCATGCAAACACCAAACTCTCTTGAAATCAGTTGTGCGCTTCCTGTTAGAGCACTAATTGACCCTTCAGAAAAACCCGCCCTCCTTAGTTACTGTTGCTATCTCCGACAAGCCACACAACACCTCATGTTCTTACGCTGTAAAAAATACATCACGAAGCAAAGAGGAAACTGACAACATGCCAACAGACAAGGCAGAGCAAGCTGCTTCTGGTATGAAACAAATTTTAAGAAATTCAAACAATACCATTTTGTGGCTCTTTAATGGGCCTTGACAGATCACTGTATTGCCTCAATTGAAGCGGCACGTGAACCGATCGTCTTTTCATATTTTTTTTGTAATGATTTCTAATAAACACACTTGTCTTAACAGAGCAACAGAATCACTTTATTCTCGCTGAAAACGGCGAACACACTCACAGAACTCAACATGTGCAATTAACTCCATAACCACTACGTAATCACGTTTTCTTTAAATAATACGCCCATTACATTTTTAAAACAAGAAATGAACATGAATGAACATCAGAACGTATTTTATTTCAACCAAGGAAAGACGACAATACACAACATTTTTCAAGTTTAAGTCCACCTAATCTACTCTCCTGTCTGATTTGTTTGTTGGGCAATATGGCGGATTTGGTGTTACGATTAGTCAGAGTGCCTGTCAATTAAGCGCTTTGCAAACGGTCAGTTGTATGATGTGTAAGAGTCGCTGCCTATTTAGAACATTCTAAATCAGCCGCTTTGGGGTTCCACTTCAATTAGAATGTAGGCAGTAGACACTAACTAGGTTTGGGAACAGAGCCATTATACCTAGGTTGCATAGTAAAGTGACATGGTTTTGTTACAATCTGTAACTGATTTTAAAGTCTTCAATTATTCCTGTTAGTATGCTTCCTTTTTTTGAGAAATTTGTACATTGAGTACTTTTCCAGTGCTCATCCAACACTGGAGCTATAATTATAATTACGCAATGTAAAAAATCAACCAAGCACAGATCTTCTGACACAGTCCAGAGCACGCTTCAGTATGTTTTTTAGCAGTTTATCTTCCTCAAACAGTAAAGCCAAATGAAGACCACATGCTGATGGCAGATGTATTGGTAAATCATGTAAAAGAAGAGACCTACTGGTCTCACAGCCAAACACTATACAAATCAACTACAGCTTGTGTATTTCAAGGTTCTTTGCTTTTTAACTTTCAAAATGTGACCTCAAACAGATCCCTTCTGGGAGAAACGGGAGTGAAGAGCTTTAATACCTGAAACCCAACCATTAGCATTCTTATTCATCTCAATGGCAGTATAGTTCAGCTAGCGAAGGAAGAAAGGATGTATGCTGCTTGAGTTCTGTTCTTTGTTCACTGACACACAGTTCTGCACATATGTGACCATTTCTCTGGAGACGCTAGAAAATCATGGCAACGAAAATGTCCATTTCATATTTTTACATGTGACAAATGACATGGAAAAATATGATTTTGTCATATGTTTTGAAGGAGAAGATAGTGTCACTGACCCACTGATTGGGAGCCAGTTTGCATTCTGTTATTAATAAATATTTAACATAATTAACTTCATTGCTAATTATTATTAAAGAGTAGTGCAATAATATAGCATTGCTTATATTAGTCTCCAGCACTAATGGTAGTCCTCCATAATCTTTCTTCCACTTTGAAATTAATTTGTCTAGTTCATCTACTCAAGATGGGTGGTTCTTATTTTTATCAAAGCCTGTGATGACAGACATGACCACATGATGGAGTTCAGGGGTCTATCAACATCAGCCTCAAGGGGCTGCCAATGCTTCCACCATAGATTCCAATGCTGAAATTGTTGAAATCTAAAGAATGATCTATTCCACAAGACCAATGCAACTCTCTAAAGACTATTTTGTCATAATAAAGCTTTTGGAACAGCAAAAAACATCTGTGGAGATCTGTAGCCATGTCACGCACAACTTTATACTACGGCATTGTTGCATTCTTTCAACACATTTCAAGTGTTATTATTTCTCTGCTTTTATTTAGCGATTTTCTGCATTTTGCCTTTGTACAGTTTTTGATATTTGCATTATTGACATCAGCATGTCAGCTAACATTACTTGAGAAAGCATCTTCAATTATCTTTGTTATCCCAGATTTCCAACATGATAATTCTCACCATCAATACTGACATTTGAGTCAGGATTTTGATTGCAGTTTGCTTGTCTTCCTCTCGAAATTTGTCACATGATATGCCACAACACAATAGCCAGCTTAGCTCATCAGAACAGAAATTAAGCTTCTTTGGATTTGGGTGTCAATGCACTGCATTCATACTGACAGAGGAAGAGAGATGGGAAATAACCTTTGACCCTTGCCTTACATCTGGCCCCCATTAGCCCTCCATGAACCTCAGCTGCCATTTAGTGACCTTCTATTTCAAGCACATCCATCACTCCTCGAACCATCATCATGGCACACGGACACTTGCCAAATGTAAGAACCAACTATAGGAGAAATGCTATCTACTTTGCCCGAAGCCAGAGATTAGGTTACAGCATTAAACATCTAGCCTGATAAGAGACATAGAGCCTGATAAGGAACTAAAGCATAGTTCTTCTAAATAAGGATCATAATGTAATTTAAACTTTTGCCTCATAAGTGTGCAGTTTTATAGCAAATTATGCACCAGCTGTGCATAAGTTAATTGATAAAAGGCATTTTATGTATTTTATAAGGCATGATAAAGAGTATCCAATCCCAAAGAGTTTTTATGTGACCATCATATAACAAAAAATCAACCCTTTGATTGTGTCTGTTGTTTCAGAAAAAATAAGTATTTGGACATGACATCCAACACTTCCAGAGGGTTTTTAAGAGTGATGGTGTCAGTAAGGGTGGGAATACAGTCTAACGTGTCATGGCTGTCTGTTTCTGCCTCAGTTTAGCTCTATAAGTCAGGACAGAGAATGGATCGCATGGGAGAGGTGCACTTTTTCTGTGACCAGTGAAAAGAGTCCCATTAAGGAACCACACTTAACTGTCCCTTAGAGACATTTAGATAAACACAGCACACCAATGGTCCAGGTGTCCTGTTACCACAAGGGACAGGGGCAAAGAAAAGACGTGAGAGCATTGGGAAAAGCATTGTAGTTTCTATTTTTTGTTATCTCTTTCTCTACCTGCCTTTTTTATTTTGTTCCGGGAGATTTTTATAGATCGGACACCACGTCATTTCTCATGCAAACAAAACAAATTGTTCCATAAGGATCAAAACAAAAGTCTGTGGGTCAACAATGACCCGCACAGAGAAGAGTTTTTATCCCAGGGTCCAACAGTAGCCCGGGGATATACTAAGGAAAAGCAGAAGGAAGTAGTAGAAGTAGTGCCTCCTCCCTGTCTACATAAACAGATAGGGCAAGATTCCTCGAGGTGAAAGAGGAGGAGGAATTGGCATGAAAGTAAAGGTGAAAGGTCAGTTACGAGCACTGTCATCACCTAAACCCTCCATCGACCCGAAAACCCTCAAGATGAATGGCAAGAACCCTTGATGGAGAAAATCTGCGAGGTGAGCAGACTTCAGCTTCTTTCCACTAGTAGTTTAAAATCTGAACAGTGTGTGGCCTGGATGAGCCACAGTCGTGGCATTAGACAAGCCATTTGATGTTACATTGACGACATGTATTCTTGTCTTTTTTTCAGAACAGATGAAGACAATTGGCTTTGAAAGTAACTTTCTCAGCGACCTTGAGTGTATTAGTGAAGATGAAACATTAAAACAGCAGAGATTTCAAGTGCGCTGCTTTCAGAGCCACCCACAGAGTTCTGGAAAGCATATTAAAAGTGCCAGTCAATGTGCTGCACTGCTGAACAGGATGGAAATGTACACGAATCCTTCACAAGTGCCATTAGGGGATGTTTTGTTCATTAAATGTGTGTCTTCTTAACCAAGAGCTTTTTATTTTCATACACAATGTAAAAGACAGAGGTTTTATTTTTATTGTTGATCTTATTTTTTATTTTATTTTTCCCCAACTTTGTCCTTAACCCTAATAAAATGATGCTTGTGTTATGATTAAAGGCCTCATATGTTCTATAAGAAAAAAGTTACTGTGCTTGGCCACAAATAAAAAGGCAGTAAATAAATGTTGATGCTATTTTGTTACAGTAACTGACTGTATGGCTTTAATTTTTCTGTCCGGATTAATGAGTTTCTGAAGAGCATGTGTGAAAAATGTTTGCATGAGGTTTTCATCAAACACAATTGGCCACAAAAAGTTGCATCAAACTGTAAATTGTTATAATTTGTCAAAATAAAATGTTTATTTACTTATTATTATTTATTTAGGCTTAGTCTTAGCCAATTATGTGCATTATTTACCATTTTTATTTACTTATGTAATTTTGATTATTTTAAAAATTGTATTCAATTTTTAAAATGTATTTATTTGTATTTAAAGTTTTACTTTCATTTTTAATTTATTTTATATACTATAATATTTTGTTATTTTATCATTAGAATTTCAATGTGCATTAAATTAAGAAATTTATAAACATACATTTTGTCCAAGATAAACTACATACTAATTTCCAAGAAGTGCTTATGGTATTTTCTTAGCACACGTTTTAAGCTAACCCTCCCTTATGTAAGCGCACACACTCACACACTGCCACCTCTCCTCCAGACACTACTCCTGAAATGTCCTTAGAGTGCAGTTTATTTTTAAAGCTGTTGTTCCAATTTCCATGGATACTTAACATAGTGAGGCACCATTAGTTATATAGAAACAAGTGTTTTGCCATATCCCCATAGAAAAAGTCTCTCAGGGGATCACTACCGTTAATTTCTCATGACAGTGCAGAGTTTGGTTTTTTTGATAGAAAAGTATCAATTTACTTGCCAAAGAATACATCATTCCTCCCACGGTGGGACCCAATTCTATGTCTTGGCTGATGGCAATAAACAAATCATTAGATTTCCAGAGCTGCTGCAGTGCTAGGAAGGTGGCAAAGCATTGGAGCCTCTGGTCTCCTGCAGACGGAGGTGGTCGGACTTGTAACATCAGTCTCCAGAGAGGTGGAGTAGACAATTAAACAGGGTTAGGACAGGTTAAAGGGCAGACAGAAAGAGATCTTCTCAACACCAGGAGTCAGAGACAATTTGAGGAACAAAGCCAGTCGCACGGGTAATGAACTGTGAAAATGTGGAGAAAAGGTACAGCTCTGCATCTGTAATCGCATACTTCTCTACTATACATAGTAGGCAAAAACATATGACAAGATTAGTATATCCGAATTCATAGTATTCATGAAGAGTATAAAAAGTAACCGGATGACCTCTTATGGTGAGATTATGAAGTGTGCATGGACACAATACTATCCCATGAGTTCACGGGAAAGGATTTGTGAAGGCAGTGAAGTGACATAACAGACGCTGGTAGGTCACATGATAAAAGTAGTATGTCCAAATTACATTCATACTACACACATTCAGAGTACATACAGTAGAACATACTTTTTTAGCAGCTGCAAAGTACCTACTCAAGAGAGTATACAATTTCGAATGCAGCCCTGGTCGTGTACTGAAGTATATTAAAGGGGGAGTCTAACGCCATTTCATTCTGACTTATTTACACTATTAAAGAGTTGGATTCTGATGCTAAACATGGCCAACGTTTCAAAAAACATGTTGGACGTACGAAGTATTTCTGTGAAAAATACACTCCTTCAGGATTCATATAAGTTTTGTAAAGTTTTTTTTTTTTTTCGTGTGTATGGCACTTCATGATGTTATAAAGGATGGCATTCCTTGTATGGGCACTTCTCCCAGAAGAGCGCACGCACACTGCAACCAGAGCAAGAGCGAGACCGCGTCCATCAACGTGCTTAATTCGGGTTACGGAAGTCGTCGGCAGCGCTGCACAGGACTTGCTCGAGAAGGATTTGTCATTTTGTTTTGCGATCACGACATCAACAATGTCACCAAAGAAGTTTGATTTTGGTTGTGAGGTAAGGTGATCATACGTTCCATTTTCCGGGGACACATTCTGGCCAGGATTTCTATAATGCTTAAAATATCCAGGTTTTGGCTTTGTTTTCCTGTTTTCATACTTGTTGAAGGTAATGATCTAAAAGTAGTTCGATCAATAACATGCAGGCATTGTCGACCAATCGTGGCAAGTGAGGTGGGATCTACAGAGAACGGTCACAGCGATGCAAATACGTGTACGTGTTAGGTGTGTTCGACTTGAAGTGGCGCGGCGCAGACTGATAGTTGTATGACATCAAAGTACCCCGAGAGTATCCACCTTTTTCTTCAATGTGGAAGTAAGCCTATGGGCAAGACTTCCTGTTCATTAGCCGCTATAGAGGGTATGCATTGATGTCACTTTCCCGCCGGAACACGCCCCCTCAGCCAGACTGAGTGGCAAAAGAGCCTGCCGCATGAATGGATTTAATAGGGAAGTTGTGAAAACGCGAGTAAAACAAACGATACTCAGTTTAAGCTAAAGGTTACTGGACTCAATATAGTGTTCCTTACAACTTCCAAATATCCAGAGTCCTTAAATATTGATATGCAGTCAGGCTTTGTATTTCCTGGCATTTATATGTGCCTGATTTTGACGCCGAGGAAATACATATCGTCCAGCCCAAAAACTTGCATAGTTTTTGTAAGTGTTTATTTTAAAACATCCAGTTGTGCGGAATTTAAGATGGTAAATATTTAATTGATGAGTTGTCAATACGATATATTATAATACAAAATATAGGGTATGATTTTACCACAAAATTCAACATATTAACACGAAATAACTGCAAATCTGTGTTTCGCTGCCTGGAGTCCATTTGTTTCTGAGAATTGTGGTGATTCATTTAAAATAACTTTGTTCAGCTTCCCAAAGAACTCAGCGTTAAGGGAACTGTGAATGCAGTTTGTTTCCCAAGGGCAGCAACAAAGTTGGGCAGTTGTTTGTTTCTGGCATTTTGGTGATGACTGATTTATAAACAAATTAAATAAAATTTAAGTTAATAAAGTGTTTGTTCCTGTTTTACTTATGTCAACGTCACAGCTTGCAGATGATCGTCACTCAAAAGCTTCGCGTGCACATGATTCTTTAGCTCTGCTCACGGCACATCTCCAGGAGCTTGACTGTTTTCAGAGAGAAGCGGTGCACAGCTGTATGTGTCTTTTATAAATCTTACAAAACTAAAGACTCTTCAGGGAGTTATGAAGGATGCAATACTATTCTATTCTATTCTATAGGTACTCAAGATTAAAGGGTTAGTTCACCCAAAAATGAAAATTAGCCTGTGATGTACTCACCCTCGAGACATCCTAGGTGTATGACTTTCTTCTTTCAGACGAATCCAATCGGAGTTATATTAAAAATTGTCCTGGCCCCTCCAAGCCTTACAATGGGGGTAAGCAGGTGCTTTTTGTCAACAGTCCAGAAAATGTGAAATAAAGTGTGTGCATCCTTAATAAAACGTGCCACACATAGCTCCGGGTGGGGGGGGGGGGGGTGAATAAAATCTTCCTGTAGCGAATCCATGTGTTTTAGTAAGAAAAATATCCATATTTCAAATGTAATTAACACTTTTTTCTCACTTCCGCTGACTTTCGTAGAAGCAAGCCGTTCCAGTGGATGACATAGGACATATGCGTCGCGCGCACGCCTCTGAGATATGCTAGTCTCGCGAGTTTGTTTAAAAGAGCAAAGGAAGCAAAGTTTCCTTACTTTAGCGAAGGAAAACCAGTCTCCTCTTGGCTTATATCGAAATCCTCTGACATTTTTCTTTGCAAATCCTCGTTTTGTACTTCTAATTCATGACCAGCGTATTGTTTTGTTCTCTCTCCGCGTTCGTCACTAATCACGCAACGCCGACATCCTACGTCATCCGTAGGAACGGTTTCCGCATACGACAGTCAGCGGAAATGAGAAAAAGTGTTTACGTTTGAAATATTGATATTTATCTTACAAAAACGCATGGATTCGCTATAGGAGGCCTTTATTCACACAGTTTTTTTTATATAACTCAAGATTGGCTTCATCTGAAAGAAGAAAGTCATAAACCTAGGATGCTTTGAGGGGGAGTAAAACACAGGCTAATTTGGGTGAACTAACCCTTTAACATGAAACTGGCAGAAACTGTGTGTGTTATGTCCCCTTTAAGCTGTTCATTTTCCAGGTCATTGTTTGTCTAGTCAATAAGCTCATAGTTCATGTTGATTATTTGTTTTATGTCTAGGATTAAGTTCAGAGTTTGTTTATGTTTTTGGAGCATTACCATCGTACATAAAACAGCACATTGATTTGCTATGCCATCGCCCTTGTGTGCTTCATGGCAGCAGCATTACTTGACCTACCATGAACCCAGCTGCATCTATGCCAGGGTAATCGTTCCATTGAGGATTACGTGGAAGAGTTTTATGGACTGCGCTATCAGGTGGGAATTAATGTGGTAATGTGATGTGGCCTTAAAAGGCATTTTTCGTAATGGCTTAAATTACTTATTTAATTACCTAATGCCTGGGAGTGATGGTTCAGGGACTCTAGCCAAGTATATTGACTATGCCCTGTTGCTGACCAGTTTCTTACTTACTGTGGGAATTGTGGAATTGGACTCAGCTGCTCATGGCCACTCCAGTTCCCCTAAACATTGTTTTGGGGGTTGGGGGGCTTTACATCCCAAGCACTGACAGCCACAGAGCTTGGTCCATCATAGACCTTACCGACCATGGCCATACTGGTACCTGTGCTCCCAAGTCTGGTTTTGCCTGTGCTCCCTAGTCTGGTGATCTTTAGTCTGCTGTAGCCAGAACTTCAGACTGATAGCAGAAGGTCTGGGAACCTTTGAATATCCAAGGCCCGCCCAAGAGGCCACATGACTGACAGGTAAAGCAACCAATCACATTTTATTTTGTGTCGAGACATGTTTAAGGGTAAGGAAATATCCTCACAGACCTTTGTGTAAAACTCTTTTTAAAGATTTAAAGACATATTTCAAAGATTGCTGCAAACTTTAAATATTTCACATATTTTTGAAAATCCAGTGTTTAGTTGATCCTGATAAGCGCTAATCGTCACAGTTGTAATCACAACGGCTTTCTTCTTCCATGAGGGGGTGTGGCATCAGGGCATTTTTGTTTCCAGGTGGAATGTTAAAGAACGCGACACACACACACCTCTCGGAAATCCTGTATAATTCCGCCAATCCGATGACGACTTCAAAACTCCTGAAGTGTTTTCAAATTTTGTGTGCGATATGCATCAGACATGACGTCTGAGGCTGAGACTAGGACCCTATAGGTCCTTCTGTTGTCCAAAGGCAACTGCCATCTTGTTTGTCTGGGCTGCATACATTTCTCCTAAGGCAGCAGCATCTGCCATAACCCCTGCTGAGATGTCTGCTTGCCGTGTCACATGCAAAGAAGGTCTACTAGATTCCTGTGCTCTATATCATGCCCACAGGGTCCATCCATGCCTAGTCTGTCACAGCCACAGAGGCCATCTATGTCTGTCTTGCAATGACCATGAAGCCATCCTTTAACTCTCTAGGCTCCTTGCTTCACGGCTTCAATCCTGGTTCCATGTTCTGCTGGCTCATTGGCTTCTTGTTCCATCAACCCTGGCCTGGTCCATGGCTCTGTTCATTGGTCTTTTTATCTTGTTTACCAATTCATTGTTCACAGAACTGTAGCCGTTCACAGCGGTTCATTGTTCCAGTTGCCAGGCCATTGTTTATAGCCTAGTCAAGCTCATAGTTCATGTTAATGTTTTGTTTTACTTTAAGGATTAAGTTCATGGTTTATGTTTTTGGGTCATTGGTCATTGTAAATAAAACTGCATTTGGGTTTGCTACACCATTGTCCTCATTTGTTTCATGCCAGCAACGTTACACATAGCAACAAGCTCAGTGGAAAAAAAATGGGTAGCAAACGGAGGAGAATGTTCATTACAATATTTAATAATATCTAATAAAAAAATGTACATTTGTACAAATGGTAATGGCAAATTGTCAATCAAATGTAAGTGAAGTCGCATGCACTTCACATAGGGTGTAGAGCGTTCCTGATCAGTCCCTAGTTAGAATGCTGTCCATGTAGGGAGCAGACAGAAAGTTAGATCATTTGGAACAGGACCGTCAAGATTGTGACATACTGGCTTGGCACAGACAGAGTTCTCACAATACACACTCAATATTTTGAATTTCCCTTTGTGTGGACTGAGTGATTGGTAACAGAAGCACAAGTGACCTACACTAAGCTGAATCGGGGTTAACAAAAGAGCAGAGCTCTTTCAGGACTTTTATGTTTTGATGAATAGATCTGACAAGCCAAAACTGAACGCTATACAATTTATGATCTGCTCGGCCACACACTCCACTCGTGAAGAAAGAGTATACAGCTGTGTTTTCAGTCAGCACGAATTCTCTTTCTTCTGATGTAGGAAAACAACCTGCTTCAAGATTTTTCCTGGATTTTCCTCCCACATTCACGACCCCATAATGCGTAATCCTTAAAACAAGATAAAGTTACATGATAAGCAACACTGCAACATTTAATATAATAGTAAAAAATACACAGAAGTTTCCTATGAAAACTGTTTCCTATTCAACTTTTTTTTTTCAAATGCAATTTATTCCTGTGTTATCAAAGCTGAATTTTCCACATAATTTCTCCAGGCCTTAGTGTCACATGATCCTTCAGAAATCATTGTAATATGCTGATTTGGTTCTCAAGAAACATTTTTGTTACTATCGGTGTTGAAAACTGTTGTGCTGCTTAATATTTTCCTCTCAGAATTACAACCCCATTATATATCACAAAAAAAGCATCTCAGATAAAATCAAGCAAAGGGTGTTTTCATCCAATGAGCTCATCTCTGCGATATCAATCTGTACGATATCACAGGTAAAGCTCATATAGGCATCGGTCTGGATGTTCAAAAGATCTTTCCAAACTTTTCATGAATGATGGGATTGTGGAGGGTGGGAGGGGGTTGCGGTGGTGCGGGAGAGGAAAGACCAGGTAAAGTTATCCGGTGGGAGCCGCCCAATTTGTGTGATCTGCCCATTCATACTGTGGGGTGTGGGGAGGCGGGGCTGCTCTTTTTAACCGCCAGAGGAAGGATGTCTCCTGCCTTGATGAAACTCTGGCGTCCCTTTTGTTGTTTGTAAAAACAAAACAAAAAAGGGCAGTGAGTGAAAAAGAAACGAGGGGGAAAAAAACAGACCGAGAGGAAAGAGAAAGGTTTGAGCCAGTCAGTGATAACAATGCAGTCTGCTCGCTTGAAGAGACATGATGTCACCAGGGCACCGGAATCCCTAGTGTGGAGCAAACAGGGTGGGGTACGTTCCTCCCTCCCTCCAATTTGCCCCTGCCCCTTTCTCTCGCTCTCCTTCTCTGTCTTCTTCCCTTCATCTTTCTCTTTCCTGTCTGTCTGTCTCTGTGTGTGTTTGTGTGTGTGTGTGGACGTGGGAGCTGTTGAACACATAATAGGACTCCTCACAGCTCTACTTCCGAAGAGTGGTCATATGAAACGTCCATTTCCAGGTCATTCATTCACAGCGGTCCCCGATGAGCACAGCCGAGCCTGCTGAAGACTGTCAGAGGATCGGTCCCATGAGGAGGCTGTGTGCCACGTGAGAGGAAGATATGGCTTAGTATTGTGATTGTGATCTGCTCAACAACTCAAAACTATTAAAACACACTAGCAATTCAAGATATTTCAGTTATTTAAATAGCTGACATTTCATAAGGTAACAACAATGTAATAAGTAAAAACTGGAAGCATTTCAAATAATTTTTATAAGATGAATAACTTTTTTAGCGAAAGCAGACAATGTAGATTTTTAAAATTCAAATGCATCTGCATGTGGAATGTGCATCTCCATAACTGAGACAATGCGATACGCATCCTAATGCAAAGTCAACGATACAATACCATACGTTAAAGATACACATGAAGCAGCTACCGATGCAATGCAATACAATTCATCCCTATTACAATGCAGTGCGATCCGATTTAGATTCAATTTAACACAATGCGATTCAATGCAATAGAAAAAAATATGCTGCTGTGCAATTCAATATGGTATAGAGAGTTCGCTTTTATTTCTTTGGTTCAGACAGACAGCCATGTTAATCTGTATTCTATGTGACTCTCAGGACATACCTCGGTCTCCAACTTTTCTAACTTTATGCCGATGTACCGTTACGAATCAGTTAATCTTACCATCCCTAATCTGCATGTAAAAATGAGCTAAATTGGTGCTTTCCCTTGCAAAAGCAAAATATCATTTGTTTTGTTTTTCAGTCATTTTTTTTTAAATCCTTATAAAAAAAATAGTTACTTGAGAAGTGCAAAATAAAATATTACTTATATAATTAACAATACCGTTCAAAAGTTTTTTAAATGTTTGTGAAAGACTTCTTTCATGCTCAAGGCTGCATTTATTTGATCTATAATATAGTAAAACAGTATATTGTGAAATATTATTCAATTTTAAAATGTAATTTATTTCTTTGATGGCAAAGCTGAACTTTAACCAGCCATTATGCCAGTCTTCGATGTCATATGATCCTTCAGAAATCATTCTAATATTATTGTTGCAAACTTGTGCCACTTTATATTTTTTGTATATAGTTTGAAATTGAATTTTTTGTAACAATGTCAAAGTATTTACTGTAATTAATTATTAATTTATTGCATACGTGCTGAATAAAATTATTTCTTAAAAAAAAAAGTCTTATTCACCCCAAACATTTGAACAGTAGTTTATGTAACATTGTATAGTTTTTGTTTTGTAATCAGTCTCCACCAGTTAACAGAAGCACACTCGCGTATAAAGCTCACAATGCAACAGTTGATAACTGCCGGAATTAAGACCTCACATAAAACCTTTTATCCATTACTTTGGAATGCTTTGTGAATAATCCAGCAGGCATTATCCGTCCAATTAGCCGTATGTTCTTAAAGGTGGTCATCACCGAGGTGGTCAGAAATTGATTTGTGAGAGGAACTTGGAAAACAGCAGTGTGCTAAACACCTCTGCATGTAATTCATGATCAGACACAACCCAGCAATATACTGTAGATGTGACTTTTCCGTGTAATCACTGCTGCCGAACAAGCCTGCTGACAGCAAAAGAAGTGCCTGCCACCCTCGCAGCCGCCTATTCACGGTCTTTCATCAATACACAGTGTGCCAGATGAAGTCATGGCCCCTGGCGCTCGCCTATAAACTGGCTCCGTAGATGCCACTGCAGGACTCCAGCGCTGCTTTCAGCATGACCGTCAGCAAAATGGCATCGGGCTAATGTGTAAAACAGTGATTGCGTCTCAATTAGGGCTACATGTGCTGAAATGGCCCCTGGCAAACACGCTCCAATCCGGCCCATAAATGAAACCTAAGTATGAGCTTGCATGTCTCCTAACCCGAGCGCAGCATGTGGTTCTGCCTTCGAGTTGATTACAAGCAGAGACAGCTGGCTCCGACTTTGTACCAAATGCTGTCCGTGACATTCCACCTCCAGTCGATCTCTGGCTCCATTGTCTCCTGGAAGCGTCAGGAGAACATTGAGACAACCGATGGATGTGCTGATTCACCAAGGGCCCTGGTAATTGTTTGGCCTCTTTCTGTATTTGGACAGGGGGGGAAATGTACCCTTTGCCACCCACAAGCACTCAATAAGGCCCTATCCAGTTAAACTGCCAAAGTGAGACATCTGGACAAAGAGCTCTTTTTGGAGATGCGGAATAACACTGGATGTGGACGGGATGAGGCGATTGGAGCCATCCTCATGGGAGTAGGAGTGGCAGTGTCGTCGGTCTAAGCCGTTGAAAGGTGCACAATACAACAGGATATCATATTGTCCTGTTTGACAAATGGATTCTCAGTGCTGACTGGAGCAACAACGGTGTCGAGGAAGTTCAACTCAATAACCACTACAGGTTCATAATTACTTCCCTAGAATGGTAATCAGATCACTTTATGGAAACAATCTTTCATACCCCTACAAACTTAAAAAATACAAATGTGACATGCAATATTATTTAAATTCTGACTGAACACAATAACACAACTACAATAAAATCACATAAAGCAACTTAACTAAATAAAAACTCAAGCAGTGCAACATATTTTTGTAATTATTGGCCACAATAAGCCATGCTAACTCTTTCTTAGTATAGGAGAAGATATCTTTGCTCCTTTTCAGCTGTGGGATGTTACTTTTATCAACTTTAATAATTTTTGTTCTCCGTGAATTTTCTGTGTTTTATAATACTAAAACAACTAATAAACAAAAGCTATATACAAAACTTATATACAAAAGGAAGATACTTTTACAGTTTTGTTAAATGGTATTAATGAAGCCTGTTAAACAATGTCTTTCCAACATGCTTTCTTAATAAAAATGCAAATAAAATATTTTTCTTCTGCAAGATTTCTTGCACAGGATGTGGTTTATAATTCAATTTAGTACCTTCAAAATCTAACATACTGTAATGAGCTTCAATGTTTTATGTTTTATTACAGCATCTAATACGGTTTGTGTAATTTATTATTTACACATTTGTTACACATTACACATTTTTATCATTATCCTGCTACAGAGTCACACTATGGGTGCAGACAATCACAAGCAGTGCAATATTGAAAAACACGTAAACCAATATCAAAAATGGATACAAGTTGGCACTAGATTTTTTGGACTATACAGCTCAACGATGGTACACATTCACACACACACACACACAACATGCACTATTACAGTGAATTGTAAACTTACAACCAACTATGAATAACCCCCTAAACCCGCATCACACAATTTTAGTCCTAGTGAGTAATCAGATCAAACACAGTCTGATTTGAACACAGCCGCAAAGCGTGCTGGCTAACCAGCAGTGCCACGATATATAACTCATCATGTGATTCACTTTACTGTAGATGAAAACTTGCAGAGATTCAATGACAATAGGCTTTCTTTGTAGTGGCTATGGTTTGTAGTCTTTCAAGTGATGCACCACAGAAATTAGTTCTTTAACAAAACCCTTGATGTGAAATGTGACTTTATATAGCTCTGTAATGAACTGAGCAATGGCTGGCAGAGGTTTTTATTGGACTATTGTTGACAGATCTTACACTCTCACATCATGATTTGTGAGATCCTAGTGTACATAAACACCCCTCAACTGTTGCTTCTCCTGGGCTGTTGATCAAGGCTTGTAACACTGGCAACCACAAGGAGAAAAGAACGAAAGAGAAAAGATAGATGCCCACTCTTGAGGACCTCAAATGCTTTGCAAACAAACACTGCCAGAGTTTGTTTGTAGACAGACACACTTGACCCCAAATGTGTTGCAGATAAAAACAAACAGGAAACAGATTCTCATCTCATCCCAATAACTGTCATGAAGCATGTAGCGGAGCTCCAGCTCATGAGATATATCATAAGGATGTATACGAAATCACCCACCACTGAATGAGCAAGTGAAAACCAGCAAATTCGATATATTGAGTGTGCCGTAAGTGACGCGGACAATATCTTCTGGCGAAATGTGGAAATTACTTTTGACTCAATGCTAACGGTGAATAGGTAGGCTATTCACTAGCGGCCGTTGAGTGTACAATGGCTGTACACACGTTATTGAGGTGCATTATGGGATTGAATGAGTGCACTTTATAATGGTTTTGGATACCACTAAGGCTGTCCCTTGAAATATAATAATTATAAGGGTATATGGGCCGATTTCAAGCACTGCCATGGTGTGTGTCAGTAACCTTAAACACCATGATATACAACAAAAAATACATTGTAATGAATATCACATGATGTTGAGGAATTTATTTCTCTAAACAAGACTTGAGGTGTATTTGTGCTCATTAATTTCACTTTCATACATACCCTTAAATTTCTCTGATAAAAACTGTATTAATTTTTTTTTGGGGGGGGGAGGGGGTATGAAAATCGTCTGGTAAACATGTAAATTCATAAACTCCTCCACTCACGAGCCAGGTAAACACAGGAGCAGAATACGGTTATCATTCCTGTATTTGAGTGCTTAATACGGTTACGTTCACACATATTTCGAGTATAATTTATGAGAGAAATGCACAGACAACTGCATCGTATAACCAACTTCCGCCTGTGCCAAGGGAACCGTACTCGACAACTGTCTGTCTGTCAAGCCACTCTGTATCAAATGTGCATCGTGTCGTGTGTGCTGCGTGTTTTAATGTGTGGTTTCGGTAACTCACAAAGACGGAGATGAGCTGTGAACCTGAAGGTTTTAGATCAGTCAGCGGCTTCCACGGAGCTGCTCCCGCCATGTCTTCTGCGCATGTCACGCTCCGCTTTGCACGCCGCCGTCAGGTTGAACTCGCGCCGTGTTCAGGTAAGACAGTGATATGGACGTCGCTATCTTTGATATTTACTTTAATCACTATGGTTACAGGTAATATTCACAGCTAGCGCAAGAACAATTAAGTTATAAGATATGGTTGTCAATTTCAAACACAAATTTTGTGGGAATCAATTCCCATTGAATACAATCAAGTCCCATTTTTTCTCTCAGATATCCTGCTGGAAACATGCCATATTACAAAACAGGCGGTACATTTTTCATTTTGATTGTATTAGGTCATAGATAAACATATTGTTAACAAATGCGTAGGACCGGGACACTAAAATGATTTGTGTTTTACATAATAGATATTCCTGTTCTTTTGACTTTTGTATTATGATGTGGTTTTGTTGAACAATTTGCGTGCAATTTTGCATTCACTTTGCTTCTTGCTACTAGGCTATTCAAACTGTCAAAAGAAGTTGACTCCCTTTCTGAGTTTAGTCAATCCCATATCAGAGCTGACAGAACGCACACCAGAGCCAAAATCGGCCTTTACTTTCCACACAAGCAACGTGTTTTCTGAACTACAGTGTGACAGGGTGGAAAATCCCAAACTGGAAAATTCAGATTTTAAGTGAATTTGTAGTATGAGCACCGATGGCCCAAGAATTTAAAGGAATATTCTGGGTTATTTTCCATGTAATGTCTATGGACAGCATCTGTGGCATATTGTCAATTAAAATAGAGAAGAAAAAAAATCATAACCTAGATTAAATAAATTGGTGAGCTCTGGGTACAAAGAACAAATAATGTTCAGCAAGGCCACCAAAGTCAGTTGTTCGTCCCAAATGAAGCAAAACGAAACAAAGCAAGCGTACTGCAAACTGATGGAGCCACATTCAATAAATAAAGAAATATTGAATAAATAAATAATGGACAATGCAAGTCTGAGCTTGGCGTGCATTCTGACCTGCTTAGCAAACCTGGAGCAGAACGTTGAAAGCAAATGAAACAAATAAACCATTTTTGTGATGCACATGACGTTATTCTGCTGTTTATGATCTGTCAGATTCAATCAGCTGTGTTTGGACATGTCAAAGACACAAAATGCAGTGATTTTCATGTTGATGCCTTATAAACATAAATATAGATAATATTGGTTGGATCACATTTAATTTTCCTTGCTGTGCTCTATCTGATGATGACAGATCTCAGAAATCATCCTAGTTGTGACATTTTGTCTCCTAATTAATAAAATACACAAGTGGGTCATGATAGATACACAACTTTCTGCAGGGCACTAATATTGATGAACTTCAAATATCTATAAACAAACTATTGTACTGAACAGTTCACACACACTTAAGTGTTTTAAAACTAACTCAAAAGGTTCACAGTTTTGCATTTGAGCTATTATTATATATATTATATTGATTATTTTTATCTAAACTATTACCCTATTATATGGATATTTTGAGCCTCTAATTACTCTTTGTCCAATGCATATATGTGATTCGAGTGATGTTTCACAAGGAATAAACTGGAGTAGACAATGAAAGATTGAGGAAGTATGCATGCAGTGACCCGCTGACCAAACTTGAAGCGTCCAGTTCAAAGTAAATATATTTCTGTGATACACATGACATTATTTAGCTGTTTACAACATGATCTGTCAGAATGAATCAGCTGTGTTTACACATATCAAAGCCACATATGCAATGTTTCCTTTTCATTGTGATCTTTTGCAAACGTAAATTGAGATAGCATCGCTGACATTGAATCATATTGAGATAATATCGCTCACATTTAATCTTGTTTGTTGAGATTCCTTTTAAAAGCATACAGCCAGAGCTTTGAATATTTACTCTGTTTGCAAGTAATGTGCTGGTTTGGATACAGCAAAACTGTTGATTTGGTTAATCCAATGACAGATTGTTTCTTAATTCCTCCCAATTGTAACATTTTTGTCTTCTAATTAAAAAATACACAGCTGGCCCTAGGTTATGACAGGTACATGACTAATTGGAATTCCTGTCTGGCAGTCTGAGGCTTTCTGCTCAGTGTGGAGTAATGAGGAGCGATTGTTTCACCAGGAAGAGCTCCAGAAATAAGGGACTGGCATATTGCAGCCAGTGTGTTTGGATAAACTCTAAAACAATTATGACCCGTTACTTGGCCTCTGTGTATGTGGTAGGTTTGGCCTGATTGAAATGATTTAAAAATCATAAGAAAAAGGGTTATGTCAAGAGTAGAAAAAGAAAAGAGTAATGGAAACTTTGAGTCTTAGCTTAAACTCAAGCAAACAGAATTCGAGTTTTAACAAGGTCATTGTGAATATCACCTGTGACAAATCTATCTATCCATCCATCCATCCGTCACCAGGAAATATAAACCTGTATTGCAGAGCAAAAATATATCATGCAAAAAATGTTTTCTGACATATTTACATTCATACAGATATATATATATATATATATATATACAAAATATGCATCAATGGCCATAAATATATTGCTTAAATGTTAAAATACAGTTTGCATTTACCTTTTTTTTTTTTAGATTGGAAATATATTTTTTCTTACTGTACCAGATGCTATGTATTTTGTTACATATTTCACTATTCAAAGGTTTAAACAAATATGTTTTGTTCAGCTGTGCTGTTTACAAGATTTATTTAATAATTTGTTATATTTTGGCCATAAAATATTTCGTAAGCATAATTTCTTTGTCAAAGTCACTTAAAATGCATTTTAAATATGTCTAAAAATACGGTTCAGTGTAAGGAATTTTTAGTATTGATTTTTCACAGATGTTTTACCTATATTTTGAATTACGCATTGCATTGTGTCGTGTTTTAGGATTGGAAGAAATGTCTAGAAACTTAATGGAAAAAGGTCATTTTCTGCCAGGTCATTATTCGTTTTTCTTTAAAAAAAAATCTTACTGCGTAAGTTCACAGATGTTAGTTGACTCAGTTTAGAAAATGAAAATTCAATACTTTGGAGTTTATAAAGATGAAAAAAAATGAAATATGTCTGAAATGCAGCCTGGAGGTGAATACATATGCTCATCACACTGTGCAGCAACTCTCATGCATACAATGTTTGTTCAAACAAATCTTGCAAAATTTCCCAAAGGGCCAAAAAGGAATTTATTTTAATATATCAGAGAGAAAAAGTCAAAAAGGCACAGCTGACACATAAAAAAAGTGAATTTTCCCAGCACTAGGTGGGGTCTCATCTGCCACCCCTGTGTCTGTGTGGCCTTGACTTTCATTCTTCCACATCTGATGTCCAGGAAAGTGTGCCACATGCTACCTCAGGCACATCACCAGGGCCCTCCATCCATCAACACGACACCAAAGCCTGTTGGCACATGCACAGTCACACGGAGGGCCAACGCTAACAACTGTGTTGGATTACGATGACACATTTGTCTCAGAGGAGAGAGCAGCTTTGGGCCACAGACATCACTTTGAACCAATTAGCAGATTACGGTTGCTGCTCTGTGCTGGTGGGTGGCCGACTGTTACTAACTTCTTCTCTTCAGCTTTGGTGTTCAGAAAAGAGCTTCGGTCAGCTTTATATTTCAACTCGGATTTGAGGTTCAATGACCATCAAGGGACTTTTCAGATAATTTCTGCCTCGCTTGTCTTTCTATGAATCCGAACTGATAAATCGCTGCAGCAAAGAACAATGCTTACCTTGGTCCCAAAAGCCCACCCAATGCTAAAGACACAAGTCATTATTTAGAATGAATAACACATGTGAAACATAATACAAACGCCTGGACGGCATGACTTGGTTGACCATGAGCTGAAAGGCTAGTATTTCATAATTATTACAGGTTGTGCCTGCAGACGGTCCAAAAAAATTGAGAAAATGATTTATTATGGGCTGCAACATCAGACGCTAGTTCCTTTAACGGTCTGTAAAATTAAACCGCTCAGAATGATTTTCACTAGACCTAGATCACTATGACCAATTGTTTTTTTATTGATCTGTTTAAAATAGAAAATTAAAAAAAATAAGAGCATAAAAATATGGCAGTTTTTTTTTTATTTGCTGATCTCTCAAGGTGTTTTTAAGGAATGAATGTGGAAAGTCCCTGCGATTTCAACACTTCCAATGAAAGCAATCAAATCGTCGAGCTGATGAAAGAAGTAAAGCGCAATGTTTGTAGATCTGCCACATGCAACTCTGTTAGCAGTCTAAAGACTAGCATTTCTTCCAGTTTTCCTTTTTATCATATTCATATCCTTTTTGTCCATAAAAATCACAAGTTCACTATAATTCAAAAGAAATTCCTGGCCCTTCGAATTTAACCAATGACTCTGGTTGCACACGCATGCTTTCTGAAACAAAGAAAAGCTATTACTGAACGTTTTGGGAAAATAAAATTGCAAAAGAGTAGGAATTTTGGCAAAAAATATGATTGAATGAAACATTCCCATTTAAACCTTTATGATTCTGTGAAATTAATCTTCATACATATAATGGCATGATTCATGCCATGCCGTTTACTTTACGAAGCCTTACAGTTCTGATCAGTGTTGGGGGTAACGCATTACAAGTAATGCAAGTTATGTAATCAGATTACTTTTTCAAGTAGCTAGTAAAGTAATGCATTACTTTTAAATTTACAACTAAGTATCTGATTTACTTTTTCAAATAATGCAAGTTACTTTGTTTTCCCATTCATTCACTGACACCTCTCCAGTCTCTGTGTTAAGAGAAATCGGGAGTAAATGCACAGGCACTTCCTTCAGCCTGAGGTTTATTCATTTCACTTTTGGTGTGAAAAGGGCCCTTACAGTAGCCAAGTAATGCAATTAGTTACTTTTTATGGAGTAACGCAATATTGTAAATCATTACTTTTAAAAGTAACTTTCCACAACACTGGTTCTGATGATGTAAGAATAATTAATAAACCAAACAAATACTTTTCTTTCCTACCAAAGGACAACATCATATTAAAGTTGGAGATAGACAACATTAAGCTGTTTCCATGGTCCAAGAATATTTTATGGACTGCTCCAGCTTTGTTAAGGGTTTGTCATGGTAACGGCCTTAGACGTTTTATATTCTTTTGCCTACTCGTAACCTGTCTGCCAGAAACACAAGGGCCCAGTCTCCATGTTTTATTGACATGTTAGACTCGCGGCCGTTAAGCTAATCGTGAAAGGGCCATTGAGAAGAAAGGGAAAATGCATGTTAGTTACTTATGTTTAATGTAGTAGCTAATAAATGTCATTACAGATAGAGCCACAGAAATACAGAACGTATAAAACCACTGAGACTCATTCACTGAATGCTGAAGGCTTCATAAATTATTTTTTAGAAGGTAAAACACTGAAGCTGTTCAGTTTAGAGCTGAAAATATGAGAGCAGCCAAATGCTTGTAATACAAAATACATTCTTTAATCTGTTTAAATCATGTAAATACACAATGAGACATAACAGCACTGTTACAACAGGAACAAAGTAAAGACTAACCCAGAAAATCCAACATTAAACAAATACACAACATGAGCTCTGCAAAGAAGAAATGTGTTTTGAAAATAATTTAATAGAAATAGTTCTGTGTTGGGATTTTCATATCTGCGGTGTAAAAACGGAACCACACCATGTTATGACAAACAATAAGCTGAAAGTAAAAAAGTCTTTATGCTACTTTATTCATGTCCCCGTCTGTTCCTTTTTACCAATATATACATGATATACAGCTGTTTCTTAAATACATTTTTGAAAATTTTGCATTTTATTTACAATATAAGAGCTTATTAGTTTTATTATTATTATTATTTTTATTCTAGCTAAAAGATGGTGTGGAATTTTACAGAATAAAAGCATGGAATATGATTCATAATGTCATAAAGCATCTGCACATTCACTGAACAGCACCGTAAACAACTTCCCTTGATAATCAAAACCGATTTAGCATTTCTGACATAATAAAAATGTTATCTATTGAACAAATCTGAACTAATGATCATACTTCTCAGACAAATGCATTACTAGTGTGTGGCTACCTTGAAAACATACTACTGTTCTTCCATTCTGGTGTTACACATAGGATCATTATTTAACACAAGCAAACTCAAAGTGCACTTTCAGAAGAGCAGATGACAGAAATTTAGAAAAAAAGTCAACTAAAAATGAAAATTGCTGTTTGTTTTCAGACAATTATTAGTGAACGAGACCCAAAGTCTGTGACATTGTAATCAAAAAACAACCTAGTTAATATTTTAGTGGTTATGCAGTGAAAAACTCGTATGTGCATGAAATATTTAATGAGAAAATAAACCAAATCAGAGCATTCAGATACTAAGTTGACAGCACGGACATACTAAAATAATGCCAGCACTTGCATCAAACGTTAAATCAGTGATAAATATGGCTTGTAGATCAATAAAACTTGAAAAGAGGCCCGGAGTTCTTCCTCAACGGCTACGGCTGGGCATCCCACCATATCAGTTCGTTCCCATCCCAAACCCACCCTGTTCTGGCACACATTCATCTGTATCTCACCCTTTCTCTATTTATCACAGCTGAGTAAGTCCTGGAGAAAGGAGACCTCGTCCACTCCTCTCCCAGCGGGACGCAGGGGCCCCAAGGTGCAGCTTGTTTTGCAGGGGCCTCCTGTCTCAGATCCTCTGGCACACGTGCAGCCTGGACCTGGAGAAGGACGTGGCATCTTTCCATACCTTGCAGGCAAGTTCTTTGGCGCAGTCACAGCGCTGGAAGATCTCCAGGCTGTGGGAGCCTTTCTTGCGCTGTTTGGTGCAGACTTCACCCTGCCGCAGCACAGGCTTGCAGATTTTCGTCCAGAAGTGGCGAGCGCAGCAGTAGCCCTCTGAGCAGTCGGACGATCGCAGGCAAGGGTCGCCCTCGTGACCTGCAGGTCAAAGAAGAAGGCAATTGGCATTTCTGTTACTCAAACAGAAGAGCAGAACACTAATGATGACAAGGTCATGGAAATGCATGCAGTGTAAAATGCTTTGGATAAAAGCATCTGCCAGATGCATAAATTCATAGAATCCATAGAACTTAAAGGAATAGTTCACCCAAAAATGAATTTTGTCAATTTACTTATGACCCTCATGTTGTTTCAAACCTGTATGAGTTTCTTTCTTATGTTGAACACAAAAGAAGATATTTTGAAGAATTGTGAAGAATCAAACAGTTGTTGGTCCCCATTGACTTCCATAGGGAAAGAAATACTATAGAAGTCAATAGGGACCATCAACTGCTTGATTACCAGCATTCTTCAAAATATCTTCTATGATGTTCAACATAAGAAAGAAACTCATGCAGGTTTGGAATGACATCAGGGTGAGTAAATGATGACAACATTTTTACTTTTGGGTGAACTATCCCTTTAAGGCTAGTTACTTTGTAAACCAATACTTTCTGCTAAAATGTTCCATATATTGCATATACAGTTCATATTATATACAGAAGATTTTATTTGCAGATAATTATTTTTTGCCATTATTTTTTTTATATATATATAATTTTCACTTTCAAATGAACTAGCCTGTCTGAGGTTATTTGATCTTCCCTTACCAATCCCGAAAAGCACTACAGTTTGTTACATTAAAATTGGCATGAAATGGAAATTCACTCTCATCCATTCCCCCAATCATATTTCTTTTGTGTTCCTACATAAGAAAATATTTGTTGTTTCCTCCATTACTTTGTGACTGTATTACCCCTCCATCAGTCAATGGAAGGACCCAGTCAAAGATGACGCATGGTGGCGATGTGTGCAACTCTTACGCACGCTCCATCTTTTTATATCTCATGCAAATATTCTCCACAACGTTCAAGTGAAATCCGAAAATAAAGTGCAACCAAATACTTCACTGTTACATCTACTTACAAACTAATGCAAAACAATTTTCCAATGGTTGGTGTTCACTTAGTACAAGCTGAAAATAGTGCAAGGGTTTTTTACAAATTTAATGTAGTGTGATTTTGTGTTAAATTAAGTTTGGTGTTATAAGCTACATTTCAAGGTGAATATTTTTGACAAATGTCTTCTAGACATAACATGGCACGGTACGATGTCTGTTGAGGTACTTTTGTAAAGTGCAAAAAAACAAACAGCCATATGTTGTTTTGGCTTACTTATAAAACACTAAAGCATTTTCTGTACTCCATTATACCAATTTCAATTGCATTACGAGGCCTATATACAGAAACAGTGTTGGGGCCCCTAATTTGAGCAAATCATTTCCCGATATATTAAGAAATGTGGCCCGTTTGAAGGGAACCTGATATGCTTGCCTAATGGTCTGCTTTACTCTTCAAAGGGATAATTAGTGAAGCAAATATTTATGTATATAAATATTACTTAGTCATGCAAGCTTTTCTTTTTTTTGAAACAATTCACCATGAAAGCTTTTCCTGCCAAAGGTATTTTAACACAAAAAGTAGACTTCCTGTAACAAAACCACAGTTTCCTGCATCTTCCACATTGGTTTGATAAAAGTAAAAGTTCATAATTTCTTCTAAATAGCAGTCTGTACATTTAGGGTGCCTCAAATGGCTCCGTCTAAATATGGTGTGGTTTAATTTATGTTTGAGCGTGACTGTGCCGTCAGCATGCATGTTACTGAGGCGAGAATACGGAGGTGTGGGAACAGCACTACATTGTGATCCTTTCTTCACATCCCTCCCACTGTGGTTAAATCTTCAAGATATACGAGCTGCGTGTAGTTACAGCCAAATTTGTGGCCCGCCGTCCCCCTCAACACATGCATGTAACCGCATCCAGTGAATCAACTCATTGCAGACATAGTTCATAAGTGAGTACGAATATGAAACAGTCTCAGACCGCCCAAGGTACATTGACTGACTGTGTGATGCACACGGCACACAAAACTAGACAGAAAAGCACATGCTACAATCACATTGCTTGAGATTATATGTAACTTCCTGAAATCGGGGTACACAGAGAGCACTTTCGAGGAAAAAATAAATCACTGGAATGTGTGTCTGGTTAGAGGCATCATTATTCCGAAAGCTATTCAGAGATTATTCCAATAAGTCTAAACGCATTTCAGTAACACTTTGAAGGAAGGTTCCATTAGTTAACATTAGTTAGTAAACATGAACTAACACTAAACTTAGTTCTATCATGACAACTTTTGGAGGGTTTAGCAAGGTAAATTACTTGATAATGTTAATGTGCTTGGACTTGGCAGAATAGATCCACTACGTACCAAGACTTGCTACTGCAAATACATCCACAGACATGCTGCTGTGAGCATGTAAGAAATACTGCTGCTGCACATATAACATATGAAATAACCCCCATATATAGCATACATGAATCACCCCGTTGCAGATCTATACAGGTGGAGCTGGGGAAGCTATCAGACTGCGACATCTAGAGTTGCATGAAAGAACTTTGGATTCAATATTATTTCAAATATTTACAATTTTTCTAGTTTATCATTGGTTGACGGTTCTTCTGCTGCAAACCCGACCAGGCTTTATGCAGCAGGGCAAAAGTCTGTTTGAGTCAATGCTCTTTCTAACCCTGCAGATCTGCAAGTCCTAAACATCTTTTCACAAACTGTGGTTCTCCATTTAGCCGGTTGCTCACCTTTGAGAGAGATCTTGGTCTGAGTTTTGCCGTTCCTCCTCCAGCCTTTTTCTTTGATGGAAAGCTTGTTGGGCTCCTCCATAGGTGACTTGGACAGGGCGCTCTCTGAGATGGGGATGCAGATGTCTGAAGAAAGACAGAGAAGATCTATTGTAACTTTCTTTGAGTTAGTATGGGAAACGATGTCTATCAGCGATCAATCAGGAACGTACAGTTGCTGCAGCGGTTGCCAGGGCAGCACATGCTGTCTCTATGGCAGCGCTTCTTTCTCCTGCGGCAGGTGAGGCAGCGGGACGGGGCATGCTGAGGACTGTGGCAGTATGTTCCCACTGTGCACTCTTTATCACTGCTGCATGGATAACCCTGAGAAAAGAATGAGAAAGACTGATCAGATCTGGTTCTTCTCCACCAAACCCTGTTTTCAACACAACACTCAAATCTTGGAAGTTATTAGTTCCTTGAACAGCAAAAAAAAAAAACTATTTAATGTTACAATAAAGATAAAATAGTAGGAATCAGGAGTGACAATATACATTTGAATTAGATTATTCCAACCATCGTTCATCCTTGTCTTCAGCCATATTTTATTTTCATTTTTATATGACTGCTGAAATTCTGGATGAAACTACATGCAAAATAAGCAAAGTGATCTGTGCTTCCCATGATAAACTTTTCATGGTGGGAATGTGATGAAAATATTGCATTCTGCTGCAGTATATTATTTCTACAAGATCCTGGGAACATTTATCACTGTACCGACATATCCCACTTATAAGATTGCTACTTAACAAATAAATGCACTCAAAATATTGATTAGAGTTATTTATTTATTCTATAATTTTTTAATTATTTAGTATAAAATAAGCCAGTCTGCGAGAAACATGAAAGTAGTGCCACTGATATACAAAGTTGCAATGGATGATGACTAATATTGGGAAACATCAGACCACTGGATCCCAGGATTAACCGATTTTTTTTGTTTGTTTTTTGTAAGGAGCTTTCTGCCTACAGTGATAATCCCTCAGTATCAACAGGTGGAATGAGTTTCCACTAATCTGTGGACATTATGAATTTTAGATTAATTTGTCTGAACAACATAGTATGAAAGCTTGTTTTCACTGTGGGATAATGAAAAAAAAAGGTAATTGCAATATTTCATCTCAAAATTCAGACATTTTTCCACACAATTCTAATGTATATCTCATAATTCTGAGAAAAAAAGTCATTTTCGATATATAAATTGCAAGAAAAAATACTTCAGAGTTTATATCTTGTAATTCTGACTTTTCTCATAATTGTGAGTTCTCTGAGAATTCTGAGACAAAAGTCAGAATTGCAAAAGAACTAAGTCTGAATTATGACATAAACCCACAACTGTGAGATTTTTTTTTTATTCTATGGCAGAGACAGGCTTCTATATCATAAATACGTTTACTGTATAGTATACACACAATCTGTAATGAATATTTAGGTGGACGCAATAAAATAAATTGCCACAATGCAGCACATTTTTATGTGGTTAATCTTTTAGATGTAATAATTTTAAAAATGTCATTAACAGTGCACAATAGCACACTGACAAATTGTCTAATATTTGTTTTATATTATTATACCTTTGAGTTACAATCAAGTTAGGCCAGGCTAAAAGTTTAAAGCAGTCTAGTGGGTGTCCAAAACCCCTCCAAAATAAGCAAACCAGACCTTAAAGCACCTTAATATTTGGTTAAATTACCTTAAGATAAATTTAAGATAAAACTGATGGTTGTAACTCAGCTTGACAATGTTTTACAAATCACAAACTCCAGAACAGAAAGCAGCTAGTGAAGATTTAGCAAGGGAAATGCGTTACATCACCCGTAACAATCTTCAGTTTGGTGTCAAATGCAAAACACGTGTTCCAACAAGGGGAGAAGAATATCTCAATATCTAATAACAAAAGAAACGAGTCTGTTTTGTAGATTGACAGACCTTAGAGCAATATTCCTTTCTTATGCAAGGAACAGAATTGGTAACATTGAAAACACATGATGAAAGCAGGCCAAACCACCAACGATACATTCACGAGACGAATAAGGAACGGATGAGGCTCATAAAATGTTTAAATACTAAAAAGTCACTGACCTCAAACATTCAGTATTCATTCACTGCATCATTAGAAAATGATTGAGTACATTACATTAGCAGAAGAATGAACCATGTAAAACAGACAATTCCATTCAGACATCATAAAAAAAGAATACATTTTCCATCCTCTTATTCGTTTCAGTTATATGATGTGCTTAGACGTAAAACGTTCTCAGCTTTCAGACTAAATTATGTCAACTTAGCGATACAAAGTGAAAGAGACAAACTGAATTTTGATTCCAAAGCTGCAAGAGTCACCCGCATCTCTCCATAGCGTCGCATAAACCGCCAGAACCAATGTAGACACATAATCGCGTCTGCACACAATCTGGCAACGTCATCACATCAGGATTTTAATGACCCGGCCAACGCTTGGATACGACTCGTTGATCCTCATCCCTCATTGATTCCAGTCTGTTTTTATTCCTCCCATACAGTACATTCATGTGTGAGATAAGTGTCACGATGATAAGCTCAGAGACAGACGGCGATGAGGGATGCCCACTGGCCCCTGTGTCACCGCTCTCATGCTAGCAAAAAAGGAGGATTTTGAAGACTAAACGTGCCATGCCTTTGAAAACCATCTCCCTATCTGCATTCTCCCTCATGCTTTCAAAAAACAGTCAAGGATTGATATCAGGTAATACCCAAACTACGTCAAGTCTTATCTTGTTAGTAGGAACCGATATGCATGCAGTACTTTAGCAGGCAGATTTGTAAACTGCCAGAAATATAATGGTGTAGTTTTTTTTTTTATTAATGGAAGTATTAAAATGTAAACATTTTTATGTAGTATTTTTTAACTAGGCCTATTTACTATTTTTATTTTTGAAATTAATCACAAGGAGAGTTGTAAATATATGTATGTAAGGTTGAATTTGTTTTTAAGTTGTAAAAATATATTGCATTTGTTTGTGTGTGTGTGTATAACATTTATTATATTATATATATATATATATATTTATTTCATTATACTTATATTTTTATATTCTATTTTATATTTCATTTTATTTAAAAATCTACTAAAATGCTACTAAATATCTACTAAAAATGTGCTAAAATCTATCCATAAAACTGCTAAAATCTTTCATTTTAATTTTACTGCAACAAATACAATTTTTTCAGCTACCTTTGAGCCTAAAATAGACATTACAGCTTACAAAAGAAACATCTTCAGTCTAATTTCAGTCTACAACTATAGGATTGCAAGGCTTTCTTTGAACCCACGTCTAAGTTCATCTACACAACAGACTCATGAAATCCTGAATAGGGTTTTCACACATAAAACCCGTGTCTCACACATATGTTCCTCTAGGGCCCCGGGGCCCAGCTTAACTTGACCTTGCAAAAGCAAAGCTGACATCTGACACCATGAATGGTGTTGGTGAATTGAGAGTAAAATAAACTGTCACTGAACAAACAAACCTTATCCACCCTCAAAGGGCATGGCCCTATAGCTATCAGATTGCACAGGAAAGCTGCGCACTCTCCCACTGTTTGAAGCACAAGTTGAAGGCTAATCTCACCAGAACGAAAAAAACATATCTGGAACAAACCCTAAGTGGAAAGGCATTATTGACATAAATATGGGGGCTCTGGGAATATGAAAAATTATAATATAAAAAATATATATAAATAAATACAAAGGTTCCTACTATACATTTCAAGCATTCGACTGCAACAAAATGACCAGTGTTGGAGTAAGTTGCTTTTAAAAGTAATGCATTGCAATTTTGTGTTACTTCATTAAAAAAAATAACAAATGGCATTACTTTTCTTTGGAAAGTAATGCATTATGTTACTTTTTGTCACCTGGACTAGGCTTGATTATTTGTTTTTTTTAATAACAAAAAACCCCAAATGTTATACTTTTGGCAGTTGCAAAGGCTCTTTCACACACAAAGTGAAATGAATAAGCCTCAGGCTGAAGGAAGTGCCTCTGCACCTCACTCCCAGTTTCTCTCAACACAGGGACAGGAATCAGTGAATGAATGGGAAAACAAAGTAACTTGCGTTACTTGTTTGAAAAAGTAACTTTTAAAAATAATGTGTTACTGCGTTAATGCATTACTAGTTACTTGAAAAAAGTAATCTGACGTAACTTGCATTACTTGTAATGCGTTACCCCCAACACTGAAAATGAATGTAAAAAAAAGTTGTAAAAAATTAAATTTCATTTTTCTTTATTTCATTTCCCAACAATGTTTTAGTGAGAACAAATTCCGAGTATGGGTCACCATACTTGGCCACTCGGACACCACTTCCGGGGCAGTCGTGACCTAATGGATAGAGCGTTGGACTTGGTTCGAGTCTCAGGTCCGGCAGGGATTGTAGGTGGGGGGAGTGAATGTACAGCGCTCTCTCTACCCTCAATACCACGACTGAGGTGAGACCCTTGAGCAAGGCACCAAACCCCCAACTGCTCCCCGGGTGCCGCAGCATTGGCTGCCCACTGCTCCGGGTGTGTGCGTGTGTGTGTGCTGTGTGTGTGCACTTGGATGGGTTAAATGCAGAGCACAAATTCCGAGTATGGGTCACCATACTTGGCCACACGTCACTTCAAAATTCAAATTCAATTAAATTTGTATACATTTTTATTTCAGTTAACATTTATTTTATTTCAAGTAACCTTTTTTCTTTTTTTTACATTTCTAGCTTTAGTTAATCAACCCTGGTTCACATTCGCATGGCTGCTTTTCAATGAGCATTGCTAATAGGATGCTAAGCGTTACATCCATGGAATTCAGGGAATGCTACAGAGATGCAACATCATGCCTTAACGCTTTAAATAATGGTCAGAAACCTGTGGTGATTATACCCTCTCGGCTGTCTTGTTCCTCAAATGAAGTCAAATCCAGATGATTAGCCTGGTTAGCGGTAAAAAGCCGCCACACCTTTGCCTGTTTTATTTCACCCTCTCAGCTCGTTAGCATCACTAAACAGTCACTTAACCTCAGAGGGAGCAGGAGAGGGCAACCCACCTCGCCTCTTTACAAGCCAGACCCAAACAATCCCCCGCCCCGGTCCTACTCGTTAACGGAACCTCAGCGTCAAATTAAATAAGAGGAAAAGTTAAAAGTCCCAAAGCTGCGGCACTGATGTGAAACAGCTCTCGTGTTCATGGGGAATACTAGCCTCTTCCCCTCTAGTCGAGAGGTTAATGTGGTGAACGAGTTCTGCCAATCCCAATATCCCTCTTTTTGGGTTGCCCACAACTGGAAACCACCATTAACCCCCCTTGAACATTTACTCTGATCGTCTAAAGTGAGTGATTTTGGTTTGTTTCAAATGTACTGGTAGGTTTATTTTATTTGTGGACAACATCTGACATGAGTTTCACCGTCAAAGAGTTTAAACACATTTAAATGAAGTTGTAGCTACTAATAAAACTCTGACATCATGGCTACCGGCCAGCTTAACTTAGCGAACCGAATTCTGCTTGTCCCCTTTAGGACGGATGTATGAAACTGGGTGGCCATTTCTTTTGCCTGCCTAATTTGCAGCAGTTGGGATAACGCCAGAGTGGGAGATTTATTGGGAGCTTGTGTTATAATCTTCGCCATATCCTTGAGAGTTAGAGGACTTGAGAGGAAACATTTCAGCAGCTTTGTAATGACATATAAAAATGTAAAGCATTCTTCAGACAGCTCAACCAGATGGGAGAGAAAAAAATGTAGGGAAAGTGACTACAAGGACATAATGGTAAATTAATTCCAGGCACTCTTCTGGGTGCCATCATTAACTTTTGTAAAGATATTCAGTGCATATCATTTGTGCTATATTAGTTATTATTAGGCTCATTTGCTAATTTTTATTGTCATTCTTACCATAAGTTCTGAAACCATATTGTGTTTGTACAGATTTTGTTATTTTATTTTATTTTTTCCATGCTAAATTATTGGTCTTGGTATCAAAAATGCTCCTATATCTCACACACTACTGTCTACGTCTGACTCTAGATGGCGCTATAATAAGCTTATTTACATTTTTGTGAACAACTACGAAACTGCAGGGGCTAGATTTGTCCAATTCCACCCATAGGGGGCATTACATCAAATAAAAAATCCACCACCAATTGATAGCAATAAGAAAAATCTACAACAATGGCCACCAACAATCAATGTGCATGGCTGCGCATCATGAAAACATGTATATGCTATTCAAAAACATGATGGCTATTTGTATTTAAAATGTAACCAATATAAGAGGGAACTAGAACGAAATAAATTTCTCAAAGCCACAGGTGCAATCAAGAAATTTGCCACCACAGAACTGCATCCACATGACCTGTTCTTTCAAATCTGGTATTACATTTAATACACTGTCACTGTAAACTGTTATACCTGCAAATGATGTGTACTCTGTGGTGATCTAGGGTGTGACCATTGGCACAAAAGAGCTATGAACAATATAACCGTTATAACCCATCATCTACAATTTTGTTTGCTGCATCTATATAAATTACTGCACAACACACACTACATAATCATAAAGTAAAAATACACTACCCTTCAGAAAACAAACAGATAAATTATTCTAAACTTTTTTTTTTTTTTACACCGAAAGTCTTTGCTGGTCTCCCCAGCTGGTTTGGTTGGTTTTAGATAAGTTTTGGGCACTTGTTGGTCCAGAACCTTAAATAACCGAAGACCAGCAGAACAATATTAGGCAGGTTTTTTTCAGTAAGGTATACCATTTCCAGGGTTATCTTTAATTAATATAATTAAATCTCCTGAGCAATTCTTTCAGATTTAGAGAGCCGCCCCAGGTATAGAAAGTTGGGATCTGTCCACAATATCTGCAACATCTGCAACTGGAAACTTCCAAATGAGACAACAGTCGCTCTGTTAGCAATCTACAAAGTTGTTAGCAATCTACATTTGGATAAGCAGCTAAATGTAGCATGACATTTAACTAATATTGGACTGTAGTGGTTTCCACATGTATGGCAGTGGTCTGATCATCCAGACCACCTGCGTTTATGGAGATGGTAAAGTTGAGAGCAATTGTTTAGATGAGGGTCTGGCAGGGAAACTTGCATACTCTTGATCTTGCCAAAAACAAAGAGGAAGTGAGAGAGAGAAAAATCTCATCACCTCCTTTTTTTTGCATTGAATTGCGTCTGCTCTCAATTACAACAACATATGCATATTTACAGCTGATCTGAGAGACATAACCAGGACCAAACAGCAAAGAGGATTTAAAAAATAAAAACTGAAGTAACAATATTGTGTGTCTTACTGAAAATGTATACTTAAAACAAGTCTTAAATAAATCTTGAGCTTGGCATGAATCCAGGATTTAACAGACTAGAAATATGAGTAAAGCTTTCAAAAGCCATTCAACTGAGCCACAATCACTTTCTGATACCTATTTGTATAATACTCAAGTACTACTGTAGTCATTTTTGAAATAACACATGTTTGAGGCTTTTAAAATTGATTATAACAGATGAGCAGTGTTGGGCAGTAACTAGTTACTAGTAACTTAGTTACTGTAATAATATTACTTTTTGCAGTAACTTGTAGTGTAACTAATTAGTAACAAGATTTCAGTAATAATATTACAGTTACCATCCATAAAACAGCTTAGTTACTTAGTTACTTTTGATGACTCAACCCCGCTGATTTATTTTCATAATATTTTCATAAAACTCGCACAAGCTTGGAATATGGAAAAGCTTACATTCAGCAGATAGAAATATTGCATTATATTGATTTTGTCAGGAATAAAAGATGATCTGAACACTGTTGAGTAAGTTGTGGCTTTACTTTACTCTGGCATTACATCCCTCTGATCAGCATGTGCTACATTATATTACTATAATTATTATTTTATTATTATTATTATTTTTTTTTTTAGAAAATTAAAGTTTCTTACAAACTTGTGTGATTTGATAAAATACATAATGAAATATAATCATATATGGGTAACGGAGAAATTACAATTAGCTTCAAGCTACACATGACAATTATTGAGATTAATACAACACTTCTACTTGAATGTCACTATCAATCACTATTGAGTGTTTGTAATAACTTCTGACTGCGATCCAATGTGGATTTTGGTCAAATGATGAGGCAGAAATATGTTGTTAATATCATTCTAGAAGAGTTTTATGTGGAAGATACACAGTTACAACTTCTGTGGGGCGTGAAGAAAAAGTAATGTAACTAGTAGTGTAACTAATTACTGTTGCCAGAAAGTAACAAGTAAAGTAGCAATATTACTTTTGAAAGGAGTAACTAGTAATGAGTAATATATTACATTCTTTGAGTAACTAGCCCAACACTGCAGATGAGCCACATAACATGACATGTCAGTTGTATTATATAAAGTGAAACTTGGCGTCAGATCCTACAACGTAAATCAACACTTTGTCAAACCATGAAGCCTATAGCCTAATATACAAACATGCGAAATAAATCGTCAGAAAATAAGTTTTACGGTGTAATATATAGCCTATACAACAAAATTAATACAAAATAGGATTTCACTAACCACAAAAAGTTAGTTTACAAGTTAGTCACACGTTAAATACAAGTCGCTGAGGATGTAACCATAGCAACAGTTCGCCGCTCGACCGCTTTCCGTTATCATTAGTCAGTTATTTCCGTTATCACTTTAGTATAGATTGTTTTTAGATCACAATAACTTGTTTTAAAAACGTGTCTAAAACATATATTATGTAATTAAGGCAATCATGCGATTTTAGGAATTTGGCTTGAGCGGGACAAACGATTTGTCCCTCAGACAGTGACTGATAGAAATTCCTTTAAAAAGATCAGCGAACAATTCGCACACAAGTGACATCTGAGAGTTATTTCGTTAGTCATTAGGTAAGTAATAATTCCTGGAGGGTTTTAGCTTAGACTAATGAAATAATGGCTGAGGTGTCGGGGTTACCTGAGCGGGGATGTTGTCTTTCTTGGGGACTCCGCTGGAGCGGTTGGCGGCGGCGGTCTGTGGCTCCAGTGATTTGATGGAGTTCACCTGGGCTTTGCTCTCGGTCCCCTGAGTTTCTCCCATCCGCTCTACCGCGATGATCAGCATCAACATCCAAAAGCTCCGACTCCGCGAAACGTTCAGCATCCTTTCAGGCGTTTTTTTTCTCTGAATGAAAATGTGTTGGTTTCTTGAAGATAAGATATTTCCTACACCACTAGGTGCTTTGACCACCACACTTGGGCTTAAAAAAGTATAAACCCCTTACAGAGCCCATCAAATAAGCTGTCAAATATCAATGTGAAAAACGTAACAAAGCATACACATTGCAAATAGGCTTAGATATAAGATAAAGATGTGGAGAAATTTAAAGCGTCAGGATGCTCTGCCAAAAAAACATTAAAAAAAAATCACCGCAAGTTGCTGCAAAGAGGAGGATTCCTGTTCGTGTGAGTGTTTGAGAAGAAGCCTGGCGTTTCATGATGTGGGATACCTTCTTTTTATAGGATGTGTTTCCTCCGCCCACAGTCTGCAGGCCTATTGACAAAGGATGAAACTGATCTGGTGCGCCCCTGTTCACACACACTACTGACTGAAACAGCAGGAAACATCGCAGCACATTTGCGATATGAATATTTAAATAAATGAAGCTGAACCCGTGAAGCAGAAGAGATTTAGCTTAACAGTAAAACTATTCCATGTGCTTTTCAATCAGTCGATATGCCTGCCTATATGTTTGTTACTTTTAATTTATTATTTTAACTAGTAGGGTATACAAAGTTAGTATCTATCTCTATCTATCATCATCCATCCTTCTATCTATCTATCTATCTATCTATCATCTTCTATCTATCTATCTATCTATCTATCTATCTATCTATCTATCTATCTATCTATCTATCTATCATCATCCTTCCTTCGTTCCATCCATCCATCTGTCCATCTGTCCATCCATAGCTTAAAAAAAGTCTAGTAACTAGCACAGTTTGGGGGGAAAAAAGTTCAAATCTATCAATCTATCTTTTATGGGCTATTTGTGTCAAAGCAGATAAAAACATTTCTGCTAATTAAGTATAATAAGAAAATCATCTTATATGAGAACAGTCTGATTATGCCTTGAGATAGACTGAGAGAGCTCAAGAGTAGTTTGCTTTCTAAACCTCCATAGGTTAAAAACAAAATATCATAAAAAGAAAAACAGAGAACATAAAAAATAAGAATTTAAAAAAAATCACACTTTTTGTATGGTTTTAATACAAAACAAATTATAGTTTAGCAAACAATCATAACGCTAAACCGCAAATATAATTACGTAATGTCAGTATGAGTCCTCGCTTGCATTCATTGCCAGTGACCAGATGGAATCTGTGAGTTTCTCAGCAGTTGTTTAAAGCCAGGATTTTTTGAGAACACTTGTCTGAGAAAGAGGAGAAACACATTTCTCAAAGTTTTGGATAAAAACAACATTCAGGATGTTGATTTCAAACAACTGACATGCTTGAACTTTTACCCATGAATCAGCTGATCTTGATGAGACGGCCACAATAATAAATCACATGTGGAGAAGGACCATGGAAGTAAGTGAACGGTAATATAGTAATGCTGTAATGCAGTCATGCTTTATGATGATGAAATCATAGGGATGGTGTTTTTGGCAGATAAACTATATAGTGCTGAAAACAAAACCTCACCGGTAAAAATGTTGCCTGTGTGGAAAATATGGTACTTGAAAGTGAGTAACAGGTTCAAGGGTGAATAAGCAGTGGAAAAATAAATAAAGCTTCCAATGAGGTTAACACAGAACTCTGGGTGGTGTTCTGAAATTCTGTCATCGCTGCAGTGTTAATAAGCCAACCGAGCTTTGATCGCTACGATGTAATGTTATGTGCGCACGGACAACATTACAGTCCAAAGGCTTTACCATCTCGAGTAGAGCAAACAGAGACAAATTTACAGCAGAGATCAGCTGTTGTTGTTTTCATTGAATTTCATTCAAATTTGGTGGCTCACAAATTCTTAAGCCATTTCAAATGTCAGGACACCATATCCAGGTGCCAACTTCAGCTTGGTTACATCTCACATCAACATGAGTCACGACTGGACTGATTCCAGTAGAAATAATGCCGCGAGAGGTATATTAAAGAAACATAACTCATCTGTTCTATCAATGAAGCGTGTCTTATCTCATCACTCTGATCATATGTCGGAATCTACTGTCCTCTGCGTCAAAACTGCAGTCACGTCTGCTTATTTTATTCCTCATTTTGTTTAACATAAACACACTGTAGGTCAACATTTGCATAGTACTAAGAAACTTAAACAAAGACTCCATTCAAATTTTTAATTTGTTGGTGTTCTTTGCAGTGTCCAAAACGGGCACAAACAACGGCTTGTTCGCATTAACATACTACCGTTACTATTTTTGCAGTATATAGTATGTACACTATGCTTGTAAACAAAACATGAGGTCACTGGACAACGATTTGACAAACGATTTGCATTTTTAAAAATAAAGCTTCCAAAAGGCAATGTGATGTCATAGAAGAACAATTTTTGGTTCCCCAAATAACCTTTCCACCTTATTGTGAAGAAGCATTTTAACAATAATAATAAAAAAAACTTTTCTAGAAGGAAAGATTCCATGGATGTTAATGGTTCTTCATGGCAACACAGATGCCAATAAAGAACCTTTCTTTTTTAAAAGTGTACACTTTGGTGTGTTGGTAGTATTTGGCAGTATGTTGTTCAGCATGCGCCAATCTAAAAAACTGAGGGGTGGAGCACATTATGAATAATCAATAATGATATTTAGGTAATGTACAATAGCCATTACTGCATGTTCATTCATTCAAATGCTGATGCAACTCGTTGTGTGTTTTTAAAATTGTTGTTTCAGTGGCCAACTACTATTCCAAAATTAAACTTAAAATAATTAAATAAATTAATTAAAATAATTATTTTAGCAGTTAGACCAACACAAAAATCGCAAACAAAAATTTAAAATATTATAAATATTATAATAAAAAATAATAACCTTTGGTTATGCTCATGCTTGCATAGATGGGTCATATTTGACCCATGTGTGTAAAATTAAGTGTCTTATTTAGGGACTCAAAGTTATAGCTTGTGAATGAGCCTGCTGAGGGTTTGAACCTGCTGATTTGGGTTTCACACCCAGATATTTAACCACTAAGCCTAACCACCCAAAAGAAAACTTTTTATTTCTTACATATTCCGTGTGGTCCTTCTCTGTGAGCATATTCAAGATGACAAATGAAACCTGAAATTCAGACCCACCTCAGTGCTGCCAAATATACAGTATGTATGTATGTATGAAACAGGCCTATATACATTAATAAAATGCTGCCACATAAAACATGCGTCTTGTTAAATGCAATTATGATTGGAACAAAACTATTTGCTATTGCATTTATCAATTTCATCGGAAAACTGTTTCTAAGATTCTGAACCCTTTGAAAACCTTTGTCCCAAACCATGTTGTTTCCTGAATGTATATTTCAACAAATGATGAAAAACAGGTGTGTGCGGCTTCTTGTTTTATTTCTGTAAATCAATTACCCATAAAATTCTGATAGAAGTCATGGCTTTCTAGATAAGTGAATACGCAAAAGAAGTGTTTTATCTTTTGCCAAGAGTAAAACAACAAGGAAAACTGAGGCCATGATTTGCATTCCATAAACAAATGCTTAAATGACTAAATAATCAGCAATGTATTATTCACGTCTCAAACAGTCAAAGTTTTTCTTATTTTCGTAATAATTTTGAAATAATTACGTTGGGCAGAGATTTAGACAGAAAATAGGAAAATAATTATATATATATATATAAAAAAAAGATCATCTCTAGCTAACAATTAAATATAGATAAATAAACCAATTTTTTTTTAATAATAATAATAAAAAAAGATATATGGCAAAGTGAAAGAGAAACTAAGAAATTACTATTTTGGTTTACTTATTTAATTTTTTTTTTTATTTGTAATAATCTGTAATAATATCACTTATTTTGTTATTTTTGTTGTTGTTGCACTATTTTCTTTAGCATGTTCTTAATAAAATTATTTTCAAATTCATAGCCGAGACAAACCTCTTCAACCTTCATCAGATTTGGTCAGCTGATTCAGAGAGCTTATTCCTCAAGATCCCTAAATTCCAGGAAGTCTTGGTGGTGGAATTTTTCTCAGGAATGATGGGTGAGCATGAAGAAGACCGCACTGCCTCATCTGATAACCTCTCCTACACTGTCCCCTTTTCCGGAAGATGGATTGGGCCATTTCCCTAAAAGTCACAAAACGGTCGAAGCATGAATGCAGCTTCTTGACGTCTTAATGACTCAGATTTTTAAATTGATAACAGTGACCGCTCTTTAGTGAAGCGTTAACCACATGAAGGGAAGCTGCTGTTGAATTACAGCCTTAAAGGCAGTCTCTGACTCAAACCCAAGCAGCCTGATCTGGGTTAATACGACTACGCCTCAGGCTTTGAAGGCTTAGTAAGAAGCAAGTCACCTTGAGTGCCAGATATTGAGAAATATATGATGAGTTATCCTAAAAGACCTTGAATCCATAAAGTGGGGTTTTTCCTGGAGTTACACAGTTTGATTTCAGCGCTGCATATTTTAAAAGTCTTCACAGGCATCATGTGTTCTACATTTATATCTTATCCATATGGTCTTGGATTTTAAGAAAACCCCCTGAAGAAGCTACTATTTCCTCTGAAAAAGCTGAATTTTCAGCATTATTACTCCAGTCTTCAGTGTCACATGATCCTTCAGAAATCATCGTAATATGCTGATTTGAGTTAGTGTAAATTTTTACAAATATGCCTTTTTCAGTAACCAAAAACATTTGCATATGAAAAATTACTTGATGTCAACCTGAAATAGTATTCTTAAAGGGATAGTTCACCCCAAAAATGAAAATTCAGTCATTAATTACTCACATTACTACAAGACAACATTTTTGTTTTCTTTGCACATAAAAGGTATTTCTCGTAGCTTCGTAAAATTACAGCTGAACCACTGATGTCACATAGATTATTTTACCGATGTCCTTGCTACGTTTCTGGACCTTGATCATGGTAGGATCCTTGCTGTCTATGGGAGGGTCAGAGAGCTCTCGGAATTCATCAAAAATATCTTAATTTGTGTTCCCAAGATGAAAGAAGGTGTTAAAGGTTTGGAACGACATGAAGGGGAGTAATTAATGACAGAATTTTCGTTTTTGGGTGAACCATCCCTTTAACCCATTTTACTTTAAGAAATCAATTTGGATTTCATGTTGAAGTTCTTATAAATTCCCAGATCACTATGAATGAACACAGTAGTCACTCTTGAAGAAATGCATGCTTCATTTAAAAGTTTTGTGATATTTTAAAATTTTAATAATATTCCATCTTGTATTATCTGTATGGCTGTATATCTAAATAAAAGTTCTACACAGGAAGTGACGGATTCCAGGAATTGCAACTTGGAGCCAATTCATCTACTTAGATTTATGATGCACCATGACCAAATGCTGTAGGCCCCAAACCACTCTCATGATAAACCATGATTTTACAAATATTCCACTAAATCACTCCAGTCAACCATAAAACAGCAATGCTATCGTGTCGGTATGTTAATAGCAAGCTGAAATGCAACAGAACACAACATACTTGAGTGCAATTATTGTTGTGTAATTATAGCAGTGTACACTCCTGATTGGGTTTGTCAGGAATAGGGTTTTAATTATAGACAAACAGATCTTTAAATGTAAATCAGACACAGAGTCATTGTTGTTTGTGTTCTGTTCTGCTAGTAAAGGTCTCCAAATGTTTTTGTGAGTTTTGCCTTATATTGAGTACATGGTGAACAGCCATCAACACTCAATTTCAGAGCAAATAAAACTTGACATCATCTGCAGGACCATATGGAATCTGATCCACGGAATCAGCAGATTTATTTTTGTATTTTCCACACTGATTTTGAGGGGAAAAACAGTGGAATTCTGGGGTTAGTTGAATGAAAAATTAAAAATTTAAATTCTGCGTTTACACACAATTTTAAAAATGAAGGTTCCAAAAAGGTTTTCACACCAACACCATAGAACATACAAAGAAACTACAAAGAAACTTTCAGGAAAGCTCTTAAAAGAACCATTTTTTTTCTTAGATGAACATTTTAGTAATATAAAGAACCTTTTTCACTATAAAGAAGTGTTTGTAGAATGGAAAGTTTCCATGGATGTTAATGGTCCCTCATGGAACCGTAGATGCAAATAAAGAACTTTCATTTTTAAGAGTGTTCCAAACATGTATGACTTTCTTTCAGAAAGATAAACAACATTTTGAACTGATTTTATCCATACAATGAAAGTTTGAAAAAACATTGGGTGGATTACAACATTTTTTTTTTGTGTGAACACTCTTACTTGTGACTGAAAGCATAATCAATTACCCTAATAGTCAAGTTCTGTGGATCCTGGGTGTCAAAAGTTCTTCTTTTCCATTGTTGTCATTTAAACCGTTCAGTGAAATCATAGCAGAACAGCAGTCTTCCAATCCATGCATCTTTTAAAGGGACAAAATTGCCTTATTCTGTAAAATCAACACGCTTGTGACTTTTGTTACAGACTTCCTCTGAATTCTTCAGTGTTCCCTCACATTAATCTGGCCACAGATCAGTATCTAGGTGCTCCTTTGTACTTGGCTTACAAGCATTTGCAGTGACATCATTTTATGTGATCACTCACTGTCAAAGCTCGCAAGTTGCACAGGATTGAATAACTGCCACACAATGGCTCATTGTCCCTAAACATGATATGTAGGAATTGCAGAAGCAGCAGGCAGGGACCGGGCACCCTGTGCACTGACTACCAGTGTCCATTCCAGCCAACGCTTTCGTGCCCAGATGGCATGATACGATGCCATGAAGTCCTGCATGATTAAGCTGTTTTAAAGACAGCATTTGAGATTTTTAGAGAATTGTGTAGAACTGTGTTATCAAATAAAGCAATCTATCTAGACAAAATCATAGCACGTTCCTGAATTCAAGACTGTTTCGAAAGGTAGATACCCTAAACGTTACCTTGTTTTGGTTCAATTCTGAGATAGTGTTGCATGTATCCATCATCAAGGACCATTCCAATTAAAGAAATCCCAACATGCACTGCAGTCATCATCCAAAATGGGGAATGAAGTTAACTGTAAAACAGAAATGTTAACTGTAATATACTGCTATATTTCATAAACAGACACTACTGCTCAAAAGATTGGGGCCAGAAATCTGCATTTATTAGATAAAACATGCAGTGATATTCTGAAACATTTTTACAATTTAAAATAACCGTTTTCATTTTGAATATATTTTAATATGTAATTTATTCCTGTGATGCAAAGCTTAATTTCCAGCATCATTACTCCAGTCTTCAGTGTCACATGATCCTTCAGAAATCATTCTGATATGCTGATTTGCTGCTCAAAAACATTACTTATTATCAATGTTGAAAAACTGTTGTGCTGCTTAATATTTCTGTGGAAACCATGATACACTTTTTAAAGGATTCTTTCATGAATAGAAGGTTTATATATATATATATATATAAAAGTTATTTGAATTGTACATTTTTCATGATTAGTTCAGATTCCGTCAAGGAAATCATTAGAGAAGAATAAATCGAACTGCATTCAAAGTCACTCTTAAAAGACAGCTGCCTGTCAGTGAATTGTGAGGCAGCTCATACGTTATGAAACAGAGCTTCTATGTTGGCTGCGATTTTGCCTTGGGTGACATTTTCTACTGAATACAAACTGCTGCACTAGCATAGAAGCCTTAGTTTTGGTCAGATGACAACTTTTCAGGAGTGCTGACACACTGTTGAGGCGACAATTGATTCCAGAAGACCTTCTGGGTGTAAAAGGAAGAATTGTGGGTAACATTAAAAAAAGTTCCATACTTTGCCATACCACAAGCATCTAACTGCTACTCCTGTTCTGACCTGCTTTTCACCATAGGTCATTGACAAATGTTTGGACGAATAGTTTGGGTTTAAACGAGCATGGAGACGTTCCAAGCGGAATTAAGAATGTCTTATCAAAATCCATCATTTTTGTTCTTGGACACTAACTACCCAGTTCTGGGCAACAAGAGTGATGAGCAAGCGTACCATCACTAAAATACTCAAACCACCATTTAATAAACACTGAAACATAAATACACAGTGTCTAATGAAGTTTGGCTTCTCTACAGGGAAGACTGCAGTCTCTGCTCTGACCCCCGGGCTGTGTTTGAGTATGATCTAAACACTAAATTAGCACATTTTCATTAGCAATGCACTAAATTGGAACATATATTCATACATTCAGACTCAAATGCGCTTGACGGAAGAGTAAAACCATATACTGAGACATTTAAATAGTGCGTGATGGTGCATAGTACATTGTAGCCATGTGTTGGACTAAATGTTGCAACAGCTTTTAACACTCTGGGAGAAGCAGGGGAGATAAGAGGAATTTACTTTTTTTTTTTTTTTTTTTTACTTTCTTTTAAACTTTGTGTTTATCTGGTTTTGATTACCCTCGAGAACACAAAAAGTTATTTTTTCTAAAGAAAAAGTGGAAATTTTGTAAGAGTGGTAAGTAGTTTCAACATGTAGGTCCAAACCTGTCTGACTTATTTTTTATGTAGAACACAAAAATGGATGTTAAAAGAGAAATATATTCTATAAGTCTGTCAATCTTCAAAAATGGGTAAAACAGCAACATAAAAACCAGTGGTTCTCAACCAGGAGGCTGCAATAAGTCTTAAAATTATTTAGTCAGGTTACATTAACAATCTTAATTAACATCCTAAAAACACTAAAAATAAAGATGTATCGGTAATCTTCTGAAGCCATGCAATAGCTTTGTGTGAGGAACAGACTATATTTACATTTAATCATTTAGCAGATGCTTTTATCCAAAGCGACTTACAGATGAAGACTAAAATGCGAATTGTTATCCACTGAAAACCTGCTATAGGTTTTCAAGTTTGGTGCACTGCTGTCACTCACAAGACAAGGAATGATGTATGATTGACATAAAAACTAGCGTAAAATGAACATCAATGTCAATGAATATTTTCAGCAATTATGGTGCTTTTTTTCTATTGACATAAAAAGAGCACATTTTGCTTAATGTTGGGAGAACTAACACTTTAAAACAGTCTATTCAGTCACCATATACGTTAAGAAAGTTTAAGTCAAAACCACCAGCTGGGCTTTTGTATGATTATTAAGCCTATATGTTTTTGGCCTTTCAGCTCAGCCAAGAAAGTCACTTTTGCCTTCTCTCACTCAACAGACAACTTAAAAGGGATTTGAAAAGAAAGGAAACAGCCAAGATCAAATGTAATTTGTCTGAATAGTGAGGAAACACTTCTTTATTTTCAGTTCAAAGGGCCTCATAGAAGTCTGTAATACCGCAAGCAAACCCAAAGTACATTGTAAGTCTATTCAACAACCACTTCCTCAAGTCATTAAAGGAAAACCTTTACTGGCACAAGTCCAGAGCTCATTCTATTATGAGGTTTAGATGGAGTAAAATTATATTTCACAGACTAATCGCATTTATCCAAATACTGATTTAAGTTGAAATCGTAACCGTAATTGCTTGTTATTATGAAGCTTCCGCTAAGGTAAAAAGTCCATTATAACGTACAAAACATTTGGCCTGGCAACAAGACCAACAGTGCAACAAAATACAGTAATAGGCCTACTGTGTGTATTCAAAATACCTGAAGTCCTCTGAGGTGATTATCGCTACAATCAAAGCCTGAGACACAAGGTGGCGCCAGTTGCGATTGTATAAAAAAAAAGAGGGCGAGTCCACGATCCGATACGACAAATATGAAAGTAACGCCGGTTTCAGTTATTCAAATGAGCAAACTGATATCGCCAAAATGGAAGACTGTGAATATTAAAAATATCTCACCGCTGGATGCCGCGATTGGCCAATCAGAATCAAGTATTTTCAGACGTGTGTAATATATATAGAATTTATATTACTGGTTACTACCTTGTAGCCTACTAATAAAAATAATAAGTGCTCAAAATAAGCAATTATTTATTTATCCACATAATTTTTCCAGCGAGAAGATGACAAGTAGCTACACTAGGGTATATATGAGCTCAATGCATACATTTGTATAGAAACAATTTCTACTCAAAGTGCTAGTACATTTCAAAAATATGAATTAAACATATTTGCACATTTTGAAGTACACAGACTGAAATAGTAGGCTCTTTTATGTAAAACATACTCCAATAATGATTTCTTTACAACTTCAAAAAATTTAAATAAAATAATAATTTTACAGTATAGGTGAACAGTGTTTCAAATCATGGCTATATAATGTATTTTATCTTTTTCACATACCCTGACTTATTGAAAATTTGTTAGGACAGTCCTCAAAAGTGTATCAGGAAAAATTAGATGCCACACAATTCACTGGCATAAAAACAAAATAGAAGTTTGAAAGAAGTCAAAAATCATGTAGAAATCTGTTGACTCTAAGCTTCACAAATGAAATCCATGTGCATGGATAATGCCCACTGTCATTCTGACAAGCATTAGTAAGCCACTCAGTGTGTGTGTATATATTTTTTTAATATGTTCCATCTGCCTTTCCATCTTGCCTGATTTTCACACTAAAGAATGATTAGGTGTAAATGAGCAGAGCTGGAATCCAGACTCCCACAAATACACACAAGGGGATAGTGTCAGTAATACCACAGCAACTTCTCACATAAATAACCTACTCCTGGTGGGATATAACAGTAACGGAGCGCTTACGAAAGGCAAGATGGCAATGTCCCCTTATAATAAGAGTGATTCGGTGGGACACAGTGTTTACATCACAGATGTTTCACTTCATGGAGGTCCGAAAGACCATTTAATTGTGTTGTCCCACTCCACCAAAAACATGACGCAAATTAAACGCTGATTTGAATGCATTTGGCAGAGAAACATAGTCGTGATACAGAAACACATTTGTTACCTTGATTCGGGGTGTAGATAGAAAATGTCTCTGGGGAGCCGTTGAGGGCTGATGTATCACGCATACAGGACGTGTTTCTGTTCATATTCATACTGCCGAGAGGTCTTGGCCACTTAGCTGGAATTTTGTCTTCAGAAAGTGAAAAAAATGGATGTACAGAAAAAAAATATCTGTCATTTAAGCAGCTGGACACTTCTCGGTAAAATTCCCTTCTTCAATCTGTCTCGAAAGGGCCTCACACAATAAACTTAACGAAACATTTCACACACAAACGAAACATTTTATCTAAATGTATGTCAATAAACTGACATCTGATGGTGAAAACGAAACATTGGAACTTATTAAGCACAATAACTATAAAAACAGAATGCATTAGAAAAATGCCTAGTTCTTTCATGAAACACTAGATGGCGACATGGGTTCTGATGATAATGTTAAATGTGGCACAAGCGAACATGCAGCTGCTGTATGGCTGCAGTTGAGCATTTTGCAGCGCATTCAGAGCTGAAAACCAGCTCCAATATCTGCTAAATACTGCAGCAGCGTATGTCTTAAAGGGGATGACTTAAAAAACATTTTGTGTATGTAAGCAATGTGTTTACGGTTTAAGGTTAAAAAAAACACAAGCCCCTTTGACTATGCAGAACTAAAAGTAAACTAAAGTACTGGGAATTTTGCGCGCATTAGTACTAAAAATGCCTAGGAAGTGACGTAAGACAGTTCATCAACAACGAAAACAAAGAAGAACAACGACGTTAAAACAGGAGGATGAAGACGCTGTGATGGGAGATGTGTTTTTGTTGTGTCTGGCAATAATGGACATGGAAGACGTATACCTCAAGCAATTGATCGGAAAGGGGTAAGAAACCAAAGCAGTACTGATGTGTTTTGTTCAATCAATCATTTTAATGGTACACTATTTTTGTCTGCATGTTAACTGCATGACTTGACTGTACCACAAGCTGAGGAAATTCATTCACCAGCAATCCTGAAAACTTTCTATTCATAGAAAGTGTATTGACTTGCATATGCCACAAAACAGGCCAAGCTCTGCAGAGAGTCGTGCGTTGCTGGGTCTGCCCTCCCTTTACTACCTCAAACGCTTGCAAAAAAATGGACTCAAATCACCCCTGTGCCATCTGGCAATCAGAAGCGTGATGGCAAAAACTGAGAGACAGCTTCTACCCTCAGGCCATCAGGAGTCTCATTCTACAGGACTCACTGTAACACCCATCATTCTCCATCATCCGCATTGCTGCTATGTTCACCCGGACCTGTTTGCACATTCCTCTTCCATCCCTGTTATATTAATATTTATTAAATCCACAGTAGACTGTATTGCACATTTTAGTTCTTGCACATTTTACCCATTGTTTTTACTTATTCTTTTATCTCCACCTGTATATGCTCCTGTGTTATGTATCATCTTTTATTTTATTTTTTTGCTATTGAGCGGACCCGTCCTGATTTTATATGATTATACCCTGTATGATTGTGTATTGACAAATAAACAAGTGAACGCTTATTTTGGTTAAAAATACCTTTTTGGGATTAAAGACGTCGCAATTTTTTAACAGCTGCCATCTCATCATTATGTTCTGCAACAAGGTGATTATCAGCACAAATAGAAAGATTAAGCACACATCTTTTGTTTTGTAAACTTTATTTACATTTTTGTAAACTTTATTTACATCCATTCTTGCGAAATATAAGTTGATACAATGTTTACACAGTGTTTTATCATGGCGGGTGAGGGTGTTTTCGTATGCGTTTAGCCAATCAGCGTACACTTACGTCACGATAGTTTACAGAACTGTTTTAGACCCTACTCTGAAGTAGGAGTAATTTAGTTCCTCCAAACGTAGTTCCGAACTAAAACAGTTCCTAGTTCCCGCGGTGTGAACACGCAAAAAGTGGGTAGTTCCACAATTAGTTCGGGTACTATGAAAAACACATTATTTTCCACATACTGTACATTATTGTTGCTCCTCTATGCCCTGCCTTTCTGAAACACGTCGATTTTTACAAAGCTCATCGTTCAGAGAAGCAAGGCGTGCTCTGATTGGTCAGCTATCCAGTGCTTTGTGATTGGCCGAATACCTCAAGCGTGAGATGGAAATGTTACGACCTCCTTACCGTATTGTGATGCCGTGTCCCGACATAAAAACAATAAAACCCATTATAAATGAGGTATTTGTCGCATCTAGTGGGGACATATTTACTGATTATAATGACTTTTACTGTATGTATCGCGCCGCGTAAACATAACCATGTCTGCATTTGTGATCGGAGAAACGACAAACAACAAGCACTACTCTACACTGCTCAAAACTCGTGTTTGAATAGTCAGTGGCAAATTCTTTAAATATGAAAACATACTTACAGTCTGTGAGTCAGAAGCGCCAGACTGTCCTTGCAAAGTTGGAATTGCCCCACTTTATAGAAACAGCCTTTGTGCAAGCCTGCATTGTAGGCTACTCTTCCAGGTTCAGGAAATAGTCCTCCGTAAAATGCGCTGCACACACTCTAATATTTGGGTTCAACTGTTCTGGAACAGTGTTGTAAATACAACTTAACCACTGATTTCTAGTTGTGTCCTCTTTTGGAAGCCCAAACAAAGTACTTTTACTTTCACAACGAAACACAGCGTCTCCAGGACATGGTGCCGGCGGCAGCAACAATACTACAGCGAGAATAATAGTTCCGCCTTCTTTCATTGCGTGTACATTTGGGCAGTGTTTTGCAAATCTTCCCACACCGTGACGTAGACATGTGGGGGCGTGTTTAAATGAGCCATTTTAGGGGGTGTGGTCGAGTCTTAACTTTTATAAAGAATATCTCTTTGGTTTTGAGACTTTACTCTTTGCAACTTCAGGGATCTTATCTATGCACAAACAGCTTGTAACACTCCAAAGAGAAAGGAAAACTTGAAATCACATCATATGACCCCTTTAAATACTCACAGCACCGTATCACCATATGCAGTGCTGTACTATCTTGCAGCAGCAGCAGAAATAATCTACAACTACAGCAATAACCAACAGCAGCAGTAGCGTAGCAGATCTAATCTGCTAATTTGACAGCGTTGCATTCAACCCTCCACCAATGTTAGCCTCTGGTTAGCCTGTGCGCAGTCATGCGTTTTGGAGGAGGCGTGGCTTTGGAGAGTGATTTGCAGGGAGGGTGGGATCTTATGCTTTCAAAGCTAGATTGCTTTGCTAGCCTCTCTGAAATCATACCTTTAAAATACCACCAACAGTTTTTGAGGCATAATACTAGAGTTGGTGCTGTTTTCAGTTATTGAAATTCAAATAGTTGTACAAAATAATATAATATGACAACTGAAATCGACTGTGAGCCAGCTGCAGAATTTCGCCAAGTTTCCTGGTAGAAGGCATCATTCTGACACCATTCAGAAGCTATACGATGCATACAAATATTAATTTAAAATATAAGAACTATTGTTCACACAAAGAGTGGAACACATAGACATTAGACTAAGGTACCAGATATAACAGCAGAGGCTCAAGAGAATTTCTCATCATATCCATCCAAGATCAAATGATCCGAGTTATGCTTATCCCATTTTTATTTTCTCTCATTTGCGATGGATCACCGAAAAATTTACATTTTGTCAACATTTAGTCACTCTCGTGTCATTCCAAACCTGTATGATTTTTATTATTTTGTGAAACATAAAATATATTATAAACAGTGTTGGGGAAAGTTACTTCTTAAAGTATAATACTGCATTAATCCATAAAAAAGTAACCAATTGCGTTACTTAGTTACTCTAAAAGTGCCTCAGCCTCTACACCTTACTCCCAATTTTTCTCAACACGGGGACAGGAGAGGTGTCAGTGTATAAATGGGAAAACAAAGTAACTTGCATTACTTATTTGAAAAAATAACTCAGATATTTCATTGTAAATTTAAAAGTAATGCATTACTTAACTAGTTACTTGAAAAAAGTAATCTGATTTGTGTTACTTGTAATGCGTTACCCCAAATCTGATTATGAATAAACAGTCTTTGTTCATACAATGAAAGTCGACGGTGTCCAAAACAACACTGGACCCCATTAACTTTCATTGTATGGACAAAAAACTTTCAAAGTGTCTCCTCGTCTGTTCCACAAAAGAAAGTCAGTCATAAAAATAAAACTTCCTTTGAGTACATCGTTCACTAAAGAAACCCACTTCTTCAAAAAAGCTGAAACGACAAGAGATGATCTAATTACAAAGCATAAAATTACATGCTTAGAAATCTGCTGATACAACAACTAAAGTGAATTGTATATTTATCCAACTGCATAATAAACAGAAAACACTGGTGTGAAATTATGGATGCTGTACCAAAGCACATCTATACACAATAAGCTCGAACTGGAGCCATATTATTTGAGGACAAATCTGAATATATCTCTTCTCTTGGCTAGTCAGGATGTGGCTGAGAGAAATTAAAATGTCAGGGGGCGACACGGGGAGGGGAACTAATGGTTTCTGACTGTCCTCCAAGAGCGTGATTATCACGAATAAGATTCCAAAGCTAAATATGTCTTTGTCTCTTCCACAGTCACTGCTAATTAAATCTGTCCGATATAAAGCCATTTTGCATTCCACTAAACTCTGAAAACTGGCTCAGGATTAAACCAAGAGGGCAGCAACAATACTGCAGGGGGATCCGTTGGGCCTGATTTATGGAGATGTGTGTTTTGTTGGAATTTCTGGACAATGGAAATGGAAACATGCAATACTACTTATAACTCATAAAAGTTCATAAAAAAACTTGTAAAAAAAGACCACATTTGGCTTTGGCTCTGAGGATAGAGGAATGGTAGTGAAGGAAGAGTGAACTATAAAAATCAGGATAACAGGAGTGAAGCTGCAAGCCAGTCTAGCTGCCGCTGGAGCTCCCTGGGGAACTCCTGGATTACCTGAACTTCAGGGTGGGCTGCTGTCTACCAGACCCAGATAAAAATGGCTTTCTTAAACTCCTGAAACACTAAAAGACAAGAAATCAATAGAACAGTGCGCACAAACGCTACCGTGCCACTGATGGAAGTGCCAAATCTAGATCACTAGTAAAAAGGTGTCTGTTTTGCCCTTATTACTGATGTAATACAAATGTTTAATTACAAATTAGCATACTATTTTGACATGCTGTGATATGAATTTGAAAATCACACAAATCACTTTCAATGCAGTCTCAGACTCCACTGTATAGAAAGTACATATTTTAGCTTTATTGAGAGGAAAAAAATAAATAAAAAATAAAAATAAACCAATCTGTAATTACTCAATACTCATAGAGGAGATATTAAAATAGCCAAAAAATGCAAATAGCATTTTAAAAAATGTGTAAAGGAAAAAAAAAAATTAAGTAGAAGAGTTTACGAGAATGAAATGCATAATTATCAACTTCATAATTTCTGCCAGAATTAGCAAAATAAAAAAATTAATAATATAGATTTTGATATAATAGTACAGAAATTTAATTTAAATATTTCTATAAATATCAAATATTTCTATATTATAACAACATCCAAATTATTCATACAGTATGTATGTGTGTGTATACTTATTTCATTTATGTATGTATGTGTGTGTGTGTGTGTGTGTATATATATATATATATATTGTGTGTGTGTGTGTGTGTGTGTGTGTGTGTGTATATATGCATGCATGTACATGTACATATATGTATATTTATATATTTATTTTTTATCACATGAGCAACTTATCTAAGTACTGAATTACAGACATGAATAAATATGGGCATGTGATAGTATTTGGAATAACTGCAAATAAATATATTTGTATAAGTTTTTAAAATATTTTTATTGACAAAAAACTATGTTGGTCTGTTTTAAACTGTATACCTATTTTATTTTATAGTGCCTATAAAAAGTCATAGACAATATACTCAGTACAGTAAGAAAAAAAAATAATAGTGTACAGAAAGCTTCATTGTTTGCTCCTTACAATAGTCGAGCTGTAGGGAGGGGTCAAATGTGTGGTTTTTGGAGTTTAATGAAATCACCCTTGTTTTCGGTCCCGATTGCTCCTGTTTTCCGGACTCCATAAATGAACAATTCCCTTTCATTCACCTCTCAGGTTTAATTCATGTGTTTATTTTTGTTTCGGGACCTAAGGATGAAAGCCTGGAGGGGGAGGGTGGGCCTGATTCAATTTCCACTGATTCATTTACGTATCCGCCTTCATTCACAGACTTAAAGAGTGTTGCACAATACCAGCCAACTGTATTGTTGATGAAAACCATAAAGGAGGCATTTAATTGGGCTATTTATCCTCTACTTAAGTCCTGCACTGTGCCTGGTCTGTTTGGGATTGTGTTCACACATACACACACAAGACCTTCTCCTGTTGCACCGGCTGTCTCCTGCGGAAAGTGCGGGGCCAAATAATTACAGCTGCTCATGATCAAAGCTAGAACAATGTCCAAGACAAATACAATTGCGGCATCGAATAGCACCACAGCAGATGATATATGGGAAATCAAGATTGCCAACCAGGTGCTCAGCCAACAAGCCCTGGCTGAAACAGAGCCACTATGTATTACTAATAAAAACACATGGCTAAAGGCCAAGCAGATGTAACTACACACTCATATTTCCGCTATCGGTTATTAATTATGCGAACAAAGCTCAGGTAATCTACAGTGGCAGAAATGTGAGATTTTGTTCAAGCGGGGCTTTGGGAAACAGTATCAAGATGAGCATGTATTTATGTCCTCACAAAGCTACCACGCCATTTGCGTGCTGTAATGATAAGATCTTCAATTTGAATGCAAATGCCAGTTTGGCCATATATCATCAGGTTGTGTTTATTTATGACCAAATACCGTGACAGAGAACGTAAACCAACACAAATGACCTCACAGCCTCTTTTTTAGAAAGGTTAAACCTCAGACAACACATAGTAGGCTACTGTGTTATAAAGTTGCATGTGTTTTGTTTATATGTATTTTATTATTTATAATGTATTATTAATTTTATTTTTTCGATGTAAAGATACATATTGGGATTGAATATGCAGAGAAGTCATTCAAAGATTGATTTCCTTGCAAAGGAAACATTGTGACTGTGACGCTATCAAAATATTGCTCTTTTTGTTGAGCACCTCCACCAGCAGGATTAGGATGTTTGTTTGGCCAACTAATGGAAGAGCATTTAAGAAACCTGAAACTTTGAAAACAATGGGTCTCATTCACTAATAACCACAGGAATTATTCATATTTATACACAGGACAACTTTCCACATTTTTCTTTTTTTGCCAAATTCACATCCTGTGTACAATGTGTACGACCCCAATTATAGACCATTCACTGTAGCTGCATAAGCATATTTATGCATCTCAAACTACAATGTACCTTTTCTTACTCTTTTACTGTATGTGATGAAATTTATGCAGTATAAAGATGATCTATCTCTAGATAAAACTTTTTTTCTTTTCTTAACACATTTATAAAACTATCCAGAGTATGTGCTTTTTGCTTATATGTGGTTTCAGTTGTTCCTACATTTTTTCGTAAATTTTGAAAATAATTTAGTATGAAAGTTATTGATGAATCCTGATTTGTTTTCATTAAAATGTTCATACTCAGAATTCATGCACAATTTATGTAAATGCATGGTTAGAAAATGAGACAATCGTTTTTTTTTCTTTCCAATTTCAATAGGTGGCCCTACTGGTGGAGCAATGACAAGTAAATAAATTAAGATTAAAATTAAAATTAGTGAATCTGTTTTTTGTTTTTGCTTTGGTTGCTTGCTTTTTGTTTGTTTTTTCATTTTATAAAGCTGCAGTAAACTTAATTGTTATGATATAATTGCATTTTGGGCACACAACTTAACTAGAATTACTGTAATAGAAAATAAAAATAATTTAATCAAAATGCAATACAAAATTGCAATAATTTCACTATTGCATGATTTGCATCCACCATGTTACACTTTAAATGTAAATTTAAATCTACTGAATGTATCCCACTAAACTCTGTTTCTAGATTAACTAGCAACAATCACTAGCAAATAAGCCTGCGGTACTGACCCTGTACGTGTTTACTTTGTGAGGTACCAGTACCCCCTGAAGGGTGGTCTGTAACTGCTAGTGATGAACAAATAAACTCCGGGATTAGTGCATGTTTCTCTTCTCACTGATAGCATCTCTGTCTCCTGATTGAGGAAGAACAGATAAAAGGAGAGCAGCGCAGCATCAGGACTCATTCAGATGGCGCTGACGCAAGAGGCAGCTCCACACAAGCCATTGCATTTGAATACAGTAGCGTGTCAGTGAACGCTAATGTCTTATTAAAGCACCGTTTTGACCTATAAAGCATACAGCAGATGATAGCATCAGTGTTACCTTCGTCATCAACTCATTGTGGCCAAAAGGCATTAAGATGTGCTGACAGCTTTCAATCAGACGGACAGAGTCACTCCAACTTCCCTGTCATAAATATCGTGACTGGGTGCAGCGCATTACCTGAGAACACACATGCAGACACAAGAAAATCAAACTATCAGCATCAAGTCTGGTGCATATTGTTGCTTTTTCTAAACATGACATAATCACTTATTCTTGAGAAGGACATCTGACTGACTTGTAAAGCTGAAGTCAGTGCTGCTAACACATTAAAAGTTCATTTTAATAAGAATCAGCAATTTGAGCGATGTGGGCGACACCACTTATGAAAATGAGCAGGTGAATACCAATGTGCATAAACGCAACAGAGTTTGTGATTCACCTTCTAACAAAATTGCAGACTGTTTATTAGGAGTACCTAATAGTGACCAATAAAAGAAAATAATTGGTAATACCAAGCAAATTATTCACTGGCAAAATAGGCTACAAGACTGAAAAAAAAAAAAAAAAAATTCAGCAAGGACATTAAAATAATGAAAAACAACAGTTAAGGTATTTATAATCTTACAAAAGATTTTGATTTCAAATAAAAATTGTTCTTTTGAACTTTCAATTCATTGACAATAATAAGAAATGTTTCTTAGGCACCAAATCAGCATATGATAATTATTTCTGAAGGATCATGTGACACTGAAGACTGGAGTAATGATGCTGACAATTTTAGTAATATTAAAATATAAAAACAGTTATTTTAAATTGCAATATTTTACTAAATTACAGTTTATTATAGTTTAATAGGATAACAAAATTTTAAAAATGTCACATTAAAAAAAATAAAACATAAAATAAAATAAATAATTTCTCTTAAATTTGTGTCATGGCTCATGATACTGGAAATATAAGGACAGTTACTTAAAATGATTAAAACACAAACACAAGAATTTTCCAAACTCTTTATGGCTTTGTTGAACTTGTAGCAGGTAAAATATGAAAAGAGGACCTTTAAGATAGATTTGACTTTCTCACTGACTGATTTTGAATACATCAATATTAAGATATGGACACAGCTGAAACCTTAAAAGAGAAATATTATTAAAATGAACCCTGTCATTCTATCAGGACATAGTGGCGATGTTTATTAATATAAAGGATTTAGGTATATACACTGTGTATACTTGTTTACTTACAACTGGGTCACCACTTGGCTCCTGGAAATGGCAGATTTGAACAGCTCCTGTGATTTAAACATACAATATGCATCATATGGTTTGTGAACAGCCTTTAGGCGTGCCGTCTGATACTGAGACGACTGAGTCTTTCGTAATGACAAAGATCACTTTCACTTACCCAGGTAGGTGGCATGAGGTTGGAGCGCTGCCATACAGTGTGAAGACACTCAGACGGTGAACGAGGACAAGATGAGGAGCGCGAGAGGCTTGACTGTCACGTCCTCCTCCTCGCTGCCTCATGGGACTGGGTCCTCATCATATCATGAAACAGATGCGTCTCTTTGATGTGAACATGCCAGGCTGTAGCATTTGATGTATGATACCCCTCTATCCATGTGATCTCTTCATTTCAAACCCCTCACATCTGAGGTAATGCGCTATATCTCAGATTTTAATATCTGTAGATATGCCAAACCGGATGGAAGCAGATTAAAAGGAAAAGGATGCAGTCGCTGAAAATCATGAATGTTTGTGACTGACATCTCAAGTATCAGACATCGCAGGAAAAAAACATGTGGAACCAAGCAAATATTTATGTAAGCTATGAAAATCACATGGGAATGTCAGCAAACATTCTCATTTCATCACAAATGTAAAGCACCTGAGAAAAATACAGGTAATATAGACAGCCATCGGGAAAAGACCACTGGAACCAGTTGAGCCCTTACAATCTGACTTTGCAGCAGTTGGAATTGAACTGCTGTGTCGTCTGGCCAGAGGAGAACTGGCCCCCCGACTGAGCCTGGTTTCTCCCAAGGTTTTTTTCTCCGTTCTGTCACCGATGGAGTTTTGGTTGCTTGCCGCTGTCGCCTCTGGCTTGCTTAGTTGGGGACACTTCATTTCCAGCAATATCGTCGACTTAATTGAACAGAAACTTTTTGAACTGAACTGAGCTGGACGATGCCATCACTGATTCCAATAATGAAATGCCTTTAACTGAAAATTGAGTGTTTAATCTTGTAATTTTACATTATTGACTCACTATTTTCCTATTTTGATATTGTGCAGTTGCTTTGACACAATTTGTATTGTTAAAAGCGCTATATAAATAAAGGTGACTTGACTTAATATTTATTGGAGGAGGAATATAAAGACAAGATTTTTAACTAACAGCTAATCGTTACTTGTAATATGTGTCTAGTAGGCTAAAGTGCCGGGGACTAAGCTTGAGTTGTTTTAGTATTATTTATACACTATTAACTTTTTCATATTTTAAATTAGCTTTTATTTTCATATTTTCAGTTTTTATTTTAATTGTATTGTTTAGTAATTTTGTTATTATAGTTTTTTCTCAACATTACTATTCAGGTTAAATTTATATTAAATCAGTTTTAGTTTTAGTTCAGGTTTGTTACTTAAAGAGACAGTTCACCCAAAAATGAAAAGTCATCATTTACTCACCCTCAAGTTGTTCCAAATCTCTAGGAGTTTCTTTCTTCTCTTGAACAATAACAAAGATATTTTGAAGAATGCTGGCAACCAAACAGTTGCCGGTAGCCATTGACTTGCATAGTATTTTATTTCATACTATAGAAGTTAATGGCTACCGTCAGCTGATCAGTACCAACATTTTTCAAAATATCTTCTTTTGCGTTTAAACTTGTGTTTAAAATATACCTTTAAATTTTTAGTTAGTTGCCAATTTTTTTTTATTTTTTATTTTGTTTAGCTTTTTATTTTATTTCAGATTAATTTCAATGACCAATAAATGTTTTTAATAGTTTTAGTTTTACTTGCAGTTAAAGATAATAGCTCAGCTTCATTGTCCTTTTGTAGGAGGCAGATTTTGTCATGGACGGCTTTGAATGGAAGTAAAAGCAGATGCAGGGGAAATTGAGGGGAAATGGAGGGCTTCATGTAACAGTTAAATCTACCGGTACAGCCGATGATGTCACATGATGGAGTGGTGACACTAATTAGTCACGGAGGATGTGCAGCAATGCGTGCGAGTTATCGGGCACTTTCCACACATGGGTACAAAATGGGACTTGAAAGTTTCAGGAAAAATTTTGGTTCTTTTTCAACAAGGATTCCGAGAAACACAGTGCGCAGGTATCCGATTTTTTAAATCATGCATTTACTGGGAATTGAACCCATAACCTTGGCATTGCTAGAATCATGTAATACTATATTGTATAAAATAAAACTAAAAAGTCACATTTTTTCTTACAACGACATTGACTGTTGAATGGTTGAGCTTGACATCTACAGTAAAGACTACAATCAAAATCAAATCGGATTTCCAACTTGTCTTCCCGCCACAATGATGTCACTTCTCGGGTGACACAATTTTATTAAATGTTCCATTTTTTTTAAGAGGGGAAAAATCATGTCTGTGTGCAAAATGTGATTTTGGTAATAATTAGTCATTTTAATTATTTTTGTTCTCTAATGAACTGCATATTAATTCAGTATATAAATGTACCATTTTTGACTGTGGTATGATTTACATTGTCAGATGCAGTCAAGAAGGTCAAGACCTATGAGCTGGAACACTTTGAGATATTAAAAAGACATGAACTGTCTGCTGAACGAACCAAGAGTATGGAGTTTGTATACTTAGAAATAAACTCTAACGTATATTTATTTGCCAGGAAAACACATGCTGTTTTGACAACGATGTCTATCGACAACAACAACAACAAATATTTGTACAGCAATAATTCTTTCCCCGTTACCTTTCAAAACAACTTCACTAACCCTTCTTTATATGTTAAGGATATTGTAATGATTTCCTCATGATTTGATGAATTTACCTTTATGGTGGTTTGCATTTTCAGCACTGGAGGGAAGGTCAAAGGGCCGAGGCTCTTACTGCGGAGCGGCAAAGACAAGAACCAGGTGCTACCAAAAGCCACTTCCCCGTCTGTCAGTATTAATAAAGCCTGTGTTAAAAAACACTGCTGAAGGAAAAAAAAACAGTTGGCAGAAACATTTACAAGCATAATTTATCATACACATACACAGTTATGTGATTGACAGAGTTGGGCACCCTTTGTATTGAAATTGTTCTGGCACATTTAATAAAGATATAAGGCTCTTCTTATGTCTCAATCGAAATAATTCAAGTGATCCTGTAGGAATATAGGTAAACAGATGAAGAGGGAAAACGTAACTTTATACCCAGGCAAACATTCACGTCATGTTCAGACTGAAGTGCTATTCACTCATGTTGAAGGCCCCACTCGATGCGGATCATAGATCGAACAAGATCTGGCAGAAGACGTATGGAGAAAAACATGACGGCTGGCACATTTGGACGTTTCATCTCCAAGCTGGAATCAAAGGAAAGGGCAGGGTATTCCTGAAAGAGTCTGGATTAACCCTAGGTGTCCCACTTTCACAGGGGCGCGACTGCATCTGGAGGCCAGCTGTCTCTCTGTGTGTATTTTCTGATATATTTCGTTGACCTTGTACAGCAGTTGCACACGGCACTGTTTAACTACGGGAACTGGGGAAAATGTACATTATGATCAGTGATTTTCATGTCTTCTCATATTTTTCGACGAGCGCAGACTTTTAGTATCAATGAAGCTGATATTTGTGATTTTTTTGGTGGAATGGTTTATTAAAGACACTGATGTAAGAAGGACAATGCTGTTAAAAATAAACAGGACAACTATGAGTTGTAAACTGAAGAACGTCTACATGATAGTTTTTCTATTCTAATACAACACAAAAAGTCATAAAAATAAATACTACAAAAAATGCACCTAAAGACAAAGCTAAATAATTTTGTTCAACAAAACACTAGATTCAAACAAAGGAATATCAAAACACTATGGTTAGAAATGTTACAGACTAGACAGATGCTATTAAAGTTATGCCAGTAACTTCAAGAACAAACCTCACAGATTTAAATTGTTTTGCTGCTTTGCAAGCAAGTTCCTTAAACAGTTGTCCAGATTTTAGAATAAAATGCTGCCAAAACGAACACAAAGGATATACTGTTGTCACCACACCTAGTTGAATAATCGTTGAATAAAACAACAGGGTTTTTTCTAATGATATCAACCGTCACAATAACTGTATACAGTCGCATCCAGGCACACATTTTGGCTCCAAGAATTGTTCATTGCACAGTACATTAAGCTCTATCAACAGCATTTGTGGCAGGTTGAAATGTAAGACAAAAAAAAAATTACATTAGTGTACTTGCAATGTATTTTTGCATTTTTATATTCATAAATACATTTAGTTATGCAACGGGTCTACTGTTCTAGGTCTTTTGTTTTGATATTTCTCTATGCAAAAAGTCCTTTATTCTTGCACATATTGTGAAAAAGGTATCAGCTTTAATAATGTTACTGACTTTTTGCGGTTTAAAAAAAAACAAGAAAAAGTCAACATGTATTTTCTGTTGTACTTCTGTTGACAATATGTCATAAATGCTGTCAATAGAGCTCAACATGCATTAAAGCCAGAACAGTGCTGTAAATGTAACAGTTTCAATAAAAGCTCTTTAAGGCAAGTAGGGCAATTTTCAAATTACATGTCATCTTTCATCCAATTGTAACAGCGATTATGGAGTGTACAAGAATAGAGATGGCATAATTTGCTAATAAAACAGTTTAGTTTTCTATCTTTACAGTATTGAATACTTAAAATGCACCTTTCACAAGTTAACTCGCTTTTTTTTTTTATTAAACCGAACATATAAAAACGCTGCCATAAGACTCTGAACTATGAAACCGACAGTGATTTAATGAGGAACAACATCCAAAACAGTGCAGAAGTCCTTTTGGTGGTCCCAGTGTTCAATCATTGTGTGTGTGTTTTGTTTTTTTACAAACCAAGATCACCTCCTTCCCCGCCTACTTTCCCTTCTTTCACTGTAACAGAATTGCTTCCGCCTCACTCTCTCCGCACCTGGAAACCGGCTTAGGCCTTCTCCAAAGACTGGTAGTATTCCTTGAGAACATTCCAGGCTTTGGGTGCCATGAAGCCTTCCGGAGGGTTCTGGCCCTCGCGAGCCATCCTCCGCATGCGGGTTCCTGAGATGAAGTCATAGTCCTGGTGTCTGGGTAAAACGAGACGGCAGAGGGAATGTTAAGATGTGCACGGTAAAGGGACAGTGTGGTACCCAATGTGATAAGAAAATGAAAAAGAAACCTAATCTCAGGGTTTGCGTCAGAGATAATAACTAGGTGTTGTACACTGCTCCATTGTTCGGGACATTTCGCTCTGGAGGGAACGATGCATTATTCTCTGAAAAGAGCTCTATGATAAAATATGTTCTCTCAAGTGGCTCTTTAAGCCACATAATTCCTTTCAACAGTGCAAAGACGAGGAGGTAAACAGGCTTTACTTCTAGACAAAAAATAAATTAGCAAGAAACAGAAATCTAAACTTCAGACCCACGTCATTAAATCCAAACTCTCGGCTACACATTTTCATTTAATAAACAAATGCTTTGAAAATAAACAGAGTGCAAAACGTCAGATAAATAGAGCTAATTAGTCTCCAACTGCATGAATAAAACTCGAACACTAGTCTAAATACAATCCTCAACGGCTCCTACGGATAGGGTTTATTTGTTACGGATTAGTTGTTCTTCAATTAAGAAGCAGACCTTACGAAAACAAATTCACACAGCGCAATGATTTTATAAACATACACTGTTGCACTGCGCTTTCCCTATCGTAACCACATTCATTAAACGGTGTCGTTCACAGCGGCTTTTCAGTCTAGACGAGCAGTTTTATATGTGCCTATAATGTGGAATGTTGAGTAATGCATTTGAACAAACCCAAGTATTTTGAGTCAGTCAAGTAATGTTTATGGTACTGATAGAGTGTTTAATAGGATTCATTTTATTTTATATACGCTTACGGTACAGGATAAAAAAATACACTGCTACTGTTTAAAAGTTTGGGGTCAGTACGTCCCCCCCCCCCCCCAAATAAATTAATATTTCAATTCAGCAAGAATGCATTAAATTGATCAAAAGTGAAAGTGAAAAGTGACAATTATAATGTTACAAAAGTTCCTATTTCAAATAAATGCAGTTCTTTTGAACTTTCTATTTATCAAGGAATCCTGAAAAAATGTCCTGACTGTTTCCAAAAAATATTAAGTAGCAAAACTGTTTTCACCATTGATAATAATAAGAAATGTTCCTTCAGCAGCAAATTAGTATATTATAATGATTTCTGAAGGATCATGAGACACTGAAGACTGAAGAAATTATGCTTAAAATTCAGCTTTGACATCACATGAATAAATTACATATTAAAATATATTCAGAAAACAATTCATTTAAATTGTAATATTTCACAATATTACAGTTTTTACTGTATTTTGATCAAATAAATGTAGTCTTAAGACATTTTTTCAAAAACAGTAAAAAAATGTACCAACTTCTGAACAGTACTGTACAGTAGGTATATATATACACTGTACACTATATTGCCAAAAATATTGGGTCGCCCAACTCTAATGAACAGGTTTGACTACTTTAGTAATTTCTATGAGTACAAATCTTAATGTTAAAGCATATAATGATATTCTAGGAAATTGTGTGCTTCTAATATTATAGCAACAGTTTGAACAGGACTCTTTTCTATTCTAACATGACAATGCCTCTGTGTATAAGACAAGGTTCAAAAAGAAAATGATTGATTCAGTCAGTGTGGAAGAACTTGACTGGTCTGCATAAAACCAAGTCCTAATCCCAGTTTAACACCTCTGGTGTGACTGTAAATGCAGACCTTGAGCCAAAAACTCATCACCAAACACCAATGACTTGTACATATGGGTACAGTCATTTTAGACATTTCCAAAACTGTTGCAACAGAGATGGAAATATAATTTTTAAATACATGAATTATGTTCCCATCGTTGTTGCCACAGATTTGGAAGTGCATTTTTCTGTTCTAAAGAAGGGGGTGTCCCAATACTTTTGTCTATATAGTGTATGTACAAGTCATTGGTGTTTGGTGATGAGTTTTTGGCTCAAGGTCTGCATTTACAGTCACACCAGAGATATATTGCAACATCCTAGTAACCACCCAGAACACCTTAGCAACACCTTAGTAAGAATTCAGAATACAAAACTACATGGTAGCACCCTAGTAACTACCTAAAACACCCTATCAATGCCCTAACATGCATTCAGAACACCTTAGCAATCATCCAGTAGTAACAGGCAAATATGATGCATCCTACTATTGGATGGAGCCCCAAATGATAGTTTATGGAATATTATCACCATTCCACCTGGTAGTCACTTCAATGGGCTGAAGGGGTGGAACACATAAACTCCAACTCCATAGAGAACAGTTAATATGCATTTAAATGAGAAACAGCTTGGACTGATTTGAGGCATTTTAGAAGAGGACTTTAAGGGGGATGGCTGGCAATTAGGCTCAGCATCCATATTCGTCTCGAATTTGGCCAGGCCCAACACCCTGCTCAAGGAGCAGACGGAACACCATAAATTTACTAAGGCGCCAAGCGGGGCCCTTTGAAAGTCAGACGGAGTGTGAGTCTGCCACCCCAACCCCGCCCCCCAACCAATTTTTCGGGGCTCTTGCTGGGATGGAGGAGGGAAGCGATGCCAGTAACCTCCAGCCCCACTGTCACATGTGGCTCAACTTCACATATCAAGGTAAGCAATGATCTCAATAAATAATTGCACCACTTAAAACATACAGTAGGTAGAGGAACAGTAATTCCAAAAATTGTCTCGTATGCCTTTTTCTTGCATGGAAGACAAAAGGAGATGTTTTACAGAATGTCCAAGCTGCTCTTAATTGACTACTTCAAATGTTTATATTCTTTTCTACTTGAACACTGAGTGCACTTAAATTATTTGCATAGATTATTTTCAAAGTGTTTTTTTTTTCTGGTCCTCTTTGAATCTTGACAGATGAAAGATCTATTTGAAGATCTGTCTTTGTTGTTGTTGTTTTTCCATGGAAAAAAAACAGCCATATATTGTTTTGGAATGGCCTGAGGGTGAGTAATGGATACAATTTTCATTTTTTTATCAAGTTATTCCTTTAAACTTTGTGTGGGATGCACATCATGCAACATTAAAAGTCAGCTGTCTTTCTTCAAGTAAATTTTGCTGCATGTTGACATGCTACATGGTCTTCATCAGGGACGAATGAAAAGCCTGTTAACTCAATAGCAGTGGGCGCTATTAATTGCAAGACGAGACGCAGCGAAAATGCATGATTTTCGTTAGTCATCTTCCGTAGCATTTGCACAGCGCCAGAGGAATAATGGCAGATCTCCACTTCTAAATGACTTCAAAGAATGGAGCAAAGCCGTAGAATTTGGTGAAAGCACACAACAACAAAACATTTCCTGTTATTCTTGGCAACGCAGCTAGGAATTGAGGAAGCCTGACATGGAGGGAAGTTTGTACAGTGATAGATCGTTTGATCATGTATAGATGATACATGTTTATAAGGTAAATTCATGCCCTCAGCGGTATGTTTCAATTTACCACAACTGTCAATATGCCCAAGTCTCAAATTTGATCAAATTAGTTGCTTAAAGATACTTGTCTTACTCAATTTGTATAGTTAGTTTGTTTTAATAGAAAGGAAGGCCAATTTAAAGGGGAAAAATGACAAACTTACTTTTTGGGGTCATAAAAATCCATGGCCTTCTTGGCTTTATTGTAGGCTGCCACTTTGAAAGGCACGATTTCCAGGGATATGAGTCCAGGGGCCATGGTGAGAACTTTAGCTCCGTGGGAGGGCTCGTAGAGGTCTTTACCTGTGTCTGGGTGAGGCATTCCTGCGGGGTCACGGCCCACTATGTAAAAGTTGGCCCCAGCCACCATCCGGGCCCTACAGTGCCACTGCACCTGTTGGAAGCAGTTCAAATGTATTTTATTTTTACTTTAAAACTAATCTAATTAAGTGTTAGTCCAACCAGTTGACTTATGAATGAGAATTGGAGTTGTTGGTGAGCATTGTGCGAGAAAAATTGGAAGAACAATGATAATATAAACCAAATGCAAATGTGAAATTTTGTTTAATGGCACAGAGATAGCGACAATTAAAATAAAAACATCAAAACGTATCATTTCAAGATAAATGAAAACATCTCTTATTATGGACGTATGATTAGAATTGGCCTACATCACCTAAGCTAATTCTTTTCTGTGGAGTCAGCGTTTCCCTTACTTCCTCCTCATAAGTCAATGAGGCAAACGAGTGCTTCCTGCGGGCTGCTTTAGTCTTAAGACTCTGTCTGCTCCCAATAAATTTTTTAATGTCCCCGGCCACATGATTAAAGAACAAGAGACTTCAAAATAGCCATGGAACACTACACCAGCAACAAGTTTTGTCAGAAGAACGCTCCCCATTTGTGCTTGCTGTGTGTGTGTGTGTGTGTGTGTGTGTGTGTGTGTGTGTGTGTGTGTGTGTGTGTGTGTATGGATTGTAGACGCCACTGGCTTCTAAACAATTTGGTTCTGTTTACATCACTCTTGGAGACACAAATCAATTCCTACTGGAAAGTCCAGAGATGCGTGATGCCCACAAGAAGAGCCTGTCCCTGTTGTCTTCAGCCTCAAGCACAGGTTAGGTGGAACAGATCAGAAATCCAGTGCACCACCAACGATTCATGGAGGAATGTGCCCTGTGCAAGTTTCCTCACCACTAACTTTCCATACAAATGTTCATTGGCTTCAAATGCCGTTTTAATTATCATTCTTAGTACAAAGTGCATTTGATAGAGCTTCTTTCTTTAAAATATTGCATATATCAAACAATTTGTAATTCCTAAAGTATGCAAGTATGGGATACTTTCAGAATTACATATTGAGAAAGATCTCAAAAGCTAAAAGGCTAATTTGAATCTGATGTTTCAAAATGAGGAGCTACCAGCTGCATTAAAAATGGTCATGGGGGGGATTTCAGTTTAAATTTTTTTTATATATGGTGAACATCATACCTTTAATAGATGACTAGAGGTTCAAGAATCTCCACTTAAAGCAAGAATATGGAAAAAATATAATGACCAGCTGACCTTAAGTTGGGGTTAAATGGGGTGCCTCAGGTATCTGTTCTCGGTCCTTTTTTTATATTTTACACTAACCTCTGTTGGGCCGGCGTACATCATCGGTGAAGGGAAAATGGCCACTATGGTGGAGTTGGGGTCAAGCAGTCCCTCCTCCAGGACGGCCGCATGCTGTTTCATGCGCCAGGCCAGTGGCACGTCATCATCTTTGGTCCAGCCGCCCAGTGGGTGAAGCAGAAGCACGGGTCGACGATAGCCACGTTCAATCAGACGCCGCTGCGTGTCCTGCATGAGCAGCGCATGGCCATTATGTACTGGGTTCCGCAGTTGGAAGGCAAAGACGGCATCTAAAAATGAGAGAAGAGCGTTTAATATTTCATAACTTGACATATATATAATTGTATTACAGCAATATACGGACAAATACAAGTCTATGACAATACAATTAAATTCCATTAAATAAAATATATGTCTATGTGACCTGCTACAGTTCGAGGGCAAGATTACTTCTACCTCACAACATACTAGTCAAAATTAGGTCAAAAGGAGAAACTCCTGAGTGTAGCTCCATACCTGCATTCATCTCTTTAAACTTCTGCTTAAGTTCGGTTGGTGTGAGCCTGTAACTATCCAGCCCGTCATTCCAGTAGATCCGATCCAGCACCTGGAGATCACCACCGACCAACCAATCTCCGCTCTCCATCACCATCTGCCACAGGAAAGACCATCAGGAAAAACACCAATGATCATCTGTACAATACTGTTGGAAAAACATAATTTGCACTGTTTCTTTGAGGCATGAGGAACATAATGAACCCTTCAGATTCTGAAACCAAATGATACATGCTAGAACATACTGACTTAAACTCTGTTGTAATGAAGGATAATTGAATATCTGTTGTAATAAAGTGGTCTAAACTGTTTAAAAATGCCAACCACAGTTGGTTCTGAAAACATACAAAAATCAAACAAAACTATGCATTTCAAAAAAATTATTGTCGTGAGTTGTACAACCCAACTAGCTTTTCCTTAAAAGTGCTCATTGTAGCAGCATAGGAACTTAAATAGTAAATACAGTTTTGTTTCCCTGTACAAGTTTAATAATCCTAGTTAGAAAGCTCTAGACTACAAGCTTGATATCATTCCTAAATCTGGGCCCCTCGTTGATTAGCTTAAATTTCTACACAGTTTCATTTAAAACCAGGAATTACAATCCCACTATATAGTGCCCTATCATATCAGGCTACAACTCTCGGCTGCTTTTGCTAATATTTCGCCTTCAGGAGGTCTTCGCTGGCATTCGCTGAGCCGGTAACTTGGCCAGGGTTAAAAAGCAGTACAGTATGGTGAGAATACCACAGCTCTCGGCAGATTCGGGGCCGCTAGGATGGAGAATACCATTTCACAACCCCACAGACTTTCATCTATTGATTTGACTTGACAGCAGCACTGGTGGCACGAGAACTTTATGTGCAAGTATGTGATCATATTAAGCAAACTTGGAGAGGCCTAAAAGCGGTGAATGTTAATAAAACGCTTCATCCGCTGCATTGCTTTTGCATTTGAAGACTGAATGCATGTGCAGCTGTCATTTGCTGGCCGCAGTATAGCAACAGTAGCAGCCGTTTATTTAATTTATGTTGCAGAGCCTGGCGATGGAAAAACTCAATGAGCGATCTGTTGGCACTAATCGCATCTATACAGTAAATCAACTCTATTAGCTGTCATAGAAAATAGCAGAGCACTGGTTGAGCACTGTACCCCTTTCAATGAGGGGGAAAAAGAAAAAAAAAAAGACAAAACATAGATAACGCAATTAGGTAAATGCTCTCGAGTCTGGTTAACATCCCCCTGCACCAAAACCCCAATGTGGATTTAGCTGTCAGACTGACAGCCGAAATAAACAGGAAAAGTGTATTTACCTCACATTATGGAGGCCAGTTTTACAGTCCTGCTGATTGACACGCTTCAGCAGAGGGAGTTTAACATACACACCAGACATAGTGAAATAATGAGATGAATGATTCTATGAACATAGTATATGCTCAGCTTATATATATTCATATTTCACATATACAGATTCATAAAATCAAATTACAGATTCATAAGATCAAAAACTAGAAATAACATTCACAAGCCATTTTCCGCAAAACAATTTCGGTTGAAGTAATTATCAAAAAAATAAATAAATAAAAATTATGGCCAGTAATCTGATATTTAAATTCTATGTTGTTCTGCCTACAATAATTTAGAATTATAAGAAGAAGAATTATGCAAACCAGAAATAAAATAAATTGTTTAAAATACTACACATCAATTTAGGCATGATAAGATCATAAAGTACACAATGAAAAATGCATATTCATTTTGAGATTTGCTTGTTATTGAATGATTAGCGTTTTAAAGGAAAAAAAATGTAAATGATGATAGAAGTGATTTAAATGTAAAAATTGATGTAAATAAGCATGCACAATTAAATATACAATTTCAATTTCATATACAAACTGTAAACTTTTTACAGCAATTTTAAATTGAAATAAAAACTCCTCAATTATATATATAATTATTTTATTATTATATGGTTTATATCGTTTTATAATTTAATAATAACTTAATAAATATTCTGAAAAACTATTTTCTTTTGACATCCTCCAAAAGGACTCAAAGTTTATGGATTGTAAGAAGTCTAAACCTCATCAAGAGAACACCACTGAGCGAAGAATACTGCAAATAAAGAAAGCCGATTGCTAGCTTCTTTCCATGCAATTTCTTTCTTTGGTCTGTGGATGGGTTTATTTGTGACCAAAGGCAAGCAGACAGACAGGGCCATTCCAGAGTCCGAAAGCTCTCCGTTGGCGCCCATTAGTGCGAGCTGGAGCAGAGCAGAGCCATTAAAGTCCACCTAAGCCCACAATCCCTACTTACAGATGGAAACAATTGTTCAGTATTTACTCTGCGAGATTTGTAAGAGGAAGGTGAGGGGAGAGGAGGGGAAGAGAGCACCACTTGCCTAAACACTGTTTAAATAGAACGCAGGGCGAGAAATCCAACTAAAACACATGTGTGAAATGAAGGAGGTCGAGGAATAAAGAGATTACTAAATCGGAGCCTGAGCAAAGATGAGAGAGCGAGCGAGACCTTGTTTCCATGGACCGACTAAGAGGGCATCGTGGCTCTGTCTTCTGTCAAAGTGCAGTCCAAGGAAAGCTTGGCAATGTGACCGCACAAAGACCTATTAAAGCATCAGGTCAGCTGTTTCTCGCTAGATATCCATGACTTTACCTTCAAAAAAATGGGACATAAGTGGAAAATCTTTTCTTTTAAACACAATTACAGATACAAACAAAACTTCACATTAGAAGAAAATTTCCCTGCGATAACTCACAGTCATGATGTCCCTTCTTAGGTGTCCTTTAAGAAAACAGTAGATTTAAGCTGTAATGTCTTTAGCGCAACACAGTTTCAGTTTCAGGTTGAGTTTCAGATCAAAACCAAAGCAAGAGCAATAATATTTGCTCATAAACATCACTAAAGAGCAATGAAGCAACCGGCAAATTATTCCTATAAAGGGTGCTCAGTCTCAGACAGGTGAAAAGTGATGCATTAATGGATCATGCTGCTGAATCACTGTGATTCTGCTTTCTTATTAACATGTATGTAGTCTAAACAGTGCTCTCATTCATGGCATGCATATAATCGGGACTTTCCAGGTGGCTTGTGAGTCAGAAAAGAAAGGAAAGGGAGGGAGCTGACAACAAAAATTAGATACAGGATGACGTTAATCATTTCCAACTGCTTACATAAGTTGATAGAAATATTTTATCAACAATTTTATCCTAACCAGGATCAAGCCTATGGTTAGGTTTACATATATGTGGTTACACAGCACAACGAAATCACATTAATCCAAAATCCAGCTCCACACTGTTGTATAGGTGCATTCACTCCACGTCAGAATTACCGTAATTAACCTTTTAGCGCTGTTTGGTAATTTTTTACAATTGTTTTTACTTCATCGGAATTGTACGAAACTTGCAAAAGGTTTTGGCACTTGCTGTGAACACAATAGAATTATGGACATGATTTAGAAAGGTTAAATGGTCCTGCAAAAAAAGTCACACTCCAAATAATTTAAGATTTATGACAGTTTAAGTTTGAAATTTTGCATGCTCAAAAAGTGGTTAACAGTTAACCACTTTTTAACCGTTAACTGGTAACAAATGGATCATAACTATTCCATGAATACAATTTAGTACCATAAAAGTATAAAATAAAATAAAATATATAAAATAAAAAAACAATAACAAACTTTAACAAACGAAACATTAACGAAGTTAAAAAACAAAAAAGTCAGTTTTGAGCAGCACCAGAGGTTTAGTACATTTCCATCTTGTAAAATGCACTCAAATCCTCACACTTGTAACTACTTACTTGCATAAATTGTAACAATTACTTGTAAACTCTTCCTACTTCCTCAATGCCATGCGGAAACACTTAAAATGGCAGTGGCTTTAGCATTACAATGTAGTTAAGCAGTTATTTTGTAAAATTTCTATTTAATAACTCCTATAATTGACTACTGTAAATGTCTTAATTATGCAAGAACAATTTAAAAACAAACAAAAGACATACAATGCAGTTTAATGTAGCTAGCAGCGTTAAACACCTATCTAATGTCCCGCAAAAACACTATGTTTATTAACAAGGCATTTGCACAACTTCCTGTATTCTGGTTTTGTCTTGATAACTCGAATTACACCAACTCATTTGGAATTAATAGTGTTGAAATTCGAACGCATAATTCTGAGTTCTAAGAAGTGAGTTGCTCAGAGAAAAGTAATTACAGTAATCTAGTAATTACAATCAATGAAATACGTTCTAAATGGCTGTGATTGTGTCAGGTCATGCAGAACTTTTGCTTTTTCACTTTTGTTAGGAAACTGTTAGCAATCTTCTAATCATACAGGTTTTGTCTATATTGACCCCCTCTGACCTTGATGTATGGATGATCCTTGCATGTAGTGCCCCACTGCCGGGCACAACGCTCTTCCTTGCGATGTTCGTAGAACTCTGGGTTTCGCAGTATCGCGACCCTCCGACCACCGTAGGCCAGCGTGAACGCAGTGCTGCCATCCAGACGCTCCTTATCGGCACTTGAAACCGGGAGGACCACCGGCACCGACAGGTTAATAACCCCACCTATAAACAGAGGTCAGATGCACGGTACATATATCAACCAGACTGAGGCTTTGAAAAATCGACTGCTTTTAAAGGCCTAAAAAGGAAGAGTCCTATGACCTATGGGGCGAGATAAGAGAAAGAACTCTTGAATGTGAAAGTGGTGAGTTTTCCAAGAAAGTAAGAGGTCCAACACCTTGATTAAAGCAATATGAGCGGGAAGCTTTTAAAATCCATTTTCAGGATGAAACACACACACATCATAGCAGAAACAGCTGTTTTCCATAAGAAAGAGCCCTGCGAGCATCCCATTTCTGCTCAATCCAAATCAAACTAGTATCAGGCCGCAACATGCACAAATCTGTCCACTTCACAAAGATGGCAGTCTGGTCCAACAAGAGTACAACTGGGCATATTGTAAGGATCAAAACAATAACAAAAGGTGTGATGTACAAAAATCTAATGACGCTGTTGATGTAACGCATGAACACCTAATGGCTTTCTTTTGCTGTATTCTGTCACAACTAAACTCAGGCCCACTTTTTATCTTAATAGTGTGTGTGTGTGTGTGTGTGTGTGTGTGTGTGTGTGTCAATGCATACCTTGAACGCAAATTTGAATACTAGGCAAGACAACACACAGCAGGGCATTATGAGGCTGTAAAACTAAATTGACACTTTTTGGAAACTCAAGCTTGATGTGGGAAATTGCTGTAATTACCCAGTTCTATAAATGCGAGGACCGCATTATGGTTTTAAAAAGCCATTCGCACATTTGTCGTTCTTGTAATCAAAAAGGTGCCGACTTTTTATTTCAGATGATCGGGTTTCTGAAACTGGCTTGAGAGCATGTGATCAACATCACCCAAGCCACCATTAAAACTATAATAGCTCTTTTATTTCTACCACTAATTAACATTTAAAATCCACTTGCTGAGCCTTCAGATTCCCTCACTGAAATGAAATGTTTATTTGCGATTGGACCCCCATTCTGAGCTGTTCTCGGGATTCTACCCTGAAGTTCTGAAATATTAGTAGATTATTAGTAGGTTCTTGTTCACCTCCTTGAGTTGGGTATCTTCATGCCCTACCTGATGTTGGTGGCCAATCAATTTGCTTAAGTTTTCTGTTTAACATAAATGCGCAAAATATTTCTAAAAATTGTTTCTTCACTCTGTCATCGTCAATTAAAAGAAAATGATTCAGTAAATCCAAACAAGTGGAAAAGATGATGCACTCCTGAATGTAATAGTGGCCGGCAGAAAAGGTGCATTGCACTGTCGAACGTCGCCATCTAGTGGTACATTCAGAAGCCACTGCATGAAAAATAAATCCTTGCCATGAGAAGACATAAGATCACTTAAGGTCATCTGTTTACCATCAAGCAGACAGTTGAAGTGCAGGCACTGTAGGTACTCTCTCTCCCTCATGAAGCCGTTCAGAGGAGTGGCCCAGCCCTCAGCGAGCACCTGGACCCACTGCATGTCCACCTAACACACCAATTCAGAACAGACATTAGCTGTTAGGATGTACGTAAGTCATGCCTTATTAAGTCATAATGTGTTTGCAAACCATTTGCAGGAGTTTAAATCTGTATTTGAGTGGCAAATGAGGAGGGAAGATACCTTGGTGATCTCCACAGCTGGAAGAGTCTCTGCATCAGCCTTTGACAAGTCCAGCTTGTTCTCATGCACATAGAGCTCCTTGACCTCGTAGGATGCGTCCACAGGAACTATGTCCTGCAAACAGTCAAAACATCAAACAGAGATCATTGTCATTCATATCCAAGTATGATGAAAGGATAAGAGACACTGCTAAGCCAACTTGCAACTTTTTCTATAAGAATCAGTGTTAAAGTACAACTGTGGCCTTGTGTTAATTAAATAAGGATATCAACGTACAGTGCATAGAAAAAATATTCCATGTAATGTGATAATGAGTAAGTTAACATATACATAAAATTCAGTTCAAGGCCATATTTTGAATATGATGGTTAAATGCATGAAGGCATCAAAATAAGTCAATTTCATTAATTCTATTTTAAAAAATAGAATTTCTGTCTTGTCGTCATCACAGAAATGCATCCATTTAGCCATGAGTTGCCACTGCTAAATAAACTACAGTTCAAAAGTTTGGAGTCAGTACAATCTTTTTTTTTTTTTTTTGAAAGAAAGAAAGAAATACTTTTATTCAGCAAGAAAGCATTTAATTGATCAAAAGCAACAGTAAGTACATTTATTATAATGTTACAAAATATCTAAAAAAAAAATTTAAATGTTATTCATCAAAGAATCCTTAAAAAAATGAATCACTGTTTGTTTCTACAAAAATATTAGGCAGCACAACTGTTTTTAACATTGAAAATAATATGAAACGTTTCTTGAGCACCAAATCAGCATATTAGAATGATTTCTGAAGGATCATGTGACACTGAAGACTGGTGTAAAAATTAATCTTTGCCTTCACAGGAATAAATTACATTTTAAAAAAGAAAAGTGTAATTGTTATAATTATCTCCTTTCAGTGGATTTTGTGAATAAGGTTTATACACGCAACACATTTCCAATTTAAACAGGCATATTCCAGGGATGGGAAACAGCCAATCAGAGCATGCTATTTTTTATTTCTTGCATTTACGTTGTAGGGTCTTCTTGAAATGAGTGGTCTTAAAACAACACCCTTTTTACCTTGTAACTGTACATTTGCATTTCTCTTTAACATTCAGATTATCCTTGATACTTTTTAACAAAATCTGCCTTGAATTGTCCCTATCAGAAAATTCTGGAGTAAAATGATTTGCGCAGCCAGGCATAAACACATTTAGTGAAAGAGAAGTGAAGTGACGTACCCAACTCAGAATTTGTGCTCTATTAACCCATCCAAGTGCACACACACATGTAACAAACACTTCTGTGTCTCACCTCCATGGTATTGAAGGTGGAAGAAGTGCTGTTCTACTGCTTGATAATTGAGCTGTTTAGGTTTTTGGGGGATTAAAAAAAGGAGTGAATTTCTATCATTGTAGGGTGGTTGTGTCTACAAACTGTAAGACACATTTATTGCAAATAAATAATTTTTCATCAATGTCTCCTTTAAAATTAAAATATTATAATCTTAATTCATGATGAAAGATTCGAAAGTTGACAGTAATCAGTGTTGAACTACTATAAGGTTAACCCTGCCTGGTTAACATGTTTGAAAATGATTAAAGAAAACATTAGAAATTTAGAAAAGTTTCAAAAAGTAATCAAATGTAACAGTTAATCTTTAATAAAGTAATTGAAAAGTTCCAACTTATACATTTTAAGTTGGGTAACTTGTATCTGTAACCCATTACATTTCCAAAGTAACCTTCCCAACACTGCATACAGCTGAGGCTCACACTGAATTGATTTTAACATGAATGAAAGGAGTGAACTTACCCTCTCCTGCAGGAGGTCCAGAAGCTGCTGGATGCACTCGTTCACACTGCAAGAATCCGTCTTCAGTACAAGTTCAGGGGCCTCTGGCTTCTCATACTCAGAGTCTATTCCAGTGAACCCTGAGGACAACAGGAGTAACCCATTATATTAAAAGCCCAATTAATTCACCAGCAGAAACAGACATACTTTGAATGCACTTCATGAAAAAAAATTTTCATTCAATAGGACTGGAAACAGTTCAGTTACTTAGTAGCGCTGAAATGATTTGTTGTTTTCTACCACCGTATAAAGCAGCTCAGATGTGTTGTGCATGTATCAGTTAACATGTACATGAGAAAAACACACTTCCTGCTATGAACGCCAATTATTCTATTCAGAAGATGTTAGCAGCTTTCAGATTTGCATCTTTCCTGTATCACTCTTCACCTGATTTACCCTTACTTAATCTGCAGTTCCACAGCAAAATAAATTAAATCTAACAAAAACAGCAGGAAACACAGAGTCTCTGAGTCACAGTCATCTCCTACCAGAAACCTGTTTTCAAATAATCACCCCAATCTCTTCAGGAAACCAAAAGGGTTGTGATGAATCACCACTGGTTTGCTCAAAATGTTTTGTGTGACCTCTCAAAGACCTTAAACTTACTCTCAAACTACTCACACAATGCTAATATCACAATTGTGCTTCCCAAGATGAAATGCTACGCACACCAATAAGCCCACAATCTCCCATTTTAAACATTATGCAAAAATCTAAGAACTCTTTTTCTGTTTTTTTTCTTCTTTCCTATCTTCAGTGACTCAAAACAGTCCAAGACCCTTGTCTTGTCTCGTTTAATCATTTCACATATTTCTGCACAAATAGGTCACACAAATTAAGAGAATGCCTTAGGTTTGTTGACACAGCACTTTAGAACTGACTGTCCTATTGACTACTGACCATTTAGAGATTATATTTGAGCCATAAAACACAGCGTATCTACATCGAAAGAGCGAGTGGAAATAAGCATATTTGGACACATATTTTGTACAATATGTACAGTATGTCTATAAAATTGTCTTACCTCTGATTTCTCCAGCTCTAGCCCTCTTATAGAGCCCCTTCACATCTCTCTGCTCACACACATCCAGAGGAGCATCTACAAACACCTCAAAGAATGGAAGGCCAGCAGCTTCATGGATCTTCCTTGCATTCAGACGATCCTGATGACATGCAGCAGACAAAAACCAATTGATCAAACATTTAAACTTATAAAGCCACTGCATCATAGTTGATACATGCATCTCGAAGGCAAGTATGCCTCCCTTCAGGCTGTGGTACATGTGTGTTTTAGCTGTGAAATCCATAATGTTTTTTATAGAGTAAATGTGAGCATAAGATGAAAACTTCCTGGACTGAAGCAGCTGAGGTTTCCTTGAATATCTTTACATGCATATTGAATATTTCTGTTTGGGTCTCAAGTACGAGCTCCATATTCTCCTATATCAGACTATATGAGCCATAAGAGCCTGACTATGACAGAAAATATAAAACACATTATATTTTTCTGAACATGGTTAAGAAGTCTTATACACACACAAAAAGTTCTGCACGTTTCTCACCCTGCTGTATGGGGAGATGAAGCTGGCTATGCACACAAGCCCAGCGTCAGCAAACAGTTTTACCACTTCTGCGATACGACGAATGTTCTCTTCGCGGTCTTCAGGGCTGAAGCCCAGGTTCTTATTGAGGCCCTGCCTGATGTTATCTCCATCCAGAGTGTAGCAGGGGATCCCATGACACACCAGATACTCCTCCAGAGCCATGCTGACCGTCGTCTTACCCGCACCAGACAAACCTGAGGATGCAGAACAAACAGGTCATGATATTTACTGAAAATTTTAGATACAGCCATGATGGAAACATTATGTTTTTTATTTTCCAAAATAACATAAGAGGGGTTGATAGAGTACCTGTAAGCCACACCGTGCATCCTCGAAATCCTCCTCTAGTGCCGACTACCTGGCCACGCTTGTTTCTGCTCACGTGGTGGGCTTGATACGTCACATTGGTGGCTCTTTGCATCCCCTGCACAAATTGCAGGAAACACATTTACATCACATTTATTTCATCTGTCTCATCTCTGACAAAGACCTCCTGTTTGATTGACATAATTGAAACAGTTAAAGAAAGTGTTTTTGGTTAAATTTTCAGTTAAAATTTGTTTGTTGTATTGCATTCTTCATTCATTGTGTCATTGTATAATATGAATGGACACATTAATTGTTATTATTTTTTATTAATTTAATTAAATTAAAAAAAAACACATACTTTTAATGCCATAATACATATACCAAATAAATAAATAAATTGCAGTATCATGGTACCATGCCCAAATAAACATGGTCATTCTTATTGATGATATTCAAAAATATTGCACACACCTATAAATCAAAAACACTGTTTGTACTACCATTGATATAGAACGTGGTATTAAATGATAACCATATCTATGTACCATGTTATTTACATACTCCAAAGAATACCATGGTACACGTCCTAGAAGCCATGTTAGTATCGTAGTAAATGTCCAAAAAGTGATAATACTCGTACTTGTGCTGCCTAGAAATGCTGTCTAGGTGGGCAGCACACTAGGTTATAAGACACTAATAATTACTAATAACTACACTAAGTAATATCTACGCATAAAATGATTATACGCATATTTTCATACATTTATCACAACTAAGGACCTCTATTACAAGCACGGTTATTATGGATTTCGCTTTCGGGTCAGATTCAGCATAAGCAAAAACACCATATTCATAACACGAGGTGTGTTACTGTAACTATACCACATTAGTAACGTTAATGCAAAACATTCCTCAATATCCAGCCGATAACAGTTAACGTTACTCACCCAGCTCTCAGGCGCGTTACTCAGTTTCTGCTTCTTACTCGAGTTACCAGATGTCTCCATTCTGAGCCGCTGAATTCACACTTGATGGATAAACAAATAAATAGTGCGATATATATTCGAAGGAGATGTTTTAATGAAGTGCCGGGTCCACTGTGTGTGTATCGAAGCCCAGAAGGAGCTGCGGCACAGGAAGTGATGGAGGCCCCGGTGAGTCCCGCCTCTCAAGCGTCAAGTCTCCGCCTACTGGACCATCTGATTGGTCGGAATGACTTTCAAGCCGATCGTGATTGGACAATTGAGAAGTCGCTCATATAGCCGTGGAAACCAAAGCAAACAAGTATCAGGTATAGGGAGGGACTTGTCGGAATACATGCAAGAAAAAAATAACGCAGCCAATCATGTTCTGTTGTATATGCTTTGTATAGAAAAAGTCCCTTTAGGATACATAATTTGTGTGGACCCTACTGACCCAATAAAAAATTTAAGAATTTATGTATTAGTGTATGAATATATATTTTTTTCTAAACAAAACTTTTAGTTAACCATCTCTATTACATTTTATGTTTTTTTTAATATCACGCTGCTAGTAAATTTATGTATGTTTGTATTTAACTTAAAATTAGCTTGTATTCTTTATTCATTGTGTCACTGTTTAATTGTGCATTGCTATTCGTTGCATATTATAAATTATCATGTTGTGAAAGATTAAACAGTGTACATATACAAGGTATTTTTAGGTTAAAATGTATGTGTCACAATTCTAATAGTGTTTTGCAGTTACATACAGATTACATAGTCCTGTGATGAAGCATATAAAAACTCTCAGAAATGGCATTTGTATGAAAAAGTGGAAGAAATAGAATAGAATCAAATTAATGTCACCTGCCAAGGTGGTTTTATTTTTATTAGAGACATGCTTCATAGTGGTACAACACAACTATATACCAAAATAAAAATAAAAAAAGTTATACAATACAATGATGTACACTCACTGTAAGACTCACCACCTCCATATTAATGCCAATAGTATAGGATTTATTGGCTAAATTGTATGAAGCCTATGTTGAGCAGTTGCAGGGCAGAGCAGAGCAAGGAAGCAGTTGGCTATTGACATGCAAATTTAAATTAGCATGAGAAGACTTAGTCTAGTGCTTTGCCCTGCACCTTAAACACAGCGAGAAGAAACTGAACTTCCCTTGGTCCTCTGAGCGGCTAACACTCCTTGATAAGATCTGAGAAAGTTGTAAAACGAGGAACTTCCACTTTTGGACACCTGAATAGCCACCGCAGGCCTGCCCACTATTGGCTTAACCACCCCTGACCCTTTATTATTTTGCTTTGCCTGGTTGCCATTAGAGTAATCCTGAAGTCCTTTAGGGAGAATTCTCATTGTAATTTGCACTTTCCCACATGCCACCCTAGGTTGGCTATTAACAAAAGTGTTTACTCCCCCTGTATAAGGTCCAGAGACCACCCCATTCCCTTGAGAACTGGGAAGTGTGGGCAGCTTCCTCATGTGTAGATACAGATTCACAGGTTTACCATAGTACACCCAGCACTGGTTTTTGGATGTTTTTTTGAGGGTTGGCACTGGCTTATCTGTGTTTGGTACTTTATTCATTGTGGTTAGAAATTAGAAGAACAACATCTTCAAAATTAGAAGAACAACATCTTCACCCGAGCGCTTCTGAAGCTCTGATCAACAGAGAACAATTGGGACTAAAATCCAGTGGTTCTGCCATTCACAGTCATAACAAACCAGTGGAGATGTATGACACATTTACATATATTAGAATGAAAGAATTTAGTATAAAATTCAGAATGGGACTTTTGTACTTACTGCGCAGATCTTTGCGGCAAATAATATTTCTACCTGTGATATAGCACACATGAATTTTAGTTTGAAAAACCTTCAGAACTACTTCTGATCAATTCATAATTTTAGCATAGGTTTAGCTTCAAAATTAAGACTAATGGAGGTCATTGATACAGTTAAGCATTAAAACATTAATGTAAACAATAGTTTTCAGAAACATACCTTCTGTATTATACGGCCGTGAGGTGAGAACAACCAGTGCATCATGCAGCCCAAGAGCAATGTTAACATCCATGGCTGCAAATGAAGCAAAGATCCTGTCAACGTGCCTTTTATATATTTTAAACCTGCCCTTGTGGAGCACCACAAATTGTGAAATCACCTGAGGCAGTGACTAAATGACTTTATTTGTTAGAAAAAAAAAATATTTAATTATGTCTGAATATCTTTTGAGACTTCATTTGTATGTGGCTGGAGTGTTCACTGTTCTAACAGGTGTTGGGAGTTGATTTCACCACTGAGGAGCACAGATAAATAAGTTGGTGACCTGGATCTGGAGAAGCAGGGACACTTTTATGTGGAGGTTAGGTAACCAAATGTTTCAGCACATGGTGACTCCCAGGGTGGGCTTGAAATCAAGGAGGAACTGGCAGACAATGGAGAGACTTGGGCAAAGGTGTGACATGTGAAAATGCCAGAAACAGAAACAGTTCATTCAAATGAAAAATATTTACTTCAAACCCACTCTGATCATTATCGGAGAGATGTATTTGGACTTGTCTGAGGCTGCAAATGACTCACTGAATATCCCTTATGGCTTTTTTGTAGACTTGCCATGGTATGCCAGAGACCAGAAAAACAAAAGACTTAATTGCATACTGAACAACTGAACGAGTCTCATATTCCACACAGTCACTGTCTAAAAGTAGCTAAAAGTGCTACCGCCAGACCCGAAGATCGGCTCAATGGATTCAAAAATGGTAAAACTCAACTGTTTAACTCTAGGGGAGTTGTAAAATTAGCCTATTTCCAAAAAAAGTGGAGTGTTCCTTTAAAAGAACATTTTTTCTTAGTGTAAAGAACATTTTAATAATCTAAAGAACCGTTTTCCACTCTAAAGTACCCAATAGAGAATGAGAATGTGACGTAACTCTCATTCTCTATTGTTTAATGGAAAGGTTCCGTGGATGTTAAAGGTTCTTCAATATAAAAATAAAAAAAATAAGAGTAGATTTTTAAGAGTAGTACTTGGAATGCACATCTCTATACAGTATTGTAAAACATACAGTAGTATTGTTTGTATATATTTATAATATTTAACATTTCTGTGGCAATTAACTGACATACAGCAAAGATAAACGGTGAATACATCTCACCTGCATACAGTCGTAAAGTTTTTTTGACTGCATACAGTAGTTTTGATTAGATTTTTTGATTGGTTCAACGAACTGTCACTCAAACTTCCTCATCCAATCCTAGAGAGGGGGCGACATCTTGTTGCCTGGCAGCAAGAGTCGCAAACAACAACACAGTAACGTTACAAATGTATGTAACAAATGTATACTCACTCTTTTAGACCTAATGATACAAATGTATGGCCATTATTTTTTTACTTTTTTTTAACCGATTCACAAATTAATTTAAAGACTTGTAAACCATTTAACAAAATGACGTCTTTAATTTCTTATATTTTTTAATGATTTAGTGAGTGTCAGTGAGAGTGTGGTGGACAGAAAGGGAGGAGCAGCTCTAAATTAGGGTAATGTTGAAGTTTCCAGAGGTTGATGTCAGTGTAACTGGATTCCTCCAGTCTGGGAACAACTGGGAACAAGATGGCTGAGGGTGGACTGGAAAACTTATTTTCCAAACTCTCACAAAAGCTGGACTGAAGCCACCCAGAGAAAAACATGCAAGTAAGTTATAAACTATTTTTAATTTTCGAAGCGTCTCTTTTTCCAGACAAATACCTTTCTGTGATTTTTTTGTTGTTGTATGAAGTTTTCACTCGGATTTCTCGCGTATTTCTATTGCATAACATCGTAAAAGTGGATTTGTAGTATTAAAAAGCTGAAAAAATAACTATTCAATAACTCTGACTTTATGGAAATCAAATTCGAGACTCTTTGAATTAACGTTAGTGTTTTGAGTTTTGCAAATAGCCAGCTTTTCAATAACCCAGCGACTAAAATGAAGACTTGTTTATGTTAGGTTACTGTAAACGACACGATGAGCTCCAGTCGCGTCCCTCCTCAAGCACCGCAGGCCCAGGCGGCATCCGCATCCTCTCCGCCGTATGAAGGGATCGAGATGGAAAAAATGCATCATGAAGAAGTGGGCCTCGGAGTGCCCGATGAGACCCCCTCTCCACCCACCTCCAGCTCCAGACAGGCATGGAGCCGGGATAACCCAGGGTTCGAGCCGGAGGAGGGGATGATGGAAGCGGACTGGCCTCCGGCGAGCCCCGGCCGGAGGTCTGTGTCCACGGCGTCCAGCAGCAGCATCAGTGCGCGGATCAACAGAGGACTGTATCCAACTCCACCAGCACAAGAACACAGCAGCTGTGGGAAGAGGATACTGGAGAAAATGAGAGGTGAAACTTTTGCTAGGATTTTTTTGGTTATGTTTCACTACACTGAAAATGTCCACACAAATATGTGACCCTCTGGACCACAAAACCAGCAGACAGCAGTCATAATGGTTTTTTGAAAGTGATATTTATACATTATCTGAAATCTGAATAAATAAGCTTTCCATTGATGTATGGTTTGTTAGGATAGGACAATATTTGGCTGAGATACAACTATTTGAAAATCTGCAATCTGAGGGTGCAACATTTTTTTTATTGATTTATTGAGAAAATCACCTTTAATGTTGTACAAATGAAGTCCTTAGCATTGCACATTACTAATCAAACATTAAGTTTTGATATATTTACGGTAGGAAATTTACAAAACATCTTCATGGAATAAGATCTTTACTTAATATCCTAATGATTTTTGTCATTAAAGAAAAAATTATAATTTTGACCCATACAGTGGCTATTGCTACAAATATACTTGTGCTGCTTGTGACTGGGTTTGTGGTCCAGGGTTACATATAGTAAAACTTGTAATAGCCTTGCGAGGCCATATGGGTTACACTTTTGATAAAGTTGCCTTTTCATAAAGGGCCAAGAAAATGTCTTAAGTGAAATGTAATAGGGGTCCTATTTATAATTTGCTTAACTAAAGCATCCCAAAAACATGGATCATGGTTTCCACAAAAATATTAAGCAGCACACTGTATTCAGCTGTTATAGTAAGGAGAAATGTTTCTTGAGCAGCAAATCAGCGTATTAGATTGCTGAAGGGTCATGTGACACTGAACACTTGAGTAATGATGCTGAAAATTCAGCTTTGCATCACAGGAATAAATAATATTTAAAAATAAATTAAAATAGAAAACAGTTATTTTAAAAAGGCAATAATATTTCACAATATTACTGTTTTCCTTGTAACTTCTAAAGTACCTCACTATGAAATAAGGTTTAAAAAAATAGTTGTATTTTAGGGTTAATAGTTAGTCTGTATTAATTATGACTTAATCTTAGTTTGTAAGTGAGAAGTGCCTAATTATATAGCTTAGGGTGACCATATTTTAGTTTTTCAAAAAGAGGACAGTAGGGGGCGGGGTTCGTGGGCGGGGACATGGGAGGTGGTTTGCCAACAGTATACTGTATGTAGCAAGGTTTTTTTTTGTTTGTTTGCTTATTTTGTTTTTTAATAAATAAAAAGAAAACAAGTAGATATAATATAAAAAGAATATGGAATGCTAGTGTTAGAGGGTAATTTTTTTAATAAAAATAAAACAAGTCACTAGAACAGAAAAATAATAGATAATGTTAGTGTTAGAAGGTCATTATTTATAATAAATAAAAAGAAAATAAGTATAAAGAATAGAGAATGCTAGTGTTAGAGGCTCTTTTTTCTTTATAAATAAAACAAGAAGTTAGAATAGAAATAAAATAGAGAGTGCAAAGGTTAGAAGGTACGTTTTTTAATTAAAAAAAGCTGATAAAATTAGAATTAGCATTAGAATAGAGAGTGCTAGAGTTAGAGGGTCAAATGAAGATGAAAGAGATGTGTTTTCAGCCTTTCTTGAAAATGATTAAGGACTCCGCTGCTTGGATTGAGTTGGGCAGGTCATTCCACCAGGAGGGAACAGTTAATGTAAAAGTCCATGAAAGTTTGATCATAGGTAGAATGCAAAATGTTTCAATACAAGCATTTCAGTCAAATGTAATTTATGCAATATTTCAAACCTTTAATCCACTTGGGAAAATCAACCCATGGCAACAGTTTAAAAGTAGCCCAATTCTGTGGAAAATACGCGGACTTGGCAACCCTGCATCCAACAAACAGATGTGACTGATCACAGGTCGAGAATCAGGAGAGATGACTGAAAAGACCATGCTTGAGTATTTGCTGCTCAACAGATCCTGAGTTCATTGACAAATATCTGATCTTGTAAGATGTGCTCCCTTTACACAGAGTGTGTGTGATCACGAAATCAAAAGTGAAAGTAAACAGCGCAATCACTCATTCAAAAACATTTAAATACACGGCATACAGATAGTGGCTCCCTGATGCGGCAAAATTATATACAATATTAGAATGTTTAAAGGAGTGGACACAAAAATAGTGGGAGCGAAACATGTTGCGGGAGCAGGCGGCAATGGTCAGAAATTCAGCGGGAGCGGGATGAAGAAAACAGCCGAATCCCGGACATTTTGGGTGATTAAGAAATCCTGGCCGGACGCATTTTTGTAGGTCAAAAAAGAGGACATGTCCGGGGAAAAGAGGACGTATGGTCACCCTAATATAGCTAGGTAAACATGATTTTGTGAATTAATGGAAGATTTATTTCTTGATCTTTTTCAGTGCTGTGGGATACCCGTCTTTTGGGTGAGAGCAACAGTAACAGAGAGATGTACCTGAAAACCGTCCTACGAGAAATGATCACCTACATCCTCTTTCTTGTCACCCTCTGTATATGTAAGTTGAAGATCGGACAGTTTCATGCTTGAATATGTTAATGCATACCATGTTACATTAATATTTTTAATTCTTTTACATTTCCTTTCCTTACATGTTAGAGTAATAGGCCTTAAAAATATTCATTAGATTAAGAATCTGTTTATTTAGAGCACAAAATGTAATAATACTTAAAAAGTATAACAGCTTTTTTTTTATTTGAATTGCTACAGTATGAGTTGGCATTCAGCATGCCATAATGGAAAAAATATTGCTCAAATGGTCAGTTTCCCTGGTCTGCTCCAGCTCTGACGGTCTTTCTTTCTGGAATAACAGGCACTTTAGTCCTCCTAACAACCACAGCAACAATTAAATTTGTTTGAGTATTTAGAGTCTGCTCAAATGCATTTTCATTTTACATTTATGCATTTCAGACTTTTCAGATTTTTAAACAATTTACATTGCATATACAGTATACAGTACATTTTATCAGTTAATGCATCCTTTGGGGATTGAACCCATGACATTGGCTTGTAGCATGCATTACAGCTTGAGCTACAGGAACACAAATAAATGCATCCATATTAAAAGTGCACAATATTTTATATAGTGAAAATTTTAGGAGCATCTATCTGCTCTCCAATATGATCTACCATCTACAGAAACAGAACACGTTATTATGTTTAAAACACATTACTGATATTTGTTTTAGTAACCTACGGAATGGTGAACACCAACATGTACTACTACACCAAAGTCATGTCCCAACTCTTCTTGGATACACCACTGACAAGCGGAGACCCGACGACCTTCAAGACTCTTTCAACCATGGAGGACTTCTGGAAAGTAATTATTCCACTGATTTTAATGCTCTTTTACAGTATGAAAATGCATATTAGTTCCAATTGCATCACAGATGTTAATAAAAATATTATCTGTAGTTCACAGAAGGCCCTTTTCTTAATGGCATGTACTGGGAGTTCTGGTACAACAACAAGAGCCTCCCAGAAAACCAGAGTCTGATCTACTACGAGAACCTCCTGTTGGGCGTCCCACGTCTCCGGCAACTCAAAGTACGCAATGAGTCCTGTTCTGTCCATGAGGACCTGCGGCATGAGGTTTACGACTGCTACAGTGTCTATTCTCCTGCCAACGAGGACAAGTCACCATTCGGACCGAAGAATGGCACAGCGTATGTAAAAATACACGTATATTTTGAATAATAAAATAGTGGCTGATCATTGGTCTTAAACAGGTTTGTAATCCCGTTTATTTGTCAGGTGGAGGTACTCAGAAGAGAGCAGGCTGGGTGAGAGCAGCTACTGGGGTCAAGTGTCGACGTATGGTGGTGGAGGATACTACCAGGACCTGTCACGCACTCGAGAGAAGTCAGCCAATCAGCTGCAGGAGTTAAAAAACAACCTCTGGTTGGACCGTGGCACCAGAGCAGTGTTCCTGGACTTCTCCATCTACAATGGCAACGTTAACCTGTTTTGTATTGTCAGGTAATGAACTGAAGCTGTGTTACAAGTGCATTAGATCTAATGCTCATTTTGGATTGTTACTATAAAAATTATTAAACCAAGAATACCAAGTATTAAATTTTTGCAATTTATTCTGCCCAAACCTTTAACATACAGACTCCATTTAAACTATCAAGCTTTTTTTGTAAACTTTTTATACTTACTTTAAAAAAATATTTTTACGATTAATGTTTGAAAATTATCCATTAATAGTTAAGGTTTCATGATGGATTAAGTACTGAACTTTGATTGTTTTCTTGTTTGCATTTGTTTAACGTTAATATATCATTTAAATTACTATTTAAATTAAAATTAACATGTAAATTACTACATTTTAAATAGGTATTTTATATAATAAATAGTGCTGTCAAACAATTAATCGTGATTAATCGCATCCAAAATAAAAGTTTTTGTTTACATAATATATGTGTATTGTACTGTGTATATTTATTATGTATATATATAAATACACACACATGTATATATTTAAGAAAAATATGTTATGTTTATATATTAAATCTATTTATATATAATATAAATTTATGCATGTAAATACATGTAAATATTTTCAAATCATACTGTATGTGTGTGTATTTATATATACATAATAAATATACACAGTACACAAACATATATTATGTAAACAAAAACTTTTATTTTGGATGCGATTAATCGTGATTAATCGTTTGACAGCACTAATAATAAAATATAGCCTAGCATAGGTTTAACATTCTTCCACCTTTAACATACAGACTCCATTTAAAATATCAAGCACTTCTGTACTTTTGACTTATAAAGTATAACTTTTTATATTTGTACTTTTCTTTAAAGAAATTTAAGTTTAATAATTTTTTTAGGATTGAAGTTTAGCATTTGTGATGGTGTAATTTGCCCACCATTTGCACACTCTTATTTAATTATAAATATATTAAATCATTTAAATGAATATTTAAATGTAAAACAGTTTTAATTTAAGTAAGTACATTTTACGGAGCCCTGGACATGACATGCAGAGGAAAACAAAAGATATTGGTGTCACTAATGAAGAATTTGTTACCACGACTTATTAATTTGTTCCCTCATTTAGTTAAATTCAGGCCACAATTTAACTGAAAAGAGGGAACAAATTAGCAAATTATGAGAACGAACTAGTACAACATGACTATGCAGTTTACTTAAAACTAAAGAGCTAATTATTAAATTGTGGGAACAAATTCTTAATTTGTAGCCATGATTTTTTTTATGCATGTCATGTGTAGGGATTCGTAGATTTTAAATCGTTATTTTATATAATAAAATATAGCATAGCTTTAGCATCCATGCTTTACTCTTCTTGACTCATACAATGTTTACTCAAAGATCTGTCACTGACTGCTTTGCTGTAGGTTACTGGTGGAGTTTCCAGCCACGGGGGGCGCTGTGACCTCCTGGCAGTTCCAGACGGTGCGTCTTATCCGGTACGTGTCCAGCTGGGACTACTTTGTGGGGATGTGTGAAGTGGCCTTCTGCCTCTTTGTGCTGTATTACCTGGTGGAAGAAGTTCTAGAGATCCGCCTGCATCGTTTGCGTTACTTCAAGAGCCTGTGGAACTGCTTGGATGTTCTCATTGTCGCAGTAGGTCATAGTGCATAATGATAGATTTTGAGACACGGCTTACTCCAGCCAATGTCATTTGTGCTACTGACTATGACACCTTTGGTCTTTGTTCATCACTGTCACAGCTCAGCGTTCCAGCCATCATTATGAACATCTGCAGAACGTCAGCGGTCAGTCATAGACTTCACTTCCTGCTGGAGAACCACAGCACATACCCCAACTTTGAGCCGCTTGCTCGCCTTCAGGTTCACTTCAACAACCTGGCTGCCATCATAGTCTTCCTCTCATGGGTGAAGGTGAAGTCTCGTCTCAATATTTGACATGCAGAAACAAGTTTTTGTTGTTGTTTCATCCAAATACAGCCATCTTGCTTTTCCCACAGCTTTTTAAGTTTATTAATTTCAACAAGACCATGAATCAGCTGTCCACCACCATGTCACGCTGTGCCAAGGACCTGATGGGCTTCGCTATCATGTTTTTCATCGTGTTCCTGGCCTACGCTCAGCTGGCGTATTTAGTGTTTGGAACTCAAGTCAACGACTTCAGCACCTTCCAGGCCTGCATGTGAGTTTTAGAGGCATCTAAATAACCAAATATATACTTAGAATATAGTAGGCTATTATATAAATAATAATATGCAAAAATACACGAAAACGTGACAATAATTAGTTGTTAGCTATTTTGAAAAATTTAATACAAAATTGAAATCATCATGCATACATTCGAAATGCATGCTATAGATCTTATTGTGTATGATTCATCCTTGTATGTTTAATTTTTTACTTTTAAATTTTACTATTTTCTTTTTAGTTTAAATAAAATGTTACATTGTAATTTAATTAGTCCCTGCCTTATGTTTTTTTTTTTTTTTTTTTTTATTTGGATGTATGTTAAAAACAAAGAAGAACAGATTTGTCGCTGCTTGCCGTCGCTACTGCTGTTTTACCACAACTTTAAATGAGCATATCATAAAAGTGTTTTATTTTTTATTTACGTTTTATTTCAGAAAGAATATTTGTTTTCATTTATTCATTTAATTATAAATCAATACATTTAGTTAGTACTTTTAAAGGGATAGTCCACCAAAAATGAAAATTCTGTCATTATTTACTCAACATCAAGCTTTTAATACGGAAAAAAAATGCAATGGAAGTCAATGGGGAACAGCAACTGTTTGAATACCCACATTCCTCAAAATATATTTTGTATTCAACAGAAGAAAGAAACTCATACAGGCTTAGAACAGCTTGTAAATGATGACAGAATTAAATTTTTTGGGTGAACTGTCCCTTTAAGACATTTTGTTTTTGAAATATTTTCATACTTTATGAATATTATTAATGTTGGTGGTTTCTGTTGCTCACAGTTTCACACAGTTCCGGATCATTCTGGGAGATTTTGACTTCTCAGAAATCGAGGAGGCTGACAGCGTGTTGGGGCCGATTTACTTCACCACCTTTGTGTTCTTCATCTTCATGATTCTACTGGTAAACACAACAAGAGGAACATGACATAAATCAATCAATCTTAAATTTAAAAATGCTAATGTTTTACTGGGCCTTTTGTTTTGTTCAGAATATGTTCTTGGCCATCATCAACGACACGTACTCTGAGGTGAAAGCTGACATGGCCCAGCAGAGGTCAGAGATGGAGATCACAGACCTCATCAAGAAGGGCTACAACAGAGCGATGGTCAAACTCAAGCTGAAGAAGACCTCCATCAATGACATCCCAGACAGTTTACACCAGGCTGCAGGCAAACTCAGCTTTGATGAGCTCCGGCAGGACCTCAGAGGGTGAGAAACATTTACCCCCACTGTATGATACAAATGAAACCCTTGCAACTATCAGTGTGAACTGTTTTATATGCATTTGTACACAGAAAGGGCCATTCGGATGCTGAGATTGAAGCCATTTTTGCCAAGTATGACCTTGATGGAGATCAGGAACTTACCGAACACGAGCACCAGCAAATGAGAGATGACCTGGAGAAAGAGAGAGTGAGTGAAAAACTAATGCTACAGGATGTCGCATAAACGGTTTTGTTTTTGCATGTGGCAGACACTTTTATCCAAAGCAATTTACATTGCATTCAGAGTTTTCTTTGGGAATTGTACCCATGACCTTCAGAGCTATAAAAAAAATCAAGAACACAGAACACATGTAAAATAACGAAGCAAATTGCTAAATTACACTTGAACGGATGCTTAGTATCTCTTGAACACTCGCCAGGAGGACTTGGATCTGGAGCACAGTTCGCTGCCCAGGCCAGTGAGTGGGCGGAGCTTCTCGCGTAGCCAGGACGACTCTGAGGAGGACGATGATGAGGACAGTGGACACAGCTCTCGTCGCCGTGGCAGCAGCTCAGGGGGCGTGTCATACGAGGAGTTCCAAGTGTAAACATCGCCATTCACTCAAAATCTTTTAGCTCGGATTACATTTTCACAATATATTGAATGTTTGAGCTCTAAATAAAATGTTTTTTGTATTTGTTGTGGCCCATCAGACTTGTGCGTCGAGTGGACCGCATGGAGCACTCCATCGGCAGCATCGTGTCTAAGATTGACGCCGTTATCGTGAAGTTAGAGGCCATGGAGAGAGCCAAGATGAAGAGGAGAGATGTGCTTGGTCGGATCCTGGATGGAGTCATAGAGGTGATGATAAAAAAGTTTAACTTTACAAATATGTGTGCTTAATACATTATACACACCAATCAAAGTCTCGAATAATTAAAATGAATCAATGTTTTTGAAAGAAGTCACTTATGCTCACCAAGGCTGCATTTATTCGATTAGCAATAGAGTAAAAAAGTAGTATTGTGAAATTATTATTACAATTTAAAATAATTGTTTTCTATTTTAATATATTTATAATGTAGTTTATTCCCAAGATTTTAGAGCATCGTTACTCCAGTCTTCAGTGACACATGATCCTTCAGAAATCATTCTAATATACTGATTTGGTGCCCAATAAAGATGCTTATTATTATCAGTTTTGAAAAGGTTTTGCTGCTTCATTTTTTTTTAGCATTCTTTGATGAATAGCATTTTTAAAGAACAGCATTAAACAGCATTGAAATATAAATCTTCTGTAACTTTTGATTAATTTCATGCATTAGTGTTGAATAAAAGTATTAAAAAAATTAAAATAGAAATGTTTTCCAAATTTTGCCAGGTACTGTACATTTTATGTTTAATAATTTATATATGTTTAAATATATTTCACTTTATTAGTTAAATTACTATTTACTTTTAAAAAGTAATTGATAAAAAAATATTTAGAACTTTCTAACATTTACTACTAAATAGAAGTGTAATCATATATACAATATTTTACTGTCAAGTTGCATTTTTGCTTTTAGACAAATTATTTGTCAGGACATGGAGATAACTTGTGTCGGGACTGTGCTTATGATTCACAAAAAATGCTTTCAAGGCAGTAGGTTTTGGGACACAGCTTTAGATATTTTCATGTTTAATTGTGGATTAGACCAAAATATTGTAGCATACATTAAGAAATATAATTTGATTCTCTCAGGACGAGAGGACGGGCCGAGATCCAGAGCTGCACCGAGAACAAATGGACAGGCTGGTAAGAGAAGAACTGGAGCGCTGGGAGTCTGATGACACCATGTCACAGGTGAGCCACCATCAGGCCACTCCCATCATCCCATCTGCTCAGCTCCGCCCCCGCAGTTCCCGCTCACCCTCCTCGCTGTCCAACGAGGGCCCAGATGGTGCGACCAGTGGGGCCGCCCACATGTGAAGGGTTTTGATTGTAAAAACATTCCTACAGATCATGAAGTCCACAATTTGTTCTCCAGTGCCACGTCTGGTGCAGTGCACTGGGCGAAATTTACTTAAACAGTATTAAAGGTCCGCCCCAAAGCCACAGCGGCAGAGTTAAATAGTCCTGCAAAAAGCTATTTATTTGGGTTTCTTTATATTAAAGTTAATTGGGGCTTTATAATGCAAAAATTAAGATAAATGTTTTTTTTAATGTGACAAGGAAGTTCTAAAACACGGTTTCATAATTACTTAATAAAAATAAATTTTTGTGGATATGCTAATGAAACAAATTATATTTTAGGGTCAGTCAGTGGCAGCTTAGCTTTGCCTATATTAACACGTATTAACCAGGTACATTTAAATGCATTTTGAAATTGAGGTACATTTTGCTTTTTCCAGCAATCTTAGCTATGATTACTTCTATTTAGTATATTATTTCCCATCAAGCTAATGGGAAAATTATCTTAAACCATTTTCATTACATTAGTAATGGCATCTAAGCAAAAAAAAGTAAAAAAAATTAATACATCTACTGTATGTGAACCTTAGTCACTAAAAATCACCTTGTCACCATTTGGTTAGAAGTCATTGTAAAAATGGCTTGGAAAAGTATATCATAAGTATATTTTTTATCAGATATTTTGTACTGTATCCTGCTATGGTTGAATGCACTGCTTACAGTGTGGTTGATATGCAGTATATATTAGATATGCATCATGCTTTCAGTAACCTTCAGTATTAAAGTCCATTTTCATCAGTAATGAAGAAACCAGATGGAAAGCTTACAGTAATGAATGTAATAATGTTCAAAAAGGATCAGTATCTATATATATATATAGTATATATATGATGGAACAGAAGAAATGTATGAAAATAGCTATTCATACACAAAAGTATACCTTATAATGCATATCTCACATGAAAAGTTAACATTCATAATTTTCAAACAATGAAGGTGGTCACACAATGCTTTATATATAAACTATGTATTTGGTAATGAGCTTTGGTGCAATTTTCCCTCAGTTTGTGGTTTGCTTTGCATATTTTGTTCAGTTCAGTTCAGTTTTAGTACAAGTGTGGCATGTTTTGTTAAACATATACTTAAATTTATTTGTAATAATTAAATCATTTTGATACTTTTTGCATTTTAAACAAACTTCGATTTGGAGTGCATCCGATTTCATGGGAAACCCATGTGTATTTGTCTTAAGGTAGGATTTACAGAGCTTTTCATGATTCTCTAAATGTAAAGTGTATAGTTTCTGCACAACTAGCATCAACAAACTGAAAAATAATTGTTTTCAGAGGTCGTATAAATATAGTCAAACAGGTAGTCATTTGTGCCAAATGTGGCAGATGTGTTATGTTGGGTCGCTCAAACAAATCAGTGTTTGGTGCTGCTAAAGAAGCAGAAATTACACACTTCTTCTGAAAGCTTAATAAAAATGTCAAAAAACTTTTCTTTTTTTTTTTTACTTTTTTTGTGCAATTTCCTCTGCAACTCTTTATGGTACCTCTGTAGTTGGCAGATTCTTTTACAGTTTAATATGACAGTCATTCAAAATAAAATCCATTCAGACTCATCATGTGCTCATTATTTGTCTTGATCCCAGTCATAATGCCCTCTTAACAAAGCGACTGTAAGATCTGTACAATAGGGATATTGTGTAGTTATCAGCAGAGTCACAAAGTTTACTAGCTTTTCTCCATGGTTTTAGCACAGCAAACAGTGTTCTTCAGTTCTCTCATTGATGTTTGCTGGCTGTGGATTAGGCCACATTAAGACCAGTTACATGGATTATGAAGGAGCGAGTCGTACCAGGCCTGTGACTGAGGGAACAATGAATTAACTTGATTAATAAATCATTTCAGTAAAGGTAACATAATATAACCTTATGAAATACTCTCATTTAGGATCTCTTATTTTTTACTATAATATTCTAATAATGTTACGATGTAATAGTACACCAACAAGTCAACATGAAACATTCACAGCCCATTTTATTCCTCTAATGTGATACGTTTGAACAGAATAAGAAAGAAAGTAAATGTAGGGACACATTGATTACCAGAAAAATAATGTGGACTGATTAACTATTCCCAGTAAGACCAGTGCATTTGTAAAGTAAATAGTGCCAATTTTAGTATGACTTTTACAGTCTTGAATTTGGGATGAAATCGGTATTGAAAGACAGCACAACTATTCCATCTACATTCATCCTTACTGTAAAGGACAAAATGATATTTTAAGACAGCAGAATTGAGTGTGCTAATGTGTGATGATTCATAAAGCTAACATTAATCAGAACATTTATGAGAACTTAGGAATGAATCTGAGCTTGATGTAAGCGATGATGAGAAAAATCAAAGTTATGACTGTAAGTGCTATGTGGTTGTGCCATAAACCCCAGGATGAGTAATCGATTCCTTGGAACGTCAGATGCTGTTCTCCTGTGCACCTGTAAAATATAATGTAGTAGAAGATTACACTAAAACAATCTATTGTGTACATATACACTAACATCATACTGACACCAAAACAGTTGAATGAAATTTTGGAAATTTAACTAATTCAGGATTTAACTAATTATGTTCTTAAACTAATTAGTAGAGTTGCAAAGGGGTGGAAAATTTCTGGAAAATTGCCTGAAACTTCACAAACATATCCTAGAAATTTTCAAAAATTTCTGGAATGTTTCCAAAATTTACTGGAAATTTTCCACCTTTTTGCAACTCCAGTAATTAGTAAGATAAAGTGGCATAGTTAAGTGGCACTACTTGCACGCCAACCCTACACAATTATAAATATTTTTTAAGTGCAAAACCAAGCTTATTAGAAGACTGGTAGTTCATATTTCTTATATATCTCCATATATACATATATTTTTACATACATGAAGATGTCAGCAGCAGGGCTGCTCATCACGGCAGAGACATTCCCACAAAACTTCAGCCCCACAAACTCATTTATCTCCAATGCCTGTTCAAATAATTAGACATTCCTCAACCATCATTAAAATATTATCTCAGAAAGACTTTTAGTCACTCAGATGTAGAGACAGAAGCGGAATACCTCGAGCCCGTAGCGAGGGATGCTGAGGTACTTCAGCCAGGACAGCCAGTCCATGATGCTCTTCAGGTTAACCAGCAGACCAGAGAAGATCTGGACACACATACAATTCAAGTTAGAAGAACAGGCCTTCTCTGCAGTAAAAAGACTTGTTCTGAAGCATGTGAACGTGTGAACTTGCCATCATGAAGATGAAGCTGATGGTCATGAAGATGTTGGCCACGGCCACCACTGATTGGTCGGCTGAGATGGCCATGGTCATGGACGCAGCCGCGCAAGAAACCAGAATCACTGTCAACATGAAGATGAAGAATGCTTCCACTGTGGGTTTTAACCCTGCAAAACAAAGATTTCAGATCTTAGAACACTGCAGACATGCATGCAAAGATACATTAAATTAAAACTGTAAATTAATGATGTTTACAGAAAACTGGTGGATCTTGCAATTCAAGTAAGCAATTAAGAAGTTATGCACTGTTTCTTTAAGGTATAATCACTTACAACATACCAATCATGAAATAAACAACACAGGTGAAGAGTATGGTGGGGACTGTGCGCTGAGTGATGATGTCAGACAGGATCTTAGACAGGAAGTAGACAGACACTCTGTAGTATCCACTGGTGTATTCATGACTGCAAAAAAAAAAGTAAATAAATAACATGCTAATTTACACAATAGAAGATGCATCTGAACCTGCATAAAAAAAGGTGTTTACACAGAATGAATCGCAGAGATTAAGTAGAGAAATAAAGCAAAAATAATGTTAATTATAAATATAGAAATGTTAAATTATGCATATAATTTTAAATTGCATTTAAAATATAATTATATTTTAATTTATTTGAATTATATTTTTCATTTTTAAATTGTATATTTATTATATATTGTAATAAACATTTTAATTATTATAAAATAATTAAAATAGCAATAATAATACTCTCTAATGGCATATTTAAAAACAAGTTTAAGGCTGAACCAAATGTAGATGCAGAACCAAAACAGCATCAAAGCAGCTTTTTGATATTAGGGACTGAGCCAGTTTTTTATGAAGCACTGCATTATTACTAGTGCTGTCAAACGATTAATCACATCCAAAATAAAAGTTTCTGTTTACATAATATATGTGTGTACTGTGTATATTTATTATGTCTATAAAGACACACACATACAGCATATGTTTTGAAAATATTTACATGTATATATTTATATTCATATAATTTATATTATAAATATATTTAATATATAAAATGTAAAAAAATTATTAAATATATACATGCATGTGTGTATTTATATATATATATATATATATATATATATATGTATATATATATATATATATATATATATATACAGTATATACACACACATACTAAATATACACAATACACACATATTATGTAAACAAAAACTTTTATTTTGGATGCGATTAATCGTTTGACAGCCCTATTTATAACAAATAATTTAGAGACCCCAGGATATGCAAAATAGAAATAAAATCACTCACAAGAGCTTCTTTTCAGTTTCTCATTATGTATGTGTGGTTATTTGCTTGAAAATATACAGTACCCCAGCATCTGATGTGCTCACTGAATATAAACCTAACAGACCACTCAGATCATTAGGATCGAGTCAGTTAGAAATACCAAGGGTTCACACAAAACAAGGGGAGTCCGCTTTTAGCTATTATGCCGCCCACAGTTGGAACCAGCTTCCAGAAGAGATCAGATGTGCTAAAACATTAGCCACATTTAAATCCAGACTCAAAACTCATCTGTTTAGCTGTGCATTTGTTGAATGAGCACTGTGCTACGTCTGAACTGACTGCACTGTATTTGATGTATAATCATTTTCTATGCTTAACTGTTTTAAATTCATTTTAAAAAAATTATATATAATTTCCTTGTTTTTATTGTTGTGATTATTATTATTTAAATTTTTTAATTCCTTGTTTTTATTGTTGTGATTATTTTTTTATTGACTATTTCACTTCCTTTTATGTAAAGCACTTTGAATAACCACTGTGTATGAAATGTGCTATATAAATAAACTTGCCTTGCCTTTCTAAATGTCAAACAGGTGTTGAAGCACTTACATAAACAGCTTGCGCTCGGTGATGAAGAGTTCGGCAGCCGAGAGTGTGCTGAAACACTGATTCGTTGTGATGAAGTACAAAACACCAAACCTGAAAAATACATTTGCATTTAACTAATAAAACCTAAAACAAGGGAGCACGTGTGACCAATTCATGTGTGAAAATGATTCCGCATGCTCACTGAATTACTCTTTCACAATTTGAGTATGATCAATCTTGGCATCGCCTTCCTGGAATATCATCTTCTGACATGGTTGTTAGAGAAGTAATAAGCTACACAATGCATCAGTTAGGGTTAAAAGAATTATTGCCAAACATACACCATGAAAGAAATGTATTAATCACTACAATAATGATTCATTCCTAAAATCTTAAGTATTTGTTTATTTAAATCCAGATGTTGCCTTTTTTTTGGGCCAGGCAGTGTGTTTTATTTATTTGAACTTATTACCTTTTTCCAAACGCAGAGGATTGGTTAAGTGTATTTTGTATCAAACTTTATTTTTGTCTTAATTTACTGACAGAAACAGATTTTACTTCTTTTCAGATGTTACTAGTAAAAAATTAATCTAAATAGTAAATCTTCCTTGCTTTTCTTCTCAGTGTACTCAAAGTATTTATATACATTTATAAATTTTTCAAGTATACTGTATGTTCTTTATCAGAATATTTTCATTTTAAGTCTTCACATTTATTTCACTGCATTTTAAAGAATAATATCACAGGTTTTACGCCAAGTACAGGATATATAGAAATAGTACAGGATTTGTGTACTTTGTCCAGAATAATGTAAAGCTTTACACACACACAGGTTTAATAAAGGCATTAAAATAAAGTTACTCAATTCCATTTACTTAAGAATGATTATCTCACCTGTTTTGTATGCCACTCTGGTCATCTTTGACTCCATAGAAGATTGCACCAACAATGGCAGCCATGAGGGTCGTGACAGCCAGCTGCCGAAAATAAAGATCGTAATTCAAGCAGTGTGCTTTAAAACTGGTAATAAATGATTTCAATGTAATTGACACATAAACGTGCTTTCATTAAGATATTATTTTGAAGGTAAATATAGAAATATGTCAAGAAAATGCATAGGAAATAACTACTAGCAAATCAAATAAACCAGTTACACAAATTGAACATCTTGGCATCCACACATAAACGGCTGAGCATGATCATTTACTCAATAAAGGTAATAATCTCTTGACAGCTTATGAGTTTCTGAGCAGTCAGTGTGAAAGTCGTTCTCAGGATAAAAGGCTAAGCAAATACAGCAGAGCTGTGGATGATAAACCACTCTTCACTCCTGATGTCGAGACGCCAGCGCTCAACTAACTCCAGTCAGGTGATGTCTGATAGACACCATTCTGTTATTTCTCCACACTGCATGGTCAGAAATCATATCACTTCAGGAGACCCAGATCACAACAGTCACCAAATCCGCTTAGCTTTGACTTCGAGAAATTAGTCGAAAGCCTCTAGGAGCAATCAGCTGTTAATAATTTGTAAATCGAGGGCTCCTCTGATGGTATTTGGTGGTTAATGAGCATCTAAGTCTCTTTTGAGGAAAATCTGGAGCGGGATGGTCGTTGGGAGGGAGGGAATGGATCTAAACCATTGGGCAATAAATCTTTGTTTAGTGTAATCTGTCCCTACATTCCTTAAGATGAATGCTTGAATCTCATGAAAACATGAGCTGATTACATTACAAAAGAAGGAATTATGGTCAAACTATATTTTAAGGTCCAGTTCTCACTATTAACAAACCATTAACTATGGTTTGTTAATAGTGAGAATACTAAACCTATACTAAAGTGTTACCGGAATTATGTTTTTCATAAAAAATATGAAGTCTATATTAGAACCATTAGATTTAGATGATTTCACATTGTAAAATTATTTTCATAATTTATGTTCCATGTGTCTCGAGATTTAATTTTGTTTGTGTAATTACATCACTCTCAATTTCCATACCACAGTTCTCTGTACTGCAATACAGGAATAAAATAAAATATACTGCCAAGCATAATTGTACTATAAGGCAAAAAATAATTGTACTATAAGAAAATCATAATTGTACTACAAAGCAGAAAAAAATAAAAGGCAGTACAATATATACCATAAATATTTTAAAAAATTTCTGGCATTACAATAATAGGAATTGGGAAGAAAATACAAATACAGAAACTAATGGACCTAATAACAGGCTTTATTTTCTTTATGCTAAATATAATTTCATATTATACTAAAAAATTATTTCTATTTTGATTTTGGGGTGATATAGAAATTATATTTAAATTATAAATCTAAACTATTTACATTTTGATGTATTTTTAAATACATCACTATTTTGGTTTTGGGGTGCATTTATATATTTTGGGGTCACATTGTTTTAAAAGAATAAAATAAGAAATTAATTTATATTTTTAGAAATTAATATATATATATATATATATATATAATGCTTGTAAATGAAAATGTAAACAGTTTAGAGGAAGGTCAGCAGATTAAATGACAACCTTAGCCATATAAACAGTGGTACTGTACCTGTGCTACTGAAGTCTGTGGGTTCAGCATTAGATTCCAGAAGGTTCTGCACAACACCCAGTGGAGCTGGTGGAAGAACGAGCTGTTGTAGGTGATGCTGTGACACTTGGCTCTGATGTTGTTGTCTTTGGCCCGGGTGATGCGCTCTAGCTCAGCTTTGATGCTCCGCGCATAACTCCAGTTTTTGTACTTCTCCACCAGCTGATCCTCAATAGACTGCTGACTGACGGCAGCCACTTCAAACTCTAAATCTGCCAACAGTATTACACATAACGTGTAAGTTCATATAAGTGATACACAATTCATAATCTACACTGCTGAAGACAAATTGTTGACAACACTAATAATATATGAACCCAACAGCTTATTTCTTTTATTATTTTTTTCTAAATGCTTTGTAAATGCCTTTTAACTAGAAGCAAGACGTGTTATTGGCATTTGTTGGCATGTTTTACATTACATATCTGATGAGGAAATTACTTAACAAGCAAATCTGGCTCCTCAAAATCCATTTAAATAGAAATATAACCAAGTACCTCCATTATTCTGAATCTTTGTCATGTTGACAGCTGCAGAGCTGCCATTAATGATGTCCAAGAAGAAATCAGCCGGGTTATTATGAGCTTCACAAGCATATCCTACAATATCGTTTGGACAAACACCATTAAGATAAGAAATATTAGTATTTAAAATATTGTATTTCTGTAAAACATTCACATCTTGTGACACCTGACAGGCCAGCTCTTTGGATTAATAATATTTTAAACAGATTCGAAACTTTTAGAGATTTTAGTTATTGTATCTGTAGATTATTCTACCAATGTTGGCAAAGTAGTCTAGAGCATCTTGAGCGGGTCCGTGATAAACTTGTTTGCCATTGGCCAGCAGGGTGAGGCTGTCGAAGAGCCGGTAAATGGAGTATCGCGGCTGATGAATAGATATGATGATGGTGCGTCCCTGACCGGCCATTCTGAAAACAAACAGACAGGGTTGAGATGGTAAAACAACATTACTTTTTTTTTAGTGCTGTCAAACGATTAATTCGCGATTAATCGGATCCAAAATAACAGTTTTTGTTTATATAATATTTGTGTGTATACTGTGTGTATATATATATATATATATATATATATATATATAAATACAAACACATGCATGTAATTTAAGAAAAATTGTATGTTTATATATTAAATATATTTATATATAATATAAAATATAAGAATATAAATGTATGTACATGTAAATATTTTCAATATATATGCTGTATGTGTATATTTATATATACACATAATAAATATACAGAGTACACATACATATATTATGTGAACAAAAACTTATTTTGGATGCGATTAATCACGATTAATCGTTTGACAGCACTACTTTTTTAAGGAAATTAACTTAGGAATTTAATATTTAATTATAATTATTTTCGGTAACACTTTATTTTAAGGCGTCCTTGTTACATGTTACATGTACTTGCTATTATAATAACAATAAATTATGCATAATTACATGCAAGTAACCCTAAACCAAACCCGAATCCTAACCATTTAGTAAGTGCATGTTGTTAATTAATATTACTCAGTACTTAAATGTATAATTACACTGTAACAAGAACACCCTAAAATAAAGTTTAACCGATATTTCAAATAAATGCTGTTCTTTTGGACTTTCTATTTTTCAGAGAATCCTGAAAAAAAAATGCATCATGGTTTTCACAAAAATATTAAGCATCTCAGCTGAGCATTAATAATATCAGCATATTAAACTGATTTCTGAAGGATCGTGTGACACTGAAGACTGGAGTAATGATGCTGCTGAAAATTCAGCTTTGCATCACAGGAATAAATGACATCTTAAATGTATTAAAATAGGAAGTTTTAATATTTTTAAAAAAAATTGTAATAACGTTTTTACTGTATTTTGGATCAAATGAAGCCTTGGTGAGCAGAATATACTTTTTTCTAAAACATTGTTAAAAAAATAAAAAATAAATCGAACTGACCCCAAACTTTTGAATGGTAGTTTATATGATAACTTGCATATCTCAGAAATGGATACTGAAAACTGAAGCTCAACCAGTGGCTGCTTCATTTTACAAATTTATTTTTACAATGTCTGTATATGAACATACAGACCTCTTCAGCAGCAGGAGCACAGAATAAGCCGTACTAGCGTCCAGACCGGTGGTGGGCTCGTCTAGAAACAGCACAGAGGGGTCTATGATCAGCTCCATCCCAATGCTGGTCCTCTTCCTCTCGCCACCTGAGATACCTCGGATCAGCTGCGTGCCCACCTGTGCAGACATACACTTACGGTCTGTATCCTTTATAATGGGATACTAGTGAGGTTCTGTGTAATATTTGACATGAAATGTCAAGCAGTTTCTTACATGCTAGAATTCATTCCAAAAGGATGATTAAAAATGGTGAATAATATGAAGACCAATTACAGAATTGATATATACTACTAAATATATTATATATACACTATTTCACCTTTGCATCAGCGACTTTGTTGAGGCCCAGCTCTGAGATAAGGTGGTTCACTCTCGCCTCTTTCTCTCTTGGACTGATTTGTGAGGACAAACGTAGCGCGGCTGAGAAACAGAGGTTTTCTCTCACCGTCAGAGTCCCCATCACTATGTCATCCTTAACACATACACACAAATGTATTGATATGGTCAGCAAGTAAACTTAATTCAGAATCCCAATATACTGTCCTACACCTTATAAGCATATAAACACCAAAAACATTTAAGATCTCACATCTCAATATAGTGATCATGCATTGTACCTGGACAACATAACCAGAAAGACATTTGAAATTAGGTGGCTGTAGGGCTCCATTGATGAGAACGTCACCAGAAAGACCTGCAGGATCCTTCCGGGCTGCGAGTACATCCAAAAAACTGAAGAGAGAGAGAGAGAAGAGGACTCCATTTGAGGATGATAGTAATGTTTCATTAGCATTCATCTAAACTGTCAGGAGAGATACTCCAAAAGCTTGTTCAACAAATCCGGAATCCATTTGGCACTGAGATCTTATTAAGACGTGTAGAAGTCAAATAGGTACTCACGAAGATTTGCCACTTCCCGTAGGACCCAAAATAGCATTTAAACCAGGTCTCATGATTCCACTAAAAAGGGAGATAAAAATGAGATTATGTTCATGTCACTTGCTATGGAATTCATCAGGCGCTGGAAAAAACAAGGCACACTAATTGCACAGTCTAAAAGTAGAGTGCCATGAGCAAATGCTGCTCATATAAGCAATGAATCTGAATGTCACTGCATTGCTGACGACACACTTAGTAGATTTGAAATGCTTATCAAACTATAATATTGTTAAAACAAGGTAATCTAGGTGATGCTGAGACCCTCAGTTTAACTAAGTCTTTTATTAGGTCAAGATCACACTTGACTGCATTTAACCCTGGTGGTTTGGAAGCCAAGAGATCAAGAGATTAGACTCACAAACCCATTCATAATATCATATAATTGACACTAACACTATAGAGAAGAATGCCAGAAGAAACTGCTCTTGGCTCTGGGAAATGTCAAGCTCATTTAATGCCTTTAGAAGAAGCATTTTGTTTTTCTGCTCTCCATTGTTCTGGTGAACATGTTATGCAGCACATGTAAAGGTAAAAGGGTTTTATACAGCCTCATGCCACAGGAGAATCTATTGATGTTTCTTTGACGTCACAAGAAACCTTTTGTATGCTTCATATGACAAAGGAGAATTTTCTCTGTTTCTGTCAGGCCATAAGAAATGTTTTAAGATCCATAGATGCCACTGTACAAAGTTCTATGTTTTTATTTTTATTGATTTATTTTTTTATGCCAATGACCCCTAATCACATTGTAAGGCAAATATATTTGCAGCAGTATTTATATAAAATATAGTATATACGTAACATGTTCTTGAACACATGTACATGGCAAAGAAAGAGAAAATGCTTCACAAAATGATGCAAATTTATTTTTGAACTAGGTTGTCAATAAAATAGTTACAATGAATTAAGTGATTTGAAAGCAGGACAATGCTACTACTGCCATAGGAGAACCTTTATAAATTCCTGTTGTCATAGAAGAACCTTTTTGAATTCCTATGTTGCCATAGAGATAAAGTTCTTATGATGTCAAAGGAGAACCTTTTTTTATTTCAATGATTCAAAAAGAGAATATTCTTATGTTATTGAATACTTGAATTGAACTAATATAATGATGTAAAAAAGGTTGTAAGAACATCAGAAGCTCAACTGAAAAAGATGCTTTGCTCCAATGGAAAATGAACCTTTAACATATTGAAGAGAGTAAATGAGCCCTAATCATTATTCATTTGACCTTTTTGTCTGTGTGATATTGACTCACTTGAGGTCCACCAGAATCTCTTTATGGACTGTTGTCCTCCTGCAGATGGGTCCGCTCTTCTGCTCCACTCTATATCGGATGCTGTGGAAACTGACAGTAGCTCCATGTTGCTTCTTTATGAGCTCCATGGCGATGACATTTGACCCAGACATCCCATTTCTGCCCGTCTCCTCAGTGATTTGATCATGCTCAAAGACAGCATTATCAGTCATCTTCTGACAGGTTTTCTCTCTTAGAAGACATACGCAATATGAAAAAGAGAAGAAATGTGCTTAATAGGTGCAAAAACAACAACAAATGTTAGTGTTGCGCTAAAATAAATATTGCATAAGCTTCAATTTACAGTATTAATAGAACATAGGTGAAACATTAGAGAAAGATGCTTACCTCCTCGCGCCGCTGCAGTGACCGCTGGACGTCTGGGGTTTAAGCTCTTCTCAGGAGTATCAGATGGGGAAAAAATCAAATCTGACTGTGCTTGAGGAGGTGAAGCAGACATCTTATATAGATGGAGCAGAGGGAGGGATTTGGGGACAGAAATCAGGGTTTAAACCTCCATTGAATATTTTCCTGTATTACATTTACACAAAATATATGTTTAATAATGAAATAAAGAGAAATTTGTTGAGACGAGCCTTTTGATGACACATTGAATATAAAGTAGACCAGACAACAAATAAACAGGCAAAAATAAATCATGTTTATCCAACAGAGATGTTTCTGGTGAAACTTTATTCACAGCTGCATTATACTTCACAATAAACTGCATATCAATAAAGCAAAGTTAGGTCCATATATAGAGCAGGAAAAACTTGCAGCTGTTTTACAGATTGTTCTGGGCAAGATCCATGCACAGTTGTATTAACACTGAATATAATACATTCTGACAGAAACATATTAATTGAAGAACAGTACATATGAAAAAAGACCCCTATCGTACTGAATGTGCTTTTGGACCTTAAAGAGGAAGACATTAAAGGAAAAAGGCTGTTAAAAGTCTAAAATGAGAGTAGATGCTGAATGATAATGACAAGAGCGTTAATGCAGAAATCAATAAATCAAAAAACAGCATCAAAATATGAACCAGTCCTGCAGACGTGAACAAAGATACCGACTTGTTGAGGTCACATGTGTATGGCTCTACAAATAAAAATCACTGGAAATCAGAGATATGACAGAAGCCTTTCCAATTAAAAGCTTTAGGTTTTAAAGTTAAAGTTGCAATTACAATCATATCAGTGGATGAATGAATGCAATTTCACATGTCTGCTTTAACTAGGAGACTTAAAATATGTATTTAAATATAATATATAATCACATATACCATAGAGTTAACTGTCCATCATGTACATTATATAAATAACATAAAACAAATATCTGGACTTTGCTCTATGCATTGTAGGGAATACCACTGAACTGTACAATCTGAACAAAAATAGTTTGTCTAGTAACACTAAACAAGCACAAGTCACAGTTTAAAACTTCAGTTATAAACCTAAGTTCCTTACCAGAATGACAAGCATGTCAGAAAAGAACAGATGTTTATGGAAAAGGCACATACAAATCATTGATTCATTTGTGAAATGGTCCTCAAGTTAGGTTGCAAATTCACTTAGTAGGATTTTTTTCTTAGAATAGCTTTAAAATTGCTGGTTGTTAAGTTGGAATAAAGCATGAATGAATATTCACACTATGAATAGGAAACAAAGTTATAGAAATATGCGTTTTCACAAGGAATAGGAGTCCATACTTCAGTATGTACAGTGGTCTAACTCTGTAAATATGGGCTTATGAATGTGCACAGCCATCAGAAAAAGCCTGTAGACCACTGAAATGTACTTCTGCGTATCATTTAACACTCAAAGACTAGAGTTATGAGGATTACAAAAATATGGAACCTCCCAAAATCTGAAAGTGCTTAAAATTCCTGTTCTGAAAATGAAATGAGATTCACAATAACAGTACGGAGAATAATTGTTGATTCCACTACAGCACACTATTCTAAATTATAGTATCTGCGAAAGTGAAAACCAGAACTGAAGTAACCAAATGAAAGATAGCACCACAGGTTAGGAGCTAAAAGCGGGAAAGAACCATTTTCAAGACAAGGATAAACTCGAACCTCAGAGGAACTTTAATAGCTCTGTATCATTCTGTTGAGTCAATATCAACTCCAAAACCACATTAAATGTGGGTTCTGGCTGTAATGTTTTTTTTTTTGAGGTGATCCTCACAGGATGGATTAAGAGAATATTGCACATTGGTAAATTCAGACTAGGGAGTCACTTCTGTTGAACGGTTAAACCATCATTGTCATCTTATTTTTGATTAGGCCCAGCGGCCACTGGAGATAAAACTGCGACTGAAGGAGTAGCTCACGTCAGAGCTTTTGTGTTTGCCCCAGGCACCGAATGGCACCACGATGATAGTGCTGTTGTCTTCAGATCCGTATTGAAGAGCCTGAGAGGGACAGAAGAGTATGACAAGGAAAAAAAACTATGAAGTTATAATGCGAATCTTGTGTGTTTAAACCTGCCGCATTCACTATAAAGACAAGTATATAGTCGTTTTTGTTGGACATTCAAAAATGGTTTAGAAATCAAAATAACCAGGAGTCAATATTATTTGTGTCCTTTTTGTAAACAATCTACTGAATCAGCACTTTACAAAAAAAAATTGTTTGTTATCTCATTTGATTACTTTCTTTTTTTATTTAGAACTCTGATACTCACACTAAAAAACAAAAGACATCTAAATACCTGGGGTAAAATTAGCAATCATTGAACAATTTATGTTTCCCATAGAGGGCTAAAGAAGGTAATAACTAGAACTAATAAAAATAATGGTGGATGTTGGATTCTATGACTCACCTGCTCAGATATGCGTTGTGCAGCCTCTTTAGGGTCGTTACATTGGTTAATGATGTCACAGATCTCCTGATTGTTCATGATGAAGTTAATGCCATCAGTGGTAAGTGCCAGAAAGGAGTCGTGGACATGATGCAACTGATAATACAGGTAGACTTAAATCAATACAACTTATATTTGAATATTTAAATTATTTAATTTCAAAAGATAATTATATTTATTTTAAAATGTTTTATATGTAAAAAAATATTTAGTAAAAAGTACTCAATGTAAAATTGTATGCATACATATTAGGGCTGTCAGTCGATTCAAAGTTTTTATCTAATTAATTACATGATGTGTCGATTCATTAATCTAATTAATCGCAAATAACATTTGGCTGTGAAAATACCCCCAAAAGATTATTTAAAGCTATTTTTGTGTTAAATGGGAAAGTATTAAGTAGACGTTACAAATAATAGCTTTAGAAAGAAATATTTGATTTAATTCAACAAAATTTATTACACATAAATGTTTAGGCTACAATGGCCCAACATAAATATATATACATGGAATATAAAAGAACATAATTTGAGAAACATCTTATATTTTTTCGTTCATGCAATGGAAGTCATTGGTAACCAAAACAGCTGCGTTACCAACAGTCTTCAAAATACCTTTTATGTTCCACAAAATAAAGCAAGTCATTCAGGTTTGAGTAAATAACAATTTAATTTTCTTGGGTGAACTAATCCTTTAAAGTTTTTTTCCCCTTTTTTATGAAATAAAACTCTAAATAAGAAACTAAAACTGCGAGCAGGTGGCGGTAAATGTCTTTATGAATCATTCATTAATTTGATTCATTCAAACGGCTGATTCACTCAGGAATTCAGTAAACGGCTCACTTTATGAATGGGCCTTTGAATCATTGATTCACACGATTCGTTCAAATCGGGGATTCATTCAGAAAATAAACACGCACAACAATTCTGGTGTGGGTTTATAGGTAATATTTTTGTTGGCAAAACTGAGCAAAAACAGACAATATTGTGTTTAAAATATAGCACAATATTAATTTCTTATTTACTGAACTGTTGTATAAAATCACATTTGCACTTGGGACAAACAGCACTTGTGTGACATCACTTATCATATGATATAAATAGGAGACAAAAACTCATACTAGGGCTGCACGATTAATCGATTGTCATGCGCATCTTGTCAGTAAAGCTGGTTCTTTGATTAGTAGTAAATCTCAATCACGTGCTTTCAGATGGAGCAGCATTTACTACACAGAGCCGTAGTTCACTGACAAGCTACACAAAATCGCGTTCATAATCGCAGACGATATAATCGCGCGATAATGAAATCAAAGAAATCGTTCGCGATTATGACAGCTGTTTGCATAGCTTCTCAGTGAACTACGGCTCTGTGTAGTAAATGCTGCTCCATCTGAAAGCATGTGAAAATACCACATTTAATAACATGTTTTTACATGCAGGGCCAGCTTGTTAACTGCGGCTGTATATTATATATAATATTTATATATAAAATATTATATATAATATTTTCCTATATATATTATATTATGATAATTGTCAGTATATTTGGAATATGTGAAAGTGAATTTAAAAGAAAAAGCTCTCACTGAAATCCTCTTAGTCTCTGGTTCTGCGATGACACCTGACGTTTTGAGGTCGAAATCTCCAATGCTGCGTGTCATGGCCAGCCTGCCATTGACGTGAGGCTGACCCAAACTGTTCCACGTAATACAACCTCCAGTCTTCCGTATCCTTCAGAAACAAACACATGGTGATCAAAACACATGCGCTCTGCAATGCGATGTCTCAGTCTGCTCACAGCAGTTAAAGTACCTCTCTTTTTCATCTTTTCTCTCAGGCGTATGATCCACGGTGAGTTTGAGGGCTTTGCCTTTGCGGCACAGCATAGCTCGGCTGTCCCCCACACTGCCCACCACCAGCTCGATCCCATCTCTCAGCAGGGCCACAGTGGCCGTGGTCCCTGCACTCAACAGAGAGGCTGTAACACACCAGAGAGCGAGGCAGAATGGTTAGTTTGTGATGCGTTGAAGGTCACAGAAACAGTATAACACGAAATACAGAGTTTGCATGTTTTAGCACAATCACACACAGAAACTAAACAGCTATTTACTTAGACCTGTTCTTAGAATTGCATTGTACTGCTAGTGCACTATACTACACAATATTGTGCATATTTATGAGATAGGTACACATTGCTTTGGTAATCAAGTGTCTGATAAAAACAACTGTAAACTGAAACAAGAAAAGGGAGTTTCCACAAGAGATGATGTAATGGAGTGGTCAAGGCAAGCAGGTAGCATTGTGCCTTTTTGACTAGCTAAGGCACATAGGATGCGCGTTAGAATAGTAAACACCATTGTTTAGACAAAACATTATGCTTAGCATATAAAAAAAAAAAGCATAAAAGCAATTGATTTTAAGAGGTGCATCTCTTTTTAGCAAATAGCATTTCTTCACTGAAAATGACTCCCACAGTAAATATTCTAAATGTGTTTTTCTTTGACATTAAATAAAACTAGTGTTATCCATACACAAATACAAGCTTTGAACACAACTAATCAATAATTTTCCAGCAACCAACACATGTGAAGAAGGCAGAGCACAGTAAAGAGAGATAAAGAAAAAGACAGAAAGGAAAGTAAGAGAGAAAGGTCAGGAACCTTCCAAAAGTCCACGCAAGGACCCGCTGGAGCAATCTAACCCTCCGGCCTCCATAAAGGTACCGCAGAGCTGCAGCTCTTATAGGGGCAAGCTGGGTCCACGGCTGTTGTAAATATAACACGCACACACACAGGGCAAGATTGGACATGTCACGCAGCAGGCCACACTAGTGGGCCACACACTACATGAATATGATGGACCTAGTATAATCGTATTTATTCTATCACAACAGCATTTAATATCCTTATCAACAAAGATGAATCTAAAAAAAAAAAAAAAAAGTTTTTTTTTTAACTATGTGTTAATATTATATACTAAAGGTGGGAATCAAAGGTCATCTTTGATACCCTTTCAATTCAAGATGATGCTATAATTCCTGATGCATAATTTTTTTAGTTAGATGCAAATCTTTACTATATTAAGGTTTATAGGCTAAATCTCTGTTAAGATGAACAGAAATGGAATAAATGAGTGTAATAACATAGAAGTTTAACTTCATTTTTCAGCCCTAAAATACAAATAGAAAAAAAAAAAAAATTAAACAAACTAATTTCTATTATCAACTGATAAAGGCTCTGCTGCTTACCACAGTGCAGATATCCGACTAGTTACGTCAACTGTCCAGTTGCAAGCAGAGTAAAGGAGCAAACATTTTCACTAAAAAAAATAATTTTGATAACACACTTCTTGTTTCATGTCAATTTTGTTTAGCAAATATTTTAGGAAAATAATTTAGGATATTTTTTATAAAAACAGCAACTGTAAAGGACAGTTCCCTAAGTTTACGTGATAAAACTGACACATGACATAAAAAAAGAAATATATAAATATCTGCCATTTATGTATTTATTTTTTATAATAAAAGGTTTGCTAATTATTTGCATTGTAAAAATATTGATGCATCGAGGAATAATTTTTTTAACCCACCCCTAGTATACACAAGCATGTAAGTGCTATCTATGTTGGGATGGACGCATTTTACAGAGCCAAAGAGAAATCTGTGAATAATCACGACAAGATTATAAAGGTCTTCACTGCTCTGTATTAGGGATCATTGTCAAAATCTTTTATTTAGTCTGCATTGTCATGTTCTGTTCACAAATGTCCATTTGGCTCTGTTACATGTTTACCTGATGCATCAAAGCAATACTTATTTAAGACTCTAAAACAACAGCTGAGAGACTAAGCATGCTTAAAAAAAAACAAATAAATCAGTAAAATAGGACCTACCATCTGCACTAAAGTGAAGATGCCTTGCTAATGCTTTGTCCACCTCAAGAAATGCTTTGGTTAAAACTAATTCCAAGTTATCCTCCTCCTCTGCTATGTCTCTGAAACACAAATAAAAATGCAATATAAACAGTTAGTTATTCTGAAACACCACATGCCCTGATTCAGAAACCCAGACGACAGAACACTACGTGAGTAAAATTATGAGCATTTGTTGTATATGGAACACCTTGCATATTCTTGACAAAATTGGAAAATAGAGAGATAAAAATAAAATACAAGCCCAATAATTAAATATTTCACCCAAAAATTAAACTTGATGAAAATTTACTCACAATCAGGCCATCCAAGATATAGAGTTTGTTTCTTCATCTAAACAGTTTTGGAGAAATGTAGCATTACATCACTTGCTCACCAATGGATCCTCTGCAGTGAATGGGTGCCGTCAGAATGAGAGTCAAAACAGCTGATAAAAACATCACAATAATCCACATCACTCCAGTCCATCAACATCTTGTGAAGTGAAAATCTGTGCGTTTACTTTACATCAAGACATTATTAATTAAAATATTAATAACATTGCTTTATCCAGAGGAAAATTTTCTCATCTGAATCAGGAGAGAAATACACTGGTGGTGAGTTTTGATGCGAGATGAAAATGGATTTGTTTCACCATTCACTTTTTTGCATGGAGCTTTTCATTTCACAAGACATTAACTGATGAACTGGAGTCATGTGGATTATTGTAATGTTTTTATCAGCTGTTTCAACTCTCGCTCTGACGGCACCCATTCACTGCAGAGGATCCGTTGGTGAGCAAATGATGTAATGCTGAATTTCTCCAAATCTGTTCTGATGAAGAAACAAACTCCTCTACATCTTGAATGGCCTAAGGACGAGTAAAATCTCAGCAAATTTTTATTTTTACAGTGGTGGCCAAAATTATTAGAAATTATTAGAGTACTAGTGTTCTAATCATTTTGGCCACTACTGTAGGTGAACTACCACTGATCCTTACTTAATATGCTTCTCCATGTTTCTGTGGCAGAATTCAGCAGCCTCTGCACCTCCGTGCCCATCAAACACTGCAAAGTATATGATGTTGTCCGTCATCTGCGATAGCTGATAGCGGTCTTCGTTCTCCTTCCGCTGGCCAATCTGCGATGCACAGCCCACTTTAGGCAGGCTAACTTTGGGAATGAGTTTACCATATCGGATGCTCGACGGAAGCAAAATGGGCTCATCAATGCGGTTGTCCCAGATCCCAAAGGAGTCCCAGGTAGTCGGATGGCCACTGCTGTCCGGATCAAAGCGAGAGTTGCTGCACCGAGGAGATGATGGCATGTGTAGAGCCCGTTTCGGGTCTTCTTGGTGGATGCCGGTTAGGCCGAGGGCAGCCCTGCAGCAGACACGGGACACGCTTAGCGTGGCATATCGCACGAGAAGAGCCACTGACATACTCAGTGGCAGGGTACCACACTTTCTGAACAGGCAAGAGTCTGAAACAAATGGCCTTTAAATTTGCTTCAAAAATCAGTGCAGAACGTGGGTACACTGGTCTCTGTAAATATTCAGTCTTGACCAGGAGTTCTCTGAAAAACAAGGAAAAGAACAAGTTAATGACTTGCCCTGAGGCTTGTTATTCCCTAGAGTGTACATACTATGCAACATGAAGCACGTAGCTTTCAGGTGTCTCAAAACGTAGCGAGATGCCTACACAGACAGCACATTTTAGTCACCTATGAAGTCCAAAAATAGCTACTAAGGACTTGGGTAAAGTTGGTTTTATATTGGCACATTCGGACTTCTGCATTCAATTACTTTGTTAACCACACTACATTGGACATTCAGCGGACATTCGCAAGCAAATATGACATTAAAACAATACTTGCCCAATTTGATCGATTGTGAAAAAAAAATAGTAGGTTGACAATGATGTCGCTGATTAGAATTTGCAAAAAATAACTTTATTGCACATATAATTAGAAAGTTCTTGAACGCGGAAATGTGTGAATGTTGTGAATGTGCCAATATAAAACCAACTTTACCCAAGTCTACTAAGGTAGTCAGCTCACTGGGTTTTAAAACACAGCCTTTGTTTGAACACTAATAATACGCTTACAGCCCCTCCCACTGAAGTCACTGATTAAAAACATATGTAACGTTATATAATACACGCCTAAAAATGCTGCTTAGGTAGTCAGCTGGTTAGGTTATAAGAAGCCTTTGTTTAAACACTAAACAGCGTGTTTACTGCCTGTCCCAATGGAGGCATTCAGTAACACATTATACACAACAGTGCCCCACCCCCTATTTAATTCATACTACAATTCATATAGTATAAACACATAACCTGCAAAAACAACATCAATACAGCAATTTCTAATGGGAATAACCAAATTATAGATACATGGGCGAATAATCAACAAGTTAAATATGAATAGAGGGTAAATAAACATGACGCAACACTCCGCTTATATAACAACATGCTAGCAAAACCTTCAAACCAGTCTTTATTCAAGTTTTAAACAAAAATGCTAACGCAAAATAGCTGATATAAATGATACAATAAGCGGATTATTGAGCGTAAACATTCATCACAACAAGCAAAATGGAGATGAATCCACGAGCTGTGCCTTTCGGACCTGGCGCTGCTAGCAAACCGATTTCGCAACAGCAAAACGCGAATATTGTATAATTTCTAGTCTTTTATTTGCTACTTACCGTTAATTTGTATGATAACAATGATATCTGGTATGTATTTGTTTAACCTAACGGGTTAATATATATATGTAATATCGTACAGTAGGTAATTTCTTCTCAGCGTCGGTTTTTTTTTTTTAGCAGCACACCAACCGCCTATGAAGGAAAAAACATGTGAGCCAATCAGATCCCTCCGTTTCGTCGGTGGGGTTCAATCAGTTGATTGGCCAGACTAATGTGATTGACATGGATCTAAACCAATGAGTTAAGCGAAACTGTAGTAGTAGGCGTTCTAAACTCAGAAGCTTGTGGATATTGTTTATGTTTTACATGATGCCTTTATAAAATGTTTTATAGCGACTAAATATTTTTCTAAATTTAATCATACAGAGAACTATCGACATAAAAAGCTCGAAGAGGGATGTCATGTTATGCAGAATGATGTGAATTGTGACTTCTGAGTCTTCATTCCTTCGTATTTTACCTAACAACACCTTTATGTTCTGTGGAAAAACTGAAAGTCATTGTGGATAGGTTGTCCTATCCCACATCTAAAACCTTTTTTCTTTCACTCGTTGTAAAAAACAACAAATATAAAATATAAGATTCAGTACTTTCATTTTGTGGGAAGTCGAATAAGTATCGTTTAGCCTGAAACCAGCCTTTCCTGTTTAACTTTCGTGTTTGCAATTTAACATGCGTGTGTTCGTCAGTCCAGGAAGAAAGAGAGACGAGAGACGCTGCTGGAGTCTGATCGTCTCGTGCATCAGCTGTGATCATGTTGTGTTTTTGGGGAGCGCAGGTCAGAGAGGGGTTTGAGCTGGTAAAGCCTGACCAAGTCAAACATGGCAAATGTGGATTACGATCTGTGTGTCCGAAAACAGCAGTTCAGGACATGTCAGCTGGAAGGAGTTTTGCTGGATTCATCCGGGATGGGAAGGTCTCGGTCCTGAGATTGCGCAGTAAAGACAGTGATCATGATGGAAAACTAAGTATGATACACTAATGACACATTATGTCAAAATTGAAAAATATAAATGTAAGATAAATGCCATATATTTATATTTGAGAGAACATGATCTACTGATACTGTATGTTTATTAATGAAATCATAATGAAAGTGTGTTTATTTTTATAGTCGGAACAGAAGTTGAACTGATGAAAATAATTTATTTACTACAGAGGAACTACAGCTAAAGAATAACAAAATCAGACTGATAGTCTGTGGAGGAGATGGTGCAGTTCTTCTTTCTTATGGAGGAAATGTTGTCATTATGGACAAATCTACTGTGTGCAGGTTTGTTTATGTAGACATAACAAGCAGCATAAATGACCATCAATTATAATATATATATATATGACAGATTTGTTTTGTCTCTGCAGACCTCTTATAGGTCTGGAAAAAAGGCAGGTGATTCAGATCGCATGTGGAGACCATCATTCAATGGCACTAACCAACGGTATTCACAGTTATTTCATCTGCCATTTTGCTTCATCTTTTGACATCTTATGATTGACATGAATTGATTGAGATTTGAGTGCAGATGTTCAGAGCTGTTGCTCTTTCAGATGGTCAGGTGTTCGTGTGGGGTGAGAACTCTCATGGTCAGCTGGGTTTGAGGAAAGATCATCCCGGCTCTCCGTCTGCTCAACATGTTCAGAGTCTGAGTGGGATCCCGCTGGCTCAGATCAGCGCTGGAGGAGACCACAGCTTTGTGTTGTCTCTCTCTGGAGTCGTGTTTGGATGGGGAAAGAACTCTGCTGGACAGCTGGGCCTCGGAGACACTACAGGTCTGATTATTTCTTCATGTAAAAGCTAAATCAGTAACAGTATGAAACTACATATAAATTTACTAAATCTGTGCAATACTGTGTCAAATATATATATCTAAGCATTAATATGATGGATTTGGAAGTGATGAATGTACTGTTTTTCTACCACAGACAGATATGTTCCAACGGTGGTAAATAGTCTGAACCGGAAGAAAACTGTGTCCATCTCATGTGGAGGGGAACACACTGCCACTTTATCAAAGGTACTATAATCATAATATATTAGGTTTTATATTGTATTTAGCATAAAAGAAAGCAGAAAATGTAGTAAACGGTTTATGTTTCAGGGTGGCACAGTGTTCACATTTGGATCCGGAGGTTCTGGTCAGCTTGGGCACAAATCATTTAGAGATGAACATCATCCGCGGGTGGTTGCTGAACTGTGGGGATCTGAAGTGTCACAGGTCACATGTGGGAGGTAAAGACTGTTCATAAGCTTTATTAGCAATCACCATCTCAGAGAAATAGTACAGTTTTTTATGCACTGTGCTACGTCTTTAGCTCTCATGCATAATTCCTCACATGGTTAACATGTCTGATGTTTGAGTTCTGCTCAGTAATTAGGCTTTTGATTATTTCTTGCATAAAGATATCACACGCTTGTATCAATCACATCATCAAAGCTGATCTACTCATTTGGATGTTGGATCCAAGGGAAGCTGGGAAATGGCAAAATGATAAAGAAGTCTGTGCCTTACCCTGTGGATCTGTCAACTAGTAATTAAAAATCATTTAATAGCAATAGTTTGTTTTATTATGAATATTTTTATATTCATAATGATGCTCAGAGATCTAATTTTAGTATTTGTTGCACACAGAATGTAATCATGAATATACAATTGAAAAACTCGTTGCTGGGGACAATCATTCCTTTGCCTTGTATTTCAAAGTAAGACATGGCAGTTTTCCTTCATAAATAACTTAAATTATTGCTGCACTGTGATTACTTATGTTTCTTCTTTTTTTGTAGGAACTTGGGAATGAGTCTGCAAAGTCTAAGCCCATTCCTAGTAGAAGGGTTGTGACATTAAATGAGAGTATGATCGACCGCTGGGTGTCTGAAAGAGACTCATGGCTAGTGATAAAGAGGTGAGTGCTTGACTCAGTTCTATAGACAGAGTTTCTGTTTTCATTTATGTGTATTATGTCCACGTCACCGTAAAAAAAATATTGTCAAAGTGTTTGTCAGTTCTTGCCTGAGTTTTGCTGAAGGATTCAGCAAATAGACTTATAAGTAGAGTAGAGTATGTTAGAAGTCTTACTAGTATTTAATGTTGTGGCCTGTAATTTATGGACTATATTTACAGGGAAATAACAAAAGTGTTCTCCTCTGCTGCCTGTTTGAATGGAAGTTTTCTCAAAGCAAGGTAACTCAGAAGTAGATATGTCTAGCAATTTTTGAAGCCAAACCGAATCTGCTGAAAGCATCACAAATATTTATGTACGTTTTTTGTTTTTGCAGTCATGATGAACAGGATTTTGAGCTGGCTGAAAAAGCTTTTTCAAAGTTATTAGGGAATGAAAATGTGATATCAAAGGTAATAATACATTCAAAATATTCAGTTTGTTTAACATTAAAAGATGCAATAACATTTAATACAACTTAAAGGTGCTGAAAGGGGTTTTCTATCTTCTGTGTGGTGTCTATTAACTTTTTTGTTTACTTTCACAAACTGAAAGAGAACTAAACTGTATACAACCTGAAATTCCTTTAATTTGTGTATCACAGGTAGTAAAGGTGGTTCAACAGATGCTGCATTCTCTGAATCCAAATCCAGTTGGTGAGGAATCTCTGAGACTTTACATTCTCCTCCCTGAGCTCATCATACGTCTCCAGAAACAACAAAGAACTGAACTCACTGAAGCTCTGGCCTCCAAAATCCTTCAGCTGGATCCTGATGCTCACAAGGTTTTAGGTAAAGCTGGGAGAACGTTTCAGCCTTTGTGTTGTTGTCCTTGTTGTATTTGTCTAAGTATTTTTATGTTATAATCTCAGAGAAGTACTGGTCCAAACTCCCTGATGATTGGCTTAAAAGCTTGGTGAAGTTATTTCGTAAAGCATCTGCTGAGCTGATTGGCCAGATTTCTCGTGGTAAAATGAATCAGGATATACAACACTTGGAGACGTTTTTGAAGACCCTTCAGATTATCTATCAGGTGACTTTTTTAAACACTGGATCAAAGATGTATTTTAATCTATCATTGTATAATAGTTGTTTATACTTTATTGTGAAGGTCTGCTGCAGTGCTAACAGAGACATCCCAAACAGGGATTTCATCATTCATGAGATCAATGATCTACTAGATACAGTAAGAACCAAAGCAATAGCGAATTCTGCTGCACAGAATGTTTTTTCTTTGAGGAATACTAAAATACAAGAAAATTATCTTTTTCTACATCACTAGCTGCAAGCCACCTTGGAATCCCTGGAAGAATGCATTGATTTCTGTGATATAGTTTTTGTGGGTATTGAAGGCTTCTAACTTGATACATATGAATATTTGCATGAATTCTTTGTTTTTTGTTTAGTAACTATATTTCTCCCATGCATCTTTCTTTCAGAGAACTATTAAAATATTATTCAAGTTCCCTTTTGCGGCTGATACTGCATCTAAATGGAGAATGTTTCGTGTAAGTGACATATGCCATGCTAAACTGAGGGTATGTTTAAATGACAATGATGTACTAAAAACGGAGAAGTTTTTTCATGGAGATTTTGAAAAGCTTTACATACAGGCAGCAACATTGGCAAAACAATCTTCATTCACACAGATCTTAGCGATGTCACTTTGTAAAGAAACACTATGCACCTGCGCACATACCTAGACTGATCACATAATACGCATGCGCATGACGTCACAGTTTTCACAAATTCACGTTTTTGTAGTTTAAACAGAGATGATATTGTTTTCAAAAACTTGCAAAATGTTCTCAAAAGTTACAGCCAAAATAAAAAGTTTTCCATTTTTAGTTTTAGAAAACAGTGTTGTGTAAACGCCCTGTGAATGTAATCATTTTATGCAAATATCCAGCTAACATTATTGTACTTTTTTAAGTACCTGCGGGACGAATGGATACAGAGCATTCCAGACTTATTCATACTTGAGGACAATGCCAACATGTTGCGCATAAACAGGGAATCATTGTTGACGGACACACTTGAGTATCTCAGACAAAACATCCACTCATTTTTCCATCGATTGGAGGTAAATGGAATAGCACTAGTTGACCATTTGAAACATCTGATATGCCATTTTACCATACTGTAAGGCCCCGTTTTATGAAACTTTTTTTGGGGGGTAAAAATGTCTCCTCTGCAGGTGACGTTCATTGGGGAGAATGGAGTAGATATGAGGGGTTTATCGGCAGAATTCTTCTCCCTCCTTTCCCAGTCTCTTCTGAAATGGGAGAAGAAGGTGCTGGAAGTCCATGAGAGTTCACTGGTTTGGTTCAATCCTGATGTAAGTTTTATACCAAACATTCCTCATTCTTCCTGGTTTCCCCAATTTATCAGTATGTGCTATGTTGCTTGTGTTTTTTCAGAACATGCAAGATGATTTTTACTATCTTGGCGTTATCTGTGGAATGGCGCTCTACAACAATCATTATATAAACATTGACTTCCCACTGGCCTTGTTCAAGAAACTCCTCCAGCAGAGTCCCACTCTGAATGATCTGGAGGAACTATCTCCTGTGGAGGCCAGGTAAATGATTAAAGACTACGAGTCATTAGACTTTATACATTGTAGTGTTAAAGAGCAGGTCATATTTATAACTGTATTTCAAAAATCTTACATTAGAAGTCTGAAATGCCTTCTTGAGGAGGACGAGGATGAAGTAGTGGATAAGCTCTTTTTGGATTTCACGGTAATACAGTTTCTGTGGTTCACTTGTATAATTGTACACAACTGTTATTTTAAAACTTACATTTGTGCTGTTATTTACCTCCTTCAGGTCAAAGGGCAAGAGCTCATTCCAAATGGAAATCATATTCCAGTGACCAAAGTTAATAGGTAGAATCTGTTTGCTCTACTTGTGTAATTGGCTGTCTGGCTGGCTGGCTGTCTGTCTGTCTGTCTATCTATCTATCTATCTATCTATCTACACTGCCCTCCAAAAGTTTGGAAACGCCCTAGAAAAGTGGGGTTTTGGACAATATTGGCATGAATCCTTTTTAATTTGTGATAATTTTGCACTGATAAGGGACAACACAAACAACGAAAACATATTTTATTACATAAACAGTTTATACATAGAAAAAAATTTTTTTTTCGATTCATCAAAATATCCACCATTAGCAGCTATTACAGCCCTGCATAATCTGGGAATCCGAGCTGTCAGTTTATTCAAACATTGACTTTGAATTGGCAATCAATTGTTGAAGCTACAGTATTAAGGTGTGCTGACCCAAAAATCTTTTAAAAACCTGGGCCAAGATTAAACCAGTAACCAGGCATCACAGCTGGCAAAGGGGCATGTCTGACTTTGACATGTATATTTTGCCATTATTATGTTTTATTGCTGGTCTTCAATGATAATGTCAAGTTACTTTAATGTATTTGCACCAAAAAATTATAAGGATTTATGCTGATATCGTCCAAAACCACACTTTGCCAGGGGTGTTTCCAAACTTTTGGAGGGCAGTGTATCTGTCAGACGTCTGTCTGTCTATCTCAACTCTTCAAACTCTTCAAAATATCTTTCAGTCAAGCTTGTCTTGATAAAAACATTCCTTTTCTATATGTCCTTGTGATGTTATACAGTTTTACGAAGTCACTTTGGTACATTTCTCAGATCAGAATTGAAATTCTCAAAACTGCTAGTTCAACCTCTACATTATGTAGTCACTTGTGCACATCAAAAGCAATTTCTCATTCTTCAAAATCGTTGTGAATGATTTTGTATGTTCATGCAATTGATTATGTACAATTGTCTGCTGTTTCCTACAGTTGCTTATATGTTGATTAAAATATATTATACTGGTTCTCTGTTGAATAGTCTTACCCCCCAAAATATCTAGGCATTATAGTTCATTGCTTAAGCCTTTCAAAGCAAAATGGTTAAACTAGTTTACTAGTCATAATCTAGTCATAATCTGTCAAGCATATTTTTCATACATTTCTATTATACTTTTTTGTAAATGTGTTCTGGATTGATGAATTGCTACAGGCTTTTGCAAGTAATCCATTGTGTTGTGCTGTTTGTACAAATTGGTTAGCCGATATTAAGACTAATTCAAGAAATGTACCAAAGTGACTGAGAAAAACTGTAAAATACTTCAATGAATTATCCATTACATCTGAATGGATATTACATGAAAAGACAACATAAAACAGAGAATTTAGCCTATAGATGCTGTATATGTTCCCTGTTTTGGCAGTGCTGGATTTCCTTATGTTTCATTGCAAAGTAAGAACACTGTGTTTTTTGCAGACAGAAATATGTGGATTTGTATGTCGACTTCGTTTTCAACAAGTCAGTAAAAAGTCAGCTCGAGCATTTTTCAAGAGGTTTCTCTAAGGGCTGCCCGTTCGATGTCTGGAGCATGTTCCACCCTGAGGAACTCCAGGTGCTTCTCCACGGCTCCCCTAAATACGAGTGGAAGGAGCTTCAGCAGGTGAACATGTTCAAGAAACTTGCCAATTTGTAATGAGCATTTGACATTTTAAATATTTTATATTACCTGAGTTTTTCTGCTTCTTCTTCAGTGTGCTTCCTATGAAAACTGTTCTGCCTCTGATGAGCTCATCAAGAACTTCTGGACTGTTTTCTTTGAGTTCTCTGAAGAGAACAAGAGGAAGTTTCTGAGTAAGTGTTGGCTTTAACATTTGAGCATCCTGAAGCATCTACGTCAAATGCACATTTAGGGAATATCATTACTATTCCTTTACATCCTCACATTATTTATTTTTCTCTAGTTTTCCTGTATGGGACGGACCGTGTACCTGTCGGAGGTTTCTCAGAGCGCTCTCTGAAGATTTTACTGTCAGACTGTTCTGATGCAGAAGACCGACTGCCAGAGGCCCAGACCTGTTTTGGCAGATTAATTCTTCCCAAATACAGCGATATCAACACACTTCGAGACAAGCTTATACATGCTATCAGCTTTTGTGAGGTTTTTGGACGAGAGTGAACGTCCCTCGAGGTTCCAACCCCAAAATATATGCAGTCAAGCATATGTTGCTAAACTTTGTAGCTTATTAGTTTTAAATGGTACATGAACTGTTATTCAGTTTTACCTGAGCTTCTTTCAGTCATAGATTTGCAATATAGATGTTACTCTTTTCTTAATGTTGTCACATTAATTTTGTAAATGTATAGTTGTCATAAAAACCTGTAAATATGTGTAGGCTAAATAATATGAGAGTTATACATATTCTAATTTATATATAGCATAAAAATAATGAACTTTCATTGTTTATTATTTGCAGCTGGCAGAATAACTTAACTAAAGCACTTTTTATATTATATAATATAATGCATTAATATGTGGATATTCTGGTATGTCAACTTATAACCTGTTATTTATTGTTTCTTCAAACATATTTAATTGCTTAAATAAAAATACATGTTTTAGTAAACCCTGTTGGCGTTCATTCATAATCTGTTTGGTTCACAGGTTTGAGCCAATTATCAGCAGATATTTCTTGTCACACTGTTACTATTAATGTCCTCCCAGCACTTTTCCCTCATTGAGGTGGCTGGACAGCCTCAGAAAAGTAATGAAGAAAATAATTACAATGATTCCGGGTTCTAAAATATACAGGAGTTACGCAGAATTGTATGAAAAACAGATGAATAATGGAGACTTTAGTGAGTTTTCAGTACATTACATTTTGCCAAACACCTCATTTTGTGATCCGTGAAGGAATAGAGGACTAACGTTACTGATTTGAAACAATACGGGAGTAAAAATTGTCAACAGAATCTTAATTTTGGGCGAACTATCCCTTTAAGTTTTGGTTTCGTTTTCCAGCGACTTCCTAAGATATCATTCCCTTCACACATACTTTCATTTTGTGGGAAATTGAACAAGTTTCGTTTTGGCTGAAACCAACCATTTTCTGCTTAACTTTCGTGTTTGCTTTCAGTTTAACATGAGTGTGTTCGTCAGTCAGTCCAGGGGTGCAGAGAGACGCTGCTGGAGTCTGATCGTCTCGTGCATCAGCTGTGATCATGTTGTGTTTTTGGGGAGCGCAGGTCAGAGAGGGTTTGGGGCTGGTAGAACCTGACCAAGTCAAACATGGCAATTCTGGAATACGATCTGTGTGTCCGAAAACAGCAGTTCAGGACATGTCAGCTGGAAGGAGTTTTGCTGGATTCATCCGGGATGGGAAGGTCTCGGTCCTGAGATTGCGCAGTGAAGACTATGATTATCATCTAGGTATGATACAATATCATCTAGGTATGATACAATAAATGGCGCTTTGTTTTATTAATATTGTTAAATTATAACTACATAGGCTAAAACATAATAATTGATAAGATATACAATGAAAACATAAATATATTTTAATAATAAAACATGTTTTTTGTGTTTATAAACATGTTTATAATATTTAATGTATATTTTATTTACTCCAGAATCACTAGAGCTAAATGACGAAACTGATGACAGAATCAGACTGATAGTCTGTGGAGGAGATGGTGCAGTTCTTCTTTCTGATTCAGGAAAAGTTCTCATCATGGACAAATCTACTGTGTGCAAGTATGTTTATGGAGATATGACAGTATAAATGACCATAAATGTAAAAACAAATATATATCTGACAGATTGTCTTGTCTCTGCAGGCCTCTCAAAAGTCTGGATAACAGGCAGGTGATTCAGATCGCATGTGGAGACCATCATTCAATGGCACTAACCAACGGTATTCACAGTTATTTCATCTGCCATTTTGCTTTCATCTTTTGACATCTTATGATTGACATGAATTGATTGAGATTTGAGTGCAGATGTTCAGAGCTGTTGCTCTTTCAGATGGTCAGGTGTTCGTGTGGGGTGAGAACTCTCATGGTCAGCTGGGTTTGAGGAAAGATCATCCCGGCTCTCTGTCTGCTCAACATGTTCAGAGTCTGAGTGGGATCCCGCTGGCTCAGATCAGCGCTGGAGGAGACCACAGCTTTGTGTTGTCTCTCTCTGGAGTCGTGTTTGGATGGGGAAAGAACTCTGCTGGACAGCTGGGCCTCGGAGACACTACAGGTCTGATTATTTCATCATGTAAAAGCTAAATCAATAACAGTATGAAAGTACATGTAAAGGTACTAAATTGTGCAATACTGTGTCAAATCTATATCAAAGCATGAAAATGGTGCATTTGGAAGTGATGAATTCAATTCACAATTCTTGTCACCAAAGGCAGACACATCCCAACAATTATAAATAGTCTTCAATTGAAGAAAACTGTATCCATCTCATGTGGAGCGGAACACACTGCCACTTTATCAAAGGTACAGTATCATTATTTTATAACAATAATTATTATTATTTTGTATTATTTTATTATTATTATTATTATTACATACAGTTAGGTCCATATACTGTAAATTTGGACACATGCACAGTTTTTATTATTTTAGTTGCTGACCAAACATATTCATATAGTTGCAGTTATATAATGAATACAGGATTAAAGTGCACACTCTGATCTTTAATTTTAAGAGTATTCACATCCAAATTGGAGGAAAATTTAAGGAATTACAGCTCTTTAATATGTACCTCCCCCTTTTCAAGGGACCATAAGTCCAGGACCATTGGACCATAAGGACCATAAATTGGACAGTTAACTCAAAATCTGTGTCATGGACAGATGTGGGATATTCCTTGGTTATTTCTACATCAAAAGGTACACAGGTAAAAGGACTGGAGTTGATTCTAAGTGTGCCATTTGCATTTGGAAGCTGTTGCTGTGAACCCACATCATGCAGTCAAAGGAGCTTTCCTTTCAGGTGAAACAGACAATTGTTAGGCTTCAAAAACAAAATAAATCCATCAGAGAGATAGCAGGAACATTAGGAGTGGCCAAATCAACTGTGTGGTACATTCTGAGAAAAAAAAGAACACACTGGTGAGCTCAGCAACATAAAAAGGCCTGGACGTCCACAGAGGACAACAGTGGTGAATGATCTGAGGATCCTCTCCATGGTAAAGAAAACCCTTTCCTTTCACAACATCCAGCCAAGTGAAGAACACACTCCAGGAGAAAGACGTGTCACTCTCAAAGTCTACAATCAAGAGAAGACTTCAGAGAGCAAATACAGAGGGTTCACCACAAGGTGCAAACAAGGCCAGATTAGACTTTGCCAAAAAACATCTAAAAAAGCCAGACCACTTCAGGAAAAGCATTCTTTGGATGGCTGAAAAACCTGTACCAGAAGAATGACGGGAAGAAAAAAGTATAGAAAAGGCTTGGAACAGCTCGTGATCCAAAGCATACAACATCATCTGTGAAACACGGTGGAGAAGTGTGATGGCATAAGCATGGCTTCCAGTGGCACTGGGTTACTGGTGTTTAGTGATGACGTGACAGATGAAAGAAGCAGCCGGATGAATTCTGAAGTGTACAGGTATATACTCTCTGCCCAGATTCAGCCAAATGCACAAAGTTGATTGGACAGCGCTTCATAGTATAAGTGGAAATGACCCAAAACATACTGCAAAAGCAACCCAGGGGTTTTTGAAAGTAAAAAAGTGGAATATTCTACAATGGCCAAGTCAATCTCCTGATTTCAACCCGATTGAGCATGCATTTTACTTGCTAAAGACAAAACTAAAGGCAGAAAGACCCACAAACAAACAACAACTGAAGTCAGCTGCAGTAAAGGCCTGGTTAAGCATCACTGATGTCCATGGGTTCCAGACTTAAGGCAGTCGTTGCCTGCAACGATTCTCAACAACAAAATATTAAAAATGAACTTTTTATTTAGGGGCAAAGCCCCAAAAGGGCTTTTGCACCTATTGAATCTGTACAGATTCTTCTTCTTCTTCCCCAAAGGGAGTCAATGGCAACCCTATGAAAGGAACATAGGAAAATTATTAAATTTGGCACACTTGTAGTGATGCTCATGAATAGTGATCTGATCAAATTTGGGGTCTCTGGGATCAACTCTATAGCGCCACCACCAGTTCAGAAATTCAACATGGAAATAACTCTTGAACCCTTTGTTTAAGAAAAATTAAACTTAGTACATCTGATTACTCTCCTCCACATAGAAATGACTGAACAGAATTGTACGACCTACTGGTCAAAAGAAAAGTTATGATGACGTGAACTTAAATGAGGTCGACTTGAAATTGGTTCAAAGGCTGTATCTCGACCAAACTTTGATCAATCAAAATGAAACTTGGTACACTTCATTAACTGCGTTATATGAGGGCCCATGCCAAAGTTGGGAACAGCATCACTTATGAGTCGTAAAAATGGCTCTTTTTGCTTATAACTATTGAACAGTTAGTCAGAAAATCATCTATGGATTCCTTGGGTCATGCCGAATCTGCAGATGTCAATTTTTGCATCAGTGTCAGTGCTTGTCCACCATTTTGAAATTTGTCATAAATTGCTATATCTTTTGAACCACTTAACATATTAGCACAACAATTGACAGGGATCATTGACGCATGCCCCGGAGGTACCTGAGAAGTTCGAAAAGACTTCCACCTAGTGTTCCAGAGATATAAAGTTTTTTTTGCAAAAATGCTTATAACTTTTGGAAACATTGTCCAAATTTTGTTATTTTTATATGTCCTTTCATTCCCTGGGTCATACCGATTCTGATGAAGTCTCATTTATCATTTTCCATTAATGTGCCTGTCCTCCAAATTTAAATAAATGTAAAACAGTTTTTTTCGCTATTCCGCCTACAAATTTTGTCCAAAATCTGCCCAGTTTGTACAAATCTTTATTCTTCTGGATAAGAAGAATTGTATGTCATGTTTTTGTTCAACCCCTTGAATTAAAGCTTAAAGTCTACACTACAATTTCATCTTGATTGTTCCATTTTAATTCTATTCTGGTGGCATACAGAGCCACCAAAGAAATTGTGTCAGTGTCCAAATATAGACCTAACTGTACTATTTTTAAATGATAAAATATATCACGCTATATGAATTATGAGATGTCTTGCCAGTATATGTAAAGTAACAATATCTGAAATAGATGCTGTTCTTATGGTTGTATCATTAGGGCGGCACAGTGTTCACATTTGGATCCGGAGGTTCTGGTCAGCTTGGTCACAAATCATTTAGAGATGAACATCATCCGCGGGTGGTTGCTGAACTGTGGGGATCTGAAGTGTCACAGGTCACATGTGGGAGGTAAAGACTGTTCATAAGCAATCAGTGTTCAGAGAAATACTACAGATTTCTTTATGAACCTTTTTTAAATCTCATGCAACCATAACATAATGATAATGCCTCGCAAGATGTATATTTGCCCTAATACAAGTCTTTGTATAGTTCAGTTTAGTAATGATTTTTTTCTTGTATAAAGACATCACACACTCGTATCAGTCACATCGTCAAAGCTGATCTACTCATTTGGATGTGGGACACAAGGGCAGCTGGGAAACGGAGAAATGATCATGCAGTCTGTGCCTTTCCCTGTGGATCTGCCAACTGGTAATCAAAAGTAATCTTTTAGCATTAGTGTATTTTGTTGTGAATATTTTTATATTCATGATGATGCTCAAAGGTCTAAACTAAGTATTTGTTGCACACAGAATATAATCATGAATATACGATTGAAAAACTCATCGCTGGGGAGAATCATTCCTTTGCCTTGTTTTTCAAAGTAGGACATGGCAGTTTTCATTCATTAATAGTTTAACATAAATTACTGCTGCACTGTGATTACTCATGTTTTACTTGTATTTTGTAGGAACTTGAAAGTAAGGGCAAATCTAATCCAAACAGAGTGGTTTTGACATTAAATGACAGAATGATTGACCGATGGCTGTCTGGAACTGATTCATGGGCAACAATAAAACAGTGAGTGTTTTCCTTACAATATCTTCTTTTTGTAGGATTCTTACTATTTGTATAATTAGAGGAGTAATGATACAATTGAGCAATTGTATATATGAAAGTAATGCATGTAAATGGATTAAAAAAGAATCATTAAATGTATTGTGTTATTTACAGGGAAATAAACACAGTGTTCTCCTCTGCTGCCTCTATGAATGGAAGTTTTCTCAAAATGAGGTAAAATTAGGTAGTTCTATTTAGTAATTTCTTATTTTTTTGTGCCTAAAATGACAGATTTTAAAGTAAATGTCTGTTTTTGTAGTTGTGATGATCATTATCAGACGTCTGAAGAGCATTGTGGTTTGGATTTTGATCTGGTTAAAACATACTTTGCAAAGTTATCAGAGAATAAAAGCTTGATATCAGAGGTAATGATAAATCTAACATTTATAATTATAACAAATTTTAATTACATTTGAGATGCTGTTAATTGTATTTATTTTTTGTATCTCAGGTAGTGAAGGTGGTTCAGCAGACACTGCTGCCGTCTCTGAAACCAAATCCAACTGGTGTGGAATGTCTGAGAGTTTATCTTCTCCTCCCTGAACTCATCAGACATTTCAAGAAACAAAAAACCGAACTCACTGAAGCTCTGGCCTCCAAAATCCTTCAGCTGGATCCTGATGCTCACAAGGTGTTAGGTAAAGCTGGAAGACTTTTCAGCCTTTGACTTGTGTTTTTGGCTTTGTTGTATTTGTCTAAGTATTTTTATGTTATATTCTCAGAGAAGTACTGGTCCAAACTCCCTGACGATTGGCTCAAAAGCCTGGTGCAGTTATTTCGCAAAGCATCTGCTGAGCTGATTGGCCAGATTTCTTGTGGTGAAATGGGCTATGACTTAACTAGATGCCTGAAGAAGTTTTTGAAGATCCTTTCAATGATCTATCAGGTGCCTTTTTTTAACAAAGATGCTTTTTTGGATCAAAGATTTATTTTAATCATTGTATAATAGTTGTTTATACTTTGTTGTGAAGGTCTGCTGCAGTGCTAACAGAGACATCCCAAACAGGGATTTCATCATTCATGAGATCAGTGATCTACTAGATACAGTAAGAACCAAAGCAATAGTGAATTCTGCTGCACAAAGAGATTTTTAGAGGAAAACCAAATCACCAGTTTTCTTTTTCTACATCAATAGCTGCAAGCCACCTTGGAGAAACTGTTATTGCCGTTTTTGTGTTTTGCTGTTACTGACGATTGGGAGGATATGGTGAAATTGAAAGATTACTGCTTTGTAAGTATTAAAGGCTGTCGACTTGATACAAGATGTATGACATTTTTATGTTTCTTTTTCAATTACTTTGAGAAACCTTATATTACTTCAATGCATCTTTCTTTCAGGAAACTATTAACATATTGGTCAAGTTCCCATTTGTGGCTGACACTGTATCTAAACAGAGAATGTTTGGTGTAAGTCAGACATGGATATACTAAGTCATACACATGCCAAACATGCATATGACAAATAACTGATTTTTTAAGTAGCAGTTCACCTAAAATGAAAATTCTGTCATCATTTTTACTCTTAAACTGAGAAATGTTTTTTTTTTTTTTTTTTTTTTTACCATACAATGGAAATCAATGAGCACCAAACTGTTTGGTTACCAACATTCTTTAGAATATTTGTGTTCTGCAGAAGAAATAAAGTCATATGAGTAAATGATGACAGAATTTTTTATTTTTGGGTGGACTATCCCATTAAAGCTAACATCATTTTACTCTTTTTAGTATTTGCAGGGTCAACTACAGAGCTTTCCAGACCCAGACAGGATCGTTTTAAATGGCAACATGTTGCACATTCACAGGGAATCAGTGTTGACAGACACGCTAAAGTATCTCAGACAAAAAACCCACTCATTTCGTTATCCATTGCAGGTAAAATAATTACAGAATTGAAATCAGAGTTGAAACATCTGATATGGTATTTTAATGAAAATCTCCTGTGCAGGTGGTGTTCATCAGGGAGAATGGAGTAGATATGAGGGGTTTATCGGCAGAATTTTTTTCCCTCCTTTCCCAGTCTCTTCTGAAATGGGATAAGAAGGTGCTGGAGGTCCATGAGAGTTCACTGGTTTGGTTCAATCCTGATGTAAGTTTTACACCAAACATTCCTTGTTCTTCCTAATGTGGTCTTTCTCATATATCACATGCATGTGCTGTGATGCTTGTATCTTTTCAGGGCATGCAAGCTAATAGGGATTTTTACTATCTTGGCGTTATCTGTGGAATGGCGCTCTACAACTGTCATTATATAAACATTGACTTCCCACTGGCCTTGTTCAAGAAACTCCTCCAGCAGAGTCCCACTCTGAATGATTTGGAGGAACTATCTCCTGTGGAGGCCAGGTAAACGATTAAAGACTAAGAGTCATTAGACTTTATACATTGTAGGTTTCACAGTAGTGTTTCAGAGCAGGTCATATTTATAATTTTATTTCAAAAATCTCACATTAGAACTTTGAAAAGCCTTCTTGAGGAGGACGAGGATGAAGTAATAGATATGCTAAGTTTCGATTTCACGGTAATACAGTTTCTATGGTTCACATGTATTAGTGTACACAGCTGTTGTTTAAATGCTTACATTTATGCCTTTATTTACCTCCTTCAGGTCAAAGGAAAAAAGCTTATCACAAACGGAGATCAGATTCGAGTGACCAAAGCTAATAGGTAGAAACAGATCTATCCATCTGTCAACTCTTCACAATATCTTTGAATGTTTCACACAAGATTGTCTTGACAAAACGTTCCTTTTAATGTCCTCTTGATGTTATAATATATAGAGTTATAAAGGAGTTAATGAGGTAGTGACACACAGGTGAAAGTGTCCAGCCAATGATGAGTCCAGGCAGTAGATTATGGGAAATGAAGTTAATGATGGGAAAGCAAGAGAGACGGGAAGAGTGCCCTTTGGTGGCGATCATGGGGACTTCAGCAGTAGGATGCAACAATCCATCACTGCATAGTAAAAACACTTTTTTTCCAGACAGAAATATGTGGATTTATATGTCGACTTCGTTTTCAACAAGTCAGTGAAGAATCAGTTCAAGCATTTTTCAGAAGGTTTCTCTAAGGGCTGTCCACTTGATGTCTGGAGCATGTTCCACCCTGAGGAACTCCAGGAGCTTCTCCATGGCTCCCCTAAATACGAGTGGAAGGAGCTTCAGCAGGTAAACCTGTTCAAGAAACTTGCCAATTTGTAATGAGCATTTGACATTTTAAATATTTTATAGTACCTGAGTTTTTCTGCTTCTTCTTCAGTGTGCTTCCTATGAAAACTGTTCTGCCTCTGATGAGCTCATCAAGAACTTCTGGACTGTTTTCTTTGAGTTCTCTGAAGAGAACAAGAAGAGGTTTCTGAGTAAGTTTTGTCTTGAACATGAATGTCTTGATGTATCTACGTTATATTTACTATCATTAGAATATCAAAAGAATATCATTATTTATTTGCCTCACATCCTCACATTATTTATTTTTCTCTAGTTTTCCTGTATGGGACGGACCGTGTACCTGTGGGAGGTTTCTCAAAGCGCTCTCTGAAGATTTTACTGTCAGACTGTTCTGATGCAGAAGACCGACTGCCAGAGGCCCAGACCTGTTTTGGCAGATTAATTCTTCCCAAATACAGCGATATCAACACACTTCGTGACAAGCTTATACACGCAATCAGCTTTTGTAAGGTTTTTGGACGAGTGTGAAATTCCCTCCAGATTCCAGACCCTATGCAGTCAAGCATATGCTGCTAAACTTTGTAGCTTATTGGCTATGGAACACTCATATTGGCTAGTTATCATCATTTATATAGGTTAGACATCATAAAAATTGCTTATATATGTAAATAAACATTGTGAGAGCTATAGATATTCTATTTCTAGCATTATTTAAAATACCTTTTATTGTTTATGTTTTACTGCTGGAAGAATAACTTAACTAAAGCCCTTTGTGATTTTATATAGCCTAATATAATGCATTAATATACACATATTCTGGTATGTCAACTCAAACTTATTGTATGTTTTGTTATTTAGTGTTTCTTCAAACATATTTATTTACATAGACAAATAAAAATACATGTTCTAGTAAATATGTCTTGCATTATCCATTTTTTAAAATTATATTAATCATATTTACACACGGAACAAAAGAGGCAACAGAACTGGAATAAAATTTGTTTAAGTACCAAGTAGTTGTTTTGATTTAACAATGTTTTCACAATTGCGTTTAGTTAGTATGCAATACTAACTTTACTTGTTTTTAGTGGCGTTCATTCATAATCTGTTTGGTTGACAGGTTTGAGACAATTATTAGCAGGTGTTTCTTGTCACACTGTTACTACAAATGTCCTCCCAGCAATTTTCCCTCATTTAGATGGCTCATTTTAACCTAATAAGTTAATATATAATAACATACAGTCAGCCATTATCTTCTACAACGTTTAGTTGCATTACCACCACCTGCTGGACTTCCCGGTACAAAATAGATAAAATAACGCCATACATATAGCAAATATTAGTACATGCAAAGGAATTTGCAGGAACTTGTTTACACAACCGTAAAGAACGCTTACAAGGCTGTACCCCGCCCCCACCTCGGGTACTCAGACCACATCTCTGTTATGCTAATCCCAGCATATAGACCACTTCTGAAACTCACCAAACCGGTTCAAAAACTCATCACAATTTGGCCAGAGAATGCTACTTCAACACTACAGGACTGCTTTCAGTGCACAGACTGGAACATGTTTAAAGAGGCGGCCACCTACAACAACCACACAGACCTGCAGGAGTACACTGAAACTGTGACTGCTTACATCAAAAAGTGCATGGATGAGGAGGATCACGTAACCCCTCGACGGTGATGCAGGCTTAGTTTTTCGCTCCGCTCACTTTGCCACATATTTTACAATCCTGTCAGTAAAATTTGAACCACTCTGCATTAGACCCATCATGAGTACTAAGGCAGACAAAGGAGATCGGAGAGGAGAGATTGAGCGGTCACCAATGAAGAAAAAATTCAGAGATTCAGCCATCTCCAGTGAAGACCTGGACAGTGCTATTGCTAGCCGCATTGAACTAGCATTTAAAGAACACCAAAGCACTTTGAATTCGGTTGTGAACTCGGCAGTAAGAGATGCGATGGACTCTGTGCTGATTCCAGCATTGCGCGAACTGCGTGAGGACATACTAGCGACCAATAAGTCTGTTAAAGAGCTAAGAGAGGAGTTTGAGGCCATAGTTACCGAGACGAAGCAGACACGTGACCGCGTTGATTCTGTTCAGGCAGCGGCGCGGGAAGATAAGAGAACAGTCACGGACTTAAAGGATCAGTTGGAGCGACTCACCGAGAAGATGACAGATATGGAGGACAGGTGCAGACGGAACAATGTTAGACTGGTGGGACTCCCAGAAGGGATGGAGGGTCCAGATACAGCTGGTTTCCTCCGAGCTAATCTTTCCAAGTGGATTCCTTCCTTGAGGGGCCGTGACATCGAGATTGATCAGGCGCATCGCGTGTATGACGGAGGGAGGGGCTCCGATCGGCCGCGCACTCTCATCTTCCGTGTACTGAGATGGCATGACAGATCAGATATCCTGAAAGGGAAAGCGACCGCCGTTTCTCCAATTCGACGGGAGGGGCGTGACGGCTGGGATGGACTTGGCCCTAGCTGCCCAGAAGGGGATGATAGCAGGATGAGCATGGATGCTTGCTAAACCTATTGTTTGCGTTTTCTTCTCTTATACTGGGATATTGTCCTTATTTATCCGGTACAACGATCTATTTGCTGGTAAGACTGACACTCCATTTTTCTGTTTTGGAGGGGACTAATGGAGAGTAGGTTTAATTAATAAAAAAAAAAAAATATATATATATATATATATATATATTTTTTTTTTTTTTTTTTTTTTTTTTTTTTTTGGCTGTGTGAGCCTTTCGGGAGACATGTCTTGCGTTGGAGTGGATCGGTCACGACCTATCACCGTTTTTTGTTGCTCAGTCAGACCTATGTTCTCGGTAATGTGCGGTCTGAGTTGTTCTTTGTTTATGGTTGTCGGTTGTTCACATTTTTATGTTGTTTTTGTTTTTTACAGCAGACATTTATACTTTTATCTATTTTACATTATTTCTAAAGGGATTTTTCATATAGGAGGTTTGGTATCTAAAATGCACATCAGTGTTTACGTGTTATTTACGGAATGGAAGTGCTTCTGTTTTTTGTTTTTTTTGTTTTTTGCATTTATTGAGTACAATCTTGGGATTATGAATATTCAATGCATACTTTAAATATTTTATCACTGAATGTGAATGGTTTAAATTCTGCTGTTAAAAGAACCCGTGTATTAGAATATTTACACCGTAAATCTATTTCCTGTGCCTTAATACAAGAGACACATTTAAAACAATCTGACGTGGCACGTTTCCAGAATAAGTATTACAAATTAATAGCTTTTCCCTGCGCTCAAAATAAAACTAAGGGGGTGCTTATCCTTGTTAACCGGAAGTTAAATTTAACAATTGAACACCTTGGTAGTGATGAGAAGGGTAGATTTGTTTTTATCCGATGCAAAATATATAATAATAGGTTAGCATTGGTCTCTATTTATGGTCCGAATGAGACAGACAGTGCATTCCTTACACAGATTTCCAAAACTTTACTTGAGGAGATTGATTGCCCTCTAGTGGCGGGTGGTGATTTTAATGCTGTCATAAATCCTGTTTTAGATAAATCTCAATCTGATACAACAGCCAATCCATCCTCTAAATTATTGAATAAATTTATCACTGAGCTCAACTTAATCGATTTATGGAGAATTCAGAATACTAAAGCTAAGGACTTCACTTTTTTTTCTAATAGACACAAGACTTTCTCTAGGATAGATTACATATTTCTCAGCCCATCTTCAATTTCATCTAATTCCTCTATATCTATATTACCAATTTTATTATCTGATCATTCTGCTATGTTGTGCAGTGTTCCTCTTTCCGATGTCAAAGCCAAGTCCCCTAGATGGCGCTTTAACATATCATTATTAAGTAATCAGACTTTTATTACCTCTCTAAAAGAATATATTAAGGACTTTCTTGAAATTAATATGCCCTCTGACGTGGATCCTCAAATACTGTGGGAAACGACTAAGTGTGCTATACGAGGTTTCTGTATATCTTTCTCTTCTACTCTTGCCAAAGCGAGAACTCACCAGTTTACACAATTAGAAAATAAAATCCAATCATTACAAAACCTACAAAAACAACATTTTACTGAGCAACAGGCTACACAGCTGTCCTCTTTAAAAGAAGAATATGATTTACTTTCACACTCAAAGGCAGAATTTATTTTACATAGGACTAGACAAAAATATTATTTTGAATCAGAGAGACCTAGTCATTTATTGGCCCTTAGGTTGAAAGAATGCGAGTCTAAGGCATATATTAGCGCAAAAAATCATCGGATGATCAGGTCACCACGAACCCTGTGGCAATTAATGACATATTTAAAGGTTTTTACACAAATCTGTATAAAGCCGAAACAGATTTTGATGAACCAATTTGTAAGCAGTATTTAGATAAATTGGAACTGCCTCGGATCTCACTGATGGATAAAGAATCTTTGGAGGCCCCATTAAGTTTGGAGGAACTTCACGTCTCTCTAAAGAGCCTTCAAAAGGGCAAATCGCCGGGTCTAGATGGTCTCCCCCCTGAATTATATTTAGAAATTTGGGATTTGGTAGGGATACTTATGCTTAACTCATTTAATTTTGCAATTGAACATGGGGCATTTCATAGAGATCAAAAAACATCACTGATTTCATTACTTCTTAAAAAAGGGAAAGATCCATTAGATTGTTCCAGCTACAGACCGATTTCGCTTATCCCGTGTGATCTAAAAATCTATGCTAAAGTGTTTGCTTCTCGTTTGGAGAAGGTAATTCACAGTCTGATCAAGGAGGACCAAACTGGTTTCATCAAGGGGCGCAATGCATCTGACAATATGCGTCGACTCCTTCATATTCTTGACTTTGCGGACTCCCACCCAACACCTTGTGCGGTCTTTTCACTTGATGCAGAAAAAGCCTTTGACAGGCTAGAGTGGAATTATATGTGGGCGGTTCTGCAATGTTTCGGCTTCGGTGAACACTTCGTTTCTATGATTAAGACATTATACCACTCACCTGCAGCATCAGTCATAACTGGTAATATTATTTCCCCCTCATTCCCTTTACAGCGGGGAACGAGGCAGGGGTGTCCACTTTCCCCCTTATTGTTTTGTCTATCTCTTGAACCCTTAGCACAAGCCATCAGGAAATCTGAAGTATCGATTAAGATTCATGACCATAATCATTGTATTTCACTATACGCTGATGGTATTATTCTATATTTAGACCACTTTGATGTTTCAGTCTCTAGTGTAATTAAGGAATTTGATAATTTTAGTAGCCTATCAGGATATAAAATAAATTGGAGCAAATCTGCTCTAATGCCAATTAACAATGTTAAGGTTAATTTTTCTATTCCCTCATTTATCCCTATTAAGGAATCTTTCATCTATTTGGGCATTACCATATATAAAAACATTCATAAGATTGCCAGAGACAATTTTAATAACATTTTAGTTAAGGTCAAAAATGACATTCAAAGATGGAAGAATCTTAAAGTCTCTCTCCAAGGAAGAATCTCCACTGTTAAGATGAATTTGTTACCTCGATTTAATTGTTTTTTCTCTATGCTACCACTTTCTCCCCCTCCAGGTTACTTTAAGGAGATCAACTCCATAATTTCTAAGTTTATCTGGAATGATAAATGTCCCAGAATTAAACTTACCACATTACAACATCCTAATAGCGCAGGAGGACTGGCTGTACCAAATTTTGAATTATATTATTGGTCGTTCCAGCTTAAGGCCCTTCATAATTGGGTTGATCCTCAATCTACAGTTTCATGGAGGGTGATTGAAGCTGACAAGGTTAAACCAAATAGACTTCAAGATATTTTATTTACTGGCACAGGAAAAAAAGGGGATAATTATAAATTTGGTCTGGTTGTGGTCCGGTCTAACTCTATTAAAATCTGGAAAACGGTTGAACGTCGGATAGGTGGACCCTTCAAATTCTGTAACAGTACACCTTTATGGCACAATTTTAACTTTGTATGTGGAAATCGTCCATTTGTCCAACCCTCTTGGTCCTCTTTAGGTGTGAACACGTGCGGTGATATGTATGATAACCAGGGCCTCTGTTCATTTCAGGCATTGAGAGACAAATTTTGTCTACCAGCATCTGCATATTTTGTTTTTCTTCAATTACGTTCTGCTCTCAAAGCGTATGGCGTTCCTTGGTCTTCTTCCATTTCCTCTCATCCTATGCGGGACTGGATTGCACCATCTGCTGGTCGGCCATCTGTTTCCTTAATATATAATAAAATTATTGATTGTATTACAAAACCTCTTTCTATTAAAACTATTTGGAATAGGGAATTATCTGATCTTAATTTATCTGTCGACTGGGAGAGAGTGTGGTCTAATCTCAGTTTAACATCTAAAAATCTGGCTCATCGTCTTATTCACTTCAAAGTCATTCATAGAGCATACATAACTCCTTACAAAAGATTTAAAATGAAACTGCAGTCAAATTTGAACTGCCATATATGTAACACTACATCATCGGGCACTTTTCTGCACATGTTTTGGGAATGTCCTGTCGTCATCAGTCTATGGACACATGTAAACCTGGTTTTGTCATCATTACTGAGAATTGATTGGTCTGTTAACCCAAGTTTATGTCTTCTTAATGATGATTCTGGTCTCTGTATTAGTTCAATGCAAAAGAGAATGTTGTTTGCTGGTTTTACAGCTGTGAAGAAGACAATAATTCAGAACTGGTTTACACCACACATGTGTAGAGAGGCATATTGGATTAAAAAATTGTTGATAACAAAAAAAAAAAAAAGGGCATGGATGATGTGACAGTCACTAAGACCATCACCACATGTGCAAACCAAAAGCCGTGGATGACAGCAGAGGTTTGTGGGCTGCTAAAAACCAGAGATGAAGCATTCAGATCAGGAGACAAAGCAGCCCTCAAAACAGCAAGAGCCAATCTGTCCCGTGGCATCAAAAATGCAAAACGGTCACATGCTCAAAAAATCATTAATCACTTCACGGACAGCAGAGACACACGGAGCCTGTGGTAAGCCATTCAGACTATCACTGACTACAAGCCCCCGCCACAGGCCTGTGATGATGATCCATCCCTCCCCGATACACTCAACCACTTTTACTCACGGTTTGAAATGCAGAACGACACACCTGCACAAAAACTGCCCACACCTCCCAACGACCAGGCGCTCTGTCTGTCTGCAGCCGACGTAAGAAAGACCCTATCCAGGATTAACCCACGAAAGGCTGCGGGTCCTGACAACATACCTGGCTGTGTACTGAAAGACTGTGCTGCACAGATGACGGATGTCCTAACAGATATCTTCAACACCTCGCTGAGCCAGGCGGTCGTCCCCACATGTCTAAAATCCACAACAATCATACAGGTACCAAAGAAATCACCTGTGTTCTGTTTAAACGACTACCGTCCCATAGCACTGACTCCAATCATGATGAAGTGCTTTGAGTTTTTTAGTCATGCAAAAAATCAAAAACAGCCTCCCCAACACACTCGATCCGCTCCAGTTTGCATACCGTCCAAACCGCTCTACGGATGATGCAATTTCCGCCACCCTACACCTGGCTCTTACCCACCTAGAAAACAAAGACCCCTATGTTAGAATGCTGTTGATTGACTTCAGCTCGGCATTCAACACAATAATCCCACAACAGCTCATAAATAAACTAAACCTGCTGGGCCTTAACAAGTCCCTCTGTAATTGGATCCTGGACTTTTTAACCGGAAGACCTCAGTCAGTCCGTGTCGGCCACAACACCTCGAGCACTACCACACTGAGCACAGGTGCCCCACAAGGCTGTGTGCTCAGCCCGCTGCTCTTCACGCTGCTGACCCATGACTGCACTGCCAAGTTCAGCTCCAACCACATCATCAAGTTTGCTGATGACACAACAGTGGTAGGTCTCATCAGCAACAACGATGAAACGCACTACAGAGAGGAAGTGGCACAGCTGGCTGAATGGTGTGGCGCTAACAATCTGTCCCTCAATGTGGAGAAGACAAAGGAGGTTGTGATGGACTTCAGGAGGAGGAACTCCACTGACCACCCCCCACTGACCATCGACAGCTCGACTGTGGAGAGAGTCAGCAGCACTAAATTCCTGGGGGTGCACATCACGGAGGATCTCACCTGGACCACCAACACCATGTCACTCTCCAAGAAGGCACAACAGCGCCTACACTTTCTCCGCCGGCTGAAAAGAGCAAGTCTCCCACCACCCATCCTCACCACATTCTACAGGGGCACCATTGAGAGTGTGCTGACCAGCTGCATCACTGTCTGGTACGGGAACTGCAGTGCTGCTGACCGCAAGACCCTCCAGCGGACAGTGAACATGGCTGCAAAGATCATCGGTGCCCCTCTCCCATCCATCCTGGACATTTTCCTTGCACGATGCTCCAGCAAAACCAACAGCATCGTGAAGGACCCCACCCACCCCTCCCACAGTCTCTTCCAGCTCAGGAAGACGGTACCGGAGCATCAGAGCCCGCTCCGCCAGACTGCTCAACAGCTTTTTCCCCCAGGCTGTGAGAGTCCTGAACTCAGATCACCCCGCCCCCCTCTGAAACCCTATGCAAACCCCTACCTCCTGAAACATGGACCCCCCCCCCCCACCCTCCCCCAACCCCCCTCCAAACACCCCCCAACCTTACCACACCAAAGAAAACACTGTGAACTTTTTTTTGTGCAATTCAAGTGTGCTACACACAGGTGAGTGGGCCTGTACAAACCACCTGTAGTAACACACTCTCCTCTATGCACTAGACACTTTTCCTAACACTGCTATGTGTACACAATCCCACAAAAGACTCAGCAATATATGTATGTTTACATGCTCATGCACTACTACAAATCATCTTGTACTGTTCCCCAGCCAGCTGCTGACTCACAATGTTTCTCTCTGCACATGTACAGTATTATGTGAAGCATTCGCATAGTTTGTATAGTTTGTATTTTTTATCTTTATCTTTAGTTGTATAGGGTAAACATTTATATATAGTATACTTAGTCAAAATCTGTCATAGGTTTATAATGTTTATAGGTTATTGTGTTTATAGTGTCATAGGTTTATAGTGTTTATAGGTTATTGTGTATAGGTTTATAGTGTTTTACTTCATTGTTGTATGTCTGTATTTATGTAGCACCGTGGTCCTGTGAGGCACGACATTTCGTTCCACTGTATGTCCCCACATGTAGAGGAATGACAATAAAGCTCAACTTGAACTTGACTTGAACTTGAATGTGTGTACCATACTGTGTGAAAAACGGCCAGAAGGTGGCGCTATGTCACATTTTCGAACAAGACGGGAGTAAAGAATTGCTATCTTCATTTTTGGGTGATCTCTTTAGTTCTAAGTTTATCTAAGTTTTGGTTTCGTTTTCCAAATAAATCGTAATCCCTCATCCGTATTTTTATTTCTCCTCATGGTTTTGTATGGAAGCCCGTTTCCGCCACTGAATAATAATTAAAAAAATGTAAGTGCGATTTTTTTTTTTTATTCAGTTGCGCGGAGATTAGGTTAGCTAATCACTCTCTATTTAAAAAACAACAAACATGGTAGATATGATTTCCAAACGCTTTCATTTTTTGGGAAATCGAAAAAGTTTCGTTTAGCCTGAAACCAGTCTTTCCTGTTTAACTTTCGTGTTTGCAATTTAACATGAGTGTGTTCATCAGTCCAGGAAGGAAGAGAGAAGAGAGACGCTGCTGGAGTCTGATCGTCTCGTGCATCAGCTGTGATCATGTTGTGTTTTTGGGGAGCGCAGGTCAGAGAGGGTTTGGGGCTGGTAAAGCCTGACCAAGTCAAACATGGCAAATGTGGATTACGATCCTTATGTCCGAAAACAGCAGTTCAGGACATGTCAGCTGGAAGGAGTTTTGCTGGATTCATCCGGGATGGGAAGGTCTCGGTCCTGAGATTGCGCAGTAAAGACAGTGATCATGATGGAAAACTAAGTATGATACACTAATGACACATTATGCCATCGTTTAAAAATCTAAGAAAAATGCTAAGTTTGTATGTGAAAGAAGGCTATATGATTTACTGAAATATAGCCTACTGTAAGCGTATTAATGACATTATCATAATGAAAGTAGTTTGTTTATTTTTATAGTCTGAACAGAAGTTGAACTGATGACATATTTTTTTATTTACTCCAGTGCTACTACAGCTAAAGAATAAAATCAGACTGATAGTTTGTGGAGGAGATGGTGCGGTTCTTCTTTCTGATTCAGGAAAAGTTCTCATCATGGACAAATCTACTGTGTGCAAGTATGTTTATGTAGAGATGACAGTATAAATGACCATAAATGGTCAGGGCTGCATTAACACCGTAAGGGGCCCCTGGGCTTTACCTCTTGAGGGGCCCTTCATCAAGAGAACTACAGTCTACATTCACTCAATCTTGATAATCACAAAGCGCGAGTCATCAGCCTTTAATTTTGAAGTAATAAATGCCATTAACAAAACATCCAAACCTAATGGTCTGTCATATAAAATATACACAAATATCACTGCATGAACTACATATGCACATAGTCGGACATATTTTACACAGATAGGCTATCTAAAAATGTGTAGCATTTAATTGTGTTAACGTTGGTTAAATTCATTATGAACTAACATTAAGTTAGGAACAGTGCATTAGTAAATTAGTGAAGGTAAATGTAGCCTACACCTTCACAAAACAGTCTGTGCACTTCTGATTTACCTTCACAGATATGTCTTTCTGCTTGTGGATCTTCGCCTTTTTTTTAAGTCACTAATTTTAATTTTTAATGCACTAACTAATGAGTGAAACCTTTGTAAGGAGCTGCAGTAGCAAAGTTTTAAGTGTTTACCATCAAAGTTGTATTTTAGCCTTTTTATTTAGGCCTACAATTAAGGCCAAAGGCTGGACAATACCCAGCCAGCAATGACATGTGGGGCCCAGATGAGGGCTTCATGGGCGGCAAATGTGGGCCCCATTATGGGCTTGCACCCGGGATCCACATTGGGGCCAGCCGTGGAAGCCCAGACGTACTAAAAGTGGGACCTGTAAGGGTACTGCATGGGTCTTAATTGGGCAATTCATGTCAGACCGATTTGGGCCCCACCTGCCTAAATGGGTCCAAAGTGGGCTCTGCAACATGGCTACCCAGATGGGCTTTAAATGGGATCTGTAGGAGTCTTATGTGGGTCCTAACTGGGCAATTCATGCCAAACCCATTTGGGCCCCACCTGCCCAAAGGGGTTTAAAGTGGGTTTGCACCCGGGATCCACATGGGGGCCAGCCGTGGATGCCCAGGCGGGTTTTAAGTAGGATCTGTAAGGGTCTTAACCGGGCAATTCGTGTCAGACCCATTTGGGCCCCACCAGTCTGAAGGGGTTTAAAGTGGGCTTGCACCCGGTATCCACTTCGGGGCCAGCTGTGATTGCCCAGATGGGCTTTTAGGGGGACATGTAAAGGGTCTTAACTGGGTAATTCATGTCAGACCCATTTGGGCCCCACCTGCCTAAAGGGGTTTAAAGTGGGCTTGCAAGATTCAACCGGAATGCCCATATGGGCTTAAAGTGGGCTCTGTAAGGATCTTATGTTGGTCCTAACTGGGCAATTCATGCAAGGCCTATCTAAGCCCAACCATGCCAAATGGTTTAAGGAAACAATCTAAGAAAAATTAAAAACGAAGAATGAATATAAGTACAAGATAAATACAAGACACTTGATGCTTTGAACTGCAAGAAATATTTTAAATTGAACAACAAAAATTATCTTTAAAAAACAATGTCACAACATACAGGTAAACTAAAAAATATATTTAAAAAAAATCTTGAAAAAAACCCTCCAAAAAATACAATACAAAATCACTCATGATATATGAATTGAACAACAAACATAATCTTTAACAATTTAAATTTTACAACATACCGTAAATAAATCAAAAATATATATATTTTTAAAATCTCGAAAACAAAACATCTCTCAAAATATACATCCAAATACACTCATGGCGTTTGTGTTGTCACGCTCTTTTTTCTCTTAGGGCCTGCAGCCCTTCCCCGCCACGGTCACGTGCGCCTGTGAACCATTTCCCCAGCGCCATTTCCACATCCTTTCGGTTCACATTCTGAGTTATTGCGTTACTCTTCATGCACCTAAATACAAGGGAGCATAAGTCAATTTACAAGGTTCTTTTTTGCTCCAACTTGCAACTCTTCAAACCATTCAGTTAAAACCATTTCCAATGTGGTAAGCTAAAATGTTTCCCTTAGGGTGACATTTACCATGGAGTTTTATGCCTACCTATAACCCTTTTTCCATTACATGTTGAAATTTAGCCTCAAATGCGCACCAGATTTAAGTGACATTATAGAAACAGTTTTCCATGAATATACATGAATTTTCCCAAGGCAACGTCATAGTACCCCTTGGTATGCAAAGGCAAAGTGGGTCTCGCACAGGGCAGCATTTAGGCGAGCTCCGCCACTGCTCAAACATAAAAGATGCAGGGGCAAAACATTACCTTGATATATTTAAAAAGAGAGAACAATATTAGTGCTGTAGTGATTTAAAAATTAAATCCCAATTAATCTCATGAATGTCCAAGTTAACTCAATTAATCTCGATTAATCGCACATTTTTACATGTTTTACATGTTTCGACATGTTCTGGAACACGGGATAGGGAAGCATGAAAATCCACTATAAATATAATTTCAAACGTCCACCAGGAGGCGTGCCAAAGCTGAAAATGTAATCAGTCTCTATAGGTGAATCAGTCAAAAGTCCTGGGCCCCATTCCAATTCAAATTGTAAAACCAACCCCGATCTCTGAGCTGATTTACCCTGCAAACAAAAACCCTAGGTTGTGCTTTATTGCCTTGACTAGGCTATTTCAAATACAGGGAAACTGTTTCAAATGTGAGAATTCCACTGTTGTGTAGGCTAAATGCAATCCCACTGTGTTCAGGCATAATAGCAGTTGAAAATGAAATATTTTAAAATATTCTGCTGATGGATTATTCTACTTAAATTGACATTCATATTTGGTGACAACTTCAGGTTTGTGAAACTTCACAAGAACGCAGATTTCAGTAGACCTGTGATTGTGAGTACTCTCACCCTTCAGTACTCTTTTGGACAGGGTGACCAGGCAGCTGGATTCAGTGCACCCTCACACCAGGATTTTATTTATGGACTTTTCCTCTGCTTTTAATACTGTACACACAGACACACTATGCGCTTGGTGGAGCTTCAGGTCCATCCAGCACTGATTTATGGATTAAGGGTTTTTTATAGAATAGCAGTAATTTTTTTTAAATCAGGACTAAGGTTGTTTTATCTCCCATTCTCTTCTCTTTACACTAATAATCTCTTGCAGCAGTGAAGGAATGACTCTTTAAATATGCAGACGACATGGCCTTAGTACCATCTGACAGGCACAAGTCTGACTACCATCAAACCTTTGTAAGGAGATCAAACCCATGCCCAGTAGCCATTCAATGCCCAGCATTTTAATGCCCACTTGTTTATGCCATGCAGGACCCATATATGCATTCCCAGACCCATATCAAACCCATGCACACTTGGCCCATTCCCTTATGGGGCCCATTAATCAGCTCATATGGGCTTCCTATGTGGGACTCATACTACAAAACCTACATGGGACCCGCTGATTCACCCAGCCAAAGCCCATGCCCACACAGTTCCCATGGAACCCGTAGTTAACCCATCTGGGCCCACATGTCATTGCTGGCTGGGTAAGGACTGCCCGATCAGATGGCCTGGTGCCAGTTTTAAGCCTTGCCGACTTAAACATTCAAGAGAGTTTAAAGCATTAAAGGGCAAGAAGACATGAAAGGTAGGGCCATTCAGTATGTTCTGTGCACACACAGAGCCGCGCGTCTCAGCGAGCGAGCCCCAAATTGCCTTTCTTTCCGCAACTTGCCCTTGAACAGAAAAAAACATACAAGAGTAGGCTATGCAATGTTATTTTACATTTGATTATTCAGTTTCTGTTCATGAACATCTACAAACTCCAAAACGTTTTTTTTTATTTTTTTTATTTTTATCTTTGTTCTGTTTGTTTGTGCTATTGCTTATAATTTGTTCATTTGTTCTTACTGACTGTTCACTTGTCTTCAGTTGGAATCGAGAATTGTAAAATTGAACTGGTATCTATAAATTTGGTATCAAAAACAATGATAACAAAACTATTTTATTTTTGGTGGCAGGGCAAGTAAAAATTTAAACCACTGTTGAGCACTTATGTCCAAATCACATGTCATGATATGTGGCCCGTGCTGTCAAAATAAGTCGGAATGTGCACGGGCTAATTTTGAGCTACAGACAAACAAAGTTGTTTTTGGTCAAATTTGAGGATTTCATAAAAATGAGTTAAGCCCTCGTCTAGCAATCCCAATGCCCCAAATAGTAATTAAACATCTAAAATTATCTTTATTTGTACGTTTTCAGAGAGGAGTAGCCTACCTTTTTCTCTGCTCGCTTCTCGCGCTGCCGCTGACTGATTTATGAATCGCGCACATAATGGCGCTTCTGCCAGCGCGCGATCCCGATAAACATACACATAGCCTACTGTATAGGCCTACACAGAATTACAGTATTTAAGTAGGCTATTCACGCAGACATAATCAGTTATGTCTTAAGTGAACGTTTGGGGAACTGTTGGGGAAAACATCTGATGTGTAACATTAGTGGCGTGCGGTGGTGTTTTAAAATGAGGAGGCAGTTTTATATACGTGTGCATGTGTGTGTGTGTGTGCGTGTTACACTTAATGTTGTCACATTTTCCTGGGTAAATAAATATTACATAAAAAAGAGAACAAATATAATTATGTTTTGTATTTTTTATTTTATTTATTTTTTTAATACTAATTATACATTTCACAGTATTTTATGCATTTTTATATTTATTCCAAAATAATAACTAAAGGCAGTAACAATTTGAACAATATTCTGGAAACAATAAGGTTTCATTAGTTAACATTAGTTAACTACTTTAGTTAACATGAACTAAGAATAAACAATAGCCTACTTCTACAGCATTTATTAATCTTAGTTAATATGAATTTCAGCATTTACTAATGCATTATTAAAATCAAAAGTTGTGTTTGTTAACATTAGTTTATGCACTGTGAACTAACAATGAACTGTATTTGTATTAACTAATGTAAACAAAGATTAACAGGCTAAATACTGTAATAAATGTTAATTGATTGTTCATGTTATATTAAATGACACCTTATTGTAAAATGTTACCAATATTTTTTATTTGTGAACTGATGTTCAGCTTTTCTTTTTAATAGTCAACTTATTTTCGGGTCATTATCGTCATAAAAGCAATGTAAACACTGCCACAGACATGAAGATATATTTCATTTCATCACACTGAATGCTCACTCAAAACTGACAGTCATCACGTTTTCAGGCCATTTTAAGTTTTATTTTGACGTGACACAAAGCAGTGGTATCTAAGCATGAGAGTTGTTTACTTACTTTATAATTAGTCAATAACATAATTTCCTTCATTCAGACCGAGAGCTGGCACGAAAACAAGAGGCGGGATTTATCGCAGGAACCAATCACATCCAATCATAACCAATCATATCCAATTATAGGGCGATGGAGGCATTGCCTCCTCTCACGTGACTTTCCCCCATTCATCTCAACCAGCCTCCAGAAAAGCCACCGCACGCTTTAGGGTCTCTGCTTTAAAGGGATAGTTCACTTTGAAATTAAAATTTGGTATCTATCAGCTTACCCCAAGGGCATCCAAGATGTAGGTGTCTTTTTTTCTTCAGTAGATCCAATTTTGATATTTTTAGGTCAAACCGTTCTAGTCTGTCAGCCATATAATGGCAGGTATAGGTCACTGTCTCTATAAGAGGGAAAAAGAACATGCACAGAGAAATCCAAATTAAACAATTCCCCATCGTAACTACACATTGATGGCCTAAGACACGAAACGAGTGGTTTGTGTGAGAAAACGAACAGTATTTATATCGTTTTTTACCTCTTGTACACAACCATGTCCAAGTGATCTGAGTGCGCTCACACATCCGGTGTGTGACGTGTGTGGGCACGCTCTGGCTTAGTCAGCGCAAGGCTCATAAATTGGGAATGCATGAAAACTCACCACTCCCGGATGAGTTCGCCCGAGCAAACGTAATTGTTTAGTTTTACGTCGGTTTAAACATCCCGGATAAGCGCAAGTTAGTACCATTTTTATTAGCTGTCTTACCTACAATCTCTGTTCTGTGTAAACAATGAGTGACGTATACACACGAGAGATCACTTCCGGCGCTTTCTGGCGCTTGCGCAGACTAAGCCAGAGCGCGCGCACACACGTCACACACCGGATTAGGCCATTTTAGGCCATCAATGTGTAGTTACGATGGGGAATTGTTTAATTTGGATTTCTCTGTGCATGTTCTTTTTCCCTCTTATAGAGACAGTGACCTATACCTGCCATTATATGACTGACAGACTAGAACGGTTTGACCTAAAAATATCAAAATTGGATCTACTGAAGAAAAAAAGACACCTACATCTTGGATGCCCTTGGGGTAAGCTGATAGATACCAAATTTTAATTTCAAAGTGAACTATCCCTTTAAGTCTATAGACTGAAGGGAGGCAAGCCTCCACTGTAACTTTACCTGCGGGTGTCGCTGTTTGACAGCGTTACTTTATAAAAAACGAGTGACTTTTATACTTTTAGTGCCATATTTAGTAATATTTGCGATTTATGTTTGTAATATCGATTATTTTCTCATCCAGCTTTTTGAGGAGGCACTGCCTCCCTTGCCTCCTCGGAGGAAACGCCCCTGATTCCGTGCACACTCAGTAGCCCGTCTGTCTCATTAATGTTAATCTAACAATAAAAGGAAAGATCGCTGCTCTTGATTGAACTGCTTTTGTAGTTTTAATAATCAATTTATTTGTAAAAGTGATTTTACATTTGATTATTTGTTTTTCTTACTTGAATGCTTGTTGCTTTGTTTAGGTGCAAAATGAAAAAAGTAATGCATTTGTTTCAAGTTCAAGTTCAAGTTCAAGTTCAAGATTTATTTGTCACATACACGATTATACAGAGAGTATTAACCAGCAGTGAAATGTGAGTCAGGTCCGCTCCATGGACAGTGCAAATATTATAGAAGAAAAAAAAAACAACACAAAGAAGTATACATAAAATTAAATGAATAATAAAAAAAGATATAAAGAACAAAATATAAAATATAAAATAATGTGCATGATAGTATACTGTAGACTTAAATATTAAGATAGGCATGACTGTACAAGAGAGGAATGTGCAAATAGGTTGTACATGGTTGACATGTAGCAGCAATTTCAAAAAAAATAAATAAAAAGATAAGATACCAAACACAGAAAGTGATGTGTGCAAATGACACAGTCAGTATGAGGTAGATAATAATGAGTGTGAATATCTTACTGATTGTGAGTGATTAATAAGTGAAGTCATGATGATGTTAAGAGGCTGAGTTGAGTTCAGGAGTCTGATGGCCTGGGGGAAGAAACTCCTCCTAAGTCTCTCAGTTTTTGCCATCAGGCAGCGGAAGCGCTTACCAGATGGCAGCAAAGTGAAAAGACATTTACCAGGGTGATTTGAGTCTTTGATGATTTTGACAGCTCTGCTTCTGCAGCGTTTGAGGTAGATGTCCTGCAGAGAGGGGAGAGCAGACCCAGAGATACGCTCAGCTAAGCGCACGACTCTCTGCAAGGCCTTGCAGTCTTGACTGGAGCTGTTTCCATACCACACTGAGATGCACTGAGTCAATACACTTTCTATGGCCCCTGAATAGAAAGTTTTCAGGATTGTTGGTGAGACCCTGAATTTCCTCAGCTGTCACAGATGGTACAGCCTTTGCCTGGCTTTCTTAACCTGTGTTTGAATGTGTGTAGTCCAAGTCAGGTCCTTGGAGATGTTTACACCGAGGTACTTGAAGCTGCTTACTCTCTCCACAGGGTTCCCACTGATCATAAGAGGAGTGTAGGGCAGCAGGTGTCTCTTTCTGAAGTCCACAATCAGCTCTTTAGTTTTGCTCACATTCAAAGAGAGACAGTTGTCCTGGCACCATGATGTGAGTCTCTCTACCTCGTCCAAGTATGCAGTCTCATCATTGTTGGAAATGAGGCCCAGAACCACAGTATCATCAGCAAATTTGATAATAGATGTGGATCTGTGAGAGGACACGCAGTCATGTGTGTAGAGAGAGTAGAGCAGGGGACTCAGGACACAACCCTGTGGGGCTCCTATGTTCAGGGTGATGGAGTTTGAGGTGAACTGGCCTACCTTCACCACTTGAGGTCTGCCGGTGAAGAAATCTTGAATCCAGTCGCAGAGCGAAGTGTTTAGGCCGAGGCCTGTGAGTTTAGAAGTCAGCTTGATGGGGACTATGGTGTTGAAAGCTGAGTTTCTTTCTTATATTTGTTCTACTTTTTTTTAGAAATTTTGTTTTATAATAACAAAGATAAAATAAAAAAATAGCTTTATTGTGGTTATTAATATATTAATGATCATTAAGAAAAGAATTGGAGGAAAATATGCAGCGTTGCTAGGCGATTTTGCTTTGGAGCCTTCAGAAAACTCTGAACACTGTTTTTCTCAGAATTTACTTTGCTGACTTCATCGACTTCAAACGGCTGTAGCTCAGTCATTTTTCGTTCGATTACAACAAATCTATATCATTTTGAATGTCTTTTTGTTATTTAAAAAAACAAAAAACAAAGATGCAAATTAAAAAACAGCAGAGCAAATACAAAATAGGCCTGAAAAATGGAATTAACAGTCCTTTACTTTTTTTCCATTTTACATATAATTTACAGAAGCATAAGAATAATACAGAAATTGAATACTCAAATGTAAGTAGGCTGTAATCATTGCGTATTCTTTAGTGTATTAATTACAATTAATAAAGAAAAAAGTTATTCAGTCAAGAGCAGTGAGTAATTCGCTCTTTTCTTTCGTTGTTTGAGATGTATATTAAGATCTAAATCACGAATCTAATCTAATGTTACACATCAGATTTTTTCCACAACTGTTTATGTTCACTTCAGCTGTAGTGTGTAGTCGCTATACTACTGCGAGCTCAATGATGGAAAAGTAGTTAATTATTAGACTAATAGCCTACTAGAGTTGAGCCGGATACTCGGCTGAAACGAGTCTCCTAGCCCCGGTACGGATAAAGCATTTTTCTCTTTTGCCGAGTGAGACGCCCGAGTATCATACGAGTATTTTACGAGTCAATATCTGTGCTCGGATTGAATAATCAAATGGGCTTCTCGTAACGCGGCCCTGGGTAATAATAAATATCTATCTGACTGTGTCTGCGTCAAAGGTCTGTGATAGGCTAGTCACAGATCGCCCCTCCCCTACACCAACATACAGATGTATTGTGTTGCTGTGTCCCGCTCTGCTCACTCACTTTTGACACAGAACACTGAGAAGAGAAGAGAACAGCGCGCTCTCTCTCTCTGTCTCTCCCTCAGTCACTCAGGTTCGCGGGTTTTTTCCGTTAACGTTTAGGGTTTCTTCAGCTTCAGGTTTGTTTTTTACTTTGGTTTGTAGTACTTACTTATTAACCAGTAGAGTTTTGGTAAACGTGGGGTTTGTTCAGACGTGGTGCTTGGTAGAAGCGACTCGCGTCTCTGCCTGTCGGAGATTTTTTTTTCTTTTTTGACCTTTAAACCGTCAGCTGGACTCTAACCAGTTTTTTTTACTTCACGGCACTGAGTGTCTGACACTTTCTTGCTGTATTTCAAAAAACTTTCTAAAAAAGGAAGTAGTGGTATAAAACTATATTACAAATTAATTAGCTACACACACACACACACTCTCTCCTCTCGTCCTTCTCTCTGCCGGTCATCGGAGTTTTTTTTTTTTTTTAAACCGTCTGCTGGGTTCGAAGCTAATCATCTTCTTCTAGTGGTATAAAAAAACTATATTACAAATTAATTTGCTACACACACACACACACACACACTCTCTCTCTCTCTCTCTCTCTCTCTCTCTCTCTCTCATGATTGTGAGCACTCACTCACTCGTTATCACACACACTAAACCTGGTGTGGAAATAAAAACTATAAAAAAAAAAACCACAAAAAAAAAATCACACTGATCATAAAAAAAGTTAAAAGTTAAAAAAAGAAAGTTATGTTGAGATGAAAACTCTTGTTCATTACATTTTACTTCATAATTGCAACCGCATGTGTTGTATCATTGTTGCAAAACTTGTTCTGTATGTAGGTTCGTTTGATGACAGTTATCGTGATCAAAACCATTGATCACCAAGCTGAAGCTCAATGCTGACAATGCTGTCATGTAAATAGTTTTCTAGATCAGCAATAAATATAACAATTTCTGATCAACCCATATCAATTGCGTGCTTAAAATAACATACCGAAAATGTTAAAGCCCCTGCCCATTTCAAGTCAACCCGACCCACTTCCAGGTTAAATCCCGCCCACTTCCGGGTTAGGCCCCGCCCAGTCCAGAGTACAGATACAGATACAGATACTCAATTCATATGGTTAACAGATACAGATAATGCTGTACTCGCTCATCCCTATAGCCTACTGTATCTTACTACTGTGATAGCATATGACCTACCTGCCATGATCTGCATCGGCATCTTCTCCTAGCCCCGCGTTAATATGCTACCGTGAGCGACAGAATTACCAGAAGAAAGTGGCTAGCCTTACAGAAGAGCATTCAATTTTTCTCTTTTCTGACTGGCTGAGACTTCTCGCGCAGCACTTGAGACGCCCGCGCGTGCATTCAAGCACACACACACACCAAAATGCAAACCGAAAGCGTAATTTTGCTGGAGGACACAAGGAACAGTCAACTCATTAGTAAAATTCAGTTACATTATTTTCCGGCATCACCTTATGCCTCAGTCCGGGGCCTCTGGGCAACGCGGCCCTGTAAGAAACCTAATGGTAATAATAAATTGGTGGATCAAATGTGTATCTGACATGATTGTTTTGTCTCTGCAGGCCTCTCAAAGGTCTGGATATCAGGCAGGTGATTCAGATCGCATGTGGAGACCATCATTCAATGGCACTAACCAACGGTATTCACAGTTATTTCATCTGCCATTTGAGTTGCTTTCATCTTTTGACATCTATAATTTTATATTATAATTTATTTAAAGTTATAATGATTGATCATGGAATTGATTGAGATTTGAGTGCAGATGTTCAGAGCTGTTGCTCTTTCAGATGGTCAGGTCAGTTCGTGTGGGGTGAGAACTCTCATGGTCAGCTGGGTTTGAGGAAAGATCATCCCGGCTCTCCGTCTGCTCAACATGTTCAGAGTCTGAGTGGGATCCCGCTGGCTCAGATCAGCGCTGGAGGAGACCACAGCTTTGTGTTGTCTCTCTCTGGAGTCGTGTTTGGATGGGGAAAGAACTCTGCTGGACAGCTGGGCCTCGGAGACACTACAGGTCTGATTATGTAAAAACTTAATATAGTATTAGTATAGTATTAAAGTACATTTAAATGTACCAAATTTGTGCAATACATATCTATATCAAAGCATGAATTTGACGTATTTGGAAGTGATGAATTCTATTCACCATTCTTGTGACCACAGACAGACACGTCCCAACAGTTGTAAATAGCCTGAACTGGAAAAAAACTGTGTCCATTTCATGTGGAGCGGAACACACTGCCACTTTATCAAAGGTACAGTATAATTTTTTATTATTATTATATACTATTTTTAAATTATAAAATATATAAAGATATATGAATTATGAGATGTATTAAAGTCTTACCATTGTATTGAAGGCAGCCTAATATCTGAAATAGATGCTGTTCTTATGGTTGTATCATTAGGGCGGCACAGTGTTCACATTTGGATCCGGAGGTTCTGGTCAGCTTGGGCACAAATCATTTAGAGATGAACATCATCCGCGGGTGGTTGCTGAACTGTGGGGATCTGAAGTGTCACAGGTCACATGTGGGAGGTAAAGACTGTTCATAAGCAATCAGCGTTCAGAGAAATACTACAGATTTCTTTATGCACCCTTTTTAGCTATCATTCTACCATAACAAATATTGATAATTCCTCGCAAGACAAATATTAGCCCAAATACAAGTTTTTGTATGGTTTAAGTTCAGTATAGAGTCTTTCTTTCAAAGACATCACACGCTTGTGTCAATCACATCGTCAAAGCTGGGAGGTAAAGACTGTTCATAAGCAATCAGTGTTCAGAGAAATACTGCAGATTTCTTTATGCACCTTTTTTTAGCTCTCATGCAACCATAACACATAATGATAATTCATTGCAAGATAAATATTAGCTCAAAAGTCTTTGTATGGTTCAAGTTCATTTCAGTAATTGATTCTTTCTTGTATAAAGACATCACACACTCGTATCAATCACATCATCAAAGCTGATCTACTCTTTTGGATGTGGGACACAAGGGCAGCTGGGAAACGGAGAAATGATCATGCAGTCTGTGCCTTTCCCTGTGGATCTGTCAACTAGTAAGCCAAAGTCATCTTTTAGTAGTTGGGTATTTTATGAATATTTTTATATTCATGATGATGCTCAAAGGTCTAAACTAAGTATTTGTTGCACACAGAATATAATCATGAATATACGATTGAAAAACTCATCGCTGGGGAGAATCATTCCTTTGCCTTGTTTTTCAAAGTAGGACATGGCAGTTTTCATTCATTAATAGTTTAACATAAATTACTGCTGCACTGTGATTACTCATGTTTTACTTGTATTTTGTAGGAACTTGAAAGTAAGGGCAAATCCAATCCTAGCAGAGTGGTTTTGACATTAAATGACAGAATGATTGACCGATGGCTGTCTGGAACTGATTCATTGGCAACAATAAAGCAGTGAGTGTTTCATAGACAGTGTTTCCATTTATTGATACTGATATAAATCCAGAGTTTATGTATACTATTTCCATGTCCTTCTTGATATACTGGGAAATTGCATGTGGAAATATGTGTCAGGACCTTAATGGATTTGTCCTTCTTTTTAAACTTACTATTAAATAGAAGATATACCAGGGAGTAAATAATAAATATAATGTTTATTTACCCAATCCAGTAAGTGAATCTCAATCTTATGTAGGATTCCTACTATTATGTAATTAGAAGAGTTGTACCCTAATAATATAATTGAGCAATCGTATATATTAATGCATATAAATGGACTCAGAAAGAATTTTTAAAAGTATTGTGTTATTTACAGAGAAATAAACACAGTGTTCTCCTCTGCTGCCTCTATGAATGGAAGTTTTCTCAAAATGAGGTAAAATTAAGTAGTTCTATTTAATATTTTCTCATTTCTGTGCCTTCTTCCATTACAGATATTAATGTAAATGTCTGTTTTTGTAGTTGTGATGATCATTATCAGACGTCTGAGGAGGATTGTGGGTTGGATTTTGATCTGGTTAAAACATACTTTGCAAAGTTATCAGAGAATAAAAGCTTGAGATCAGAGGTAATGGTGTACATTTATAAACATAAAAAAATGTTAATTACATTTTAAGATGCAGTTAATAGTTTGTGCATCTCAGGTAGTAAAGGTGGTTGAACAGATGTTGCAATCTCTGAATCCAAATCCAACTGGTGTGGAATCTCTGAGAGTTTATCTTCTCCTCCCTGAACTCATCAGACGTCTCAAGAAACAACAAAAAACCAAACTCACTGAAGCTCTGGCCTCCAAAATCCTTCAGCTGGATCCTGATTCCCGCACGGTGTTAGGTAAAGCTGGAGATCTTTTAGACTTTGACTTGTGTTTTTGGCTTTGTTGTATTTGTCTAAGTATTTTTATGTTATATTCTCAGAGAAGTACTGGTCCAAACTCCCTGATGATTGGCTCAAAAGCCTGGTGCAGTTATTTCGCAAAGCATCTGCTGAGCTGATTGGCCAGATTTCTTGTGGTGAAATGGGCTATGACTTAACTAGATGCCTGAAGAAGTTTTTGAAGATCCTTTCAATGATCTATCAGGTGCCTTTTTTTAACAAAGATGCTTTTTGGATCAAAGATGTATTTTAATCATTGTATAATAGTTGTTTATACTTTGTTGTGAAGGTCTGCTGCAGTGCTAACAGAGACATCCCAAACAGGGATTTCATCATTCATGAGATCAGTGATCTACTAGATACAGTAAGAACCAAAGCAATAGTGAATTCTGCTGCACAAAGAGATTTTTAGAGGAAAACCAAATCACCAGTTTTCTTTTTCTACATCAATAGCTGCAAGCCACCTTGGAGGACCTGTTATTGCCGTTTTTGTGTTTTGCTGTTACTGACGATTGGGAGGATATGGTGAAATTGAAAGATTACTGCTTTGTAAGTATTAAAGACTGTCGACTTGATACATGATGTATGACATTTTTATGTTTCTTTTTTCAATTACTTTGAGAAACCTTATATTACTTCAATGCATCTTTCTTTCAGGAAACTATTAACATATTGGTCAAGTTCCCATTTGTGGCTGACACTGTATCTAAACAGAGAATGTTTGGTGTAAGTCAGACATGGATATACTAAGTCATACACATGCCAAACATGAATATGACAAATAACTGATTTTTTAAGTAGCAGTTCACCTAAAATGAAAATTCTGTCATCATTTATTCACTCTTAAACTGAGAAATGTTTTTTTTTTTTTTTACCATACAATGGAAATCAATGAGCACCAAACTGTTTGGTTACCAACATTCTTTAGAATATTTGTGTTCTGCAGAAGAAATAAAGTCATATGAGTAAATGATGACAGAATTTTTATTTTTGGGTGGACTATCCCATTAAAGCTAACATCATTTTACTCTTTTTAGTATTTGCAGGATCAACTACAGAGCTTTCCAGACCCAGACAGGATCGTTTTAAATGGCAACATGTTGCACATTCACAGGGAATCAGTGTTGACAGACACGCTAAAGTATCTCAGACAAAAAAAACACTCATTTCGTTATCCATTGCAGGTAAAATAATTACAGAATTGAAATCAGAGTTGAAACATCTGATATGGTATTTTAATGAAAATCTCCTGTGCAGGTGGTGTTCATCAGGGAGAATGGAGTAGATATGAGGGGTTTATCGGCAGAATTTTTCTCCCTCCTTTCCCAGTCTCTTCTGAAATGGGATAAGAAGGTGCTGGAGGTCCATGAGAGTTCACTGGTTTGGTTCAATCCTGATGTAAGTTTTACACCAAACATTCCTTGTTCTTCCTAATGTGGTCTTTCTCATATATCACATGCATGTGCTGTGATGCTTGTATCTTTTCAGGGCATGCAAGCTAATAGAGATTTTTACTATCTTGGCGTTATCTGTGGAATGGCGCTCTACAACCGTCATTATATAAACCTTCACTTCCCACTGGCCTTGTTCAAGAAACTCCTCCAGCAGAGTCCCACTCTGAATGATCTGGAGGAACTATCTCCTGTGGAGGCCAGGTAAACGATTAAAGACTACGAGTCATTAGACTTTATACATTGTAGGTTTCACAGTAGTGTTTCAGAGCAGGTCATTTTTATAATTTTATTTCAAAAATCTCACATTAGAACTTTGAAAAGCCTTCTTGAGGAGGACGAGGATGAAGTAATAGATATGCTCAGTTTCGATTTCACGGTAATACAGTTTCTATGGTTCACATGTATTAGTGTACACAGCTGTTGTTTAAATGCTTACATTTATGCCTTTATTTACCTCCTTCAGGCCAAAGGAAAAAAGCTTATCCCAAACGGAGATCAGATTCGAGTGACCAAAGCTAATAGGTAGAAACAGATCTATCCATCTGTCAACTCTTCACAATATTTTTGAATGTTTCACACAAGGTTGTCTTGACAAAACGTTCCTTTTAATGTCCTCTTGATGTTATAATATATAGAGTTATAAAGGAGTTAATGAGGTAGTGACACACAGGTGAAAGTGTCCAGCCAATGATGAGTCCAGGCAGTAGATTATGGGAAATGAAGTTAATGATGGGAAAGCAAGAGAGACGGGAAGAGTGCCCTTTGGTGGCGATCATGGGGACTTCAGCAGGAGGATGCAACAATCCATCACTGCATAGTAAAAACACTTTTTTTCCAGACAGAAATATGTGGATTTATATGTCGACTTCGTTTTCAACAAGTCAGTGAAGAATCAGTTCAAGCATTTTTCAGAAGGTTTCTCTAAGGGCTGTCCACTTGATGTCTGGAGCATGTTCCACCCTGAGGAACTCCAGGAGCTTCTCCACGGCTCCCCTAAATACGAGTGGAAGGAGCTTCAGCAGGTGAACATGTTCAAGAAACTTGCCAATTTGTAATGAGCATTTGACATTTTAAATATTTTATAGTACCTGAGTTTTTCTGCTTCTTCTTCAGTGTGCTTCCTATGAAAACTGTTCTGCCTCTGATGAGCTCATCAAGAACTTCTGGACTGTTTTCTTTGAGTTCTCTGAAGAGAACAAGAAGAGGTTTCTGAGTAAGTTTTGTCTTGAACATGAATGTCTTGATGTATCTACGTTATATTTACTATCATTAGAATATCAAAAGAATATCATTATTTATTTGCCTCACATCCTCACATTATTTATTTTTCTCTAGTTTTCCTGTATGGGACGGACCGTGTACCTGTGGGAGGTTTCTCAAAGCGCTCTCTGAAGATTTTACTGTCAGACTGTTCTGATGCAGAAGACCGACTGCCAGAGGCCCAGACCTGTTTTGGCAGATTAATTCTTCCCAAATACAGCGATATCAACACACTTCGAGACAAGCTAATACATGCAATCAGCTTTTGTAAGGTTTTTGGACGAGCGTGAAATTCCCTCCAGATTCCAGACCCTATGCAGTCAAGCATATGCTGCTAAACTTTGTAGCTTATTGGCTATGGAACACTCATATTGGCTAGTTATCATCATTTATATAGGTTAGACATCATAAAAATTGCTTATATGTGTAAATAAACATTGTGAGAGCTATAGGTATTCTATTTAGCATTATTTAAAAGACCTTTTATTGTTTATGTTTTACTGCTGAATAACTTAACTAAAGCCCTTTGTGATTTTATGTAGCCTAATATAATGCATTAATATACAGATATTCTGGTATGTCAACTCAAATTTATTGTATATGTTGTTATTTAGTGTTTCTTCAAACAAAATTATTTGCATAGATAAATAAAAATACATGTTCTAGTAAATATGTCTTGTATTTTTTTTAAATTATATTCATCATATTTACACACGGAACAAAGGAGGCAAAAGAACTGGAATAAAATAAGTTTAAGTACCAAGTAATTGTTTTGATTTAACAATGTTTTCACAATTGCGTTTAGTTAGTATGCAATACTAACTTTACTTGTTTTTAGTGGCGTTCATTCATAATCTGTTTGGTTGACAGGTTTGAGCCAGTTATTAGCAGGTGTTTCTTGTCACACTGTTACTATTAATGTCCTCCCAGCTATTTCCCCTCATTTAGATGGCTCATTTTAACCTAATAAGTTAATATATAATAACATAGTCAGCCATCATCTTCTACAACGTTTAGTTGCATTACCACCACCTGCTGGACTTCCCGGTACAAAATAGATAAAAGGCCATATAGCAAATATCAGAACATGCAAAGGAATGTGTGTAAATACTGTGTGAAAAACGGCCAGAAGGTGGCGCTATGTCACATTTTCGAACAAGACGGGAGTAAAGAATTGCTATCTTCATTTTTGGGTGATCTCTTTAGTTCTAAGTTTCAGGGCCGTGCAGAGACCTTTGGAGGGGCAGGTGCTCAAAGTATAAAAGGGGCACATGGAACACGGGTTTTAATAGGGCTGTGCTCCTTGCTGATATGTGTATCGAAATGGATGCTTCTGTATTGATACAGCAGCAAATGCCATGACGCAGGTTTGAAAAAGAAACACAGAACAGAAAAGACCAGACATTTTTTGCACCTCTTAACTACTCTGGAATTATATTATTATTATTAGTTAAAAGTAAACACTACATTTCTGTCTTATTTAAAATAGAATTCTATTCTAAAATGTAATGATAATGATTATAAAAACATTTTAATTCAGAGGCTGAGAAAATCAGTATAAGCTATAAGTATAAGTTTTACCAGTGTTGTGATAATTATTTGGGCGATATGACCAAAATCTCACGATAACGATTATATCCTGATATATATTAGGTTTTTATGATATTAAAATCTTTGATACTATAGAATTTTCATATCCTTGTCACCGATGTCAATATCAAACTAATACAAGCCTTCAAGCTCACTGAAGATAAATAAAGTCAGTGTGAAATAAGGATAAAAAACTAATTGCAAGCAATAGGACAAAAACTACAATAAATAAGAAACGCATTGTGTAAATTAATTGTCTTCACTGTGTTAATTATATCTATCTATCTATGATAGATATAATTAATACGTATATTATGTATAGATTCTATACTGTTGAATCTATACATAATACACATGTAGATAGATAGTGCTGTATCTATCTATCTATGTAACTGTATTTGTATAATTCTATACATGTCTAAAGTTACAAAATATTTAGTCAAGAGCAGTGAGAGATTTTCTAGCAATGTGCTATGATTAATATGAATGGCAGACAGAACGAATATTGGACCGCTTCCCCTTTAAGACCGAAGTCCGGATCCAATAACTGTTACGCTTTTTCTCTTTAGCTGTTTTCTCTCTTGACCTAAATCGCTGTGTTTATGAGGATACTTGCAAAACAGGGATTCTGACGCATAAGTGTGTTTATGATCGTTCAAAGTCAATAAAGCGGCAAAATAAAAAGCGCGGCCCTTCGGAGCTCTGTTGTTTGCGTTTCAACAGCTTAAAATCAACTGCAGTGCTTAAAAAATGCTACAATGTAGTCCCTCGTTTAGTTCTGGTCGTTCTCCACCTGCTTCTGTCTCCCCTTCACGCCCCGTGTGGCGTGTAAAGATTGCAGTCATCCTGATGAAAAAGTATACCGTAAACAATGTACTTTGCGACACCACGAAATAAACGATAGAACATAATATGAAACGATAGACTTTTTATTTCGTCCATCCGATATATATCGTCATATCGCACAGCCCTAATAATTATTTTTAAGGCACTCTACGTTTTTTTTATATAAATACTGTAATAATAATAGTTCAAAGTATGAATAGTTTTTAGTAAGATAACATTAAAAAAAACAAGGCACCTCGAAGCGCTTTAAACTTTTCCCAATTAAACAGCAAGAGCGAAAGAGAACAAGCACCTTTGTTTGAATTGCTGTGTGTAGAACTACGTTAGCTGCATTTTTTATATTAATTTTAATAAATGTAAATTTGTCCCCGGCACTTTATTCAAGCTCGAGCAGGTGTTTTCACATAGAGGTTTCTAGATTTAAATCTAGATTTAAATTAAAGAGACATGACCTGACGTTTTATTCGTATCCAAAATGAGGAGATATGAATATCAGGAGAGCTGAACACTCTCGTGCAGTGCATGTTTAATTCATACTCGAAGCCAGAGGGCGCTCTCGCGCAGAAACTTTTGACATGCATATGGACAAACTCACGCGGCTATCGCTGTAGCTGAGCTGAATAAAATGCAGAAACATTTTTACTGATGAAACGTGAAGACAATAAAAGATTGCGAAAATATATGGTTTATGTGTGTTTTTCCAAGTTATCTTCAGGTAATAAATAAATAAACTATGTGAAAAATGCATACTGATTGACATATCATTTAGTACAGAAACTATAAAATATATTTCCTGAATTATTCTGTGATATAATGGGAAAAGGGTGTTCGTAGTAGCCTTTATAAACCAATCATAAAATTATCATTAGGAAAACATTGAACAAAAATATTGTAGCCCCTTGCTGCAGAGCTAACCGTGCTTCCACAGGCTACACACAGCAATATAACAGCTGTGCATGATCTGTTCACGCCGTTCTCGTAAAATAATAATAATTCAATAATAAGCACACCAAGCACACCAAGCACACCTACAAGCACACCACTCCGCTGAGAACTCCACTTACCGGCAGCCGCGGACGTTATTGAAGGCATCCTAAAGGCGTGTCTGAACGTGAGGGATCTTCCCGGATGAGATCGTCAGGTGAAAGGTCATCATGTGGATAATTTAATTTACCGCTAAACTATTATTAATTAATTTTACTAATAGTTAGACTGGGCAGGCCTTCACAAAAGGGCGTTTAATCACAAAAAAAAAAAAAAAAAAAAAAAAAAATTGCCTTGACAAAAGGGCACTTTGGGCATCAAGGGGAAAATGGGCAGGTGCTCAAGCACCCCCCCCCCCCCCCCCCCCCCCCTCTGCACGTGCCTGATAAGTTTATCTAAGTTTTGGTTTCGTTTTCCAAATAAATCGTAATCCCTCATCCGTATTTTTATTTCTCCTCTTGGTTTTGTATGGAAGCCCGTTTCCGCCACTGAATAAAAAATAAAAAATGTAAGTGCGACTTTTTTTAATTTTTAATTCAGTTGCGCGGAGATTAGGTTAGCTAATCACTCTTTATTAAAAAAAACTACAAACATGGTAGATACAATTTCCAAACGCTTTCATTTTGTAGGAAATCGAAAAAGTTTCGTTTAGCCTGAAGTCAGCCTTTCCTGTTTAACTTTCGTGTTTGCAATTTAACATGAGTGTGTTCGTCAGTCCAGGAAGAAAGAGAGACGAGAGACTCTTCCGGAGTCTGATCGTCTCGTGCATCAGCTGTGATCATGTTGAGTTTTTGGGGAGCGCAGGTCAGAGAGGGTTTGGGGTTGGTAAAGCCTGACCAAGTCAAACATGGCAAATGTGGATTACGATCCTTATGTCCGAAATCAAATGTTCAGGACATGTCAGCTGGAAGGAGTTTTGCTGGATTTGTCCGGGATGGGAAGGTCTCGGTCCTGAGATTGCGCTGTGAAGATTGTAATGATGGAAAACTAAGTATGATACACTAATGACACATTATATCATCGTTTAAAAAGTTACAAATCTAAGAAAAATGCCAAGTTTGTATGTGAAAGTAGGCTATATGATTTACTGAAATATAGCCTACTGTAAGCGTATTAATGACATTATCATAATGAAAGTAGTTTGTTTAATCTTATAGTCTGAAGAGAAGTTGAACTGGTGAAATTGTTTTATATACTCCAGTACAACTACAGCTAAAGAATGACAGAATCAGACTGATAGTCTGTGGAGGAGATGGTGCGGTTCTTCTTTCTGATTCAGGAAAAGTTCTCATCATGGACAAATCTACTGTGTGCAAGTATGTTTATGTAGAGATGACAGTATAAATGACCATAAATGATAATAACATATCTGACAGATTGTCTTGTCTCTGCAGGCCTCTCAAAAGTCTGGATAACAGGCAGGTGATTCAGATCGCATGTGGAGACCATCATTCAATGGCACTAACCAACGGTATTCACAGTTATTTCATCTGCCATTTTGCTTCATCTTTTGACATCTTATGATTGACATGAATTGATTGAGATTTGAGTGCAGATGTTCAGAGCTGTTGCTCTTTCAGATGGTCAGGTGTTCGTGTGGGGTGAGAACTCTCATGGTCAGCTGGGTTTGAGGAAAGATCATCCCGGCTCTCCGTCTGCTCAACATGTTCAGAGTCTGAGTGGGATCCCGCTGGCTCAGATCAGCGCTGGAGGAGACCACAGCTTTGTGTTGTCTCTCTCTGGAGTCGTGTTTGGATGGGGAAAGAACTCTGCTGGACAGCTGGGCCTCGGAGACACTACAGGTCTGATTATTATGTGAAAATTTAGTATAGTATTAGTATTACATTTATGCATTTAGCAGACGCTTTTATCCAAAGCGACTTACAGTGCATTCAGGCTATAAATTATTTTTTTATCAGTATATGTGTTCCCTGGGAATTGAACCCACAAACTTTTGCGCTGCTAACGCAATGCTCTACCACTGAGCCACAGGAACACTGTGTAGTGTAGTGTAGTGTAGTGTAGTGTAGTGTAGTGTAGTGTAGTGTAGTGTAGTGTAGTGTAGTGTAGTGTAGTGTAGTGTAGTGTAGTGTAGTGTAGTGTAGTGTAGTGTAGTGTAGTGTATACATTTACATTTAGTCATTTGGCAGACGCTTTTATCCAAAGCGACTTACAATTGGGGAGTACATAAAGCGATTCATCTTGAAGAGGCAATCAGACAGAGGAAGTGCTCGTAACACCAAGTCTCAGTCATTGTTCAAATAAGTACAAGCTAGCAAGGGAAGGAGAGAAAGATAAAGGGAAAGGTGAACAAGTTTAGGATGAAGTCAAGTAGTACCGAAAGAGATGAGTCTTCTGTTGTTGCTTGAAGATTGACAGGGATCCAGCATTCCGGATAGGGGTGGGAAGATTATTCCACCATCCAGGAATGGTGAATGAGAATGTTCTGGAGAGTGATTAGTATAGTATAGTATAGTATGGAAGTACATATAAATGTACCAATTTTGTGCAATACTGTGTCATATCTATATAAAAGCATGTGTATGATGTATTTGGAAATAATGAATTCAATTTGCCATTCTTGTGACCACAGACAGACACATCCCAACAGCTATAACTAGCCTGAACTGGAAGAAAATTGCATTCATCTCGTGTGGAGGAGAACACACTGCCACTTTATCAAAGGTTGAGTATCATTTTTTATTATTATTATACAGGTGCATCTCAATAAATTAGAATGTCGTGGAAAAGTTAATTTATTTCAGTAATTCAACTCAAATTGTGAAACTCATGTATTAAATAAATTCAATGCACACAGACTGAAGTAGTTTAAGTCTTTGGTTCTTTTAATTGTGATGATTTAGGCTCACATTTAACAAAAACCCACCATTTCACTATCCCAACAAATTAGAATACTTCATAAGACCAATAAAAAAAAAATTTTTTAGTGAATTGTTGGCCTTCTGGAAAGTATGTTCATTTACTGTATATGTACTCAATACTTGGTAGGGGCTCCTTTTGCTTTAATTACTGCCTCAATTCTGCGTGGCATGGAGGTGATCAGTTTGTGGCACTGCTGAGGTGGTATGGAAGCCCAGGTTTCTTTCACAGTGGCCTTCAGGTCATCTGCATTGTTGGGTCTGGTGTCTCTCATCTTCCTCTTGACAATACCCCATAGATTCTCTATGGGGTTCAGGTCAGGCGAGTTTGCTGGCCAATCAAGCACAGTAACACCATGGTCACTGAACCAGCTTTTGGTACCTTTGGCAGTGTGGGCAGGTGCCAAGTCCTGCTGGAAAATGAAATCAGCATCTCCATAAAGCTTGTCAGCAGAAGGAAGCATAAAGTGCCTCTAAAATTTCCTGGTAGATGGCTGCGTTGACTGTGGACTTCAGAAAACACAGTGGACCAACACCAGCAGATGACATGGCAGCCCAAATCATCACTGACTGTGGAAACTTCACACTGGACTTCAAGCAACATGGATTCTGTGCCTCTCCACTCTTCCTCCAGACTCTGGGACCTTGATTTCCAAATGAAATGCAAAATTTACTTTCATCTGAAAAGAGGACTTTGGACCACTGAGCAACAGTCCAGTTCTTTTTCTCCACAGCCCAGGTAAGATGCTTCTGACGTTGTCTCAGGTTCAGAAGTGGCTTGGTAGCCCTTTTCCTGAAGACGTCTGAGCGTGGTGACTCTTGATGCACTGACTCCAGCTTCAGTCCACTCCTTGTGAAGCTCTCCCAAGTGTTTGAATCAGCTTTGCTTGATTGTATTATCAAGCTTGCAGTCATCCCTGTTGCTTGTGCACCTTTTCCTACCCAAATTCTTCCTTCCAGTCAACTTTGCATTTAATATGCTTTGATACAGCACTCTGTAAACAGCCACACCTTTCAGTAATGACCCTCTGTGACTTACCCTCTTTATGGAGGGCGTCAATGTTCGTCTTCTGGATCATTGCCAAGTCAGCAGTCTTCTCCATTATTGTGGTTTCAAAGAACAAGAGATACCCAGAATTTATACTGTATGGATGGTCATTAATTGAAACTCAAATGTAAATATTCTAATATTTTGAGATACTGATTTTTGACTTTCATGAGCTGTAAGCTCTAATCCTCAAAATTAAAACAAATGTTTTTTTTAATGTTTTACTTTACATGTAATGAATCAAAAATATATGAAAGTTTCACTTTTTGAAATAAGTTACAAGAAAAAAATGAACTTTTTCACGACATTCTAATTTATTGAGATGCACCTGTATACTATTTTTAAATGATAAAATATAGCACGCTATATTAATTTTGAGATGTATTAAAGTCTTACCATTGTATTGTAAAATAACAATATCTGAAATAGATGCTGTTCTTATGGTTGTATCATTAGGGCGGCACAGTGTTCACATTTGGATCCGGAGGTTCTGGTCAGCTTGGGCACAAATCATTTAGAGATGAACATCATCCGCGGGTGGTTGCTGAACTGTGGGGATCTGAAGTGTCACAGGTCACATGTGGGAGGTAAAGACTGTTCATAAGCAATCAGTGTTCAGAGAAATACTGCAGATTTCTTTATGCACCTTTTTTTAGCTCTCATGCAACCATAACACATAATGATAATTCATTGCAAGATAAATATTAGCTCAAAAGTCTTTGTATGGTTCAAGTTCATTTCAGTAATTGATTCTTTCTTGTATAAAGACATCACACACTCGTATCAGTCACATCATCAAAGCTGATCTACTCTTTTGGATGTGGGACACAAGGGCAGCTGGGAAACGGAGAAATGATCATGCAGTCTGTGCCTTTCCCTTTGAATCTGCCAACTGGTAATTATAAATCATCTTTTAGCAGTAGGGTATTTTGTTGTGAATATTTTTATATTCATGATGATGCTCAAAGATCTAAACTAAGTATTTGTTGCACACAGAATGTAATCATGAATATACGACTGAAAAACTCATCGCTGGGGAGAATCATTCCTTTGCCTTGTTTTTCAAAGTAAGACATGGCAGTTTTCATTCATAACATAAATTAATACTGCACTGGGATTACTTTTGTTTTTTACTTTATATTTTGTAGAAACTTGAAAGTAAGGCCAAATCCAATCCTAGCAGAGTGGTTTTGACAATAAATGACAGAATGATTGACCGATGGCTGTCTGGAACTGATTCATGGGCAACAATAAAAAAGTGAGTGTTTCATAGACAGTGTTTCCATTGACATGAGTTTCCATGATACTGACATAAATCATAGTTTATGTATACTATTACCACGTCACTCTTGAAATACTGTGAAAATGCATGTTGTGGAATTATGTGTCAGGACCTTAAGCTTACTGCTGAATACAGGAAATACCAAAGATTATATATTTTTATAATGTTTATTTACACAATCCAGTAAATTAATCTTGATATAATGAGGGATTCTTAGCAATCGTACATATATTTCTTTTTTTTAAAGATTTTATTTTTGGCATTTTATGTACAGTAGGTCGACAGGAAGTGAAGTGAAGTGGGGTGGGGGGGTCAGGAAGGGTCAATAACAGCACAATCGTATATATTAATGCATATAAACGGACTCAAAAAGAAATATTCAAAGTATTGTGTTGTTATTTACAGGGAAATAAACACAGTGTTCTCCTCTGCTGCCTATTTGAATGGAAGTTTCCTCAAAACCAGGTAAAATCAGGTTGTTCTTTTGAGTAATTTCTCAGTTTTGTGCCTAAAATGACTATTTCCTTTACAGATTTTAATGTAAATGTCTGTCTTTGTAGTTGTGATGATCATTATCAGACGTCTGAGGAGGATTGTGGGTTGGATTTTGATCTGGTTAAAACATCTTTTGCAAAGTTATCAGAGAATAAAAGCTTGATATCAGAGGTAATGGTGTACATTTCTAAACATTTAAAAATGTTAATTACATTTTAAACAATAAGATGCAGTTAATAGTTAATAGTATCTCAGGTAGTGAAGGTGGTTGAACCAATGCTGCGTTCTCTGAATCCAAATCCAACTGGTGTGGAATGTCTGAGAGTTTATCTTCTCCTCCCTGAGCTCATCATACGTCTCAAGAAACAACAAAGAACTAAACTCACTGAAGCTCTGGCCTCCAAAATCCTTCAGCTGGATCCTGATGCTCTCAAGGTGTTAGGTAAAGCTGAAAGCCTTTCAGCCTTTGTGTTGTTGTTTTTGTTGTATTTGTTTAAGTATTTTTATGTTATATTCTCAGAGAAATACTGGTCCAAACTCCCTGATGATTGGCTCAAAGGCCTGGTGAAGTTATTTCGTAAAGCATCTGCTGAGCTGATTGGCCAGATTTCTTGTGGTAAAATGGGGCATGACTTATCTAGATACCTTAAGAGGTTTTTGAAGATCCTACAGATGATCTATCAGGTGCCTTTTTTAAACACTGGATCAAAGATGTAATTTAACCTTGTCATTGTATAATAGTTGTTTATACTTTATTGTGAAGGTCTGCTGCAGTGCCAACAGAGACATCCCAAACAGGGATTTCATCATTCATGAGATCAGTGATCTACTAGATACAGTAAGAACCAAAGCAATAGTGAATTCTGCTGCACAAAGATTTTTGGAGGAAAACCAAATCACCACAGAATTCTTTTTCTACATCAATAGCTGCAAGCCACCTTGGAGGACCTGTTATTGCAGTTAATTCGGTCTGCTTTACAGTCAACTGATGATTACCAGGATATGGAGAAATTGAAAAATTACTACTTTGTGGGTGAAGGCCTTGATACAGTGCCCTTAAACACTGGTAAATATCAAATCTGCATTGTTTATCCTTTTTATCTTTCATTCACAAAATTAACCTTGTCATTGTATAATTAGTTGTTTATAGTTGTTGATGAAGGTCTGCTGCAGTGCAACAGAGACATCCCAAACAGGGATTCCAAACATCATTTCATGAGATCATGTGATCTACTAGATACAGTAGAACCAAAGAAGTAAAAAGAATCTCTGCTGCACAAAGAGATTTTTAGAGGAAAACCAAATCACCAGTTTTCTTTTTCTACATTAATAGCTGCAAGCCACCTTGGAGGACCTGTTATTGCAGTTAATTCGGTCTGCTTTACAGTCAACTGATGATTACCAGGATATGGAGAAATTGAAAAATTACTACTTTGTGGGTATTGAAGGCTTCTGACATGATACATATCAATATAATTCAAATAGATTTGCATGATTTTTTTTATATATCAATGACTATAAGAAATCTTATTACTTTCATGCATCTTTCCTTCAGGAAACTATTAACATATTGGTCAAGTTCCCTATTGCGGCTGACACTGTATCTAAACAGAGAATGTTTAGTGTAAGTCAACTCAGTCATACATATGCCATACATACACAGTATATGCTAAATAACTTTTTTTTTAAGCAAATGTTCACCCAAAATGAAAATTCTGTCATCATTTCTTCTTCCTTTTTGGAAGATTTACTTTTGGCCTTTTTGCCTTTATTACAATAGGACAGTATTTAAATAGGAAGCGAAGTGGGAAGACGAGAGAAAAGGGGGACAGGATTGGGAAAGGCCTGTGAGCCAGGACTCGAATTCGGGACGTCCAAAGCGTGCTAGGTGTCGGCGTGCTGTCCACAAGGCTATTGCCACTGTCATCATTTATTCACCCTCAAACTAGAACTAACTTTTTTTTTTACCATACAATGGAAGTCAATGGGCACCAAACTGCTTGGTTACAAATATTCTTCAGAATATTTGCGTTCCGCAGAAAAAACTAAGTCATACAGTGACTTTTGACTTTGAAATGATGATAGGATTTTCTTTTTTTTCTATCCCTTTGAAGCTAAAATAATTTCTCTTTTTAGTACTTGCAGTGCCAACTCTTCAGATTTAGGGCCATATTTTTAAATAGCAACGTGTTGCACGTAAACAGGGAATCAGCGTGGATGGACACACTTACATATCTCAGACAAAAAACTCACTCATTTCGTAATCCATTGCAGGTAAAAAAATACAGAATTGAAATTGGAGTTGAAATGTGATATGACATTTTACACTAATGAAAATGTCTCCTGTAAAGGTGGTGTTCATCAGGGAGAATGGAGTAGATATGAGGGGTTTATCGGCAGAATTCTTCTCCCTCCTTTCCCAGTCTCTTCTGAAATGGGAGAAGAAGGTGCTGGAAGTCCATGAGAGTTCACTGGTTTGGTTCAATCCTGATGTAAGTTTTATACCAAACATTCCTCATTCGTCCTTATCTGGTCTTTCCCATATATCACATACATGTGCTGTGATGCTTGTATCTTTTCAGGGCACGCAAGCTAATAGAGATTTTTACTATCTTGGTGTTATCTGTGGAATGGCGCTCTACAACCAACATTACATAAACCTTCACTTCCCACTGGCCTTGTTCAAGAAACTCCTCCAGCAGAGTCCTACTCTGAATGATCTGGAGGAACTGTCTCCTGTGGAGGCCAGGTAAATGCTTTATGACAACTAACCAATAGATTTTATACATTGTTGGTTTCAAAGTAGAGCAGGTCAGAATTCATAATTGTATTTCAAAAATCTCACATTAGAAGTCTGGAAAGCCTTCTTGAGGAGGATGAGGATGAGGTCATGGATATGCTCTTTTTGGATTTCACGGTAATACAGTATTTCATTTATATAAAAGTGTGCACAGCTGTTATTTAAAAACTTACATTTGTGCTGTAATTTACCTCCTTCAGGTCAAAGGAAAAAAGCTCATTCCAAATGGAGATCAAATTCCTGTGACCAAAGCTAATAGGTAGAAACTGTTTATCTATCTAGCCAAAGTTAATAGCTAGAAACAGATTCCTTTTCTAAATGTCCTCTTGATGCTATGATAGACTTGAATGAATTATCCATTACTTCTGAAATACATGACAAGACAACAGAAAACAGAGAAATTAGCCTATAGATGCTGTAGATGTTCCGTTTTTGCAATGCTAGATTTTTTATCATTCATTGCAAAGCAAGAACACTTGTGTTTTTTTGTAGACAGAAGTATGTGGATTTGTATGTCGACTTCGTTTTCAACAAGTCAGTGAAGAATCAGTTCAAGCATTTTTCAAGAGGTTTCTCTAAGGGCTGTCCACTCGATGTCTGGAGTATGTTCCACCCTGAGGAACTCCAGGAGCTTCTCCACGGCTCCCCTAAATATGAGTGGAAGGAGCTTCAGCAGGTGAACATGTTCAAGAAACTTGCCAATTTGTAATGAGCACTTTTTAAATATTTTATAGTACCTGAGTTTTTCTGCTTCATCTTCAGTGTGCTTCGTATGAAAACTGTTCTGCCTCTGATGAGCTCATCAAGAACTTCTGGACTGTTTTCTTTGAGTTCTCTGAAGAGAACAAGAGGAAGTTTCTGAGTAAGTGTTGGCTTTAACATATGAACATCTTAATGCATCTACATCACATGCACATTTATGGAATATCATTATTATTTCTTCACATCTTGTTTATTTTTCTCTAGGGTTCTTGTATGGGACGGACCGTGTACCTGTGGGAGGTTTCTCAAAGCGCTCTCTGAAGATTTTACTGTCAGACTGTTCTGATGCAGAAGACCGACTGCCAGAGGCCCAGACCTGTTTTGGCAGATTAATTCTTCCCAAATACAGCGACATCAACACACTTCGTGACAAGCTAATACACGCAGTCAGCTTTTGTGAGGTTTTTGGACGAGAGTGAACTTCCATCGAGGTTTCCAATCCCAAAATATAGACTACGGTCACAAATTTGCCTTACAAACGCAACACAGATCACTCTTGTTGGGAGCAAAACATTTAGCTTAATGTTGTCACATTATTTGTGTAGATTTATATAGTTACCATAAAAATAAAAATATTTGTAAAGAAACAATAGGAGAGCTATATTCTATTTTTAGCACTACTTTGTAACTTTGCAATTTTTATTACATTATAAAATATATTTTGGTATGTCACCTCATAACTCATAAGTGTCCTGTTATTTGGTGTTGAAAGAAAAATAATTTATCCTAAATACTTATCGTATCTATCTTTTAAATTGTATTATTATTATATATTATTATTATTTTTATTAAAAAGTGTATGTACAAGTCATTATTTAGATTTTAAACGAAGCAGAGAAATAAGACAAAATTCAAATTCAACCAATTTTTTCACAATTGACAGACGAAGTCTTACAAGCAGGTGTTTTTAGGCTCTACATGCAACACCAGTTTTTATCCAGCAGACGCCAAACTTTACCTGTTTTTGTGGCGCTCCTTCATAATCTGTTTGGTTGACAGGTTTGAGCTAATTAACAGCAGGTGTTTCTTGTCACACTGTTACTACAAATGTCCTTCCAGCAGTTTCACCTCATTGAGGTGGCTGGATAGCCTCAGAAAAGTAATGAAGCACAGTAACAGTAAAAGGAAACAGCAGAGGATGTGGCTTAATTGTCTTTTGATTGTTTTTCTCAACACTAATCATTTAGTGGACTCATTCTCTTTGGAACCTGGTGAAATTGATCCAGAGGATGAATGGGACTCGGTGGAAAGTTTAACATTAAGCGCAGATGATTATGACAGTGATTTGTTTATGCCACAACTAAAAATGCACTCAAAACCAGCTCCTCCGCTAAAATTACCGGTGTCGGTACGAATACCAGCGGCTGAACTCTACAAAGACTTTTTCACCCCAGAAAAGGGCGGTAAACCAATGCCTCCGCATGTCAAGTCAATACTTCTGCCCACAGTACCTGCTGCGAAACCGGCAAAATCTGGTGTGACGAAAATGGTGGAGGTTCTGTGTCACCTGGACCGGATGTTCGTGAGAGTCCTGAAGCGTTTTTGTACCAGTCCCGGCGCGTGGAGATACTTGAAACTGGGAACATGTCCTGTCAATAAGGCCACGGCTACTCACTATTATTTTCTGTACTATCTGAAAGGGTGTGGCATAAAACGAGAGGTGGGTGACTATATGGCCACGTACACTGTAGCTAAATTAGGTTAATTAAAATTCACCACAGTGTGTATGGAACCGAATAGCTGTTAATGATGTATTGAAACTCTTATCAGAGATGTGCAGGCCTATGTAGATGGTAGTTTGGTTTAAATGGCTGAACACAATGAGTCTATGGGGGATTCACTCCCGTGGTTCAATGCAGTTTCACTCCTGAAACTTTCCAGTGTGCACGTGGCCTTTTGGTAACATGTTTTATTTCAGGAGGATGCCGATCGAGTGATTTACACAAACACGCTCCACTATAAACCAGCTGTCACTGGGTTGATTGTGAGGGAACTGCCGTTTTCGATGCCTATTCGTTGTAGCTACACAAAGTAAAGTGGTTTTTCATTTGTTTTGAATTGGTAAATACTTTTTAAATTCAGATTTTCATAGGCTTATTTATTCATTTATTTTTAATTCTAAGGTTTCATCGCTCTTATCAGGTTGGATTCAAACCCAAGATAGTTGGTGGAACTGTGTACAGGGGCCTACAAACTCCTGCAGGGCTCTCAATCATGGCAATGGACGGTATATTACTTGTTTTTTGTTTCATTTATAAAACAAATGCATAGTTTGAGTGACTTTTTATATATATATATATATATATATATATATATATGCTTTACATTTGTTTAAGATCCCCAAGATTGGCCCCATTTACTTCCTTGTTGCTTTGTTTGTTTGAGGGACTGAGCAAATTTATGGTTTGTGATAATCTGCATTGTGCCCCAAATTATGTTGACTGAGGTTAACTTGTACTGAACTGAAAATATTACTTTTAAATGTAAACTGATTTTTAGTTTGTGGTTTCAGCATCTTGGAACTTGCTTGTTGATGGCCAGAGTTTTGTGCTTGGCAAACCAATATGCTTTGAAGCCAAAGGCCCCAGCAGTGAGGCAGGCAAACGGCTGTACCTGAACCGTTGTTTTGTCACTTCCTCTCCCAGCCCTCAGTCAATGGAGAAATATTCTGTGGTTGAGAATTATGGGTAAACATGATCTTTTTGTACTGATTTATGAAAGAAGTAAACTTGTGTTGCTGTTTCCACAAAGTCATTGTTTATGGTCAAATTTAAGTTTGACCATAGTTTAGATTTACTTGGCTCATTGTATTGAAGTCCACATTAAATCAAAATTGATTTTTTTTTCAGTGTTAAATAAGAGATCCATTGACAGGATTACAAAAGTTAATTGGGCACTTGTAATCTTTAATAATAATAAAAAAAATACATTAACACACCCCCACCAAATTAGCAAGTGGCAATGATCTAAATTATGAATGGATAAATTTAAATCCTCCCTTTTCATTATACAATAAGCTGTTTCAATTGTCACAATGGTGAAAAATTACCACAATTTTCCATTTCATTCCAACTTTAATATCATTTGTGTAGGTGCCTGGTGGACAGTAAGAACAGCGTTCTGACGAAGTTCCACACAAGTGCTAACAAGATGACCGTGAGGCTTTGTGTTGCAGCTTTTCTGTTTAAAAACATGGTTTCTCTGCCACCGTCCAAAAAGGTAAAACATGAAACATTTATAAGACATTTGAATGAATTCCTGGTTTGTTGGACCTCTTTTAAAAACTCCTCTCTTCCCTTTGTAGACTATGTTTATGCATTGTGAGTTGCACTTTGGACCACAGACTCCTACACCAAGTGCCAAGTCATGCACGTATAACGCAAAAACCAAGAAGTGAGTTTTCAAGCACATAAGGAGCGCGAATGTACTCTCAAAATGTGCCAATTTCTGCTCTAATGATTAGATTCCCCTTGCATATTCTATTAACAGTTTGTAGTTTTTTTTCCCTTAAGATTTAAATGCATCCACCCAAGTCTGAGTAGTAATTGTAGATGTTTGTGTGCTGTAGGTGGACTGAGCTATATGGTGATTCCACAGTCTGCAAATGTTGTGCATCTACATGTCCTACTCCTTCAGTTGCATCTGGTCTGTACAAATTTATTAACTTCCTAAATGAAGTTTGATTTTACCCAAATTTCTTCCTTGCTGATCACGTTTTTCTATTTTCATCAGATAAGACAATGATCACCAGTGAGTCTTGGAATTTGAAGATGGGCCCAGAAACCTCATCACCTCGTTCACCAGAGGAGTCCATGCCTGAATTTTCTTTAGCTGGCCATGATGACTTTGAGTTGTTCTGGGAATCAGATGATGATGATGATTACTAGGAGGATGTGTTTTACAGATGGCAGGTGTCTTAAGGACTCTAAAAGTGCCAACTATGTAGTTATGCCTTGTGAAGTTAATATGATAAACTGAATTCACAAATTCTTTTGTCTCTTTACATTTGTCAACAAAAGAGTAAATGCATTCTGAAATAATGAACACCTGAGCAAAAGTACATTTAAGCATTTCCAGCACAGCATCTCATTATTATTATTATTATTATTTTTTTTTTTTATAGACCGTTTCTCATTGATCCATATTCATATATCAGCACTGGCATGTTTCTAATCATCTCCTGTAAGTGTCTATTTGTTTTTAAGTACAACTCTTCATTTGACAAAGGCAGAAACAAGTTAACAGGTTTTCCCACTCTGAACTCTTTTGGAAATCCAATCTCACTAGGAATGAGAGGGTTCCCAACCAGAGCATGGTTTAGTGACTTAGCTTTGAGTTTCTGCTGTAAGAAAGTCAGCAGATCATTAAGCCTGCAAGCCATCTGCTCAGGGTCCCAAGATAAGGTTTTGTTGACCAGAAAATGTAATACTGCGTTCTTCAAGTGGTAGTTTGTAAACCCACATGGTCCAGTGAGGCCAGTCTGGTGTTTGTGTAGGAAAGAAAGGATCTGTAGGCAATGAATATGGCATGTATTGTCTGGAAGCGTTTTGGTTATGTGTTGAAGAAGGGCGTTTTCGTAGCGTGTAAAACATACAGGCCAATGGGTGTCCGAGAATATGGCAGAGGGAGAATACGAGATCAGATGTACTTCTGAGTCTTTAAATCTGACCACAGGTGTGAGGTTGAACAGAATGACCCGACCTGACCTGAAACGAACTTTGAGACTTCCAGGGTTTTCTCTATTCTGGAATAGTAAGTCAAACTCATAGTTGTGGCTGATCTCATCCCATGCTTTCCTAACGGCTGTCTTAAACCACTTCACAACATGTGTTTTAGCAAGATATGAGCTATTTTCTTGGCATAGAAGGTCATTAATGTACTTTTCAGTCACATGAACTTCTTTTTTATCTGGATGTAGAAGACACAACGTATCGTCATCTAGGTTGGAATTGCTGCAAGGGCAGATGGTTGAACTGGCGCCGCCTTTGACCATCTTGACTCTGCAACAGTACTGGATGGTTGAAGAACCTCTACTTTCTTTCAAAAGCTCAAACTCGAAGCTATACGGCTTTGGAGGGACAATGGGTACATGTATGTCGCACACGGTACTCTTTCTTGAAGCCCATTGCTCGTATAAGCTCCCAACGCCAACAAAGTCCTCAATCTCCATGTCTGAACCTGTAGTCTTCACAGCTTCCAGCAGGTCATTCACAAAACCCTCTACAAACTCACAAGTTTGCCAAGTGTGACTGGGTGGAACCAGGATACACTGGTTATGGAAGCTAGTTAAGGTCTTGGAATCAAGATCTGAAACTTGGGAGATGTTCAGGCATCTCAGCATCTTCCTTTGCAGCTTGGAACCCTTTCTGAGGAAATTTTTTAAAATACGAAAAAATGAAATCAAGGTGAGTGTCTTCCAAAGGTACCAACTGTAGGTGTCCTCTTCATCACTAGATTGTTTCCCTTGAATTATCGTTGTCAACCTTTGACTTGAAGTTGGTATTTTTTGGTCGATGAGTAATCCCTGATCAATTTGATGTTCGTGATGGGTGTCAGTCCGGCCAGTTTGTGGCTTTTCCGGGTGTACTGCATCCCCCTGAGAGACATTCTGGTCCACAGTGGGCCCTGACTGGTCCATGTTGACATGCTCATGTGTTAGGCTTTCCTTTGACATATGCAATGTCTGTTTGTCTGTGTCAATATCCAATATTTTCTGGTCATCTGGTGCAAATGCCTTTTGGCGGAAGTCATTTTGCTCTCCCACTGGGGACATTTGCTCCTCGTGCAGCACCGTGGTCTTGACATTTGGCGTAATTTGTTGAACATCTGATGTGTCCCCCTCTCCTCTCGGCACCCTGCGATGACTTTGTGGCACTTCCTGATTTGAACGTGGCAGCTCCATGGCAACATTGTGCTCCCCTTGTTCTAGCTTTGCCCTCTCCTCCAATAGAAAGTGCTCATGGTCTTGCATGCTCACCATGATGTCGTCATCTTGGTCGTGAAAGTCATTGTGATCCTTTGAGAGGAGCAGACTGACAACCACGACAAACGCCTTTAGTAATGTGTCCTCCATCCTATGAGTGCAAAAAAGTTACTTCCTGCACACAAAGCTGTATATTCTCTATGAAAATATTCATAAACATCATTAGCAATAAAAAAATGAAGTATTGAATTGCTTTTGAAATAATATATTACTGCTTTAAAGTTCCGGTAGCACTAGTGTCCGTCATTATGAAATATTATTTCATTTACATCATCCACTATAGCTTTAATGGATATTTTTTATGTGATTTAAACAACTTACCTTTCAGAACCCCAACTTTAAGTACAAAAAAAAAGTCTCTCAGTGTAAAGTCGAAAAGATAAGTTGGCTGAAAATGTGTTTTCAGAGCTCTGTTCGTTTTTTTTGCTTCTCTCACAGGATGTACTCTGTCAGAGTTTGAGTTTGACAGCACAGTGTTCAGGAAGTGTGCTGTCATACAACCCTTCCTCTTTTTTTAAAATAGTACACCGGTAACACCTCTACATACAATGTTATATGCAAGTTTGTCTCATTGCTGTGTATGGACCAAAATAAAAAATGTAAATCACTCCGTTATCAAAATAACCCATTAGTGGTGCATTTCAAACTATTAAATCCAGAACTTTAAGAATTGACTAATATACTCCAAGATATATTTTCCTTTTTTTATTAAAAATACAATTCTGTTCCTTGTAAGAACAAAGTTGTTCAGAAGTCTCAATAGTCTCTGCCAGAGGTTGATGCCACAGCAATGAAGCATGTGGACTCTTTGAAGTTAAAAACGTTGTTAAGTTTGATTTGCTTTAATGGTGCTTGTGTCCACTTACCTTGTTAGGACACAAGTCTTTGATCACTCAAATAATTGCAATCCTTTAGCTGGCATGTTTTTAAAAAATTGGGTTTAATTTTTCTGCTGTTATGGTGTTATGCTGTATTTTTGAATGAATCTTTTGAGTAAATAATTTTTAAAGATTCACTCATAACACTCCAGACTCACTGGTCACCACCTTCAGGAATAAAGATGTTACCTAACAAAAATGTTTCCATATGAAGAGGTGAACGAATATGAGCCAACCTTTTTTTAAGTTATATTTATGGGCTTATGCCTTTTATTGAATAGGACAGTAGAGGTTAGACAGGAAAGCACTTTTGATTGGAGAGAGAGGGGGATGGAATCGGAAAAGGGGACAGGACGGGAATCGAACTTGGGTCGCCGTGAGCACAGTTGCGCTATGTGTCACCGCACTAACCATGTGGCTGTCGGTGCCGACTGAGCAAACCTTTTTGGTGAACTGGTATGTATTCAGTGAGGTGAATCAAAATCCCACTTATAATATTTTCTGGGATGCATCGTGGTTTATTAATCAACTTGGTGAATATGGCCTTTGTCAAGTCAAGCCCTTGGAGTTGATAACTACTAGGGCAGTCATGGCCTAATCGATTTGTAACCTGAAGGTTGCAGGTTCGATTCCCAGTACCGGCAGGAATTTTCAGTGGGGGAGTGAATGAATGGCGCTCTCTTCCACCTTCAATCATCAGTTTCATTAGCACTGGTACACACATATTCTGCTATGTTGTATATACTACGTACTGTATAGCTAACAATATAGTGTATATTTAAGGATTTTAAAGGAAATATGGTTGATTTAATAATCATTGTAAATGATTCAAAAGTTTTCCACCAACTGTACCTGCAATCTCACAGAAGATTTCATTTGAATAGGGAGAGGCAATGCCTTTGCATGCGCTCTGAGCCACAACGCCTGTTGCCATGGTATCACCACCTATGTAAATACATGCAATCAACTATATATACTATAATAAAATACAAAGACACTTTTTTTGCATTGATACTGAAATCATGATGTTTGCAAGGACAAAAATACAAACAGACGGAAGTTTAGGATATCAACAGATTCACATAAGAGCTTAGGATCTTTCGCATCACGTGGAAGAAGGTGTGTATTTTGTTTTGTGTGTCAGAGAGAGATAATGAGGGCTGAAACCGATAACACAAAATCCTTTGCTTTCACAGGCGGATGAATATTTGGCAGCACATTGCAAAATTCTGTAAGTAGACAGAGCTGTCTTTTCAGCAATTTGCTGCACAATTATTTCAGACTTGTATATTTAAGTTTTTAATAATTTAGTCTGTGAATTGTCTCGTGACCCTATTTACAGTACTTAGTCTAATTATGTATAATTCAGCAGTGCGCATTATTCTAAAGAAAATTGTCATCTACAAGTTACTGCATACTGTAAATGTTTTGGTAACACTTTACAATAAGGTCTGATTTGTTAGTTAATGCTTTATCTAACATGAACTAACATAGAGCAATGTATATTTTTTGTATTTTGCCTTGCCAATGTATATTTACAGCATTTATTAACCTAATGTTAGTTCATGAAAAATGTTCATGTTCGTGTTAGTTAAAGCATTAACTAATGTTAACTTTTGACCTTTTAACCTTGTTTTAGTAAATGTTGAGATTAACATGAACTAAGAAGATTAATAAATACTGGTATTGTTCATTGCTAGTTCCTGTTAACTAATGTTATCCATTTTTCATTATTCAATTAATTCCAAATTGACTTTATACATATTTTTATTGGCATCTGTACGGTGGCCCAGTAGTGCACAACACAACACAATCTAATTATTGTGGTTTGTTTCCGTTGTGTTGTGCTAAGTTCATTGTGTTGGGGTTTGTTTCCGTTGTGTTTTGCTAATTTCGTTGTATTGTGGTTTGTTTCTGTTGTATTGTGCTAATTTCATTGTGTTGTGCACTACTGGTCCACTGTACATCTGTGGTTGCATGAAGAACCTTTAACATTAATGGAACCTTTCTTTTGCAAAAAAGGTTCTTCAGATCACTGCGAAACCCCCCTTTAGGACCTTTATTTTTAAGATTGTAGAAACTTTTTAAGAAAGACATTCTGCATGTACAATATCAATATTGGCCCTTAAGTAACAAAATTTCTTCTCATACAGGTTAATATCCAGATAGACCAATCCAAGATATCAACATGGATAAGTTCCGTATGATGGCCCAGATTCTTCAGTCCAACCAAGAGTCTTTTATGAACGGTATTTGTGGCATCATGGCCCTGGCGAGTGCTCAGCTCTATACGTCTTTTGAATTCAACTGTCCCTGTATCCCTGAATACAACTACTCATATGGGATCAGTATGCTAGTTATTCCACCTATATGGTTCTTCCTTTTGGGTTTTGTACTAAACAACAATGTCTCGATGCTGGCGGAGGAGTGGAAACGGCCGGTGGGACAGAGGAAGAAGGACCCCGCGGTCATGCGGTACATGTGTGTGTCCATATCTCAGCGGTCGCTCATCGCACCAGCCGTTTGGATCTCAGTGACTCTAATGGATGGTAAAAGCTTCCTGTGTGCCTACAGTATGGACCTGGACATGTCTGAATTTGGCAAGAATGTTAGTGGACATGGACTGTCTCAGGAGGAACTCTTACGAACACTGGCCAAAATACCATGCAAGCATATATATGATGGCCAGCACATCCTGTCGAGAGAGGCCGCCACCAGATACATACGCTGTACTTCACAGGTAAAATGATCTGCTTACTGCAGTATTTGCCACTGCTTGATATTAAAGGGATAGTTTACAAAATGAAAATGAAAATTCTGTTATTAATTACTCACCCTCATGTTGCTCCAAACCAGTAAGACCTTCGTTCATCTTCGGAACACAAATTAAGATATTTTTGATGAAATCTGAAAAATCATTTAATTTTTGGGTGAACTATACCTTTAATTCAAAACAGTAGTAGGATTACATTAAAACAATACATTGATGTTTCTATGCTGCCTAAACTCAAAAAGTACTTAGACTCAGAGCACAACAGTTGGGTTCCAGAAGTAAAAATAATTAATTTGTCTACCGAAATGTGGAAAAGGTGTTTAAAAAGTGTAATTCTAAAAGTGTAAAAAAAAAAAAAATACACAAGTGTAAAAGCTGTAAATTAAGTAAAAAAAAAAATGTTTTGTTACTTGAAATAAAATAAATGGTAACTTAAAATATCGAAAAACATAAATCTATTTAAGCTAGCTGCCAAGGCAACATTTCTCATTTTCATATAGTTTAACCTGATGTACTAAAATAACTAAAACTGAAATAAAAATTAATACATTGTATGAATATATAACAAAACTAACACACACATATATGTTGACAAAAGGAATTAAGAAAATACTTAAAGAACCATGGCTGCTGAAAACGTTGGCGAAAATGTAACACTCTGCACAAGCCTTAAACTATTGACGTAGACTAACTTAAACATTTAAACTTCTTAATGGCATTAATTAATAATGAGGCTGAAAATAATAATGTTACTAATATATACATTTTGTTTGTCTGTATTTTAAATGTTCCAGGCTTTCGGATGGTTGTTCTTGTTAATCATCACAATCGCTGCATTTCTGATCAGAGCCATTCGTCCCTGCTTCACTCAGGCCGCCTTTCTCAAAACCAAATACTGGTCCCACTACGTAGACACGGAGCGCAAGATGTTTGATGAGACTTGCACAGAACATGCCAAAGGTTTCGCCAAGATCTGCATCAAGCAATATTTTGAGGGTATTAGCGGTGAGATTCAAGGCTTTCATGATCATTCACGTGGAGATGATAGCGATGATGAGGACGATAAACCTGCTACAGAGGAAGACAAACTGATGGGCGTTCGGCGCCAGGACACCATGAATAAGGTGCTGTGGGACTGGCACACGTGCAAACCTCCGCTGAGTCTGAGAAAGTCTGGAGATGCTAGCAATGGACAAAATGGCGATTGTAGCATGAATGCTAATAAAACTCGAGACCAAAATGTCTGTGATAAAACTGACCTTAATGAGGGCCAAAATGGCTTCAAATGCGGTTATGTGAATCCTGGCCTTGATATTGGCCAAAGCGATTTGGACAAGGGATGTGAGAATGCTAGCTTTAGCATAGAACAAAATGGTTTTACGAATAGACGTAGCAATGCTAGCACAAGCCAAAATGGATTCATAAATGGTGGTGTCTCTTCTCCATGCAATACTCAAAGGAAAGCATGGGCAGTGTATTATAGCAAGGTTTGAAATATATTGATGTCACATCTGACTAGAAATCCTACTATTGCTTTTCTAATGTATGTTGTCTTAACTATCAAAATACAATAAGGTATTTTCAGTTATATATTATGTATCATTTATATAACTAAAGCAATAAATCATAATTCTAGTTTGATCTTTATATTATTTGCTCTACTTTTTAGAGTGAAAAATATATCTTTCAGTAAAAATCGTAAATTAATGTGAGCAGATGATGAATAAAGCACAAGATTTTAAATAAAATGCTGTCTGGCTTTGTGCCACCAGAGGCCACTATACAGCACATCTCACCACATTTGACACACTGGATATACTCTGTAGTTGATGTAATTTTTCTACTAAAAAATATATATATATATATATATATATATATATGTGTGTGTGTGTGCATAATATACACACGCACACACACACACACATATATATATATATACATATATATATATATATATATATATATATACACACACACACACACGTGTATACACACACACACACACACATGTGTGTGTATACAGGTGCATCTCAATAAATTAGAATGTCGTGGAAAAGTTCATTTATTTCAGTAATTCAACTCAAATTCTGAAACTCGTGAAAGCCCAGGTTGCTTTGACAGTGGCCTTCAGCTCATCTGCATTGTTGGGTCTGGTGTCTCTCATCTTCCTCTTGACAATACCCCATAGATCAGGTCAGGCGAGTTTGCTGGTCAATCAAGCACAGTAACACCATGGTCATTGAACCAGCTTTTGGTACCTTTGGCAGTGTGGGCAGGTGCCAAGTCCTGCTGGAAAATGAAATCAGCATCTCCATAAAGCTTGTCAGCAGAAGGAAGCATGAAGTGCTCTAAAATTTCTTGGTAGATGGCTGCGTTGACTGTGGACTTCAGAAAACACAGTGGACCAACACCAGCAGATGACATGGCAGCCCAAATCATCACTGACTGTGGAAACTTCACACTGGACTTCAAGCAACATGGATTCTGTGCCTCTCCACTCTTCCTCCAGACTCTGGGACCTTGATTTCCAAATGAAATGCAAAATTTACTTTCATCTGAAAAGAGGACTTTGGACCACTGAGTTCTTTTTCTCCACAGCTCAGGTAAGACGCTTCTGATGTTGTCTCTGGTTCAGAAGTGGCTTGGTAGCCCTTTTCCTGAAGACGTCTGAGCGTGGTGACTCTTGATGCACTTACTCCAGCTTCAGTTCACTCCTTGTGAAGCTCTCACAAGTGTTTGAATCAGCTTTGCTTGACAGTATTCTCAAGCTTGCAGTCATCCCTGTTGCTTGTGCACCTTTTCCTACCCAAATTCTTCCTTCCAGTCAACAAACAGCCACACCTTTCAGTAATGACCCTCTGTGACTTACCCTCTTTATGGAGGGCGTCAATGTGGATCATTGCCAAGTCAGCAGTCTTCTCCATTATTGTGGTTTCAAAGAACAAGAGATAACCGGAATTTATACTGGATGGTCATTAATTGAAACTCAAATGTAAATATTGAGATACTGATTTTTGACTTTCATGAGCTGTAAGCTCTAATCATCAAAATTAAAAAAAAAAAAAAAAACTTTTTAAATGTTTTACTTTACATGCAATGAATCTAAAATATATTAAAGTTTCACTTTTTGAAATAACTTACAAGAAAAAATGAACTTTTTCACGACATTCTAATTTATTGAGATGGCCCTGTACAAGCTCATCTGAAACACAGTGTACACAGGTGTACATCATAGTACACATTACACCGGTAATGTAATGGCTTGGGCTTTCATCGCTTCTTCTGGGACAGACTCATTAATCTTCATTAATGATGTAACGCATGACGGCAGCAGCAAAATTAACTCAGAGGTCTACAGAAATATTTTGTCTGACAATTTACAGAAAGATGCAACCAAACTGATTGGGAGATCCTTCATCACGCAGCAAGATAATGACCCAAAACATAGTGCCAAAACAACAAAGGAGTTCATCAGGGCAAGAAGTGGAAGGTTTTAGACTGGCCAAGTCAATCTCCACACTTAAACCCTATAGAGTATGCATTTTACCTGCTAAAGAAGAGACTGAAGGGAGTAACCCCCCAAAACTGAAAGCGGCTGCGGTGAAAGCCTGGAAAAGCATCACAAAAGAAGAATGCAAAAGTTTGGTGATGTCAATGGGTCACAGGCTTGATACAGTTATTGAAAGCAAAGGATTTGCAACTAAATATTAAGTCTTTTTCACTTTAATCTATGTTAATTCTATCTGTTCCAATACTTTTGCTCACATGAAAAATGGGTGGGTTCAAACAAAAGGTGCTATCTTCTATCTCCGTTGTTTATCAGATCCAGATATGAATACCTGGAAATAAAAGCTGAAATGCTGATCTCTTATCTCATATTCATCTTTTGATGTCAAACCCAAATGTTTTCAGTCTACAGCAAAAATAAAGGAATTGGCCTCACTGTTCCAATACTTTTGGAGGGGAGTGTATATGCTAAGTTTAATTTCATATATAGCATTGTATAAACACTTAATTGACAGAATTAAATGGCATTTTCATACTTTTCGCATACTTTGGAAATGACACAATAATCATATCCTGTTGTAATATTTAAGGTAACCTTTCGTTTGTTTACTTCACACTTTACATCATCTCATATTTCAAATATGATCTCTGTTTTACTGACAGCATTAACCAAGTGTAACCATGGTAATCAAGTGCACAAACTTTGTAAGGGACAAACTGGAGGACTTTTTTTTTTTTGAAGGAAGGGAGGGAAGGAGGGGGGGGGGATTAATATAAATAATTTCCACACAATAAATACTGAAATTGTGTGTGATTATTTTACTTTTATTTTACTTATTTTAGTTTAAATTATGACTGTTTTAAACATCTAAAAATCTATTACAAATATTATGGATAAATTATTATTATGGATATTTTATTATGGGTAAAACAATAAAATCTGTATGTTTGAAAATTAGGAAAAATAAAGAGAACTTTTTTTCCAAGAGCTTTAAATGTGATCTCCATTTAACAAAAATAAATAAATAATTGTTCATTTTAATAATCACATTAAGTACACTGAATAAACCTGTGTTGTTTTATATTATAATGTTTATTCATCTATACAATTTTTTTAATTATTAGTTTAATTTTAAAGTTTTAGTTATTCTGTTACGTGCTTTTGTCATATTTTTATGTGACAAAATATTTCTGTTTAGCTTTTATTTATACATATTTCAGTTTTAGTTTCAACTTGAAGGTTTAGTTCACCCAAAAATGAAAATGCTGTCATTAATTACTCACCCTCATGTCATTCCAAACCCGTAAGACCTTAAGATATTTTTGATGAAATCTGAGAGCTTTCTGACCCTCCATAGACAGCAACATAACTGAAATGTTTCCAGACCCAGAAACGTAGCAAGGACATCGGTAAAACAGTCCATGTGACATCAGTGGCTCAACATCAATTTTGCGAAGCTACAAGAATACTTTTTGTGTGCAAAGAAAACAAAAAGAACAATTTATTCAACAGAACGTAATCAACATAAGCAGCGTTGTTTATGTTCAGGAGAGAGCGCGCACATGCTGAATGTAAACAACACTGAATTATGTTGATTACCTTTTGGGGAAAGCACACGCATGCGTCGTGGTACTCTCCAAAATGGCGGAAGATGGCAACTTGGGGAGAAGAATTGTTGAATAAAATGTTATTTTTGTTTTCTTTGCACACAAAAAGTATTCTCGTAGCTTCACAAAATTGAAGTTGAGCCACTGATGTCACATTTTATTGATGTCCCTACTACGTTTCTGGACCTGGGGAAATTTCAGTTGTGTTGCTGTCTATGGAGGGTCAGAAAGCTCTCAGATTTCATCAAAAATATTTTAATTTGTGTTCCGACGATGAACGAAGGTCTTACAGGTTTGGAACGACATGAGGGTGAGCAATTAATGACAGAATTTTCATTTTTGGGTGAACTATCCCTTTAAACTTAATTGCTTATTTATTTGCCAAGGCAACATTTAAAATTTTCATTTAAGCTTGCGTTTTTCACCCAATATTTATATTTTACTTTATATCAGCTTCATTTCAATTACCGAAAACAATTTTTAATAGTTTTAGTTTTCGTTAACAGCTCTAAAAAAAAAAAACACCTGTATGACAAGCAAAAGACATTCTCACAATGAAATGTAACCTGTGATTTGTTAGATAACCAGCAAACAATCTGCTTAACACAAAACTGAACTCGTACACCACCGATAAGTCATCAAGATCACTGAGTGCGACAAACAGAGACACACAGAGAGCACATGGTTGTCAGGCAAGCAGCAGCTGTTGTCTCTAGAGCTGAATCCCGCACTATAGTATTAGGGGTTGGTCGCCTGAGTCTGTTGTGTTTTTCCCCCCTTTCTGTTTAAAAGCTACAATTATTTTCTGTGGTTGAACATAAACAGGCTTTGATCATGTCAATGCTTTAGTAGGTCAGACAGCAACATGATCTGCATCAGATCTGCTGCATATACGTGTCACTGCGTTCACTAATTCAGTCTGCCCTATTTTTTTTTTACTCTCGCTTTTTTCTCACTCGCTTGTTTTGTCTGTCACCTTCAGCTTCTGTTTTCTGCAGCAGCGTGCATGCATGCATGCGGCCTTACTTCCTTTAAAATGTTGCAGACCTCTGAGCGAGACATATAGAAGCAGCGGAAGCCATCCTGTGACTGCAGTCGTGCAGAGGATTGGAGGAGGGGAATCGCTCAGGAAGGGAGGGAGGGATTGGAGGACAGAGTTGCGAGGCAAACCAGGATCACATGAGCACATATCTGTTTACAAACTGAAACTGTGCGGCCAGGAAAGACGCAGGAGCCTTCCTGGAGAATATTACTGGCTGGCCTGACCAGAACACATCTTTAACCCCCAGATGCTTGCGTTTTGGCTCGGATATTTGTTGAATGAGCTAAGGGACTGTTCATTTTTTTTGTCCACTTTCTTGATGGAAGGATTGAGGGAGCAGATGGTTTTAGGTGGAGAGAAAAAATACTCCCCCACACAGGCGCACACATAAACACTCCAGTGGCTTGATGGTGGTGAAGATACTGTTCTCTTCGATCTCTAAACGGCTTGCTGTTCGATAAAGGAATATACCTCCAAAAAAACAGACGTATCAAGAGCGACATCAAGGAAGAGTAGCTAGAAAAATCGATAGAGAGAGACATGCCAAAGTCGTTTGAAATAAGGGTTTGAGGGAAGACAAAGGCTGTAGATGGAGTCTTGTCAACTTGTATGTTATGGATGTTTAGTGCTCACTAAACCACCATACGCAGGAATTATTATTAAGGAAATTGTTAACTTTTGTGTATGACAACACAAAGAAGATCACATCCGAAGTGCCATCTGGCCACATACGGACTGGATCTCAAAGACAAGAAGAATATCAAGGGCATATTATGCTCCCTTTGTTTGTGTAACAAAGCACCTTGTGCATATTCACATCGGCGGAGCCAAAGAGTGATTGAAATCTTTTGTTCTTCGATGCTGACATCATAAAAGTGGGATGAATGGAGGAATAATTGAACTATAATCAAGACAGCACACCCTGTCATTTGAAGAGCTGCTTTTTAGACTCGTCTGACCTACGGGAAGAACGTCAGGAAAATTGTCGAGAATAAGTCAACCCGGAATCAAGCTTTCGCTTGTGTCCTCCAGCTGTTCCAGACAAGCAGTGAGTTTGCAGCAGCAGTGCTTGGAGTCAGATTACATGCAACCATTCCAATGGTGTAACGGTGAGTGGCCTTTGCGAACAGTCCAAGCTGAACTTGAGTTTGTTTTTTCCACCAGCATTAGTCACTGAAATGGTATTGTTGCTCAGGATATTGAAACCAGTTTGAAGAAGTCAAGGGGAACTTTTCGGAAAGGTCAAGAGTAGCTTGTCAAGATTGTGGAAGTATTCGTGACTGTTTTTAACAACCCGCATGCTGTCAGCCTTTTGCTCTTCTGAAAACTGATATGTCTAGAGTTTTATTTTTAGATGAAAACATGGATCGACCTATAACGAGTCAAATGTTCAATAACAGTAACGCTAAGCAAGTAGACGAGGATTGCATTCTGATTATTAGCGGAAATTGCTCAGATTCTGATTATGTATACGTCGTATGTCGAGTAAACGTGTCAATCTGATTGCCTTAACCAGATAAAACAAATAAAACTGCTGGCATACTAGCGTATTTATATATTATTAAGACTTTCGGGTCATATATGTATACATATATGCATATACTGTTTATACCACTTAAAAGTTTGAGGTTGGTATGATTGGTTTTTGAACGAAGTCTTTTATGCTCACCAAGGCTGTATTTATTTGATTAAAAATACAATAGAAACATTATAAAGAAATATTGAAATAAGAAATATTGTGAAATATTATTACAATTTAAAATGACTCATTTCTATTTTGATGTATTTTAAAACATAATTTATTCCTTAGAATAAATAGAATTATCCATCAGAAATAATTCTAATATGATGATTTGTTGCTCAAGTATATTTTTGTGGAAATTACTACATTTTTTTCAGGATTCTTGCAGAATATAACATTCAAAAGAACAGCATTTATCTGAAATAGAAATCTTATGTAACATTAAAAGTATCTTTTTGATCCATCTAATGTGCCCTTTGTGAAAAAAAGTATTAATTTTTCTGTAAACAAATAAATAAAATACTGCTAAAAAAATAAATTAATAAAAATTAAATTAATAAAATCCTACTGACCCCAAACTTTTGAGTAATACATACATATATGTGTGTGTGTGTGTGTGTGTATGTGTAAATATATGTATACAGGAAGCTGCTTAGCAAGCAAACTTCTTCTGAATAAATATTAATATTATAAAAAACAAATTTTGCCATAAGTTAATATATTAAGTTTCTACAATGTATAAATATATTGTAGAAACTTAATTTCCTGTAAAGCGCTTTGCAACGATTGTATCGTAAAAAGCGCTATACAAATAAACTTGAATTGAATTGAATTGAATAAAGCATTATGGAAAATGACAGTAAGCACTAACAAAGATGTACCATGGTAATACCATGGTATTCTATGAGTAACCTGTACACGTAAATAAAATAAAATATATATATAAAAAATATTTGATATTCATTCAGTAGCCTTACATAATAAGAATAATAATAATAATTCAATAAAAATGCATTCAGCTGTAGAGAACTGTAATCTTTGCTTCAACATATGCCAAAATATATTAATAATACTGTACATAATACATTCTCCAAATAGTTTTAAGATCTGAATCCTGTGCATATGGCACACATTAAATCTTACTTTACCGTCTCATCAGAACAAGCTTACAATAATCTCTGAGGAAGCCCCTCTATATAAGCACTTTAGATGAATCGTTCCACAGATTCAGACTGAGGGGGATTCTTGCAGACGCTGCATTAATCTTTAACTCTTATGCTGTCTGACAGAAGAATATGAATGGAGATGAATGGTAAACTTTTTAACACTCACTAACACATATATGGCTTCCTGAAAGGCCAGATGGTGGTTTGTTGGCGGCAATTAGACAATTGTTCGTATTTGTTTTGTACATAGCTAATTTCCCAGAATTCCCTGAAAATGGGCGTACTAAAGAACTGTGTGCTTCCTGCTCAAATATTTTCGAGCCATGGTGTGTGATTTAAAGTGTGTGTTTGTGTGCAGGCTGCCTCTGTGGTCTTGGGCTGCAGCATTCAGACTGTGATATGTCAGAGGAAGACATCTACCGTCTGCCGCTCAACGTGTACGTCATTGTACTGGGCATAGGCATGTTCATCTTCATGCTCAGTGTAATCTTCTGCTGCTATCTGTTCAGGCAAGAACCCAAATGCATTCACCACACCCGCACAACTGCTGTTACACAAATCAGATGTGTCCTCTGTTGCTCTCTGCTCCTGTAAAGACATGTAGAAAGACACAGGAAGACATGTTATTATTATCTAAAATCAATACAGTCATTCTATTCACATCTGACTAATCCGACATTGAGTTGAGACAGTATAAATTAGTGTTTATATTATGTAGAAGTGTTTTATATGCACATGAGAGAGTTTGACAGAGGAAATGCTGCAGCAAAATGAATTACACAATCACAACATCTCTCTTTTGCACCACCCACAGCAGTTTTGCAGTTCAACTCAGGAAGTGCAGAAGTGTTTCATTTTTTCCTCTTCTCTTTACAGATTGAAACAGCAAGGTACAAGGGAGCAGTACAGCTACAATGAGGTGGGCCTAAAACAATACAGTTCGATCATGTAAATATAGCATATGAAATCCAATCTAACAGATGACCTTCATGATATACTTTGCTCCTCATATATATATATATAGTTAGCGTGTCAGCAAATGTGATATATGATACTATTATATGGATTATATGACACAAGACAGGATGATATTTTCAAACAAAAAGCACTAAAACCTAGCCCTGAAAATTAATTTAGTCTTTTTCAAAATGGTGAAAGAAGGTAACTTAGGCTACTTAACCTTCATAATGTTGATCAAGCTCATTCGATTTTATGTCAGATAATAGGCTAATTCATCTAAAATATCTAATGGGTCTCACAATAAAATATGGGACATAAATGCTATGTAAACACCTAGCACATAACATTAAATCAATCAATTAGTCAGTCATGACTAATGAAGCACACTTGTCTATTCTCAGTTACGTTACTTACAGTAGTTAGTCACAGTGGCTGGGAAAAGTACAACCTTTTTCCTGGTAAAGATGAAATATGTTATTTTTCGGTGTTAAAATACTTTACTTGGTACCAGCTTAATATTTAAACAACTGTAAGTACCTCAAAAACGATAACCACGGTGTCCCTGTAGCATTACATTTTTGTTTCCCAGTCCTCAGAGCCGTTGACTCGACCAATAGCATGCGTCTGGGGGCGTGGTTATCTGTTTGTTCGACCAATGGCTGACGGGGGGCGTGTTTAGAGAGATGGTCCCGAAAATGCAGTTCCGTTCGGTGGCGCAGAAATTACGCGTTTGAACTTAAAGGGATTTACAGTAAAATTATAAACAACACATTGTTTTTTCTTTTTTCATAAAAGGTGGTGTTGAAAGGCGCAGGAAAGAAGCTGAGCCTGCTGGGAGTAAGTGTCATAAGCTCTCTGGGTGTGACTGTTTGAACTTGTTATGTGGTCTAAAAGTGTGTATGGCTTTAGAATCAAAGCATTATTTTTAAAGGGGAAATGTCATTAGAAATAAAAGAAATAAATAAAATAAAAATAAAAAAGCAAACATAAAATATAAGGGCCATGCTGAAATTGATATTTTTAATTTCAGTTAACAAAAGTGAAATTTAGGTAGTTTTTTATTATTAAATATGATTAGTAAAATGTAGCCTAATGGATATGGATAGGGACATGCAAATTGGCTGATACATTTTATTTGAAAAGTGTATTTGCATTCCACACTAAACAGGGTTCAATAGATTAAATTATGTGACTATTTTTATAAACATAAGCGTCAGAATCAAAGATGCTAGTTCTGCATTTCAGATCTCCCTCGCAGTGCATTAAAAATTCCTTTACAAGGGAGGCTCGATTAGGTTATAAAGTCTTCATATGATTCATAAAAACCTCAGGGGAAATTCTTGATTGTGCAAACAGACCTCTGCAGGATTTTTTTGGTTCTCTTAACCAACGAGTGGTGACCTGCATTATGGGAACCCAGACGTGAAACTGATGATATCCAGTAGAATAGAATGCAACTCCAGACCCTTTGCACAATCATGCAGTAGGAAAAAGTGTGTCTGAAACCAAACACAGAGAAATGTTGGCAAAGTTACAGCCAGCATTCCTGTAGCGTATTGTTGAAGTGGTTGAATTATGTGTGTAAAAGAAAGGAGACTAAAATAGCTTGTTTCTTGTGTATCACAGCAGCCCTGTGCCGTGTGTCTAGAGGAATTCAAGACCAGAGACGAGCTGGGCGTCTGCCCTTGTTCACACACCTTCCATAAGAAGTGAGTTCCACTGAAACAAGTGTTTACTTAATGGGAAATGTCACATTTACTTTATGCCAAGACCTGCTTGGAATAGCCAGCAGAATTCTCTAGAAAACTCATCATTCACACAGTTCATGCCCTTGCACAATATTTTTTATTTATTTTTTGTAAAATCCTGAAAATTCAGTTTTACCATCACAGGAATAAATGCCATTTTAAAATATAATAAAATAGAAAACAGTTATTTTATATGATAATATTTCACAATATTACAGTTATTTTTTTTACTGTATTTTTGATCAAAATGCAGCCTTGGTGAGCATAAAAAACACTTCAAATACATAAAAAATCTTACCAACCCCAAACCTTTGAACGATATTATATATAAAATGAATAATAAAGTCTATTTTAAGTGAATAAATCCATTTACACACTCCTATTTATGAATAAGAGAAAATGTAAAAAATAAAACTATATTAAAGCAACTAATATTATAATGCAATGCAGTTTATTTGTTTGAAGAATATATGCTTATTATATGTATCACTCTTACTATTGCTAACACTTCTGACTGCTAACAAACCCCTAAACACATCAAACTACAAGCAACTGCAAAGCAACAGCCTAACATTGTGGTGACACATTTTGCATTGACAAGTAAAAGTGCAAAATACTACTTTGCCATTTGCACCAGTATTTCTAAAGAAGACATCTCTTGTTTCATTGTAACTTGCAGGTGCCTGCTGAAATGGCTAGAGATCCGCAGCGTCTGCCCAATGTGCAATAAACCCATCATGCGTCTCCACAACGCCGACGCCCCGCGAGGAGCCGAGGGGCTGCAAGACCCCGAGGAGGTGTGACCCCAGAAACTGTACGGCCCACGGCCAGATTAACACCCTCTAGTTCTGCGATTGTTGGAACATACCATGTGACCTGCCAAGGCTCCCCAAAGCCATCTATATGCACCGCCACAGCGGACCCGGAGAACACGAGAAACCAAGACGACACTAGTGATTCAGTACCATATTGCCAGTAGCCAAACATAAAAATAATCTCCTATATATCGTGCCACAATAATCTTTAAAGTAGTATCGTGCCGAGGTTCTAAAGCGAGAGACACAGTGCATGCTGGGTAACGGACGTTAAAATGAGAGGTAAATATCTCAGGAGTTTGCCTCAGGGGATCTAACCAGGCAACAAAAGAAACTTCGGCAATTAAACTTCTGCTGTCGATGGACAGCCATATATATGTGATAATAGGGTTGTAGGTGTAGTGCACTGTCTGTTTGACCGGTACTACAGGTCTTCTTGAAGATCCTGCGTAGTCCTTACAGAAATATTAAATATATAATCAGTAACCAGCAGTTCTTATCCAATATCGTGTTCATTGCTTGAATTGTTCCCTTTTCATTGTTATTTTGTATTGTTTGTTTTTGAATAAAATGTCATGTTTTTGTGGTTAACCTTCATTTTTATAAAAGAAATGCTGGATCTGGAGCTTTTGATAGCAGAATTTTTATTGCAAAACATACGTATGTTTGACTTCATATTACAGCAATATTTTAATCCATAATAATCATTTATGAAATAGGAAAATGTGGTCACTTATAGACATCCAATGATATGACATTAAAGCTCAGGAAACACACAAATACAGCTCCAGAAATATGTAAAATGTGCACAAGGGATAAAAAAGCAGGAGGATTAAAGATTCTCCTCAAATATCCTATTAATCTTAAGGTAAAATAGATGGCACTAGCTGGCAGCTTCTGCTCCTTTGGACTCCACATATTCTAGAGCTTTCTGTTTGACCGCCTGGATGGTCTCAGGTGTGCCGTTCTTCTTCTCGTACTCCAGGTAACGCTTGAAGAAGAACTTGATCTTCTTCACTGACACGCTCAGGTGAATCACACGATCAAAAAGCTCCCTGGAAGAAACGGCAAAATATTTTTGATTATGCGTTGTGCGAAAACACAAGAAATCTGAATTCAGATTAGAATTTCAAGAGTCTATTCCACTCTACATATTCCTCTCTACTCGATTAAATCAAAATAATGCAGTAGGTTGATTTGGTTTCAAGTGATCTGATCAAAAGGGTCCATTCTTAAAGGGATAGTTCAGCCAAAAATGAAAATTCTGTCATTTACTCACCCTCAAGTCGTTCCAAACCTGTAAGATTTTAAGCACAAAAGATGATATTTTGAAGAATGTGGGTAACCAAACAGTTGCCGGTAGCCATTGACTTCCATAGTATTTTTTTCCATGCTATGGAAATCAATGGCTACCGTCAAATGTTCGGTTACTAACAGTCTTAAAAAGTATCTTCTTTTATGCTAAACAGAAGAAATAAACTCATACAGGTTTGGAACAACGTGAGGGTGAGTAAATGATGACATTTTTAATTTTTGGCTGAACTATCCCTTTAAGAATTCATAATATGGGCTGTATGAAGAAAAAAGTTCTCATTTTCTCTCTGACTAGTATCACCCAGCAGCTGTGTTTACCTCACTTCCTTCTGAGAGCCGTGTTTCACCATCAAGTCTATGAACACGGACCACAGGTCTGTGCGTTTGGGGTAGGTACTCAGGACCTTGTCAAACATGGATTTGGCTCTCTCTGCGTTCCCGTACTGAAACTCCAACCGGGCAAATTTGGCAATTAGGTCAACATCTGGAAAGACAGCAAGAAAACAATGCATGAGCTGTCAACAGGAAACCTGCAGGGCCTGAATATCATCCAAACTGCCTTTCAGATTCCTAATTATGAATGAATCTATTCCTAGTGAGCCTCAATGCATGCATAAATGTGGGAATTAGGTATGCATGTCTGAAGTGTGGCTGGCACTCACGTTCTTTATTGGACAGGCTTTGCAGCGCCCTCTGCAGAAGGGCATTTGCAGCGTCGCTCTGATGTTGTCGTAGAAGGAATGTGCCGTAACTCAGATATACAGCTTTCTCCTGTTTGAAGCGTTTCACCATGCTTTTATAAAGATTCTCAGCCTCCTACACACACACACACAATACAAAATGTAATGTTCTGATGGTTTGTAGCATGTGATACATATATTTTTAAATATTATTTTAGTAATTAAATTAAACATTATGAAAAAAAAGTTTGGGGTCTGTAAAACATTTAAAAAATGTTTTTAAAAGTCTCATGCTCACCATGGCTACAGTTATTTGATTAAAAATACAGTAAAAAACATTGTAAAATATTACTACAATTTAAAAACCGTTTTCTATTAAAATATATTTTAAAATATGATTTATTGCTGTGATGCAAAGCTATATTTTCAGCATCATTACTCCAGTCTTCAGTGTCACATGATCCTTCATTTCTTATTATCATCAATGTTGAAAACAGTTATTTTTGTGGAAATATAGTATTTTTTTTTATTCAGGATCCTCTTTGATGAATAGAAAAAGCAAAGAACAACATTTATTAAAAATACAAATCTTTTGCAACAATATAAATATTTTACTCTCACTTTTTGGTCAATTTATTGCCTTGCTGAATAAAAAAAAACTTGATGACTCTAAACTTTTGAACAAATTTGGTCAGACCGCCCACACTTAAGCCAAAATATATATCATTGCATCCCTTCTAACAACCACACATATCACATGATATAATGCTTACTTTGAACTTGTCCGACTTGGCATAAATGTCGGCTAGCTGCTGATACACAGGAAGGGGTTCACAATACTGGATGGCCCGTTCAAAGACTTTCTGCAAGCTTTCTTGTGTCCCGTACATGTTCTCCAGATTTAGCATGGCCACCCACACGTTCAGCTTCTCCTGCTCCTCTCTAAAACACACAAACAAACCGGTTAAACTCTTGTGACAAAATTGAGATTTAATTTAGATGCCATTTAAAAAAACTAAATGAATTATGCAAGAAGAGAGAACATCAACACACACCAATAACCCTTTGATCAAAAGCCTGTCATTTATTCGCAACTAGTGTCAAATTATGACTGTTTTCAAACATGTTTCCTGCAGCAGCATGCAAGTTGTACTTGATTTAATCGCAACCATCTTAAAGCAGTCTTTTCACCTGAAGGAGATGGTTTTGAGGGCTCTCTCGCCGACCGCGCGTGCCTGCTCGATCTGAGTGGCCTGCAGATGGAACGCCATGTACTGCAGCCAGAGGAGGGAGCTGTCCGGAGACGACAGGAGCAGACGCTCAAACGCCACTGTGCTGTCCGGACGCACGGACGTGTCCATGAGCTCCGCCTCCAGCTTGCTGAGCTGCTGCTCCGCGTTCTGCTGCTCCTGCTTCAGCCCTTTACGGGACGTTTTCACCGGCTGGAGAGAAAGAGGAGCTGTTTGCTGTGTGTTTGCAGACTATGAATTATAAAAAGTGATTGCTAATAAAATGAGGATTTTTTGGAGTATGTTTCACAAGAAAATGCTATTTTATTCTCTCAAATTCAAAATGTTCTACTTTACATTTAACTGAATGTGTTACTTGCCATTTCTTTGTAATTATTTCATTAAACCATAGTTTTTTTTTTTTAAAGTTTAATAACCGCTTTATCACACAGGCACAAAATGTAAGACCTCTTGAAAATCAGAAATGTAGCATTACATCACTTGCTCACCAATGGATTCTCTGCAGTGAATGGGTGCCGTCAGAATGAGAGCTGATAAAAACATCACAATAATCCACACAACTCCAGTCCATCAATTAAACTCTTATGAAGCGAAAAGCTGTGCGTTTGTAAGAAACAAATCATCACTTCTGGCCAAAATGTGTGTCATCTATCCATACTAAGTCGTGTACATTACTTGTGGATTATTGTGATGTTTTTATCAGTTGTTTGGACTCTCAATCTGACGGCACCCATTCACTGCAGAGGATCTATTGGTGAGCAAGTGATATAAGGTTACATTTCTCTAAATCTATTGTGATGAAGAAGCAAACTCATCCATATTTTGCATAATCTGATTGCATCAATTTATCAAATTTTCATTTTTGACATTTTAAATTTGATAAAACAATTTTCAGGACCCCTATAAATTCTACACTAAATTGTTTCAGTATGTGCACCTTCCATTGTTATTCTGGAAAATTAAATAAATAGATATTCAACAGTCTACATGGGAGCAACTTAGTTTTGACGCATGTGTGAGCTCACCTTGCTCGTGGACTTCCTGCTCATCCTCACTGGAATCATGGGTGTCGTCTACTGCGGCAAAAGGTGTTAAAGAGCACAGTGTGGATTTCCACGGGAAGCCAAAAGCCACCTGCAGCCTTTCTGGCTCCTTTGCCTTCTGCTTACCCCAAAACAATCAGACGACAACTGTTACGCATCAGAGAAGCAGCTGTACACCAGTATTAAAATATAAAATCAATCGAATTGATCTGAAGAGAGAAGATGCGTCACCTTTACTTGGTCTTGATTTTTACGCAACGGCGTTTCTTCCTCCTCTCTGAAGAACACTTCTACACCACTGTCATTATCCTCGGTTTTAGTTTTCTCTTTTATTGTTTTCTTCTTTTCTGTGGATTTGCCCTTTACTGGGCCTTCTTTTTTCTTTTTAATCGTCTGTCCATTTTTCTCATCGTCTTGTTGCTAGAAGGATTAAACACAAGGTCAAATCCATCCTCTTCGAAACTATCAGTTAAACACAAAAACACACACTTACCTGGCTCTCAGAATTAACCCGCTTCCTCTTGGTGGCTTTCTTGTCACGTTCTTGCTTCTGCTCTTGCTTTGTCAAACGCAATGGAAGCTCAAGGGATTCTGGGAGCAGATCTGGTTTGCCAGTGTCCTTTGACAGCAGCGACAGGTTGACATGCTCGTTCTTGGTGTTCACACTGATTTAGAAGCAACTGTCTTTAGTCATATAGCTCTACAAATAGATACATTTAAATTTATTATTAATAGCTGGTCATTGTACACATGTAGACATACATTACCTGAGAACCTTGGCTGTCAGCAATGCATTTGTGGAAATGTGTTCAGAAAACGTTTTTTGGTCGTTCACAAAGTATTTTGTAGCATTCTGTAAAAGAACTCTTCCTGAGATGGTCCTTGATATCCTTCATACAAGAAAAAATATTTTAATTCAACTCATGAGGCTAGAATGGTTTCTTTAAAAATGTGCAGCAAAATCAACATACTTTACCTCACAAATATGCCTAGATCAGTAATAGACGTCACGTATCCCCTGATAATCTGGCCTTCTTTTATATCAGAAATTGACTGAATGTCTGGATCTGTAAGATCCTTATTGTTGTCCTTATACAATCTGCAGAAAGGGGAGAAATTTGAGTTTAAAATAAATAAAATGGAAAATTAAAAATACTTGCAAAAAAATTAAAAATTGAATAAAAACAAAACTAAAAAAACTAAAATAAAAATTTAATTAAAATAAAATAAAGGCTGAATTTTTTGGGACAATACAATGAGACAAAGATAAATTTCAAATCATCTTCATACTCAAATCTAACACAAAGCAAAACTGAAGTCTTAAGATTTATTTGTAATGCTTTCAGGATGACTACAAATGGAAATGTCCAGTCAGATGTCCACATGAGAGTAGGCCTGTTTTATGAACTATTTAATAGTTTCTAATGACTTGTCAGACAGTGGCCAAAATATACAAGCCAACAGAAACATTTACGCACATGCAGGCCGGATGTTTTCAATATTCTGAGAAGAAAGCAACAGATGATATGGGTCAAAGACCTTCACAGACATCTCATTTATTACTTGAGACAACGCATCAAACTGCTGCTGGTTTCTCAGGATAGAAAGAGCACAAACCACAGCAATGTTCATCTCAAATGTTTTTTAGAACATTCAAAGTAGTAAATATAGTTTAAAAACATGTTTTGCCTCACACTTAAAAAAAAAATCTAAATGGCTCAATTTATTGTCACAAGCATATTTTCAATGTCCCATGAAAGAAGAAAAAAAAAAAAAAATAATAATAATAATAATATATAAAATAAAATAAGGTAACATTCTGAAAAGTAGTTACAATGAGATTATTTTTGGAATCAAGCGCATCATCGTTCTTTGTGTTTATTGTAAAAAAATAAAAATAAAAAAAATAAAAAAGATAATATTTATCTTGGTAATGTACTTGTAGTTGTATTTGTTTATTATATAAAAACTTCAATAATAAATAAAATACATTTAACAGGAGAAATATGAAAAATATACATATACTTGGGTATAACAGGTATACATGTGAAAAACAAAATAAATAAACTAAATAAATAAATGCATTCATTTATTTAATGGAATGTTTTAAAGAAGAAAAGTGATGGTGATCTACAACCCAATTTAATTAATTTTGAAATGATGCTTGATTATGTACCTGGAGGGACGTAAAGAAACGTTGAACTTTCCATTTTCCTCCCCAATAATGTAGCACCTGGATAAAAGAAATGCACACACATAAACAAACTTCACATTTGAAGCTTTTTAGTGCTTCTACGCAGGAAAAATCCTTTCAGACATTCGTCATAAACAATTCCAACTAGGTCATGACTCACCGGACTAGTTGGCCCAGCTTGTAGGGCTCTAGCGGGTTGTCTTCGAATGCATCAGAGAGATCCATTACCGAAGCCAAACCCGGATTCCCAAATGGGAGTTGGAGAAACAGTCCCATGTGAGGCAAAATTTTCCGAACCTTCGCCATGGTGATCACCCCTTGCTCCAGCTTGTACATCCCTACAGCAACGGCACACACAGGAAATGCTATTAATCCGATTAATTTATTATTATGCGTCATGATGGCAGGAGCGCGACATCAAGAGCTGTGTGACTCAGCGTTTGGTATAATGAGGACAAAATATGAACTAGGAAATGTTGTCACATCAAATCTCCTCTGACAGTACTGATAGTGCTGTGCTTCAAAACAGTTATGATTGCAGATGAAACTACAAGTATTACCTGTGAGTGAAAGGGGAAGACGAAAAGGCCTGCTGGTACCAGGACCAACAACCTTTGCAGAAATGGTCTGTCCCAGTTTAAAAAGCGTCTGTGGGTGTTTAGCTTGCTGTGGGAAAACAATTTGAAAACATTATAGCTTGTTTATTCTGAAATTAATTTAACAAAACATGCATTTAATAAGTGCATGATTTGAAATTATTTTTACAAATAACATTTAAGTCACCGTTAAATTAACTCTTTCAAGTAAGTAATGTTTAATGTAAGTATTAAATATAAATTAAATACTTTTTAATATATAAGCAGAGCAATATTGTAACATTACTTTTCAAATACTTCATAACAAACAAGTAGGGGTGGGCGAGATGATCAAAATCTTATATCACAATATGAGTAATTTGATTTCACTGTAACATTATATATCACAATATACTTAGTTTTGCTTTAAATAAGGTCTTTATGGTATCAAAATTTCTGATACCATAGAAATTTCATAATTATTGTCACCAATGTCAATATCACAACAAAAAGCTAATACTAGCATAAAAAAAACCTTCAAGCTCACTGAAGACAAGTTAACAGTCAGCGATTAAATAAGAATAGGAAACTAATTACTAGCAACTACTACAGTAGAACAAATAAGAAACAATCCATGCATTGTATGAAGTAATCAACTATATAAAAACACTGCATATTCTTCACTGTGTAAATTAAATGTATATTTCTTCTTCTTAAAGCTACAAAAGTGATTTAGGCAAGAGCAGTGAGAGATTCTCTCTCTTTTGTAGGTTGATAAACATGAATGACAGAGAGCAGGAATATTAGACTGCTGTCACTTTAAGAGCTGACCGGATCCAATATACTGTTACACGCGTTTTCTTTCTTAGCTGTTTGCTTTCACTTAAGACCTACATTACTGTGTTTATGAGGATACTTGGAAAGACGGGCATTCTGACATACACAAGTGTGTGTATTTAACCGTTCAAGGCCTATAAAGCATCAAAAATAACTCTATGAGCACCGTCTTCACGTGCGCACCTCTCTAACGGCGCTCAGAAACAGCGCGTTCATATAGCGAAATTAGTTCTCTTTTGCTGCTGATTGCATTTCAATGGTTTAAAATCACTTGTTTTTACTGCAGTGCTTAAAAATGCATGCAAACGATACATTTTTCGTGACCACGTAGCAAAGTAACGTCACGTGAGCGTGTAACTGTGATAGAGACGGCAGCTTAAAATCTCTACCGGTTGACAAATTTCTACCGGCTAATCGTGTGTACGGTATATCGCCCACCCCAACAAACAAGGAAAGCAAAGTTGTACAGAGACTTACGCTAGGTTTGTTAATCATGGCTAACAGTTCAACGGTTCCCATGATGTTGGGCTTCACATGAACTTCTAAGCATTGTGTTTCTTCGATGAACTGAGGAGAAGGCAAAAATTACTTCAACAGCTCATGCAGTTTAATATTACATTTCCTTTTCCTTAAACTGTAAAAAGCTACCTTTGATGCAAAGCATATGACTTCGTCTCCAGGTTTGTAGTTCAATTTGTTAATTGTCTTCTTGTCAGCATCATTAATTTTGCTGAAAAAGAGTTGGAAAAAGAGTGACGTGTGGAGCACAAAACTATGAATACAATGAATAGAGAAAACATACATCCAGACAAATGTTTGGTGCAGCTGTTCCCATCTGCTGCTTGCTCACATTAATATAAAATCAATGTATGGAGAACTGTAGAAATTCATACCTGGGCAGAAGAGTGAGTTCAGGGAGGGAAACCTTAAAGCTAGGGTGAGAGACTGGCAGGAACCTGTTGAAAGAGAATATTTTATGAATATAAAAAATTAAACATTTCAAGCTAGCTAAATATCGAATAAAACAATGCCAACAGTCCATAAAAGCTGACATTATCACCACAACACCAATGAAAATTATTCATTCAGGCATATTCTTCACATTGAGCCACAAAAACAAAACATGACCAAATATGAGTCTGTAATTAAGCAAAAAAGAAAAAAGGAAATGAAATATTATATTTATTTATTAAATATAATATTGGATATACAATTATTAATAGAAAAGTAATAGTAAAAATAAATATGAAACAGTAAAAATAGCCCCATTGTCTCATAAAACAGCAAAAAAAAAACTAAACTAAACTAAAAAGCATTTAAATGACTGAAATACAAAAAAAACAATACATAAAAATGTAAAATAAAAAGGTATTAAAATAAAGTAAAATATAAAATAAATTAACAATGAAATAAAGCCTTTAAATAAATAAAACAAAAAGTAAAATAAAATAAAAAATAAAACTAAAAACAACAAAAAACTCAAAATCATTTAAATAAAATATAAAATAAAAATAAATTAATAAAAGGAAATATAAAACATTAAAATATAAAAGGACTTCAAAAAATAATAATAGTACAGCTTTAAATAAAATAAAACTCCCACATAAATAATAATAAATAAACATTATTTATACATATTTCTTTTCTTTTGCCTCTGGGCGAGTACTATTTGAAAGCCTTGTATGTGGGGTTTATAAATAGCCCCATTTAAAGGCACTGAGACAAAGTAGATTCTGTGACAGACAACTTAACACGGCTATATTTACTTGTGACCACGAACTGTACGCCCTCCAATCACTCTGGCTTCCACCTTGCTTCCGACCTTCAGGGATGATGTTGGGAAGCTGCCAACCACGGGTGACTCCTCGATCTGAGATACATGTATACTTCCTGTGTTCCCCGACGGCAGCATCACCACCACATCCACGGGCTTCACCTTCTTTACCGTCACCGTCATCACTTCCCCAAGATCTGTGCTCTTAGATTTGCTCTGTTTCTGCGTTCCTCTCGTCGCGTTCTGTTTCTGACATGCGACAAGAGGAAGTCCTCCCAACTCCTCGCTGCTGGGTTCCTCCACGGTCACATTCAGACAGGAACCGACGTGAAATTTCTCTGAATTTACGATGTCGTTTATGTGAGTGCGAGTGGGAATGATGGTCAGGTGACCAGTGTCACCCAATGAGACAACAGAAAAGTCTTTGTCGGTGAACTGGATAGTGGCAGTGAGTTTGGAGTCCTTTTCCAACTGAAGACAAACAAAAATAATGAACTTTAACAGGCCTGAATAAATTAGATGCTGTGGATTTTCAGGGTTTTGAGTTGGACTTACCTTTTTCCTCATCGCCGTGGTCAGCTCTGGAAGCAGCGACACATGGACCTCAGACTTGAAAAGGTCAACATGGAGAATCACTGCAGTGAGTTTGCAGCCTGGACTCACATTCACACCTGAAACATTGACACAAATATAGTTAGATAAGAACTAGCATGTTATCCGTCCATGTCAAGAACACCAAATTCACACACAACCACTGATATTGAAAAGTTGCCAGTTTCACATGCTTTCAACTAGATGGTATATGTAGACAGTCCAATGTGAGTATCATTTCAACAGGAAATGGTTCCTTTTGGAATCAAATGATCCAAGACATTCAACTACAACATTATTGCAAACTAAAAGTAAAACTACTAAAAGTAAGCCAAACTCGGTAAGTGTATCGCAACTGTTTAATCGTTCGATTGGGGTTATTTGAGATAAATTGTGCAGTTTAAATTTCAATCACATTTTGCCTTTCAAATAAGGGATATATTTAAGCATATGAAATGCTATCAAATGTGCATCGTCATGTCTCATGTCAATGACATGTAGTCACAAAGAGATGAGTTAAAGACATTAACAACAGGGGTGCAAACTCGCCAGGAGTGAAAAAGGTGACAAACTAAACCCCCCCCACCCCCATATATACACATGGGTGGGAATCGCAGGGTACCTCACGATACGATATAATCACGATACAGCGATTCTGCGATAATCGATATATTGCTAGACTATCATATAATGATACATCACGATATCTGTCTAACTATGAAAACAAAATGCCTGTGAAAAGGTTAAGTGCAAGTTTTCTTTATTCAAGTCCAAACTGTTAGAAAACAGCAAAAAAGTACTGTAAATCAATTTTAACGTTAAGTAAATTAATCATTTTATTGATTAATTTATATATTTTTTGTGTGTAGTTTATTTAGAATATATTTAGCTATCACACAAAATAACTTGAGATTCACTTGCGACTGCAGTTAAACAGTTTATTAGGAACAATCAAAGCTGACTTTCAAAGCTGACTTTTTAGCATCATTACTCCAGTCACATGATCCTTCAGAGATAATTCTAATAATCTGATTTGCTGCTCAAAAAACATTTATTATTATTCTGTTGAAAAGAGCTGAGTTTTTTTTTTTTTTTTTTTGATGAATGGAAAGTTCAGAAGAACAGCATAGTTTGTAAACATGATAAAAGTCGTTATCATTACTTGTGTGCTAAATAAAAGTTTGAATTTCTATATGCTGACTACAAGCTTTTGAATGGTATAGTGTATATTGGTACACTTGGAGTAAGACTGAAGTAATTCTTCAGTCTAACGAGAAGAGAATTCTTAAGAAGAGAATTCTTTACAAAAACATTACAACACCTGGCATTTTCATAGTGTATATTATGTGCTCTGAAGGAAAAAAACAAACAAACAAACACACATTTTGAAATTCTGGGTTATTTCTCTCAGCAGATCTTCTTCCAGAAACAGAAAGTAGCCGGGATGAACTTGTTTGTTTAGGCGGAGGCGATGTGGGCGTTTACATTCGCGCGCGCCTCACGTGGATGTTTGAATCTGAAAGGCGCGAGCGGCGCGTGACCGTATTAGATATAATGAGTTGAGATGGGAAACTGGACATTGCGTCGGTTTCATACGGATTACTTTAACATAGAATATTTGTTTTGGACGTGACTTACTTAATTTAAAAGTAGACATGTTAAGCTTTCTATACATATATTTCTCATGTATTTGAGGCGAGTATTCGCGGAGATTCAGGTTGTTTTATTTACGTGTCTGTGAAGAGAGGTGACAGACTTTTCGCGGGCATAAAGAAAATACAAGACAGCCCGCCGACCCCAAGGTAAGCCAATCAGAGACAGAGTAGGGCGGGTCCATCCTGCCATTGCCAACAGGGGAAAAAAACGCTGCAGGTGACGTGACACAGATGAATCGCAGATCCGACGACGACAGCCCCCCCCCCTCCTCCTCAATTTTTTTTTTTTTTACAGATCTACACGATTCACGTGAATGACCTATTTCAAGGTGAAAACGGCGAATTTCGCCGAAAGGTGACAAGTTTGCACCCCTGAACAAGGTAGAATATAAAAAACACTGCTGAAATGTACACCAAGACAGTCAAAGGTCTTCCTTCATACAAAATGAAGGCTTGCAGGTCTAATCAGGCTGCATTATATTATATTACATATTATCTTACACATTATACTATATTATATTATATAGATTTCATCGGCATGTGAATGTAAAGAGGACCAAAATGAAAGTTGAACCGAAACTATGTAAATAAACAATAAATACATTTTCACAGCATTTAAGAAAATAACATTGGACTATTTAACTATATATTTCCAAGGGAAAACTAAAAAATAATGTATCACGTAATTGTGACAGGTTCATTTTTCAGTAATTGAAAAAGATGGAAAACAAATTAGAAATGTTGCCAAATTAAATTAGTTGAATTGAAGTTCTAAAATTAATGAAACTAAGACTGACAAAACATTAAAGCTGAATAAAAATTTAAAATAAAACAAAAACGAATAAAAATGACAAAAGAACAAACACAAACAAAACGTTTTAATAAATCACTCAAAAACTCTCACAAGCCAGTCTATTGTTTAAAAGTTGTCAGTTAGCGGAATCATTTAACGTCTTACTCACTGAAGTGATTCTTGACCAATCAAGTCACTAATTTGAGGGAATTTCAACTTAAAGGTGCCCGAGAACTGTTATTGCATTGTCTATTATAATCAATAATTACAAAAAAGTCGTTCTCATGACAATGTATTTTTTTTTTTTTGAAGAGGAAGGTGGTCCTCACCTTCTGTGTGGTACTTTGAGACCAATACAGTGGCTTCACTGAGCTGATCTGAGGTCAGTGCGACTGAGCCATCCTCTCTGTTATCTCCCACCGTCACCTTCAGTTTATCTCCCAGTGATACAGCAGAGAGCTGCTGCAGGACGTCAGACTCCCCTGGAGACGGACAGAGATTTTGATTAAAGACACTAGAATTCAGCAGAAAACAGAAGTTAAACACCTTATCTTTTGTCATTCATCAGAGCCTCTGCATCATACCTCTGCAAGTCATCATCTCAAAGAAAGCCTTCCTTTCCTTCAGACCCTGGATCAGTCTGGCTTGGGACCCTTCCTCTGAGAGACTCAATTCTGACTCCCTCAGACTGACCAGAAACCTGCTCTTCTCTTTGTCCAAATTGGTGACTTTGGCAACAACCGTCTGGCCGATGTCAAAGACGGTTGAGGTGTCTGTGACGAACTGATCACCCATGGCCTACGACGAGACAGAAACAAAATCAAATCTACACAAAAATGTACAATTTCATACAAAATCCCATCCAAACAACCAAAACAAAGACGTACAGCTTTAGGAGCGAGGCCGAAGAGCCCATACGGGAAATCGACGAAGACTCCATAAGGCATGATGTTCTTCACCCAGCCGACCATCTGCATCCCCCCCTGGAGCTCAGAGAAGTTTTTGGGGATGCTGTCGTCCTCCAGACAGGCCTTCAGCAGAGGTTTCTTAGTGAGAGTCTGAACAGAACTAGGTTAAGAAGAACTGAACGATGTGGAAGTTTGTTGACTTGATTGCACAGATACTATTTAAACTGAACTGAGCTGGACAATAACATCACTGAATCAATGATGAGCTGACTTTAAAGCTGCAGTCCGTAACTTTTTTTGGTTAAAAATGATCCAAAATCAATATTTGAGAAAGTACATAACCAGCCGGTGTTCAAAATTATCACCTTACTTTAGCCCGATTCACAACGGTTAGCTTATAGTAATGTTTTCTATTTTGAGTGGTACGGGTAGGTTTCCACGGGAAATTCAAGCATGGCACTGTGTCATGTCTGTAAACATGAAGAAGTTTTCCCGGCTAGTAGTTTATGGCATGTGAGGATCCTGCAGGTGGCGGATCGTTTATAGCCTTTCTCACAGCAGCTAGAATAATTAAACGTATCATTTTGATGGCGGATTGTAATCCAGAAAGGATTATGTGTTTATGAAACACGTGAATGAAATTAAATTATATTCCAGTTTTAAATGTGCTTCTGATTACAGATAGCCTGGGATTACACAAGATTTGTATTTTAAAGAAAACCAGTTTGAAGGGAGTATAGTTTGCTTTTTGGGTTAAAAGAATTTCTTAATATGAAATTTGAATGGTATGACAATTAGATTAGACTGTACAGAAATTGAAATCTACACGCCAATAAACACTATACTCAGTCACGCAATGCTGATGTTGTTAACATTAATAATTTGAGAATAAAGTATAACAATAATAATAATTTGCACGGTTTGATGTGATATGAGCTAACCGATCGTTAGATTTAATCACCATTGGTAGCGTGATTTATTGTAATTATTTTTTCCTCAGTTGGTCAGAACAAACGTGGCAGACTTGTTACTTGTTCAGATGACAATATACAGGGAAAATTCTTATTTGGGTCATATATTCCAAGACGTAGGCTAGAATCTGTGATTGGGAAGTACAGTAAATATCCACACCGGTGCAGTGACTGACTGTCACACGTTCACTTTCAAACAGAGATGGCGACAAAGAGGCAAAACTTACAGACTGCAGCTTTAATTGGAAATTACGTGTTTACTATCATCCTCTTGCATTATTGACACTATTCTCCTGTGTAATACTGTAAAGCTGCTTTGACAGCATCTGTATTCTATAAAGCGCTATATAAATAAAGGTGACTTGACTTGCCAGTCAGAGCTTTTATAGTTATTTTTACTGACAACAAAGACATGAATGGCTGTGTGAGGATACAATGCCCTTCTTCTTGGTCTTGCTGACACACTTTATATTAGAGATGGTGTCGCCCTCCTCCAGCACCATCCACAGCGGAAGGCAGTTGGTCACGTGGTCAGAGAGGTGCACTGTGGCTATGAAAGCTGGCACCTCCTCAGGAACAATGGAGACCTCTAGACCATCCAGGACTTTGCGGCACACTTTTACTTCGACCGTCTAAATAGGAAAAAGCAATGAAAAAAGTTTTTTTTTTTAAAATTTTCATGTGCTTTGAAAAGAAAGCAAGTATAAAAACTTTTTTCAGTCAAATTACCTTTCCAACCACAAAGTCAAATTTGGCAGTCTGTGCCTCTTTTATGTCTCCCTCAGTAACGGCCCTGAAGGATAAACGTAGCCTCTTTTTTTCTTCATCACAATCCAAGACTTTGGCCTGGACAACCTGCAGAAAACAATTAAAAGAGTGTTAATAATTAGTGTGAACTTAAGATCATAACAGTTTAAGAGAGACAGAAGTGTATGACCGGAATAAATTTGACAAAATACACAATGTGCATGAGCAATATAATATACACTATCATTCAAGTTTAGAGACAGTAAGATTTTTTCAAATGGTATTTGAAGTCTTTCATGCTAACCATAGCTGCCTTTATTTGATCAAAAATGCACACACTCAAAAGTGAAATATTAACTTCCATTTTAAAATATAATTTATTTAAATGTAATTTTCAGCATCATTACTCCAGTTTTCAGTGTCACATGATCCTTCAGAAATCTTTCTAATATGCTGATTTGATGCTTAAGAAACATTTATTATTATCAACATTGAAAACAGTTAGGCTGCTTAACATTTTTTGTGTAAATCATGATACATTAGAAAGCTCAAAAGAACAGCTTTTATTTGAAATGGAAATCTTCTTTAACAATGTAAAATCTTTAATGTCTTTTTTAACATTTAATGTATCCTTGCTGAATAAAAGTATTCTTATTTTAAACGTACTGACCCCAAATTTTTGAACAGTAGTGTAACATCATTTTTAACTAGATGCATTTGACAGTTTTTAAATATTGTTCCTCTCTGACCTGTCCAGCGAAGAAGAGCTCTTCTGGATTAGTCACATACTCTGTGGACAGTTCTGCCATAGGAACCAGACCCTTCACATCTTCATAGAAACGAACAATGCAGCCAAAGTCCTTCACACACACGATGACGCCGTGGGAGATGCAGCCCACCTTGGCATCAGCATAGGACAGGAAGAGAGGGAGTGTGGACTCAACAAGGGTCTTCTTCCTGGTCAGGCACAACTTCTTCTGCTGAGCGTCCACTGACAACACCTAAACAAACCCATGTTAAATTAATCAGAAGAAAGGTTACAATTACATTGTCAGTGAAACAAGACTGCATTCACGAGAGAGAGAGATGTCAAGTGCCAAGAGAGTACAACATTTGGGAAAAATAAAATAAATAAATTCAACAATAAAACACTTTGGAATTGTCTATTTGTTTTAAATGATCAAAACAATCAAATTTAGTATTTTTTTTTAAATTCAAGTCTGCATAAAGAAAAAAAAAAAAAATGACAATATATTTCTTTCAAATAATCAAAGCAGCTTTAAATTGTACATTAAAAAAACTATTTTAAAAAATGTGTAACGTGGAGAGAGCCATTTCATTGTCATGTGAAAAGATATTATCAAACATGTTATGAAAAAGACAAGTTCAAAAGGGAAAATGGAGTAAACCCACAAAAACTGCAAGGCTTGTTATTATATTTGATTAAAAAAAATTAACAAACAAACAATAAAACACTCTGGCATAATCAGTTTGCTTCAAATAATCAAAGCAGTTTTAAATGTTACATCATATTTTCAATATATCAAGACAGCATTAAAGGGGAGATAAAAATAAGGAAAATAACAAAATAAACAAACCAACAATAAAAACTTTGGTGTAATCTATTTGTATTAGTGCTGTGAAATGATTAATCGCACCCAAAATAAAAGTTTTTGTTTACATAATGTGTACTGTGTATATTTATTGTATGTACTGTATGTATATATATATATATATATATATATATATATATATATATATATATATATATATATATATATATATATATATATATATATATATATATATATATATATATATATATATATATATATATATACACATACACACATATATATATATTTTTTAAATATTTACATATAAATACATTTATATTCTTATATTTTATATTATACATAAATATATTTAATATATAAACAACATATTTTTCTTAAATATATTCATGCATGTGTTTGTATTTATATATACATAAATATACACACATATATTATGTAAACAAAAACTTTTATTTTGGATGCAATTAATCGTTTGACAGCACTAATTTGTACATTACAAAAAACAATATTTTTAAAAACCTGTAGCGTGTAGTCAGCCATTTCATTGTCATGTGAAGATATTTAAAATGGAGTAAACCCCCCCAAAAAACTGCAAGACTAAATATTACTACTTTTACAATATTTTCATCATCTTGGACATCCTTATTTTTCACTGACCCAAATAACAGTGCATGACTTTAACATCCTCACCCTGCACTTGACCTTCAGTCCAATATTGAACAACTTCTCTGGGTTCTTCAGGACGACATCGGCCAGGTGAATTTTGGGTATCAATCCTCTGATGTGGTTCGTTATCCTCACGTACGCACCGTGTTTCTGCAAATCTGTAACTGTACCCTGAAACCCACAGGAAGCATTTGACCATAAGCACATTTATTATTTTGCGTGACCTTTCCTGCAAATCCATTTATATTACGTGCTCAAGCACGGTTGCCCACCTCAACTATTTGTCCCACTTTGATGTCTTGATATCTGAACAACTCCGTTTCAACAGTGCTCCTATAAAACAAAAGAAAACAAAACAACAAATTATAAAATAAACTGGGAACCCAGAACACCCTAGCAACCACATAACAGCAGCCTAGCAACCAACCTGCGCAGTGTGCCCACGTGCATTCGCTCCATAGGACTGTAATCTATGATTCTCAGAGTATGTTCAGGCTGGGTCAGCAAGCGGTTTGGGTTCAATTCTTCATGTGCCTCCTTCGTGAGGTTTTTCTACATGTAAAATGCAAATAAAAGTCCATTAGACTCTCAGATCAGCGGTCATGTGTGTAGTACATCTGTGTCAAGACTGGCTTTGTACTCACATGCACAAAGACTGTGGTCCCGTCAGGCATCTTCATCAAGGCTCCAGAGCGATGGTGCAAAGCAGTCATCTTACAGCCCTGCACCACCTCACTCACCCGCTCACTCGAGACGTCATCCAGCACAGCGCCTCCTGGTGGCAGGAGATGCCTGCGCAGGGACAGACCCACATTCCGCGTGGACGGATCCACATACAGAACACGAGCCAGGACCTGAGACAGAGCCGGAAGAAAAGAACTTCATTATTGACTGAGAATCAGGGTTGTTTTGGTATCATTTATATACTATTATACTTTAAAGTTTTATTTCTACACTTTCAGTTTTCATTTTAGTTAATGATTCATCATTTTGTTTTGTGCTTTTATTATTTTGTTTATTTTAAATATTACTATACAGGATAGAATAATTTTTTCATTTCAGCTTTAATTTTAGTACTTCTTTTATTTACAGTTTCAGTGGTTCAACTTAAACTAACTGAAACAAGTTAACATTTTATCTCTAATATTTATATTTTGCACGGTTTCTGCAGGTTTTATTTTATTTGAGGCTTTTTAAAGACAATGTATTCCCCATTGACAGATTGTTCTTATTATAAACAAACTCAATTTAGCTCACTTTCTCAGAAAACGAGACTTTGTATCTTCATTTTGAATCTCAAGTAAATGTATCTTGATTTAAGGATATTTGTACTGGAAATCAAGATAAAAGTACTGAGGAAGATATTATTTTTTAATGCCACAAATTTATGAATTTATGACTTTCTGGTCTGATTTAAGACTTTAAGTCCTTCATTTGTGTAAGTCCTTCATTTGGGCGAGTACCCACAGAAACCCTGATTTTATTTCAGTTTTATAAATATATATATATAAAAAGAATTCAGCTATGTATGTATGTATGTGTGTGTGTATATGTGTGTGATATATATGTGCATGGGCGACATTGGGGGGGGGGGGCAGTTGATATCATCAGTCATGGAATCTCTGATGTCAGCCCAGGCCTGGTTGTACGGGGTACTAGACGGCACTAAATACCCTCAAACGAAAGCAAACACAATTAAAAGATCTGGGGTCCGTTCTTCATACCTCGCTTAATACATCTGAGATGATGTGAAAGATGCCAGATCTTCTAATCCTGATAACTGATCTCTGGCTAATTTGGTTCTTCAAACGAATTTGCGTATTAGATTAAAATATCTGGATTAAGTTGTCTAAGATTACTGCGCATTCTCGTGTTCCCCCAAAAGGGCAGATGTATCGATACTCGAAACCACGATCAGCAATGCAGTGATTGGCTGGCGGCAAGACAGCAACGTAATGACATCATATCATTAAAAAAGACACCTGACGAAAAACGTGACAAATTTCTGGACTTTTATAAGGAAACAGCCAAGCGAATGAAACTACATAAATGTTATAATAGATAAATGAAATGTGCACTGTTTTTAATTTTTTTTTTACATGGTTCCCAATTATTTATATTCACGATTTCTAGCATTTGTGTAGGCTTTACATTTTTACTTCAGTGTTGTAATTAGCAATTCATTTAATTTTATCTTTGAAACAGATTTGTTACGTGACAGCATTAATTACAGTTTCTTAAAGATCATGTTATCTCCTGCGCTCCATCAAGCCCCTCCCATAATATCTGTCGCCACTCAAATTAATGCACGGCTCAGATTAACTGTATAGCATGTGTGTAAGACTCCAATACATTTATAAAGTAATTATTTCATCACTAAGAAATCTGTCAATGAGTAAAACTGGCTGTGTCTATAGTGTTATAGACTTCACAACATTGTTATCTTATTTTCAAATTCATTTTTAAATTATTTTTATTTTAAATGATTGTCCCTGGACCAGCAGGGTACTCTTGTAATAAAGTAGCGGAGGCTGGGGCAGATATTAAATATCAATTCTGCTTAAAAAGATGCAATCTAATCCTGTTTACATGAAATAAGCCTGCTCCCGAGCAGGTTTAAGTTTACGGACCTGTTGCTATGACAGCAAGTCCAGGATTAGCTTCGAAGAACCAAATGATCCAAGATCATGCAAAATCGGCAACAATCAAATCCAGCTAACCGAGTTAGCGACGTATGAAGAACGGACCCCTGGAAAACTATCCAATGTGTTTTTGCAGCGTTGAGCAATGTATCCAATCAAAGACATATCTGTTGATTTCTTCAACGCAATGGCCAATCAGAAACGTTGTCATTTTTCAGAATTCACTCACAGCTGAAAGCGCCGGAGTTTTGCATGCTCGGCTCGTGAATCATCTCATGATGACTAGCCTAACTCAGGGGCGGTGTTTCCGTATGGCAGAGTATGGCAGTTTCCATACCCTAGCCCAGTCAGGTGTGCCGTGAAAAATTATCCAAACTTCATATCTCTATTATAATTCGTTATTATTATTTTAAATTTTAAAAATGTTTAACCAATGATAAGCATTAAAAAGAGCTTGTCAGTCAAACTTCGTAACACGGATCATCATGCTCTCAGCGAAATCTCGTAACTTCACCTCGCCTCCATTCAGATTGACGCGCCGCGCACAGTCTGGAAGAGACAGATCTCCGCTTTTTCGCAACGAAAGGGTAAATAAATAATTGATGTTTGAATAGTACAGCGTTTTCTTTACTCAAACACTATGTCTGCAAAGGCAAATGTTTTTGTGTGCTTGAAGAGCGGAGAAGAAGGTTATTTGCCATCTAGCCAATATAGCCTACTTTTGTACGTTTTAAATATCCTGTGCATAAGCGCTTAATTTGAGATTTTGACCAAGTGTATTAAACAAGAAAAACTAAGCGCCCATATAGCTACAATAAACGTTATATAACCTGTAAAAGTTGATGAAAGCATATAATGCGATGCACTTGCTGCCTCAGATACAGTTACAGCCGTTCTAATGACAGACAAAACACTCCATCTCCGTCATTCGCTGGTAAAAAACCTTGTTAACTCCATTTGAACTTGAATTTCTTATAATGTTAAGTGCATTAAGTGCACACTGATCAGTAAAGTCTGATACAATACCAACGCTGACAACGCAGTGTTGTTTAATTACTGATTTTTTCCCCTTCTATTTTTTATATATCAACCTTCTATCATCCAACCCCCACTCCCCCCGCCATACCCTATGGTTTTGTGAAACGCCGCCACTGGCCTAACTAAGTGCAGATGCGATGTAAACTCATTGTGTAGTTTAAAGAGCTTGATTATAGAACTTTGTGAGATCGCGATGAACTTTGACGAGTGATGCTTTTAGTGATAATAATGGGAGCGCGCTTTGTGTGTTTTCTAGGCTATAATCCGTTCAGAATTTGAATTAAACCTTCGTTTTTCGGACACATACATGCTGCAAAGTTTCGGGAATGATGCTGGATTCATTCTAGAAATATCAGTGATAACAAAAATGCCTCAGTGATTTAATTCTGGAACCAGTCCTGGCCAAATTTCCACAGACAGCGCGCGTTCTGAGCCAGATCCAGTCCACAGACTAAAAGTGTGTGTAAACTTTATTGAGATCGGGACATATTAACCCGTAATTTTGTTTCCAGTAACGGACGATAGAAAGTTCAGAAATGAATGGTATGCGATTTATTACAGAATAGTCCCACAACTGATCGTTTATTTTTATTTTTTCCTCGTGTCTCACCACAGTGATTCAAAACGGACGCATTTCAAGTGACATGGGAAAAAGACACGGAAAACTTGAACATCAGAAAATCAGCGCGCTGCACGCTCATTTGTGGTTCAAGATGAAAGGCCATCAACTGACACTTAAAACAGGAAGCATCACCATTCAAATCAGCAGCAAGAGTCAAAGCTCCACAGTTTAGTAAACGCAGGCAACCTCTTTAAGTTATTCTTCATTGCGCTGTATTGACACAATGCGTTGCAATATGGTAGCGCATTGCTTTGATGCATACATTCGAAAAATATTTCTTTTTCTTTTTTTTTGCCCCCCCCTGACTTGAGAGTCAAATGTCGCCCATGTGTATATGTATATACAGTTGCATCTCAATAAATTAGAATGTCGTGAAAAATTTAATTTTTTCTTGTAACTTATTTCAAAAAGTTAAACTTTCATATATTTTAGATTCATTACATGTAAAGTAAAACATAAAAAAAAAATTAAGGATTAGAGCTTACAGCTCATGAAAGTCAAAAATCAGTATCTCAAAATATTAGAATATTTACATTTGAGTTTCAATTAATGACCATCCCTACAGTATAAATTCTGGGTATCTCTTGTTCTTTGAAACCACAATAATGGAGAAGACTGCTGACTTGGCAATGGTCCAGAAGACGAACATTGACACCCTCCACAAAGAGGGTAAGTCACAGAGGGTCATTACTGAAAGGTGTGGCTGTTTACAGAGTGCTGTATCAAAGCATATTAAATGCAAAGTTGACTGGAAGGAAGAATTTGGGTAGGAAAAGGTGCACAAGCAACAGGGATGACTGCAAGCTTGAGAATACTGTCAAGCAAAGCTGATTCAAACACTTGTGAGAGCTTCACAAGGAGTGAACTGAAGCTGGAGTAAGTGCATCAAGAGTCACCACGCTCAGACGTCTTCAGGAAAAGGGCTACCAAGCCACTTCTGAACCAGAGACAACATCAGAAGCGTCTTACCTGGGCTGTGGAGAAAAAGAACTCAGTGGTCCAAAGTCCTCTTTTCAGATGAAAGTAAATTTTGCATTTCATTTGGAAATCAAGGTCCCAGAGTCTGGAGGAAGAGTGGAGAGGCACAGAATCCATGTTGCTTGAAGTCCAGTGTGAAGTTTTCACAGTCAGTGATGATTTGGGCTGCCATGCCATCTGCTGGTGTTGGTCCACTGTGTTTTCTGAAGTCCACAGTCAACGCAGCCATCTACCAGGAAATTTTAGAGCACTTCATGCTTCCTTCTGCTGACAAGCTTTATGGAGATGCTGATTTCATTTTCCAGCAGGACTTGGCACCTGCCCAAGCTGGTTCAATGACCATGGTGTTACTGTGCTTGATTGACCAGCAAACTCGCCTGACCTGAACCCCATAGAAGATGAGAGACACCAGACCCAACAATGCAGATGACCTGAAGGCCACTGTCAAAGAAACCTGGGTTTCCATACCACCTCAGCAATGCCACAAACTGATCACCTCCATGCCACGCCGAATTGAGGCAGTAATTAAAGCAAAAGGAGGCCCTACCAAGTATTGAGTACATATACAGTAAATTAACATACTTTCCAGAAGGCCAACAACTCACTAAAAATGTTTTTTTTATTGGTCTTATGAAGTATTCTAATTTGTTGAGATAGTGAATTGGTGGGTTTTTGTTAAATGTGAGGCTAAATCATCACAATTAAAAGAACCAAAGACTTAAACTACTTCAGTCTGTGTGCATTGAATTTATTTAATACACGAGTTTCACAATTTGAGTTGAATTACTGAAATAAATGAACTTTTCCACGACATTGTAATTTATTGAGATGCACCTGTATTATCAACACTTTTGAAACACTATTTCTATGGCCTTTTGACTCATACCTCATCTCCTGTGTTGTAGGTAGATGCTTTGTCCTCATCAAGGTGCAGGAAATCAATCATTCCAGTAAAAGATGAAAGATACGTCACAATAAGCCCATGGGGAGTAACCTAGCATGACAAAACATCAGCAGACAACGTCAACATCTCAAAACGATTGATCTAGATCACTTGAAATTATCTTAAAAGGGAATTCAAACTGCATACAGTGACTTACAGTTGTTCCTGCATATTAAACTGGGATAGGAGGAAGTATTTTAACATCGACAATATTATATTTTATGTCTATGTGCAGCTGACTTACCCTCTTGATGCGTGCCCTGATCAGAAGTCCCGGCAGGAGCGTGTCTAGAGTCCATCCTTGCGGAGTCTCTGCACAGGCCTTTCCAAGAGCCTGGGGATCCTGGGACAGACGCACCATACGTCCATCGTTCGTGACTTCCTCTATCAGGATCGTCATGTACTGACCCACATTCAGATCTGAGATAAACGGGAAATTTACAATCATAATCCCGCTTTTAATCCTGATCAGAGGACATGGACAGTTCATCCAAAAATGAAATTACGTCAATGTTATTGTCATTCCAAACCTGCATAAGTTTAATTATTATTAATGTAATAAAATGTAAAAGTTTAAATAATTTGACACCTTAAAGCTAGTTCTTGCCATACAGGTTTGGAATTACATGAAGGCGATTATATGGCAATTAAAATTTTTAGGTTTACTACTTTAACTTTATTTTAACCTATATGACTTGTGAGTTATTCATATTGGCATTTAACTACAATAAACAGTATATGCAGACTAATGACATGTTATGTTGCTGTATTTGTGCCGGATTTTATACCTTTTTTTGAGGATGTGCTTTGCTTGGGCAGGAAAGCTTTAGTGCCACTGATTCCGATGTCAACGAGGAAGCCGTGATCTTCCACACTCTCCACACAACCACTCAGTGCCTAAAATGTTAAGAGTCTTATCTTAGTACACAAGTGACAATTACTCATAAAAGATTCAACAACAACTGGGTGATACATGCTACAAATTGTATAAAAGTTTGGGTTATGCTCAGATTTCATAAAAATAAATTAATATTTTTATTTAGCAAGGACACATCAAATTGATCAAAAGTGACAGTAAAAATATTTATTACAAAATATTTCTTTTTTAAATAAATGCTGTTCTTTCTATTTATTAAAGAATGCTGGAAAACGTATCACAAAATCCACAAAAATATTAAGCAGCACACCTTTTCAGCATTGATAATAATCAGAAATGTTTCTTGAGCATCAAATCAGCATATGAGAATGATTTCTGAAGGATCATGCAACACTGAAGATGCTGAAAATTCAGCTTTGCATCACAGAAATAAATAACATTTTAAAATATATTCAAATAGAAAACATGTGTGTGACAGATTTCATAAAAAAAAAAATAATAATAATAATAATTTTTACAGGCCCCAAACTTTTGACCAGTAGTGCATCTAAAAAAAAATGTACTTGTTATTTTCCAGCCATTTGATTATATGTATATGCTCTAAAACTGCATTAATATCGGTTTCAAAAGAACACTGAAAGTATCATAAATATTCAATATATCACCGACCCAGGTCATTTTTAGGGCTGGGCGATATATCTCATGCGATATGCATGCGCATCTCGTCAGTAAAGCCGGTTCCTTGATTAGCGGTTAATCTCCATCACCTGTTTTCAAATGGAGCGGCATTTAATACACAGAGCCGTAGATCACTGACAAGCTACGCAATATCGCGTTCATATCGAAGGCGATATATCAGTCGATATATGCGTAGCTTGTCTGTGAAGTATATAAGTATATCAGATAATTAATATTAGTCTGGTGAGTAAACTAAAAAAAAATGACAAGCCAATGGAGATTCTATTGCCAAGGTGTCCATAGAGGGTTGATAATATTTACAATAATCAATTTAATTTGATAGGTGTCTCTCACATTGTCCCACAGAAACATTCAAATAGTGTAGATTAGTGTGCAATGTTTTATAATAATAATGCATTATATTTAGTGTCCATTTCATTCATTTAACATTTAATATTGGGGACATCCAAGTTATTTGACATATTTGAACATTTAAAAAAAAAAAAAAAAATTTTTTGTAAAAAACAATAGTTACTTTCCCTGGTAATTAGTTTATTTTATAATGATGTAACTCAGTTACTATTTGTGAGAAGTAACTAGTAATAGAACTAATTACTTTTTTAAAGTAACGTGCCCAACACTGCATACTATACAATGATTTATTGCTTGTCTTTGTTGAATAATACAGAATATAAAGAGCTTTAAAAAATAATCGCAATCGCAATATTGGTAAAAAAAAACGCAATTAGATTATTTTCCAAAATCGTTCAGCCCTATTCGGCTCTGTGTAGTAAATGCTGCTCCATCTGAAAGCAGGTGATGGAGATTTACTACTAATCACAGAACCAGCTTTACTAACAAGATGTGCATGACAATCACATTCGATTAATCGTGTAGCCCTATCTATAATATATAAAAGTTTGCAAACTCACCATTCCAGGTTTCAAAGAACCTGAACTCAACATCTTGTTAACCCCTTTAGGGTTGATTGACACCTTAAGCCTAGTATGACCCTCCTTAACGGAGTCGAGAGACGACACAACGCATCTGATCAGCATCCCAGGAGTAAGCAGTTGTTGGAGACGGACAACTTCCTGTGAAGAGTAGACAAACACAAACAAAATGCATCCTTTAATGACAACATTCACATATAGCTTTACATTTTCAGTCCTTGTGCAGCTGTGGTACCTTTAAACTGTCTTCAGAGTCCAGGGTTTCCTTAAGAATATTGGTATAGGAGTCACAAATGTTGCAGATTGGCAGGTAACCAACAAGACCGCTGGAAAAACCAACTACCGCCTGAAAGTCTGACACTTCCTTCACACAACCCAGCATCAGAGTGCCAATCTTCAGATTCTAGACAGAGAAACCAAGATGCAAAGTCAGTGGCATGACTCAATTCTTGTGTGTTTGTTTAAAAAAATAAATGTCATTCCAGACAGACTGGATGATGATGATGAGATCAGGCTGTTATCATACTCCTTGTGCAAACAAAAATCTCACTGGATTATTACAATTAATGGCAAAATGAATGTTTGGAAATGTAAACTGATATTTCCTATTGACAAACTACAGCAAAATATAGAAATAACTGACTTAAAAAAAAAATTTAGCTGCTGAAAATACTAATGTCCTAATAATTTTGGCTACCACTATGTGTGTGTGTCTATATGTCTATATATATATATATATATATACACACAATTACAAATATCTCATATGCATATACATACCCGAAGATGAAGAATTTCCACAGTGACAGCAGTGTTAAGTTTTAAATCCCCACTTTCCACTTTTTGTTGTTTATTTTTTTGCTTTTCATCCTGTTGCGCGAGCTTTCTCTTCTTTGTATCCACTGCTTCACGTGTCTGAAAAACATGACATACATGCACATTACTCTCATAGCAGATGTGAAGGCTGCACGTTGATCTGAATTAAAATCACTCACTACCGTTATTATCATCATCTTACTTCAAAAAGATTGTCCACATCATGTGCCTTAACATTTTTGGACTCGGTGGTCTTCTTCTCTGTCCCACCACGGGGAAAATCTTCCTCCATAGACGCCATTCTTCGCCGTGTACCACAATATAAAGGCTCTAATGAATTCCAGTAAAGAAACAAACGCATAAAGCTTTTTAGACATGAATCCTTGTCTTGTCTAACATCTGCTCACATGTCTTTACAAAACTACAGGCATGGACACATTACAAACACAACATATACTATATTGCAACGTTTAACCAACACATTCCTTACATTTAAACACGCAACATGTACCAGTAAAAACCCTATAGAGATTTAAAAAAAAAAAAAAAAAAAATTATACTTACGCTATAAAACGTTGCGTAGATCAATGTAGAACACTCTGTGTAAGTAAATCTCACATGTTCCTCAGAAGCGTGCAATCTGTGCGACCCGGACGTAAACACTGAGAGGCGGGATTTAAGATTAAACCGCAAGGAAAAGAATCAACCAATAGAATGGCGGGAAAATTAGATTGACGTCTCTGCGAACCTATTGTTTTAGTGTAAAAAGTGATTGACGGGAGTGTAATCCAATGACTGCAGTTCATTCAGGCTATCACCGCGAAGGCGGGATTTCCTTAAATCATTCACTTTCCGGCCACTCCATTGAAGGGCACCAGTTTGCTTGGTAAGTCATGGTTCACATTTTAATATAAATGCTTTTTATTCAGCGTGTTTTGTAAATCGATTCTGTTTTTATATTGTTTGCAAAGTGAATATATGCTGCTCAGTAAAGCCCGCAGGTCGCATTTACCATAAAGACGCTTGGTTTAGCAAACGGACTGAGGTGCTAATATCCAAATTATAATATTGAACATCTTTGAATTTGAAACATTATTGAAATTAGCTACGAAATCTAATTCTACAACTGTATTTCAGAAAAAAAAACAGCCTGTCATTGTTCCAATTGGCAGTGTTGTCCTTTATGCAGTTTGTGTGACCTTACGTATTTATGAAAAACGACGCGTAACTTTGAATGTATTTGTTTTCATTTATGAATATGTCTATCAACAGATTGCGCACAGAAATCATGGGAGGACACGACGCAGGAACTCATCAGTTCACTGGCATCGCCAAGTACTTCAATTCATACACAATCACAGGCAGGAGGAATGTAAGTTGAATTGCACTCGAATAAGGCAAATTCTGCTATTATTATGCAATTAAACCAAAGTACGCATTGTCTTTGTATTTTCCACTACATTGAGTGTTTAATTAAACCGGACTCTGTTTTTCCCTTGACTTCAGTGTGTGTTGGCCACATACGCCAGTATTGCTACCATTATCCTCTTCTTCAAATTGAAGCCCAAGAAGCAAAAGGCTGTGAAATCAAGTTAATTTATAGTAAGTACTGCTTAAATTTAGCTTTTCCGAAATGCATGTATATTCCAAAAGTTTCATTCCAACTCTTTTCCTCTATTTTCAGGATGTTTTGTGATGAAGCTAGGGGTGCGGGAAGCTGGATGTCCTTGTTTTGACCATCACTTCGGTTTAACTATGTAAAGAATAAAAAAATCACTTGTACCAAACAAACTGTGTAGAAAACTTGTTTTATTTACATTTTTAGGCACTAGTATTAAAATTTGTACAGAAATTGAGAAGAGTGTTCATAAGCAACACGTTTTAAAGATCAATAACCAGTTCCTGAATTGGAAAAGTTAATTTACAAAGACAAAAGGAGACCAGCCACATCATTGTGAGACATAGAGGGCCTTGAAAACAAACATGGCAGTGATGCTATGTAAAGAAATGAGCTTCTCATGAGCACAAGGTGTAAAATCTGATCTAGGATCAGCATCTGAATGATGCAAGAGGTATCGGTGGCTGCTCCCAGGTAGCTCGTGTATGCTCAGTGTTTGATGGTTTATGATGTCTTTCACTTCGCTTGAACCTATTTCACATGTTAGGATGAGCAGTAAACTTTAAACAATATGTACCGTTCACAAAAAACAAACACAGCTACGTGGAGTCATTGTCCTCAGGAAAACCCAGTCACTTCACTGGGAGTTGTACCCGCCTGTGGCCAGTAGCAGGTTGCGTCTGGTGAAGTGGAGGTGGGTGACAGGTGTGGATTTGCTGTGATATGTCCCGAGCAGCAGCTCCTGGGAGTTATCCGGCAGGTGAATGTGGCCCGTCGCTGCGGTGAAGTCATCTGTCTCCATGTCATCGAAAGCCTTCAAGGAGTCCCATAGCCGAACGGTGTTATCCATAGAGCCTGGAGCAAAACACATCAAATTTCAAGTTGAACTGAATTACTTATTGCTATTAAATCTGTAAAGACTGACATGTGAAATAATAGTGCGAAAAATCTATTTTTCTTAAATGAAGTTTATTGAAACTTTAGACAAAAAAGAAGGAAAAACCTGCTGTATTCTGTGTTTGGTTACACTTTATTTGAACGTGTCCTTGTTAGTGTAATTATTACATTTAAGTACTGAGTAATATTAATTAACTACATATGGTTAGGATTAGGGTTACTTGCATGTAATTATGCATAATTTATTGTTATTATAATAGTAAGTACATGCAACATGTTTAACAATGACACAAAGTGTTACCCTGTATTTTTGTTAATATTTGATACAAAGGCTTTCATAGTTCATATATGATATAGAAGAATATGGAGCTCATACTTGAGGAAAAACTTTTCAGTAGCTCAAAATGAGCAAAAATATGCAATTAGCATATTCTGAAAGATGAAATTCTGATATCCTGTAAATCAATGGGATTTTAACAACAGATTGTTTACATAAAATGTATAAAAATATCAGTTGTCACACCATGTCACTCAATAATATGTCTTAAAATGATATTTAAATGCTTCGTTTTATGATCAAAGCTAGTTTTTATTGAGAGGGTAAAACATAATGCAATACAATAAAATAGAGAGATGAACAAATAAATATTCCTTAAAAGCCCGATGTATCATTTTTCATACATTTTTTATTTTTAAAGAATGATGTATGGATTATCAAGTAAACCCCAGCAAAAAGACTCATACCACAACATAAAATGGGACGTATTTAGAATCACACTAAAAAGCCTCTGATTTACTAAATAAAAACAAAACAAAACATAAACTATCAATCAGATGACAGAAGGCATTCAGTAGACTGTGTGCTTACCTGATGCGAGGATTTCTCCATCTCTGCTGAACTTGAGGGCATAAATTGTGTCTGTGTGACCCTTCAGCTCTTGTATCATCAGTCCATGTCCAATATCCCATAATAAAACTCTCCCGTCTGTGGATCCAGATGCCAGGAACTTTCCATTAGGTGAGAATGCTAGAGAATGAATGGGCCCCTGAAAAACAAACATTATAATTTTTTACTATTACTCATATGACTCTGTATATGGAAAAAAATAAGGTTATAATAGGGCCATTGGGTAATAAATTACAAATAAGATGGACATTAAAAATAAATAAAGTTGAGCAGGTTTGTTAGTGATGTGTTTGAAATGACATGACAAGGATAAGTGTTTTGAACAGCAGCTGAAATAAAATATATAAATTAGATGAAAAACTTAGAAAATTAGTAATATTCCCTTGGCAACTAATTGAAATACAATAAGTTTAAGCTGAAGTACTAAAATAACTCAAACAGAAATAAAACAAATTATTAAAACTAAAATTAAAACTCAAAATCTAAATATTAATAAATACTATAATAGTAAGGCTACATAAATAACACTGAGATGGAGAAAATGAATAAAGATAGAACGTCACGGATGCAATGCTAATTCAAATACAAATGAGATGAATGGGATTTCCTGTCAAGTGCTCATTTCATTCAGTGGCCTTTGGAAGCTTTCAATACCTTGTGACCTGCGAAAATGCGGACACAGTTTCCATTCAGGACATCCCAGAGGCGTATAGTGCGGTCGGTTGAGCCTGTGGCCACATAGTTAGAGTTGGGGTGGAATCGCGTGCAGGTGACGTCAGCTAGATGCCCAGCAAATATCCGCAAGGGCTGGTAATGATCTGTCGCCCAGAGGCTGGGAATCAAATAAAGATATCCTATTTGATTAAGGTCTTGAAAACATTTGCAATATCTTTTCATTCATAGATGGGTCTCTTCATAACCAGATTTGGAAACAGGCAATATGATAATTATATAGTGCCACGCTATTTGGGTGGGGGAAAAAAACATTTTACTTAAAGAAAATAGGAATATATATGTACATGTATATGTATATATACACTGAACAAAATTATAAACGCAACACTTTTGTTTTTGCCCCCATTTTTCATGAGCTGAACTCAAAGATCTAAGACTTTTTCTATGTACACAAAAGGCCTATTTCTCTCAAATATTGTTCACAAATCTGTCTAAATCTGTGTTAGTGAGCACTTCTCCTTTGCCGAGTTAATCCATCCACCTCACAGGTGTGGCATATCAAGATGCTGATTAGACAGCATGATTATTGCACAGGTGTGCCTTAGGCTGGCCACAATAAAAGGCCACTCTAAAATGTTATACATATATATATATATATATATATTTATATATTAGGGGTGGGACGGTTCAACTTTTTCACCGTTCGGTTTGTATCATGGTTTTAGAGTCACGGTTTCGGTATGGTTCGATATGTTTAGGGAAAAACTATACTGTCAAATAAAAATAAAGAAAATAAGAATAATCTATCTAACTACAAGCAACAGCACAAATAAATACAATAGAGTAAAGATACAAATAAAATAAACAGTGATTTTCAGCTTTTCTTTTAGGTAGGTCTAGCATTAGTTTTTAGGTACAGAAATTGAATAAAGTAATCAAATGTAAAACAGCATTGCATATTTGACTGTATACATTAAAGATTAATCTTTATTAAAGTTACAAAAGCGATTCAATCAAGAGCAGTGAGTGATTTCTTTGTTGTTGCTGTTTGATTAATATTAAGAATGTGCTGTCACTTTAAGAGAATGCACTGATACTGTACGTTCAGCCGGCTATGTCTGCTATAGGATACTTACCAAGATGGGCATTTTGACATAATTTTGTGTGAATTTGTCCATTCAAACACAATACTTCAGAGAGAGCTTAATATTTGCGCGCGTTCTGAGGCGCGGGTTTGCGCGCTTCTGATGAGCGCGCGCACAAATCTTCTCACTGCGCGCGCTCGCGTCCTCTGGCTCTTAAATATTTAAACTGGCAAAGCTTACATGAGTTTAGTTTAAACACAGATATCAACGTGTGCTGTTCAGGTCTCATCTGTGCGCGCGCGCTATCAGCACCCGGGTGATGACGGAATAAATGCTCATATTCCAGCATACGCATTGAACAAGAGTGAATGGTTTGTCCACTTTTTTTTTTTTTAATCGCTGTTGTTGTTATGTATTGGGAAGCCAGAATGCGCATCCATCAACAGAAGCATAAATTAGCCGAACCCTGCTTTTTTTTTTTATATGTAATTTATAACAAACAATATTGCAGATATTATTGTGGTCCTAGCGCGTGCCGAACAGTGTGTGGAGAACCGTACGGTTCGATTTTTTTCCGCGAACCGTGCCACCCCTATATATATATATATATATATATATATACACAGTATATGTATGTATGTATATGCCTATACAATACATATATTAGTATACGCTAATTTAAATAAACCCAAATTGTCATAACTGTAATAAAAGCAATTAAATAAAACATTTTAAAAAAATAAAATGTTGATTTCATTAATAAAAGCATTACAATAATGAGAATCTACTGTACCGTGCTACTCTGTCATGTCCTCCAGACACAAAGTAATAACCAAAGGGTGAGAACTGAGTGTCCCACACTGGATAGTTATGTCCTTTATACCCCACCAGACACGTAAACGTCTGCAGGCTCCACAGTCTGACTGTACCGTCCTCAGAACTAGACAACAGATAGTTCCTAAGAGACACAGAGATATTAAACCACACTGTCAGATCTGCTGCAGAACGCTTCAAAACTGCAGGAAGATAACGAATCATGCAAAACATGTTTATTCCATAGCAAAGTAATTGATTGGTTGTTCTTATGCTTACACACCTTCACTGTTGTCTTGTTTTACTTAGAGATATGTTTAGAGGACACGTCTGATACCTGTCTGGACTGAAGCTGACACCGTACACCGGCCCGCTGTGACCGCAGAGGATCTTGGACTCACTGGCCGTCTTCTCATCCATGATCCTCTCCAGAACGTCATCAGAATCTTTATCAATCAGATTCAGTTCTAGAGAATCGGACAGCACAATATAAATCATACATTGCTTACACTAAGGTCTAGAAGTAGAAAATTTGGGGTTGTTTTTAAAACTTGAAATAAAGGTAAGATATCAAATAGTGATTATGGAGATACATACCTGCTGCAGATTTGACCTTGCGTAATCTTTTAGGTGTGACGCTCCATACGCGGACTGTGGAGTCTGCAAAGCCTCCCGCTAACAGACTGGAGTCATCAGTGAAGTCTACTGCCGTCAAACCCTGAGCGACAACACACAATCAGCATGTGTGAAGTCAAGCAACACTAAACATCAACAAAAACACTGCCAACCTGGTAGGAGTTGAGGAACGAATAGAAGCAAATGGAAGGCAGGTTCTCTGGACCGAGTCGGATTTTTTTGGTGCTTTCCTTCATGTACATGATCTTGTCCAGTTTGTCCGAGTCCTTCAGCTCCGGCAGAGGGATCCTGTCAGACAGAGGAACACACCGAAAAAGAATAACAGGTTATGAAACTATACATCCAGTTTCAAATCATTTCTAAGCATCATCTAAATTCTAATGTAAAAAAAAAAAACATGTCCAATCTATACACTACCTTTCAAAATTTTGGGGTTGGTAAGATTTTATAATGTGTCTGAAACAAGTATGTTTTTAAATGTGTTTAAAGTAACTGTTTTCTATTTAATATGTTTTAAAAGGTAATTTATTCCTGGGATCAAAGCTGAATTTTCAGCAGCATTACGCATGATGCCTTCAGTGTCACATGATCCTTCAGAAATCATTCTAATGATTCTGATTTATTATCAATAAACATTTATTATTATTATTATTATCAATGCTGAAAACAGAAACCATGATACATTTTTTCTGTATTCTTTGATGAATCGAAAGATTAAAATAATTGATTTAAAATAGAAATAGTTTGTAACAACGAAAAAGTTTTCACTGTCACTTTTGATCAATTTAAGGTGTCCTTTATGAATAAAAACGTTCCAAAAAATAAACTAAAAAACTAAATCGTACTCACCCCAAATTTCTGAAACGGTAATGTGCAAGTAAACTCAATCTGAATGAAATGGGTTTTTCATAGTAGCTGAATACTGAGCTTCTGTCATACCTGTTCTGTTGAGGAGCATTGGGGTCTTGTTTCTTACTCTTGGAGCCTATACTGTCCTTTTTTGTTTTCTTCTTCTTGGGCTTCCCTTCCTCATTCTCTGCTTCATCATCTTCATCATCTAACGGGACCTCAATCTCTGGCTCCTTTAGCAGGCCGTAGAATACCTGGTACCATTAGAAACAAAACATACATCATTAAAACACACAATCATTTTCAAACAATTCAAGAGATTGCAATTATGAGATGATTTTTTAAAATCTCTTTCAATGCCTTTCCTCAGAATTTCCTCAAAGAACAAACTTTCTCATTATGATCCCATCGAGTAACTTAATGATATTACAAAACATCCCTAATACACTAGCTTTTTACAGAAATTAATACATTTGTTTTGCATTATATTAATTAAAAGACATTTACAATGTTACAAAATATTCCTAATTCAAATACACATTGTTCTTTTGAACTTTCCGGAAAAGAAAATCAGTTTCCACAAAAATATTAAGCAGCATAACTGTTTTCAACATTGAAGATAATTTAAATTATTTCTTGCACAGCAAATCTCAAACTTCTGAACTGTATATTTTCCATATGTAAACACATCTAACCTTGGCTTTATTGACTTCTCGTTTGGCCTCTCCCGCAAAACTGCCGGACATGCTGTCGATCTGGCTCTTGCTGCGTGACATACCATCGAAGATGTCGATGTACAAGTGCTCCTGAATGATGTTCCATATCTGGTTATTATGCCGTTCCTGCAGGTGTCTCTTGAGCAGCTGGTACGAGTCTCGGGAGATGCGCAGCACGAAACGGCTGGTGCGGAAGTCCAGCAGTGCCTCGTTCCCCTTCAGGTGCTCTTTCTTAGAGAGGCTGCAGAGAATTTGCAGGTCATCCTGATAGTAACACTCCTGATCGCCGCTGAACCTATCAGCACACAGGAAACAAACTGGTTAAGCCGCTACCGAAGAGTCCAGTCTTTAGATTTACAGAATAAAAATGGGCATTATTATCAAATGACATTGATTAATTCAGATCTGATGCTTACTTCTCAAAGAAAGCCTTTGCTTCATTCTCATGGTTGTTGTAGACCAGCTCCAGGTACATGTGAACGAACAGAGGGTAGAAGAGCTGGGACAGCTCCGCTCGGTGACAGTCCAGCACGGACTCAATGAAGTTCTTCAGGTCGCTGTAGTACACCTGATACAGAGAGTGATCCCCCTGCTGGTTGTATGCTGACAGCACCACACTGACATCCGGCCGCTGGTCATCTGCTCCTGCAGCAGACAACATAAACATTAATGTCAAATCACACCTACAGATGTTGATGATATAACTGTACATTGAAAAGCAGGTAAATCACAGCAAAAGATGATACACAGTACAAAGACATAAGATGTATATATATATATATATATATATAGTACTATAATATATATATTTACATAATACTAAATATTACACCCCTGTGTAATTTTTAGTATTTAAATTTTACTATACCTTATTAATATACAGAATATTTGTAAAAAAATTATTTGATATTTTTCATTTCAATTTTATTTAAAATTGTTAATAATTGTGCAGTTTGGCAATTTTGATTTGCTAGTTCCATTTTTTTATTGATTCTGTTTTTGTCTACATATGAACACTTTCAAAAGTTTGGGATCAGCAAGATTTTTAATTGCTTTTAAAAAGAAGTCTCTTATGCTCATGAAGGCTGCATTTATTTGATCAAAATTACAGTAAAAATAATATTGTAAAATATTACAGTTTACAATAATTGTTTATATTTGAATATATTTTAAAATGTAATTTATTACTGTAATGCAAAGCTGAATTTTCAGCATCATTACGGCAGTCTTCAGTGTCACATGATCCTTCAGAAATCATTCTAATATGCTGATTTATTATCATTATTGGAAATAGTTGTGCTGCTTAACTTTATTTCAATTAATGAAAATGTTTTGTACAGTTTTAGTTTTAATTAACTATATAATTCTGATTACATTGTGATGCATGTAGTATTTATAGTAATTACAGTAACAGTTATATTCCAGTAAACAAATCCAGCATCTTAATGTAACCATAACTAACAATAACAAAGTGCATGTGGAATGATAGTAACATATGTTGGAAACTCATTGTTCAAATGTACGAAATATAAACAAGTCTATATGGAGGGCTACAACTGTTGATGCAACTAAACTTTTGTAGAAACTACAACAATGCATGACCTAAGAACGGCATAAAGCTAATTTTGTACTCACCTTTACTTTATTTATTAAAGGTACATTGCAAGGTAACTATCATCAAATAGAAGTTGTAGGCGACACTCACTCTTGACTGGTACGGGGGTCAGTGTGCTTTGGGGGGCGGCTGCTGATGCGATGGACACCCGGCTGAGCAGAGAGTTTGTATCCCCTCCGTCCCCGTCACTCTTCCCTCCTCCGCTGCCATCGAGAGTCTGTGAGTCCTCCTGTTCTTCTAACCCGGCTTCCCGCCGAAGGATATCCACCGAATCCGTCAGTTTATTCCGCTTTAGAAACTGCAGAACTGCGATCAAAGTTTGCTGGTCCTCCTGCTTCGGGGCTCTGCCGGCGGTGAGGGGCGATGAGGACAGCGTCCCGCTCGCTGCATTCCCCGAGAGGTTTGACGTCCCATCGCTGAGGATTTCTGGCTTTGTCTCTTTCTCTGGGTCCAGCTCCATCGGTCCATCTTGCACAGCCGCCATTTTCCCTGGCGCTGAAAGCAATGGCGTCGTGACGTACGCTGCGTAGTACGTCGTGACGTACGCAGTGTTTTTTTTTGTTTTGGTTCAGTAGCCTAGCTAGAGTACAGTGTGAACAGAGCCGTTGAGAAACATTATTATAAATTATAAATATTTTATAAAAATAAAAATATATTTTATAAAAAATATCAGTGGTGACATTTATAAAATTATAAATATTACCACTGTCATTTGTCATTTTCAAGTGGCAGTATTTGCCCAGTGGAACTGAGACATTTATTTTTATTATTTTCGGAATGGCTTTTTATTTAAAAGTTTAAAACATATTGTCGTACAGGGACGCCAAATACTTTAACTGAATTTCAGTAAATTAATAGAAATACATTTAAATCTGAAAAGTATTGATATTAATTGAATACAAAAAGAGCTGTAAATAATGCACAAGTATAATATAGTATCATAATAAAATAAACGAATAAAAACGGGTGGTTGACCAGTATGAGTTTTGTATGAGAGATATCAAAATTCTTGAAATACTTATTTTACACAATATATACTTTAAATATTTGTAAAACGTACATGGAACATATTAAATATATTTTAACCTTTTGCAAAAAGTTGTAAGTAGATCTCGGAACTGACACAAAAAGGAACAACCATACAGAGAAGACTGATTATTTATTATAATTTACATGCCATTCTGTTTAATTATCACACTCAATCTTCATTGGCTTGCGGATTCTCCACCCATTTCCCTTAAGGGCGCGCGTACGTCACGTCTACGCCTTCATTTGCGTTGTTTACGTTTGAAAGCGCGTCTTTACGTAAAAGACATACTATTTTCCAAAGCGACTGTGGAGGCCGTAATGTAACAGCAGCAGATGAGGGGAGAGAGAGAGAGAGAGAGAGAGAGAGAGAGAGAGAGAGAGAGAGAGAGAGAGAGAGAGAGAGAGAGAGAGAGAGAGAGAGAGAGAGAGAGAGAGAGAGAGAGAGAGAGAGAGAGAGAGAGAGAGAGAGAGAGAGAGAGAGGGAGTAGTACAGTTCTGCGCTATCCTTCACTTTCCGGTAGGAGGTAGTGGTGGGAAGCCTGACTAATTTCCGTGAATCGGTTCTTTTGAACAGTTCATTTCAAAGAACCAATTCAAGGATTCTCTGCGTCATGACGACATTACGTCTCCACGTGGTCCCGGCGTGGCTCTAAAACGTTACAATAAAGCCACATGTAAACATTTATTATGCTTTTTCGATGAAATATTATGTAAAAGAGTGTTTAGTGTCCCAGTTCAGTTCAGTTTGCTGCATTGACCCAACTCATAAAAAACATTTGCATTTACATTAAACATTTTGTTTCTGAATGAGCCGTCATATACGTAATTACAGTAGACCTAGGTTTTATTGGTCAATATTTATGCAATTTGGCTTTTAAAATATTTACAATACTATCAGCGGAATCAAGAACCAGTCCGATTCTGGAACGAGTCGTTTTGAAAGATTCATTCAAAAGATTCGATTCATGATTCAGAATGATTCGTTCATGAATCTCACTCACATCGCTAGCAGGAGGTTTCCAGAGCGGTTGTGTCACTCGGAAGAAACGTCCGTCAGGGATTCTGTGTTTTTTTAGGGCTCAAGAAAAACCTAGCGACATCCTTCCCTTCATTTGGAAGAAAGGTGCCTGAATTATTTGCGTTTTATCGAATCTAGATCAATATTCACGGACTGATGCGGCCATGGCAAGTCTCGGTGTCAGCTTTATCGATACCCGCCTGCAACATCTGAAGGATACAAAGTGAAATATAAATTATAATTGAGTAAATTTATCTGATCTCGGCAGACTTAATCTGTGCGCATGCGAGATAACAGTTCTGCGCTCTGGATATGCTGATGTGAACTGATATAGGCTGAATGTCTGTCCAAGATAATGTGATTTTGTCTTTCCATAGACATTTTTCTGTGACATTATCATCGGCGAGTCTAAAACGGGGACTAATTTGTGCCATTTGCCTTGTAAAGTGTTTTTAAACGGCACATTTGATGGTTAATGGACGGATATCTTCATCTACAATCAGCTGACCACCTCTGAATTCATTGCATTGGAAGAGATAACCTGGAGTCTTCCTTCATTTGCTTAAACAGAAGCTTATTCGGAAGCCAGATATTTCCTCTTGTGTTAAAGGAGCCTATAAGGATCGTGGTTGAACAGTTAACTGGATCTGGGGGATGTCAGGCCGGCCTAGGACCACCTCATTTGCGGAGAGCTGCAAGCCAGTGCCGCAGCCTTCAGCCTTTGGCAACATGAAAGTCAGCAGTAAGTATCAACATCTACTACTCTATATCTCATATCGTAATATTTCTCAACCAAACACTATAAGATAGACAAGAAATTCTCACTTGGTTATGATCAGAATGGATATGTGTATGATATACAGTTTGTGAGCATCTGTCATATAATCTTGCTCCTAATGCTGTCTGGATCTCAAGGGATGGGTCAGGTCCTGTCTCTTATTATCAGATCTGCTCAATGGAAATACATTTGCTGCATTGTGCTCTGAGAAAGCACCCTGCCTGGGCATCGTTGCACAGCACAGTCAGTAGTTTATTCCAGGGAGGTTGCAGTGCCCAGACCTTTTTTTTCAGCAAGATAATGACTGCGTTAGCATGCACATGAATTGTTGGATAATAATCAGATTTGTAAACATGTAATCATGTAAACACATCACCCTGATTACAAGTAAACTAAAACTTAAACCATAAAAAATGTCCATTACTTGAAATAAATGAAACATTTACTGAAATAAAAGAAAAGAAAATATAAAAAAGCCTTTTTAAAAAATTCAGCTGGTTGCCGCATTGCTTAATTTGATGTAGTAAAAATAAACATAAAAATAAAAATGAAAAAAAGCTACATAGACATTATTAAAAAATAAAATAATAATAATGACAGAAACACACAGCAAAATTATTAAAACTTTAACTAAAATACAATAAAAGCAGAAAATATAAAATAAAGCTAATTCCAAATATTAATAAACTGTAATAATGATCCCAAACTAACACTAATCTGATTACCATAACCATATTAATCAAATATTCCAGGTTATAGAAGTCTGAAAAAGACAGGAGTCACGTGATATACTATTACAGCGTTTATTCTGAATAAAGTGTTTATGTGACCCAAATTTCTGATTAAGGAATATGCCAACTGGCTTTTACAGATTTGTAAAAAATATTGTGTCCAGTTTTGGAAATCACATTTATATGATAAACACATGATCATATTCTGATATTAATCAGAATATTCCTGTATGGACACACAAAACTGCCATTTAAAGGGACAGTTTACCCCCCCAAAAAAAATTCTGTCATCATTTACTCATCCTCAGTTCGTTCCAAACCTATATGAGTTTCTTTCTTCTGTTACTCAAGGAAGTTCATTTCCATGAAAAAGAAGATCACCCATAAAAATGAAAAAAGTGTAATTTACTCATCCTCCAAACCTATATGAGTTTCTTTCTTCTGTTGAACACAAAGGAAGATATTTTGAAGAATGCTGGTAACCAAACAGTTGACGGTAGCCATTGACATTTTTTCCATATGTAAGTCAATGGCTACCGTCAACTGTTTGGTACCCACATTCTTCAAATATCTTCTTTTTTGTACTCAACAGGAGAAACTCATACAGGTTTGGAGGATGAGTAAATTACACAGTTTTCATTTTTGGGTGAACTATAACTTTAAGAGCTTAATCTGAGACCCTTTAGCTGGTTAGATTCATTGTCCTACAAAGGAAGATGTTCCTTGATGAGCTCAGAGCTTGTTTAGTGCCCTGAGACCCTTGAATAGGTATTGATTTCTAAGCCATAAATGTCTCGTGGCATAGCTTACTACTTGATATCTCACTTACTTTCTAGCTGGATAATGTTTAGCTGCATGAGCTGTAAAATTGCCCATTGCCCCTCTTTGAACCCATGCCCCATGGTTTGACTGACAGGCCTCTCTCCTGATCCTCAGCCCAGCTGGATCACTCATTTCCTGCACTAATGATGTGTATCCCACCACTGTGCTCCTCAGGAAAGGAGGATCAGAGGGATGTGTGTGACTCACCTCTGACTCTACCTCTTTTCTAAGTGCCTATACCTACAGCAGCTGTCTGTAGAGTCACAGTCAACTTGACAATAGGGGAGGACATGTGGATTGGCTCTCTGACCGGCGCTTAACACATCCATGTCTAATGGTTTTCTACCATAATGGAAACTCAATGTTTCATTAGATTATTTTCTATTTGGGATTAGGTTTTGGAGAGTATAAAAGCAGACATGTGCAGCTTGTATTTTAAATAAATAAATTCAGCCTTGCTTAGCAAATAAGAGACTTCTTTCAAAAATCTTAAAACATCTGACCAGCTATATATATATATATATATATCATATATATCAGTTCAATATATAAAAAAATGCTTATTTAAACAATAAAAATCTGTATCATGAAATAGGCATTTTGTTTATTCAAAATGTCACTTTTTTCTTTAATTTTTTTTCTCTCGCATGTATGTGAGAGTATGTGCCGGTGGCCCTGTGGTTGATCTGATCAGCTGACAGCAAATGACTCCCAGCATCAGTCTTACCAGCTGACTCATCTTGCTGCCATAGCAACGCCCAGGCCTGAGGCAGCATGACTTCCTCCACAGGGTGTGTAAAGAGGGGCTACACCTGAGCATGTGACGCACTCATTATCGTCACACGCCAAATAGTCCAGGCCTAGACATGCTTGTCAGAGAACAGCAGCAGGCCTCTCTTCATAGCTGTGAAATGACATTTCATAGCTCGTCTTAAAGATAATACCATTAACCTGTCCGAGCAAATTAGGGTTTAAACCTATTTAGAGCAATTACAGACCTCCTTAGGGTAGGTGTCTAGTTAATGTGTAAGAAATGAGCCTGTGAGGGACAGAAGTTTGTTCAATGGGTCAGTTGTACTGGTGTTGATCATTAATATATTGTTGACATTTAAAAATATGTATTTTCAGTATACACAAAGCTGAAAGAATAATATCTTGGTACCATATTGGTAGGTGTCAGATGGGAAATACTGGCAGATATTGGATATTTAATTGTGCTTTTTTTTGCAGTTTTTACATTAAGATTACCTTTACTGTCATTTAATGCTCACTTAAAGTAATCATCAGAAATTATACATTATAGTAACAAATTAGTGTTGGTAGAATGTTTTTGAATGAAGTGTCTCATGCTCATCCAGGCTGCATTTATTTGATCGCAAATACAGTAAAAACATTAATATTGTGATTAGGGCTGTCACGATATTAGATGTTTCATATCACGGTTATTGTGGCCATAAGAATTCACGATATCGATATATCGTGATATCTATAGAAACCTTGGGGGGGGAAAAAAGATATGTCAAATAATTTTTTACTTTGTTTATTGAGTTTTTCTTTTTCACCCAACGAACATAAGGATACTGATAAACGCAGGGCACAAGCAGGCGCGGACTGGCCATTGGGAGCACCGGGACGTTTCCCGGTGGCCTGTTTTTTTTTTTTTTGCCTTCCCAATGTGCCAAAGTGATCATTTCTGATTGTGGCATTCCCTAATAAATCATAAATCGGTTAGTCTTGACTGGCAGCGCTACGCTTCACGTCTGTTCCTTGCCGCCGTCAAACGGTTTTGAACAGAGTCGATGCGCGGGACTCGAGGAAGGAGAGGAAACGGCCAGAAGAAACAGTTAAATGTAGCGAAATTACTAACCTGTTCAGGGCTTCAAGTGCAGGTCAGTTTCATCTGTAATACACTACTGTAGTTTTGTCTTTATTAACCTAGTTGAGTATTAAATTGCTAGCACCTGATAGGTTGTCAGTAGCACCCCATTATTATCATCAGTCAGAATACTGTGCTAAAGGACATCATTATCGATTGGAATGTTACATTAATAAATTTAGCAGGCAGATATTCACATGGATTTATTGTATAGAAAGGGAGGGAGCTAGAGCAAACAGCAACACAAAAATATCAGTCAGCCCAAAAATACAATATGTGTTCAGTATTAGGATTTTCAATGTACTAAGTTTGGCATTTAGGCACTTTAGAAAATTTGTTTTAATATATTTGAATGAATTATAGGTTTGGGTATTTAAGTCATTTTAAGAGAAATAACATTATGTGCAAACAAATTGCAATGAGGTTGTTGTTTTGCAACAAGGTGAACACAGTTCTGTTAATAACAGTAGACCTGCTGGTAAAGAAGTGACAGGTACAAGAAAAAAGGGAGTGACAGAGATATTGGAGAAAATGAAGAAAAGGGAAGTGAAGGTGCAGTTCAAAAGAGAACCTTTAATTATATTCCACGGCCCCGACTAAAGACTTAGACCTTTTTATGTGATGGTCATACAAATAGGCTAATAGGGTTGTCCATGTTTCAGAATTTGTTGTGGGTGTATGGGATGGCCTGGATGAGTGTGAGATTTCCTGGCCTGAAATTTTGTCCCAGTCCGCCCCTTTCTCTGTCTTCTTTGGAGCTCCTATGAAATAACAAGAGAGAAAATACTGTCAAGTTCAACAGTATGATGAATAAATATTAGTGGTAACACTTTACAATAAGATGTCATTTGTTAACATTAATGTATTAACTAACAATACATTTATTACACAATTTATTATTTTTTGTTAATGTTAATAAAAAGACAGTCGTTCATGTTAGTTCACAGTGCATTAATGTTTACAAACACAACTTGTGATTTTAATAATGCATTAGTAAATGCTGAAATTAACATGAACTAAGATTAATAAATGCTGTGGAAGTATTGTTCATTCTTATTTCATGTTAACTAATGAACCTTATTGTAAAGTGTTGCCATATTAGCATTTAAACTGCTACTTTAACCTGTTAACTTGTGTACCCGTATTTTAATCTCTTTAACCTATAGTTGCACCGGCGCCACTGAAGTCATGCAGTAAGAGCTGCTAATTCAGTATTAATGTGCGTCTAGAACGACCGCAGATGAGGCATTAAGTGCATGGCACTGCGACCAGCTTAACATTTTACAGAGTTTAAAGTAGAAATGTGGTCACTCAGTTTTCAAGATCAGTTTTAATCGTGTAACTGTTAACAGATTTGAACAAAGAAATAAAGTGTTACTACGCACAGGCCGTATTGATTGCAAATACAAAAATAAGACGAGTAAAGAAAACGCGGTACTTATTAAAATAATCACCCTTTTCTTAAATATATGAACACAGAAAACCTCTGTTAACAGGTTAATGTAACATTTCCCATTCTGTGACTAGTAAAATAATGGCAACTTACTCTGATGAGCACGGCTCTTCTTGGAGTAGCTGCGCAATACTGCCACCTGGAGGTCAACCAGGTATTAGCGCTGGAGTATTGACATGTGGTGTTATCATAAGATCACGGTTATCGTCAATACCGGTATATCGCGACACCCCTAATTGTGATATATTATTACAATTTAAATGAACCGTTTTCTATTTGAATCTATTTTAAAATGTAATTTATTGCTGTGATTCAAAGCTGTATTTTCAGCATCATTACTCCAGTCTTCAGTGTCACACGATCCTTCAGAAATCATTCTGACATGCTGATTTGTGCTCAAGAAACATTTCTGATTATTAATAATGTTGAAAATAGCTGTGCTACTTAATATTTTTGTAATAATTATTTTTCAGGATTTTTTGTTAAACAGAAAGTCTAAAAAAACAGCATTTATTTGAAAGTTTTTGTCTTTACTGTTACTGTCATTTGATCAATTCAATGCATTCTTACTTGAATTCACATGAAATTCTTTAAAAAAAATCTTACTGACCCCAAATTTTTTGAATGATAGTGTAATATAAATATAAAAAAATGTTGTAATACTGTTAAATGTAATATTTAGTAAATCTCAAAATGAGTATCCATTTTTCATACTGTACATTTTAATGCCGTAACATGAAAACAATTACTGGCTTATTGGTATCATTCAGGATTTTAATATTAGTGCATCCCTAAGTGATGCCAATTGAATGCATTGAACGTTGGTGTCTCACAGCCTGTTGTCATACGCTTCAAGTTAATTATGACATTCATCCTGACTAACATTCATAATAATAAAAAACAAATATACAAGGCTTGATATGTAGAAAGTTGGTGTTTAAATTCTGCAGGGCTAATCATTGGATATTCATAATCAGTTCATGTTTCATTTTCATCTGTTCTTAACATAGTGGATGGCGAGGGATAATCATCTTGTATGTGAGATAATGTGATTAATGCTGAAAAGTCTCTTAGACTGGAGAAGATTAAGCTAAGCTGCATCTTATATTAAATGCCTTGGTTTATCTGAATTGCTAAATGACTAGTCAGTTCGCGAACGGGATGGTGTCAGAGGAGCAGGATGGGAAGATGATCTGGGTAAGTAATGAGCCGTGACTCAATTAAAATTCCATGCTGTGTAAGTTTGGCGAGATCTTTATTAGCTCATTGTGCGATTGTGTGCGCACACACTCACGCCCTCTGACTCATCACATTTCCCCGTGCTGAACGCGCACTCTGTCTGCACTTTACTCCACGGCTCACCTGACCTGCCAAACACACACACACACATACTTATACTATTTCACTTAAATTGGCTTAGATTGCCTGCAAATATGCAGCAAGACTGTTCACTGCAATAATTTTTGTAATGAATTTCTCATACAGCTCTTGTCTATGCAACACATCTGTCAAGCACCAAAAAGGATGTTATAAAGTGTCCTAAATCTGTACGTTAGCTTTGCGTTCAATTTCACTGAAATGGAAGTCATTATTACTTGAGCGAGCTGTTAAGTTGAGATCCGATTCATGAACGAATCATTCTTTTGACCTAGTTCCTGATCTGATTCACAAAACAAGCTGAACGATTCGATTCGTTCATGAGTCTTTGCTCAAGTTCAGCTCACTTGCTTGATGATCCATTCGCTGCGGTTCTTTTCAGATCTTTTTAGTTACAGCTGTTGACTGTAAAAGACAGACAATCTTACATGACTCATTTAGAAAGCAAACACAAGCCGAACTGCTAATTATTCCCTTTATATTTAAAGATATTTTTGTGACACCAGTGCATTCTTGACTTAGATGCTCTGTGATGAATCATGATACTGTCTATACTGGTAAATCTGATATTTCTTTCCTTGTGCTTTCATTCTGTAGGGAGTGTCTGTAATAAACACTAAAGAACAGATTCACAATTGCTTCCCTTACCTTGATTTTTTTTCAGAAATGGGTCTGCTTGAAACTCAGCATAAACATTTTTTAAATATATATTTAGATTTGTATATTTAGTATATATATTTATGTTTAAGATATATTTGTAATTTATTCAGCATTAAATTGATCAGAAGTGACAGGAAAGATATTTCCTTTTATTACAAAAAATTATATTTCAAATAAATGCTTTCTATTCATTCAAAAACTGTTTTCAACATTGATAATAAGAAGTAGTGCTGTCAATCGATAATTTTTTTTAATCGCGTTAATCACAGTCATGGACTGTGATTAATCATGATTAATCGCACATTTAAATACTAGGATTTACCTGTAAATGTGTTGAAATAAACAAATGCATGACAAACTAGTTTAAGGAAACAGCACCTTTCACACCTCCGCCAGGTATGAGACACAATCCTTATTACTCTTTTATCATTATTCTTTTGTTTTTATTCAGCCATTATCAGTCTTTATACTGGCAATAAAACGTTTACCAAGCCACATCGCTTCAATCTCAGGATACATTTACCCAACTATTATCAAAAGTATTTCTAAATAAATACAACAAAACATTTTCTTTCGTCCTTACGTGAAGTATTATGACAAAATGCATTATGAAGAAGAATTGGATCTGTTCTGCAGGTGCATTAGAGCTAACATTAGAATCATGCTTCATAAGACAATTTATGAGATTAATAGTACACTTTTACTCAGAACTCACTTCAAACCACCATCGAGTGTTTGTAATAACTTCCTTTTGCGATCACATGTAGAATTTGGTTGTTTACTGTTGTTAAAATATGCTATTTATAGCCTGAAAATATCCAAATCCCAAGAAAATCACATACAAACCATATCCTATTGTAATCGTGTGTTTATTATCTTATATAATCTATAGTGGCTGTTGTCATGTTTATTTCTGCTGTGTTGTATGCTCTGGCTGAAACTCACGTTGTTTGTGATGTTACAACCGCCTCTCTGTTCTGAAGTTGCCAGGTATACATACCAAGTATAATACACATTAGTAAAAGGATCATTTTCATTTTTATTTACACTTTGGGCGGCCGCGGTACATTATAAAAGTAGCCCAAAAAACCGCAACCCACGGCTCTGTGATTTTTCCCGCGACTGGATTTTCAAAATAGCCCAAATGTGCCGAAAACCGCGACCCTGGCAACACTGGTTCGCTGTACCCTTATCACACAATGATAGATACCCTTCCACACTGCGATGACAGCAAGAAGTTGGGGTCAAACCTTATCAAACAATTAATTTGCGTTAAAAAAATATTAACGCATAACATTTTTTAGATTAATCGCATGCGTTAATGCATTAATGTTGACACCCCTAATAAGAAGTAATGTTTTTGAGCAGCAAATCAGCATATCAGATTTATTTCTGAAGGATCATGTGACACTGAGGACTGGAGTAATGATGCTGAAAATTCAGCTTTGCTTCATAGGAATAAATTACATTTTAAAATATTTTAAAACTGAAAATTTACTTCAATAGTAATTTCAAAATATTACTATTTCCAGAATTTTTTTAATCAAATTTTTGGCCTTTGTCCTGGACTAGATCACTTTCTAAATGATGATCTAGCTTTAGTTTCCACTTAAAGTCTAATTGTGCAGATTAATTATCCCATTAGCTAGCTATAAAATTAAATGATCCATTATTTAAACTCACAAAAGTTTTTAGTCAGTTTCCTATTTCTTGACCGCAGACCAGGTTACACATGGTTATGCCAAGAAACCAGACCTTTGGTGCATTGGAAGGTTCATTTAAAAAAGTTAATTTAATAGAGAGGAATACCCTTTTAATAGAAATATGAATTCACAGAGAGGGAGAAAAAGTGAGTACTGAGTTTCAAAATATATTTCTACTTTATACAACCCGAATTCCGGAAATGTTGGGATGTTTTTTAAATTTGAATAAAATGAAAATAAAAAATAATTAATAATTAAAATAATAATTTATTTTATAAAAAATAAAATTTTGAAAATAATTTCAAAATCACATGAGCCAATATTTTATTCACAATAGAACACAGATAACATAACAAATGTTTAAACTGAGATATTTTATAATTTTGATGCTCAAAATGAGCTCATTTCAAATTTGATGCCTGCTACAGGTCTCAAAATAGTTGGGACTGGGGCATGTTTACCATGGTGAAGCATCTCCTCTTCTTTTCAAAAAAGTTTGAAGACGTCTGGGCATCGAGGTTATGAGTTTCTGGAGTTTTGGTGTTGGAATTTGGTCCCATTCTTGCCTGATAGAGGTTTCCAGCTGCTGAAGAGTTTGTGGTCGTCATTGACATATTTTTCATTTAATGATGTGCCAAATGTTCACTATAGGGGAAATATCTGGACTGCAGGCAGGCCAATTCAGCACCCGGACTCTTCTACTTCGAAGCCATGCTGTTGTAATAGCTGCAGTATGTGGTTTTGCATTGTCCTGCTGAAATACACAAGGCCTTCCCTGAAATAGACATCATCTGGAGGGGAGCATATGTTGCTCTAAAACCTTTATATACCTTTCAGCATTCATAGTGCCTTCCAAAACATGCAAGCTGTCCATACCGTATGCACTTATGCACCCCCATACCATCAGAGATGCTGGCTTTTGAACTGAATGCTGATGACACGCTGGAAGGTCTCCCTCCTCTTTAGCCCGGAGGACACGCCGTCTGTGATTTCCAACAAGAATGTCAAATTTGGGCTCTTCTGACCATAGAACACTTTTCCTCTTTGAAACAGTCCATTTAAATGAGCCTTGGCCCACAGGACACGACGGCACTTCTGGACCATGTTCACATATGGCTTCCTTTTTGCATGATAGAGCTTTAGTTGGCATCTGCAGAAGACCACGGGCATCCAACAAAGGTCTTCGGCCTGGTCCCTTACGCACAGAGATTTCTCCAGTTTCTCTGAATCTTTTGATGATGTTATGCACTGTAGATGATGAGATTTGCAAAGCCTTTGTAATTTGACGTTGAGGAACATTGTTTTTAAAGTATTCCACAATCTTTTTACGCACTCTTTCACAGATTGGAGAGCCTCTGTCCATCTTTACTTCTGAGAGACTCTGCCTCAATAAGACATCCCTTTTATAGCTAATCATGTTACAGACCTGATGTCAATTAACTTAATTAGTTGCTAGATGTTCTCCCAGCTGAATCTTTTCAAAATGTCTTGCTTTTTCAGCCCTTTGTTGCCCCCGTGCCAACTTTTTTGAGACCTGTAGCAGACATCAAATTTGAAATGAGCTCATTTAGTGGAAAAAGTGGAAAATTTCTCCGTTTAAACATTTGTTATGTTCTCTATGTTCTATTGTGAATAAAATATTGGCTCATTTGACTTGAAAGTCTTTTAGTTTTCATTTTATTCAAATTTAAAAAACGTCCCAACATTTCCGGAATTCGGTTGTAATTGAGGACAGTTCCCATTTTGTCCTCATATTTCCCATTTTCATGTTGTTAAGCACTTGCTCAGGGGTGTGAAATCATGATGAGGTGTGAAGTGGATGTGTTTAACTCGAAAATGAGCTCAGGTGAATGAATGATACACGCAGAATCTCATGCTAATGAGCATAGTAACACCTAGAGTGCATGTGACCATGTAAAACAGGCCAGTTCATTACAAAGGAATTGTGCTTTCTCTCTCACTTTAGGAGATAAAGATGGCAGTAAAGTTACAACAGTGGCAGCGACCCCCGGTCAGGGACCCGACCGACCTCAGGAGGTCAGCTACACGGACACAAAGGTCATCGGGAATGGCTCGTTTGGGGTCGTATATCAAGCAAAGCTGTGCGACACCGGAGAGCTGGTGGCCATAAAGAAGGTGCTGCAGGATAAAAGGTTTAAGGTAAGAATTTCTTTATTGTTGGTTTATCATTTAGTCTTAAAGTGATAAGTTTAGCCTTATAACCATTTAGCATTATATTGATGTCATTTCTCATGATTCTTTTTTTCTCTCTGTCTATAAATTGTTTTTGTGTCAGAATCGTGAGTTACAGATCATGAGGAAGTTGGATCACTGTAACATTGTCCGTCTGCGCTACTTCTTCTACTCCAGCGGAGACAAAGTGAGTGCCACTTTTCTTCCCTCTGTTTTTTTTTCTGAGCAGCATCATGTGCCCTATAGACCAGAAACATGCTGTCCAGCAGTTTCCAGCAAATGCTCAGGTTCGTGGGATATGTATTCCTATGGTGCAACCTGAAGTGAGTAGCAGTCTGATATCTAACTTTTTAATGAGCTATGCTTGCGAGGGACTGCAGCAGAGCCCTGCAGGTAGTTTGGCTCTTGCACACTGAGTTGCACACTGAACACCAGCAAACTCATACTTGAAAAAAATCCAATAGAGTACGACCTTTTTGTCAAGTGTTTTTATTTAAAAAAAATATGTAGAGTAAATAAAATTATATTTCACATAAGGAAAATTAAGCCTATTTTCTATGACTTTTATTGCTATATTACATTAATGATTTTTTTTAAAGTTATTTTATGGTAATATGATTTTTTTTTTAGTAAGTATTTGTGGGAAAATTGCCATGAAAATGGCACAAAAAATAATAACAGGGTTTCTGCTGATCTTAAAAAGACTTAATTCGCCCTTCCACAAAGTAAGGCCTAAAAAAGTCTTCAATTCATAGAGTCATGGATTTAAATGTTGCATGCACTGCAAAATTTAATATCTTCTTCAGTGTTTTTGTTTCCCGGTACAAATCTCTAAGCATCTTAAACTCAGGGTACATTTACTTGAATATGAAGTCTTTTTGTTTTTTCAGAAATTGAGCAAAATTGATTTAGTTTATGGTTAAAACAATAACAAACATCTGTAAGAGGTATGAATGAAAACTTGTTTTCCCTTTGAATTAGGATTTTTTTTGAGCCCATTGGCCGATATTTGTTCTTATTTTAATCATAAACTTTCAATAACTTTCTCATAAAAAAAGACTTCTTATTTTATGTAATTTTGCTTCTCAAGTAAACGTATCTTGCTTAAAGAATCTTTAGGCATTTGCACTGGAAAACAAGACAAAAATACTGATGATAAACTTTTTTTTTTTTTTGCAGTGTGATCAGAAGGTATAGTAAAAATGTCCATATTCTAGTAGTTATTCTAGTAGTATTCTATAGCATTACATTTGTTACATTTTCAAGACAAAAGGTCTTAAAAGTCTTAAACTTATCTTCATAAAACCTGCAGAAACTCCGAATAAATAAATAAATAAGTAATCAATCAATCTTAATAGTGCTGTAGCTTTTTACTATCTGTTTTTGCAAATGAGCTCTTCGTATATATTTCATTAAAAAGTAAGGAATGAATAATAAAAAATAATGAATAAACAAATACGAATGGTACTATAATTTTTATGTAACATATAAACAGATTTTTTCTTTTTATTTCTTTATTTGGGGGACTTTAGCGAGGTTCTCCAGTAGGTTATGAACAAATTGAATGAAATATACTTTACTGTCCCAGAAGGGAACTCCATCTAAAGGTGTGCTCTATGAATACACAAAACATCATTCTTCCTCAAATAATTTATAAATAGATCTATAAATAATATGCACATGCATACAGTAAATACACTAGAAGACATCTGCTATCCAAACAGGGTGGTATTTTTGTTGTGATTTACAGCTCAGACTACTCATGCCCTCCAGCGTTGACCAGTGGATGGGATTTCTGGTAATCCTGTGCTAGCCCCGGGGGCAAAACCTGTCACAGCAGTGGCCAGTGACAGCTCAGTAGGAAACTTTTGATTGACGGGAAGCTAGACTGTTAGACCAGCTCTATTTTTACTGTATGACAACAAGCTCTGGCTCCTGTGCAGCCAACCAAAGGAACAATGTGTGTGTGTGTAGAGAGTTCACCGAGGGTCTATGGGAGTTCAGACTTCCCTTTTAATGTATAATCTGTAAACAGATCACACAAATAGGATCGGAGTCCTGTCAGGATACTATAACGAGAATGCTATAGCATTACATACCTGAGAGTATGTTTTTACAGAGTAAAGTTTTAACTTTATAAGCTGCAGACATCCAAATTCAACCATTTCTTTCTTTTTGAGAAAGAAGAACAAGGGACCACAATGTAACCCAACACTAACCATGTTCATATATGCATAGTTCATGTCAGAGGCAGTCCACTTCAGCCAGGAGGGCCGCATTCATATATAAATATAGATTACAGCTCATGCTTTGGCTGTGGTTTGGAAAATGATTGGTTGTGAAACTTGAGAATTTTTCTGAGCAAATAGGGTCTGTTTCATCTACATGCTCCTTTGTTTCCCTTTATGTTTTGGATTGAGTGAATTCAATCGAAGTGTCACATCAGTCAGAAAAGCAATCGAGGACATTTCCATGACTAAAGCAGTGTTTAACTGTTTATTTTTTCTCTGTGCTGACTTGGGCCAGAAGTTAGGATTTTCAGTATTACTTCCTCGAAAATATAATAAATATATATTTTTAATAACATAAGTTTATATGTGTATATCTCTATTAATACACTTCCTTTTGCTAAGATTTGTAATTTTCTTGAAAGAAGTATTTTAGGTTCACCAAGACTGAATTTATTTGGTACAATAATATTGTGAAATATCATTACAATTTTAAATGATCTATGTTCTATTTAATATTTAAAAAATATATATATATATTCCTGTGATGCAAAGCTGTGTCACATGATTTTTTCACATGGTTTATCCCACCGTAAACCAGTTCAGTTCATTAAATGTCAGCCATCTAACCTAAACATGTACACAGCGATGCACATACGAGAGGCCGCAGGGTGTACGGTTACTCCTGAGTTATTCTTACACACACCGGCAGGGCTTCTCTTTTGTAACAAAGACAGAAAGGAAGATGTAGAGAAAGAGATCATGTGTGAGGGGTGCTTTGAGAAGCATAAAAGAAAAGAAACAGAAAGTAGGATGCTGTCAGTGATTGGCCAGTCGTGATGGATTGAAGGGATACTATGGCCTGAAACATACTTTACACCGGTGTATTAATTCAGGACACACATAATGCTTTGAAACACTGAAAGTCTTGGTCATACGGTCTTTCAGCAACAAAAGATACACAGCTGTTCAAACATTTGGGGTCAGTAAATGTTTTTTATATTAATTTCCAGCGAGGATGCAACTTTATATCACAGTTTCCACAAAAAAATATTAAGCAGCACTGTTTTCAACATTAGTAATAAAAAGAAATGTTCCTTGATCAGCAAATCAGCATATTAGAATGATTTCTGAAGGCTCATGTGACACTGAGGACATGATGCTGAAAATTCAGCTTTGATCACAGGAATAAATTACATTTTAACACGTATTCAAATAGAAAACAGTTATTTTAAACTGTAATAATATTTTTATCAAATAAATGCAGCCTTGGTGCTTTCAAAAATATAAAATAATCTTACTGACCCAACTCTTTTGAATGGCAGTGTATGTGTCACTTTCCTGCTTTTTTAAAAAAAACTGATCGGCCTGTTTATTTCACTCTCTTCGTGATTATATGGTTCGTTTTGTTAAGACACTACTTTACGTAAGTATAAGCATTTCTGCAATTTGAAGGAAAGTCTAATGCTAATGTAATGAGATATGTTAGCACCACAGTAAGGCAGGAACATGTTAACCTGATAATTTAGCTTGCGTAGAGTATGTTTATGGCCGGTGAAGTGGGTGTCTCTGGCCGTCTCATTGACTGGCAGTGAGAGCAGGGCTGTCCTCATCGGTTTAACCCTCCATTCCAGCACGGTGACATAGTGTCTGACCACTGTGACTCCGTCCCGACGGCTCCCCTGGTGTCACAGAAACAGGATCAGTTCAGTTATGTAACCCTGTCCAGACAGAACTCTCACCCGTTTACTCACGCTTGGCAGTGGGGTGGTTGAATCAAAGTTAATGGATATTAGCTATCACGTCACCTTATAGTCAAGAACAGAAATGCAATCTAGACTCACTAGTATGCAACTGCGAGCTACATTTGCTAAAATGTGCAAGGCTAATGTAGCCCACAATGCAATGCGGTTGTCTTGACCTTCCAAGCTCTAACTATTTCTTGACCCAATATTTGTTTGGACTGCTAAAATATAAGACATTTTTACACAAACATGGATTAAAAGTCAAAAAGAGCAATATATCTGTTTCTGATATCCTAACTTTTAAACATCAATAATTTAAAAATATACAAATGATACGCAAATAAAGACTTGTCATATTTCTCCCTGAATTCAAAAGAGAAAATGCTAATACACACACACACACACACACACACACACACACACACACACACACACACACACACACACACACACACTATATATATATATATATAATCTGATTGGTTTAGAGCCTTTTCCAGCCGTGAGATATTCTGGTGATAACAGAACTCCAATCGTTTCACTGTTCGTATCACTTCTCTTGAAGTATTTCTCACAGCGAGCATCTTGGTGGATATTTTTTAAATTAAATAATACAAAAATAAATTATTATAATTTTTTTTATGCATATTTCAGGTATATATTCATGCTGCATCATGAAGTCATGTGACAACAGTGTAGCATACTACCATTTAAAATGTTTATCCTTTCATAATTTGCACTGTATCACAAACCTTTTAAAATAAAGTAGGCAGTATATAGTACATACTGTACATTATGAAGTATGCTAGTATTTGCTTTTTTTTGGCAGATGTTACAATATCATGTATTTTAGCATAGTTGGAGTGCTATATTGACCAATCAGCATCAATGATATTATGGCTCTCTCTCAAAATGTGTAAAACTCTTGTCTTCACTCATTACCAGTGTAAAAGCACCAGCATGGAGATAATAATATTTGTCATTTAGCAGCCTCTTTTATCTAAGTATTTGTATGTGTGCGTGAACGGCCAATCACAGCACAACTCAGAAACCACTCGGCCAATCACAGGACAATCACAGAGTTGATATCACTGTTGCGAGGCAGGAGTTGGCTCAGTGCCTTTGGCAGGTTAATTTTCCAGATACATTAAGGAGTTTATGTCTCTGGGGGGCAACAGAGAGAGAGAGAGAGAGAGATAATGACTATTCAAATAATCTATGTGTGACTCATGTGTTGAGTCTCAGACCCCCCCTTTTCCTCTGTAAAGACCACCACTGAAATGTTCTGGTTATCCACATGTTTCAGTGAATATGGGAATGAAATAAACACTCTGGTTTAGGGGTAGGGGATATATTATATGACCAAAATCCAAAAACAGTAGAGTAATATATTACACTTTCGTTCAAAAGTCTGTGGTCTGTAAGATGTTTTAATGTTTTTGAAAGAAGGCACATATGTTCACCATGCCTGCATTTATTTGATCAAAAATACATTAAAAACTGTAATATCATGCAATATTATTATGATTTAATAATATGATTATTTCTGTGACTCAAAGCTGAATTTTCAGCATCATTACTCCAGACTTCAGTGCCACATGATCCTTCAGAAATCACAAAAAAAAATTGTATTATTTTGTAAAATCACAAATTTTGTATTATTATGAATGTTGAAAACAGTTGTGTGTGTAGAAACCATGTTCAATTTTGTTCAGGATTATTTGATGAATAGGAAGTTCAAAAGAACATCGCTGATTGAAATACTGTCCAATATAAAAGTCTTTGCTGTCACCTTTGACCAATTTAATATGCCATTGCAGAATAAAAGTATTAATTCTTTTAAAGAAAGAAATTACTGACCCCAAACTTTTGAGCAATAGTGTATATCACTGTAATGTATGTTATATTTAAAATTAAACTAAAAATGGCTTATGTAACCACATAGTAATGTGTATTTATTTTTGAATAATCTAGTCATTATGTTGTATATAAATCAAATAAAAACACACATCTGTGTCATGCTTTTCTGACCAAAAATGATAATTCTGTGATTATTTACTTACCCTCATGTCATTCATGTCAAAAGAAGATGGGAACCTAAATCAGTTTTGGTTCCCATTGACTTCCATTCTGTTTCTTGTCAGTACAGTGGAAGTCAGAGGGAATCAGAAGCTGTTTGGTTGCCAACATTCTTCAAAATATCTTTAGTGTGTTCTGCATATTAAAGAAAGTCATACAGGTTTGGACTGACATGAGAAAGAATAAAAAATGACTGAATTTTAATTTTTGGGTGGACTATCCCTTAAAGATGTTTTCTAGATATCAACCTGTTTCCTTTTGTCCCTCACCCGTCTTCTTCTTCACACCCACAGAAGGATGAGGTGTATCTGAATTTGGTGATGGACTACGTGCCTGAAAACGTGTACCGAGTGTCCAGGCACTACAGCAGAGCCAAGCAGAATCTGCCCATGGTCTATGTGAAGGTAACATCTGTTAATAGAATCTGACATTATTCACTAGTCTGAAGATATGTGATTTTTCCATGCAGGTGTAAGTTGGTTTGTTGCTGGTCCAGCTCATGAACCAAAGCTGCACAACATACTTAGTGAAACCAGTCAACTAGTAGCATGGACTTTGTGGTGTAACTTGGTGAATCATGGTGGTCTTGCTGGTTTAGATATACTGGCTGGATGTATGAGCAGGATTTTCTTGTTTTCATGAGTGTTTGCGCCATGAATTTGTTCCGTTCTGACCTTTACGGTGGAATATTTTGTAGATCTCAGCTTGCCAACTCTGCTGTATTAAAGTCACTGTTTATGTGTGTTTTCAGCTATACATGTACCAGCTGTTCCGCAGCTTGGCGTACATCCACTCGAATGGGATCTGCCATCGAGACATCAAGCCGCAGAACCTCCTGCTCGACCCAGAGACAGCTGTACTCAAACTCTGTGACTTTGGAAGGTGAGACGGGGAAATTAGGTGCTGTCATGCATATAACATCTGCTGGAAAGTTAACAGCACTTGTTCATTTCAAGTCTTTGAGTAAAACAATGTTGAAATGTTGCCTGAGGTTCTGTATTGATGCTCATAATCTATAAAACCTTTTGTTAATTGACATAAAGTAAATTGTGCATACACTACCATTCAAAAGTTTGGCGTCAGAAAAAAAAAAAATTTGAGGAGAAATTAATACTATTATTCCCCAAAAGTGACAGAAAAGACCTTGTTAGAGAATATTTATATTTCATATAAGAGTTCTGGATCACAGTTTTCACAAAATATGAAGCAGCGCAACTGTTTTCTACATTGATAATAATAAGAAATGTTTCTTGAGCACAAATCTGCGTATTAAAATTATTTCTGAAGGATCATGTGACACTGAAGACTGGAGTAATGATGCTGAAAATTAAGCTTTGCATCACAGGAATGAATTAGATTTTAAAATATATTCAAATTCAAAACCATTATTTTTAATTGGAAAAATATTTCACAATATTACTGATTTACTTAATTGTTTATCAAATAAATGCAGCCATGGTGAGCATAAGAGACTTCTTTTTTTAAAGTCTTACCAACCCCAAACTTTTAAAATGCTTTGAATGTTTGTGTTTCTTTAAAAATTGATAATTTGGAGTGAATAGTAAAAGAAACGCATGCAACAAGTGTCCATCATATACACAATATTAACTCAAAAGCATCCCAGGATGCACTTCATGAAGGTGGTTGAGGGAATGAGGACAATGTGAAAGAAAGACGTTGCTTGTGTGATGTGGTACCTTTACTGGAAAACTTCATCTGGCAATTTTACAGCAACTGAACAAGTCTCCTGTGAAAGTGACTATTTCATGGATCAAATCCCATCATCAGACACATTTAGCTTTGAGCATTCTGATCTAAATCTATGACTGACTTTGATTAAACTGCTTTAAACTTCTTGAAGTTTTTTAAAGTTTTGTTCCTCCGTAGTTAACAAACATTTGGATGTAGTTAGTGTTTGGCGATAATGATCATGATTATTGTTCTTGTGATGATAATGTGTCCAGTGATGATGGCTGTTTTGATGTAGACGCGTGTTGGTGTAATTTCTGGTTATGTCTAATTCTCTCTGTCTGTGTCTCACGTTTGGTCTGTTTGTTTCTGTCTCCTGCAGTGCTAAGCAGCTGGTGCGTGGTGAGCCTAATGTTTCCTACATCTGCTCGCGCTACTACAGAGCCCCTGAGCTCATTTTCGGAGCCACGGACTACACTTCCAGCATAGGTAATCTAATGCTCTTTTTATTCTAAAACTTTTTCAACTCCACCACCAGCATTGGTGTACTAATGCCAACTCTATTTAACAAAAAGATTCAGTATCATACAAAATCCTGTTGCAGTTAGCAGTCATAATATAAACAGGACTTAATTCATATAATATTGTGCAATAGATTCATTTTAGCTTGAGTGTTACATTTAGTAAATCATTGTTTTTGTGCTGTGCTGTCAAAAAATAATAATAATATATATATGGGATTTTTAATGGGTTTTTGAAAGTTACTTATTCTCACCAAGGCTGCATTTATTTGATCAAAAATAAAGTAAAATAGGAATATTGTGAAATATTCTTGCCATTTAAAATAACTGTTGCTATTTTAATATATTTTAAAATGTAACTTATTCCTGTTGTTACGGAGAGCGATAAACACTAAACAATACTCGGCCCTGGTTAGGGCCTCTATTTAAAGTGTGTGTGTGATTGGCTGCAGGTGAGTGCATAATCAGTGCAATGGAACATGGGAAATGTAGTCCAGGGTGACGTTTAACAGTCTGTGTGGTGTGCGAGTCTATATAATGCAAAGGCGACCTCTGGTGGCGAGCAGACGGAAGACCACGGACAGGATTCATGAAACCTGTGATGGCAATCATTACTCCAGTCTTTCAGTCTCTAGAAACTGAGATGCATTTTTTTCAGGATTCTTTAATGAATAGAAAGTTCAAAAGAACAGCATTTATTTGAAATAGAAATCTTAATAGCATTATTAATGTCTTTACTATCACTTTTGATAAATGTAATGCTTTCTTGCTGAATAACAGTATTCATTTCTTTAAAAAAAAATCAATTTGACTATTTGCTGTTTCAGACATATTAATTTGCATATTAATTTGTATAATTTCATGGTTAAAACTACATGCATCAATAATCCATATTGCAGCTATTTCTAAATGCTTCAGTAAACCACAACACCAACAAAGTTGTTGTGTAATGCTAAAAGAACATAAAAATAACACTGAAACATGCTAATGAAATGTGATTGAATACATTTGTGCTGCTAATCTTGTTGTAAGAAGAGTAAGTGTTGTAATATTCAGTGTTCACCTTTGTTTCCATACAGACATTTGGTCGGCGGGCTGTGTACTGGCCGAGCTGCTGCTTGGACAGCCGATTTTTCCTGGTGACAGTGGCGTCGATCAGCTCGTTGAAATCATCAAGGTATGGAAGGATGTGTGTTGCATGAGAGTTTCGTAAATAATTAAAAAAATTTGATTGCTTCAACTTTTGTTTTTGCTGAAGTGTCTCATTTTGCACTTTTCTAATATTAATAATAATAATAAAAGTAATTCTAGTGTTATAACGAACCAATGGACGATAACATTTATTCTGAGCATGCACTTCAGCAGTTGCAGTGTGCTTTAAAGTAGGAAGGTTTTTGAAATGCTGTCGATCTTTTTATAGTTCATCAGCTGAAAAAAAATCACTCTGAAAGTGTTTCCAACTACATTGTTCCTCTGTATATAGTTGCAATAGTTGTGGTGTGGACTATATATTTTAATTGCAACAGAATAAGAGAACTTGTTTCCTCCAGGTGCTGGGAACTCCTACACGAGAGAAGATCCGGGAGATGAACCCAAATTACACTGAATTCAAGTTTCCACAGATAAAGGCACACCCGTGGACTAAGGTTAGCATGAGTGTTTCCATGTGTTTCAAGCTTTTTTTATCACTTTTATCACTTTAATTCTAGACTGTGATTCTGGTCTTTACAACCGTCTTATTTTACATTTTATCTTATGAGTCTTGAGTTTTTCTATGAACACAGAAGCACTTTAATTGCTCACCTGTGACTTATTTAAAATAGAGAACAAATCTATTTCCAAAAAAAAGCATTTTGTACAGTCAAAATGTTAAATTATTATACAAAAGTTTGTATAAAGCATTCAAAAGTCCTGCGTTGTTGTTCATATGTTAGGTTTTCCGGCCCCGGACCCCTCCGGAGGCGATAGCTCTGTGTTCCCGATTGTTGGAGTACACGCCTACGGCCCGATTCACTCCTCTGGAGGCCTGCGCTCACACTTTCTTCGATGAGCTCCGTGAGCCCAACCTCAAGCTCCCGAATGGAAGAGAGCGGCCTGTGCTGTTTAATTTCACTACACAGGGTATGCTGCACATATTACCATGATTGAGTTCAACTTTTTGATGTATTGTAACAAGTATAAACTGATTTTAATAGCAAATGTACACCATCGTTGAAATATTTGGAGTCGGTAATAGTTTTAAAACGTTTTTGAAAGTCAAAAATGCAGTAAAAAAAGTAATTTAAAAGAACTGTTTTCTATTTGAATACATTTTAAAATGTCATTTATTCCTGTGATGCAAAGCTGAATTTTCAGCATCTTTGCTCCAGTCTTCAGTGTCACATGATCCTTCAGAAATCATTCTAATATGAGTTGCTGCTCAAGAAACATTTCTTACGATCATCAATGTTAAAAGCAGTTTTGCTGCTTAATATTTTGGTAAAACTGAATTTTTCAATTTTTCATTTTTCTTTGATGAATAAAAAGATTAAGAGGATAATCTATTAGAATTAAAATCTTTTGTAACATTAAAATGTTTTTACTGTCTGTAAATTCGAGATTTCTTTGAAAAACAAAACATCTTACTGGCCCCAAACTTTTTTTGAATGTTAGCGTAAATGTGTTTTCACTTGCATAATTCTGTCTTTTGCACTAATATACATTGCATTTAATCATCAGAGTTGTCCAGTAACCCCTCGCTGGCCTCCGTACTTATTCCTGCACATGCTCAGAACCAGGCGGAAAACTCTTCCCAGTCTGCCTTGGCTGCAACAGGTCAGTTTTTCACCTTCGGCCTCTCACAAACCCCAAGACTGTCCTCACCACCTCTTTGTTATAACCTTCTCTTACTGTTCCAGGTGCCAACAGTGGTGATCGTGGTCCGAACACCAACGCTTCCTCTGCCGCCCCTAATCCTTCAACTTGAACCCCATACACCCGTCAATGGGCCACTTTTACGCTGCTGCTTATTAGCCACGCCCACTCCCGGGGTCAAAGGCGTGGCTAAAACTAACCGAAAAGCTCATGATATGATGGATGCACCAAACCTTCCCCCAGTCATTGTCTTTGTTTTTATTATTATTTTTAATTTATTGCTCTAAAGGACGAATCGAGGGCTCAGTAACACCGCCTCAGGATTATCTGCGGTGATGTTTGACAATTCTCTATCTGTCTCTTTTTCTCTATATACACACTTATATAAACCGTTACACATACAAATAAGTTTTCATATGTCTACTTTGACATTTTTAAAGGGAAATCTGTATGCTGTAGCCGCTGCTTCTTTTATAATTGTCTCGGGCCCATTCCTTGTCACCTATGGGTAGAGACAAAGACTTTGAATATGAGCTGACACAGACGGCGCAGGTGGGATACAAGAAAGCTGGTTTCTGATTGGTCGATACGACCAAATCTTTAACGGCATGGACTGATTTCCAGGGCTTGTGTACATTCTGTAGTAGACTATGTGAAATATATGCTAATGACTTTTGCCTTTTCCCTCAGTGTTGGGCAGATATGTTGTATGCTTAAGCTGTATGCTGCTGTGTACCTCTTTGTTTTCCACCACCTTTGAAGGAGTGACATTGTCCATTCGTTTCCTGCTCGTCTTCCTCTTTCCCATTGTATAATACTTCACTGAACTCTACAGATGTTGACACACGTAATATCGGATCATTTTCTGTGAGCGAGAGTGTGTGTGTGTGTGTGTGTGAGCGCATGCTGTACATCTTATGCCTATAAATACTGTATGCTGATTAGTGAGCTAAACGAAATAAGCACGAAATTAAGGAAAATGATAATCAGGACCTTAAAGGGATAGTTCACCCAAAAATGAAAATTATGTCATTACTTACTCACCCTCATGTCGTTCCAAACCCGTAAGACCTTCGTTCATCTTCAGAACACAAATTAAGATATTTTTGATGAAATCCGAGAGCTCTCAGACCCTCCATAGACAGCAACACAACTGAAATGTTCCCAGGTCCAGAAACGTAGCAAGGGCATTGTAAAATAGTCCATGTGACATCAGGGGTTCAACCGTATTTTTACGAAGCTACGAGAATACTTTTTGTGCGCAAAGAAAACAAAAATAACAACTTTATTCAACAATTCTTCTCTTCCACATCCCATACCATCGCACTGTGACCCTGATGTCACATGGACTATTTTACCAATGTCCTCGTTATGTTTCTGGACCTGGGAACATTTCAGTTGTGTTGCTGTCTATAGAGGGGCAGAGAGCTCTCGGATTTCATCAAAAATATCTTAATTTGTTTTCTGAAGATGAACGAAGGTCTTACGGGTTTGGAATGACATGAGGGTGAGTAATTAATGACAGAATCTTCATTTTTGGGTGAACTATCCCTTTAAAACGGAACATGTGAACAGGTTTCTGCACCGCAAATTCCAGCCTAAAGAAAGAGATGTCGGGTTTACTTCTTAAATCGTGTCATTTGTGTTAGAATTTAGCAGGAATGAGTGGCTGAAAGTGGTTTGAAACCCTTAACCATCTGGACTGCTCCGTCAGGGAAATTGACATTAATGATGAGGCGGAAGAAGATAAGATGGGAACGCTTTCTCTACAGTACATTCGCTTCCTTTTCTTGTTGTTTTTCTTCTCGTTCTCTTTAGTGTCCCCTAGTGTTAGTGTACAACCGAGGCTGTTGTATCTTGTTCCTCCGAATACGGTTGTGAATTAGTACAGAAAGAGTCACTTCAGACTGTTTATGTCTCTCCCAAAAGTGCTGCTGAAAGAATATCCATCTGTTCTGTTGCACAGTTAAAGTGATAATTCACCCATTTATGAAAAGCATTGTTTGCTCACACTCAGGTTGTTCCCCTTTCTTCCACGAATCCTAGAAGAAATGATTCCTTTTTACTTTAAATTATATTTTCTATAAAAGGAAAGTAAATGATGGCTAAGGCCTGTCAAACCACACAAAAAAAGACTTGCGTGCTTGAAAAAAGTATTTTCAAGTCATACACTCATCTTATGTGAGGAAAACTCTTAACTACTAATTATTAATTTCTAACTCTCAAATACTGTGTTGTGATCAAATTTGAAGACACTAGCATAACTGAAATAAAACCTAATGTGACACCCAATGTGATTTGCCATATTTTAATATACATGAACATAATTTTAAAGCTGTAGCTGAGAATGTTTTATCATTTTTGTAGCTTAAAAGTTGATCTCCAACCACTTTCATTATGGAAACGATTCAGCATCTCAGTAAAATTATTATTTTATTTATTTATTTTCATACATGAAAGAAAAAGTACAGGTTTGCAACAATATGAAGGAGAGTAAATGATGAAAATGTTAGTTTTTGGGTGAATTGTCCCTTTAATGTTGTTCTTTTGAACTTGTTTTTAATTACCAACTATTAAAATAATATGAGATTGTATGAAGGTGCTCCATCGCTCTCAGTATAGTGTGTATTGAAATGATCATTTGTTTAAATAATGTATGCTTGGCGAAGGGAACTCGAGATCAATTTTTGTTCAGGTCAGTTCACTGTCATAGCAGGGAAAAATTTAAGTGTCTTTCTTTTCTTTTTTTGTTTTTATGCTTATAACTTCAGGTTTCAGAAGGACTTTCTCTTAATCATCCTCTTGTTGGAGGAATTTATTGTACATTCTTTTAACCGATATGGAAAATCTTACATTTACAGGGTTTTTTATGATTATGTATAATATGTGAGAATACAGTGTCATGTATCTACAGTATTAACAAATTATTTTGCAATAATATATTTTTGATTTGTGTTTGGGGTTTTGTAAAATACTTTCAGCAGCACATAAAGAGAGTGATGTCATGTAGCGCGACAACCTTTTTCATAAGCTTTATTCAAATATGTTTTTCAGTACATCCTTGCACATAAAGCCAGTGCTGTTGGCAGTCACGTTGCTTCACGATTTCCTCAGCATGTCAAGTATCACATTTCTCAGTGACTCATATTTAAGACGAATATGAGATGAAAGGGGAAATGGAGAAATATACAAACGTGACTGTTGGTAGCCATAAGAGTTAAACAACAGCCACCAAAACTTAAAACATAAACCTGAAACATAGCTATTAATTCTAGTTGTATTTTATTTTTCTCTTTACGTGGCAGTATGTTGAACGTTACACTGATGTGTGTTCTGTCTCTTGTGTGTTCTGGTTCAGAGGAGTCACCTGATACTGTACTGCATTGAATAAAGTGTAGTTAGCCTCACTCCATCACACTGCGTCTTCTCTCTTTATTGCTGAATGTCTGGGTTTTTTCTCTGCTCACACCTTTAAGTGAGGAAACAGTATAAATTAGTCAGATTTAACTCTCATGTTGTTCCAGACCTGTATGATTTGTTTTTTCTATATGAAACCCAGAAGATATTTAAACGTTGGAAGCCATGTGGATAAAAAAAGAAACATTCTTCATTCTTGAGACATTCTTCAGTTTCACAGAAGAACAACCGAAGTAACTGATTTTTGGGTAAACTATCACTTTACAGTGAACAGTTTTTTTTATATATATTATATTCTTGAATCGTATTTGTCTCTTTCATCAGTTATGAACAACAATGAAAAATTTAGTTACTCATTGAAATTAGCTAAAATATGACTCATAAACCTTCTGATGTGTTCAGAATTTTCATTGCCACTAACCCTAATTTTGACAAAGCGACATAAAAATGTACTGAGTAGCTCATTCTTTTGTTTGTTAGTTTATATCAAAAACAAATAAGATCCGCTCACAAAAAAAATAGTCCAAACTGCTCATATAAATGTATTGTCCAGAGGACACAAATAAAGTGCAAATGTGCAAACCGCCATAAGTTTATGCTCTTCATTGGAGTTGGCCTTGTGTCTGGCACTGCACTTTTCCAGTCTTCTTCTGCTGGTTAGTTTATAGCAATGAGAATGACAATAACAAAATGTCATTCCTGTCATTTTTTCTTATTAAATAATGGCAAATAGTACAAACATTGCTGAACTGACTTTGTGTGACCTTGGCACGTATTTATGCTGATAAAAATGAATTACACCACGTTACAGTCTTGGGTCATCATGTACCATCAGTGAATGATGCCTTTGAGATGTTTCACAAATAATGAATAGATCTCACACTGCTGCTGCACAAATGTAACAACTTATTAGCAATTCTAGAAAAAAATTTTTTTTAACATTGTAAAATCTCTTCAGATCATGCATGCTTCATCATACAGCAATAAAAATGGTTGATTTTGCTAACACACACACACACACACACACACACACACACACACACACACACACACACACACATGTATAATGCGTTTAATACATGTTATATATATATACTATATATAGAGAGAGAGAGAGAGAAGCATCTAGTTTCCACATAACTCTTAAGTTAAAATATGCATGTATGTATATGTCTAGATTCTCTTTTACAAGACATTTTCACGTCCATTAACTATCACATTACTTAAGATTAGTAATGACGCACGTTTCAGGATCAGAGAAACCTCCCACTGACTGTTTAAAAGTGTATCAGTCCACTTGAGTCCATTTACAGAGTGAGAAACGTCCTTCAGCAGTCATCTATTTGGTAAGAAATGAAGCCGTTTTGCGCTGTTTGTATCCTGTTGCTTCTTACTCACGGTAAGCCTGATTGTTTATTTAAATTATTATATCTGGTCCAACTTTTCAAATTTGAAACTTTTCATGAAAACGCTGTGATTGTTCTATGGTTCCATAAAGAAGCTTTAACATCCATGGAATCTTTCCATTCCATAAAAAGTTATTTATAGTGGGAAAAAGGTTCTTCAGACTAAGAAAAATGGTTCTTTTAAGAATTTTTCACTGATTATTGAAATTATTTTTTTCACTGATCGGTTCACTGAAAGCTTCTTTGGGGAACCACAAATGGTCCTTCAATGGCATCTCTGCAAAACCCCTCTATTTTGGAACCTTTGTTTTTGTGTTATATGCAAGTAATATATTTTCTTCAATCACTAATGTTTTTCTCTTCTCTTTTTCTGTCTCATCAGATCTTGCTCTCTTATCATCCACAGGAATGGCACTGAAGTGTAACCTGTGTGTTTCCAAAGGGAATGGAGACCCCTGCACTCCATCAGTACAGACATGTCTTTCCCACATGACGGCCTGTGGAAACATCACATTTAGAGCTGGTTTAACAGGTGAGTTCAGCAACCATCACAGTCCTTAAACAGATAGTACAGAACACTTATTTGTGTTGTTTCCACAGCTCCTCCTTCCATCCGTTCCTGTATAAGCATGTCGGCCTGCTGGAGCTATTTGCTCGCTCCAGAAGTGAAGGCTGTGTGCTGCAGGACTGACCTCTGCAACTAAAGCCAACAAACCTGTAATCAGAATCATTAAAGACTTGGCTTTAGCTGAAGTCTACCTTTCTGTAACCTTGGTGAAGTGATTATATGAAATTGTACTGAACACGTAAAGGCTCAGCAGGCAAATGTAACAACGTATTGCAACAAAAATGTTACAAACAGCAATGATAAATAACTTTTTGCAAGCAACAATAATAGCAGTCAAGAAGTGTCTATTGTGTTCCTACAAGGTACAATCTGTACAGAGGTCACACAAAATGAACAAATAACTGAGAGATATCACTTTAAAATAAAGTTTGTAGTTAATAATGAATAATAAATGCCAACTGAGGATTGAAAATTGAGATCAGATAATAGACCTTAGTCAGTGTGGCGCCATATTTAATTTTTGGCAGGAATGAAAACGATGCTGTGAGGGGATTCTAAACAGATTGTTCAGACGACGAAACGTCTTTATGAAAAAATAAGAATAAAACTTTCAGTGGACATAAACAACATTTATTGAAAGTTGTGAGCCTCGTTTTCAACAGCGTAAAATTCAACATGGCGTCTAACCAAAATAAGGTCTAAAAGCACATATTCTTTGTTGCGTTTTCTTGTTATTTAGATGCTTTTAAATGACTCATTGACAGATGTCTTATTAGGTTAGCTATGAGGATTGTTTCTGTGTTTGTCACTCATTAAAAGAAAGGGATAGCTACTACTGCTTTATTTCTTTTCTTGTATAAGTGAAAACTTGTTGGTAGTTCAAGGCTGAAGTGGCTCAAATAGATATTAATGCCTTTCAAAGAGTTTCAGATGGTGCCATCTCCTGGACAATAGACAAACAGACACAGAGCAAGAGTCGAGGATGGAGCTTTCTCGCTACTAATGCTCAAAACAAAACAATAAAATAATATAATAAACTGGCTCCTCAAAATAATTGCATAAGTAGCCTATGTTGGCCTATTCATTATGCAATAAACAAGAACACTTATGTAACCTAAATCTGACCAAATAGTAATTTTCCCTGTGATTTTGTCCAACAAAATAAAATGAAATGAAATTAAACTGAATTAAATTAAAACATTATTTTAAAAGTTAATGTTAACTTCAAATCTCGACTGATGGCACTTCAGATCTGTTATCTTGACAAACAAACAAACAGATAGATAGATAGATAGATAGATAGATAGATAGATAGATAGATAGATAGATAGATAGATAGATAGATAGATAGATAGATAAAAACTTCTAAAATTGGGTGTAAATGTGAGAACTCTACTAATTTTTCTCTTTAATTTTTAAGTACCACATTTGTGATTATTAATATGCAAATCGTACTCTGACTATTTTAGATAATTATTGTGCGAGAAGGTGAAGAAAGCTTTGGCGGTTTATAAAACGGAGCACCATTTATCTTTAATATTCCGCACGTTTATGTGGATCAATGCCTGCAGGTTTTATGCAGCCTATTTCCAAAATGTGGAAATTTAAATAAGCCTTTTAAATAAGTATAAATAAAATCGAATAAATAAAAATAAATAAACATTAGTAGCCTATAAATAAAATCGAATGACAGAAATAAGAAACTTGTTTAATCAGTGCTAGGCTACAAAGACAATAATAGGCGTCCAGAAATAAGACGATAAAACAAAAGGCAAACGGATAAACTTAAGAAAGAATATTTTTTATTTTATTTTAGACTAATAAATATTTGGTCTTTCAAGGCACTTCAACATAAGGCCAATAAGTACTTGTTCTGACGGATAACCTCCGTGTCAGATGATCTTAAAAGAGTTATATACCTGCTCCACAAGAGCAAGTCATATACAACACAAAGAATAAAACACGACAAAATCTACAGCAGCCTCCTTCCGATCTCATGTGGCTTTAGGGGATTGGGTTAAAACGTGTCCATGATGATATTATAATTAATTACAGTAGGCCTAATAACCAAGAGTAATTAGAAACTGTTCCTCAAAAATTACAAAAGTACATGTTGTTCGTTAAAGTTATCCAGCACTTATTTGTGTAATTACCAGCGCTATTATAGTAGCCTAATTTCCCTGTGAATGTCGTGTAAACGTTCATATTTGCGCAAGTCATTTCAAAGTGGAAGAAGCCGTCAGATTAATGTTTTTAAGACAAATAGTACATCCCATAGGACACGGGTCCGTTAAATAGTCCTGGCATCGGAACGGGCCGCGGGAAAGAGGCTGGAGGTCCGTACAGAGATGATGGGGATCCCAGAGGGAAGGGCAGCGCGAAGGGGGACAGAAGCGGCTTGGAGACGCATTTGAACTTCTCCAGCTCGGCCTCCTGAAGTCTCTTGGCCTTCGCCCTCCTGTTCTGGAACCAGATCTTGACCTGAGTCTCGGTGAGGTTGAGGGAGCTGGAGAACTCGGCCCGCTCGGCGATGGAGAGGTACTGTTTCTGTCTGAACTTGCGCTCCAGGGACAGCAGCTGGGAGGTGCTGAAGGGCGTGCGCGGCTTGCGATTATTCTTGTGCTTGCGTAAGGGGCACGCCGTTGAGCTCGAGTGACCTGGAGGAAACGGCGAAATAAAATAAATAAATATATATTTCGTTAGAAATAAGAAAAAGTCTTCAAATGCCTTTGTCTTTCTTCCTCGTGCATTTCTGAAAACCCTTCTTTCTTTCTTGCAAAATGATCTGAAATCTGGTTTGAAACTAGGCCTATCTGTTTTTAAACACTTTAGCTTTATTATTTTGCTGCCAAACAGATATTATATGCATTTTTTTTAAATAGTCATTTCACAATAGGCCTAGCAAGTATAATGATTTTTAAATACATTATTATTTACTTTTACTGATTAGTTATTAATTAGTATTGCATTAGTTTAATATGTAATAGATAAATATTTTAGTTGTCGTTGTTGTTTGTAGACTATTATTATTATAGTATCCCAACTGTAGCAGTTCTCTATTTAGTAATGAGAGAGGTGTGATGGTTAGAATGTCTAAATATGGATTAGGCCCTATTTATTTTTTGAAATATTATTTTTAAGCATTTTCTTTCTTTCTTTCTATAACATAAAACTAAAACATCTGAATAATTTTATAAACAAACTTTAACCTTTGGCTGCCTTGCAAGCACTAATTTTTACTGGCAAATACATATTTTTTGTTTTGTCATTTTGGTAAAGGTACCAATAACATTTAAAATATTTTTCTATAAAATAATTTATTATTTATTTATAATAAGTGTGTGTTATTTTCAAACGATTAAAGAATTTCTAAATGTACAAAAGTATATTCAAAACATAAATGTAGTATATCACTGAAAAAAATATTCTTAAACTTACTTAAAAGGTAAGTGGTTGCATTCAATTTATTTTAGCTACATTTAAATAAACAAATTTAGTTGACTAACTTTCAACATATATATTTTTATTAAATTAGCTAAAATAAATTGTTTGCGACCACTTACCTTAAAAAAAATTAGTATCATTTTTTTCAGTGTATCTGTAGGTGATTATGCATTAAAATATTATTATATTTACACTGTTTTGAAAGAAAATAAAACTCAGTTATGACTGTAAATAGTTGAAACACTTACGAGGAGGAGATGTGAAAGATGAGGAGTTTGACCAAGTGCTCTGTTCCTTATCGCTTAATTCTTCACTGTCGTCGTTTAGGCTGTCCGACACGCTTGACAAACTGTCCACAGAAACTTTGGTTTTCTCTGCAAAGCAAGTCCTTACTAAGTCCTGTCCCAGTCCCAGTCTCGGGGAACAAGCGACCTGGCAGCTGGATTTGGCCATCAGGGATTCAACACTGAACGGGAGGTAAGTCTTCTTCACTTTATGTCCTGTGTCGGTGGTCATATCTCTCGGCTTTTGACTTTCCTCGCTGTCCGAGTCCGATTTCTCTTGAGCTGTCCTTTCAACGGGTCCCTTAGGAGGATTCATCGTGAACCATCCGCCGCAAGATGTCCCAACAATGTTTAACAGGCTGTGGTCCTGCGCTGCCTCGGTACACTTATAATAGTTCGCAAACTGCGCTCCTCCAATCAGCGTGCGCGCTCTTCCAGCTGACTTACAGAAGCCGCGATTTGATTGGTCGGAACGTTCCCCTTGGGCACTCTCGGACCAATCACAACCAACCCTTTAGAAGTCATGTGGTCAAGTTGACACCAAGACATCAAGGGGATGTTGAGAAAAATGAGTAGTTAATCGCGGATGTCTTGCTGGGATGATGTATAGATGGCCTCGGGGCTCTTGACTCTTTGGAGCACAAAGTAGACCAATTTTAGCCCAATTAAACAGTGGGGAAGCGCTCAGAGTATCTGTATCCGACTGTTGAGAAGTCATTGAAAAGGCACAATGAAATTACTCCACACCAAAACTTTGGGAATACACGGTAAACAAGAAAACAGGAATGTCTTGTTCGCAAAGTTACAGTTTGTAAATGTTGTTAAGAAATTATTGTCATGTAAATAGACCTAAATAGAAATAAATGTAGGCTACCTAATAGCCAACATAGCCTATATAACATAAGTATATAAAATGACTTGAATACAGCTGTTTAATGATACTTTTTTGATTAACAATCGACTTTTTTAGAGTCTAAAGTCTACAGCAACTATAAAAGGCAAAAAAAACAAAAAAAAAATCCTGAAAAACGAACATTTAGGCTATAAAAAGAGTTTTGATAGGCTATAATCTGGCCTATATATATATATATACATACAGCCTATATGCTATAGCTACACACACACACACACACACACACACACACACACTATATAGGCTACTATATATATATATATATATAGGCTACTAGGCTATAGACCACTCGAAAAGCAATATTATTTTTTCTATTAAAATAGAAAGTTTTTTTTTTTTTTTGAAAAAGCATTTCTTATGGAAACTTTTCATGGTTCGCTTTATTGAGAAACGCTTTTGTGAAGGCAGAAATTGATTCGAAAGGGCTGTAAGTTACACAATACTTAGGCAATTTAAGGCATGTCACGGGCTTTTAAGGTTACAAAAGGCTCAGCTGAGAAGAGCAGAGTTTTCTTCTCTCTCATTTAGAGAGCCAGACGAGCTGCGTTTTGTTTGGCGCCAGAGACGGTGGGATCAAAAGAGAAGGTACCTCGAGGAGGAAAAGGCAACAGTTTAACTCCACTTAACCAATTGTCCTCAAAATATGTAGTCCTGAGCATAGCTTCAAGGCCAAACGGTGACGTCAAGAAAATGAACCAGTTTCCCAAACCCGAAAAAAACTATTGAGAGAGTGAACAAACTCTCCTTAGTGTTTATAATAAGTTTGAGACTCACTTCTCTTTCCAGAACAACAAAAGAACACGTGAATGCATAGGCTACACCTAGTTTATAACAAAAAACAAAACAAAACAAAACATATTTTTTGCCTATTATTATTGTGTTAATGTTAATATATATTAATTGAATAATTTGAATGGTCTTTTAAATTCAATTCGCTCGTTCCATCTGATTGATTTCATTGTTCATTCTTGGCGGCATCTTGAACCGATTGGCAGACGATGCTCTAATATTCTCTAAATAAAAGCCGAAGGTTCTTCCAGATCTGTCATGGTGGGTATCAAATCAAACTCACTGGTATCCCTAAGCCCCCCTGCACTAAACTCCACCAATCTAAACGATAAATAATTGAAATGATCACGGAAGATCCGTTACCAACACGTTTTAATAGCTGTAATGAAGATAGTTTATGTGAACCTGATTGAGTCGACTCACTTTTGTAATTTAAGACTCGTTTGGAAAGAACATATGAGGACAAAACTGAAGCCTTAACTTAATCTAATTGGATATAGGAGAGATGCTGCTGATATAACCTGAATGAAATGTGCAATCTAATCTTCATAGATACTGTAGATAGATAGATAGATGCAGTAGCCTAGCTTCAGTAAGCTTCACCACTCACAACTACAGACAAATAGCTTCATAATCATCAGAATCATTATCATTACAACAAAAGGATGTGGTTTCTGTCAGCAGACTCTGTACAGCAGATTTGCCCTCTGAAGGCTGGGCTTTTGTAGGCTGCATAATTTATATAGCCAATAACGCTCTTTTCACATGGAGTCACTTCCAATCATTTTCAAGCTTGGTTGAAACCACTCAGTCAGTTCATAAAACCAGAGGCCAAGTCAAATTTAGCAGCATCAGAGCAGCACTACACACTTTAAATGTTGGTCATTGTGTGCTTGACATTCCAGGAATTCTCTGTCTGTTTGAGTATTTGTGTGTTCATCCATCCGTTCTGACTTATCATTCAGTTATTACTATTTGGTTAATTAGACTGTTCTTTCCTTTTCTATGTTTAATCTTTAAAAGTTAAAGCTTTTTATTAAAAAAAATAATTTAATGAAAAAAAAAACATAGCTTTACTAAAAAAATGACATGACCTATTGCAGAACTTCTTCAGGGCACCTTACAGTGTGTGCCATATTTTATATATATAAAAAAACTAAACTATATATTGGTTAATATATATATATTTGTATATTTAAATTATTATAATTTTTTATTACAAAGTTATAATATTTAATTACAAAAATATTGAATCATATTTTTCTTGCTTTGGTAAGTAGTGTAAACAAAATACATTGAAATTTATAGAACAAACCTTACTTCTCAGCTCCTTGTTCTTTGCAGTGTTCTCCTGGTGCCATTGATGTTTACGTTCTTCAGATGCATTCTTACCAAAGCGACTTCTCATTTCCAGTGAATAACATACACATGAGCTCAAGAAGCAGACTGTTACACAGGTTGTGGCAGGGACTGTGACTAATGCTTGAAAAGAGAGATAAGGAGTTAACACTGGGGAATAGCTGACACTGTTATGAAACAGATGACAGATGAGGGGGTTTTATATTTGTCCAGCGCTGAATGCACTGGGTGTATTCTGCTCATTACAGTAATGTCTCAACAAAGGTTTAAACCCACTATGCGACAGATCTATTATTTTCTGCAACAAAACTCTTTGTGTTCAATGAGTGATGGAAGAGTCTATAGTGTAAGACAGGCGGTGTTGTTCATCGACAGTGGACTTGCACACTAGATTAGTTTCCTTCAGGCTGTTTAATATTCTTAAATTAAATTAATTAAAAAATCCTTCTGAGAGAATAACAAATAAACTGTGGCTTTTGTTCTAAAACTTTGTAAGCTGCCTACACAGAGAGAATATTTTAAGTTGTTATAATATGCAACAGTTCTTTTGAACAACTTGATTTTTGTGCCCTTTTCACACCAAGAATGATAACTATAAAGATAACTATAACAATAACTACATTATCAGCATCCAACACAGAACTAAATTCTGTTTATTATAAGCACTTGCTGCAGTTTTATCATCTGCTGCTTTAAATGCTTTAAGTGGATTCTGATTGGTCGTCAATGTTTTTACTGTGGATCAGATGAAAAAAAAAAACAAAGTTCGGAAAGTGATTCCAATGATGTTCCTCTGTGGTGTTAATGTTATAGTTGTGGTGTGAACTTCCCAACAGAGGGCATTTTTTTCAGTTGTGCTGGTTCCAAAAGTATATTACCCATTCACTTTTCCCATAAAAAACCCACTTAATTAAAGCATTGTAAGACATGAAGCAAATCAATCCAAACAAGGAGAATCGCAACATTACAAACTTTAATTTAAAGCAAAAAAGTACTTGACAATCAGACAAAAAGACAAAGGTTAGAGACTGCGCACATAATGGCCTTAGGGAGGGAAAGAACTACAATCCCATGAAGCACTGTGAATGAGATTAATTAAATTAAAAACAATGAGAAATATAAAACTATTCATTTAAAGTTGTTAGATGTATAGAAATAATATATTTTAAATTTGTGACAAAATATGCATATAATATGGATGCTGTGACTGTCTGATTGGTGGAATTTTCTGTACAGCATCATGGGTAATGTAGTTTTTAACCAGGGATTCTATTGTTAAACATGATTATTTTAAAAGTAAGCTGAATTAATGCAAACAGATGGGTTCAACAAAAGCATAAATCAATTAACAATCTCAGAGCTCACAGTTGTATCAGTTATGGTTAAAAAAATCAATTTTCCTATGGAGGAAATTAGTGGAGTTTTTACTTCCAGAACCCGAATGTTGCACTTTGTTCTGACAAAATTAAGGTGCGTCACATTCCGCACAAATTCCGGAGGCAAAGTTATTTATCATCAATTGTGTAATGATTATTAAACGATTATCAAAACTTTATAGTTATCACATATTTAGCAGTATCACATATTTAAATATTTTTCTCAATATTTGTGTGTTGTGCTTTTTATGCGTAGAGTACTGTGGTCTATTGTAGGTCCTGTATCTCATGCTCTTATTGTAGGATTATGAGGTTTATTTTTTTCTGATTTAGGAGGATGTTGCCTACGTAGGCAGCTCATTAGGGTTTGGAACAGAGCCTACAAGTGTCTATGCTTGTGAATGCTATTGTGACTGTTCTATATATACACCAATCAACCATGAATAGTTATGTGTGTGTGTGTACAAGCATGCACTGTGGCGACTCCATGGTCACTCATACTAACCAGGAATGTCTCCACACTTTCATAGGTAGTTAGTGGCCAAAGATGCACTGTTATTTCTCATGAAGACTCCCGCAGCTGCCTAAATTACGCTTTAACTGCTGGGGTCACATCTCAAACCGCGGGCTATTGTATGAGTTCCAGCACTTGGAAGGTCTTGGAGTGGGTATTTTTCTTTTGGCTGTAGACTTGAGTAAGATTGCACTATGAAACTGTGCTTATTTGTGGCACAGCTGAATATACAAATTGACCTAAATCATCTTAATATGCTTCACAGTTCATGCCACTAATAGATCAATTTTGAGTTATGGTTACGTTGACTGCAAAACTTGACAATAGTGTCACTCTGCGCATTCGTTCCCATTGGACTTCATCATGAACTAATACAGAGCGTTTTACCAGTCAAATAACGTGATTTGCATATGAATTAAGTTTCAAGTCGTTACATGCGAGTATTCGTGAATGTCTTGTTATAGAAGGTGTGACAGAAAAGTGGATCTTTGTGAGTTGAGGATAACCTCAAACCTGTGGAACATGAGAGGAGATTTGATACATCTTTTGTTTTTCAAATGTTTTACTCATTAAAAAAAGCTTTGTTCGATGTTACTGATTTTAAAGTTTTAGTAGAAGTAGGATGAATTGCTTTAGGGCTGAGAATCTGAAACCTTCTGAGGGTTGAGCATTTTTAGGGGCTCGTAAAATTACTTTTTATATTCTACGGTATTCTTATGATGGCATTTTATTTTCCTTTTTTATAAGTGCACTGGCATCTCCTTCGGCTTGCCATCTGGTGTCATTTGATTATGTGGGAGATCAGGCATGAACAAATATGTGTGCTTGGTTCTCCTGAGATTACAATTTGAAAGTTTTACCATGAAAAAGCCAGGCACCAGGGGGCCGGTGGGTTGAAATGACTCTTTGAATAAACACTCTTTGGTCTCTCAATGAGAATAGAGAGGGAGCGCTGAGCTTTTAACAACGTTCACAGGACACGAGGCAGGAGGTCGGAGCCGCTGTCTCTGGGCAGATGTCTGTTTCACAGTGTCTGCGCTGATCCTAGAGCAGTTTGAAAAGTTTCTTTTCGTTCAACAGTTTGATTTCTGAATCAGGTGAGATAGAAGCTGTTTCTAGATTAGTATGAAAGACCGGCTTCCATCCAGCACCTAGTTTACTTTATTAGTTACTGAGGCCAAAGACCTTGGGAAAAGTTGTTCTTAGGATTCGGACAAAAGACAAATACAAAGTTTCTCTGTTAGTTTGCTTGAGTGAGGAATTTCTAGCACTGCATCTAAACATTATATTTACTGGGTTTTCTCAGTTAGAGTTAAAAAATATGGGTAAAATAGCACTGTAAAGATAAATAAATAAAACAAAAACTAAATATATTTTATATTAAGTATTAAATATATTTTTTTTAATTTAATAACTTGGACAAATCTTTGTGGGAATTAAAAATGAGATAAATAAATAATAAAAACTGATATAAATAAAAATATTAATATATTTTAAATAAAATTATTTATTTTAATTTAATAATTAAAACCCTCTGGGGGAATAAAAAAATAAGATAAATAAATAATACAAACTAAAAATACATTAATATATTGTAAATAAAAACAAATATTGTAATCTAAAAGTTAAAATCTGGGGGAATTAAAAGTGAGGCAAAGAATAAATCCTAAAAATTATAAAACATCATTAAAAATATATAAAAATGATAACATTTATTTTAATTTAAACATGAAAAACTGTGGGGGAATTAAAAGAGACATTTCAAAAATGATAAATAATAATAACTATACATATATATTAATATATTTGATAAAGTATTGAATTATTGAATTGCATTAAAATGAAATGAAAAAAATATATATTATGATTTAAAAATAATAAATACCTAAACAATGCATTCATATAAAAGTAATTGAAATAACTTATTTTAATTGAATAATTAAAAAAAAACAGGTGGTTGGAAATTAAATAAATTGAAAATTAAATAAATACATATTTTATAGTATATGCACTTATGTCTCAAAAGGCTTTCCCTCCCTGTTTTTCCTCCTCTCTCGGACTGAAGGTGTGCGGGAAAAAGAGGCTAAAGTTGAGCGAAGGGAAGAGGGAACTCGGGGCTTTGTTGTTCTATTGCTTAATGAGGTAGAAAACACAATTGCACTTTTCTGAGTGTGATAATTGTCTGCAGGGCGATGTAAATGAGATGCGTGGGTAATGCCTTACAGGGATGTGTGTCTTGCTGTGTGAGGAGAATGAGGAGGAGAGGGGGGGGGGAGGGTCGAGAGGAAGATCACAGGGCCAGTAAGCTTACATTAATCCACCTTACAGGTAATTGACTTGTTGCATTTCAAAGACTCTTCTGAGGTCTGTTATCAAGAGTTGGGTAATTAGCAGTAGCTATGAGGAATTGATTAAGAGATTAGACCATTGATGACTGCTTTCACATCCACATCGATGAAGCGGCAGAGTGGATGAAGTGGTGCTACTGTGTGGGTAAACAAAAAACAGGGCCATCTTTTCTAATCAAACAAGTTACAGGCTGTGTTACAAAACCTACTGAGCTCTATACATAGTCAGGATTGTGAGGCATCATGAGCATAATAATGACACAAAAGAAAATGTAAAATATATTTTTGGGCATATAATATAATGTTTAAGGCAGTAGTGTATATATATATATATATATACATACATATACACACACACACACTAATGCTACACTGTAAATTTTTTTTTTCAAAGTTGTAAATAAAACAAAGATTATTGAATTATGTTTTACAAAAAAAATACTATTTCAGTTTCCTTTTTTCTTTGATGTATTACTAGCTGTTTCTTTATGGTTATTTGCAAAATGTATTTAGCAATTTCTGAGTCAAAATCGTTTCTACACCAAATATTTTTTGTGTTCAAGATTTTTGAAAGAAGTCTCTTTTGCTCACCAAAGCTGCATTTCTTTAATAAAAAATACAGTAATATTGTGAAATATTATTATAGATGAAAATAACTGTTTTCTATTTTCATATATTTTAAAATGTAATTTATTCCTGTGATGGCAAAGCTCAATTTTAAGTAGCCATTACTTCGTTTTATTATCAATGTTCAAAATTGTTTTGCTGCTTAATATTTTTGTGGAAAACTTGATTTAATATAAAGAAGAGCATTTATTTATGCCATTAGTGATCAATTCAATGCATTCTTGCTGAATAAAAAAGTATACTAAAAAAAAGTAGCCCACAAAGTTTTGAAGCTGAGCCAATAAGTGCATCCATTAAACTGAAAAATGACACACCATGACCTGTTTTGTCATGTCCTCACTTGTGTTCATAAAAATTCTTATTTTTTCTCTATTTGATTAGGTAATTATTATTCATAGCAAACCTACCAAACACCTTCAGACTCCAAACAAACATAATTAGCTCATTATGCTGAAGTGGTTTGTCAGACTGTTCTCACACTACAAATTTCCTTTGTCCGCGAGCGTTTCTAAAGTTTTTCCACTCAGCATCTGCCATGCATGACCCTTTATGCTGATATCTGCATTCTAATAGATTTTCCCCACTGAGACATTCATTTCTGTGTCCTGTCTGTCCACACGACTATATATTAGCCGCCGCTTTTGTTTTGTCCCATGCATTTGACGTTCGCTATCAGCCCCATATATAATGGCGTAAGAAAGAGAGCTCTAATATTTAGTTGCACGGGGATTTGTCTTTCCCATTCCGCAAGCTTTTCCACAAGGCTGCTGTTACTAAGTGGCGGTGAACTGAAAGGCCTCGCATCCTCTTTTCTTCCTCTCCGTAGGGCGCTTTGGCTAACAGCTCTGGCAGCTGCTGTGATCTCTATTTGCCCACTGAGCTCTATAGTCCTCTCTCCGCAGGTGAGGTAAGACTCAAAGGACTCTCTAATAATCTCTCTCTCTCTCGAAGTCAACGGCGACTGACTTTGTGGGTAGTGTTTTCTCACAAAGCGGCCTGCTGAATGCGAATGGCACTCTTAATAGTTCGTTACTCCATCGGCTGGGAAATTACAGACAGTTGCCGGGCTCGTTTGGCGCAACATGTTTGGATGAGGTGTGGTATCTTCCTCAAAGCACTTCTCTGTTTTTCCTCTCTCAATGCTCCCCGGCAAGACAATCTATTCATACGGTTACTTAAGTGTAATTGCCTCCCTTTGAAGCCTCTGAGAAGCAAATGATTTGCTTTGCCCCGGGGGCGTCCATGGTCAAATACCCGTCCCATCCCCGTCCCGTCCTCACGCCTCCCTCCCCGAAGGGTTGACACTGCCGGCCTGCCCAGCGAGAGGGCAGCTCCCTCACAGAGAAGAAATAATACAGCCCGGGCTGCTCAATTTCTCCTCCTTTTCATCCTCGTCTTTTAAAGTTTTATTAACAACAGCTTTTTCTCGTACGGTGGCGGGGTGCGGGGGCGACGGGACGGCGGGCGGCTCCTGGTGAACCCTCAGGTGCTCTCACTGCTCGCTCAATGGCTCCTTATGTGTGCTGACAGGTCAGCGATGGTCTTTAGTGAAAACCCCGGCTTCAGGAATGTGTTAGATTCAGCCTTTATTTTAGAGATGTGACCACAACAACTCCTGCCATTAAGAACTAGTTGCCAATATATATAGTGCTATATATTAGTGCTGTCAAATGATTAATTGCATCCAAAATAAAAGTTTTTGTTTACGTAATATATGTATGTGTACTGTGTATATTTATTACACACATACAGTATATACTGTATTTTTTAAAAATATACATGAATTTACATGTATATTTACATTAATATAACTTATATTTTATCTAAATATATTTTATTTGTAAACATAACATATTTTCTTAAATATATACACGCATGTGTGTGTATTTATATATACATAAATATACACAGTACACACACATATATTACGTAAACAAAAACTTTTATTTTGGATGTGATTAATCATTTGACAGCACTATATATATATTATTTGTCAATTAAAATGTTCATTTGTAACTTGTAATGTAACTTTTTCTTCACATGTAATAGATTTAAAACATTTAAATTAAATTGGCAAAATAAAATTAAGTTTCTGTGGAAGCCATGATACATTTTTCAGGATTCTTTGATGAATAGAAGGTCCAGAATAGCATTTATTTGAAATATTATTTAATATTTTAAATGTCTGTGACTCTTGATCAATTTAATACATCCTTGCTGAATAGAAGTATTATTTCTTTCCCAAATAAATAAATATAGAAATATTACCCAAACTTTTACACGGTCGTGTATATAGCTCACTAGGTTTTGAAACGGAGGCATCCATTAAACATGAGGAAAAAAAATAATTCTGTCATGTTCTTACCTGTAATTATGAAAATAATAAAACATTTCTGTGTAATTGGGTAATTATTAAATTTATTTGGCATGCTTATTAGGCGTGAATCCACTAAATCCATTATTTTCTTTTTTCCTAATGCTTCATGAATCTATTTTAAACACATTGTATTGTAAAAAGAAATAAACAAATATTTTAAAACTGAATAACAATAAATAATAATTTTAAGCTATCCATTCATGTATATGTGAAATTGATAATCATTTTGGTGGTATCAGTTAAAAAAAATCTGGAATTTTGTTATATTTGTATGTGTGTATTTGTATATGTGTGTGCAATTTCATATCAAGATTATACTTTATAATAAAATACAATTGATAGTTACAAATATGAATTAAATAACATTTAAAACAACATCATTTTAGGTGGTATCAGTTAGGTTGCTTATACATTTTTATTTAAAATATTTGCATATATAAATATATATTTATTGTTATTTTTTTCTATCAATATCGTTCTTCATACTGTGAAATAAAATTATAAGCAATGTTTTTCTCACATAATCACCATTATGGATGGTGCTCATTGCAATTAATTCCAGGAGAGCATCTTTAGCTGTTTTGCTGATTGATTTGATCATTTATTGATTCGTTCATGTATTAACTCATACTTTTTAGCCATCGTTTGGGTGTATGGGTGTCTCTGGTGGTCTGGTGGGCTTACTTTCACATCTTGAAGATTTCAAGAGGATTTACTGTAAAGTAATTACAGGCTTACTCATACATGGATATGAGCTGACAGTAGAGCAGCCTTTGCTTATTTTAATTAATATGAGAGCAACATCTAATGCAGAAAAGTGTCCTGGCTCCACAAAGATCCCTCCAACCCAAATGCCAGAAAGCGGCATTATCTCAGCCTCGCTGAGAGCCCGTGAGCACTTGTGTGTGTGTGTGTAAGCATCCAGCAACACTAAACCAGGTTATGAACATGGCATTTTCCTTGTATCATTTGCTTTGAGGTTTTTAAGAGAGAAGCATTCCCCAATGTCAGGCCAGATGGTAACGATTCTGGAGCGAATTACGAGGCCAAGCAACATACCTGTGGGCGATGTTATTTTCACAGCTCCATAAAGAGCTCAGTAATGTAATTTTGATCTCATTTATCTAATATCACTCCAACGCAGGGTACTTTACGCAAAACTAGGCTTCTTGCTGGGCACATATCTTCTTGATCTCCTGTGTTGAAATAGCTTGTATTATTTAACTCGGAGGATCCAAAGAGGGTCAAGCTGGCTGGAGACGTGGTGGGTTAGCTTTGAATTTACTTAATGGATGTCCCTGGGCACTTGGGATTTTACAATAATATGCTTCTCCACAGAGGTAGACTCCTATGCTTGCGTGTCTAGTATTGAAGCCTGAGGAACTTGGTGGGCTCACTTGAACTTTATAAGAGCAAACTCTGGGTTTCATAATAAACTAAACTCTTAAAAATATTGGCATCTATGGTTCCATGAAAAACTAACATCCACGGAACCTTTCCATTCCACAAAAGTTTCTTTATAGTAAAAAAAAAAGTTATTTAGATTAATCAAATGTTCTTCACAATCTTAAAAATAAAGATTCTTTAATGCCATCAGTGGTTCCATAAAGAACAAAACCTTTCTACAAAAGGTTCTTTTTAGTTGATAAAGGTTCTTTTTTTCAAATGTTCTTCACATTCTTAAAAATAAAGATTCTTTAATGCCATCAGTGGTTCCATGATGAACCTTAAAATGGAACCTTTCCATTCCAAAAAAAAGGTTATTTTTAGTGGATAATGGTTCTTTAGATTATTCAAATGTTCTTCACTTTCTTAAAAATAAAGATTCTTTAATGCCATCAGTGGTTCCATGAAGAACCTTAAATATCAAATGGAACCCTTCCATTTCACAAAAGGTTCTTTTTAGTGTATAAAGGTTTTTTAGATCATTCAAATTTTCTTCACGCTCTTAAAAATAAAAGTTATTTGGCGTCCATGGTTTCACAAAGAACATTTAACATCCATGGAAATTTTCCATTGCACAAAAGGTTGTTTATAGCGAAAAAGCTTCTTTAGAGCTTTCAAATGTTCTTCACATTGAGAAAAAATGGTTATTTTAAGATTTGTTCACTGAAAAGTTCTTTGGAGAACCCCAAATGTTTTTTGTATGGCATCGAAACTCCCTGTTGAATTATGGCCAGTTCATCTACTTTTGGATTTGATGTGGATCTGTTCATGTGAATGTCTATGAACACAAACAGCCCTTTATCAGTCATCAGTTCAGGCTGCTTTATGTAAGCATTCCTAGGTTACGTAAACGCATGTTTCTTTTACTTTCGACGATTTATCTGCATTACATGTCATCCTTAGGTACAACACGGAAAAGCAATAAACCCACAACAAGGCTAAATAACTGAGCATTTTTAGCTCAACATTTCCATTAGCGGTTGTTTTTTTCCCAGCAATGAGGGCACTTGTGCACGACTGGCAACCCGCTGTGTGAAATCACTCACTCTAATGGCACAACACACGTGTTTGTTACAGGAAATCGTACAGCCGCTCTATAAGTATTCCGTCGGTGATAAAACCAAATTGCATCATGATGTTGAGTCAAATAAATGAGAAAACGGCCTCCTCCCCCCCGTGTAATCAGCTCCAGGAGAAGTTGCTCTTCCACGCTGATTTGGAACCGGCTTCTCCCGCTCGACTCCCAGTCGCAAACATTAACAAGAGCAACCGCAGAACTTGGAAACAAATACCTCTGATATGAGCCAAATGATTGTACTGCAAAGTAATTGCACAATTAAATCGAACTGGATAAACTTGTTGAAGAAGTTGCTCTTTAAAGCTCACCACTGTTGCTGTTTGACTTTTGATGATCAGGACTGGGATTTGAAACTGGTCCACGTTCAATAAAACAGCACAGACTCCCCTCGAGCAGTTGACTCGTTGCTATTATCCGTACAAATATAAACGCAAAATACCCTCAGCGCCCCAATTATTGTAAATTAAAGAACCTAGCGACCCTAATGAAACTGCTGCAGTGCTGTTTTATGTGTAAGGTGTGCTGCTAAACAAGCCATTTGATAGGACTAATTTATGCATGCAATGCGTGTTAATGTGCATCAGACTTGTCAGTTCTAGAACCAGCTGTCCATTTTAATGAACAGAAATCAAGTAAATAATAAATATAAAATAAGATAATTCTAAACTTTGACTTTTTTTTTCTCTGGAGTATCCAGTCCACTCTTTTTAATATAATGAAAGATGTCAAACACGCCATAAAATTGTTGACTGCATAATTGAGAATCATAATTTATAACAGAGTAGTGATGTCTGAATCATAAATTGATTCATTTCAATCGGATCTTTTTCAGATGACTCACTGACCCAGTGATTCATTTGAAGTGGTTAAAAGATCAGAAGGAAAGTTCAAAAGTGAATAATCGCTTACATTTTATGATCAATTGCTTATATGATTATCCTCTTTTGTAAGTTGTTTTGGATAAAAGCATCTGCTCACTGAATAAATGTAAATGTCTGTTTCTTGCAAGATTTGGAATAGAGTGTCATATAATTGATTTTATGATACTTTTGAAGCATGTAAACAGTACATGTGTGTGTGTTTGTCCACAAACTCGTTTAAATTTGTATGCAATTGATGCATCCTGGGGCCGGTTTCAGTTAATCTGACTTATTGTCAGTTGATTTGGATATTTCAAAATAAGTCAGACTAACTGAAATAAGCCTGGCTTAATTGGTAAACTTGTTTTATGAAACAGGCCCCTGATCTGACATTCAGTTAGATACTACACGCACTATAGTAAACAAACAATGTTGATTATAGTACAACTCTCAAACGACCACAGGATGTTGTAATAAAAAGTAATTGAGATATGCATCCATTGCGCATCTTCATCATGCTGTTTCTTTTTACAGAATCCATCAAAGTTTTTCAGATGACAAACAAACATGACGGTACAACAGGAAACAGGGAGTATTTAAGTCTTGTCTGGTTCTGTTTTTCTGGGGTGTATGAAGCCAATCTTTCTTCTTTTTTTCTGTCTGTGTGCATTAGACTTAAGATAACCAAACCGTCTTCATCCCTCAAAATCCTGGATACAGCAGGGCAAAACCCCTAACAAGCCTCCTCTTTGACCCTGTTCTTTTCTTTTTTTTGGTGATGGTATGTCTTTGTAATTCACTGGAAAGGCTTTAAAGTCCACAGGATTTACCCTGAAGAAAACTGAAAGAATCCCTGGGAGAAGAACAATGAAGCGTTCTCGATGATTTTTGGGAAAGCCTGATAATGATTTATGACTGAAATAAGACCCAAAAAGCTTCGCAATAAGAGGGAAGTAAATTCAATTCTTGATGTCAGAGAACATCAAAGGTCTGCTGTGTTTTAAAGATGTAGTTTACACAAAAAATTACAATTCTGTCATCATGTATTCATCCCCATGTCACTTAACTAACCTGTATGACTTTCTTTTTCCATGGAACACAAAAAAAGCTTTTCTTGACAATTAAAGTCTACAGTAACCAGATGATTCAAAGAAATTTAAGTCTGCTATGAAAATATCATATGCGCTTATCCAGATTTTACATCAATGACAATATAATAATGATGCTGCTCCATGAAAGAAATAAAAGCATGTTTCTGTAAATGATGACAAACTTTTTTTTTATCTTTAGTTAAACAACTTGAAAAACTTCCTGAAATATGCTCAATATTATATGCTGTAAATTGTTACAAAAATACTTTCTTTATGCCAAACAAATTTAAATTGTAAATAGAAATAAAATTGATACGGCCTATAACTTAAAATGAGATATTTTGATATGACAAATATCTCTCTGTCTGGCAATAGAAAATGTTTTTTTTTCTCTCCAGTGGGGATTTCCTAAGACTTTTAAAATACTTTCTCTCATTCCCTGTTTTCAGAACAGTTTTTCTTTAGTAGAAGTAATTCCTTCTCTTGGGCCTGAAAACAATACAAACACACAGAACAATAGGAGCTGGGGTGTTTGGTCTGCTCTATTGTCTGTGGGTACTTCAAGCCCATAATCATGTTGTTTGAGGTTATATGGAGCTCATCCTACTTTTACTCTCTCAAACTGTGTCTCCAGCACAGGGTTCAATAATAATGCATATGCAGTCAGTTCTGCTATCTTTGTTTTGAAATATCAATTATTCTTATAGCTTGAATGTGTTACAGGTATAGATCTTCAAATCTGTAATGTTTATGACAAATATCCTTGATCAAAATAGGAAATCACATTTTCAGTGTGGCGGGCAAACAGAAAAACATCGGTTATTTTCCATAAAAACATGCTGATTTGGAATTTCTCTGTAGACTGCCACAGCAATTTAGCATAATAACTGATGCCAAAAGTATTTTTTTTTGCAAAAAAAACATCATGGCCACAAATGTCTTCACTTATTGCAGTACTTCTGTGGAAATAAAACATGAATACAACAACAAAGAAACAATATGAGCTAATGCTACAACAGTGAACTAATACAGTTAAATTTGTTTAAATGTAATTAGCTCACAGCATTCATTTTCTGGTTAAAGGCAGTTTTTTGACTATGCAGTATAGTCAGAGCATGCAATTACAACAGGGCACAGAAGAATAATAGCATTTTAAAATAAAACCAGACCAGAAATCTATATTTGATATCTGAAACCTGACATTCAGACAAGTAGGGCAACTTGGGACAGTATAGGGCTAAAATTTATTTTCCATTCATCACAGGTTTTTAACGTCCCCCATGGCTGCATTATAGACAGTAATGACGTGTAAACAGAGGTGTAAAAGTAAAATGAACTGCCAGATGTGAGTGCAGGGAGTACTGATGAGGTTGTAAAGACATAAATAACACAATACACAAGCAGATAAACACTTTCTGTGAGCCAATGCAAAGATTTCTATCTAAGGTTGTAGCTGGGCCTCCAGAGGTGAGCTGAGACAAAGTCAACTTTCCAGAGAACTTGAGCATCAAAAAGTTTTATTAAATATGTTTCCACGTTATGGGTGCCATTTCTGTTCTAGAGAAATAAAAAAAAGTGTCAATTTTTATTTACATTTTTTTAAATGTAATTTCTTATTTTAAACTTCATATTGCATTTACATTTTTATTTTATTCAAAACTTTAATTCGCCCAGTGTGACTTCCTCATAACTGTGATTTACATATCTCACAATGTGACTTTTTTTCCTATTTAAAAATATCATAATAACCATTTTATCTTTGTAAACTTTATACCTTTCCCAACTTTTTACTTCAAAATGGGACTTTATCGCAAGTGATTTAGTTTCACATAATTTGAATTTTATATCTCACAATGTCACTTCTTAGTTTAAACTTTATATCTATATAAAATATGGCTTTTCCAAAAATATAAATTCAAGCATCATTTACCCTTGAGAGAGTTTTCTATGCAACTAAGTGGACTTTTTACCCTACAATTACTGAGTTTGATAACAAATTACCCCCTTCTATAATGCAGAATTATTTCAGCAATGTGGCCCGAAACTCTTATGCTTTACATCAAGGCCATGACAAACACACTCTCACTAATAACAGCAGCAGGAATCAAGAAAGAGAATGGGCTGCTCTGGAACCAGTGTCTTCTGCACAAACCCTGCTATCCTCCTCTGAAACTGCTCTGAGATTGGAGAGGAAAGCCAAGCCAAGCATCTGAAGAACAGGATCCTCTGTGTGTCTGACTAATTGACCCCTGGTTCCCTGGGGGTAAATCAACAGAGGCTAAAGCCACCGGGCCACTAACAAGCAGCTCTCGTAAAGCAATCCATAACCAATGGGCAATTTGAAACACATGCTATTGGATGTATTTATGACTCCGTCAAAAAAGCGGTTCTGATGACCCCCAACTTTTTTTGTTTTTTAAGACAAATGGCTCATTCTATTTCCTTCTAGAAATGTCACACATAAAGTAAATGCTTCGTAATTGACTTGACTTGTGTCTAAACAACATTCAAATCAATTTTTATTATTAGCCTCATTCAGTGCAACAGGATTGCATTAGATTGTTGAGGACGTGAGGATTAGGCTTTATATTAAAAACAGATGGGCCATTATTCCTTGATTGTCCTCATCAAAATGATCTGACGGAACACCGCGCGGTCACACATAATCAACAATCACACCCGTCACGTGAATGTAATGCAAAGAGACCTGGCAACGGCAATTTACTTGCATTTCAGTCAGTTGATTTGCTACAAAATTGTGATTTTTGGATACAATCTCCCAGACTTCTGGAATTCCATAGTGTGTTCTGGAATTTCAGACCACTCAAAAGTGGCTTGATGCTCTTTTTTTTTTGACCCTGGCATGCCTGGTTCTGGAGAAGGCCAACTGTTATTCCCAGTGGGGTTTTCTGACAAAGCACTTCATGAACTGTGCAGCCACTGGCCTCAGACCAGCTGATACTGCTTAGCCCCAGTCGTAAAGCAAAAGGTCTCTTCAAGCGATCCATTAGTGCTTCTATCCCCAAGAGTGGAGGCCGCGGTCTGCTCAAGCCGCGCAGGAAAGCTTGAAGGAAAACAGCATGGCAGACAAGTCAGAAGATCAAAGACCCCCTCAGACGGCAGACCCCGTCTCCAGACATCCAATCTCTTCCCCTTCATGTTTCTAATTAGCAGATGGTGGAGAAATGGCTCATATTATGGCTTTATCAATTAGAGAGAGACGTTCATATCTTTCTTTCTCTCTTTCTCCTGCTGTCGGCCTATGAGCGTGGCATAGATAGATGAACTGAGAGAAGGAAAAGCATATTGGAAGAGAGCCACTGCTTCAGATTTAATGTGAATAAATTAGTTCACCATGGAAAAGGAACATTTTGGTATTTTCTTTTCTGATGACTTTCAATCTACAGATGTGAGTTGATGGTACATGCAACAAAAAGATCATATCTTATGTCGGGATAGTTCACCAAAAACGAAATTTCTGTCATTATTTACTCACTCTCATGACATTCCATATGCAGTTTTTGGTAACTGGTAACTGAAATGCAATGTTTATATGTTAGGTTACATTTTATTTTGATGGTCCCCTTAGTCTATAAGCAACTTTGCAACTACATGTCAACTAACTCTCATTAGAGTATTAGTAGGCTTAGGTTAAGGTTAGGGTTGGTATAATGTTGACGTACTTGCAAAGTTACTTATAGTCATATCAAAATAAAGTGTTAGCATATATTTAGCAGACATACTACTAATACTCCAATGACTGCTAGTTGACATGTAGTTGCATAGTTACAAACAGCTGTCTAAAGGGTACCATCAAAATAATCAAACTTATATTAAAATAAAAATAGTTCAAAGCAAATAGGAAGAATAAGAAAGGTGGCAAGATATGAGACTTATAATACATTATAACTATGAGAAATATAATCCATTGTAATTTTTGTCTTACAACAACATTAGTTTATAATGACCACGTATATTAAGCTATATGCTACAATGAGTTTGTATGAGGACTAGACTTGATTTTTTTGGTAACACTTTACAATACGGGTGCACAAATATGCATTAATTCATGCTTAACTGATGCACAGATAATCAAGAGTTAATGTATAACTCATGAAGAACTAAACCATTTATTAATGATTACTACATCAGCAACTAATGAACATTATATACATAGATGAAGTAATTGTTATTAGTTGATTATATGTGTGTCATGATTATCTGTGCATTAGTTAAGCATGAATTAATGCATATGCCTATTAGTGCCACCTTATTGTAAAGTGTTGCCATCGTTGGTTAAATAAAATTTGATAGATGAACTCGCTCCGCGATTGGACTCTTATAGCATTAGCTACAAGGAAAGTTTCAAGTGTTATGACAATTGACATTTCTGACTTATCGACGCCATATTTGATTTGAGAGCACGTAAATATCGTACTTCAGAAGACTTTTAATTGCTTTTTTGTCTGTCTTGTATTTTATTATTATTTTAAGCTTCTTTAATATCAGCCTATGGGTTTGGAATGACATGAGGGTGAGTAAATAAATACAGATTTTTATATTTTTAACTAAAACACAGTAATATAAATGGATTGTAGTTGGCTGGAGTGGCAGTGCCGACTAAGTTTCAGTACATGATGAAAACATGAGGTCATGCTAAGAAAGAAATAAACAACGGCTTACATCCAATAAATGACCTGAATGTCCTTGATTGAATAAAAATACATAATAAGCATTATTAGAGCACTTTGGGGCCCCAAAGTGAACAACAATGTTAAAGGGGTCATATGATGTGATTTCAAGTTTTTCTTTCTCTTTGGAGTGTTACAAGCTGTTCATGCATATATAAGATACCTGAAGTTGCAAAGACTAAAGTCTCAAACCCAAGGAGATATTCTTTATAAAAGTTAAGACTTGTCCACGCCTTCCTAAAACGGCTCATTTAAACACGCCCCCACATGTCTACATCACGGTGTGGGAAGATTTGCATAACACCGCCCAAATGTATACGCAAAGAAAGAGGGCATGATTTTTAATTCTCACTGTAGTATTGTTGCTGCCGCCAGCGCCATGTCCTGGAGACGCTGTGTTTACCATAATATGCTTGCAGATATTTAAGAAACATGCTAAGTTAACATACTTGTTTATCTGAAAAACAATGCTACAGTCAGTTATTCTCCTTTGAAAACGTGTGTTCCGGCCGGAATGTCTGTGTTTGTTATAGAGGTCTGCGCGGGCTTTAAACTGAAGCCCGAACCCGGCCCGTACCCGAGATCGTCAGGTGCAGCGGTTACATAAATTCTGCAGAGTTTTTGAATGGTTGTGGCTATGACAAGACGATAATTCTTCCACCGTGCAAATTATGGTCATTTGGCTCGTTAGCATTTGGCCTGCTTTAAATCAGACACAGAGATGTAGTGCGGTAAGATCGCATTTATTTGAATTAATTAATTCTATAATTTATTTGAATTAGCAAGAGAGAGACAGAGAGAGAGAGGGATGATAGTTGCGTGCGGGAACCTACGTTTGCGCGTCTCTACAAGCAATGAGGCTTAGTTACTTCAAAAACAGCGATTTTACCCCCTCATTGCAGAGAAATATAACGTTGCGAGTCAGTAGCCTATCGAAGCTATTTTACTAATAAAAGTTTCCGTGCTGTGTGTTCGCTGCGCGATCGCTCTGATATCTGTGTGCAATAACGTGTGTGCGAGCGTCTATGAAAGCAACGAAGCCTGCATATAGTTTTAGTTTAGCTACAAACCCGAGCCCGACACGAGCCTGAAGCCATTCATTAAACATTAACCCGAACCCGACCCGAAACCCGAAAGTATTTCGGGACCCGTCGGGCTCGGGTCGGGTAGCAGACCTCTAGTTTGTTATGGTTTGTGAAACCTGCCCACTGCCAGTTTACCCAATTGTATTTCGGCACCCCGGGTTGCCAGTTGGCAGAAAACACAGCATATTTAATTTCATTCATCGTCATTTGCGCTCGTTCCTGCCTGTGTGTCAAGTCAGAGGAGGAGGGGCCGGGTGAAAAAAACTGTCTCCAATATTTTGAATATGGACTGCAATACCTAGTTCAACCGCTAGGTGTCAATCCTACATACAGCACCTTTAAATAATTTGCTACTGACTATTCAAACGTGAGTTTTGAGCAGTTTAGAGTAGTGCTTGTTGTTTGTCGTTTCTCCGATCACAAATGCAGACATGGTAATATTTACGCGGTGCGATGCAACGTGATGCGTAAAAAGACAGTATAAGTCATTATAATCAGTAAGTAATGTCCCCACTGGATGCAACAAATGCCTCGTTTATAATGGGTTTTATTGTTTTTGTCTCGTCGGGCCGGGACACAGCATCACAATACGGTAAGGGGCGTAACATTTCCGTCTCACGCTTGAGGTATTCGGCCAATCACAACGCAATGGATAGCTGGCCAATCAGAGCACGCCTCGCTTCTCAGAAGTTGAGCTTTGTAAAAATCGACGTGGAGCATAGAGGAGCAACAATAATGCACAATATGTGGAAAATAATGTGTTTTTGCATTACACCAAATACACAAAATAATGTTATTTTTAGCAACGTCATATGACCCCTTTAAAAGATGAGTGAATATAAAGCAGTCTTCTTGCACTAAAGCTGTTCTTGCAACTGATGTCTGAGAGTGACAAATGTGATTTATTAATAATGCTTCCAGAAACTGACTAAATTTATAGTCTGCTGTCAAAAGGATTTTACATGCATGCTGCTTTTGAGTTATATTTTATTGGAGTCACCAGTGCACTTAATTTACAAGGCATCTTAAGCATTCAAAATATAACTCGACACTGGTTTGTTTAACAAACAAATCTGACACTTTCAAAGTGACAACCAGATGTCACAATCAAGAGATGAAACTACTGAGCTCATTGAAGACGAACAAGTTAAAAGACTGAAAAAAGTCTCATTAACGCTGCCTTAATCATGTCAGAATGATGAGTTCATTTGAACACCACCACCATGATGTAATTACAGTAAGAAATACAGACATTAAGCATGTCAATGAAAGAACAATGGCAGAGGCAAACTGATATTAAACAATTAATTTAACTCTGTAAATAATGATTTAATATTATAACCTGAATAATGCTGAGATTGTTATTCATGTCACTCTCTTCTGACCTCCTGAGCTCTTCCGAGTCCATTAAAACATCTTGTTTTGGGAAACTTGAGTGATCTATGCCAGACCCTTGGAGACACTCTGAACTATACAGCAGTTGGCTAAACGCTGTCAACGCTCGGCCTCAGTGGCCTGACTCACCTTCTTAATTACCCATCATCCCCTGCACAGCCAGGCTCTCACAAATTACGCCCCATTGAGGACGAGTGATAGAGCTGTCAGCGAGTACTCAGCGTTTCTTAGCGGGAGAGGGCGATCACACATACACACAAACCCGCTGAGTAGGCAAGAGCTGGTGCCAACATCTGAAACACTCCCCGAGCTTTCTTCAGCTTCAACACAGAGGAACAATGACTGCGGCGACACTGACATAATAGAGAGAGCGAGAGAGAAGAATGGTGTGTGTGAGTGTGAGCAGGAGAAAGAGAGAGAGTCTGGGAAGTGATGGATATGATAGAGGCCAAGAAGTATCATGAGAGCTCTGCTGGGACTTCGTGACCTTATCTCTGGGTTGGTTATGAAATTGCAGCTCTTCATGCAGAGTTAATATTAATGGACAACATTTAGAAGTAGGTAAGGAAGAAAGAGTTATAAAAACTCAGTATTGGACATTTTTTATTGAAACTGGGTGACTGGGGCAAGTTTGTTACATTTATATTGGGGCAAGTTGTCATATTTGTTTTAAATGTTGCAATTTTTTTTTCATTATTCATTACTAAATCTATTCTGTATTTCTGGTGTTTCATGAATTGTTTTATGCTTCATAATGGTTTAATTTTACAAGAAAATCCTTAAGAAATATAATTGCCAGTCTTTCCTGCAACTACTTACCCTGCTATTGGGGCATGTTGTCACAAGAGGGTAACATATATTATCAGTCAAAAGTTTAGGATAATTACTATATATATTTTTAATGTTTTTGAAAGAAATCTCAATAACACTTTACTTAAAGCCTTTATGTATAATGCATTATAACAGGTTATTAATGGGTATTATTCATAATGTGCATTGTAATACATTATATCTTGTTGTAAATAAATATAACTGAATTTAAAATGCATAGTGTAACAATCAATTGATAAGTGCTATAATGTATTAACTGTGGTTACAATTATTCATGAGATTGTACAATGCATTATAAGGTGCACAATAATTAAAGCATTAAAACTACTTTTATAATGCATTATAGGCACATATAAAGGCTTAAAGTGTTACAGAAATCTCTTATGCTCACCAAGGCTGCATTTATTTAATATAAAATACAGCAAAAACAGTAATAGTGTGAAATATTTTTACAATTTAAAATTAATGTAATTTATTTTAGGACTTTTTAAATGTTATTTATTCTTTTGATTGTAAAGCTGAATACACTTTTTACTGTATTTTTCATCAAATATGCATCCTTGGAGAGACTTTCAAAAACGTGTCAAATCTTAATTATTCCAAACTTTTGAATGGTATGTGTTTTAAACAAACAGTATTTTTCTGGCCAATAACGGTTAATATGGTAAAAAAAAAAAATAATTAAGTCAGAAATCTACTAAAAATAAACACTGGTGAATATTATATACAAACAAATACATATGCTATATCTTTCTCAAAGTTACCATCATTTTATAATGTCTGCACAGCAGTGTGCTGCTTTCACTCTGACTGGCTTTGTTTTTTAAAACAGCAAAATCAATGTCGTGAAATGAAAAAGGTCACTTGTACCATAAAAGTCTTCTGAGTCATATCGCTTACACGGTATTGTTCATATAATTATTCTGTCCATGAGACACATGGTTCATGTTCATGCAATTAAGACTTTGATACAATAACAACAACTTCCTCTGTCTGTGAGACTGTAAATTGGCATCCATTACTCACAATGTAAAAAGAGTGAATGCGGTAACTACACATGATTCCCGGACTTCAGACGGCCTCTAATTTACTCGTCTAAGAATTTGCTCCACGTGTGTAATTGCTATAAATTTGGATTAGAGATTGGGGACAGGTTGTAAGTGGATGTGAAGTCCTGATACATACCCATTTGTAAGTCATTAACATTTTTTACCCTCTAATTTTGCCCTTGAATTCTGCATTTTTTAAGAAGAAAATGACGTTATGGCTCCAGTGATTCTGGGTGACACTATAATTAAGACATTAACTGGTTTAAGAACTGAATAAAAATTCAAATGAAATCATTATTTAACAAAATAAATCACCAGGAAATAAACAAATAAATAATAAACTATAATGCTACTCATGCCTTCTCTACCTTTTTCTACATTCATTATACTAAATAAAACCATCACAAATTGATTATGTTGAATATAAGCATCACAAACTAAAGATCAAACAGAAATCATTGACCGCAGGTTAGACGGCCGGCACAATTACTGCATACTTACTCTTTATTCCTGGCCTTAGGACAGTCCTAGTCTGATGTTTAATATAAAGATCCTAAATTGTTGCCTGTGTAGCCAGGCTTTGTTTAAACGGGCTTATACTCAATTTAATCCGTAAAAATATAGCCATTTCATTACGGAGCACACTCAAATATTTGTTTCTGTGGGTTTCTCCCTCATTGAAGCATAAATTGCTGCAAACTGCAGAGTTTGGAAAATGATTCCATGCCAAGCCGTTCCTAAACGAATAAATCAAGGACTAAACGCTGCCCTTAAGCAGCTAAAGACATTCATTCAGACAGTCATTCAAAACAGATCCTACATTCAATAAACACACAGAGCGCACACACTGTAGACTGGCGCTTGCCCAGTGTCACGGCAGGCCTGCCAGCTGTTATTATGCTTTGACAGTTGTAAGTCACTTGATTTCTCATTGATCCCTTTATGACTGCAATATGGCCTTTACTTGAAGGGCAAATGATCAAACGCAGAGGACTAGGTAAGTAAATGACGTATGAAAGAGTTTTTTTCTTGGCCTGTAAGGGTCAGGAGGTTCTTGTGTTACAGCAATAAACAGCAAACACTTTTTACGCAGTTTGAACATTTATAGAAGCAGAAAGTCAACGAAAAACCAGAAGCTGTCAACACTTCTCAATTTAAAGTGGTTTTACAGCCTCACTAAATCATAGACGCTACACACAGGACGGGTACATTTATACACTTAGTAGATGTGTTGTAAATTAAAACTAATGTATTTGGTTCATTTTAATTACTCTTTTAAAACTAGAAAAGTGCAGAAAAGTAGAAATATTTTTTCTAAATATATAGACGTTTTCAGAGAATATATCTAGAATTAAGCTTTTATTAGCCTATGCACTTTGTTTCTTGTATTAAGCGTAAATCTAAGAAATAAAAAGGGGACTTAAAACAATAAAAAAAATAACTTACTTTGAAACTTAAATGCAGAAACTCTCATGGTCAAAACAACAATACAAAACAAACATTGAATGTCTGCTTACATCAAGTTAATTTAAGTTAATTTACGGTCATGGTCAAAACAAAACCAAAAACAAATAATAAAACAAGCACAATACAGAAAATGAAAAGGAGAACTGTTCTTTAAACAAGAAAAAAATATATTGGGGTGAGAAAAATTACTTAATTGAAGAAACAGCCATGTCACAACAAAAAAAATAAACAATTGCAAGCAAAACAAAACGAAAACATGTCAGCTAATACAATGACATCGAGTTAATTGAAGAAACTGCCATGGTCACAACGAAAACAAAACAAACACAAAATGAAAAAGAGGACTGTTTTTAAAACAAGAGAAAAAGAAAGAAAAGAAAAAAAACTATTGGGGTGAGAAAAAAAGAAAGTAACTGAAAAAGCTGTCATGTTCAAAACAAAACAAACAAACATGTCTGCTGATACAGTGCCATATCAAGTGGCTGAAGGCCTTAGTAAAGTGACCTGAAGGTGGCACTGTATACACTCTTTTGAACAAAAGCGAGTTTTCACAGTGAGAATCTTTCTGAGCTGTGTAACATATGAGTCCACAGTTATGTTATAGTAATGAGGAACATACAGTACTGACAGTCAAATCAAGTATAAGCAAGTCATTCTTTCCATTCAGTGAAAGACTTCTGTAAGATTATTTCAGAATGCAACATAAGGACATACAGTAAACTTCACTATATAAGCAATGCAATGCAAATTTAAGAATAAATTTAGGTTTTCCAAAATTTTCTTTCTGGCATTTCATAGTTTTGAACCCAATGAGTGGGTTTGTCCTTGTTTGCATTGTGAGATACTGTATCTGTGCAGGATTCAGCAGAACATTTGTTTAGACAGTCCACTGGGTCGGCTGTCAATCTGAGTTGAGTTTGAAACCTCATTTAATCTGTAAGTGTGTGTGTGCGTGTGTGTGTGTGTGTGTGTGTGTGAGGGAGTAAAAGAGATACAGTGTGTGTGTGTGAGAGAGAGGGAGGTATCTGTAATGAAAAGCATTCTCTGCTGGCGCCAGTATTCAGGAGATCCTACTGAGACACACATCACACACACACACACACACACACACACACACACACACACACACAAACCAACTCCTCAAACAGGGCTTGACCCACAACCACTTTACACCCTCACTCAAATGAACGCCCTTTCCCCTGGCAACACCTGCTGTGAGCTGACTATGCTATTCTCTAATAATTACTTTTTAACACTTTATTGGGTTCAGCGCCTGCACGACATACAGTACAATGCAAGGAATGAAAATGTTAATTACACAGAGGACTAGAAGGAACATGGTGTGAAATCCTGTGTACACACACACACACACACACGCACGCACGTTATGCAAAATACAATCTATTAAAATTTAAAATATGACTTTTGAACATTTTAAAAAGTGTATACATATAGATTAAATATTCTCATTTGAATGTCAGCCACATACTGTATTTATATTTAGACTATAATGTCACAAATGTAGCATGCATAATCAATTTAACATCTGACATTTTATTGTTTTTCTCTTTCATATAATTTTTAATACAATTTAACTCCATGCTTTTTAATGAATTTATGATCTATAATAACAATTCTATAATCCAATCATTTTTAATGAACTTATTATCTATAATAATTCTCATTATTATTGCAAATATTATTATTTTTAAATTTATAATCAATTTAACTACATTTTTATTCAATCCTTTTTAATTAACTTATAACAACAATTTATTATTGCTATTATTATTTAGTTTATAATCCAGTGTAAATACATTTTTATTCAATCCTTTTTAATTAACTTAACAACAATTTATTATTGCTATTATTATTATTATTAGTTTATAATCCAGTGTAAATACATTTTTATTCAATCCTTTTTAATTAATTTATGTTTTATAATAATCATTATTATTGCTATCATCATTATCACCACTGTTAAATAATACTAACACTACAAATAATAAAGTATGTGTTTATAAATTACGTGTTATGAATTTGGATTTACAGCTCACTGTTACAAAATCAAGCTTTTTTTCCATTTCAAAATCAATCCTTTTTTTTTTTTATATGCACATTATATGCAGACCAACTGCAGTTGTAGAAACTCCTGTGCCATGACAGAACGCCGCGCTGGTGAATACTGAAACCTTTATTCTGTTATTATCCATTGAGGATGAATGAATGTTTGTCACACACAGAAATGACTAATACTGCAGGCTTTATGATTTCACCTGCTGCACCTTACAAGAAATTCAATTCATCCTTCCAGCACCAGTCAAATAAATAAGAGAAATACATAAAGAAATACACATTAGAACTTCACATTTAGCAATTGTAAAAAAAAAAAATACAGATCACAATAGATAAATATAAAGCACAATAAATAACCAAACCAGTAACAGAAATGGGAATCATGTTTCAATCTGCTTTTGAAAGTTTATACATTCAGCTGGGACTGATTTGCTGTAGAAGTGATAAATGAACACAAAAACAATTCAAAGGTCACTCACCTTCACGAGGTGTTTTCACATTCTTAAACTTTTTAAAGAATCTACAACATTAATAAACATTTAAATGGCTGCTGGTGCTTTGTGTGTAAATGTTTAAGCACACAAACAAACACAAAAATGATTGTTCTAATACCTAAAAAATAGTTTACCGTTACTCCTGTTTACATTCAAATGACTTGGTTTTCACATCTTTAATTTCAATTCTAGGATATGGTATGGTTTTTAAGCATGCAAATGTGTATAAAATGTACTTTTTGCACCAATCATTTCGTCCTTACGATCAGATCAAAGTCAGATTTTCTCATTTAGTAAATGTACAAAAAAAGTGTAATAATCGCTTTTCTCTTTTAAATCTAAGACATGTTGCTTTAAGACAACAATCAGTAGAGTTTATTTAAGGGAAAATGATCAGAGTTTTTGGAATGCTTTTTCTTGCCAATGCACTCGTTTCTCAGTTGCATTGCAGTTCATTAGAACACAATTCACAGCCAACGCACACTTCATTACACTAAGCTAAATGATTTCAAATGAAACCATAAGCGAGAACTAATGCCTAACAAACTTCGCAGAATTACAAGCAACACGACTAAATCTACAATGCCACAGTGAGACGTGCCATCGGAAAGTGGCGAGGTGACATTTAAAACGCGTAAGGATGAGCTTCAGAGTCTAGATTTCTTCTAAAAGGGTATGGAGCATTGCGAGTAGATTTCTGAAAGCATTTGTATTGCAGAAGGTCGGCAAAGTAGAAACCTAGAAACCTTCACTTCAAAGACATTTGTGTGTGTCACAGTTTATCTAAATAGTTATTCACACCAAAATTCCCGTTTTAAACACGAAATACACACATAAACGCCTTCCGATTGACTTGACCATCAACATTATCTGAATTCCATCCTCATAAACCCTTTAAAGTGAAAATACAGTGACCCCTTCTCGCCCCTTATTTCTCAGAGTGGTTCACCTCGTCCTTCATGACTGGCAGCCAGGGAGGAGACAGCTCTGGGATGTTCTTCTTGGCCTGGTTGAGGTGGGTCATGGCGGTGTACAAGCTGCCCCTGGAGTTCTGCTCAGGGTAGTACATCTCCAGAGCCGACGGGGTGCAGTGTCTTTGCTAGATTAGAAAGTAGACGTTTGCAAATAAAGGTTATATAGGAATACATTAACTAGAATGGAGAAGGTCAGGCAGGTTCTGTAATAAATCAAACATAAAGGTGAATGTCATGGAGTTCTGCATTCCTGTTGATATAGCATCGGTAGAGCTGCCAAACCGCTGATAACTGCCTCGGAAACAACAATCCTGCCACTTCCGTTTACGCAAATGCATAAATTGGGGAAATCGATATTTTAGAAGTGGACAATGATATTGTATCACTTTTTCAAATGTGTTTAGATGACGTGAAGCTTAGCACATTGACTACAAACATCAAAAAACTAATTTCTGTAAAAATCAATGACCTGTAGTGCTAAAAAATATTGTTCATAATGTGTGTGTACGTGTGTGTGTATATGTATATACGTATATATACATACACATACAGGTGCATCTCAATAAATTAGAATGTCGTGGAAAAGTTCATTTATTTCAGTAATTCAACTCAAATTGTGAAACTCGTGTATTAAATAAATTCAATGCACACAGACTGAAGTAGTTTAAGTCTTTGGTTATTTTAATTGTGATGATTTAGGCTCACATTTAACAAAAACCCACCAATTCACAACAAATTAGAATATGGTGACATGCCAATCAGCTAATCAACTCAAAACACCTGCAAAGGTTTCCTGAGCCTTCAAAATGGTCTCTCAGTTTGGTTCACTAGGCTACACAATCATGGGGAAGACTGCTGATCTGACAGTTGTCCAGAAGACAATCATTGACACCATTCACAAGGAGGGTAAGCCACAAACATTCATTGCCAAAGAAGCTGGCTGTTCACAGAGTGCTGTATCCAAGCATGTTAACAGAAAGTTGAGTGGAAGGAAAAAGTGTGGAAGAAAAAGATGCACAACCAACCGAGAGAACCGCAGCCTTATGAGGATTGTCAAGCAAAATCGATTCAAGAATTTGGGTGAACTTCACAAGGAATGGACTGAGGCTGGGGTCAAGGCATCAAGAGCCACCACACACAGACGTGTCAAGGAATTTGGCTACAGTTGTCGTATTCCTCTTGTTAAGCCACTCCTGAACCACAGACAACGTCAGAGGCGTCTTACCTGGGCGAAGGAGAAGAAGAACTGGACTGTTGCCCAGCGGTCCAAAGTCCTCTATTCAGATGAGAGCAAGTTTTGTATTTCATTTGGAAACCAAGGTCCTAGAGTCTGGAGGAAGGGTGGAGAAGCTCATAGCCCAAGTTGCATGAAGTCCAGTGTTAAGTTTCCACAGTCTGTGATGATTTGGGGTGCAATGTCATCTGCTGGTGTTGGTCCATTGTGTTTTTTGAAAACCAACGTCACTGCACCCGTTTACCAAGAAATTTTGGAGCACTTCATGCTTCCTTCTTCTGACCAGCTTTTTAAAGATGCTGATTTAATTTTCCAGCAGGATTTGGCACCTGCCCACACTGCCAAAAGCACCAAACGTTGGTTAAATGACCATGGTGTTGGTGTTGGTGTGCTTGACTGGCCAGCAAACTCACCAGACCTGAACCCCATAGAGAATCTATGGGGTATTGTCAAGAGGAAAATGAGAAACAAGAGACCAAAAAATGCAGATGAGCTGAAGGCCGCTGTCAAAGAATCCTGGGCTTCCATACCACCTCAGCAGTGCCACAAACTGATCACCTCCATGCCACGCCGAATTGAGGCAGTAATTAAAGCAAAAGGAGCCCCTACCAAGTATTGAGTACATATACAGTAAATGAACATACTTTCCAGAAGGCCAACAATTCACTAAAAATGTTTTTTTTTTTATTGGTCTTATGAAGTATTCTAATTTGTTGAGATAGTGAATTGGTGGGTTTTTGTTAAATGTGAGCCTAAATCATCACAATTAAAAGAACCAAAGACTTAAACTACTTCAGTCTGTGTGCATTCAATTTATTTTCAGTCTGTGTGCATTCAATTTATTTAATACACGAGTTTCACAATTTGAGTTGAATTACCGAAATAAATGAACTTTTCCACAACATTCTAATTTATTGAGATGCACCTGTATATCTGAAAATACCAAAATTCTTAAACTTAAATGATCCAAAACTGACTACATAGTGTAAGCAGTAATCAACTATTTCTCAGGAATGCAAACTATGAAAGATTTATTATATTTCCAATTTGTAAAACAGATGCTTAGATGCTTGAAGTGACACTTTACTCATTCCACAAAAAAACAAAAAGATGTTTTGCAACTGAAAAACATCAATCAAGAGACGTCAACATGCCTAAGCTTCCATAAACCTCATTCCATCTTAAAAAGAGGCAATTTTCCCGCTCTTCAAGTTAGCAACGCTACATTAGTGTGGCATGCTAATTATGGCAGTGGTATCTGCATCAAAGGGGGTGAGGTGGAAGCCCCTGCAGGCCTTAATCACAGTTTAGTCATGGTTAAGACTAATTAAAGACATTCTCACACTCCACCAAAGCTAATGAACCGCTTCAGTTGCTGTCCGCAGACTGAAGATCTGCAGCTAAGCTTTGCTGAGCTGCAAACAAAGTAAATTTAAAGGGAATATCACACGAACAAAAGATGCCGTTAATACTTAATTGCTCTGCTCCAAAATCTAGTAAGCTGCCCTGCTGCCTTTCCTAACAGAAATAGACGTTCATATGTGGGTAACTTAAAACAGCATCTTTGTGCATCAAGCAAATAAAGTTCCTCACATGAAGCATAAGGAAAACTCAACTGAAATGCATTGAATTAAATTGAAATTACTACAATATGAAGTAAATGAATGAAAATTACTGATTCATTCAAGAACAAAACAAATGACTTTATTTGTATGTGAGACTTGTCTCACATACACATGGACTCAATTGTTTTGTTCCTGAATGAATCAGCCATTTTGAAAAAAACAGGTTGAATCAATGATTCAATGAATCATGCATAAAGACAGTCACTTGGCGCCACTTGCTGGAGTTACAATGTAACTTAAAAATCCAAACTACTAATGCACAGGCTGCTGTATAAATTATTATTCATCTGGTAGCTATATACCACCATTCTCAGATGATTAATTCACAATGAAATAAAGTAGGATATGTTTTGAGGTGAAAATCATGTTGAGATGTCATACCGGTGGCAACCACTGGCTAGTTTTCACTAAAGCCACAAGTGAAGACATTTGTTTACAGAAGTGTGATCTGTCATCTATAGTTCAGACCAAAAATGGTTTGTACAGTAGCCCACAAATGTTCTCAGCATGGTGTGTTTGTGCTATACTGGGTACCTGGAGAACGAAGCCCTCAGGGCAGCCGAGCTGATCGTACCACAGCGCTTTATACATGACCAGCAGCAGCAGACACGCCAGGAACGCCAAGGTGATAATAATCAACCCAGTCAGCTGGAAAACACAGACATTCACACATGTATTTATGTCTTCCATTTTTTATTTATACTCACATTTCCCTCACTAATAGAGAGACAAATGCAAGATCTACAGGTGCATCTCAATAAATTTGAATGTCGTGGAAAAGTTCATTTATTTCAGTAATTCAACTCAAATTGTGAAACTTGTGTATTAAATAAATTCAATGCACACAGACTGAAGTAGTTTAAGTCTTTTGGTTCTTTTAATTATGATGATTTAGGCTCACATTTAACAAAAACCCACCAATTCACTATCTCAACAAATTAGAATACTTCATAAGACCAATAAAAAAAACATTTTTAGTGAATTGTTGGCCTTCTGGAAAGTATGTTCATTTACTGTATATGTACTCAATAATTTATATAATACAATAATTTTCTAATTTATTGAGATTCACCTCTAAGTAGGCTGGGCAATCTGTCCTTGTCTTTCTTTTACCTTGAGCTTCTCTGACATCTCATCATAAAGGTTTATGTTTAGCTTCTTGATGCTCGGCACATACAGCTTCCTCTTCTTCTCCTTCAGCTGATACTCTGCCGTGGTTTTCACAATCACCTATAGAGTCACAGAGAAAGAATTAACTATTAAAATAGTCCAAACAAAGAACAAGACGAGAGGGGGCTGTGCAGAAACCACAAGAATGGGCTCGTTGCTTTCAGAGTTAGCATTAGAAACCCTAATGGAAAATCAGCTGAAGCAAGTAGCTGTGTTTTCAAAAGTTTCTAACTGGTTGATAATACGAAGACGTTATGTTCCAAAGAACATCTTGACTATGTTAAGGTGGATTGTTGTTAGTCCAAGATGGTCTAACAGCTTGCGCAGCACTGACTGACACGCAACATTATTTGGACAGCCAAAGTAGAGTCAACATTACATCCCAACCAAGTCTTATGTGCTCTGATTAAAGCCAAATTTAGGATTTAGAAATTTAGGACCCGGCCCTAAACCTAACCGACAGCTTTAACAAAAGCAAACATAAGATAAAACGCATTTGCTGAAGCAACCTTGATATTTTAGCTCCTCACTGAAAGTGCAACACTGTACCAGGTGCGCTACCGAGCAAGTTTACCATGTCAGAAGAGCCATACTTGTGGAGCTGGTAATGTGATGCAAACATCAAAATGGATTTTTCTAGTTTACAAATCATACACTTGGTTGTTTTTGAGATCATAACATAGTATTGTGCAAAGAGATGCGGGATAATGAGTCTTTATTAATTAATACTCTGCCCCTGTAATCATAATTAGCATGAAAACGAATAAAAATCAACGTTTTTCTGCCACTAGAGGTCATTTCCACTTGAAACTGCAGTGAATTGTATGTATAGGTATGCTTTGGAAAAATATAGGTAGATGCAGGTTTTTCAAACAGTGTAGGTTGTAGGATACACAGGATGTTACTTCAGCACATTAAAAATGCAGAGAGCGAGTTCCTACTACTATATCATTTGTCATCTTTTAGATGAGTCACTGCAAAGTTCAATTCAAACTCTGCTGTGTGTTTCCACCCGTTGCACTCGCCTCCTACAGAGCTAAGAATAGATACAAGCCATCTGTGAGAGTCCTGGTTTGCAAAGTCTTTCAGTGACAAACTGTATCATATTCAGTGACAATGAATCTTGATGGTGTCACATGAATTCTGTCTTTCATGCCAGGCAATCCGCTGGGATCTAACGGGGTGGTTTCTACCGTGTCTTTGATGGTATCAGTGGTACTGGATGTCTGCCGGTCCACCTCCGGTCTCCTTTGACATTCTTCCCCTTAATGAAGTTCTATGCAGAGTAATGAATAACAGAGGTGCACTGCTGTCTTTAATATGGTGCTATGTGTGGGTTCTGCTCTCTAATGCATGAATGGTAATTACCTTATCAGGGAAAGGCTGCTGTAACTGGCCGACCTCCAGTGGAGTGATGAGAGGGATGTTGTCAAAACCGTCCTCCACCGACGGCTGTCTCTCCATCTTGTCCACCAGGTTACTGCCTAATTTCACCATATCTGAAGTAAACATGAATGATTAGGTCCTATATCCAGCAAAAAATGCAAATTAACTCAATATATTCAACCGAACACTTATACAATTTCCTTTCGGTAAGTGTCTTACTTTTCATTACTTAGCAATTTTGTGTTATAATAGGAAGTCTTTTGTGGTTTATTGTGATGTTTGCATCTATAAGCAGTTTTTATGTTCAATAAAACATCTGAATTACTTGGTGGGAGAGGTTTTTGGACCTGGTTTCCTTTCCTTTTGCTGTGTTTTTTCTCAGTAGGATGTGTCAAATGTATTTATATTTGTGCAATTTAATTTAATATAATATATGTATACATATACATATATGATGCAAAAGCCTCTAAGTGCCATCTGAAATTTTCTTCTAAAATCAGCATTTTTGTCAGGCTCCAACGAAAAGAACCTATTCATTGCTATTAAAGTGAAATTACTGAACCTACACATAGGAGTCTATCAGTTGGAAATCTTTAAGAACTAAATATACAGTATTTCTTTAGGGAAATCAAGAGTCACAGTAACATTGATGTTATTGCATAATTTCATCCTCCCATGCCATCATTCACCTGAGAGGATTTGTATCTCTGACAATACTGCATCTGTTGTTGGTTGATGTTTTCAATTTAGCACTAGTTAGTCAGTAAATATCTCTCCATTAACTCTGTCTCTGAGGGGTCTGATGTTGGAGCTCTGTGATGTTGTTACTCAGTTACTGTGAATCTCTCTCCATGTCATTATGACTCAGTGTGCGTGTACACACACTCGCATGAGTCGCGTCTGAGCGTACTAATTCACCAACACACACACTGTCTCACTGTCTCATGTCTTACTCATTAGCCAACTGAGGAAAACATCTGATAGGTTACCGCTCTCTCTCATTATCTTTCTCCAACCTAATAGGCTATTAAAAGAGCCCTCTACAGAATACAAAACACATAAACACAACAATCACTAGTGATAGATAGACACGTCAGCCCACATTAAGCCATTTTGAGATTGTCGGCATTGGCCAATAAAAGCTTGACTGATTAGACATTTCTGTAATTTCAGTTATTCATTTTAAATTATTTTTGAGTTGATTTTGAGTAAATTGTGTTCTAGTTAAAAAAAAGAAAAGAAATGCTTTGCCAAAATAACATTAATGGCATAATTTGGTATTAAAACTAAACGTACTATGGAAAATAAATATATTTAGACACATTTCAGCACATACATGTATATATTTTTTTATATCTAATATAAATAATTATAGATACAGAGATGATCTAAATATCAGTATATATCAAAATATCTAAATATCAGTTATATCAATATAATATCAAACCCCATTTATTTATTTTCGTCATTGTTAAAGACGCCATTAATGTTATTTTGACAAAGCATTTCATTTGAAACTGTATTAAAATAAATAACTGCATGTTCCTTTTCTGACACAAACACTTGACGTGGAAGACACTGCAGGCCACGGAACAGCGTGTTTTATTGGCTCTTCCACGCGAACACCTTACTGGCTCTATCAAGGTTATCTGAGATGTACAGCAGCGCATCAGCATGTGTGAGGCGTCTCAGATAAGCTTCGACCACAAACCATTACAGCACGCTTATCAAATCATAATTCATTATCTAACATACAGACAGGACAGACGTAAGCATTTAAGCGTTATTTGTAATTCATCACACGGCATTACGCGCTCATTATGTACCATTATTACGCAACAGCTGCGCGTTCACTGAGGCATCATACGTCAAAATATTGATGGCTGTTTTTCTTTCGTATGGCGCACTGAAGAGATTAAGCGAATTTTCGAATGGGAAAATAGAATAGACGGAATCAATTCTACGTTTCCTCTCGCATTTCTCCAGTCTTAGCCGCTGCCCAGAGGTTTGGAAACGGCAGAGACTAAACGATAGACCGTTTCGAATAACACAGCCTACGATTTCGTCGGAAATGAATGCAATAGAGATACTCACTGCTTCCCCTGCGGTTGTCTTGCTGATGCTGATGGAGAGCTTCTGTTATTCTGTGTGTGTGTGTGTGTGTGTGTGTGTGTATTCGGTAATTGACTGAAGCGCATCCGCTCCCGTCGCTGCTGTATGATGTCAGCTGTATCGCAGCAGATAACTGGCTGATCAATGTGACAAATCATTTTATACATATTCACAATTACTTTGAGCATGTGTGTTCGGTGATTTATGTGAAGGGAAGGACAGTACCAATTAAAAGAGTCCTTCGGGCTTACGCGGATAAAAAGGTGTTTTAAAGCAAGTACAATTTAAATTAAATTATTAAATGTAACAATAGGCCTATGTGTAAAGTACGTTTGACACGAACGTTATATTGAGCTGTAATTTAGTACACTATAATTATTTTGTTTTATTTTATTGTATGTCTCATCTAGGTTATCAAAATTAAAATTTAATCTAGATGTTAGACTAAAGGCAAATGAGTTAAACATACATATGGGGGCTAGTTGTCGCACAAAACGTTTTACAAAGTGTTAGTTAACAATCACAAGTTTTACAAAGATTTACATTCAGACAGAGTCAACTAAATTATCTATTTTCTTTAGGTCAGACCGGCTGTCTTTCTTTCTTTCTTTATTCTTTTTTTATTTTACAAAAGAATATAGCAAAATCTTGTTTGATAATGAATAAGATAATAAGAAGAAGAAGAATATATATATATATATCTTCCTACATATATATATATATATATATATATACATACATATATACACATACACACACACACACACACACACACACACACACACACACACACACACACACACACACACACACACACACACACACACATACATACATACATACATACATTTATATATATAGATCATGGAGGTTTTGGCAAGTATGGTTATACTTTTGTGAAAGTAGTGTATGTAAGACAGTCTGAATTCTCTCTGCTATCAGACTCAGCCCTGTCTGAGCTTACAAACATTTTATCTCTCTGCAGGACGCATGTGGATTTGCCAAACTTAATGAATTTATTATGCCAACTCTTTCATCTAGTCCTTCATTTCAGCCTACTCTTCTTTTTCTTACCTTAAGTTAACTGAAAACTAACTTCAGAAGAAGTGTCAGTGTGGCCACTTGGCCAGATCTGCACATTAGTACCAGCTTTGCAGTTTGATTAATTGTGATCTGTTTAGCTAGATCATAATTTCAAACAATTATAAGACAATTATATTCCAACATGTATATTTTACTAAATTGTTCCCATTAATGGCTGTAATTACTATAAACCTTCTTTCTGCTCTTCTGCATCAAAATCACTTGCAGAGTAGAGTAATGAGCAACATTGCCACCTAGTGTCAGTTGTTGTTGTTTACTCAAATAGCCTTAAACAAGTTAAATGTTAGTTTCAGAATTTCCAATTATATTTTCATTATTTTAGTTACTTGCCTTAACGTTGATAATGTTAACATTACAATGAATATATTAAAAAGTTCTAGCGTAAATAAATAAATAAATGCAGGATATAAACTGCAACATAAAGGTTTAAACTGAAATAATTTAACTATTGTTTTTACTGGTACATCATAATAAACAAACAAACAATCACCACTGCTCTACAGAATATCTTCTGATTGTATTTATAGCTGTAGAAATATATATATATATATTTTAAATTCAGACAGATGTCAAAGGTCACCTGACCAGCTCTGTCTTGAGTTTAAGAGAGCTGAACAAATCGTTTAATTTTCTACAAAAGGGCATTTATGTATTGAGGATTTCACTGTGCCTAGGTTTTCACTAGATGGCAGTGTGGTTCTTCTTTCTACCCCAAATCTGATTACACACGAGATGAAAGGTCACATGCCAAACTACTGAACTGCTCTTTCCAGATTTATCATGGATGTTAAGGATAATCCCAGGTCAGTCCTGGATAACTTTCCACCACTTACAGTATTTACAGTAACCGGGACTCTTAAATTAGCCATGACCCTAATCTTCCTGCTGGTGTCTGCTTTAATGCCACAAATAATCTAAGAGAAGCCTATGTTGGGAAATGCCAGTCACGGGATATATTCTACACTAAACGTTATATATTTATTTATCTTTACACGGGCCTGGAAATGATATAGAGTTGTAGGTATAGATCCAAATGTACAGAGATGAGTTAGTAAATGTTTTTGGTATTTAGTTTGATTTAGTGCTGTATTAAACTACTATGAAATGTTTTAGTATCAAGCACAGGCTCAAACAAAACCACAGTTACTGTAAGGCACAGATGCACCCAGAACCTGATCCAAGAAATCATGTAACAGCCTAAAGTACACCCCTGACAGCTGATAAATTGTTTTTCTTAGGAAATGAGTGTTTTTGAGTCAGCTTCTTCCAAAACTGTCGTGTCTAAGCATACAAAGCGCTCTAACACTTTCAGTTCCACGTGGGAGGCCGTGAACATCTGGATGATGGGTGAAATGTACTCTTTTCCAAACCAAAACATAATCACTTGATTTGTTTATGATGTCTTTATAATAGTAGTCTTGTTTCTCAAGTTGAACGGGTAAGCAATATTAACATTTTGCAATTTTCCATGCATCTTTCTCAATGTAAATATGATAATATTACATCACTGAATACATGGATGACTGTGGTAGAAAATACCATCTTTCTTGTCTAAACTCCAACAAAGCTTGTCTAATCTAGAGGTATTAAATCAAAATTAGACTTTCCTAGGATTGTAAAGGCCAGCGAGGATAAGAGCATAATGTCAAATGAAGTGTGTGTGTTTGTTCACAGTTGTTCCTGATCTGTCATGTAATACAGACTCCCAATTACTGAAAATGTTGGCATCAGATAATCACCTCACAGAACTAATTTGCCCTCGTTTGCTGCAACTCTAAAGGTCAGATATGGTCTGGTTAATTATGGGATGTGGACAGAACTTACTCATGGACTGAATTCAGAGAGACCGTGTCCAGACTGCAGAAACATGAGCAACACTGAAGATATTTACAAGAAGAACACTGACCCCAATCCTTACCGGAATAAAAACATTTCATAATAAATTATATAACACTATAAATATTATACAGTTATGCAAATGGCTAATTTAATTTAGGTGTTTATGACAAGTTGTATATAATGTTACTAATTACTTCTATTTTAAATATGTGCTGTTATTTTGAACTTTCTATTCATCAAAGAATCCTGAAAAAAATGCATAATGGTTTCCACAAAAATATTAATCTTTAGTTAACATAACTGTTTTCAACACTGATAATAATAAGAAATGTTTCCTGAGCAAATCAGCATATTAGAGTAAGTGACACTGAAGACTGGAATAATGGCATCACAGGAATAAATTACATATTAAAATATATTCAAATAAAACAGTTATTTTAAATTATAATAATATTCCACAGTATCACTGTTTTTATATAAAAAATAAATTAAAAAAAATGCAGCCTTGGTGATCATAAGGGCCTTTTTTGCAAGTGTACTTTTGCAAGTCCCAGCTAACAAAAATACATTCTTAGAGCATTTTTGCTAATGTTCACATTAAGTTATGAAAACATTATTTCTGAATGTCTAATTTTTTTAAATATAATTTTTTAATTAGGCTATATAAAAGTTGGACATGCCATTTTATACTTTTGCAAACATTATGGGAACATTACTTTTGAATGTTCTCTGAATATTCTGAAACAATTAACGTTTAAAAAATGTTAGACAAATGTCCAACTAAACGTTTCAGAAAATGTTCATCAACAATGTATTAACACTATATTAATACATACACAAATAACACTATAACGTGATTTAAAAATGTATAAACATTTTTAGAACATTATTAAAGATCAGATAACTTTGAACGAACGTTCTTTTAATGTTGCTATAAGAATGTTTGTTATATGTTTGGAGCATAGTAACAGTTGGCTTGGATGTTTCACCAGAGCACACTCATGGTGTTTGATAACAAAGTTTTATTTTCAAGTATTATTGTTTGTAAGTTAGGTTGAACTTTTCACTCTTGTTCATTAAATAAACCTGCTTGAATAAGTCCAGCTGTAAAGTTGGGAAAGTATCAGATGCAACAGCAGCCATGTTGTTTGTCTGTGATTAATATTGTTTAGATACACAAAGGCCACATTCATCTCATCTGCGCATCAAACACCTGTGCACGAATCACAAACACACAATTATAGCAGCAGTCGTTTTATGTCTAATGATGTCTCAGAAACGAAATCTCTTTCTGCGCAGTCGGAGTCTGGACTGTGGCGATAGGAATAAAATCAGAAGTATTCCTCCTTCGGTTACAACCTCCTCCGTCTGAGCAAAAAGCGTTTGGTATTTCTGTTCCTACAAAGCAGCAGATGGAGATCAAAGCCTGTGGATTGATGTGTTCGTATGTTGCTGGCTGCTTCATGTAATATTTATATTCTACACTGGTCTATGTATTCTCTGCTCTACTGATTTGTCCATTTGAATGTCCCAGGTTTATACAATTCCACATGGTGAAGATAAAAGTGTAGGCTTTCCTTCCAACCCTCCATTTTCTTCTCCTCCCTGCAGGCTATGCTTAATTAGCTACTTTCTATCATTCTTTAAATCAACAATCATGTTTTACATGAATGTCAATTGAAAAAATGAAATGCAAACTGCAAGTTTATGTTTATATGTCAGAATTAGAATCGTATAATATTATATTTACAGAAAGCGGTCTGGTGCTTAAATCTAATTGACGGTCAGTTGTGGTTTTTTTTCAGGGAATATTTCTGCACTTTACATCGTTATGCCAGTAGGTGGCAGCAAGTGACTGTCTATCTCAAGTGGGCCGCACCAGCCGCACACATCCTGAAAAGTGACCAGGGCTGTGCTTCCCAAAAGCATCCTAAGCCGAAGTTGATCGTAGCTCCATTGGTTTCAATGAGTCTACGATGTACTTAAGCTTTTGAGAAACGCAAAAAATCGCCCCCTGGTGGTTGGCTGCAGTATAAGTTAGAAACCCCACCCTCTTCATGTAAACAAATGGGACGTGAGCCAAACTAAAATATCAAATTACTGTTGTTGTTTCTGTATTTTTAGGCAGTTATTATCATGCTATTGTATGTTCAAGTATTTGTTTTTCTAAAAAATGTACACTCTAAAAAAATGCTGGGTTACATACAACCCAACGCTGGGTTGTTTTTACCTAGCGGTTGGGTTACTGCCCAGAAGGCTGGGTTAAACATTTAACCCAACTGTTGGTTGAAAACAACCCAGCATGTGTTCTGTCCAATATTTACCCAGCACTGGGTTGTATTTAACCCAGCATTTTTTAGAGTGTAGTTTTAGGTATTTTATGCTATAAAAACAGGGTGTGGCGTTGTGTTTGTGTGCTTGAAATTGAGTTGGGCAGGACCTTAATATCATATCATAGCTATCACTATACAGACTCAGGATCTTGGGCTCCAAATGATGGTATTAGCACAAGGTAACAGTGCCTGGGACATTTTAGCTTATTTTTCTAAAGTGGAAGAAAACAGATTTGTGTCACCCATCTTTTTTTTTTTTTTTTTTTTTTTTTTTACAGTCTATCCACATTTAGTTTTAACTTGAATGTGCCATGCCTCCGGTGTCATTTGCTTCCAGTTATTTTTAGCTGTACAAAAACAACTTGTTGTGCTTTAACTAAATTATAAACAACTCGGCCTACTGCACTTTGTTCTTCTTATGAACAGATGTCACAGATGTCTTTTGTATTAATTGTAATCTATCGTCCACCATCTTCTAATATTAGTTTTTATGAAAATTTGAAACAATTACTAAAGCAGTGTGATTTCAACAAAGAAGTTATTATAATGGGAGACTTTAATATTAATTGGGACGATAAAACCGTCAGAAAGAATCTCAAACAGATAACTGATCACTTCGATCTGAAGCAAATGATTAATGGGCCTACAAGAATAACTAATTCAACAAGGTCTCAAATTGATTTAATTTTTAGTAATCGAGCAGAGAGAATTTTAAACACTTTTAATATGTTAACAGGCCTTTCTGATCACAATTTGATTTTAGTGGCCAGAAAATTATCTAGCAAGAGATTCAATTCATTCATAAGGAAATATGACTCTTATGGCATTCCAAAACGTAAACTAGATGACTTCAGAAAGGCAGTCCATCAGATTGAATGGGATGATTTAATAATCGGAAAAGATCAGGACGAAGACAGTCAAACATTCTCCAAAAAATTAGAGAGTACCATTAAAGATTTCAGTTGTAAACTTAATCCTAAAAATAAAAAACATACTGTCCCTTGGATGAATTCAGATATCTTAGAATTAATGAAAAAACGGGATCTTGCTTTAAAAACTGCAAACAGATCAAAGTTTAGTCATGATAGACAACATTTCGCTATGTTACGGAACAAGGTGGTAAAGACCTTGAGAAAAGCAAAGGCTGATTTTTTCCTGAGAATAATTAATGAGGCTAGAGGTAATTCTAAAACAATCTGGAATAAGTTGAACTACTTAAAAGGTGATAAAAAAAAGATAGGTCATCACTTGAATTGATGGTTAACAATCCAGCTGATGTAGCCGAAGCACTTCATTATTACTTTGTTGACTCGGTAGTCACAATTTCACAATGTTTTTCCCCTAAGTATTCAGAAGTTTATACAGTTAATACAGTGGAACAAGCCCTTACTCTAAGGGCAGTCTCTGAATTAGACGTCACAAGAACAATTACATCTCTTAAACCATCCAGAGCAAAGGATATTTTTGGTATGGATGTGATAATGTTTAAAGAGCTTAGTGAGTCGTTAGTTAATCCTATCACTAAAATTATCAATCTTTCAGTTTCTCAGGGGATGTTCCCATGTGCTTGGAAGTCATCTGTTATTGTGCCTATATTCAAAAGTGGTGACCCTCACTCTGCTAGTAATTACAGACCTATTAGTATTTTACCTATAGTCTCAAAGGTTGCAGAGAAATTGATGGCTGCACAAATCACTAATTATTTAAATAATAGTTATTTTGCTTTACATCCAATGCAATTTGGCTTCAGAGCAAACTACTCAACTGAGATGGCAAATTGCTACTTCACTGAAAAAGTCAAGTCTCTATTAGATAAAGGAGGGGTCGTCGGGGCTGTGTTTCTTGACCTCAGGAAGGCCTTTGACACTCTAAACCATAGAATTCTTTTGTCTAAATTATTAAGTTTTAATTTCTCTCCACATACTTTAAGATGGATCGAATCATACTTGTCAGGTCGCACACAGTATGTTAGTATACAGAATTATAATTCAGCTCCCCTAAGTATATCCACTGGTGTTCCACAAGGATCTATTCTGGGTCCTTTACTTTTTACGTTGTACATCAATGATCTTCCATCCGTCTGTCCTAACACTAACATTCAAATGTATGCAGATGACACTGTCATTTATATACACGGAAGTAGTGTGTCACAAGTTGCAAATGAACTTACAGAATCCTTGGTTCATGTTGCAGCTTGGCTAGAACAATGCTGCTTACAGTTAAACATCTCTAAAACAGTGTGTATGTTTATCACCAAAACTAAGAATTTAAGTGTAGTGCCAGATGTATTTGTATAAGGGGAAAGATTACAAGTTGTATCTGAACATAAGTACCTTGGTGTTCTGATTGATTCCAAACTTTCATTTAAGGCGCAGGTTAAAAAGGTCTGTAACCGGGTCAGATTTAGTTTATCAAATTTTAGATTTATTCGTGATTATATGTCGTCTGACGCCGCTCTGATGTATATGCATTCCATGATTATTTCTCATATTACTTACTGTTTAACTACTTGGTCGCAAGCCAGTATTACTACTCTGAAACCACTAGAGTCTTTGTATAAACAATCACTAAAAACTCTTGATAAGAAATCAGTTCAGTTTCATCATTTTCGGATAATGGTGTTCGGATAACGACTTGGTCCTGAATACCACTAAAACTAAGGAGATCATTGTAGATTACAGGAGAACCAGGAAAATTACTCCTCTCCCCCTCCACATACATGGAGAGGAAGTTGAAAATGTTAAAAACATCAAATTCCTTGGTCTGTATATCACAAATGACCTAACATGGACTGTTAACACTCATTATTTAGTGAAGAAGGCTCAGCAGAGGCTTTTCTTCCTGAGAAAGCTCAAGAAAGCCAAAGTACCATCTCAGCTTTTAGTGAACTTTTACAGGAGCATAATAGAAAGCATTCTCTGCCATTGTATTACTGTGTGGTATACCAGCTGCACTATACAGAATCGAAAAGATCTTGCACGGATAGTCAAGATTGCACAGAGAATTGTGGGAATAAAGCTACCTGGCCTGGACAATATTTATGCAAGCCGCCTTTACAAGAAGGCTAGCAATATTATCAAGGATTCAACTCATCCCGGCCACAGACTGTTTGAGCCCCTTCCATCGGGAAAGAGATACAGGGCAATTAGAACACGCACAAACAGACTGAGGAACAGTTTTTTTCCCAGAGCCGTAGCCTGTATTACACCTCTTTCCTTTACATGCACGGACACATTTGTGGGAAACTGAAGACTGCAATGAAACTTAAGCTGTCTACCTGCTTCCGGTGCACTGAACACTTTACTGTTTAATGTTTGTCTTTTTGCACTGCATTGTTATGTATTTTAGTGTTATGCTGTTGGTTCCGAGAGTTACCAAACAAATTTCATTGTATTATTATAATGACAATAAAGTTTTCTATTCTATTCTATTGCTCAATATTAAAGAAATACAATTTGCTAAGCTGGGATAACTTGATCAAATATGTACATATTTGTCTGCTGTTTAAGACTATGCATAGCTTGTCTTCACCACTAAAACAGTTTGTGAATATTAGAACAACTGCTCACAGATCTACAAGGGGTGGGGAAAGAGGGGACTGTATTATTCCTTTCAAAAGAAGTAAGTTCAGTCAGTCTGTATTTTCAGTCAAAGCTGCAAGGGAATGGAACTCCATCCCATCAACAATTAGACGATTACATACTTTTGGCTCTTTTCAGTCTCATCTTAAAAAATGGTTACTGACAACTCAGCACTGTCAACATTAGTATTGTATTCTTGACAATAGACTTCCTTGTACTAATTGCTCTTGGATGTTGCTCTCTCCTGTTGACATCTTTCTCTTTCTCTCTCTCTTTCTCTTTCTCTCATGTTTACTTTGTTTTAGATAATTCACTTATATTTTGTATTTTAGTAGCGATTTTTCTGATTGTGTGTGATTTTTTTTTTTTCTGTAATTTTTTTTTTTCTGTAATTTTTTTAATTTTTTTTATCTTCTCTCTCCATATGATGTGTATATGTGTGATGCTCTGTCTTTGTTTTTAGGGTGACCTTTTAACATTCTGTCAAGGGTCTACAGATGAAAAATAGCCTTTTGGGCTAATTCTGGCACGTTTACAGTTATGTTTATTAATGTGCATTGCCCCTGTAAATAAATAAACTAAAAAATTATAGCTATTTACCTATAGCAACTATTAATTTGGGAGTCTTGCACATTCATAGAATAGCTTACTTTCACATTGCAAAATAAATTGGATACGCCCACAATTCATTAAAAAACACTCGTTCCGGGACTGGTTTAGTGAAAAATGCTAATTCATTTAGGAAGCGAGTGAGTCATTCAGTCATTCACTCAAACAAGTTGTTCTTCACAAGAAGTGGTTCGGAGAATTATTAGCCTATATTATATTATATTATATTATAAAGCTGTTTGTAAAATGGATTATATTATTATATCAATATAAACAAATAAATGAATAATAAAATAAACATAAAATGTCAACCATAAACATTTATTGTAGCTTTAGAGTAACTAAATTTTCTGGACTGAAAAGCTGAACAAAGTGATGTTTTAGTGATGTAGCCTGAGTGAGCTTTCCTCGTGAGAGTGTGTTGAAGGTTATGCCTTCCCTGAAACATTCCATAGAGCTTAATCATAATAAAGAGCAGCAATATGAGCACCAAGGCCTGCTGTAAATCACCAGATGTTCACCAGAGAAATGCAGTCTGCTCATTACTGACTGGATCTTCATGATTTAACTTTAGCGAGAAGCATTAGTGTTCAGAGACTCAAGCTCAGTGAATTTCCACAGAATTCCAGATATTTTCATCCCTCTCATTCTTAAGACACAGTAACAGAGAAGATATTGGGGTCTAAGGAAGCATGCTGCGTTGCGTCAGCTGAGTGACGTCAATACCGGGTATCATGGATTAATCATTTGGCTGTTTCCTGTTACTGAATATTTCTCCATAAGACTGTACATATATTTTGAGTATTTTCTTCATGGTCTAATCAGGATTGGTAATTTCCGTTTTCCTGCCTCAATTCTGTTTAAACAGAGATAAGGTATAGAGGTCACTGTTATAGTGTTACTGAGCACTAGACAGTTTATTTCTGTACTTATATGGATATGCTCGTTGACCTTACATGCCACTATTGAATTGATTTGTCAAGTTAAATGAACTATTTAAAGAAGGCATTTAAAAAGTATGTAAATAAACTATAATACTCAGGAAAAAGTACACCTGTATATAAATATAACAATTAAAAGAATAAGTAAATATAATAAAAATATGACCATAATTATATTAAATGAACATGAATTTAGTACAAAAAATATCAAATTCCCACAAGATGCATTCTAGCATTTGAAAATGAAACGGGTTTTGAAAAGGGTTTTCAAAAGTTAAACTGTTTTAACAAAAATCATTTACTAAGCATATCATTTAATTCATTCAATTAGTTTTTTAGTTGACAACCCTATAAGTGATATTAATTTTCAAACAATTAACTAAACGTAGTGTATTGGGTGTACTATTGAATTTTTTTCTAAGTCAGTAATACATCAATAAATGACACACTGCATAACAATGGTTATGCGTTTTGAACTGTAAATGTTCATTACAACATTTTCTGAAGATCATGAGCAGTGAATATATTTGTATTATGTATCATATCCTAATGGCTTATGTTATGCAACAATCAAATGTTCAATCCTAAAGGGTTTTCTCTGAGTAACAGGTGTGAGAAATCTTGTAATTATAAGTAACCTGATCTGTTCACCTGTTCCAAACCTAACAATGAAACCCTGAAGGAATATAGCAGTGACTATAACAGTCATGTGTCTTTTAATCAAGGATCTATTGTTTGCTCCGTGGGAATATGTCTGAATGATGAAAGAGAGATGGCACAGGTTCAGGAGATAGTTTCGCAATTCAGTGAATAATGTAGAAATATGAATATGAGCCAAGTTCAGTCAACTGTAAGTCAAGCTGTAAGTCAGAACATGTATTACTATAAATCTAAAGATTGAACGTTTCAGCAAATATTGCACAACACTTCTTGTGGAGTGAAATACAAATCAGATGAGCAAAACACAATTATATAAAATGTACAATTATATAAAATCCATGTATAAAATACAGTAGATCAGAGGGTTGTGTAACATGTACAGGTAACATGGTCTGACCAAAACACACACACACACACATAAACACATAAACACACACTCACTAAATCCATGGCATCCCTTTGCTTATTTTTAGTATCTTTGCTCTCAATGCCAAAGGATTTAAAGTCACTAACTAGGAGGTAAATCCTCAACAGAGCACAAGACGCTCTCAGCTGCTTGTGAAGCTGGTCCTCTGAGCAGACATCTGGACCTAAACACTCAAGACATCAAGGGAACCTACAGGTGAGTCTTTACAGTAAATCATACTTAAGCAGACAACTTGCTGTAGTGTATGAATATAAATTGTATGATATTTTACTACTTCTTTGAGACAATAGAGAATCCCACACACACTGTTTTTCATGTTGTATGGAGACATTCCATAGACATAATGTTTTTTTTATACTGTACAAACCTTATTTTCTATCCCTGTACCTAACCCCACTCCTCATACAAAACGATCTGCAGTTTTAGACCTTTAAAATAACTTCATTCTGTTTGATTTATAAGCTTGTTTCCTCTTGGGACCAGAAAAAAAAGTCCACAAAATTGACTTGTATTAGTATTACTATACTTGTGTTGGTCCCCATAACGTAGGGAATAACAGGACAACACACATTTATACAAATGTTCATGTTTAGTTAAAAAAATATTTATATAGCGTATGTAACATTGAGATACTATTATATTGAGTGTGGCTTTTATTAAAAGTTAAAAGTTTTAGTCATTTTGTTGTGTTTTTTTTGTGTAATTTTTATTATTATTATTTTAATATGCTTATATAGTTTTCCTACATTTTATTTCAGTTTTAGTTTTAGTTATTTTAATACATCAAGATGAACTAAATTAAATGAGAAATTTTGCCTTAGCTGAAATAAAATGACTTACAAAATTGGTTTTAGTTTTAGTTATCTATAATAACCATACCCTTGTGAAAAAAATACTAAAATGTATTTATTTTGTACTAATTACTACAAATACATTTACATATTTATTTGTTGAATAAAAACACCCTGCAGTTGTAATTTTGCTGATATATTTAAAGTCTGCTAAATTGGAACAACTAATTTTGTGCTTAATGCACTTTAATTGTGCAGAATTAGTGATAAAGTCCAACAGATATACTGAAGTATATTTGATAATGCTAAAGTGGAACTATTGCAAGTACACTTCAGGTACACTTTAAATATCTTGCATTTAAAGACTGATATTATACCGAGATCATACAATCCTTGTTAATAGTGATATTAAAACACATTTTAGGCATAATATTAAGAAATGTGCATTGTGCAATAAAGAAATACTCCAAATACTCTTAAGTGATATTTTAATAAATATGTTAATGGATTTAAAGTTTTGATATGTCTGTTTCGTTGTGTTTTGAGTGTTGTCTTCCTAGTTTTCCCGAGTTGTCTGATTAGTTATCCTGTCCACCTGATGTCTATTAATTAACTCATTAGTTCCCTTTGTTTGCCTTGTGTATTTAAGCCCTCTCTTTGTCCATCTTTTTATGATTGTTAAAAGTGGCTATTTCCTGAGTGTACGTAATTTAAAGTTTGTTCTTTGAAATATTCATCATCGTGCATGTTTCTATATTACCATTACGTGACAGAAGTATATTTAGTATGAGATAAATTCATTTTAAATAAATTATGGCATAGGGTTTTTTTGTACTAGGATATATACACTCTGGCTTGTTTGTTAGTGAAGAACTTTGTTCCTGGTCTCCCCTAATGTTAGCAGCTGATAAAAGAAAAATAACTTGGCAAAATCAAATCATTAAAAAGGCTAAAACAAAAAGATAAGAGGCCTTAAATTCCTAGGAGTGTGGAACGGACCAGAACACTGATGATATGAATATTCACAGCTGATTTGATTCAATACTAATGTTATAAGAATGTTTTAAGAAAATGTAATTAATTTGTAATAAATCAAGCGTGAATCCAGTGTTTTTATCTCTCGCTCTGTCAGTTCCAGCATGAAGCCCAGGAGGCATCTGACCTCTGTTGATCTTCTCCCTACGATTCTCGAGCTCCAGGAGAGCCAGAGTCTGGATGACTACATAGACTCCATACGAGAGCTGTCCCAACCCACCTACCCTCTCAGCGGACCCCTCCGGGGCTCCCGTCTGTCCCCGCTGCGCATGGCCAGACACCCCAGCATGTCTTTGGCCACCACAGGTTCAGTCCTGGCACACAAGCCCTGGGCTCTCTCTGGACCTGACAATGTGTCACTAACCTTGACAGACTCGAAGGGCCCGGCGAGTTCAAACCAGGACCCTCTGGACTGGCTTTTTGCACAAGCGCAGACCGACCCGGAAGATGTGTGCATGATATGATGGAGACAAAAATGATGAGAACTCACAGCCTCAGGAATATGCTGCAATAATCATAAAAGTTGCAATGGCTTATTTTTATTTTCAGCGTATTAAGTAGTGTGACTTTTGAAATACTGTAAGAAATAGGGGCTAGTTGTCACAAGGGCTAAAAAATAGGTTTCATGATTTGAATATCAAGTAGTATATTAATCACAGTATCTGTTAGCCAAATGAATAGGTATTTCATGAATTCAGAGTTTGAAGTTTGGGGTTAGAAATATTTTTTAATGAAATGAATACTTCTATTCAGCAAAGATGCATTAAATTGATCAAAATGATAGTAAAGACATTTATAATTTTATAAAAGATTACTTTTTTAAATAAATAGTTGTTTTGATATTTCTATTCATCAAATATTCCTGAAAAATGCATCCTGGTTTCCTCAAAAATATTAAGCAGCACAACATTAATAATAGTAAGAAATGTTTGTTGAGCAGAAAATCAGCATATTAGAATGATTTCTGAAGGATCGTGTGACACTGAAGACTGGAGTAATGATGATTAGATGCTTTGCATTTAGCTTTGAATCACAGGAATAAATTACATTTAAAATATATTTAAATAGAAAACAGTCATTTTAAATTGCAGTAATTTTTTTGATCAAACAAATGTAGCCTTGCAAGAGACTTTAAAAAATCTTACCAATCAAAACTTTTGAATGGTAGTGTGTGTGTGTGTGTGTGTGTGTGTGTGCGTAATCTTTGTCTTATATATTTATATTTTTTCTGTTTAAATTGTGCTATTTAATATTGTTTAACAAATGTAAATGTGTTGAATGAACTGAAGACTATATTGATGCATGTAAAATAAAAAAAGCATAATTTCAGCTTTGCAAGTCTATGCACTAAATGGACTAAACAGAAGTCAGCATGCTCTAATAAACAAAACACTAGTTAGGTTTCGTTTTCCTCTAAACCACTGCGGTTCTCAGACACACTGGTCATGATTTATTTAACCAAAAAAGAATGTTGTCTTGCTGCCAAACAGCTTTACACAACTTGCAGAAAACTGCTGGACTGAATCACTGCAACACACACTGCAAATTCACTGTCAAGAGTTAAGAGCTCAGAGTTTGCATAAAGTTACCGGTAATGTAAACATAAGTTAGTTTTCTTAGAAACGGTTTACTAAAGTAAATGCAGCATGCTATCATAGAGCTTAAAGGTCAGAGAGAGCATTTAGACAGCCAAGATATTTCGCAATCCGGTGCTTTCTGATGAGCTGTACTCCAAATAGATCCAAAAAAGGAGAAAAAAAGGAGAGAAAAACTCAACCTAACTAAATACAAAACATTTAGCTGCAAACATGTCTATCTGGTCTTATTTTTGCAAAGTTTTTATTTTATCAGCCGATCTACATCTCTGATTTGCTTTTCTGGATCTCTGTTTCAATGGTAAGGGGATTTCTGGGCCACACAACAAAAAAACAGTCTGCATACTGGACGAATGAGTGGATGAAAAGTTCTCCAGTCTGTCTGAAAGATGGCGTCCTTCCCAGTTCCTGATTTTGATGTGGCAATGGCATATCCTGCTTTTCCATCTAAGTTTTGGGAATATTGTTCTTGTTAAATTACTAGCAATTTTATATTTTTGCTCATATCAGAGTGACTCTGCACAACTGTAGGACTATTTAAATTGACTGATGTGTCTGCACCAAGTCTCTTTATGCAATAAAGCGAGCTATGTGTTTTTTTCCCTTATTCATAATTGCAATTTAACAGGCACTTATTTAAAGCTAAATAAAACCATCTAATCTAACAGATCACTTAATGGGTTTAAACCTTACAATCTTTAACCACCATGCCACACCACCACATTCCATGGGAAACAATTTTATAAATTGCAATATTTTACAAATGCTGCAATGGGAAATCCCTGCACCAGTGCATTTCATAAAGGGGTAGATGTGTATAGAGAGAACTGGTTATTACTATAATTTGAAAATATATGTTCTCTATTTTAATATATTTAAAGATATTTTCAGCATCATTACTCTAGTCTTCAGTGTCACATGATCCTTCAGAAATTATTCTAATAGGCTGATTTGCTGCTCAAGAAACATTTATTATTATTATCAATGTTGAAAACAGTTTGCTATGTAATTTTGTTTTTAATGGAAACTGTGATACTTTTCCCCGGATACTTTGATGAATAAACACAAAAATTCAATAAATAAATAAACAAATATCATATCTATATCTGAAGGCTATCTATCTGTCTTTATACTATATACATCAGGGGGCGTTTCCGAGGAGGAGGCAAGGGAGGCAGTGCCTCCTCAAAATATTGGATGAGAAAAGTTTGCACAACAAAAATAAACAATGCCAATATTACAAAATATAACATTAAAAAGTGTATAAATCGCTCTTTTTTCTAAAGAAACTTTGTCACCAGCAGGTAAAGTTACAGTGGGACTGTGCATCTCTCCTGCCTACCCTGAGCCCATTGAATTTTAACAGACCCCCTCCAAAGCATGCCGTGATTTTTCTGGGGGGGGGGGGAAGTCACGTGAGAGGAGGCAATGGCCCCATCGTGATATGACTGGTTATATTCGGCTGTGATTGGTTCATGTGATAAATCCCGCCTCTTGTGTTTGTGTGCGTTCACGAATCTGAATAAACAATATAATAGTGTTAATGGGAAGTAAGTAAACGACTCTTTGTTATGTCAAAATAAGACTTAAAATGGCATGAAAACATGATCTTTGGGAGCATGGGCATAAAATACGCGTGCCCCCCCCCACACTTTTAATAAAATGTAAATTCATCCCCCACAATTCTTTTTCAGGCAAATTAATTCATGTAGAGATTTGTAAGGGCCAATGTGAATAAATCTAGATTTAAATGCAAAGAGACAAGATACAGTAGTCTTTGCATGACCTAACATTTTATTCATATCCAAAATGAGGCAATGTGAACATTACTAAGTGCTGAACACTCTCCTGCAGTGTATGTTTCATTCATACTCGAAGCCGGAGGTTGCTCTCGCACAGAAAGTCCAAAACGGCTTCATAGAAGTAATAACTTGTGACTGCAGGAAACTCCAGGAAATGGTTAAGGCTAGAAGGGATACAGCAAAAACTACTGGGAATTCACACATCAATATAGCATAAATTTTCTCACACTTTACAACAATAATTACTGTTTTTTGCATTATTGTAAGGGGTAGGTTCAGGGTTGGGGTAGGTGTAGACATTATATAAAACAAAATAAAACATTTAAAAAAAAAAATATTGTTAGCTTTGCTGCATCCCTTCTAGCCACAACCCCAGGAAATATGGACAAAGGCAGAGATGTTTTGACTGATGAAACGTGAAGACAACACACAATTGCGACAATGTATGGTATTTCCAAGTCATCTGCAGGTAATAAATAAAGTATTATGCCTGGCGGACATCTCGGCATGGATGTGTGACGAGGATGACGAGACGTGAAACATTCGGATCCAAATGCAAGCTTTTTATTCAACCACATGGTCAATACAGGCAGGGTCGGGCAGGAGCAAACAGGTATGGCATAGACAAGACAGAAGAGTAGTCCTTAGGCAAGCGTAGGTCGGCGATCGGCAAACTAAATCCAGAGGGCTCGGCAGAGAGAATAATCCAAGGGCAAGGGCGGAATCGGAACACAGGAAAACAGACTAGGAAAACTGGGAAACGCTTTGTAGGGTAGCTAGGCTAAACAATACTCGGCAGAGTGTGGCAGAAGGTTCAGGGTTTATATAGTGTGTGGGTGATTAGATGATTGTGAACAGGTGCAGCGAGATAATGTGAAACAGCTGTGAGGGTGCAGTGAATGATGGGAGATGTAGTCTAGAAGGGTGATCTGTAACTGTGTGAGGGTCCAGTGATGTGAGAGTGACATCTAGTGGTGAGTGACCAGAAGTTCATGACTTGGATTCGTGACATAGCCCCCCCCCCAAGGAGCGGCTTCCAGACGCTCCTACACATAACTAGGTGGGCGGTGGAGCGGAGGCGGAACAGGGGGAGGGACGGAGGGCCAGGTCCATGTGGAAGACAGTGCGGAGAGGATGGGACTGGAGCCCACCAGGGCAGAGCAGACCGGACTGAAGCCCTCCAGGGCGGAGCAGACGGACCTGGAGCCCACCAGGGCCGAGCAGACCGGACTGAAGCCCCCCAGGGCGGAGCAGACGGACCTGGAGCCCACCAGGGCCGAGCCGACGGGACTGTAACTCTCCTGGGCGGAGCAGAGGGGACTGGAGCCCACCAGGGCCGAGCCGACAGGACTGTAAACCCCCAGGACAGAGCAGATGGACCTGGAACCCCCCAGGGCGGAACAGACGGAACCAGGAACCACCAGAGCGGTGCAGACTGGACAGATATCCCTGACAGCACCTGCACACATAGGAGAACAAGGACCAACAACACAGGGAGAGCAGAGACAGACAACGCTGGGAGAACAGAGACAGACAACATTGGGAGAACAGAGACAGACAACACTGGGAGAGCAGAGACAGACAACACAGGGAGAGCCTTCTTGGTCTCAGGGGCCGTGGCTGAGCAGGTCCGGGACTCACAGACGACCTCTGTAGCCGTGACTGGGCAGGATGAGGAGTCACAGACGGCCTTCACAGCCGTGACTGGGCAGGACATGGAATCATAGGCGGCCTCTGTGGCCGGGGCAGGAGAGGGCGAGAGTTCATAGGTGGCCTCCATGGCCGGGGCAGGACAGGGCGAGAGTTCATAGGTGGCCTCCATGGCCGGGGCAGGACAGGGTAAGAGCTCACAGACGGCCTTCTTAGCCGTGACAGGACAGGACGAGAGTTCAGAAGCGGCCTTCTTAGCCGTGACAGGACAGGATGAGAGTTCATAAGCGGCCTTCTTAGCCGTGACAGGACAGGGAGAGAGCTCACAGGCGGCCTTCTTAGCCGTGACAGGACAGGACGAGAGTTCAGAAGCGGCCTTCTTAGCCGTGACAGGACAGGATGAGAGCTCACAGGAGGATACCACCGACACCTCTGGAGGTTCTGCAGCTAATGCCACCACCTCTGGAGGTTCTACGGTGGAACCATGACCAGGTGAGGGTATGTTGCTGGGCAACACCACCATGCAAGGGGTTAAGGCAAGCTCCGCCGCTTGGGAAGGTTCGGCGGTAACTGCCTTCCCCTGGGGCAGTCCCGTGGTGGTGTATGTGGCCCAAATGCAACATAGTGCAATCCCCACTCTGGAAAGCGTTTCAGACAGGGGTAACAGTTCATGGACAGGAGGAGCAGAGTGAGTGGGTTTCGGGAGACCAGCTGTGCGTACAGACACCAACTGTGCATCCCTCACGCTGGATATCAGCCAGAGACCTCGCAGGACTGACCCTAAGTCTCTGGGTGTGACAGGCTCTGGCTGAGGAGCTGAGACGTGAAGAGACTCTGGCAGTTCGGCTGAGACGTGAGGAGACTCTGGTTGGACGGCGGTATCATGGTCTGACTGGCTGGTCAGCTGCGACGTGGTCTGACTCTGGCTGGTCAGCTGCGACGTGGTCTGACTCTGGCTGGTCAGCTGCGACGTGGCGTGACTCTGGCTGGTCAGCTGCGACGTGGCGTGACTCTGGCTGGTCAGCTGCGACGTGGCGTGACTCTGGCTGGTCAGCTGCGACGTGGCGTGACTCTGGCTGGTCAGCTGCGACGTGGCGTGACTCTGGCTGGTCAGCTGCGACGTGGCGTGACTCTGGCTGGTCAGCTGCGACGTGGCGTGACTCTGGCTGGTCAGCTGCGACGTGGCGTGACTCTGGCTGGTCAGCTGCGACGTGGCGTGACTCTGGCTGGTCAGCTGCGACGTGGCGTGACTCTGGCTGGTCAGCTGCGACGTGGCGTGACTCTGGCTGGTCAGCTGCGACGTGGCGTGACTCTGGCTGGTCAGCTGCGACGTGGCGTGACTCTGGCTGGTCAGCTGCGACGTGGCGTGACTCTGGCTGGTCAGCTGCGACGTGGCGTGACTCTGGCTGGTCAACTGAGACGTGGCGTGACTCTGGCGGTTGAGCTGAGGCATGGTGTGGATTTGGCTGATGAGCGGAGACATGTTGTAGCTCTGGCTGTTGAGCTGAAAGAGGGGTTAATTCCTGATGATTAACGGTGACTTGGTTTGACTCGTGACGATCAACTGTGACTTGGTTTGACTCGTGACGATCAACTGTGGCTTGGCCTGACTCGTGACGACCAACTGTGACCTGGCTTGACTTGTGACGATCAACTGTAACTTGACTTGTCTTGCGATGATCAACTGTAACTTGACTTGTCTTGCGATGATCAAGTGCAACTTGACTTGTCTTGCGAAGATCAACTGCAACTTGACTTGTCTTGCGATGATCAACTGCAACTTGACTTGCCTTGCGATGATCGACTGTAGTTTGCCTTGATTTGTGATGATCAACTGTAGTTTGACTTGACTTTTTAGCATCAGCTGAGACTTGACCTGGCTCTTTAACATCAGCGGTGACTTGACTTGACTCCTTAACATCAGCGGTGACTTGACTTGACTCCTTAACATCAGCGGTGACTTGACTTGACTCCTTAACATCAGTGGTGACTTGACTTGACTCTTTAACATCAGTGGTGACTTGACTTGACTCCTTAACATCAGCGGTGACTTGACTTGCCTTGAGATTGGCAGCAATGACGCTTCGAGGTGTTGTTGTTGCCGCCATTTGGTGAGCGTGCTCTAACGTGGCTGTGTTCACACAATTGGGTGCGGTGTCTCGTTCCTCCGCGACTCCCACAGTGAACGATGACCCAACAGTCAGAAGAGCATAGTCCAGAAACTGAGCGAGTGAAGCACGCGTACCCTCGCGTCTAAACTCTGATCGGAGTGGTTGATGGATGCCATCACAAAAAATCTCGATCAGTATAATGTCAGGCAGATCTGAATAGTTTGCGATGGCTAAAAAATCTCTGATATGTTGCTCCAAAGATCGAGGACCTTGCTTAAGGGCAAACAGATTTCTCGTAACATCCATACCTTCTGAATGACCGTCTGAGAAGCTGCTGGATCCTGGCGGGCCGAGTATTCTGTGACGAGGATGACGAGACGTGAAACATTCGGATCCAAATGCAAGCTTTTTATTCAACCACATGGTCAATACAGGCAGGGTCGGGCAGGAGCAAACAGGTATGGCATAGACAAGACAGAAGAGTAGTCCTTAGGCAAGCGTAGGTCGGCGATCGGCAAACTAAATCCAGAGGGCTCGGCAGAGAGAATAATCCAAGGGCAAGGGCGGAATCGGAACACAGGAAAACAGACTAGGAAAACTGGGAAACGCTTTGTAGGGTAGCTAGGCTAAACAATACTCGGCAGAGTGTGGCAGAAGGTTCAGGGTTTATATAGTGTGTGGGTGATTAGATGATTGTGAACAGGTGCAGCGAGATAATGTGAAACAGCTGTGAGGGTGCAGTGAATGATGGGAGATGTAGTCTAGAAGGGTGATCTGTAACTGTGTGAGGGTCCAGTGATGTGAGAGTGACATCTAGTGGTGAGTGACCAGAAGTTCATGACTTGGATTCGTGACAGGATGAAAGAACATCACCTACAGCTCATCCTGGCAAATACTGAGCTTCTTTCTTCCCTGCCACTCCAACTCTACAGCAGGACTTTTCGATTCACGATTCAGTTAGGCTCATCAACAATTGCCCCATCAACTTCGGTCAGAAATCTTGGTGTAATCTTTGATGAACAGCTGACCTTCAAAAAGCACATTGCAAAGACTGCTCGATCTTGCAGGTTTGCACTACACAACATCACAAAGATCAGGCCCTTTCTGACAGAGCATGCTGCACAACTTCTTGTCCAGGCCCTTGTCGTTTCTAGGCTGGACTACTGCAATGCTCTTCTGGCTGGACTTCCAACAAACACAATCAAACCTCTACAAATGATTCAGAATGCAGCGGCATGACTGGTCTTCAACGAGCCCAAAAGAGCCCATGTTACACCTCTCTTTATCTCCCTGCACTGGCTACCAGTGGCAGCTCGCATCAAGTTCAAGACACTGATGCTTGCATACAGAACGACCACAGGCTCAGCACCCGCCTACTTCCACTCACTATTACGAATCTACATCCCCTCCAGAAGTCTGAGATCCGCTAGTGAGCGACGCCTTGTGGTACCATCACAGAGAGGCTCAAAATCACTCTCCAGAACATTCTCATTCACCATTCCTGGATGGTGGAATAATCTTCCCACCCCTATCCGGAATGCTGGATCCCTGTCAATCTTCAAGCAACAACTGAAAACTCATCTCTTTCGGCACTACTTGACTTCATCCTAAAAAAAAATAAAAATAAAAATAATCTTTGACTTTATCTTTCTCTCCTTCCCTTGCTAGCTTGTACTTATTTGAACAATGACTGAGACTTGGTGTTACGAGCACTTCCTCTGTCTGATTGCCTCTTCAAGATGAATCGCTTTATGTATTCCCCAATTGTAAGTCGCTTTGGATAAAAGCATCTGCAAAATGACTAAATGTAAATGTAAATGTAAGTATATGAATAATGCAGTGCTAATTGACATATCATTTATTACAGTAGCCTTTAAAAATATATAAAATATATTTTCCACTTTATTCTGTGATAAAAATGGCAAAAAAGTGTTTGTAGTATATAAATCAATCATAAAATGTCATTAGGAAAATACAGGAAAAATATTATAGAATACAAATTATTGGTTGTTGTCCAGAAGCAATTAAAAGCAAGAGATAAGAAATAATAATAATAATAAACTATCTATTTGTCTATCTGTCTATCTGTCTGTCTGTCTGTCTATCTGTATAGTAACATTTTACATGTCTTTACTGTCACTTTAATCAGTTTAATGCAATGTGCTAAATAAAAGTAATTTTGAGGAGAAAAAAAAGAAAAGAAAAACTATTGAACCATAGTGTAATTATACAGAGGAATGAAATGTAAGTAAAAAATAAAAACAATTGTAGGCACTGATAGCCTAGTGGTTAGTGCGCCGACATATAGCACAGCTGTGCTCACAGCGACCCAAGTTCGATTCCCGTCTTGAGGTTCTCTGCTGATCCATCCCCTCTCTCTCCACCCAATACTTTCCTGTCTGCTCTCAACTGTCCTATCTAATAAAAATGCATAAAAGTCCCAAAAAATATATAACAAAATTAGTGGTGTCAAAATTAATGCGGGAGATTAATTTTTTCAGATTAACGCGTTAAAAATATTTAACGCCGTTGATGCAGGGGCGGGGCTAGTGTTGGCCACCCCATTCACAACTGCTGCCTCTGTCTCTTTTTTCTTGAAAAGGATTGCGTTTATTTAGATGCAGAACGTCTTTATGACCACATCAAACGGGAGACGTTTCAGAGGAAATCAATAACTTTTATAGCTTTAAGGGGTTCATCTATATTTAATTTAGAATTTAGTGTTTGGTAACTATTCATTTTCTGTATATTTCTGCTGAAGGGCACAGGTAGCTAAATATGTCATTTATTGTAATGGGTTTATGTGAAGATTGTTTTAAGTTCCCTTAAATTAGAAGTTAAGTCTAATAAATGTTAAAATTGATAGCTCTCAATTATACTGTAATGATGAATGGCTACAGTCAATGGTTAAATATTAAGGGGAAAAACAATTTTATAGAGACATCAGTAGTATTGATATCAGTGATGCTGGCCTTCAATCATAAAAAAGATGCCATTAAAGAAATATTAAAAATATACTGTCTTTATGTTGTTTGTACATTGTACATTTGAAGATTCAATGTGAAATTATTGCAATATAAAAGTATATTTAAAAACTTTAAAGTTAGGTGGGTTTAATCGTGATTAATCACGATTCATTTTAGAAAAATGTGCGATTAATTAGTTATTTTTTTTAATCGATTGACAGCACTAAAAAAATTACAAAGGATATACAAAATCATAAATAACAATTACAGTTTTTCTCGATTGCTTAAACACATTTCTTGAAATTATGCCTCTTTTTTTTGCGAAACTCTAAACACGAATCCATAACTTCTAACTCAATTCCCCAAACTTCCTATATTCAGGTCTAAATGAAGCTCTCAATCTTGCTGAAAAAACAATCTTTGCTCTCAGACATGACACACAAACCCTCAAAAACACACACACTACAACACAGTCTTACACACTAATGAGATAAATTCAAAACAATACTACAAAAAGTGGTAATAAGTGTTACTTGTGGTACTCCCCATGTGTTTTATTCCTTAATTTAATGTACTGTAGAGTACAGTACAATACAGCAAACAACAACAAAAACAATTATTCTGCCCCAGCATCCCGTCTTTGGTCCGGGACAGGCCAAAGAACCTCGTCAACATCACAGGCTATATTAGCTCTGGCCAAGCAGGGGGGGTAAAATCCTCTCGCATGCCTGATCCAACACTGCCACGCATCAACTAAAATATATGAGACTGTTTGTCTTCTTGCCCTTTCTCTTCCTCTTCCTCATCTTCCTCTCTGTACTCCCTCTCCATCTCCTACTCTTCCTCTTCCTTCATTTCTTTCTCTACTCCCTCCTTCTCCTCCTCCTCTGTGGTGTCCTTGACCTCTTCCTTCACATCTCTCTGGATCCATTGTTTCAAACCTGAATACAGTTTTTCTCAGTCGCTTTGGTGCATTTCTCGAATCATCCTTACTGTAATATTTGCAAAGAAGTATGTGCATCTCTCAAAACAATTCGTACAAACAGCACCACACAATGGATTTCCTGCAAAAGCCTGTAACTTACAGTAATCAAAATCTTTAGTTCATCTCTCAAAAAGTATTTGCCAATGAATATATCAGTGCCATCAGAATGAAAAGTCCTTGTGTCATTGTTCACAAAAAAGACAGTCAAAATGCTTAGTCACGTTGTCAATATAACACTGCACTCTGTTAGTTAGTAAACTGTAAGCTGACTTTATCCATCGAAGGTTCTGATTGGTGTGTGATAAATTATGACTCCTAGTGTTTCCACTTGGGTAATTGTGTGCTAATTGAGATCACAATGTTCAGACTTGAGTGAACAATGTTGAATGCTAGTGGTTTCTAAATGTCCACATGGTGTAAGCACTGAGAAATGTAGGGATTTTTGTGTAGAGTTTTGCAGTAACAGTTCACCAAATCGGACTCATGTGTCAAAGCAGGGGAACAGTGTTTAAAGTTTAGGGAAATGGGTGTGCTTTATTAAAAATTGCGTTATGGTTTTGAAATTTTAGTCCAAAAGCCTGGTTATAGTGTTTTAGCAATCGAGAAAAACTGTAACAATTGAAAAGTGGAATACGGTCTTAAGTGACAATTACAGCAATTTAGGACAACATGTGCCTCCTCTCCGCACTTCTGTCTCTTACTTCATCCACAAAAATGTGAAAATAGGTCAAAACAACTGACTCATCATGCTTTCTCATTGAGGTTTAAACCTCACATTAGCCATCTCTGTTGGGCATCGCCATCAACATTCTTCACTGTTTCTCTCAAATGAGTATACTCCCCCACCCCTCCAAAATATATATTCTGTCATTTTATTTATTCACCCTCATATCGTTCCAAACCTGTATGACTTTCTTTCTTCTGTGGAACATAAAAGATTATATTCTGAGAAATGTCACAGTTTTTTTCTCTAATGACAATCAATGCAACAGAAACTTGGTAACACTTCACATTATTTTGTTCATGTTTTGTTACATTTTTTTATAGACACAAGGATGATTACATTCGTTTTTGGGGTATTTATCGCTTCAATTCACAATTTAAATTATATTAACTAAGTTAACTACCATTATGTTAGCAAAGTCTGTCTAGGGTCTAAGATCTAATAAGCCAATGATACCGAAACATAATGATGATAAAGAAATAAAGAATTACAAAACTGATTCTGAACTAAATGTATTCCTATAGGTTATGTGCATTTTGCATTTAATGAAACTGGGGAAATGACACAAAATCCCACGAGAATAGGGCATTAGTCAGACTTCTGACTTCTGTCAGACTTAATGATTTTGAGGTGTATCTGCCTCAACATGTCAGACAGTGGCTGTGGTTGCATGTTCTGAAGCTGATATGCATCATTGAGCTGCTGAATGTTAACCGCTTGGATGTTGAGTCAATGGTTTTGGTAACTGAGATGCACACAATAGAAGTCATCCAGGGAGAATTTACTTTCTTATCTCTAAGAAACACTATGAGTCAAATGTTTGGACTGGGTTTGTTTACAATATCTAAAAATCCTTTTGATTTAAAAGTTTTGTGTGGAAATGCTTGCAATAGATTAGATTTCATATAGGCTATTTTGAGTTTAACCAAATGTATGATGCATGTAATATGCACAAAAATGTTTAAGATAAACTTTTTTTTTTGACTTGAACAAAATAAATGAATTAATAAAAAATTACAGCATAAATAACTATATAGCACATTTTCACACAGTGCTATTTTGTAAATATATAATCAATAATTTGGTCAAATCTCACTTTTCAAGTCAACATGTGCAGTCAGCAATTATTTCTATCCTGCATTTCTTTGGAATTATTTTGTTCACTTGCTCACTTTCCCTTCTTTCCCCCCTTTCTGTCTCACTTATACTCCATCCCTCCCTCCCTCCCTCCCTGCTCCGACAGGCAGAAATGTGGAAATTCCGGTGTAGCAAACGGCATGATTGCTGGGAAATGTTGTGGGAATCCCTCTCGTGCCCTATAAAAGACAGAGGAGAGGCTTCACTCCTCACACTTTCACTGCAGCTCCACTAGGACTTACTACTTTCTCTGAAAGCTCAGCAAACCACTGGAGCTGATCTTTTTGTCTTTCTTACAGTTATGGCATTTTTACCCAGATCATTTCTTCTGCTGCTGATTGCAGTAGTTTGTATTCAACTGAGTGGAGGTAAGACATTAATGACACTTTAATATTGCTTTTTATAGTCAGGTATTGCAGAAATGTGGTGCTTTTTTGATGCTTTTCTCGCATGATGCAGAGAGCTTTTTATGCAGAATTACTATCTTCTGTTTGAATCATGTATTTTAAATGAATCTTTCTATGCTTTTCTATGTTAACAGTCCTAGCTGATGGACCTGACAGGTGCTGGTGTTTGAACAGTTTGAAGAAACGTGTCCCAAGAGAAGAAATTGAAGAGTTCTCTATTTTCCCCCTAAGATCAAATTGTGACAAGGTTGAAATCATGTAAGTAACAATCTCTTAACCTGCATATAATAAAATGCTACATATCATATTTATAGTGACATCCTTAGAAGCTATAACTTTGTAAACTGGCTGTATATATACTTTGTAAACTGGCTATATATATATATATATGTATGTATTACAGGTCTATTTTTTAAATCTCCAAGTCCTTGAAATAAGATAAATTTGGTTATGAAGCATATGAAGATATTATGAGATTTTAACGTTTAATACACTTTACTGCAGAAAAAGCTCAGTTAGACTAATTAAAAACTTTAATCTTAAGGTATAAATAAGTAAAGTTTGTTTGCATGAAATCCTAAACTAGACTGAATCTTATTAATTTGATGCATTTCTAATGTCTGCAGATTGACACTAAAACCTGTGAATAACTCAACTGAAGTCGTCCAGCGCTGCTTGAGTCCAGGAACAAAACAAGGAATGAACCTGCAGACTTGCTGGAACAAGTACGGACATTTTATTATGTCACCTGCATTTCTCAATCAGTAATAGTGAACTAATACTAAACAATATTAGCCACAAATCTAATATGATGGTATACATAAAAATAACAAGAAATTTTACTAAGAATATGAATCAATTTGTTAATTTTCTTAATGCACTTGTATGCACAAAATAATGTTTATGCATTGTATATAGGCATTAGATTAATGTGTGCACTTTTTTTGTATAATTTGCAACAGGAAGAACACCAACAACACTTCCACATTTAAGATATCCAACTGCTTCGAAAGCCATAAATGAAAGTGCAGAAGAGCACAGGAGGACAGAAGGGGGGATCTGGAAACTCTAGAGACCCTGTGAGTGGAATGCTGTCCTGTCACATGACCCCGCGCTGGCCAATCATAATCCTGGGATTTGAGTGTTGGCCTCATGCAGCTGATGGGAAATCACAGAAGACCTGAAAACACCCGGAGCACTGCCAGTAACCGCCGGACGCAGATGTTGTCGGCAAAAGCTTTTGGATTCGAATTCACTTTCTGTATGACTGAAGCACTGAATGTATCATTACTCCAAACAGTATTTAAATGACTATATTTAAATGGTTTTATAATTTAACTTATTTTATAATGTCAAAAGTTAAAATGTGTTTTACTATTTTTGTCTGACCAGACCCTTTAATGTTATATATGATGTGTTAGAACTGATTGAGTCACATTACAATGTTTCTTTGACATGAAATTTTATAAATCTTGAGGCTACCTAACACAATATTGTTTATAATGTAGGCTACGTTTATACAGTTTTGTAATAAAAGCCAATTTCAAGTTATTTTGCACATTTATTTTCCAAATCCATTATATTTTCCTCTTGATATGAGAATATGTGTATGATTAATTTTAGCTATAGGAATCATGTAGCAGTATTGCATAGATATTAGACGTGGAGGAAGATCAGAGATTTGGTCCTTCTGAAGTGTCTTCATACTATTTGCAAACTTTTTGTGTGTAGATTTTACATGAGCCCCATCTACTGGTCATGTCTATAAATAAACACTCAAAATGTCTTAAAGTTTGACGATTGACAAAATAATTATTTAGCGTTTATCCAAGTGTCTTGCTTAAGAGTGTGTGGTTCAAACCTTCCAGCCCAGACCTTTAACCACTATGTCAATGAACTGAATTTAAAATATGTTAAAATAGATATTGAGTAAAAATTCAAGGAAAGAAAATGACCACACAATTTCAGATAATCACACATCTACAGCTAATTATATTTACACGCTGTAGTGTTCCGGCATGTTAGACAACTGAGTGAAATAAACGGGGAGATGCATTGCTTATAAAGTCATTCATGTTCAAGCAGAAAATATAGGCTATATAAGTAATACAATATTTTTAAAGACGTTTTCGTTTTGCTTTCATCCTGTTATATCATCGTTCATTTGATCATATATTGTTACTGTCAATACTGTTGTAAAGGGCAGCGGAGCACGTCTTTGCATGGAGGACGTAAACTTGACCGAAAGGTTTGTGTGTGTGTGTGTGTGTGTGCTCTCCTTTTCCTCCTCTCAGGGGAAATCAAAGCTTTTCTCGGGGTTTAACCAAGAGGGAGTGGAGAGAAGAATAGATCCTCAATAAATTTCCACACTGTCAGTCCAGTTAACGTTTGTCTCCCTCTGTCTCTTTCCTTTAATTCATATCTCCTCAGAGAAGCAGCAAAATCAAGTTTTGGGCCTGAACTCAAAACAGGGATGGCTTGAGGCTCGAGTAGAGTTGTATAAATAAAATGAACCCCATCCCTTACGAAAAATAAGTTTATTCAAGTGTGCTATTAGTATACTTCTTTTAAACTAAAAATAGGAATGTATACTTTTAGATTACTTTTTATGTACTTCTCAGAAATGGGCTTTATGTACTTCTCAGAAATATACTTAAAATGACATTTAAGTATACTTGACTTATACTTCGAAAAAGTCTAAATATATTTGAGCTATACACTTGTGCTCCTATAATCCATGTTTTCATTGTTATATGGTAGGGGGCGCTAGTACACATCTTCTGAACAGAATTTCCCCCCAAAAAATACAAAATACAAGTGAAGAAGAAACCGAACCAACACATGCTTCCGCATGTAATCTAACACGACCATCAGACATAAAACAGCATCAAAACTGTGTAACGTTATGGAATAAAATGTCACCAATGAAGAGGTTATAATGACTGTCAAACTTTGGGGTGTTGATCGACTCCATCTACGTTGTGATTATCATTCTGAATCCAATTCATAGTCTTTTTCAGCTTTTTGTTCAAAATGTTATTTATTTTTTATTTATGAAACTTACCCACATTCAAGTGTTTAAAAAAAGAATGCATGAAGCCAGCAGGCACCAGACGTCTATGTAACGTCAGGTTGACGTAGGACATGACGTCGGACAGACGTTGCATTTTGGTTGAAAATGAAAATCGGGTTGACGTCAATATTTGACGTTGACTTAACGTTGGATTTTGGTTACACAACCTAAAAACAACAAAATCTCAACGCCAGCTGACGTCGGTATTGGATATCAATTTAACATTGACATTAGACGTTGAATTTACATTGAATTTTGGTCACCCGACATCGCAACCGAAATTTAACCAAATATCAACGTCTTATGACGTTGTGTGCCTGTTGTGTTCCTGCTAAAATGTTTTTGTTTACAAGCAGATACCCTGTTCTTTCTTTTGATGTTTTGTATGTTCAGATATTCATATGACAAAATATTTACAAATGAATACCTAAATAGGGACATAGTAGTATACTTAAAGTATGATATAAAATTCACTTAAAGAAAACTTACGAGTATGCTTGCAGTATAAAATTACTAAACAAGTAGTTTACTGAGACTATACTTCAAAGTGTACTAAAAATGCTAGTACAAGTATTTAATTAATAAACTATCAGTATACCTATAAGTTCACTTTTAGTATAGTTGCAGTACAAGCTAAAAACATTGATGTAAACTAGTTGTGTACTTAAAGTTTACTACTGTTATACTTAAAGTATACTTTTATATACTAGAAAGTGGGCCAATTTAGTCCCAAGGAGTATTGAAATAGTACACTTACAAGTATACTGCTAGTACACTGATATTTGTATACTTGCTACATAAAGTATACTTAAAAATATACTTGAACTTTACTTCAGTATACTTAATAAAATAAACTTGAAGTATACTACTTTTTGGTAAGGGCAAACCTAAGCCATTTTTTAGACAGAAATAAATAAATAAATAAATAAAAAATCCACAATTATTCTACACAAATGTGTGCACAGGTGAATATTCAGGTTATAGTTCTCCGTAAAAAAAAAAAAAAAAAAAAGCCTGATTTGGACATTATATTTTACATTATTTCCCCCAAAACATTTCCTTAATAGCATTTCCACAATAGCATAATTTAATTTAAGTTAATTTTATTTTATTTTTTCTGTTCTTTTTACCATTACAGTGATGAGAGTTGCTTAATTGTCAAGAATATATGCAAAAAATTAAAATAAGTAATTAAAAAAGAAATAAATAAATAAATACATCCATAAATACATCAATCAATAAAAAAAATAATGAAAAAATCACTCACAAAATATAATTTCTCTCTTTTTTATATGAGGTGTAATATAACTTCTCACTCATACACATAGAGGAATGCCGAAAAAAGTGTCATAAAATATCAAAGTGATTTTTCATGAGCTGAGATCTCAGTATGATACTTGAACACTCAGAACCCGTTTTTAATGTGTCCATTCAGTGAAGTCTCAAGGTTTTTCTGGAGGCTTCCACATAAGGAGTGTTAATGCTGAAGCTGCCAGTCTTCAGTCCCAGAATGTGTGTGATTGTTTTTTATATATTTTTTTTTTATGGTTTCTCAATCTGCTAGTGTAATGAAAAATCTCTGCAAAGAAACCTTGCAGTGGTGGTCCTTCAGTGTTTTCGCAAAAAATATCAAATTGTCAAAAATGCAGTCATTTCTCTTCCGAACTTAATTCAATTCTTCAAAAGGGCAATCTGCAATTCTAGCAATGGACTGTTACTGGTGATATGGCACAAAATCACTTTCAAAAAAGTAATAGCGCTCCTGAACATGCCACCGGGGACAGTTTCCATATTTTTAAGACTGACCAGATTACTGAAATTCAATGATGGTATATTAAAAATTGTGGTTACTTGGCAGATGCTTTTATCTAAAGTGACTTTTAGTACACTGTGCAGGAGCAAACAACCTGGAGCATTCTGGGACATTTTATGTTGCTACACAGTGGTTAATGTAAAAGTTTGGGGCTCAAAAATGTCTATATAGCATCAGATTTATAGCATAAATCAAAAACAAGTATAAAGCATTACAGTACTGTGTGTGTGTGTGTGTGTGTGTGTGTGTGTGTGTATATTCACTCATTATTATTATTATTATTATTATTAGTGTTGTTGTTGTATTTAGAAATACTAATAATTATATAATTATTAATCACATTTAAATGAAGAAACAGACTTTAAAGCAGATTATGATATAAATCAAATAATTTAAAAATCAATAATAGTATTATCATAATATTTTATATGATGATATAAAACAAATAAACAATTAAAAAAAATTAAAAAGAAATTACATATTTTTATTTTTTAATTACTGATGCCACAGGCCTCAAATATGATCCCCCATATATTGACCAATTTAGAAAAAAAATACCCAAACCATCCAATCATAAATAAATAAATAAAAAGTAAATAAATAAATAAATAAATATTTATATAAAATATTTATACTTTTTTTTTGCCTACCAGAGTAATATTCAATGTTTGTTTAACTCCTTTAGTGAACCGAAAGCTACAACAATGCACTAAAGTACATGCAAGTAAACCATGCTATCATAAAACACAGCTCTTTTGAAGTCAATTCTTCATATATGATGCTCCTGGTGATTTGACATATACTGTAGCTTCTAGAAAATTCTCATTGAATATATCTCTCCCATGCAACTATGCAGTCCAGCAAACACATAGCCTACTGTTCGTTAGATCTGCAAATATTTTATTTATGATGATGAAACAGAACCCAGTTATTGTTGATGTCACCGTCAGAACAAAGGAAACAGTAAATCATATCACGTCCACTTGTATGCAATATTCATGTGCCGCAGTTTAAAGCTCTTTCACAGACTCTGCAGACGGGGGTCAGCGGGGCGAGCTGTAAATAATGCTGGACTTCAATTAAAGCAGCTGATGACAAGACTGAAAAAAAAATCCTCACAGGGCAGGAAAACATGCTACATCAATCAGGTGGCTGGATCTCAGAAAACGCTGGACAGTGACACCTCTCTCCGATTTATCTCAGAGTGAAGGACTATCCTCTTGGGTTAAAGCGAGATATAATGTCCCATCTTGCCAATCACACGCTCATGGACCAGTGTCGGGAAGCTACTCTGAAACCGAAGCTTGTCAAGCTTATGATATAAAGTAGTTCATCGAAAGTCAAGCTGCGGTTTGGAAAAAGTAGTTTTAAGCTACAAGCTATTAGCAAAACTTAGCAACGCAACGATATCTTATTAAATATATAATATCAAATAATATAATTAATATGTTAAATAAATAAGCCAAGTATCCACTGCTTTGAACTTGACAGCCAGTCTGACAGCAAATTAATCATAACATATCAGCAATAAAACAACTGTTCATAATTAATATTTTAATGTCACATATTACAATTATTATGATTATTATTTACATTTTATTAAAGATCTGTTTCTTCATTAGAATTAGAATATTCATTAGAATATTAACAATGTTTCAAAATAAATGTATTATTATTATTTTTTGCAATAATAATAATAGTAAAAATAATAATGATAAATCTACTTGAGGGGTCAATATCTTTTTAAATATGTAACTATTAGATGATATATTATATCTTATATTAAACAGCCATGTAACGCTTTTCTGAAAAATTGCTTTGAAATTGACAGTCAGTCATCATGCTTATGATGCAACATAATCATTATACTACAGCAATAAAAAGAGTGTCCTTTATTTTAAGATCACAAATAATTATTGTTATATTAAAATTATATTTATTCAGTTATTATTATTATACAGTACATTTAATTAAATATCTGTTTCTTCAATCAAGTCCAATGAAATAATAATAATAGTAGTGTTTGATAACAACAACAACAACAATGATGATGATGATGATGATGATAATAATAATAATTATTATTATACTTGCTTATTATACTTATACTTCTGTGCATTTAAATGAAGATGCAGACCTAAAATGTGGCCTTGTGCAGCAGTCCAGTCAGCTGTGTGTTGAGGTGACAGGTTGCCTGCAGGACATAAGCTGGAACAGTCTGAACATTGTTTCTGGTCACTGACTCGGGTTCTTTAGTCCAGGCGCCTACTGTGGCTCGTGGAGCATTCAGATGGAGAACTGTTACGCATGCAAAAACACAACAGCACACACACACACACACACACACACACACACACACACACACACACACACACACACACACACACACACACACACACACACACACACACACACACACACACACACACACACACAGTACTTGCTAATCCATTGCGGTGTGGTTTCTAGAGCATTGCTAGGCAGGTGTTCTGAGCGGTTTCTTACTGTCCAGAGTCAAAAGAGCCCATCCTCAGGCCTCTGTGATGTTCTGATCCTCTAGATATGGGTGTCGAATGAATTGAATTGATTTGATTTTATGCCCATTTTATTGTCTTCCCAGTGAAAACCATATGTCTTATCACTAAGCTTTGGGGGAAAATATAATAGGTATGAGCAATATTAGTGAACCTTGCCTTAGTAAGCTCCACTAATAATTTATCATCTCTCTGATTTCTCTTCACCCCTTATGCTTTAGACAATGCAAGGTAAAACGGTCATAATTCTATTCTTCAGCTGCAAATCCTAAAAATCATGTTACCTTTATAATGTATTATTAAAATGGAAACCTTCTGATTAGTTCACATCTACACTAGTCATTTGAAATATAGTAATTAATACTTTTATACAGTAATGATGCAATTATTTGATTAAAAGTGACAGTAAAGACAGAAAAAATCTACTTCAAATAAATCCTCATCAAAGAATCCTGAAAAAAGTATCACATTCTCCTCAAAAATATTAAGCAGCACAACTGTTCTTATCAAATCAGCATATTAGAATGATTTCTGAAGAATCATGTGACACTGAAGACTGGAGGAATGATGCTGAAAATTCAGCTTTGCATCACCGGAATAAATTACTTTTTAAAATATATTCAAATAGAAAAAGGTTATTTTAAAGTGCAATAATATTTCACAATATAATGAGACATTTCTTTAAAAACTTTAACAAATACTGGTTTAACAAGGAGTCAACCGTAAGCCACTAAACTATGTAAGAACACTGCATTAATGTATTCAAATCTGACAGTAGTAACAATGAAAATTAGAAAACATTTTATTTTTGGCAATTGATACAGTTGAAATGGTATAGCTTTTAAGTCATGCACTTCTGCTGGAAGTGTTAATGAAAGTCTTTTCTGCTTTCGGAAATCCAGAAATAAAATAGTCCAGACTTTTATTGAGTGATATCTTTTTTTTTTTTTTTACTCCATTTTAATGTATTGAGCTTGTAATGATACTTAATCGCCCAAAGGGGGCAGCAGAGGCACCTTCAAAACCGTCCTCCCCTGCATCAATATGCCGAACAAATCTGCTCTCACCCTGGTGTGCCCACTGTAAAGGATTGGCAGTTCTACTGAACTGAATCCATTAACCTTTTAATCTGGTTCTCTCTGAAAAAACACAGGTGACCCACCCTTGCAGCACCACAAAAGGAGTTGTGTCAAGGGTCAGGGGAAGCAAGCGGAGGGCCCAGCCCTCCATTTGTCCCCATCTAAGAGGTGTCATCCCAAATTAGACTCTTAGTTATTCACAGGCCCACTCAGAGCCTATAAGCGCTTCACCCTGCACACTGTTGCGGCGTGACCCCGATACTGATATCCCAGCTCCGGACAGGCGACAAATTGTATGAAAGTTTTTGAGCATGGCGACAATAATGTGGCGCAGAAGCCTCTGATAGCTTTCCAGCACTTGTGAGTAAGTTTTCAGAGGCAATTTGCGTCAAAGCTGGCTGCTGTAGTTCACTGTCATATTGAGCGACACAGTGTTCAGTATGTTCGAGTCTAAAACACTGACACTGGGACTAGTATAAAGAAGAGTATTCAAGAAATGCAACAGAGAAGAGGCTGAGAAACAGTATTATCAGGTATTCTAATATTTTATCTGAAGAAAATTGTATAATCTGCATTTAATGTGTCACAACCTTGCAATCGTGCAGTTATATATAAATTAAAGTTTTAAAGCTTTTATATTATCAGCTTGACTCTATGTTTATCATGTATAACAGTTTTTCTCTGGCATACACTGATAACTATACAGATGCACAGGTTCACCGTTAATGTATTTGATTTATTATTTAAAGTAACACTTTTGCACAATATTTATATATAATTATATATAATAGTCATCTCGTCACAAGTGTTTCATTTTAATTCCATAAATTAATTATTAATGCAAATATTATTTTTAAAATATAAAATGGTTATTTATTCAGTTATGTTTTGTCTTATAATATGTCACACATATTATTATTATTATTATTAACCATTTAAAATATTATTGTTATTACTACTACTAGAACTAATTCAATAATAAAGCAAATATTATTTTAAATGGTTATTTATTCAATTGTTCTGTTATTGTTATATACATTATTATTATTACTGATGATGATGATGATGATGATAATAGCAATAACAAAAACAACAACAATAATAATAATTTAATAATAAACCAATAATATTTTAAATGATTATTTATTCAATTATGTTATATACATTACTTTAATTAATAATATGAAAATCATATTTGCTTTATTTTAGAACTCAGCCGTTCGTTCTCAAGTAAGAAACTCGGAGCATTATAAACTTAACAATTAAATACACCTTCACAATATAAAATATTTTTATATGATTAAATACAATACAGAAACATTAAAATTAATTAAAATTTTATGATTTATTATTGCTATGCCAAAATCAGCAGAACAATACAATAATTTTGCAAATTATATAAATATGTAACAAAAACATAATATAAAAAATTAAATTAAATTAAATTATGTTTTTCATATTGGTTGGACCCTAAATCTTAAAAAAATTGGTATCTGGTATCATGTTTAAAAAAAACAATATTGATTGATCTCTAATAACAGAACATTTGTTCATTGATATTTTAATCACTTGCATTAGTTGCAGTAAAAAAATAAACAAATAAAATAAATAAATAAAACAAAACTTCCTGGGGGAACTTGCATAATCAGTTGCATCTGTACATGCTGTTGTCGCTTGACATGAAACTGTAAACAAACCTCTGTCCAATTCATCCTGGAGCGTTACTTTGATTCCCAAATGAGTTTCAGATTTCAAAAGCGACATCTTCTGTCGGGCACAGACTTTTGACATCTTTTGTCAGGCACAAAAATACACCAAAGAAGTCTGAGAATGTTTTTTTTTTGTGTGTTTGAATGTTTGCAACATGCATCCTTCAGAAAACATCCCCCCCACCATCTTTCTCCCCAGCAAACATAAAGAATTCTAGAGTATGAGCGCTCTGAAGATCCAAAAGAGAGAGAAAACTAGACGCAAGCCCCCACAACAAAAGGAACAGAAACGAAACCGCTACATGACAAGCTGAACACTGCCAAACCATGACATACTCCCACCAGTGTCGAGTAACTCTTAAATGACTCCAAGGTTTTTCTGCTGCAAGAAAGAGAATGATCACGCTTATTAAAAGCAGAAAGATGGCAAATCAAGGAGAATTAAAAGGGCAAAAAGGGAGATAGTACAGATGGAGGAAGGCCCTCACTAGACTACGAGAGAGATTGAACATCACGACAGGGAATAGAGAAGAGAGAGATAAGTTTCAAAGGCAGGAGAGCGGAGATCTCAAAGCCCTGTTTCAGCAGATGGAAAGCCCCTAATGAGGAAGGAAGCAACGTACAGGAGATGAAGGTAAGAAAGGGTCAGGGAAAATGAGAATGTACCTACATGACCCAAGGCATTGGATCAGAGATTTATGTTCACTGAGAGACAGAATGAAATCGACTTTTATAAGGAGAACTGAGATAGGGTGTGCCTGGAGAGCGCTAAATAGCTCTGGAGGAGAAATGTCAAAGAACAACCTGAGAGGAACTCCGTGTAAAGTTATACAGTGGATCTCGACCTTCTCGAGTTTAGTATCTTAAAGGGGTCATATTTGTGAGGAATCAAATTTACCTTGATCTTTTCAAATAAAAGAGTACAATGAACATGTTTCGTAACTTTCAGAACTCAAAATCTCTTTCCTCCACAGTCCAAAAGAACATTAAAACTAAGCTGTAATGGAATACTGAATACATCAGAACAAATGATCGTCAGACAGACAGACAGACAGACAGACATGCATATAAAATGTCAGTCAGACAGACAGCAAATCCACAACTCACAAGTTTGCTGAAAAGTGGTGCATTTTATCAGTCTTAAAGGCACAGCAGCAAAAATTGACCAATTAAATCCAATTAACGAATTGGAGAAAGAGTCAGAGAAAGAGTTGAAAATGATCACGAAAATATAAATTATTCCTGGCCCCTTTAAATGTTTTTAACCATGTGGTTCTGTTCATGGTGGGCAGAGAAGCACCAACTTCATTGTTCAGACAAAAACCTCTGAAGGGTATTTTCAGTCTCGGGATGACAAAAATCACCACTGACGTCAAAGGGTGGTTGGACGTGGTGTTCAACACCAGCAGGACATCAGAACTCACCTGAAGCTATTGTAGATCTCCTATTGACCCTGAAAGTTTCTGCTAACATAGTTTTACCTCGGGGGTTCTCCAGAGAAAAAAGATCAAAGCAGAACTGACATAAAGCTGGTTAGTCCAGCATTAAATGCATGGACTGACGTCTCCAGCGATGTTCCGTAATCCCTGAATGATGCACATTTAGCTCTGCCCTCATTGTAGTGCGTGCAGACCTCTGTCGACCAGGGTTCAAACTGACACAGAGTCAGATCTGAGCGCTGACAGCCTGTGCGGTGAGGTGACTTTCTCTACATCAGCGGTGCAGGTCAGCCCCAGGGTGGCTGAGGTAAAGACTAGGTCAAAGCCAGGTGAATGTTGAATGAGGCGCGATAAGACCATCAAAAAATACACTGGATATTGAATAGAGAAATGTCAGAAGAGCTGGCTTGCTTGTTTGCATTTTAAATTACCACTTTTTTTTTTTTTACCAAATACCAAGATTATATAGTGTTATTTGTATTAAGTTTGCAAGGTTTGTGGTGATATTATATCTAATGATGACATAGTCTACATTTCTTCTTCACTTTAAGGCCTGTTCAGTCCAACACGAGTGTTCAGCATGAGAATTCTGATGATTTTTACATGTGATTTGTCAGTTTATGCACAAAAATGGCAGACAGGCTGAATGAAAATACCAATTCATTTTGACAGTAGGTGGCGCTTACATAAAAGCAGAAATGTAAAGTGCAAAGTAATTAGTAAATAAGAGAATTTTATTTTATATATTATATATTACAAATTATAAATTTTCACTTATTCTTTTGAATTTTATTATTTAATAATAAACACACACACACACACACACACACACACACACACACACACACACACACACACACACACACACACACACACACACACACATACACTTTTACATTGACAGCCGTTTATTCAAATTAAAATGTTTATTGAACCACATTTTTTACATCCAAACATTTGCTGTAATGGTCTGAGCAGGTCTTTACTGAGCAGACAGTGGTTTTTGGCCAAAATAATGTTGACCCATTGCACTTGATGCTGGTTGTGAATGAAAATGAAAATTTTACATACAGTGTGTGAAGTCTTTTGAAAGAGTCCCATAAAAGTAAGATTCACAAGTGCATGTGCAGGTCAGCGGCTGTGTCCAGACTGTCCTTACTTACAGGCTGATCACCACTGAATGAGTACAATCTCAATATTGATCTGCTGTCCAATGAGGCAAGACTGAAGGCTTGAACGTTAGGAGCTATGAAGTGGAAAACTGTCAGCATCTGGTGAATGACCGGGTCAAAGTGAGTGTGAAGTACTTGATTACAGTATCTGGCAATTTCTTTTTACAAGACCATAGTGATATGCTAACAAATAAATGCTGAAATGGCAAAAACGGTGAATATGCAAACACAGATCTATTTTTAGTAAAAATAATACAATTAACATCTAAGATAAATATTGGTAACACTTTACAATGAGGTTTCATTTGTTAAAATTAGCTAACTACATTGGTAAACAAACTAACAATGAAAGCATAGTTCTAAAGCATACATTTTAATGTTTAAACTTTAATGTTAACTTTAATGTTTAATGTTTCAACATTTACTCATACATTATTGAAATCAAAAACTGTAGCTAATAGTATAAAAATACCATATGTTTGCAGATATTTAGGAAACATGCTAAGTTCACATACTCCTTTCTCTGAAAAACAATGCTACAGCCTCATATTCTACTTTGAAATGTATGTTTCGTATCAGAATGTCTGGTTTTGTTTTGGTCCTTATGATTCCACCCACTGCCAATTTACCCAATAGTATTTCAACACCCCGGGTTGCCAGTTGGCGGAAAAGGAAGCTTGCTGCATACATGGAAGCCAACAAACGAACTGGGTCAGAGATGGCAAATTCTACCCAACCTAAAAAACTTTGGCATCCATCTAAATAACCCTATGCCCAGAGTCATATTAAAATGTGGATAAATCAATGCATCAACTTACAGTGTAACGATAACTATGAAGATAACTAGCGTCCACACCCGCGGACAATATCGTCTGTTTTTTTTTGCTGTCAATGTTTTTATCGTACATCAGCTGGAAAAAAATCGAACTGAAAGTGATTCCAAGGATATTGTTTCTTTGTGCCCGCTGTGGTGTGGACTCTGCTATTCTTTAATATTGAGAATTTTTTAAAATTGAGAGATTTAAAGAACTATATTTTATTGTTATCTTTATAGTTACTGTCCTTGGTGTGAACAGGCCTTAAGACTTGACGTCTTGCGTTTTCCATTGTGCGCGTTTTTGTTGCATGTCCTCAATCTGGCAACCCGCGTAAAATGTAAAAAAAAATTTGCTGCTCATGCTCACATTGCAAAATGATGTCCAGTGACTTTGTCGCTTGCAAATTGTTTTCACTGTGAAAGCCCTTTCACAACGCCTCTGTTCCCCCCAACAGGACACACCTCACACTGCTATAAAGCACAAATGTGCTTTATAGTGTTTTAAAGAGCTGATAAAATGTAAAAAAATTGAAAAATTGAATGCAATGTAAGTCACTTTGGATAAAAGCGTCTGCTAAATGCATAAATGTAAATGTAAAAATGTGTAGAGCTGGTTAGCACAGCTTGGTTTTTATTCCAGTTTTGCAACACAACTGTCCTGACAGAATGCCATCTTCATAAAATAAAGGGATATAGCTTATTACCTGGCCCTTTTTGAGTTTATTTTGGTGCACTGTGGGACTGGCTCTGGTTATTTTCTCTTCTGAGTTGCGGAGATCGTCACATAATGGCCTTGAACCGTTTTGGTTGAACGCCGCTGTCGACTCTTAACGCTCCACTGACGACAGCATCAAAGACTCTGCTAAAGATGATACACAGACAACAGAGAAAACTATGGCTATAGCGGAGAAAGTGAATAGGGCCAGAGAAAACAGCACACATCACTCAATCCCCACTTTAAAGACATTTAAAAAATATCTCAAGGGACTTATGCTGTATGTAAAATGCTATGCATATACATTTGAAGTCATTGCTAGGGCATGGGCTGCCCAGTTTGTCAAGGCTGAAAGCTTTCAAAGTGATAGCTTGATAAAACAGACCACTCGTCCTCATTCTGTCCTCCAAAAATAATGCCAAAGTCACACAATTGTGTAAAACAATGGTGATTGTATGCATTTGACCACAAAGCCACATACCTGCTGCTATTGATTTTATTCAGTCAAGTACCAATTCATCAGAGGGTAAAGTCTCTTAGTGTTAGCGCATGTGTGTAGGACCGCTAACAGGCATTAAGTGCTAATTGTGTACTTGGGAAAGAGCATGAAGGATGTTTCAGACTAGCGGCCTAATGGTACAATTGATGTGAGTAAATAAACCCATTGCCTCTTCTATCTGTTTGCACCGCTGTGAGGTTATCAAGCCTGGTTAAGGAGATACTTAAACTTCATGTTGCTTAAGTGAATGAAAATGCTCTCATTATTTACTCACCTTCATGTCGTTCCAAACCCATATGTTGTTACTTTTTCCCATGAAACAAAAGAATATTGTAGATTAATTTTTACATAATGACAGTGAAAGATTCCAAACTTTCAGAAGTGATACACTATTATTGAAAAGTTTGGATGGGTAATATTTTAAAGTCTCTTGTGCTCACCAAGGCTGCATATGTATGATTAGAAATACAGTAAAAACAGTAATATTGTGAAAAAATTATTACAATTTAAAAGGTGTGTTTTCTATTTGAAAATATTTTAAAATATAATTCATTGCTGCGATGAAAAAGCTGAATTTTCAGCATCATTACTCCAGTCTTCAGTGTCACGTGATCCTTCAGAAATCATTCTTATGCTGATTTGATTTCTTTTTATTATTACAGTCAAAAATGCTTGTGCTGCTTAACATATATTTGGTGAAAACTCTTATACATTTGATTCCAGGTTTAATTGATGAAAATAACAGAATTTTTTAAAATAAAAATATTTATAATATTTATAATACTGACTTTTTATAATTATAATTTTTTTTCACAAATATTTTTGAAAGGGATGTCAATGGGAAAAATATCATTTTTGTGTTATAGCATCCAGTGTTTCTTGATGTCCCCCACAAATTTTAGAACTTGAAATTTCCTATAAAAAATTAGCAACCTTCATCTCATGATGAAAATATTCAAAAAAGTAAAATATTCAAAGTGAAAATTTTCAATAACATCAAATAACACTTTCCAAACCCCGTGCTTTTCTTTTTTACATGGACTATGTCAATGACACCAAACGTATACCTGCAGCTCTTCAAGTTTAAATAAAGAGACATGAATGACATTTAAGAGATACCGCTGAAAATATTACCTCTGAATAATGACTTAAATGTCAATTTGTTCCTCATACAAAGTTAGATTATTTAGATTATGATATTATTAATAATGTGTTTGTATTCATTCACCCGTTTCTCTCCATGAAGTGATTCTCAAAGCTATGGCTCAGTGCCTTGCACTGCGGTCTGCTCTCTAGTTGGGCGGCTCTCAGCAGCCTTTGCTGCAGAGCCGCCGGTGTCTTCAGATGCCACTTTGCATCCATCAGCAGCCCAGTGGGCAAGAGGAAATGTAAATTTCAAACCAGAGAGGTGGGAATTAGGAGACAAAATACATGTAGGGGCAAATAAAAAAGGAAAGAGGCAGGGATAAAGCAGGCTCTTCCGCTCCACCTCTTACATGTTTTTCTGCAGCTGGACAGTCTCTCTCCTCCTGAATCTAAGCAGTCATGTACTGTATGCCTGAAAATGAATGCATTAACTAATACCATTGACTGAAATTCAATTAGTTGACTGTTGTGTTCAGTCTTCATAAATCAATATGAAACACGCAAAATTAAATGAGGTGTATATTAACATGTTAACTGTTTTTTTTTTATTTCACTTTTCCTCCCCAAAAGCATAATTTAGTTTGTTTTCTAGTACAGTGACAGTAAAAAAGCTATAAAAACATATAAAAACACAATACAAAATTATTTAATTTAGGACAAGAATATTAACAATATTAAGAATAAAATGCATTGAAAAAAATTTAATGACAGACATTTTTATTGCTTCAAAACATTTATATTTCAACTATCATCATGGTTTCCACAAAAATATTAAACAGAACAACTGAATCTTTTGAACATTGATAATAATAAGAAATTGTTTTATTAAGTTTATGAAATTATATTAAATTTCTTGAGCACCAAATCACCATATTAGAACGATTTTTGAAGGACCATGTGACACTGAATGGAGTAACGGAAAATCAGCTTATCGATTACATTTTTAATATATCTGTACATTATAGACAGAAAACATTTTATTTGAAATTTTAATAATATTTAATAATTATTACTGTTTTTACTGTATTTTTGATCCAATAAGCCTTGCTGAGAATAAGAGATTTCTTAAAAAAAATCTTACTTACCCAAACTTTTGAATGGTAGTGTCATCATATTTGGGGGTCCTTGGCATCAAAAGTTTGAAAGCATCTGGTCTAAAACACCCAAGTAGTGTTTCAGCTGTACTGCTGTAGAAGCTGTTTGAAATCTCTTGTGGTAGATGAGTGTGAAGACTCAGAACTCAGCAGTGCTTGGCTAACCACAGAGTGCAATAGTCCCCCAAGAAACCCTTTCTCTTTCTATCTGTCCTCCCTACGGTATATGGTAATATAATTTTTCTTCTTTTGATCCCTCATGGTTTCTGTGTTTTTTCTGTTGTTTCTTTATTAGTTTGGGCCTTTATTTTGGTTGCTTAGTGGATGTTGTGTGTCTACAATACCTTGTGACAGCTATTTTATTTTGGGTTGTTGCTGCAGAGTTTTTCTCGGTAGGAACAATATTTCAATCCTCCACTTGTGAAATCCATGCAGTGCCGTTGCAGTGTTTATAATAATTAATGTAAATGTGTTATTTAGCTTAGGGCATCAAGTCAAACACATTTCCCCCCAATCTCAATAAATAATAACAACATTGCAGACCCACCAAGACTTGAGTTAAATCAAGCCCTTTTTCACGGTCCTACTTTTAAATACAGTCAGGGAGTTGAAATTAATTTACCTGTGCAAATTAAATTCCCCTGTATCCATGCAACTGTGAAATTAGCTGTAAGTGCACTATACAAAAATAGTGAAAACAGAAAAGGTTACCACAGCACCTCATAAGAATTACGCGGCTCCTGTGGATGTCGCGCACAGCAAATTAGCTTCTGCAGGTGGCACAAATGAGATGAATAAAGCTTTCCTCATGGTATAGTCCGTATGGTATACAGATGAAAAGTGAAAAGTGTGTGATTGTTTACTCACATTCATATTAAAAAGTTTTTATTTTAAAGTCGAATCTGGAAGCAAATGGGCTACAGAACCACACCGGTTGCCAGCCCTGTCAGCTAAAAACAGGATACTGAGGCTACAAATTGCACGGGCTCAGCAAAATTGGACAATAGGAGATTGGAAAATGGCTCCCTGGTCTGATGAGTCTCGATTTCTATTGCAACATTCAGATGGTAGGATCAGAATTTGGTGTAAACAACATAAAAGCATGGATCCATCCTGTTTTGTATCAACGGATCAGGCTTCTAGTGGTGTAATGGTGTGAGGTGTATTTTCTTGGCACATTTTGGGCCCCTCAGTACCAATTGAGCACTGTTGAAACACCACAGCCTACCGGAGTATTGTTGTTGACCATGTCCATCGCTTTATGACAGCAGTGTGGCTACTTCCAGCAGGATAATGCACCATGCCACAAAGCTCAAATCATCTCAAACTGGTTTCTTCTTACGTCACCAGATCTCAATCCAATAGAGCACCTTTGGGATGTTGTGAAACGCGAGATTCACCTCATGGATGTGCAGCCAACAAATCTGCAGCATCTGTGTGATGCTTTGGGCTAAAATCTCTAAAGATTGTTTCCAGCACTTTGCTGAATCTATGCCAAAGAATTAAGGAAGTTCTGAAAGCAGAATCAAGTCCAACACGGTACCAGGAAGGCGTACATAATAAAGTGGCCAGTGAGTGTATGCTACACTGAATATAAAAGATCAAAATGACTCCTTCCCCTAAAACTGTCTTTTATTTTCGCTTAGAGTTCAGCAGAAACTGAGACTTGATAAGCAATCACCAGCTCACAACTTCCTCCAAATCACAGACTCTCATTTATAATTCACATCGTTAGTGGGAGAAATCCAAACAGCTTCGCATTTGTTGTCTGAGTGTGGCAGCGCGGGCTGCGTCTTATTTCTGTGTCGAGTGTGCGCAGATGTGTGTGTTTGTGTGTGAGCGTGTTCCACTCTGCTCTTTTAAGAAGGGAAGTGTGTCTCATTCATGAAAGATTCATCCCCTCTTTGAGAGGATTTAGCACTTTTCTGCTTCACCCCAGCATACTTTGCATTGTTTATAAAGGGATATGCTTTGTGCTGGGCTTTTCAAAACTGAGGCTGCTTTGGCACTTTTACAAAAGGCACAATATAAAACTTCACTTGTTTCATTCCTTCTTTCTCTGCTTCTTCTTTTTTTCCTCTAGTTTACAACCAAAGGAGACGCTAAAGGAACCTCAAAAGGTTGCTCTGTGCCACCTGGTTGAACAAAAAAGGCCAAAAAGCAGAACCAAGCCAATCAATGACTGACAAAAGGTGGATTTTGTTCCTCAGCACAAAGCTGAAGTGCGTCACTGAGGCCAGTGTTTTTACATGGCCTACACAAATATAAGGCCACATTTGAATGGTTCTGACCCATTCGTGTAGGTTTCCCTCTAAATGTTTGGAACAGAGTGAATTTTATAAGCAATATTTAAGTGCATTCAACTTCAATTAAATGTAAGTTACTTTTACAAAACTTGAAAATAAAACACTTGGAATATAAAACAAAAAAGCGATTGTTCTTTAAAGAAATAATTAAAACAAAAATTAATATTTGCTGAAAATGTATTCACCCTCAGGCCATCCAAGATAATTTTGTTTCTTAATAGGAACGGATTTGGATAAATTTAGCATTACATCACTTGCTGATCCTCTGCAGTGAATGGGTGCCGTCAGAATGAGAGTCAGCTGATTAAAACATCACTATGATCCATAAGTAATCCACACCACTCCAGTCCGTCAATTAACATCTTATGAAATGAAAACTGTGGGTTTCTTGGAAAAAAATCCATCAACTTCAAGCCGTTGCTTCTGGCTAAAATGTGAGTCCTCTATCCATTAAATGTATCCTTTATTCTCCATTAAAAAAGTCATCTTGTCTGAATCAAAACACTCAGTTCAACACTCTGAATCAAAAAATACACAGTTTTAAACAAATATGTTGGTGGATTTTGATGTGAAGGGACAACAGGGGATGGACTTTTTCCACTGGAGGATGGCCTGGTATTTTAGCCAGAAGCAAAGGTTTAAAAAGTTTTAATGATGGATTTGTCTTGTTCACAAGAGATTAACAGATGGACCGGAGTTGTGTGGATTACTTAAGGATCATTGTGATGTTTTCATCAGCTGTTTGGACTCTCATTCTGACGGCACCCATTCACTGCAGAGGATCCATTGGTGAGCAAGTGATGTAATGCTAAATTTAGCCAAATCTGTTCCGATGAAGAAACAAACTCATCTATATCTTGAATAGCCTGCACGTGAGTTCATTTTCATCAAACATTCATTTTTGGGTGAACTATTCCTTTAAAAGGTTAATATCATGGATGCCGCTAGGGGTGGTCACTTTGTCTTTGATGTGTTTATGCCTGGTGACTTTATCACTAAACATTCAGATCTTTTGCTCTTATCTATGAAAATTAAACTGAAAATGAATGTTGTGTCTGCACTATTGTGCCACAACAAACTCTTGCTTTTATTCAAGGTTGGCAAAAACATATACCAACTGCATTTGTTGCCTCCTACTTTGTATAAGTCACTGGTGTAAGATTTCCAAATGAATGTTTGAAACGTTCAAATGAAACCTATGCCACCACAAATAAATATCCAATTAATTTCAAGTGAATGTCTAACTCTAAACCAATTTATTCAAACTACTTCACAGCAAAATGACTTCTTCAAGTGAAAAACAACTCTAGAATGTATGAAAAGCAGAATGACTTCAAACAGACACCTGGTGTACGTATGAGTCACTGTTTTGATTCTGGCTGCATGTGTCAGACACACTTTACCTGATAATATCCGCTTGATTGGTCATTTTAAGCTACTGGCCACAGTCTCTTTCATTGGTGAATGCTTTAATCCCTGTCGGTGGCAAATCAGTGCGACGCACAGGAGACCAGACACACGGCTCTGTAACTATAGATTGTAACTCCTTGACGGAGAGGCATTATTAAAATGATAATCCTTTGAAAATGCCTTCAAGCATACGAATAAGGCTTCTCTATTTGCTATTTCAATGAATCTGTTGACTATCTTGACACTGGCTAATTTACAAACTCATTTGCTAGGATCAGAACGGTCAACATGATCTCAATAGTCGTATCAAGTCCATGTAGACAATTCCATTTATGCATACAAAATCTATCTTTTAAATAAATATGCAAACGTCATATAAATTACTTCAGGTCCAGAAAAAATAAAAAATAAAACACAGCAAAATAAACAGATATAAAAACATATAGACCTCTATTTAAATTTAGCACCTAACTAGAAATAAATTAACATAAATGAATTACTACATAATTAATTTTGAGTAATATATTCCTGATGTGCTCTGGATAGACAAAGATGTGTCTTAATTTGACAAATGCATGGTTTCATACGATCTAACTCGTGAATCAGAGGTTCTAAGGTCAGAATAATAGAAATTGATGTAATTCACTTGGCTGATGTGTTCAATGTGGGCAAGATCATGTTCAATTAAGATGTAATTGGTTAGCGACTCTCTGTTCCCTGGGGGTCAACTCCATTTAACACTTCATGCTTTAAATAATGTAATAATTGCATTAGACTTTCAGCTCCAGCCACATTTACGTTCCAACAATTACTTGGTACAATGCGTACGCACTGTCTCCACTTTGTTGCTATTAAGAACTCCCAATGAACTTACGGCTTCAGTCCATGAGTTTATCAAAAGCCTTCGATGGCTGGAAAACATGATGTTAATAGAGGTAGGATGTCACTGACCATATCGAGAAATGAGATTTGTGGATGAAGCCACATTCACAGTTTTAACAATAATGTTGCCAATAAACTTTTATTGCATGGCTTCTCAAAATAAAGAAAAAAGCTATGAAAAAGAACTAATAAAATGATCTGTGGACAGGGTATTATCTAAAATCAATAAAACAGGTGTACTGGAACAGATGTTTTTTGTTTTGTTTGTAGAAATCAATAATGCCTATGTTCAATGTAAACGGCATATAAGAAACACACACACACACACACACACACACACACACACACACACACACACACACACACACACACACACACACAATAACTACAGTTTTAAATATATCACATTTAGGATGTATAAATTATCAATCAATTTTTGGCCAAAAGTCATTTGAAGATTTTCACATTTTGCCTTCACACCTTCCAAGATTATCAAAAGACTCCCTCAGACAATCATCCTTTCTTGTCATTTAATCTGGGAGAATCGCACACAGATGATTCAATAATATATCCACCATCAATATAGTTCATATTCTGGGAACATGGGAACATAGAAGAAGAAAGAAAATCCTGTAGATACTGCAGTTATAGAGGAAAAACAATGAAATATACAGTAAAAGTTAATTTTTCAGTAACATAAATACACTATGCATTAAATACCAAAATGTAATTGATCAAATATCAATCCAAACCTGGATAGCACCACCATAAGCAGGAGGGAAATTATTCTCCCTCCCTAGTTTTATTCTGAGGACTGAGAGTCAGTGATCAAACTGAGCACGCTCAACCGCCTGTCACTTCTACCTTCACCACCACACTTGATATGGCACGTTCTCGCTGTTTACGATTTTCGGTTGCTCACACCAAATGCCTAAAAGTCGGCTTTAGCTGAACTTTTTCTTCATTAGTTTAACCAACCTTTAAAATAGAGTTTGTCTGACAGAATGGAAGTCAGAGAAGAAAGGATGTCTTCAGAGATACAGATGCATGAATGCTTGCTACATCTTTGTCATTAATCTGATAATAAGATATACATATCACAAATAAAAAACATAAACAATAAACAAATCATAATTTATTAATGTAAATGTTACATTTGCTTTCATTTTGATAACATATAATATAAATATAAAATAATAAAATTATATTATGAATATACAAACCTTATCTGCACACGTAAATATACAAAAATTGTATGTAACAAGGAGTGAATGAGACCCAATGCACTTCCACAAAATCCCGGAAAGTATGTGATTGTGGCTAATAATTGCAAGAGAATCAAATAACATTACTGTAAAGTTTCAAATAATGGGGCAGATTGCAGTGCTGAGTGATCGGAATAAGAAGCAGACTTGGCAGAGATGAGATGGCGCATGAATAGAATTATTATGGCCAAGACATTGATTTCACATTCAAGATGCCTACAGAACAAGAAAATCTTGAGATTTTTTAGACACCTTCTTTTAAAATAAAACTATGATTTCTGTTCAAGCACCTATTTTTTAGAACATGAAAAAGATGCATGTATCTCTCCCTAAGACAACTGCCAAATAACTTTTGCCATTTGAACAGACAATGCAGAATTCCCTGTTTATTTATTCAAACCATGATATATTTTCTTTTGCAATATATTTTTTAATTCATTAAAATAATTATTTTTTATTTTTATGTTATTTTATTTTAAAAGTGCTATCATTTACTCACTCCCATGTTGTTCCAAATGACTGGAACAAAAAAGAAGACGTTTCACAAAATGTCCAAGCTGCCCTTTTCCATTTCCATACCCATAAACGGAAACTTCACAGAAGTACTAAAGTAGGTAGGTTTTCAGACTCTCATCATAATTAATGCTGAACTGGAGAAAAACTAATCTGATCTATGACATTCATAATAGTATGCTGATTCTCTCGGCAGGTAAGTGTTTCACAAGGAGCCTGCATTACAGCCCACTCCTGAAAAGCTTACAATGAGGGTTTTGATGATTAAACAGATGGGAAATAATGGCTTGTGAAATAAAACAGCAGTGGCATAATAAAAGATATAAGAGCACTTCATCAGAGCAGAGGAGATCAGTTTCTGCTTCCACAGAGAGCTTCTCCGAAGTTTGAAACATTCTATAACTTTAAACAGATAAATATAATAGCTCTCGCCTCCGAATGGACATACTAAAGAATGTGTTTCTATACTGAAGCCCTATGGATGTTAACCTGCTCTGTGAAGGGCTTTATAAAATTAGCTGTGGCTGCAAAATTGCATCATTAGATTGCATCATGCATCAGAATTGCTCTGCTCCTGGTGCATATGGAAGTGTGTGTGTGTGATGGTGTTTGTCAGGGGGTTGAATGAGGTGAGCAGGTCTGACTTTGTCTGACTAATCATAAAAAATGTGAGGATGTATAAGGGAGCGCACAGATGTGCCGCCCCACTGACTCATTGTGTGTCTGTGCTAGTCTGAAGTCTCACAGGACTGGCAGCTGCAACCCTCCCACAGAGACAGAGACTAAAGCATGCTGGGAATCAGACGCCGCTTTCGTTTGGAGTGAACTTATAGAAAATGAGTGTCAGGTGTAGATGACTTCAGTGTGTTCTTGACAAATTGAGGGTGGGAGGCATCTGACTTTCATCTGCACATTATATTGCAGACGGGTTTCATTTATGATGCTTTAGAGTGTGAAATCCTTTTTTAAAATAGTCATCAGTGAATAACATCTCATGCAACTCTATTATGGAACATGATTACATGGCAGTGATAAACAATGTCTGTAATTGAAATATCATTCACTGGAATGATTTGCAAGGGTTTATATTATACATAGCGGAGTGCTTCAGCAATATAACATTGTCATGTTTGTCTGCTACATAATAAAGTAATTCATGTACTGTGTAAATTAATATCAGGTAGACCTACATGTTGTTGCAGCTATCCCACTGCTGGGGTGAGCTGTAATATCAATGGAAAACATTGATGTTTTAGTTATTTATATTTTCATTTATTGTACTAATCAAATATACTTGTTATGCCATCCCAAATATATGCCAAATATACTCTACTGCTCTAATGATCGAGCTAGGCTATTATTGAGTAAATGCACAACGTACTTTAAAGTGCCCCTATTATGGGTTATGAAAGGTTCATATTTTGGTTTTGAGAGTCCCCAACAACAGGTTGACATGCATGCAAGGTCAAAAAAACACTTTCATTGTCTTATAATATGCATTTATATTTACCTTATTTGCTCAATGACTCCCAAATGATTCGTTCAACGATACATTTTTCCAAACCCCTCCTTTGCATGACGCTAATCTGCGGTGATTGGTCTGATTGATATAATTTTCATTTCATCATGCCTGTAATGCCTGATAAAGCAGCGTTTGTGAGGGCAGTGCTGCTTTGTGTACAGCGTTACCAGGGAAACAGCTATTTTACCGCTCCAAAAGCTGCACCTAGTGGCAAAGAATGAATTTGCATTTTCATTCAGACCAACACGAAAAGACCAACAAGTGGGCGGGCAATATGCTAATGTTTCATGTTGACTTCAACATGAAACGGCTTGGGATTCCTTTTAAAAACGACTTGTTTCAATGATTCAGAGTCGACTCTTTCTTTTGAGAGACAATAACTTTATACACGGTGCACTTTCAGATTTAAAACTTTGCAGGATGTTTTCATTCACTTAGAGCTGTGTTACACACTGCATGAAAGGTCATTTTCAAAAATCCATAATAGGGGCACTTTAATAAAGGTACAGATAAGACCAAATTTAAGCAAGATTAAACATCTTGCCGTTTTGCATCATGCATATACTATATACAATGTTGCTTTACAATAAACAATGCTAAAATTCGACATTGCTTACTTACTTTTGGGCCCATCAGTGAAATCTCTCAAGGGAAAGCCACACTGACCAGATCATTGAATCAGTAGTTGAATCCTTCAATGCGATTTGTGAAACGATTCAACAGATTCACCGAAAAAGAATCAGCTCAAAATAATGATTTATTCATGAGTTGAACATCACTGTTGCACCTCACATTCGAAATAATGAGAAACTATATGTTTTTATGAAATGTAGTGGAGTAGTAACATATTCATACAAGTTTCCAAAAACGCAAATAGCCTACTCTGAAAATTACACTTGGAAAATCTATAACTAGTGACTTCAGTAACTAGTGTCTTATATATATGAAATAGAACCTGCTGATTCATAGAACTTTTTTATATATCGATTAACATGATCTGAAAACAAATATAAACCAGACATGAAATTCAATTCAATTCAATTCAAGTTTATTTGTATAGCGCTTTTTTACGATACAATCGTTGCAAAGCGCTTTACAGGAAATTAAGTTTCTACAATATATTTATACATTGTAGAAACTTAATATATTAACTTATGGCAAAATTTGTTAATTCTGCATGTTGTTGGGGGATCAGAGGTTGGCATCCTCTGAGGTCCTCCGAGGGGTCGGCATCATCTCTTCTCAGGTGTTTGGTCATCTCAGATCATTTAAGGGCTGGATCCAGACTGAAGCTTGTGTAACTCCTAGTTACCACGGGATGTTAATCCCGTGGCAGAAACAGAGAAACAAAGAGACATAATTAGCGTAGCTGTTGTTCCATTCAAGCAAAAATTATTTGTTCAACCCAAGCTAAAGAATAATAATGTGCGTTTTGATCAGATATAACTGCAGTACAAGATTATGAGATGCATTATATGAATGCATTATGTGAATGCTTGGCTAAAGAGATGTGTCTTTAATCTAGATTTAAACAGAGAGAGTGTGTCTGAACCCCGAACGTTATCAGGAAGGCTATTCCAGAGTTTGGGAGCCAAATATGAAAAAGCTCTACCTCCTTTAGTGGACTTTGCTATTCTAGGTACTACCAAGAGTCCAGAGTTTTGCGACCTTAGGGAGCGTGATGGATTGTAGCGAGATAGAAGACTAGTTAGGTACGCAGGAGCTAAACCATTTAGGGCCTTATAGGCAAGTAATAATATTTTGTAACTGATACGGTACTTAATAGGTAGCCAGTGCAGAGACTGTAAAATTGGGGTAATATGATCATATTTTCTTGACCTGGTAAGGACTCTAGCCGCTGCATTTTGGACTACCTGTAGCTTGTTTATTGAAGATGCAGGACAACCACCTAGCAGTGCATTACAATAGTCCAGTCTAGAGGTCATGAATGCATGAACTAGCTTTTCTGCATCAGAAACAGGTAACATGTTCCTTAGCTTGGCAATGTTTCTAAGATGGAAGAATGCTGTTTTTGTAACATTGGAAATATGTTTTTCAAAAGACAAGTTGCTGTCTAATATAACACCCAGATTTTTGACTGTAGAGGAAGTAACAGGACATCCGTCTAGTTGCAAATTGTAATCCAAGAGATTCTGTGTACTGTTATTTGGTCCAATAAGTAATATCTCTGTCTTATCTGAATTTAATAGGAGAAAATTATTGGTCATCCAATCTTTTACATTTTTAACACACTCAGTTAACTTAGATAATTTAGAAGTTTCGTCTGGTCTTGTTGAGATATATAGTTGAGTATCATCAGCATAGCAATGGAAACTAATCCCGTATTTTCTAATAATATTACCAAGGGGCAGCATATATATTGAAAACAGCAGAGGACCTAGGACAGATCCTTGTGGTACTCCATACTTTACTGGTGATAATTGAGATGACTCCCCGTTTAAATAAACAAAGTGGTAGCGATCGGACAGGTAGGATCTAAACCATCTTAAAGCCTGCCCTTGAATACCTGTATAGTTTTGTAATCGATCTACGAGTATTTCATGATCTATAGTGTCGAACGCAGCACTAAGATCAAGTAAAACTAGCAATGAGATGCAGCCTTGGTCTGATGCAAGAAGCAAGTCATTTGTAATTTTAACAAGTGCAGTTTCTGTGCTATGGCGGGGCCTGAAACCTGACTGAAATTCTTCACAGAGATCATTTTTTTGCAAGAATGAGCACAATTGAGCAGACACAACTTTTTCAAAAATTTTAGACATAAACGGAAGATTTGAGATGGGTCTGTAATTTGCCAGTTCACTAGGATCTAGTTGTGGCTTCTTAATAAGAGGCTTAATAACTGCCAGCTTGAATGGTTTAGGGACGTGACCTAAAGATAACGATGAGTTAATAATATTGAGAAGCGGTGCTTCTGCTACAGGTAACTCTTTCAGTAATTTAGTGGGTACAGGATCTAATAGACATGTTGTTGGTTTAGATGTGTTGATAAGTTTATTTAGCTCTTCCTGTCCTATAGTTGAAAAGCACTGCAGTTTTTCTTTGGGTGCGGTGAATGAGGCTGAAGTACTAGACGCCGTAGAATCTACATTAGTTATTGTATTTCTGATGTTATCTATTTTATCAGTGAAGAAATTCATAAAGTCATTACTATTAAACTGTGAGGGAATATTTAGATCGGGTGACGTCTTGTTATTTGTTAGTCTAGCCACTGTGCTAAATAAAAACCTTGGATTATTTTGGTTATTATCTATGAGTTTGCGGATATGCTCGGTCCTGGCAGCTTTTAGAGCATGTCTATAGCTGGACATACTGTTTTTCCACGCAATTCTAAAAACTTCCAAGTTAGTTTTTCTCCATTTGCGCTCAAGATTACGAGTTTCTTTCTTGAGAGAATGGGTATAACTGTTGTACCATGGTGCAGCACGTTTTCCTCTAACCTTTTTTAATTTGATGGGAGCAACAGTTTCTAACGTATTAGAGAGGATAGTGCCCATGTTGCTAGTCATTTTGTCAAGTTCATTTGTATTTATGGGTACACAGAGCAGCTGAGATAAATCAGGCAGGTTATTTGTGAATCTGTCTTTAGTGGCTGGAACAATAGTTCTGCCCGGACGATAACGTGGGGCCCTACAGTTAATATCAGTAATATGCAGCATGCACGATACAAGGAAATGGTCAGTAACATCATCACTTTGAGGTACGATATCTATATCAGTAAGATCAATTCCATGCGATATAATTAAATCTAGCGTGTGATTATAACGATGAGTGGGCCCGGTGACGTTTTGCTTGACTCCAAAAGAGTTTATTAGGTCAGTAAACGCAAGTCCTAATGCATCATTTGGATTATCAACATGAATGTTAAAATCTCCGACAATTAGCGCTTTATCAGCATTAACCAATAGGTCTGAGAGGAAATCTGCAAATTCTTTTAGGAAATCTGTATATGGCCCTGGCGGTCTATACACAGTAGCCAGAGCAAGAGATAAGACAGATTTCTTTTGCATATCTGACAGTGTAACATTAAGCATAAGTATTTCGAATGAGTTAAACCTGTATCCTGTTTTCTGAGTAACATTGAGAATATCACTATATATTGTTGCGACACCGCCGCCACGACCAGTCTGACGGGGCTCATGCTTATAACAGTAGCTTGGTGGAGTAGACTCATTTAGACCAATATAATCATTTGGTTTAAGCCAGGTTTCAGTCAAACAGAGTACATCAAAACTATTATCTGTGATCATTTCATTTACAATTACTGCTTTAGGTGTGAGTGATCTAATGTTTAGGAGCCCAAGCTTTAAAAATAGTTTTTGTTCATTTATTTTGCATTTTTCTGGTTTAATCACGATCAGATTTTTTCTAGATCCTGTGTTAAATTTATATTTTGACCTCACTATTCGGGGAACAGACACAGTATGTATAGATTGGACAACGCAATTACTTCTATCATTTAAGTGGGTAGAACAAAAGTCATCATAGCAGTTCGTCATAGCAGTTATTTGAGAATTGGCTTACTAGTCAGATGGAGTGTAGCGTCCTGGAGATGTTGTCCGACAGGAGTTCCGCTCCGACTCTGCTGGGGTGCAGGCCATCAGCACGGAAAAGCCTAGGACGCTCCCAGAAAAGATTCCAATTATTAACTGTTACGTGCTATGTGCATAGGTTTGTGCTTGTTTTCTTTCTTGTCCCTCCCTCTTTTGCTATTGCTCTGCTGCTTGCTCTCAGGTTCCTGATTGGTCATGTCACCTGCTGATCATCGTTGTGACGTCGTCCTTTTCGTCCAATCTGCTTTCGCCCTGCTGGTTTAAAGGTCCTCCCGCGAACTTCAGAAGGAAGCTCGTTTGTGCTTGATTGGGGTGCTGTGCGTCTGTGTACGCGTTGTTTGCTGACATGAAACCTTTTGTATCTTATTATTTGATTTGATGTGTTTAACACTCAGTTGGCTGTGTATTTGAGTTACGGTTCGTTTTCTCCTTGATTGAAAAGAGAACAGGTAAGCATATCGCGCGATATACACTTTGCACGTAGTAATGATGAGTGTTTAGATACATTAGGAAAGTGGTGTGCGCCCTCCTTGTACTTTGGTTATTATTGGTGAGAATAGGACATTTAGAGTATCGATACGCTGAAGATCTCGGGTTCTTTTCCACATTTTCTTTTTGTTAGTTAGGTTAGGGGATTTGGGGGAGCTTTATGAATTTAGTTTTATTTTGTTCTTTGATTTGGGCGCCACTCAAGTTCCTTTTCCCTATATTAGTGGTAATTTCGTTTTGGTAATTTTTCATTGATTTAAGTTCTAAAAATAATAATAATAATAATTATTATTATTATTATTATTATTATTATTATTATTATTATTATTATTATTATTATATATTCATTCTAGCAATTGTAAATAGTGCATTCCAATCATTGTCTTGTGGCTTCGGCTTTATGTAATAAATTATAGTTAACAAGCTTTGTCCGTGTTCATGGTCATTTCTCTGCCGGGTTCAATACAGCCAGCAATAACTAAGTGTTACGAACCAACTCCTAGACTTTTAAGGATCGTAACATTAACAAAGAGCAGTTTCTGTTCTTTACACCATGACAATAACCATTCGTTTAAAGCAAACAGTCTACTGAACCTTTCGTGTCCTCGTCGGTACGTGGGAAGCGGTCCTGACACGATGATCGTCGTCGCGGGCGATGTGCTGCGTACCGTCTCGATCAGGCTCCTGAAGTCCCTCTTCAGTGTCTCCGTCTGCCGCAGCTTGGTGTCGTTCACGCCCGCGTGCAGCACGACCGCTCCGACGCTCTCGTCATCCTTCAGGATCGCGGGTATCTGCGCAGAAACATCGAGAACACGAGCACCAGGGAAACAGTGTGTGTGCACTTTACCTTCAGCTAATGTAGCACGGACGTGCCGGACGATGGAGTCTCCGACGATCACAGCGTCACGTTCCGTCTCGTGGAGGGGGGCGAAGCGGTTTCGGGTGGAGATCTTGAAGACCGGAAGCGGCGGAGGGGGAGATGATGTAGCCCGATGTCTCGCTCGCGTCTTCCGCTGCTGCCGCACCCAGGGTCCGTGGTGTCCCGGCGCCGGAGTGAAGGACATCTGAGAAGATCGCGTCCTGGGTGCACGGGGCCTGTGCAGAGAAACACACGGAGTAGAGGTGGTGGGAGTGTTAGCAGCGCACTGTATACTTACCCCGGACCTGTGAGCGTCAGCCCGGGATGTTTCCAGCGCAGTTTGCCGCTCTCTCAGCTGGGCCTGTCTCTCCAGCAGCTCGTTGATCTGCTTCTCCACGGCCTCCAGCTCCAGCTGCACCGAATGCAGCTCGAACGCGTCCTCACCTGCACTCAAAGGTAGACACAAATCCGCCATTAAAGTAAGTAGCAGTGGAACAATGGTTATGTGTGTGAATAGAGTATTAGCTGTGTTAGCGCACCAGCGTTGGCGGTGCTAACGGGCTATAAGCTAATAGCGGACTCGGGAAATCAAAATAGAACTAGTGATAACAAGGCGCCCTGATTGTTTTTGTTGTAGAATGCGATAGGGGATATATTCACACGTTATAGAAACGAAAAATGATGGTGTATAAAATTGATTTTAAGAGATAAAATAGACGATAAAGAAATAACTTGACGGAGCTCAAACTCAAAACACGCGTCAGCAACAAACAGCTTTCTAAAAGAAATTATCTTTTAATGGTGCTTTTCATTTTTGTACAGGATTGTGATTTCACTTATCTGCTCAAGATGGTGCTTCAGTGTATTTTCACTGACATGAAAAGTGGTCACTGTTCACATAGCCTATGAACATTTGCTTTTGATCAGTTTTCCTGCTGCACAAAAAACGTTCTGAATCACTGAACCGAGCGAAAAATGTACACAGACACAGCAAAAGAGCAGATACGAGGAAAAAAACATAAATCTGATAAACACAAAGTTTATTTGTCCTGTTTTAATTTTCTTCTTTTGTGCAACTGTGAGTTATGTGTGCTAATGGACTGGGGAAATAGCAAGGGTCAAAGTTCATTGTGTATATATAATGTGCTACATGTTGCATAATCAAAATTCAGAGGGTAATGGAGTAATGCAGTACCTCACATTTGGCAACATAAAACAGACAAGTTGTTTTTTTTCTACTAAGTAAAAGCCTCAGCTTTTGTGTACACAGGCAAAACGGGAACATTTGGTATGATTATAGAGCATGTTTGGCTGCTCCTTCCTGTCTTGTTTTTTCCACCAAAAATTATGCTCTTCAATTTATTCCTTAAACTCTGACAAGCAGTCTCGCTAAGGATCACAAGGTCCTAATTTACAAAGAAATTACTGCTTTCAACCTCATGTTCTTTTTAACATCTGGGAGCTCCTCAAGGTCAGCAATACTTTTTCTACTTTTCCTAATCTAATGACATTGACAACTTATATTAAGAACATACATGGACAAAGGCATTAAAATACTCTTTTGCTTTGTGATACAACACATATATAACTATCAATCAAGATGTTAAAGCTTGGATAGCTAGCATGTTAGCACAGACGGAAAAGGAGAATATACATCAGGATTACATGGCATACATCAAGATTTTTACTGAATTATAAGTTTAAGTTTTTCCACCATAACCTACTGTATGACTTTAGAAGATATTAAATATATTGCACTGGTTGCATGGACTACTTTAAGGATCTTGTTATGGTGCTTTTTGGACACAACACACATCCACTTGTGTGAGAGTAACTAAATACTAAAAGAATTTCCATTTTTGAGTGAATGACCCCTTGAAATGTCCAACAATTCCTGTACAAAACATTATTGTACACTTAAGTACACTCAACAATACACAAAAATGGGACCTTTCTGATTTTAACAGCTTGTCCTTTAAGTCAATTCACATTTATTTCTATAGTGCTTTATACAATACACAATTTTTCAGCAGTTTCAGAGTAATAAACAGGAAATAACATTGTAAATGTTGCAAGCTTGATCATTTTGAAATCAATTTCAGCTGTGAAGCAGCTGTAAAGAAGACTAGAGCTACACTCTCAGAAAAAAGGTACAAAAGCTGTCACAGGAGCAGTGCCTTTTCAAAAGGACCAGTTTTGTACCTTTTAGGTACTAAAGGACAAATAAGGACCCTTTAGATACAAAAGTGTACCCTTTTGAAAAGGTACCACTCCAGTGACAGTGTCTGTACCTTTGTTTTCTGAGAGTGTATTATTCAGCTCAATTCAGACTCAGCATTGAATCAATTTAATTCAATGGTAGTATCGATATTTCAAAGTTTAAAGAGAACTTTGTACCTTAGCTGTCCCTAAAAAGTACATACTAGACGCATTTAGGCAGATCGGGGATCGGCGCATTCACTTCAAAGCGAAGAGTAACTTTAATCCTCTGAGTCTTCAGCGGCTCAGATATCGGGAGTAAATGACGACTGCTATATTCGTTATTACATCCACAAAGCACCTCAATCGCTTAATTAATCGGAGACATTCTTGTCATCCCCTGCACCGGAGTCAATGGCGGACAGCTCTCAGCTCACTCAGGGCGAGTCTAAGGTAAGAAGCTAGTGTCAATCAACTATCGTGGGAGGGGCCTGAAGTAGTTACAGAACTACTTCATTCTGACAGGAGTCTCAGAACAGCCTGATTTGAGAAAGGGGTTTTTAAAATAGGGATTTTAAAAAACCACTGAGTGGATTTTTATTATTATAGGATGGATGTGTACACACACTTCCAACACACATATACTGTATGTACAAACTTGAAAAGTGAATTTTGCATCCGATGACCCCTTTAAGGTACTACTAAACTTTTAAGGGTAAAAAGGGTACAAAGATAAACATTTAAAGGTACTAGCACCGTGACTAGCCATTGTACCCCTAAAGTAAATTTTTTGCATTTTTTTCTGTGCATGGTAAGAAACTTTGTTTCAAAACTTTTTATTTTTTTTTATTCCAAATGTTAAGGTCCCAGCACAGGCAGATCTTGGTTCATCAAAGCTGATTTGACCAGAGAGAGGAAGGTTCTAGAATGGCAACACGTTTTCTCTCTGAGCTGGTGTGACACCTCGATTTAGAAGCCTGCTAAGAAATTCAAAAGGATAGTTCAGCCAAGTGTATCAAGGTGGGCTATTAGTGTGTGTGGGATGGTGTGTATGTGTATTTGTGTGTGTATGTGAGTGCTTGCTACTTTGCAGACAGTGAAGCCTGAAATTTTCCATCAATCATCTGGCTGTGACCTGGTTGGGGCGGCATGGTGGATGTCAATAGCTCTGTCCGATAGCTCCTCCGGTAGCTGAAACAGATAAGTAATGGCAAAATCTTTTAATGGACACTGGCCACTGAGGCAGTGCTCAAACCCATCTGACAACAGCAGCTGCCTCCTTCATCAGATCAAGAGCTGGGTCTCTTATGATTGTAATTAGGGGTTTGCTTGCAGCTCAAGGAGTTTTGAAGATCTGAAAGATGTTTAAAAGTTAAAAATAGTTAAAAATATGAGAAACATTTTGCAATGACAAAGATACACACATATACATATACATATATACTGTATATACATATACATAAACATAAACATACATATATAGATACATATAGTCTTAAAATAATATAAAATGTAATTTATTCCTGTGATATCACAGCTGAATTTTTAGGAGCCTTTACTCCAGTCTTCAGATTCACATGATCCTTCAGAAATCATTCTAATATGCTGATTTGCTGCTCAATTATTAATTCAACTCAATAATTAATTGGTCTTTTTTATCATAAATTTTGAAAGCAGTTTTTGCTACATTTTGTGGAAATCATGATCATGTTTTCAGGATTCTTTGATGAAAAAAATTCAGATAAACAGCATTTATCTGAAATTTAAATCTTTTGTAACATTATGAAAGTATTTATTGTCACTTTGTTCAAACATTTCTTATTATTGTCTATGTTGAAAGCAGTTGTGCTGCTCAATATTTTTGTGGAAACTCTGATGCACTACTATTCAAAAGTTTACTGATTGATTGAGTAATACTTCAATTCAACAAAGTTGAATTGAACAAAGTGACAATAAATACTTTCACAATGTTACAAATTATTTAAATTTCAGATAAATGCTGTTTATCTGAATTTTTATTCATCAAAGAATCCTGAAAACATGATTATGATTTCCACAAAATGTAGCAAAAACTGCTTTCAAAAGTTATGATAAAAAGACCCATAAATAATTGAGTTCCATTAATAATTAATCAGCAAATCAGCATATTAGAATGATTTCTGAAGGATCATGTGACACTGAAGACTGGAGCAATGATGTTGAAAATTCAGCTTTCATCACACAAATAAATTGCATTTTAAAAGAAAACAGATATTTGAAATTATAATAATATTTCACAATATTACTGTTTTACTGTATTTTTAATTAAATAAATGCAGCCTTGGTGAGCATAAGAGACTTCAAAAACATTACAAGATCTTAAATATTCCAAATATTTGACAGGTTAGCTTGTGATCATTTGATTGTTCATTTTAATCAAATATTCCCAGAAAATTCTGTTTTATGTTAGCACATTATGGCTTGAGATGCCTTTTACAATACCGCAATTAACATTTATGCATTTCTGCTCCAAGTTATACGTGAAAAATTACAAAACCACTAATTGAAGAGGCATTTTCTCTGCCCATGGCAGCGCTTTTGAATACACCTCAGATCCACAGCAATGAGCAGCAATGACCTTACTTTACAATCCTAATTGTTTTTCCTGCCAGCGGCCTCACAGTCGGTCTCTCTGCCCCCAGTTAGTGAGCTTCTCTCTGCGTCCCGCAGGGCCATAACCCCTTTCCCACTTAAATTCATATCAAACCAGTCAAACATAACATCCTTCTTTCTACCATGCATAGACAAAGAAAATAAACCTCAGTTTAATCTCTATAATCGAATGGTTCTGTGTGTTAATAAGTGACAGTCACTGATTATAGGATATCAGGGCCTAGTTTGTTTTAGAACAAACCACCAATTATATAATAATAATAATGATGATAATAATAAAAGCATGTTCTCCAATGTTGCTGGTATCAAAACAACAACAACAAACTAGCATATGGTGTCTGTTTTTGGTAGGTGGGCAGGCTGACATGCATTTTGCCTTTCTTTATAAATAGACACTATAAAGAGTTTGTGGAGATCACTAAACGAGAAGATAACAGGTGAAGCATGTGAATCACCACTATTGCTATAACATCTCCTACTTTCCTCAGAATTATATTCTGTCACACACTCGCACATGTAACAATTTATGGTGAAAGCGATGCCGAAGAAAACCTAAATTGGATCCCAGGACATTTGTGTCTTTGAAGATGAGGATGCAACAAGTCTTCTGAACTTTTCGAGTTTTTGGGTCAGCCGTAATCTCCAACAATAGACGCTCTTCAGGGACGCCACCGAACCCAACCATCCTCATTTGTGTCTTCCTCTGTTCCTGCTCATACGCTGCTTCTCTAATAGTTTTGTTGTTTGTATGCGAGTACAAAAACACAACTACATCTGTCTTTCATTAGTTGCAGGAAGAAAAGGTTAACTTTATATCCTTATAAAGAAGAGCGTGTGCTTTGATGTTCATATACTTTATTTTCTACTCAGGTGTTTAGTTGTTTCTAGTTGGATTGACAAACCTAAGTCTTAACTTGAGGAGAAATGGCACAGATTGTCATTAAGTGGAAGCTCATGAAACAAATCTTGTCAATTTCGTTGGATATTTGTCATATGGAGGTCATCAATATGATTTCCACTTCCTGAGTCATGCGTCACGCTGCAGACAGTCAGCAGTGACACTAATGGCTCAAACTGTTCTCAATCATCATAAATTACCGCTCATTAGCAATCATATTTGAATAATACTGTAATCAAGGAGAACTCCGCAAGACTTATAAAATGGTTAGGAACTATTAACGATGAAATATGTGTAATGGCCTCGTAATAATCCGAGAATCAGTTTTAGCTCCCAGAAGACATTAAGTATACCAGACAGTGATACAGACAGTACAGATCAGACAGACTTTAAAATATGAACAATATGAGGGAATGAAATAGCACTTGTGTTGATTGCTTGAAGAAAACATTTGGCCAAAAATTACAATTGTCATAATTTATTCACCCTGATGCTATTCCAAAAACATATCATTTTTGTTCCATGAAACACACAACACACATAAACAAAGAAAATCACTATAGCAGTAGAATCTAAGCTGCCATGCAACAATCTGCAAAATCTGGGAACTTCTACATAGAGAAATTGTTCAAATTATATTATTAATGATTGGATGGCTTAAAGTGAAAATGAAACATTCTGTCATCAATTTCTCACCATCATTTTGGTCAAAACTTGTATAACTTTATTTCTTTTGACATTTGGAAAAGAAAAAAAAAATCTCAGTGTTTTTTATTTGTCAGTGTTATTTTAGTACTATTTATATTTTAACCTGTTAACCAGTGCCCCCCATATTGGGAATCACAGCTGAAAATGACTAACTAACTTAAAATGGTAACAGCTCCTGACTTCAGTGTGCCACACACACAATTTTGGTGTCTTTGGAAAGAAGACCCTTTGGGCTTTACTATCCATCATACAGAGTTGATAATGCTCAAAAATATAAAAAGTTATAGACACTGAAGTGCCTTGATAAAAATTGTGATTTTTTTTTATTTCATATAAAAATACATGAAATCAGTCCTGAAGCAATCCAGAAAAGTAATGGGTTGATGAGTTTATATTTCAAATCTGAAGAAGATACCATGAAAAATGAGATTCCTGCAGCCATTTTTCTAGCCCTGACCTGACATATAGATGCTCCTGTATATCAGTAATCACATATTGACGATCATTCATACAGATGCTAATCATACAGATGGCCCATATTGTCAATAATCACATTATAATGGCCTTTTATATAGACTGCATTCACACTGATATCTGTGAACAGTCAGTAATTACATGCTGATTATCAGCCATACAGATACAGGCAATTCCCCACAAAACACGCAAACATATATGAAAAATGTTGAAGACGAAAAAAAAAAAGGATTATTTGTGCAAAAAAGATCGCTAAGTTACGCCCCCATCAGATGACAGGTGCGTCACAGCGTGCGTCAGCACCGTCGCGAGGGAGCGCCAGAATTCAAATAAACAATCTTCCGTGTATCTTTGACTTTTTTTTTTTTTGGATGATCTCGTTCTGTTTGGGACATTGCCTGCTACAAAATCATGCTGTTTTTTTTACCACCAAGACGCTGTTTTTGAGCGTAATTTGTTCCATAACGGACACAAACAATAACTCTCCCTGAAGAGAGATGAGACATAAACAAATGAATAACGATCCAAATTACAACTTTGTTGTTTCTTTGGACTAAAAGTGCTCGATGGAATGTTGTTCAGTGGACCCTTATCTCTGAAACTAAACCGGGATTTACAGCAGTGGATACGTTTGAGAGTCGTTATCAGGATGAATCTGGTATGTACTGCGGTTTTTTTATACATGTTTTGATGTGTACTGCTTACACAAATTGTGCAAATACATTCCTTTATAAGCTTTCTATCGAAAAACTTGAGGCTTAGACCTTCAAAATGATATATAGTTTGTCAAGATTAATTTTGTCCTGTTTTACTTTATCTGTTTGAAAACAATGACGTGTGCAAACAAAGAGCTTTCAGTGCGCCGGCGTCCTGGTGCATGTTAACAGGTTTTAAGGCCTATAGTTTTTATTAATATCTATATTTTCAGTTAATTTTTTATTGCTGTGTGTTTTTGACAATACTTATTCGTTTTTGTTTTTATATTACTATTTAGATTTAATTCATTTTTATTTCAGTTTTACTTTTTATTTATTGCCATTTTCCAGTTTATTTCCACCCAAGTAAAAAATTAAATATTTAAAATACTTTTATTTCACACTAAAATATAGTTCAAATTTATTAACATTTACTGACATATTGCTTGAGACTTGTTGATATAAAAACTGTAATTACACTTTATTCTAAAGTACTACTTGTGCACAATGCACATTTCTTAATATTAAGCCTAAAATGTGTTTTAATGTCACTATTGATGATGATTGTATAATCTTTGAATAATGTCGGTCTTTAAAAGCAAGATATTTAAAGTGTACCTATAGTATACTTGCAATAGTTCCACTTTAGCACAATCAAATATACTTCAGTATATCTTTAGTTGGACTTCAGCAATACTTCTGCACAATGCATTAAGTGCATTAAGCACAACATTAGTTGTTCCAGTTTAGCAGACATACACCAGTTTAGTATACTAAAAATACAATTGCAGGGTATTTTTATTAAATACATAAATATGTAAATGTATTTGTAGCATACTTGGCATGAAATGAATGTATTTCAAATACATTTTACTATATTTATTTTTCAGTAGGTCAGTCATTTTTATGCTTTTTACAGTTAGATGCACAGGCAACATGTCTTATTATTGTTTTCACCTAATATTTACATTTTATTTCAGCAATGAACAAAAATGATTTAATAGATTTCATTTTAGTTAGTGATTAAAACCCTGCTATTTGTCCATGAAAAAGTCAACATTCTTCTAAACGTCTTCTTTTGCATCCTGCAGAGGAAAGAAAATCATACAGGTTTGGAATAGCATGTGGGTGAGTAAATGATGACAGAATTGTTTTTACAAACACTTCCATAACATCGATTTATAAAAAGAACCTGCAATATGTAAAATATTCCCAAAAGGATTTGACTCTAGACTCATCAGAATACATCAGAGACTTGAAGATGTCTGGAGCTTGGCAGTACAAGTCACCGAGCTTGGACATTCTCCCAAACATCTCCTTTTGGGGAAAGAAAATAATCCAGGGTTGGAACGACATGGGGCAGAGTTAATGATGACAATTTTTATTTTTAGGTCAATAATTCTGTTAAATAGCTTATCCAGACGAGCTGTTAAATTGCTCACTTGTAAATACCATTACTGTCTGCTTGCAAATTTGCAGCATTCCTCTCAGAGCGACCTTTTGTCCTTTACAGCTGCAAGTTATTGTGCAGCTGCAAACATCCAGCCGAAAATGCCTCTGTGTCCTGCAGGGCTGTTGCGTAACTCATGAACTGTTACGAGTCTGTCATATGTGTAGCCTTGTGAGGTACATTTTCTATATCATTGCAACAGACCAATTCAACCTCATCCTAATGCTAGAGAGAAACACCTAATATTATTTTGAACACCTGCTGTAGAGGTTAGTAATTCCCACTAGAGGGAGCATGTCTCTACTATGGTAATTCATGTAGTACAAGTCTTGTCCTAGGTAGGTCAACTTGTTTTGTGGTTTCATTGCATCTTCAAGTTTGCTTTGGATCTGTGGGTATTTTGCAATACATTTGAGGATACATCCTCTTCTGGCAGGAATAGCCATTCAGTAGATTGAGACATTTGACAGGTGCAACCGTGCAAGAGCCATAATGTAAATTACATTAAGTATTTGTGGCATAGATTGACATTCCATTTATGCAGAAAGACATATAATTGACATACCTTTGCTAAACTTGCAATTCCTCTCAGTCCATATTGTAGTCGATTTTCATTTAGGATCTTTGGGTTATTATCTACAAATGAAAAGTTAAACATTAAAAAAGCTATAAAAGCTGGCTATTTGTCTGCATCGCTTACATTTAGTAAAAAATGGATAATTCTCCATCAATACTCAAGCTATTCAATTGACAATTCCAAGTAATAGATGCCCAGCTCACGTATGAAGTCCTGTTTTCATCTTCAGCAGGAAACGCATCATTTAGCACCTTATCCAAAGCCTCCAGCTGCATTTGCCCTTATTGTGTTCAACCTCCTGTTGAACAGCTTCATATGTTACCAAACCTGAATATATGCGCCATAAATAAAACAAAGAAAGCATTGTGGTATCTCACACTTTCAGCTGCACATTAAGTGCTGCTGTTGACAATAACAGGGCATTATCGTGAAAGCGAAAGTGTTCGGCTGAATGGATTGTTGGAGGGGGCATTGTGAGATGTTATGATATGTTACATTCCCTTGCAGGGTTCATACAGACTGTTGAGGAGGAAGGTAGAAATCATCTGAAAAATCCTTCTTTTTTGGGTCCTAATGGAAAATTGAAGTTATTTTCTGAAAGTCTTCCACTCCACCAAGGCTCTCAAATGTCATTCAGAAAAATTCAAACTGACATGTCGCAATCGGTCACAAAACCATGTAAAAGCAAGTGGCATTTGACATCAGTGATGTCAAACGTGGCTCAATGTGTCTCGAGGAGCCCATTTTCAAATATTGAAAGAGTACTTCGGTGAAAGGGAAGATTTCCATAAAAAAATCTTTCTCTTATACTCTTTTACTCAGAAGACAAGCACAAGCATGATAGTAAAAGCAGTGTCTACTTTGACTGTACAGACAATTTTTCAAAAGATAAGACTTCAACCCTAAAAATGTAGTACAGATAAATAAATGAAATCTTCCTAAATTTATGTATTTATGTAAGTTATTGATTAAATGGAAGTCACTAATAATAAGTTTAGTTTTCTTGTCTTTGTAGAATGAACATTTAATTTATATGGAAGTATGTTTCTACCCCCCCACCCCACAAAAAAAAAAAAAAAAAAATGAATCAATCAATCAATGAATGAATTAGTCAAGTTATCTTACAGTTCTGACTTTTTTCCTCAGAATTCTAAGTTTAGATTTCAAAATGCAGAGTTGTTTTTTTAATTACAAAATTGTGTGTGAATAACTTTTTATCTTGCAATTCTGAATTTATATCTCAAAATTTGGACTATTTTCTCACAAATCTGAGAAAAGATATAAATGATGAATTGCAAGATATAAATGTAATTCTGAGGAAAAAAAAAGTAAAATTGAGAGATGTTAACTTGCATTTCTGAAAAGTCTAAATTGTGAGATATAAACCCACTACTGCAAGAAAAAAAAAAGACAAATTGTGAGATACATTCATTTTTTATATTTTATTCTGTGGCAGAAACCAAAAAAAAAAAAAAAAACATTTGCAAGCTGTAAACTCAGACTTCTAAGAAAAGGCAAAACAATTGTGGGATATAGACTCAGAATTGCAGATAAACTGAATTGTGAGAGACACAAAACTAAACTTGAATTTTGAAATCTAAAAATTGTGCGGGAAAAAAGTCAAAACCGTGAAATAAAGAGACTTTTGTGGCAAACATGGGCTTCCATATAAATTTAATATGTTCATTCTGCAAAGAAAAACATATTATTATTAATAATAATAATACAAATCTAACATTAATAATTAAATTAAATTAAAGCAATGAAATCCTCTGTAATCATTTAAATATGTATTGTTTTGGAGGTGCAGGACAAAAATCACATGCGCAATGTTTCCTTATGAGAGTATATTGGGAAATTTCCATCTGAAAAGCTCACACCTTCCTGTCCTTGTTCTTTTCTTGTCTATTGAGTGATCTGTCGACCTCTTGTGCACTGTAGTACACGATGATGCAGCAAAGCATCTATCAAATGCTCAAAGGTCACCAAGCTTAGATCTCTCAGGTCAGAGCTGTATTCCTTGCGGTGGTCTCCTCCCGCTTGGCAGTCTGCCCTCCTGGCTCAAAGCTTGAATATGAGGTGACATATTTTCAATAGGGACCATTGGCTTTTCCTGCACTGTTGAATATACATTAGGCTGGCACGGCCCCTGAGGAGCGGCTGAAATTCCTTGTCCCGCATCGCTCGTGTCTCAAGCCATAAGAGCCAGTGTCCACTGTAGTGACAGCTTGGAAACGCGTCCTTTGGATCCTGTGGATGTACTCAGTCTAATGGTTAGAGTAACTCTGAAGAGCCTACACTATTTAAAATTCTCGACCATGTCACCAGTGAAGTTTAAATGCTGTGTCTGTATTGCTTGGTATGGACGGATACCTTAATATGTGTGAATGCTAATGCTACTATTCTTATCTGACCAGGAATTTATCTTTTAAAAGAATAGTTCATTTCAATTCTGTCATCATTTAGTCATTCTCATGGCATTTTTAACTGTACAAAACAGCTTGTTATGCTGCTTGATACTGCAAACAGATATTTCTTATGTTATTTTATGTGCACTTATTCTTCTAGTTTGAGCTTTACCACACGTATCTCTGGAATATGTGATTCTGATTGGTCAGTCACAGCATTTCGAGGTGTGTTATTCCCTGATAACAACTGTCATCATTAGCAATGCCAAATAAAATAGTAACTGATTGCATGTAATCTGGATTACATAATCAGATTCCAAAATGAAGTACTTGTAATTAGAGTATATTACATTGTAAAATGCTCAGAATCAGATTACAGTTACTTTATTATGGATTACATGATTACGTATTCACACAATGGCTTTTATTGATTCTCCCCAATTCTTCTTTTTTTCTCTTTTAAACTTCCTTTCTAAAAATCCTACTGTGTGTCATACCATTTAGCTTGGACTATATTCACAAATGTCATGGAAATTAATTTGCAAACCATGCTTCTAAATTTGAGTGGAAAAACCAATTAAGCCATGTTTGAAAGAAACAATTATGCAAGTTACTGTACTACACAATGGTGATGTATAGCTGTGAAACACTATGTCATCATCATCTCCAGTGACGTTCAGTAACTTTTGATTCTGGGAGTTTGGACAAAAAATATTTCAAATCTGGAAGACTTTGGGCACGCAATGTCATTTTTTTTCATATAATGCAGGGATCATCAAATGTTTCTGTCAGGCAACCCCTTAAAATAAAATATTTACTTGAAATATCTGAGGAAGTTAATATTTCAATCATTTAACAACACATTCAGTTAATGGTCACACTGACATGCAGGTACACAACTAAAATACTAATATCTCAAATGTTCAAGCCTTTCAATTATTTTTGTTTTACATTTTATGATTTTATTAGTTATTAGCTTTTAATCAACTCACAAACCCACTGCATTTCTTACATTAAGCCCAGTTAACCTGGTGTAATGATATGTTTAATGCGTTCTATGATATTGATACCTAAAAAGAGAATATATTTTCTCTCTCTTTTAATTTTTTATATCAATAAGTAAAAGCTACAGTTACTGTAATCAGTAATCCACCCGGCACTGTGTCCATACAGGTATTTTTGGTCGGCGCTTCTTTCCTGTCTCTTATATCACACTGCCCCGCTTGCTCGTTTCATTCAAACGCAACTGCTGCCATTTTCCTCCTTAGTTATCCACTATCTTTAATGTAAAATGAAACCGGAGGACTTCAGTATTAATAGTATGCCTGCTCTAAGATTGTTTAAGTGTTCATCTTGTTGCCAGAATTATTATTTTTTTGTGCACTGTTACTTTAACAGGTACCATTTTATGCTTTTTACTCAAATAACACTATATGTCCTCGTCTTTACTTATGTGGTGAAATGATTTAGTGTTTTGCGACTTACATTATGGCTTAAATGTCCATATTGTCCGAGTTTGTCCATTCGTAGGCTCAAAGCCATTTGTCTAATTTTCTTTGCCTCGCATTTAAAGAGCTAATTAAATATTTCAACTCCGATTAATTTCATGTCTAATTATTTGTGTAAGTGGCAAGTAACCATGTAATAAGTTATAGTATATATGAGTTTTTTTTTGTAGAAAACAAAAGGCGGAATTTTAGAACTCATACAACGACTTTCCAAATTGACAACAACTGTCAAAATCCAAAAAGGACAATAAAATATGTCTAGAAACAAACCGAAATTGAGAGAATTTTTCACTGCCTGCCGCATTCTCCATTCCTCATATTGAGAAAGAAGGATAGGTAGATAAATAAAACAGGCCTACAGGTTTGGAACCACATGAGGGCGAGTAAATAAAGACAATATTTTATTTTTGAGTGAACTATTTCTTTAACAACCCAATCAGTACATGACCCCCAGAGCTCTGTGGCGAGACCCAGCAAAAAACTGAGCTGAAAATCCAATTAATGAATCCCTCACCTAATTCAGTCTAAAACAAGGATCAACCGGAGAGACTGTGGGAAACTTCATTGATCAATTACTGCAGACCTGTAAAGGGGAATTCTCTGAACCTTAGGAACCACGATGAACGCGAAGGAAGCTGACAGGGGCAATAAGTGAGTAAATGAGCTTTGACCAGTCTGGTTTGTCTATAATGAATAATTATGGCAAGCCAACTCACAAAATCTTATATTTAAGCGTTTAACGGTGTGTTAGCACCCATCAAACAGTGTTATAAAGTTGTCCATAGAGATGTTTCTCTCAGCAAAAACGGCGTGTCCATATTTCTTCATAATGACTCCCTCTGATTTCTTGTGTCAGCAGTGGCAACTCCAGTTCTGGGATTATAAGTCAAATACGCCTCTGCCTCCAAATTGATTTTCATGGAAACTACAGCACATCGACATAGGAATACTAAAAGCTTGCAGAAATCCAATATTGCCGTCTTCAAAAGCGGTGGCCTTTGCTCAGCAGGTGATAACACAATTATGCCAAATCATCTTGATCAGAGCGGTCAGCAGGCTAACTGGGTGACCTCACCTTGTGCTGGTGGCATCTGCGGACAAATGAGCCGCAGTGCAGTGGCGGCACTACCGTGACCTGCGCAGGCGGCCTGACCAGACAGCTTCATGAAGCATGTGAGCAGAGACCCGCGGCTGTGCCTTAATAAGGTGAGCAGCTGTGTTTATGTGCATGTGTGTGTGGAAGTGAATTAGTGAACGTGTGTGTGTGTGGATATTGTGTGCTTGCAAACGCAGGGGTGTTGCATCAGGTCTCAACTCACTGGCGGCTGGGAACCGGACGATTCACTGACTCAGCGAACCAACTTAAAAAGCTCATACATCTCAGTTTAAGTCTCAGAATGGGTCATCGTGATTTCAAGAGAAACAACTACACCACAGTCTCATAAGACACTGAAATGTTCTATTTGTGGTGTAGTTACATCATAACTGGCATCAAAGTCAAGGCCATGGTCCAAGTTATGTCATCAAAAGCGCTCAACTGAAACATACTGACTACATATACTACTGTACTTTCTGTGGTAAACATTATGCCAGATGAAACACATGGAAAGTACAATAGGTTTAACAATAAGAAGGAAAGGCAAACTATATATGAAATGTATATATGTATCTCTCTCTCTCTCTCTCTCTCTCTCTCTCTCTCTATATATATATATATATATAAAAGCAAGCAAGAAAAAACAAATATAAATGATATAAAAAAATAAATCAACCATTGAATAAAAATTACATTTAAATGCAAATACAAACTGTACCCCACCCATCCTTTTATATATAAAAAAAATTATAAGGGCTTGTTTATTATTGTTGTATGTTTAAGAGATATAATAAATATAATAATCAACAGAAATGAAAGTCCAACTGAATAACAATCAGTCAGAAATTAAAGTTTAAAATAAGATTCTTCTGTAATACTTTTAAAAATGTTTCATTTTTTTTAATTATGTATATATATATGTATTATGTGTGTGTATTGTGTATATTTATCATGCACATATAAATACACTCACAAAGTATATATTTTTTAAATATTTATATGTATTTACTTGTATATATTTATATTCATATAATATATATAAAAATATTTAATATATAAACATAACATATTATTCTGAAACATATACATGCATGTGTGTGTATTAATATATACACACATATTATGTAAACAAAAACTATTTTGGATGGGATTAATCACAATTAATCATTTGACAGCCTTAATTTTTTAAATCATAATTAGTATATATAATTAAATTATTACTGCTGTATATTTAATAGAGATAATATTCAGAAACTAGGCTAAATTTGGAATAAATATTTTTTTGTAAAACGATGTAAACATTCTATATTTAAAAAAAATCTAATTAATAAAAATAAAATCATGATTATATATACAAACAGTACAGTGTATAAAATACTACGCCCATCCTGTAATATATTAAAATTTTCAATAACTGGAAGTAATGACTCAAGTTCATTCAATGATGGACTCATAAGACTCAACTTCTAAGATTGTGAGTCTTTTTGAATGGTTCTTCAAAAGGACCTGCTTAAAAGGATAATTTGTTTGTGAATTGGACTACACACTAAAAAATAACTGGTAATAAGAGCAATGTGTTCATGAACAGTAAAACAATCAAATTTATTATTTTACCTCTTACTTTAATATTCCTTAAAGTGTGTAAACCTGGTAACTTAAAGTGCCCCTATGGGTTATGAAAGGTTCATACTTTGGTAAATATTTCAACTCCAATTAATTTCATGTCTAATTATTTGTGTAAGTGGCAAGTAACCATGTAATAAGTTATAGTATATATGAGTTTTTTTTTGTAGAAAACAAAAGGTGGAATTTTAGAATTCATACAACGACTTTCCAAATTGACAACAACTGTCAAAATCCAAAAAGGACAATAAAATATGTCTAGAAACAAACCGAAATTGAGAGAATTTTTCACTGCCTGCCGCATTCTCCATTCCTCATATTGAGAAAGAAGGATAGGTAGATAAATAAAACAGGCCTACAGGTTTGGAACCACATGAGGGCGAGTAAATAATGAAAAAATTTATAATTTTTTTTATAAAAATTTATTATTTTACCTCTTACTTTAATATTCCTTAAAGTGTGTAAACCTGGTAACTTAAAGTGCCCCTATGGGTTATGAAAGGTTCATATTTTGGTTTTGGGAGTCCCTAACAACAGGTTGACATGCATGAAAGGTCAAAAAACACTTTCATTGTCTTATAATATGCATTTATTTTTACCTTATTTGCTCAATGACTCCCAAACGATTCGCTCAACGTTTTATTTTTCCAGACCCATCCTTTGCGTGACGCTAATCTGCGGTGATTGGTCCGATTGGTTGATTTAATTTCCATTTCTGTAATGCTTGATGAGCGCAGTGCTGCTTTGTGTACAGCAGGGATGTCAAACTCAGTTCCTAGAGGACCGGAGCCCTGCAGAGTTTAGATGCAACCCCAATTAAACACACCTGATCCAGCTAATCATGTCATTTAGACTTGTTTGAAAAATACATGGTTTGTGTGTTGGAGCAGGGTTGGAACTAAACTCTGCAGGGCTGCGGCCCTCCAGGAACTGAGCTTGACACCCCTGCTGTACAGCGTTATCAGGGAAACAGCTATTTTACCACTCGAAAAGCAGCACCTAGTGGCAAAGAATGAATTTGCATTTTCATTTAGACCAATGCAAAAATCCAGTTTTCCCAGGTCTGCGCGCACAACAAGTGGGCAGGCAATATGCTAATATTTCATGTTGACGTCAACATGAAACGTCTTGGGATTCGTTTTAAGAACGACTCGTTTCAATGATTCAGAGTTGACTCTGTCTTTTGAGAGACAATAACTTTATACATGCTGCACTTTCAGATTTAAAACTTTGCAGGATGTTTTCATTCACTTAGAGCTGTGCTACACACTGCATGAAAGGTAATTTTCAAAAATCCATTATAGGGGCACTTTAATGACCATGCATGTTCAAAATAGTCAGAAACAAAAGCCAACTTCTATATCTTGACATGCAGGTGAACACAAGCTTCTGATGATGTACTGACAACATCTAGAACTGATACATGCTATCGATTGAGCTTTTGTTACTTCGAGACATGGCGGACATTACTAAACTGAAAGCTATAAAGCCCACACTATTGCTTTTATGTGTCCTATTGCTTGAGCTCTTCCTCCATCATCTGGAGAAGGGAGTTAAATTCATCAAGGACACAGTGGGAGGCATCTGTGAAAAGCCTGTTATTTGGAGACAAATAGAGAATATAGGCAAAAAGGTGAACCTCACAATCTAGCCAGTAATGCAGAGCCGCTTTCTTCAAAACAAGAGGAGGGCAACCTCTTCTCAAAAGTAGATAGGTGACACCGTTGAGGTCTTTTCTATTGATTCATTCAGCAGTCCTAGGAAACCCAAAGTGAATGCAGACAACTGATCTTCCAAAGCAACAGAATGAAATTGAGAATTAAGGGTCTGTCTGAAGGGAAGGACAATTCATTCCTGTCAAACTGCCTAAACGGCCCGTGAGGTTGAAGAATATTGCTATATATAATAGCAAAATGATTCATAACAAAGATATTTAAGAACAGATGTAACCACTTTTGCACAAGTCCCAAAGTCTCATCTGAATACCTATCTAACTCTTTTCCATACGAGTCAAAATCTGCTAATAATGGAACAACAGCTTAAAAAGTGATATTTATTTATAACAGGATCCACATTTCCATGTGTTAATATATATACTTGTCAAGCCAAACATGTCAGTCTTTAAGTAAAATGTAATGTATTTAAGGCGTGAAATGAAATTCTTCTGTAAAATAAGTATAATGAACTGCACAAATAGCATTTCAAATGTCTCATGCATGTTGTATAATTACGCCAATGAAACCTATTTTCACCCCTTACAGGTGCATCTCAATAAATTAGAATGTCGTGAAAAAGTTAATTTTTTTCTTGTAACTTATTTCAAAAAGTGAAACTTTCATATATTTTAGATTCATTACATGTAAAGTAAAACATTTCAAAAGTTTTTTTTGTTTTAATTTTGATGATTAGAGCTTACAGCTCATGAAAGTCAAAAATCAGTATCTCAAAATATTAGAATATTTACATTTGAGTTTCAACAAATGACCATCTATACAGTATAAATTCTTGGTATCTCTTGTTCTTTGAAACCACAATAATGGGGAAGACTGCTGACTTGGCAATGATCCAGAAGACGAACATTGACACCCTCCACAAAGAGGGTAAATCACAGAACATTACTGAAAGGTGTGGCTGTTTACAGAGTGCTGTATCAAAACATATTAAATGCAAAGTTGACTGGAAGGAAGAATTTGGGTAGGAAAAGGTGCAAAAGCAACAGGGATGACCGCAAGCTTGAGAATACAGTCAAGCAAAGCTGATTCAAACACTTGTGAGAGCTTCACAAGGAGTGGACTGAAGCTGGAGTCAGTGCATCAAGAGTCACCACGCTCAGACGTCTTCAGGAAAAGGGCTACCAAGCCACTTCTGAACCAGAGACAACGTCAGAAGCATCTTACCTGGGCTGTGGAGAAAAAGAACTGGACTGTTGCTCAGTGGTCCAAAGTAGTGATGCGCGGGTCAGGCTTTTTTCCAACCCGCGGGTCCCGCTTTTATGAAATTATTTGGCCCGCCCCAGCCCGCCCCGCACCACTGTATCTATTTTTACAACCCGCCCCGCCCCGCACCCGTGACCATTAAATAGACATACTAGGCATTGTAATGTAAATGAAAACAGCCTTTGTGTCAGCCTGAAAGTGCTTGGAAACATCGCCCATTATGAATATGAACCATAAATCAGGTCATATTAATAACAAGATAATGATAAACATTTTCAACATTTACAAAGCAGCGTTTGTATTCATCTAATAGGCTAAACAATTTTTTATTTCAGATTTGTATAGGCCTACATTTTACAGCCTACGCTACATAACCACTGAACTTTTGTTTTATTCAACACACGGAAATGTTCATTTAGCGTTTTTACGTTCGCTGTGCAAAAAAAGAATGGCATCCACTGTACCGGGGTTTAATCTATTACACCTAGACTCCAGCACCCGGCCAGCAGAGCTGAATGTGCGCTCACTTGATGCGCTTGTGGCTGGGAATGGGATACAGAGCTGCTTGGCGCTTCGTGACGTGTCACGAACAACAAACCACTCTTTTTTCTTCATAAGTCTTGGGTTTGGAATGACATGAAGGTGAGTAATTAATGACAGAATTTTATTTTTTTGGGTGAACTAACCCTTTAACAAAACCACAAGTCAACATATGTCCAGGCAAAACAGAATATTCTGTTGAAAACAAGGTATGCCAGGTCTTGAGCTGTGAAAAGTAACTTGATATATTATTGGTAAATGTATTCCACTTTAGTTTCTGCAGTTGCATTTGTATTATCTTTTAATTTAGCTCTCTTAAACATTATATTATTATGAGAGCCTCGGCACACTCTGCATCACTTGTTATGACACACGGCTAATATACCATTATGAGTGAGAAACATCCGTGAGTAATTTTACTGGAAAAGCACCATTAGAATAATGCATTTACAGTTCTGTTTCGAGGAAAGCATTGCAGTAGAATAATTAGACTGAACCTAGAGGATTAAATTAGTTCAATGTGAGTGCCAGCAAAGTATTTTATGATACTTCAGTTACACTCATAGCAGTCGCCCCTGTGTAGTCATTTAGAAAGTTCTGATGTAGTTTATCCTGATTTAAGTGTCTATCCTTTTCAGCAAGTGTGTGATTTGAGTCAGTGCCAAATAAGGATGTCAGAGGAGGAGAAATTATCATAGTTTAAAAAGCATGCCAGGTTCTTTGAAATGTACAATTGTGTTCATCCAGTTGGTTTTATACACTCATGTACAAGATTTTTTCTTCTCTAAATTACAGTCTCAGGACAGTTAAACCAACTAGAAAGCATGGTCAAAAGAGGTATATTCAAGGCAAGTGAACTGTATTTTAATGCATTTTTTCAATAACTTAATAGACCTAAAAAAAATTGTGTCAAATAATTTATCCATTTAGTGTTATAGTAATACATTCAATTCTAAACCTCTCCGGTCTATGTGATGAGTATTTCACATTTCAGTGTCTTCATGAGCTGATGCTAAATAAAAAAAATAATAATCTGTTTTAAATTTCCACCCACTGCTCCATAAAAATTCCAATTGCATTTTTACTCTCAGACAAAACAACCACGTTATTAATCGGTTGAGCTCCGCTGATGGTTTTTCATCTCTGACATGCTGGTCCATGCTGTGATTAATAATTAATGAAACTATGAACTATGGGAGACTTTTGGACGGGGGGGATTCTCACCGTTCTCTCATTTTCTCCATCCATGGCTAGGTTTTACTAAGCATTTATGTTTTTCCCAGTTGGGTGTCACTGTTCATTTGGAATGAGAATAATCCGAGAGCATTGTTGCTAATTATAAGCCTGTAGACAAAGGTTCCACTGTGATTCCATGTCTTAATTACCACATTCCGGTTTATGTTTCATAGTAATAATTATAAATGTCACTCGTGTAAAAACATGAACGATAAAACAGCTTTGTTTTAATCAGGTAATGGATGAAAGATCATTTCAGTCATCTGAGGATGTAAGAAATGCAGCACAGATGAAACATTCATATCAGGTTCCAGTAATAAACAGCATGGAAAGATTAGACTATTTAATTTCTGACAATCAGATTAAAAATCTAAACAAAGCACAGACCTGGTGTTGAGATGACAGTGTTATTGCAGAGGTGTTTTATGAATTGACAATGATAGGCCAAAATGCTGTTATAAAACTCTGACATTATGCAATTCCTTTTTGAAGATTCATTCTCTAACACTCAGGTCTAGTTCAACCAAGAATAATTCATCTAAACATGAAAATGCTGTCATCATTTACTCACCCTCGTGTCATTACAAAACTTTCTTTAATTTTTTCACACACCCACAGCTGTTTTCAATGCTTCTTTCCAATATTTGACAAATATAATTAATATTAATTAGAGAAATGCATCGTAAAGATATCTTATGTTATCAGATGAAGTGAAATATAGCAGACATGTCATATGAAATATTTTAATGCACTGTAGGGTGTTTTGCATCCTTTTTTGGAGCTTTGAAGCTTCAGCCTCTATTCATTGTACTGTCATAGAAAACTGTAGCCTACAAAATCTTCAAAAATTCTCCTTTTACATTTTAAAATATAAATAAAATTGTCTGGGTTTGTAACACCAGTAAAAAATGACAGAATTTCATTTTTGGGTGGGCTACTCCTTTAACTGAACAATAGAAATAAAATTGTATGGGTTTGTAACACCAGTAAATTACGGTGGCCGAGAGAGCTCAACGTGCTGCAACTTCAGAAAACACATGCAAATAGAAAAAACACCAGCAAATCAAGAAAACATCTTCATCAGTTTGACAGCAGGTGCTGCAAATTCTCACAACACCAACAAATAAAGAATCACACTACAAATAATCACAACACAACCACTGTGTTGTGAGTATTTGCAGTGCATTTCTTTGTTTGTTTGTGTTGTGAGCATTTGCAGCGCGTGTGCTGTCAAATTGATGAAGTTGTTTTCTTAATTTGCAGGTGTTTTTTCTATTTGCAGCACGTTGAGCTCTCTCGGTCACCGTAGTAAATAATGACATAAATTCATTTTTGGGCGGGCTACTCCTTTAACTGAACATATTTATTTATTTCCTGGGAATAAATTATTTTTCTATTATTATTTAATTATTGTAGTTTTGCTAATGAGCAGGATATGCCTGTATTTGGTGAAAAATACAATGAAATTTAAATGGCACATCTTCTGTTATGTCACAAAAGATCAGATCTAGACCAGAACAAAACATCTTTAACAAGCTACATCATTGATACACCAACATGAAAAGTTAAAGGCTTCAGACTTCTCAAGAATCATACAATGTTTAGCTTTATAGAGCAAGTTGGCTGTACGGTTTTTAGTTAAAAAAATGCTCTTAGTTTCACACTATAGGTTGAACCTGCCATCCGCTTCCACCTCTGCTTCTACCACATTTACGATAGGATCTGAATGACAACTTGAAGGTGGGCAGCGGCCCTCTAGTACGCTTCTACATTTTCATAACCAATACATGCATCTGAGCCTTTGAAGCCTGTGCCTATCTGGCTATCACCAACGTTCACTCAGGAAGATTTATGCAAGCCCATCGCTGGATCTGGGACTGAGGAGAAGCATGCAAGAACACTCTCCTGCATTGCTATTGTGAATACTTAAGCACTTTGATGGATTACTAGGAACAACGTATTAGCCATGCATCAGTTAATGACAGCTTGTGGCAATAGTGCTGGAGTCAAAATAATAAATTGCATGTAGAGGAAAAAGAGAGAAACAAGCATTATAAAAGGATGGTTTCTTGTTTTCTCACCCATCTGCCCACTGATTTCACACATTCTAAAGTTTCACAGATCCTCTTTACGATATTCATTTGCATCCCCTGCTGCAAACACTAGCATTTGCTGTGTTTTGGATGCTGGTGTCACCAACACATGTCTTCTCTATAGCTTAAAGAGACAGTTCACCAGAAAATTAGAATTCATAAATTTACTCACCCTCACGTTGTTTCTGACTTTAATCTTCTGAACACAAAATTGAGAATAATTTATTTCAACTGTTTTTGTCCGTACAATTAAAGGAGTTCAACAACAAAAACACTGGACCCCACTGACTTTTAATATAAGACAAACAACAAAATAAAAGTATTTATATATATGCACATATTTGTATATATGTATTGTATTCAACAAAGAAACACAAAATTAAAAACTAAATAAAACAATTTCCATTTTCAAAACAAACACAAACAATGATTATCATATATATTTGTGTCCATCAAAACAAAACACAAAATACCTTGCAAGCAAACAAACAAACAATAAATAATAATAAAAAAGATACATTTGTGTTTGACAAAGCAAAGAAAATCAAACACAAAATACCATACAAACAAACAATAAATAAATAAATGATTTAAAAAATATTTTTGTAGGATCACGTGACCCCTCGACGGTGATGCAGGCTTAGTTTTTCGCTCCGCTCACTTCGCTAAATATTTCACGATCCTGTCAGTAAAATTTGAACCACTCTGCATTGGACCCATCATGAGTACTAAGGCAGACAAAGGAGATCGGAAAAGAGATATTGAACAATCGCCAATGAAGAAAAAATTCAGAGATTCAGCCATCTCCAGTGAAGACCTGGACAGTGCTATTGCTAGCCGCATTTAACTAGCATTTAAAGAACACCAAAGCACTTTGAATTCGGTTGTGAACTCGGCAGTAAGAGATGCGATGGACTCTGTGCTGATTCCAGCATTGCGCGAACTGCGTGAGGACATACTAGTGACCAATAAGTCTGTTAAAGAGCTAAGAGAGGAGTTTGAGGCCATAGTTACCAAGACGAAGCAGACACGTGACCGCGTTGATTCTGTTCAGGCAGCGGCGCGTGAAGATAAGAGAACAGTCACGGACTTAAAGGATCAGCTGGAGCGACTCACCGAGAAGATGACAGATATGGAGGACAGGTGCAGACGGAACAATGTTAGACTGGTGGGACTCCCAGAAGGGATGGAAGGTCCAGATGCAGCTAGTTTCCTCCGAGCTAATCTTTCCAAGTGGATTCCTTCCTTGAGGGGCCGTGACATTGAGATTGATCGGGCGCATCGCGTGTATGACGGAGGGAGGGGCTCCGATCGGCCGCGCACTCTCATCTTCCGTGTACTGAGATGGCATGACAGATCAGATATCCTGAAAGGTGCTCGGCAGGCGTATCCGGTGAAGTGCGCACAGAACAATGTCACACTGCTGTTTTTTCCTGACTTTAGTCCGGCTACAGCGATCAGGAGAAAGGCATTTGGTCCGGTTTTGAAGAAGATGACTGCACTTGGTCTCCAGCCCTTCCTCATCTATCCAGCGGTGATTAAGCTACGGCACAAAGGAGAACAGAGAAGCTTCGATTCCCCTCAGAAAGCAGAGGATTTTATCAGATCCATATCTCAGCAGAAGTTCTATGCCACAGCTCTGCCGGGATGGACTTGGCCCTAGCTGCCCAGAAGGGGATGATAGCAGGATGAGCATGGATGCTTGCTAAACCTATTGTTTGTGTTTTCTTCTCTTATACTGGGAAATTGTCCTTATTTATCCGGTACAACGATCTCTTTGCTGGTAAGACTGACACTCCATTTTTCTGTTTTGGAGGGGACTGATGGAGAGTAGGTTTAATTAATATAAAGGAGAAGGGAAAAAAAATAAATATATATATATATATATATATATTATTTTATTTTTTTATTTTTTTTGGCTGTGTGAGCCTTTCGGGAGACATGTCTTGCGTTGGAGTGGATCGGTCACGACTTATCACCGTTTTTTGTTGCTCAGTCAGACCTATGTTCTCGGTAATGTGCGGTCTGAGTTGTTCTTTGTTTATGGTTGTCGATTGTTCACATTTTTATGTTGTTTTTGTTTTTGACAGCAGACATTTATACTTTTATCTATTTTACATTATTTATAAAGGGATTTTTCATATAGGAGGTTTGGTATCTAAAATGCACATCAGTGTTTACGTGTTATTTACGGAATGGAAGTGCTTCTGTTTTTTTTTTTTTTTTTGCATTTATTGAGTACAATCTTGGGATTATGAATATTCAATGCATACTTTAAATATTTTATCACTGAATGTGAATGGTTTAAATTCTGCTGTTAAAAGAACCCGTGTATTAGAATATTTACACCGTAAATCTATCTCCTGTGCCTTAATACAAGAGACACATTTAAAACAATCTGACGTGGCACGTTTCCAGAATAAGTATTACAAATTAATAGCTTTTTCCTGCGCTCAAAATAAAACTAAGGGGGTGCTTATCCTTGTTAACAGGAAGTTAAATTTAACAATTGAACACCTTGGTAGTAATGAGAAGGGTAGGTTTGTTTTTATCCGATGCAAAATATATAATAATAGGTTAGCATTGGTCTCTATTTATGGTCCGAATGAGACAGACAGTGCATTCCTTACACAGATTTCCAAAACTTTACTTGAGGAGATTGATTGCCCTCTAGTGGTGGGTGGTGATTTTAATGCTGTCATAAATCCTGCTTTAGATAAGTCTCAATCTGATACAACAGCCAATCCATCCTCTAAATTATTGAATAAATTTATCACTGAGCTCAACTTAATCGATTTATGGAGAATTCAGAATACTAAAGCTAAGGACTTCACTTTTTTTTCTAATAGACAAGACTTTCTCTAGGATAGATTACATATTTCTCAGCCCATCTTTAATTTCATCTAATTCCTCTATATCTATATTACCAATTTTATTATCTGATCATTCTGCTATGTTGTGCAGTGTTCCTCTTTCCGATGTCAAAGCCAAGTCCCCTAGATGGCGCTTTAACATATCATTATTAAGTAATCAGACTTTTATTACCTCTCTAAAAGAATATATTAAGGACTTTCTTGAAATTAATATGCCCTCTGATGTGGATCCTCAAATACTGTGGGAAACGACTAAGTGTGCTATACGAGGTTTCTGTATATCTTTCTCTTCTACTCTTGCCAACTCACCAGTTTACACAATTAGAAAATAAAATCCAATCATTACAAAACCTACAAAAACAAAATTTTACTGAGCAACAGGCTACACAGCTGTCCTCTTTAAAAGAAGAATATGATTTACTTTCACGCTCAAAGGCAGAATTTATTTTACATAGGACTAGACAAAAATATTATTTTGAATCAGAGAGACCTAGTCATTTATTGGCCCTTAGGTTGAAAGAATGCGAGTCTAAGGCATATATTAGCGCAATAAAATCATCAGATGATCAGGTCACCATGAACCCTGTGGCAATTAATGACATATTTAAAGGTTTTTACACAAATCTGTATAAAGCCGAAACAGATTTTGATGAACCAATTTGTAAGCAGTATTTAGATAAATTGGAACTGCCTCGGACCTCACAGATGGATAAAGAATCTTTGGAGGCCCCATTAAGTTTGGAGGAACTTCACGTCTCTCTAAAGAGCCTTCAAAAGGGCAAATCGCCGGGTCTAGATGGTCTCCCCCTGAATTATATTTAGAAATTTGGGATTTGGTAGGGATACTTATGCTTAACTCATTTAATTTTGCAATTGAACATGGGGCATTTCATAGAGATCAAAAAACATCACTGATTTCATTACTTCTTAAAAAAGGGAAAGATCCATTAGATTGTTCCAGCTACAGACCGATTACGCTTATCCCATGAGATCTAAAAATCTATGCTAAAGTGTTTGCTTCTCGTTTGGAGAAGGTAATTCACAGTCTGATCAAGGAGGACCAAACTGGTTTCATCAAGGGGCGCAATGCATCTGACAATATGCGTCGACTCCTTCATATTCTTGACTTTGCGGACTACCACCCAACACCTTGTGCGGGCTTTTCACTTGATGCAGAAAAAGCCTTTGACAGGCTAGAGTGGAATTATATGTGGGCGGTTCTGCAATGTTTCGGCTTCGGTGAACACTTCGTTTCTATGATTAAGACATTATACCACTCACCAGCAGCATCAGTCATAACTGGTAATATTATTTCCCCCTCATTCTCTTTACAGCGGGGAACGAGGCAGGGGTGTCCACTTTCCCCCTTATTGTTTTGTCTATTTCTCGAACCCTTAGCACAAGCCATCAGGAAATCTGAAGTATCGATTAAGATTCATGACCATAATCATTGTATTTCATTATACGCTGATGATATTATTTTATATTTAGACCACTTTGATGTTTCAGTCTCTAGTGTAATTAAGGAATTTGATAATTTTAGTAGCCTATCAGGATATAAAATAAATTGGAGCAAATCTGCTCTAATGCCAATTAATAATGTTAAGGTTAATTTTTCTATTCCATCATTTATCCCTATTAAGGAATCTTTCATCTATTTGGGCATTCCCATATATAAAAACATTCATAAGATTGCCAGAGACAATTTTAATAACATTTTAGTTAAGGTCAAAAATGACATTCAAAGATGGAAGAATCTTAAAGTCTCTCTTTAACTGGGAGAGAGTGTGGTCTAATCTCAGCTTAACATCTAAAAATCTGGCTCATCGTCTTATTCACTTCAAAGTCATTCATAGAGCATACATAACTCCTTACAAAAGATTTAAAATGAAACTGCAGTCAAATTTGAACTGCCATATGTAACACTACATCATCGGGCACTTTTCTGCACATGTTTTGGGAATGTCCTGTCGTCATCAGTCTATGGACACATGTAAACCTGGTTTTGTCATCATTACTGAGAATTGATTGGTCTGTTAACCCAAGTTTATGTCTTCTTAATGATGATTCTGGTCTCTGTATTAGTTCAATGCAAAAGAGAATGTTGTTTGCTGGTTTTACAGCTGTGAAGAAGACAATAATTCAGAAATGGTTTACACCACACATGTGTAGAGAGGCATATTGGATCCGTAGCCTCCTGCAAATTGTCTCATGTGAATGTACAACGGCGCGAGTTGGTGGGGCCAGGCCTTCAACCATTGAGGCTTGGCAGTGTTTTTTACTGAATATACGTGATTATTTAAAGGAGTAACTTTTGTGTTCTTGTTGTCCTTCCCTCTCTCCCTCCCTTTTGATTGAACCTTGAGATGTTGAGTATGTGTCTGCTGTTTTGTTTTGTTTTATTTTGGATATTATGTTGTGTTGTTTGTGAAAAAAAAGAAAATAAAAAAATTGTTGATTAAAAAAATAAATAAATAAATATTTTTTGTGTTCAATAAAGGAAAGAAAAGCAAAACAAAAACGAAGAAACAAAACAAAACAAAAATCTAAATGATATTGTACAACAAAGCAGAGAAAAACACAAAATATAATAAAAAGCACACCGGATTTTATTTTAAAAACATATCTTCTTTTATCAGAAAAGTCAGTCATACAAATCTGAAACAACATGATTGTGAACTATCCCTTTAACTAGTAAGACTATCATGGTTGGTCAACTTTAACCAGACAAGTTTTGCTGGTCCACCAGCAGACCACTCCAAGAACGGCATAAACCAGCAAATCTTTTCAGCTTTCAATACTGATAAAAAACAACACCAGAGTAAAAGTTACATATACTTTGTTCATCTTTTCGCAAGGGCAAGCTGACTCAAGATTGAGCCTTGAAATAGATACAAAAAATGTAAAAGGTGAACAGTTTGCTCTGCTGCAGGATGAACAAGAGGTCTGGGCTTTTATGGAAAGATGAGGCCAGCAAACAAATTCAGTTGTTGTTTACTATGTTCTCAGGAAGAAAAGGCTACATACTCTTTGGTCTCAGAACAGAGACGAAACTCATTCAACCACCGCCCACCATCGCCATCCCCCACAAGTCAATTACTAACTGATCCAATACCTTCCAGAATGCCTTTGTGCACCTTCCTCTAAGGATTTTGGAGTGTCTGGCATGTCTTGCATTAATCTGAACACGGAGGAAAAGGGATAGAACCGTAAGGGTGTGATCGCACATTGATCTCATGATAGATGTGTGCAAAGTCACACAGCAAAGGAATCGTCAACAGAGTCCACTATTGTCGAGACCTCCTCCATCTCTCTTGAAGGACAATTGTTTTTAATCTAATCCCATGGCTTCGCGATCCTGACAGCTCATTACGATATGATACTCATAAGCCATTGTACACTTTGACGTCTTGTCAAAGAACCTTTAAACATCACATTTCTACAACCATATCGCTAAGTATACAGTCTTTTTTCCCTCTCGAGGGGGTGACAGATGACCGGATGCCTGATCGGTGTTGTTTAGTGAATCTAGTCTTACACTCGCCCTGCAGTGATGGCTTCAATTAGCAGTCTTCCATTCCCAGGCCCGTCTTCTCTAGCCGAGTCCTGCTTGTATAATTGGGCTTAAGGTTGCCTCTCATTATGTGCTTGTCGAACAGCAATCTAACACTTTGCCATCTGTTTATTTTAGCGTTAATCATATTCATTCTCCAGCGTTATTATTCCAGATGGCTTCCATAATTGTGCAGTTTCTTATGCAGCTGTTTTATGGGCAGTTTAGGAGGCAATCCAAACCCAGCTGATCGAATGCCACAGCAAGCATAATGGGAAAATAACCACTTTTTTTTCTACAAGCATGGTTTCAACATTTTGGCCAAGTAATTTCGAACTTTAATTGTGTCCTGTGTAAGGGAGTTGCTCAGGTTTGACGACAAAATGATTCAGAAATAGAGGTTGTCAAAAACTGAAAAATGCTATATAAAGCATGACTACAAAAACATTTCTTTATAACCAGACAAAATAACATTTTTATTTCCATGCACACTTCTAGTTATGAGTTCAGATGTTACCCTTATGGGCTCAGGAGCCAAAAAATTAAAAAATTAAAAAAAGCAAAACTTGCAGAAGTTTCAAATGTACAAAGTAAGATTTCTTTAAAAAATGTTCTAGGGTCAGTTAAGTTCAGTTGACAACCATAATGTTTATTTCCAGAGGAACAGTTTTAACATGTTCTTAGTTTCAAATGATAAATGATTAATGGTTAAATACAGAGAGAGTGACAAACAGATAGAGGGGTCAAAATAGTAAACAGAACTACTTTAAAACTGAAATAATAAAAACAATTATGGATGAATTAGGTGTTATTCAGAAATATGAGCTTCACATTTTGGCCTCAAAACCATCTGAATGCTGCCACAATTTAATTTACAGTTACCATTATAAATATTTTCTATACTGATTTTTTATCAAATAAAACATATAAACTAAAGTAAAATAAAACTCTTCCACTAAACTACAGATACAGGTGGCCAAAAAAAAGCATTGCTATTCTTCCAAGAATCCGAGAATCACATTTTCTTGCACCTTCCAGTCTGATAACTTTGTATTGTTGAATCTCCAGCCACCAGAGGTGTCATGACAAATTTTTACAAGTGCGCTGGTCTGCTTTTGACACAGCAATATGAGAACACCCTCATTATGGCCCCGTCGTACATGTGGCAATATCATTTTTTGGAGAGGAAATCTTTGGTGTCACAAGCCACAGCTGTGGTGCACAAATTGTCGCCAGGTGAGTGACACTGAATTCTACTGCTTTTTGATTGGTCCTCTCACACATTTGATGTGGGTCAGGGGAGTCTTCACAGTAAATACCTGGTAAAACTGAAGGAGTGATGTGATAAATACTCGTCTAACTACTATCATAAAGGTAAAAAAAAAAAAAACAACAACTCCACAATGCTATTTATCTCCTGGGGCTAATATGATGTCTCTCTCAGAGGTATTGCATGTGTTCATCATTTAGATTTATGGAACTTTTCATTCAGCAAGCACCAGCTTTGAATCTGACCCAAAGTCCTTCAGAAGATTTGGCTCATCTTGCATTCTGACAGTCACTGTCCATACAGCAGCAGATCATTAAATGACATATTCATTATAGTGCTGACTGAGTAATTATAGTCTACAAATGCTTTGCTTAAGCAATTATTTTCCCCTATATCCCACAGTCTACTGCTGACTCAATTGAAATGAATGCAGCAAAGTTTTGTAGTCACCTGGATGATTCAGATGCTTTCATGTGGACAGTTTCCTGTCATGACATCTAAATTAAGCCCTCATTGCCTTATGCTAAAAAGAGTGCTCAAAATAACAACACAGGGTCGTTGAAAAATGTGCCTCTACCTACATTTTTGGAAAACTCAAAAAATGTACCTATACATACAATTCACTGCAGTTTCCAGCTGAAATAAACAGTAAAGGCAGTAAAACACCAATGGTTTTAATTCCTTTTCACACAAATGATGATTACGGAGGCAAATTATTGATTAATAAAAACACAATTCTTTGCACTTTGTACTTTGCACAATTCCTTGCAAAGTACTGTTATAATTTTACATTTTTTTTTACCATAGTGCATGATTTGTAAAGTAATACATTTTTCACTTTTGCTTCAAAGAACCAGCGCCATATTTATAGCTTTTCTACTGTAGTAAACTTACTTGGTAGCTCACCCGGTACAGCGCTGCGCTTGCAATGTTGAGCGCAGGTATGAATCCTATGAAACAAGTCGTGATGATCAAGTTCAAATATTTGTAAAAGCAAGCTGAAATGTCATGGTTGCTTCAGCAAATGTGTTTGTATTGCATGGTTGTTTTTGTTAACACTATCAATTAGGTTTAGTGTTGGCTTTAGTGTAGGTGATACGCTATTTTCAAACACGGAAGAGAGTTACATTTTTAGTGCCAATCACCAGACATTTCACTTTGAAAATGTTGTGAAATGTTGGAGAAGTTAAGTAATATCATTTTGCTGAAATGTCGCCACAAGCTCGTTTTTCTAATGAGCCTGATAGCAAAATCATTTTCACAATTCACCTTTTGTTACACAGACAAGAAAAAGAGCTGAGGACACATGAAGGTCAGTAACTGATAACAAGTCCTGTCCCTTTAAGACACATTCTGTGAACCATTTACACCCTGTAATATTATTACATGTCAGTTTAGCTAATTAGCTAGCAGTGTGACAGAACATGTAGACATGTTTGCACTAATTGGCAGACACCACACGATATGACTAGCCCCAGAAGTGAATAAGGTGGAGGACAGTTCCCAGAGCACATCTGGTGTGGATATAGTGCCCTCACACTAAAATGCCCACGGGGCCACCATGCCAGTGATTACTTTTCAAGAAACCATGGAGTATTACCTGGCCTATGGCCATATACACTTCCAAGGCTTCTAGTGACAATGCAGTGGTGTAGTACGCTCGGGAGAAGACACAGTGAATAATAACCTGCTGTGTGTCACTCATGAGATGCAATAAAGCACAAGGAAACGTGGAGGATAGAGCTGAATTATGGAGGACTCACTATCTCTGGTTGAGGGCACAGGAAATGGAAAGCCACCAATCATGGTCAGCCTAATGGTTCCCAAGAGGCCGTTTCTGTCTTTGTTTGGTATTTAGCATAATGGGAAAGGTGAGAATTTCATGCGAAGTATGTAGCAAATGTACCATTGAAAGCAATGCAGTGTGGGAAATAATGTGAAATTGGAAAAATGGATCAGCTATGGCCGATTCGCATTTTCATCTCACCATGATTCTTCTAAATATCCTTTCATTATTGTATTAGGCAAAAGAAAGCTGCTACCCACTTGTGCATGGCAACTTTAGAGGACCACGCACATGTTCTTGTGGCACACCATTACGACATGTGAGGTAATATGTCTCCCTGCCTTATTTTCTTTTTCTATCGTAAAGCATGGTTATTGGTATGGTCCCACGTTCTGTGCAATTTTCCCTGATTCAGCTATTTTGCTAACTTTTTTCCCTGCATATTTTTCCAGTATGCTTTGTGACTTTTTCAGCCAGTGAGGACAAGGGATAAAACTTGCTTACAGGACTACTTTTTAAATCACTTTATTTTGCGCTGCACTGAGAAATGTCAATACAATTGTTGTCAAAGTAATGTGGTTACATGCCTTGAACTACTAGGGGAAAAAATAGATAAAAATTTAGAAAATACAGCAGAAGGAATCACAGCTCTGGAAGAACCAAACACAACTATGAAACAATTGCTCAATCCAAGCTTGTTCTGAAAGCTTAACATCGGAGAATGTATAGCTTAAAGATTTATTATAAATATTGCGCACTTTTCCATGAAATCAGTTCAACAGTTTCTGTTTCAATTCTTGTAACAGTGTCTGTGTTGTTTTCGCACTATGCGTGTTAAACTTTCAAACTGTTTCAGTTTAAATTAGCTCAGAAATCTATAAACTGTTTAAATTACTCAAGTACAAAGAATGTGTTTGCATCCATTACCTTGCTGGATTGTAACACTAAAACATCCAGCAGGTTACATGCATTCACTGTGGTAATCAAATGTACTTGTTTTGGCTAGCATAACTAAAAACAGACAGGTGCACATGACCTTTTTTTTTTTTTAAATATATATATATTTTTTTTAATCTGAAATATATCAGATTCTGCTTTCATTTCAGGAGGGTGGTGTGTGACTTCACCTATTTTACTAATTTCCAATTGGTTAAACATTGTGTAACAACAAAGAAGATGATCCATTATTATAGACTGTTTAACACTGACTTTCGATTCCATATTCAGCAAATAAATTTTTTTAAAAAGCTTTGTTTCTTCTCATATTGAGCTGTTTAAGAATTTACTGTTATTTAGTTGGGTCTGACATCCTCAAACTGCTTTGTCAGCTGTCTGTGTAATCAGGTTTTAATTCTTATATGGCTAAAACAGCTGTCAGACCGAATGGAAATGCAATATGGAGCCCATGCTATAGGTAAGGTACTATAAGGTACTCCAGAGAGCCAAGATGTGTTCAGGTTAAGTGGATTTGATAGTGGATTTATGACATGTTTGCTTTCTGTTATTTGGATGGAAGAATGGCATGCTGATGGGTATTGCGAAATGGTGAGAAGTCTAGTGGTTTAATGATAAAATATAGATCTTTTTAAAATGAGACTGCGTAGATCACTGAACTCGGTCAATGAACAGACTCGGTCTCAACTAACCAAAAAGCCTTATGTCAGCTGAAAACCCTGCTGCCCTCAACACATATATTCATATGTCACTAGTGAAAGTCTGAGAAAAAGTAGCCTGTATGCAAAACATACTTTACATTCCGGTGTTCGTGCTTAAACAACGGAAAATTAAATAATCATTATGATAATAAGGACAAATGTCAATACAGGAGCACATTTTTAATATCCTGCAATGCCATGTAAAGTTTATCACCATGGAAACAAGGGCACTAGCATGTATAGGTGGAAAAATAATTCTATAAATTCAGTTTAGAAGTTTCCACCACAGAATAAAAAATTATTCCACAATTCTGACTTCCCCCCATTGAATACTGAGGAAACAAAAGTCTTAATTTGAGATATAACCTCAAATTAAGGACTTTTTTTCTGATAATTAAAGTCAGAATAATGAGATATAAACTCCGAATTTATATAAAAAAAGTCTGAATTGAAACAAATTCACAATTAACTTTTTATTAATGAATGAATGAATTAATTAATTAATTAATTTATTAAATTACGTGGTGGAAACAAGCTTGCATACAAACCAAATCAGTAAATAAATAAATACATAAATACAACAACAAAAAAGTTACATTGCTTGAACTATCCAACTCCATAAAATAACCTTAATAATAAAACCTGCTTCACAGCATGTAAACAAATGCATGTACAAATATATTTTAGTGACTATATAACATAATTATATAACAGGTACAGGATTCACTGCCCACGTAAGATAGGCAGTACAGAAGGTGCAAGTGCTGCACATACATTTTTTTTGAAAATGCACTATAAACCTATTTATCAAAATTCACCAATTGATTGAGGTACAGGCACAAAAACATTTATATTCTGTAAATCTGACTGAATCGATATAATTTGAGCTTTTATATTATATTCTATATTGTGATTTAGACTTCATCCTCATGGTCAAGTTGTTTAATAACTTATTAAATTATATTTAGTATATACAGTAAATATGTTCAAGTAAATAAATAGAAAAATGCATGTACATTTAATTAAATGCAGCTCTGCTATGCTGCTAAAAACACTGTCAGTGTAACAAAGTGTGAAAAGGCCTAATAATTAGCTCCCCACATGGAAACCTGAAAGATTTGCTGAACAAGGAAAAGTTCGGAAAACTTTGTAGTAATCATTACAGTGAAAAACCCAAACAATGCCTTACAGGCTCACTTATACTCTATAAATCTGAATTATTAACCAAAACAATATCACGCTTTATTCCAGAACAAGTGTCCGCAGATTATGTATTCTATGTTATCCAAGGCCCAAACCAACAGGTTTGTACACCGCATTAAGAGCAAACTCCACCTTTTCCAGGTTTAATTACATTGAGAATCAAAGCCTGTTTTCTGTCCTTCAGAAAAACTGTTCTGGATTTAAAACAGCATTTTTTTTGCCCAAGGCTACAAGTTTGAGTGAACGACCTTACCTCAAGGTGAAGTGGGATCTCAAAATTTTTGCAACATATGCCCAGCATTTACGCAACATATGCTCAGCCCAATGAGTTTTTCATATTTCTATTATTTTATCAATATAGCATAAAATATTAGGGGCAGAGGTAAGGGAGAATAGCATCATGGAGGGAAGTCATAACAATCTAAGACCAAGATTGTAGTTTACGACCTCAAAATCCAATGCATCAACTAACCTAAAAAAGCAATAACTATCAACATACAGAGCAGCAGCGGAATCAGAAGAGGTAGTAGAGGGCTGCTATCCAGAGACAAACCCCTGAAAGCTATTTCATTTCACTATGCAACTTATTTCTGAGTCAAATGCATGTTCGATGAGAAAAGGGAGCCAGTAACTTGTATTTAGAAATCAAATAGTCTCAATTCTAATTCTAAATCAGCAGTTTTAAGATCTACAAACCTGACCTGATACCTAACAAGTCTAGACATGACGAATATCAAAAAGAGCAAGAAAAAGAAGAATTAGAGCTTGTGGAATGAGTGCAAATGGCATTATTAACACTGGGTCAGTTTCACACACAAACACAAAGACTAATTAAGTGGCAGCTGTGCTCCTCCAAAGACTTTTCTGACCTCATTACTACAAGCATATGGACTCAACTTGCATAGCTAACAGTCAATGAATTAGCAAGAATGGATAAGAACAAATAACATCCTTAAAAAAAGAATAGTAGCGTTTCTTAGTTAATGCATTTTAATGGCTATTAGTGGAGTATGATAATTAGCATATAGCCTACTGTGCATATTGCAAAAGCACTTCTGTGTTACTGTGACACAGATGTTGTAATGCTTCTATTGCAATCTGTGTGTTTGTCAGACCTTGAGGTTCATTTACGTCAGCCAGTCAGTAAAGAAGAAATTGGTAACCAGGAAGCACTTACATTGGTCACACCAGCGAATGATTCAATTACTACCTGCAGTTTCCAGAAAAGAAGACATTTTTACAGTAATCAGAGCTCACTAGATTTCCCAGAGAGTGCCTCTGAAGAATCAGAGTAGAAGTTTCTTTTTTTAAGCTTATGTAGGTCCAGTGACTGCCTGCCTAAATAGACCTAGACCTCTGAGGAAGTGGAAAAAATGATTGCAGAGCCTCATAAAAGAGGTCTTTCGCTTTGCACTAATGGAGGCATGCTCTATGAGAGCACTCGGATGGGGAGACCAAGCTTTCAGCTCGTTGCAGTGGTTTAGGAGATATCTGGAAGAGCAGGTTTGTTAAGCTGTACACAGACTGTTATTGTTATGCACATGCACTGTATGGATGCAAGTTAAACTTTAAATGTACTGGTTTAATTAATCCTTTAAAGTTGAGACAACAACAACCAAAAAATTACTTGCACAGGTTTGCACGATCCTCTTCACTAATATCCTCTGGGTTCAATGCTCAAATTTAAGCATAGACAACGCCACTGTTTACATTCAACCGGAGCGCATGCCACTGAGGTAGGGGCGGGACGTTCAGACGCATACTGGTGTGTAGCGAATCACAACACACTGAGCCAGCTAACCAACGTCTTCGAGGGAGGGGCTTCATAAACCAGAAATAAATCGAGGCATTTGTCAGAGAAGGGACAGAGAGGTGTGGAATAAAGGTAAATTATGTGAAAAATAATGCGTTTTAAAAAAAAACAAGCATGAACACATGCTAGACTGCACCCCATAAACACAATCAAGCCTAGAAAAAAACCAGTCAACCACCCCTTTAACTTATTATTTTTTTTGAAGAAAAGGCCTGTGTTAAATGCTGTTATGTTTGACATTTAAAAGAGTTTCTGATATGTTTAAGTTTTTTTAATGTATATACTAATTAAGTAACATGTAGCATGTAGCTGTTATGGAAGCTGTTGATTTTAAAAGAAATAGATAAGATTAATCAGATTAAAAATGTATGAGTATGCTAAAATTTAAAGTTCCTCTTAATGTAGTTTGTTGGTTAAACAGTTTTATTAAAAGTTGTTATAACTCAAAAATATTCATCCACACTGTTGCATAATTTATGTATTTATTTAGAGCCAACACTATTATTATTATTATTATTATATAATGCATAATTTATAATTATTATATATTCATATGTATTTTAATTAGAATTATTATCTAGTGAGGATAAAAAATATGGGATTAAATTCAAATTAAATTAAATTAAATTTCTAAAATATAATAATAATAATAACAATAATAATAATAATTATTATGAAATTATATTGTATATATCATTATTATAATAATTATATATATATTATTCAAAATATCTTAAAGTAAATAAATACAAAATCATAAATTATATATTTAAATTAAATTTTGTATCCCAGATTTTTCTGTTCTTCAAGAATTCTGGATCCCACAGTATTGAATTAAATACAGTATTCACAGTGTACACGAAGGCTCTCTGGGAAGGTTTTCCTGTGTTTTTGCGGACTCTTTGAATTTGGTGATTGTACATTCAGCAAATAGAAGACAGGGTTCTGTTGAGAGAGGAGGGGATAATATTTAATTTACGGGTGACTCAAACAGTATTAACAGCCGAAACTGCTGACTGGCATGGAATATGCAAAGCTAATCATTTCTCAGTAGTTTGATTTGTGAATCCATTCAACTAATAAATACAAGTAGCACTGTCTGGCAGAGACAGAGAGAGATCTACAGCGAGACACAGGAAGACAGACAGAGAGAAAGATAGGAGCGGAGAAAGCACTAAATGGATTATTACTTTAGCTACTGAGAGGGCATTTATTTCCTCTGACCAAACTCTGTGTCATTCGTCAGCACAGGGAAAGAGCCCGAGACACAGTGATACCGTGTTTTGTGCTAACCAATAACATCTAAAGAGTTCGTAAACATAGTGATTATAAAATGAATACATGAGTACTCTATTTTTGAGCACATAAATGCAGCCTTGGTGAGCATGATATTTCATTAAAAACATTTTCAAATCGTAATGTTTCCAAATTTTTGACAAGTACACTAGACATCTAAAATGTTATTTGTCACACCCCAGGATGTGTGTTAATGACCTAATTCTAAATGTATATCCACTTGAGTGAGGACACTAAGGCATTCACAAGTTCCTGATGTTGCGGTAGTCTGATCCATTTGTGTTGTAAGGGGAATGTATTCTTTCATAATCACCTGCGCTGGCTCTGGTTTCCTCCTGGGAGACAAAGTGCTCTGGTACAGAATCAATGTGCTTGTCATTCACAAGTATGTCTGAATCTGGTGAAAGGTCATCGAGACTAGAATGTCGATTGCACATAAAATGCTTACAGGTCTGGAGAACGAGACTGGCAATCTGAAATCCGCCCACAGACTTTCAATTGTGTGAGACGCCTCAGAACAAAAGGATGCTTCCCTACATACCTAGTCAAGGATCATTATTTTGCCTGACAGGTGCAAACCATTTACATAATTTTGTTCATCTTTCTGATGTCGTATGACCATACATAAGCATAATAATACATCAAGAGCAGCAGTCAAGTAGTGTAATTTGTTAAAGCGCTGCTGTCAGTTGAAAAAGTTTGATGCACATAAAATGGCCCCACAAAGTATTTAGACCCTGAAGTCACACTTACAAATGATGATTTTGATCAAAAAAAATATTTTTGATGGCCGATTCGACTAAGTCTGCAAGTTTTGTGACATTAAATGCTTATTAGATATTCAAAGACTTAATGATATTAATTTGTAATTGCTGAAGGTACTGTAGATGCGTTACAGCATTTTCTGTTCTACTACTAATAATACTTTTAGTTAGTATAACAAGTTATTAACAATTTAACAAACAGTTTAACAATTAATTTTTAGTCAGAAATTGTAAACTAATAATGATGGATAATAAGAGCTCCATGCGCTCAGGCTCTGGCGTTCTTAGCACTATCAAAATAAAAGTCTGCTTCCGACACATCGGCCAAACAGAAAAAAATATCAGATGATGCCGATAATTAAATACGGTACAATAACGGCAATCTTGGCGATGTATTGGTCAACCACTAATAGATATAGTGGTAAAAATTAAGATTTATGAAAATGAAGTATTCTGGTTGTCAAATGATAATTGAATGTACAGTGTCCACCTCCAACCCTCTAACTTTGGTATTGCGTGTGGTTTTATTTCTTTATGTGAAACAAAATAATTTTTAATATATATATATACATAAATAAATTTGTAATATGAGCCTTTACATTACATTACAATTTCCAAATAAACAGAAAAATAAATAAAATGACTATTTAAGGCTTAAAAGATATAAGTCTTTTTTAAGTCTTGCTGAGTAGAGAGCATTTGCATAGCACAACATTGGGAATCTGCCCTGTCATGTTATTTCCATTAAACAAATGGTAAAACAATTCAAAATTGAGGAACAAAGCTAAGCCGGGAGACATGGATTACATCCTAATGCCAGAATTTTCATGCTCTTTCAGCACTGCAGCATTAAATCAGTCTCAGCTGTGTTTTAGAGGCATTTTAAGACCAAATGCACTCATTATTCAGTTGTGGGACAAAAACATTAATACTATTATAGCTAAAATCATGAGAAATCAGATACAGAAATCAGTGAGTAATTGACAAAAATGGCCGAACACTGACTTATAGCTAAAAAAGGAGCGTAAAAATGTAAATGTAACTTGTTGATAATCACTGAAGGTCTCACACATTTCAGTGTGCTTTAAAACATGATGCTTCTGATCTCTATTAATAAATAAAGAGACAAAGCAGAGAAAAATACTTATGACTAAGTCCAATACTGTAATTTTATATATTCAGTATTTATTAGCTTATTCTAACTGCTTTGTTTGTATCCTCAGGTACTTTTGAATTTCTGACAGGAGATACTGAGAGAGAACTCTGCTCCACAGGAGAACTGAATTTACTGAAGCTGGGCCGCAGGCTGTAAATCAGCACTAAAATGGGTGTGATGGGAAAAATATGGGCTGGCATATGTTCGTGCACATCCTAATTTAATCATGCAAATTCACTTTGTCTGGGCACCCACACCACCTCAAATAATATTAAGTCGAGGCTCTGATGTTAGATGAGTGGCTCATCTGGAATTTTACTTCAAAACTTACTATAGCGGTTTAGATGATACTGGCAGTCCAGCTTCACCACAATATAAGACAATACTATTTATTTTTTATGCGAGGCGCCCTATATGGAAATACGTTTTTGAATCAGTCAGTCAGTCATTGAGTCGGTGAGTGTGAGTCAGTCAGTCAGTCAGTGAGTGTGAATGAGTTAGTGTGTGTGTGTGTGTGTGAGTGAGTGAGTGAGTGAGTGAGTGAGTGAGTGAGTGAGTGAATGAATGAGTCAGTGAGTGAGTGAGTGAGTCAGTCAGTCAGTCAGTGAGTGTGTCAGTGAGTCAGTGAGTCAGTAAGTGTGTGTGTGTGAGTGAGTGAGTGAGTGAGTCAGCGAGTGTGTGTGTGAGTAAGTGAGTGAGTGAGTGAGTCAGTCAGTCAGTCAGTCTGTGAGTGAGTGAGTCATTGAGTGAGTGAATGAGTGAGTGAGTCAATGAGTGAATGTGTGAGTCAGTCAGTCAGTCAGTCAGTGTGTGTGTGAGTGAGTGAGTGTGTGTGTGTGAGTGAGTGAGTGAGTGAGTGAGTGTGTGAGTGAGTCAGTCAGTCAGTCAGTCAGTCAGTGTGTGTGTGAGTGAGTGAGTGAGTGTGTGTGTGTGTGTGTGTGTGTGTGTGTGTGAGTGAGTGAGTGAGTCAGTGAGTGAGTGAGTGAGTGTGTGAGTGAGTCAGTCAGTCAGTCAGTCAGTCAGCGAGTGTGTGAGTCAGTGAGTGTGTCAGTCAGTCAGTCAGTCAGTCAGTGTGTGAGTCAGTCAGTCAGTATGTGTGTGTGTGTGTGTGTGTGTGTGTGTGTGAGTGAGTAAGTGAGTCAGTCAGTGGGTGAGTGAGTGTGTGTGTGTGTGTGTGTGAGTGAGTGAGTCAGTCAGTCAGTCAGTGAGTGAGTGAGTGAGTGAGTGTGTGTGTGTGTGTGTGTGTGAGTGAGTCAGTCAGTCAGTGTGTGTGTGTGAGTGAGTGAGTGAGTGAGTGAGTGAGTCAGTGAGTGAGTGAGTCAGTCAGTCAATCAGCGAGTGTGTGAGTCAGTGAGTCAGTGAGTGTGTGTCAGTCAGTCAGTCAGTGTGTGTGTGTGTGAGTCAGTGAGTCAGTGAGTGAGTGAGTGAGTCAGTCAGTAAGTAAGTTAGTGAGTGTGTGAGTCAGTGAGTCAGTGAGTCAGTGAGTGTGTCAGTCAGTCAGTCAGTCAGTCAGTCAGTCAGTCAGTGTGTGTGTGTGTGTGTGTGAGTCAGTCAGTCAGTCAGTCAGTGAGTGTGTGAGTCAGTCAGTCAGTGAGTCAGTGAGTCAGTGAGTGTGTGTGTGTGTGTGTGTGTGTGTGTGTGTGTGTGTGTGTGTGTGTGTGTGTGTGTGTGTGTGTGTGTGAGAGTCAGTCAGTCAGTCAGTGTGTGAGTCAGTCAGTCAGTCAGTGAGTGTGTGAGTCAGTGAGTGTGTGAGTCAGTCAGTCAGTGAGTCAGTGAGTGTTTGAGTCAGTCAGTCAGTCAGTCAGTGAGTGTGTGTGTGTGTGTGAGTCAGTCAGTGAGTGAGTGAGTGAGTGAGTCAGTGAGTGAGTGAGTCAGTCAGTGAGTGTGTGAGTGAGTGTGTGTGTGTGTGAGTCAGTCAGTGAGTGTGTGTGTGTGAGTCAGTCAGTCAGTCAGTCAGTCAGTCAGTGTGTCAGTCAGTCAGTGAGTGAGTGTGTGTGTGAGTGAGTGAGTCAGTCAGTGAGTCAGTCAGACAGACAGATAGTGTGTATGTCAGTCAGTGTTGATTTTAACATCAAAGTTTTTGGTGTTATTTTAGTATCATTGTGATCATATTGTAGGTTTTTGTATATATTTAGATTTTTTTTCTGTATTCAGTTTTAATTTTTAATTAAAAAAAAAGTTTTTATATATTTAATTTCAGATAACATTTATTTAAGTATTTATTTAAATAATTAAATGTTTTTTTATGGTAGTAGATTTAGTTTACTATAATAACCCTGATGTATGAATGAATGAATGATGCATTTATATAGCGCTTTATTGTGTATTGCCATACACCCAAAGGGCTTTACAATCATGTGGGGGGTCACTCCTCAACCACCACCAGTGTGCAGCATCCACTTGGATGATGCGACGGCAGCCACAGGACAACGGCGCCAGTGCGCTCACCACACACCAGCTACAGGTGGAGAGGAGGGAGAGTCATAGAGCCAATCAAGTGGATGGGGATTATTAGGAGGCCATGATAGACAAGGGCCAGTGGAGGTTTGTGTACATATATTATTGAAATTAAGCAAAGTGATCATATCCAAGGTGATATGATAGCAAATAACAGTATTTTTTAATGCAAATGGTCTGTAGAAGTTGTCATTTGATTAGACTGAACAAATATGGATGTGATTTGTGCAATAACGTTTTAGACAAATTCACTCTAACCTACAGTATATTCACTGCGTAAATTAAATAACTGTGTGCAAACTTCATTTTCAACAATGCCAACTATTTTTAGAAGTTGCATTTAAAGCCCAAAAATGTATTATTAAGAAACCTTTTTACTCTTTCAATGATATCATAAAGAATATGACATGCTAACAAAATACCTCAATACACGCCGTAGTTTAAAACCATGTGCGGCACATTAAGTGGTAATCAACCTGATTTCCATTAATTTCAGGATAATTAAGCTGGAAACCAACAAATCAACAGCGCTGCTTAATTATCCAAGTCAGAATTAACAAGATATTTTATAAATAGCACAGATACAGGTCGTAACCAGAGCACTGAGGAAATTGCAGTACAAGCCGACAAACAGAGCAATTACACTGGTGAGAGCTGCAAGCCTTTCACAAGTCGGCGCCTGTGTTTTCACATCTCTCTGAGCACAGGAGACGTTTTCCCACAGACTCGTCTCACCCGCCCACAGTCCAACATCTTATTGGACCATGAAATTAATACACAGCTATAAATTATTCACTATTGTGAGGCCTTTTATCTGACTGTATCGGTTAGAAATCGTGGAGTGCAGGCGTGTTGACAATGCAGATCTGGACAGGAGCACGACCTCTCGTTTGTTACACTTTGAACATTAAATTTAACAAGCTGCAGTGCAGCTAACACAAACTTTATCATAAAACAGGCTCTATGACCCAAAACCATTAAATGGCTCAACTTGGCAACGTGTCCCCGGGGTTATTCTATTACAGCCTCCTGTGAAGAGAACAGACCCCAGTAATTTATAATACCTGAAGGCTCATGTATTTTATCTCTCAATTCATGAGCTGGCAGCAGAATTCGCAGGCTTCATCTCATATCTGTGTTGACGCTAAATATGTGAATGGCCTGTATACTAGCCCAGGAAGAAAGGGGATGGAAGTGTCAGCAGAATAATTGGATAGAATATTTTGTTCTTGTTGTTTCTGAGCAGCTGATGCAGTTTTATGATTGTGCTGGAGTGAAAGTGCTCTAGTACTTGAGAGAAACTCAGGATATTCTGCTGAAGCAAGTTACTCTACATTAAAAAGAGACTATATATTCAGATCTGGCTTGCATCATTTCCTCATGCTCTACATCACTTTCTGTCATGTCTCCACTGTCCTATGTAGCAAAAAGCAAAAGGTACAAAGTAGGGCAGAGGCAATTTCTTATGTATGTATTTATTTATTTTCTCACCAATGGATCCTTTGCAGTGAATGGGTGCCATCAGAATGAGAGTCCAAACAGCTGATATAAACATCATGGTATTTCACAAGTAATCCACACAACTCCAGTCCATCGATTAACATCTTGTGAAGTCAAAAGCTGCATGTTTTTAAGAAATACATCCATCGTTAAGACATTTTTACATTCAAACCATTGCTTCTGGCTAAAATCCTGTATCCATAATATTGCTTTCTCCAGGGAAAAGTTTGTCTTGTCTGAATCAGGAGTGAAATATGCATAGATCAAGCACCGTTTATAAGCAAAAACAGTTAAATATGTCAGCGGATTTTGATATGAGAGGACAACAGGGGATGAACTTTTTCACTAGAGGAAGCGTTATTATGCATTATGGACTCGTATTTTGACCAAAATTGATGGTTTACAAAGATAAAACATCTTAATGTATTTGTTTTAGTGCTGTCAAACAATTAATCGCGATTAATCACATCCAAAATAAAAGTTTTTGTTTACATAATATATGTGTGTGTACTGTGTATATTTATTATGTATATATAAATACACACACATGCAAAATGCAAAATGTGAAAACATGAAAAATATGTTATGTTCATATATTAAATATATTTATATGTAATATAAATTATATGAATATAAATATAGACGTAAATGCAAGTAAATATTTTCAAAATATATACTGTATGTGTTTGTATTTATATATACATAATAAATATACACAGCATACACACATATATTATGTAAACAAAAACTTTTATTTTGGATGTGAAATGTGGATTACTTGTGATGTTTTTATCAGCTCTTTGGACTCTCATTCTGACGGCACCCATTCACTGCAGAGGATCCATTGGTGAGCAAGTGAAGTAATGCTAAATTTCTCTAAACCTGTTCCAACGAAGAAACAAACTCATCTACGTCTTGGCCTGAGGATGAGTACATTTTCAGCAAATTAAAATGTTTGGGTAAACTATATCCTTTAATAGTTCAATACTATACAATAAGAAAAATATTATTACTTTCATGTGCTATAATTGCTCCCAAGTCCCAGCTACTGTGTATGTTACAATCAACACCTCAACAATCTGACTTCTTCAACAACATGGTCTTTCTCAAAGTTAACAATAATGTACAAATAAATTTGAATTGCTTTGAATACTTGTCATTTTTTTGATCCAATGTTTTATTCACTAATTGGAAACAAATCGCACAAACTACTTGCAACACTACACACTAATCCACTAATTGCTGAAACTGCTGTTCACAATTTGTACCTACAGAAGAATACTAAAGTTGCCCTTTTTTGCAAAACAGTCTTTTTGAGAAGGATTATTAGACTGGAACCATGTAGCTCATGTGTTATTCATCATTTGGAGACCTTTAAAATGTAAAAAATATCAAACAGAAGAGACAAGAGGCGTAAACAAAAGGGAAAAAACAGATGGAAGTAAATGCTAATCGCTTTCTGATCTTCCATTATGTCATAAAAAGGCCCGGCATCACGGCAGAAACCAACGATTTAATCACCACTTGACTGCTGACTTGACAAACCTGATGGCTTCATGAATGAACAATTCAACATCTATTATACGCTTGAAACATTTTGAAGTTTATCACCACGACATGGAAAGACATTTCAGTTTCAAGTCTAACAGAAGCTCCCGTTCTTTTATTAGACAAAATGCACAAGAAAAAAAAAATCCAATGATTAATTTCCATTTTAATGTAACACATCAGTTTGGTTAACGGAAGTCTACTGTACACTGCAAACCCTAAGAAGCTGACTTTACTCAAAACATGAATCAAGCTGTGTTTTCTTAAAACCTTACCAGTAAGTCGACTTAAAATAGTCTTCTCAAAGAGTCAATGCATTGAGGGGAAGCCACAAATGCAAACAGGCCACACTTTATGATTATAGTTGAATAACACATATCAAGTAAAATATAGAGATTACAACCATGTTGTCATCATTTGACTGAGTGAGTCAAATGTGAGTCACACAAGAGAGTGATTCACAAACAAAACAGTGCATTAAAGCTCATCGCTGGAGTGGAATGGCTTTTTCGAACAGGGTCCAACTTATGAAGCACTAATCAACTAATTGCCCTGCGACAGTGACTGCACACAATACACAAACAAAAATAACATCAGCAATACTGAAAGAGAGCTAACAAACTAATATTTATTATTAAAATATTTATATAATATTTATAATCGGCAAATGCTAAATGTGAATAAAAATCAGCACTGGTGAGTTTGTAATCACAATCGAAATTTGAAGGCAAAGAGAAAAAAAAAACATCCATAGATATTAGTATTGTAATTGCTATTACATAAAATAATAATAATAACAATCACAATAATAATGAAACGAATAATAATAGTGAAATTGTTGAATAAAGTCATTATTTTTGTTTTCTTTGCATACACACAGTATTCTCGTCGCTTCATAAAGTTCAGATTGAACCACTGATAGCAGATGGACTATTCTGACGATGCTTTTCATACTTTTCTGTGCCTTGACAGTGTTATTTACTTGGCAGTCAATGGGACAGTCACAAGCCTCCTGGTTTTCATCCAAAATATCTTAAATTGTGTTCCGAAGATGAACGAAGATTTTACGGGTTTGGAACGACATGGGGGTAAGTGATTAATGACAAAATGTTCATTTTGGGGTGGAGTAACCATTTAATTGTTTTTATTAATGAAAAGATTAGGGTTTACAGTGTGGAGTAGTCTACATGTTTTACTTTTGTTTACTGCTGGCTGGTACGTTCTCTCCAGACTAACTGAGTCTCATTTAAAATGGTCAATCTGTTCTGATGTGCTCATTATGATCGTGTAACTATGGATCTTCACTCCTAAATATCTCCCCTTTGTGCTTCAGCTCACATTTCATTTAATCATTGATGTTTCAGCTGTGAGTTCATGGAGTAGTACACTTTCTACTGCCGTCCTCAAATCTCCTTTGCCTTTTTTTCCCCTTCTGTACTCTTTGCTCTTGAATCTCTCTGGTTACCAGACGACTCAGAGGAGCATTTGCTGAGAAAAAAAGAAGAAGAAAAAAAAAAAAAAAGACAGCTGGCGTTTCGTTTCAGAGCCACCCTGTTCTCTACAGAGCATGGGGTAATTGCCCAACACGTAACACCAGTGATGAGAAGATACTGCAGATGCACTAAAAATAGCTGACAGGGCCTTCAAAGCACAAAGCCACAAAACCAGCTGAGTGAAGGGGTTTCGATGATTTCCATCACGGCCGGTATGATAATTATCACCGTGTCATTACAAAAAGATGCGATAAGCCATTTTGTTTGCACAGAAAGTGATGATTCTCACACTGCCAACCATGATATTAGCGTGGACTCTTGGAGAAGTGCTGGTGGAGGGAAAGTAGGAGACAGAGATGTTTGTATAAGGGCTGTCAGTCGATTAAAAATTGTAATCTAATTAATTACATGATGTGTCGATTAATTAATCTAATTAATCGCAAAATAAATTTGACTGTGAATATATATATATATATAAAAAAAGATTATTTAAATCCATTTTTGTGTTACAAGAGAAAGTATCAAGTAGACAAATTGTAGCTTTAGAAAGAAATATTTTATTTGATTCAACATAAAATTTATTACACAGAAACATTTAGGCTACAATGGCCTAAAAATGATCGAACATAAAAGATAATTTGAGAAACATTTCAGTATTTTTGGTTCATGCAATGAAAGTTATTGGTAACCAAAAACAGCTTAATTACAACAGTCTTCAAAATACCTTCTTCTATGTTCCACAAAAGAAAGGTTTGAAACGACACGAGGTTGAGTAAATATGACAGAATGTATATATTTTTTTTGAGTGAACTTTTCCCTTTAATGTTTTTATTTATTTCTTTATTTATTTTTATAAATTGATACTCTAAATAAGAAACTAAATCTGCCAGCAGGTAGCGGTAAATGTCTTTATGAGTCATTCGTTCAAACTGCTAATTCATTCATAAATGGCTCTCTTAATGAATGGGTCTTTGAATAATTGGTTCACTTGATTAGTTCAAAATGCGGATTTATTCAGAAACTAAACACAGCTGTGTTGCTCGGAGATGCACAACAATCGGTCTTTGTCAGTCACGTCGTTTATTATGTGTGACGTCACCGAGGTGCCATTTTGAAGGTATCGTTGCATTGAGCAGTGAACTGAAAGTGTACAGAGCCGTACAATAAAGACTGATTAAATCGTCATACTGGAGAAACAGAAGCAAACCAAATAGATACGGTACCGAGATAATCTCAGCAAATTTTTAGGAACCGTAATTTATATAATTTGTCATTGATGATTAACAATTAACACTGTTCCATACTACCTGACGCAAAAAGTTGAGTGCCACCGGCATCGCTGCCTCCAACCTCGCTGGATATATGATTATCTTGTTTACAGTATAAAAACTTATATTATTTACTTACATGTTCTGTTTTTGTCTACCATTGACTTGCACACATAACTTGCATAATTGTAAGTAATTACATCATGTGAGTCTCTACCATTAAACCTTACCCTGTTTGTTCAAAATTTTCCGTACTTCTTTTGGCTGATAACAAGTACTGATAAGTACTAATAACAAGGAGACAATCAAAAACACATTTATGAAAATGGCATTATACATACTTTATTATTAATGCAACACTGTGTTAAAAATCAGTTTCAAAATGCATAACAGAAGATGTGACAAGCACACTGTTTTCTTAAATGGACAAAGTGTAAGTACTACAAAGAAAGCTGAATAAATTAATAATAATAATAATAAGATGATGATTTGATGCATCTGGCAAACATTTCTGATGACCCTTTCTGCATGGATTCTTAGAAGTGCTAGATGATCTGTCACATACTAAATAGTGCTTGTAGGTAGAAGACATTTTGACACACACTTTCACACTGAATGATTTCTCTGTGGAAATCTCAAAACAATCTATCATTGCCTTTCTGTGTCCAAAAGAGTTGAGAACCCATGTAATAAAGGTTCCCAAGTTTGGCATACCTGTATAATGCTTTACTTTAAGATCACTGAAAAACGATCAGACATCCTGAGTTTACACCACAGTAGTCAGTTTTCTTCTGCGCACACACAAGTTACATTCAGTTAGTGACACTGAGTGGTGTTGTGTGAAGCCGACCATCTCCTCCAGCCTTCAGTGTGTAGCCGACCATCTCCTCCAGCCTTCAGTGTGTAGCCGACCATCTCCTCCAGCCTTCAGTGTGTAGCCGACCATCTCCTCCAGCCTTCAGTGTGTAGCCGACCATCTCCTCCAGCCTTCAGTGTGTAGCCGACCATCTCCTCCAGCCTTCAGTGTGTAGCCGACCATCTCCTCCGGCCTTCAGTGTGTAGCCGACCATCTCCTCCGGCCTTCAGTGTGTAGCCGACCATCTCCTCCGGCCTTCAGTGTGTAGCCGACCATCTCCTCCGGCCTTCAGTGTGTAGCCGACCATCTCCTCCGGCCTTCAGTGTGTAGCCGACCATCTCCTCCAGCCTTCAGTGTGTAGCCGACCATCTCCTTTCAGTGTGTAACCAGCCTTCAGTGTGTAGCCGACCATCTCCTTTCAGTGTGTAGCCGACCATCTCCTTTCAGTGTGTAGCCGACCATCTCCTTTCAGTGTGTAGCCGACCATCTCCTCCGGCCTTCAGTGTGTAGCCGACCATCTCCTCCAGCCTTCAGTGTGTAGCCGACCATCTCCTCCGGCCTTCAGTGAAATGTAGCCGACCATCTCCTGCCTTCAGTGTGTAGCCGACCATCTCCTCCAGCCTTCAGTGTGTAGCCGACCATCTCCTCCGAGCCTTCAGTGTGTAGCCGACCATCTCCTCTTCAGCCGCCTTCAGTGTGTAGCCGCATTCAGTGCCTCCTGCCTTCAGTGTGTAGCCGACCACCTTCAGTCGTGGCCTTCAGTGTGTAGGACCATCTCCTCCGGCCTTCAGTGTGTAGCTGACCATCTCCTCCGGCCTTCAGTGTGTTGACCATCTCCTCCCCTTCAGCCGACCATCTCCTGCCGGAGCCCAGTGTGTCGACCATCTCCTCCAGCCTTCAGTGTGTAGCTGACCATGTCCTCCGGCCTTCAGTGTGTAGATGACCATCTCCTCCGGCCTTCAGTGTGTAGCTGACCATCTCCTCCAGCCTGAGGGTCATCGTCTCAGCTGGCTGCAATGTGTTTTTTTCTTAACTGCTCCCACTTACTGTTTAGTCACACCTAGCCTAAGTATATGAAATGAAAATGTACAAACATGTAGTCAGTACTTTTTAAAATTGTAAGAAATAAAAATGAGAAACATTAGAAATGTATTTTAGTGAAGTATTTAGTTTAAATTACACTTGAGTTAAGTACAAACCCCCAAAAACAATATTTAATTTCAGTAACATTAGTGAAATAAAATAAGCTCTTTACACCTATGCATAAAACGATTGCAAGACATTTCATGGTACATGACCCGTTTCTGCTACCCGCTCCCTGGTTATCGGTTTAATAACATTGATAAACCTAAATAACATGTGAATATAATGTTGGCTACTTCAGAAAACAGAAAATAAGCACATCTAAAAAATCTCTTACTTACCTTTATGAAAATGTCGAGGGTAAACGAACATAAACGGAGATATGTTGGCAAATATGATGATTTTGCGTATCACCGCTGCAACCCAGGCCACCCGACGCGCCGACGCCTCTTGTTGTTTTGTCTTTTTTTCAAGTGTGAAACCTAAAATATCTTTCTTCGTGGTGAGTTTTTGACCTTTTCTATCATGTAATTCACTATTGCAGACTTTAACACAACAAGAACGTACCATTTTAAAGCAAATGAAAATGACAATTCTCCAACTACAGAACACCTCGGCTTTGATACCTTACAAATGGCGGCGATACCCAAAATGCACTTCGATTCTCATGAGTGTGAGGTCACCTGACAAAGACCGATTGTGCGGTGGCTTTAAAGGTAACGTTCTCTGCAAAATTTAGGAAAAACACAATATTGTGTTTAAAATATAACACAATATTAACTTCTTATTTATGGAACTGATGTATAAAATCACATTTGCACTCATGATATTCGGAACAAAATCATCTCTCGTGTAATACTCTCCCTGCTTGTGTGATATCGTATCATAAATATGATATAAAAACTCACACGGGCATTTTTTGCACATCTGATATCCCCCATTGATATCTTGAATTTTAGGGTATAACTGCATTTATGGAGACAGAGTTGTTGCCCTGCATCATATTTGTCAACAGTCAACTGTACACTCTAAAAAATACTGGGTTGTTTCAACCCAACTTTGGGTCAAATATGGACTAACCCAACTTTTGGGTTAAAAATTGAATGTAAAAATTTTACCCAACAGCTGGGTTAGTCCATATTTGACCCAAAGTTGGGTTGAAACAACCCAGTATTTTTTAGAGTGTATGAAATGTAAGATGACGTACAGGTCTGGGGGCAGGGGCAGTGCCTTAACTGCGTTAAAATATTTTAATCGCATTATTTTTTCATAACTAATTAATCAAGTTAACGCGTTAAACTGACAGCCCTAGTTTGTATACAACTGAAATTTGTCTGGTAATATGATCATCTAATGAAGAACCAATAAAAGAACGTACATAGATAGAGATGTTCAGACAATGTTGATACTATCCTATTTATATTTTATACCAAATTGCCATACAACATGATAATGAAAGCATCCATGTATACCTTAAAAAGAAGGTCGAGGATTTCAGTTTTTTAAAGGAATGCATTACACTCTGAATGCAATGTAAGCAGTGTTAGATAACAACTTCTGCCAAAAATCCATAAATGTAATAAACATTATATGTTTTTAAATCATTATGAAATGCAATAGGAAATGCTATATTATTCTTTTACATCATATTATGTATATTGCATAGTACAGACATAAAAGTGATGTCACACAGTCTGTCTGTCTTTTACCCAAGATCTCACTGATTAAGTTTATTAATCTGTATTTTACCAATCAAAGTTTGCGGTCTGTAAGATTATTTTATATTTTGCAAGAAGTCTCTCATGCTCACCAAAGCTCACAAAAACTGTTTTACTGTGAAATATTATTACAATTTAAAATAAATGTTTTCCATTTGAATGTATTTTAAAATGTAATTTATTTCTGTGATGCAAAGATGAATTTTCAGCATCATTATTCCAGTTTCCAGTGTCACATGATCCTTCAGAAATCATTCTAATATGTTGATTTGCTGCTCAAGAAACATTAATATTTTTGGGAAAGCTGTGTTTTTTCTTTCCCTTTTTCTTTACTGTCTTTAGAGCCTTTATTTGAAATACAAATATTTTATAACAATGTAAAAGTCTTTACTGTTACTTTTGTTTAATTTAATGCATCCTTGCTGAATAAAAAAAAAAACTTACTGATTTTGAATCAAACGGCTGAATAAAGCAAGCTAAATTTACTTAAAACTTGCTCATAATGTTCAATATTAATCCTTACTTTCACAGAACACATCTTGAACTAAAGGTGAAGTGAGCATTTTCTGTTTGACTGATCAAGCAGAACTGCAGAAATAATGACTGTCTTCCACAAACTGAATGGTGTTCATATGTTTTACATGGAAAACAAGATGAAAAAAAAATACTGTTTATAAAAATACAAGTGCATATTGAAAAATTTGATGAATCACACAGGAAAGAGATAAACATTCACAGCGTACACCTGGGTTTAGCTGAAGGACAAGGGCTAACATGACACTCAAGTTGAGTCCTTCAGGTCCTCAATCCATCAGTAAACAGGAACATGAGGAGCCTCTACAGTGTAGTGTGTGCAAATTGCTCTTCCTCTCAGCTGGTGACGCTGCGGGACGTAATGAGAGGGTTTTTCTCAGTTCTACGCCGCAATCAAGGTCATAGGCAGACGAAACTGCCAATCAGCAGATACAACACACACAGGTTTGCTAACACTGAAAATTAAAGATACAGTAGTGTATAGATAGACACTGTATAGATACAGTAGCGGCAAAAACTTCTGGAGGGAAAAAATGTCAAGTTGTCAAGGTGGAAGAGAACAGCAAAATGTCCTTGACGTGTTCTTGGAGAAGACCAGACAGCTGCCATTTGATTTGATGTGATTTGCAGTACAACCACTGATGTTCATGACAACTATTCTTTGAAACATGGTGACATCTTGCTGCAATGGATTTCATTTCTTCTTTTTTATTGTTTAATTTCATTTTTAGCATGAGTCATGACAGGCTTTGAAGAATGGAAAATGCTGGCTTTGCTTTAGAACTCAGATCAGGTGGAAACCCAACAATATACCAAAACTGGAATTATTCATGTTTAGCCACATATAGCCAGTTAGGAAATACTGGTCTAATGTATCTGTATGCTGAACCTTTCTGTAGGATTTTACCATTTTACTGGCAATTTCTTAGGGGGAAATGAATTACTTCTGTACATGTAGATGTATATTTCATGCAAATGATAATGGCACGAGAGCATCTTCTTAGTCTGGAAACCCTGAGGACATTTATAGACATTTCATTATGGATTTCATTATGGACATTTCATTAAAACCTCCAAAACGGTAATTCAGGTAAGCCAGGAATATTCTTCCTCACAGGCAATTCATCATTTTTCAAAACGGGACAAACTTTTAATTAATATGAATGACACAGCTATATAATGTTTCAGAGTGATATAGAAAAGGAACACAGCATAAGATGTGCCCACCATGAAATCTAGGGCTCCAAAATCAAAAAGCTCCCTGTCTAGGCTGTATTTTCAGACATCAACACCTTTGCACACCCACCATGTTGTGCTCCAAACAGTTTGGTTGTTTCTTAACAGTAAGTAGCAGTAAGTACTTGCAGTTTTTTATATTGTTTGAATTTTAGATTAGTTAGTCTTTTAGTTTTTGATGTGGTATCGAAATCGAATTTTATTTTATTTTAAAGTAATTCATTTTATTGCAGGGCTAGTTACAAATTTGGCAGTGCTAGTAATAACAACTTCTTCCTTCCTTCCTTTTTTTTTTTTTTTTTTCTATGCAGATACACTACCCCCAAACATCACCCTACTATATACAGTATATATATATATATATTTCCATATCACAATATATATTGCAGAAAACAAAAAAAAAATTGCAATGCCATTTTTTCCTATATCATACAGCCCTAATACTGACAATTATCTTCCAGTTCCTTCCAGAAAGCTATTACAAATATTATGTAGCACATTAAAAAAAAATCCATTTTAAATAATTTGTTTTATGCATTAATAGATGGTACAAAATGATAAAAAAATATTACAATATTTTAACAAATGGTCTAAATTAGATTTATTTAAAGTCTTAACGTTACTCAGCCATAACATTTGTTCAGTTATTGCCAAATGCAGTTGGGCAAAAACCATTTACTAAACTGTTATGTTTAGCTAATTATAATAATTATTTCACATTAATTCTGAATTCATAATATTTACACCATTTAAACGATTACATAATTAAATTGAACATACAATTAAATGCATAAAATGTTAAAAACAGACTGAAATATTCCATCCAACAGTCCATATCCCATTCACTTTCATTACATGGGAAATTGAGTGTCCAGCACATTCATCAACATTTCTTCGTTTTGTGTTCCATGGAAATAAAAAGGCATTCAGTTTTGGAACAACGTCATTTTAGGCAAATTATTCCTAAAATACCTATTAGGTGTATTAAAACTGACCCCATTCAATTGGAAACTAAAATCTCTTCCATTACCAAAACCCCAACACAATCCACTTCATCATATTATATATTTCACAACATGCTAATCACATTCGAATCTGAACTCATTCCAGTAATGCCAAATCAATTCGTTTGCTTCTGATACATGTTCATCAAAGCTTGGCACACACTGATCAGAAAACAGCCCTTTGTCCAGTACCGGGCACAATCAAAGTCTGTTGCTGTTTCATGTCAAATCAAGCCCAATTGTTTGGGCCTGTAGCCAGTTAATCACAGGCCCTGCAGCTTTTGACGGCAGAGCCAGAACACAAGTCAGTGCTAATTCAAGACCAGGAACAGACTGGCAAAGAATTCTGCTCTTCAGATTGATGAGGATAGTCTAATTGCTTTCTTTCGTCACTTTGGCACAAACTTACATCTGATGTGGTTTTGTGAATGTAAATCATCTAGAATGTGACTGACATAGTTGGTGTGACAAAATTAATATACTAGAAAAAAAAATAATAGTGAATGGTGTTGGTCCAGTCTCATCTATCACCGTGTGAAACTTTTCAAATAAATTGTCATCTTTGATAATCTGAAGTGGTGAGAATACGTGACTGTTCAATCCAAACATGAGTTTGAAACCTCACAATCAGGCAGTATATTTCAAGGAGCTGTCGTTTATGGCTACATTGATTTGGGACTTGTCACATGTACTAACAGTAACAGTCTGCAGCCGACATAAGCATATCACCAAATGATGTAATTAAAAAACAGCCCCTGGGGAGAACTGTCATTGAAAACACACACACACACACACACACACACACACACACACACACACACACACACACACACACACACACACACACACACACACACACACACACACACACACACACACACACACACACACACACACACACACACACACACACACACACACACACACACACACACACACACACACACACACACACACACACACACACACACACACACACACACCACCCCTTCAGCACAAGATAAAGTCAGAGAAGCAGTAAGAGAGAAAATACGGCTGGAGTTAACAAACTCTGTTGGGCTGAGATGAAAGAATCAGAGGTTATTCACAAGGCCAAAAAATATACCCTCTGCAAATAGTCTGGCAGAGCTCTATGTGTCCGTGTGGTGAGGCTTTGACCTTGAACACTGCAAAACATCATCTGTTAATCAGGATTTTTTTAGCCAGTTTCTAGTATAAGTATCTAAAAATCCTTAAAAGGAGACATTTATTTGAAAAGCAATTCTTATTTTAAGTCCATTGGTTAATGCAAGAGATGAAATGAACCAACAATTATTGTGTTTAATGCTTATGTGGTACATTACATTTAATTCAAAATATTGTTACATTTAAAATTCAGACGAAAAGTTCATATAAAGGAAAATGAGCAGGCAGCCTGGTTCATTAAAATAAATAAACCTAAGAGGGCTCAGCAAGTGTAAAATAATAGTATACATGATGTATAAGCATATGATGTGAACTTTTAAAAAGAAGTCTCTTATGCAGAAAAAAAATGTAATATTGAGAAATATCATTACAATATAAAATAATGTTATAAATCTAAAAATTCTTAAAATGAGACATTTATTTGAAAAGAAAAAGCTTTGTAAGAAATTATTTAATTCAGTTATTTAATAATTGAGTTTTTCCCACCGCAACAGATTTGTTTTTCTTATTTTACATACAATATTTTACAGTAAGACATACATAAGTAAGACGTAAACATTAATGCCAGAGATGAAATGAACCAAACATTTTTTAATTGTGGTTAATGCTAATGTGGTACATTACCTTTAATTAAAAAATATTATATTATTACATTTAACAAATATATCATATTTAACATGTTTAACTGTATGTACATTGTTTATAAAGTTTATATACCTATATTTGAATATACCATTCTTGATTAAATTAAAATTAAGATTAATAAATTAATAATTCATTGTTAGTTCATGTTAACTAAAGCATTAAATAAAACACAGAATTTTTATACCAACAAATCCAATGAGATTTGTAAAATTAAGTAGACAACATAAACAACTTTATTCAGGGCATATCTTATTATACCTTATAAGCCTCATATCTTATTAGAAGTTTACTTTTGAGTGTTTACACAAAAACACATTTTTGTATTTTTTTATTATTAATTAATTTATTTTTGCCATTAAACTACCAGCAACCACTATCTCAACAACTGAGGCTGAATTGACAAGTGAGATTCTGTCAAAGTACCAACAGCTAACCATAGAGACTGCTACTCAAAAACATCAGAAAACATCTCTAGACACAGGAGACAGTTGTTTGCATTGAGTCTAAAACAGACGAGTGTCATGTGACAGCCAGAAACCATGTGCATTAGGAACTAGTGACCAGAGCCAGAACATTTCATCTGAAATAAATGCATGTTAACTAGCATCTGTGTCCAGCCCCAGGATATCTTGCATTACTTCTGTAGGTCTACAGAAACTACACCCAAATTAAATCAATTTAAAAAAATAGTGGAATTCAGCCTTAGGAAAGAGTGGCTGTGAAGCGTATAAGGAATTACAAACATTTTTTTTCAAAAACTGCCATTTATATTTCATATTTTTCTCTGCATTTTGAATACTGTGTAAAGTAGGAATACAGTTAGCATGAGATAATTTAGCCAGCTTGTTACTTTCCCTCAAAACACAGGCTAATGTTATACAAATTTAAAATAAGTAACAACTGAGAATAAAACGTCACATACTCAAAACGGTATGCACTTCCCAGGCGACCAACTGCCATTGAGATGAACGGGAATGCTATAGCTTTCTCCTGGTATTATAGATCTCCTCTTAAATGATTTACACATAAAAGACTGGCAGAAAAGTGAAATGCTCAGATGTTTCAAGAACTTTTTTGGTTGTATAGACAGATCATAACCAGTTTCCTCACACCAGAACACAAGTCATTCCCAATTCCACAAGCAAAACAGACAAAAATACCCAGCTTACACATCACTGTCTGTGATATAAATCTCAGAGATAAATTAATAATTGCATCAGCTTCCCGAGTTCATTTTGAAGTCTTGCAGAGAGCAGACACCGCACTCCGCACGCACAGGTTCAGACACATGACCAGCTCACACGCACACGTGCAAACGCATATAAAATAGCCAGAGGGTGATATTCCACCTCATTTGAACGTTCTCCATTTTGAAACAGATGTGTCTCATTGTTAGATAATTCCACATTACTGGCTGTATGTTGCTTTGGAATGCAAATTCATCTATATTTTCAAGGCACACTCCATGTTATGTACAATAAATAATCTAATCTTTTTTCCAAGAACAGCCAATTACTGGAGGCAACCCTACAGCATTAGTCCACAAGGCATCTGAGGTTTTATACAGATGCATTAAATAAAATTCATAAATGTGTATTTTATTTCCTAGAAATGCATAAACTAAACATTGTACACATTATAAATGCATTGCACACTGGTATAAACTGTTTGTCAGTGCTGATATTGTGAACAGGCACTATCTGCCTGGTCTTATTTATCCGGTGATGAATAGGAGATGTGAATTGAAACTGAATGGACTAGTCCAAGCAATGGCAGGAGGGACTGAGACTCTTTTGTCGAATTTCTGTTTATACAAAAGGGAGAAGGCAGTGGCTGTAATCGCTTTGCAAAGCTTGTTTTGCTGTAAACCCAACAAACTTTACAATTCAGTTTATAGTACTGATGGAAAATGCACATGAAGGAAGTAGGCGAACTGGTTTATTAAAATAAATAACCCTAAGAGGGCTGAGCATGTGTACAATAATATTATACGCATGATGAATACTACACTGCCATTTAAAAGTTTGGGATCAGTAAGATTTTTTATGTTTTTTTTTTTTTTTAAAAGAAGTCTCTTATGCTCATGAAGTCTGCATTTATTTGATAAAAAATGCAGAAAAAACAGTAATATTGTGAAATATTATTACAATTTGAAATAATGGTTTTCCATTTTAATATACTAAAAAATATAATTTATTCCTGTGATGCAAAGCTGAATTTTCAGTATTGTTGCTTTAGTCTTCAGTGTCACATGATCACTCAGAAATCCTTCTGATATGCTGCTAATTTCTTTCAAAAGAAAGAAAGAAAAAAAAAATACTGCCCCCAAACTTTTGAATGGTAGTGTATATTGTTACAAAAGATTTCTATTTTAAATAAATGCTGATATATGTTTTACCTATTCATCAAAGAATCCTGAAAAAAGTAACAGTTAAAAAAAAAAAAAAAAAAAAAAAGATTTCAATAAATCAATATATCAGGATGATTTCTGAAGGATCATGTGACACTGAAGACTGGAGTATTGCTGATGAAAATTCATCTTTCCATCACAGGAATAATACTATTTTAAAATATAAAACCGTTATATTAAATTGCAATAATATTTAACAACATTACTGTATATTTTCTGTATTTTTGATCGAATAAATGCAGCATTAATGAGCATAAGAAATGTCTTTAAAACATTAAAATATTACTGATCCCAAATTTTTGAAAGTCATGTTAATTAATTTTGTGCTCAAAATAAATTAAAGAGACTATATGCATGAGAAGGACATTAGGTTCATCACCAGATTTGTTTACTAGGTTTTCCAAAAATAAACATGCCTAATCCACATAGGCGATGCCGCAGGGAGGCATGCATAGTTTATTATGCTTTTAAAATCAGCTATATGATGCTTGTAAGCACAGCACTTGGATACAAACACACTCTCATATTTACATCACATGATTTGATATGCAAGCAAAAACAAACGCTTGTCTAGCTGCATGCACGTATTGCAATCCACCAAGCTTTATTTCACTTTCTGCTCGTGGTCCTGATGAAACAAAATAGCAGGCTGAGGTTCACAACCATCTAATGTTCTCAACAAGGACCAATGGTGTCCAGACTGCCAGGAAAGCAGCGTCAGGGAAAGGCTGTGCACGACAGATTTTTACCCCAAGGGCAAGTGTCACTGCCACCCAATTTCAGGCCTGCTGTTTTCCAAGCTAAAATCAAGCCTTCCTGGCTCTGGTTTTTCCTCGCTGTCTGAATCATTTTGGGTTGCTGATGGGGGTTTGGTAATTGTGATATTCTCTGAAATGGAGGTGAGAGAGGAAAACAATGTGGAAAAATCTGCTTTGAGGGATGGCTGTGTGGCATTTTTCTTTGGCAAAAAGGCTGACTTGTGGCATGACTCTTCACTCTGCCCCAATGGATAACAACTTAATGGCATCTCAGCTGCCGAAACGCAAATCTGCCCGGCGTCGCAAATCTCACGCTACTTATCTCTGCCTGACATCACTCAACAATGTGACAGTTGTCACACTGACAGTTCGGTTCTATGGCCCTATGAGGTTCATTCAGTCTCAGACCGGAACAAATCATGGACTCTTTGAAAGATGGGACAGAAAAATCACAAATGAGATCTCTTTAATATCAAGCACATCTGTGGTTTTTCTACTCAACCTCTGTAAAAATTTCAAAGCGTTACTCGGGTCCTTTGAGAAAAGCTAATCTCATTGCTCTATAATATTTTTTAAAAACAGTTCTATTCCTTTTGACCTTCATCTCATACGATTACTAAAGCTGTATTTCTTGTTTCGCAGTCTGATGTATTTTCATTATACATTTGGATCTTTTTGACAGCTTTCTGGGTCAAAAAACAGTTGGTGGTTCAAGTATTTCTAGAATTTCATCTAAGGTAACAAAGAAAATTAATTCAAAAGGAAGAGTACAATGGACACTGTAGTAGCAATCTAAAGGACTGATATACTTGAAAAATTAACTGGTATGACGTGATTTCGAACAAAATCGGGCCAAAACAAAGTTTGTTAGGAGTTTATCTCGGGAGTTTGAAACAGCTTGCCAAAACAAACTTTTTAGATAAAAGTTTGCTATGACTGGTAAACACTCTCGAACGACCATTAGTCCATGACAGTAATGTAATAGGTAAGTGTGCTCTGGGAGTCTACCTTCTTTGACTTGGAAACATACTGGAGAATTGCTCTATAGTAGAAATTGAAGTAGTAATACTGTTTTTTTTAATTTGGCAAAGCTGTTTACTTTAAACCAGTTTATTGTATAAAGTGCTATATTAATAAAATTCACGTTGAATTGCAGAACTGTTGCAAACATATCCACATCACTATGTTCAGATGCTTTCGTCATGTGTCGAGGTACTCTCATGAATTGCGGTGGAGACAGACACAGAGGAGAATAAATCATTGAATAAAGTCGTTATGTTTGTTTTCTTTGCGAACAAAAAAAGTATTCTCGTAGTGTCATAACATTAAGGTTGAACCACTGATGTTACATGGACTATTTAAAAGGACAGTTCACCCAAAAATGAAATTTCTGTTATTAATTACTCACCCTCATGTCGTTCCAAACCCGTAAGACCTTCTTTCATCTTTGGAACACAAATTAAGATATTTTTGATGGAATCTGAGAGCTCTCTGACCCTCCATAGACAGCAATGATATTACCACGATCAACGCACAGAAACGTAGCAAAGACATCTGTAAAATAGTCCATGTGACATCAGGGGTTCAATCATAATTTTACAAAGCTATGATAATACTTTTTGTGTGCAAAGAAATCAATAATAACATAATTTATTCAGCAATTATTTTCCCCGAGTTACCGTCTTCCACCATTTTGGAGAGTACCCCAATCAGCATTATTTATGTTCAGCATGCGTGCGCCGTCTACTGAACGCAAACAACGCTGATTACGTTGATTACGTTCTGGGGTACTCTCACATGGACTATTTTACCAACAGAATTTTCATTTTTGGGTGAACTATCCCTTTAAGGATTTCCTTACTACCTTTCTGGGCCTTGAACATGGTAGTTGCTTTGCTGTCTATGGAGGGTCAGAAAACTCTTTGATTTCATCAAAAATATCTTAATTTGTGTTCTGAAGATGAACGAAGGTCTTACAGGTTTGGAACAACATGAGAATGAGTAATTAATAACATAATTTTCATTTTGGCTGAACTTTCCCTTTAATGGCTGTTTTGTCACCATTGTCATTTTTGTTGAGTATTTATTGTTTAATTTATTCTATACGATGATATTAATGTTTAATGATGCACACATCTAGACATCAGACACTTTCAACTAACTATAATTACAGAGGTAATTTCCAAATTCCAATTCTGCGCTAGTACATGAAATCACAGAGATCCTGTTAAAACTTTAATACTTCATATTAATACTTTCAACTTCAATTCTAATTCCTTCCTAATACACATCAATGAGACCAAATGGAGAGCAAATGGAAACGTATGCTGAAAAAAAGAAAATAAAACACTACGTGCCTGTGCACATAGTCATACCTATATACTGTGATATATACTATATACTATATAACAAGTGATCTGCATATGTATGTCTTCACCATTTTCACAAATTCACTTTTTTGTAGTTTACTAGGAGATGATAACGACATCGTTTTCAAAAATTTGCACTTGAAACCCATTTTCAAACATTTGCATTTTCAGGCCCCCAAAACACCATTGTCGACACGTAAGAGTTTTCTTTTTTTTAGTTGAAAGCGTTTCATGTAAACACCCACTGAGATATCCATTGTTTCCACTCAGGGTGATTGCTGCCTGAAAAGTCAAGTAGAAATATAGAAAATAATAAGACAAAAGACCATTAATCACAGGCGTTAGTACAGACAATGACATTTCGTCTTTTACTTGTAGATAATAACCAAGAAAAAATAAAACTAGTCAATTAATAAAAAAAAAGTCAATTAATACTAACTTTGTGCATGATTCATCAGTGAATGTTATTTTTTTTTAAAACGCAATATTGTAATCTTAATTTGAATGTAATAACTTGTGCCGTCTCATTTTCTGAGGACATCACAAATCCCTCATAATCTTTCCTGTCAAACATCCTGCTTCCTTCAAAAATATATCTTATTACAGAGGTACAATGGGTTACATTTCATTCACCATTTTTCTTATCACAGGATTTCGACTTTTATTCTTTAAAAAGAAAATTCCACAATCCAAGTAAACCAGCACACAAACTTAAAGAACAATGTTTCTGGAAATATAAAACATTTGATCATCCTCAAGGTCACAAAACCTACATAAGGTCCAAAGCTTCGTCCTGCATTAATATCAGCATAACCCAGAGCAAAATTCATATGACCCTTAAAATGTAAGTCAGGCAGACAACTCAGCGAGGCAGCAGACTCCAGCTGTTCTGTTCTCAGTGGAGACATGCCCTCTGTTACTACTGTACACTATCATTTACACAGCAAATAACTCTCCAAGGATACTTAGGATATTATTGAGAAATATATTGTTTTCAAAGAACCTTCAAAACACTTTTTAATAAAGCAGATAGTTCTCAATTTTTATTGTATGAGCTGATTTTGAAACTACAGAATGCAGACCAACACACCTGTAACTGCACATTCAATATTAACATTCGGTAAGTTGTATAGCCTGGAAGCATGATACCACAATTATGATATATCACTTGGCAAAATAATTGTTTATAGTCATAATTATTAAATGTAGCCATTTACTAAACATTGATGTTATCATATTTCTGCTGTCAACATTTTATAAGTAGGCAATGCGTTATAGTGATTTTATAATGCATAAAGTGTCTTAGGGTTTATGCTGATACACCTTTTACTGTACAGTATTTGACTAATAGCGTTTCAAAAATGATTATTTTTTTTACATGTTTTGTAAGTGTAAAAACATTTATTCATTTATATATTTTTTCTAAACATTTGGAAAAAAAAATAAAAATAAATTATTTTACATGCTTTATACAAAAAAATCAAAATGTTTAAAATTTTATTTTGAATGAACAGACTAAAAATAATAATAATAATAATACAATAAAAAATAGAAAATGTAAAAGTATATTTTGTCAAATTTTAATAAGTGATGTTCTGTGTTACAGTGAGTCTACAATGGTTAGATTTCTAGAGTTTTGTTAATAAATCTTTAACTGTACACTTACTAATATAGGAAAAATAACATTTCAAATAATGAAACGTTTTACATGTTTTACATTTTTATATTTTATACATGTAAAAACAAACATTTTCCAAAATGTTTGAAATGTTAGAATGCTTTTCCAAAAGGCTATGATAATAATAATAATAATAATGTTGACATTACAAAATACAAAAAATATAAACATAACAATAATAATGACATTACAAAATATTTAATTTTAGAGTATATTTTGTCAAAAGACGAACTAAAAAGCAAAAATTTCTACTTTAATAAACTTTTTATACTATAGCATTTAGAAAAACTATCAAACTATGCAGACAGTGTGTAGAAATCTCATTATCATTTCTTAATTAGCTTATGGTCAACTGGATGGATCAATATAGAGATATTAAAGGACTCCTGTACATTTACTCTAATAAAAACTCTATTAACTAATGTTCCTCGAACAGTGTAGCAGTTAGGTGCTTTTTTCACTCTTGCCATAAAATCACAATTTTCACTTGGACCCATTCAATCACATCTAACAGCTTGATTAATTGAGTCTGGAGCTTAAACCCTGCAGATGTGCTGGAATAGGTCAGGATGAATACGCAAGCTGTGAGCATAGAGATCCGGCCTTAAATTGTCACAGTGTCCTTGTCCGTGGCAATTGAAGACTTAAGCCGAGGGATAAGAAAGTGTGCACACGCATGTATCAAAGCACTGGACAAATACAGCGGCGGTGCCCGGATTCCAAATGAGCCGAACGGCAGAACCAGGGCGCACTTTGATAAAGCATACCGGCTTCTTTTTTCTAATCGCCCTGCTTTGCATTTCAAGGACTTTTCAGCCAGGCCAAATGTCACTTTCGCAAAACTCCCCAAATCACTGACAGCTGCCTCTTAATTTGATCGCCCACCACCAAGGCCGAGAAGCGCACGAGCGCTGTTAATATGTGTGGCCCATGCGTAAAGAAACAAAACGTAGATCAAAGTGATCTCATCACAGTTTTCATCATATCAGCAGGATACTGGTGACCGCGTCTGCATGAATGTTTATGCGTTTAATTAGGTATGCGTAGGGGATTGTCGAAGTAACGTTAGGAAAACAGATGTAAGTAAATCTGCACGGGTATTTCTCCCAACAGATTAATTAAATCAAACACTGCACTCCACATAATCTCACTAATAGCCCCCTTGACTGTAGACACTTCAGAGACGTCTCCCAATGGAGGCTCGGAGCTTAGAGAACTGCGCTCGGAGCGCTGCGAGGGAATCTGCTCAAACCGCATCTCTAATACGTCGCTTCTTGACCTTGCTTTTGTCATTTTATACCCGTTTGACACATCTTTAAACTTCTGATGAATTTGACATTGGGAGAGACAACAGCTAACGGGACATAGTGAACCAGAGGTGAAGATTTCAGCAATGTGATATGTAAGGCACTGTATTATTTGCATCTAAGATGAATTTTAAGTGTTTATTTTGTTAAAGGGATAGAACTTCTTAGAATTCTGTCATCAGTTACTCATCCTCATGTCTTTAACTAGCCTACTGTTCGAAGATGGTATTCTGAGAAATGTGTTCTTTTTTGTTCATACATTAAAAGTCAATGGTCACAAAAACTGTTTAATTAACAACATTCTTCAAAATATATTTTATGTTCGATAGAAGTCATACCGGTTTGGAATGACATGTGGGTGAGTAAATGGCGACGATTGTCAATTTTGGGGAAACTACATACCTTTAAATGTAAAATGCATCTTAAAGTGGGGAAAATGCCATGCTGCGGTCTTGACTTCAAAACCTGGCTTATTCACCTTGGTGTTCCTTTAGGTTTTCTCATGGGTTTTTATAATAGGATTTTTCAATTTATGAGTAACACTTTATAAGAAACAAGGTCTGGGGTAAATATAAATTGACGATGCTTGGACGTGTTGCTCTATAACGTAAATTGCACACACCCATACTGAGAACATGAATTTTGAAGCAATTGTGTTTATTTTTAAAAATGTTTTTTTTTTTTTTTTTTTTAAATGTTTGAAACCCTAACCCTAACTACATAAGAATGTTTGGGGTTTCAGTATTTGCAGTTTACAATGTAAATGTCCAAGTCCATGTAGGCTTTTGCCAAGTTATGTTTACTACAGACCTTATTTTATTCATAGGAAGAAAAAATAAACATACATAAATTATTAAAACATTTCAAGGGAACCCATGAGATAGCCTTCTGGGTTTTGACATCATGGCTGAAGCACTTTATACATTATATGATAAACAAAACCATGTTACTTCATTTTGATTACAGTAATAACATTCACAAAAGCATTTAAAATTTTATTTGTAATTTTTGAATTTAAAAATGTTAGTAACACTTTACAACAAGCTTCAGTTTATTAACATTAGTTAAATATATTAGTTAACATGAACTAACAATCAAAAAATGCTTCTAAAGCATGTATTAATCCGAGTTGATGTTAATTTCAACATTTACTAATATATTATTAAATTCAAAGGTTTTATTGAATATTACTTAAGTAACAATGAAAAGTTGTATTTATATTACCTAAAGTTTACAAAGATGAATAAATACTGCAACAAATGTATTGATCATTTTTAGTTAATTTATTAACCAACATTAAGTAATGAAACTGTACAGTAAACTGTTACCAAAATGTTTTATTATTATTTTCATTCATTCATTTTCAGTCATGACTTCTGAGTGGCTGCAAACATTGCTTAATGGCCTAGTCCTTACATCTAACTAAATCAATCAATATGGCTCAGTCCCTAAAAATGAGCATTAGTAATATTGATACTTGCCTTAGTGAGCACCACTTACTAATAGATTGCAAACAATAACAGCCATTGTTAAAAATCATGTGATATTCAGTCATGATTTCAAGGATACGTAATTAATGTGAAACTGATGGGGAGAAACAGACTAAATCAGCCTTAAGACTCAACAACCTAACTCACTTAGTCACAGACACATGCCCTCTCACTAAATTCCTCACTAGTGAAGAGTCACGTTGTCAGATGTGGTGTTTAACAACATATTGACAAACCTTCATGGGTGTACAGAAATCACCATTAAATCCGTATTGCCGCTCCTATCGATCCAAGTTATTTAACACCCATCGAACGGATTAGCTTTCTAAATTGTGAATCAGCAAAAAAGAGATACAGCCAATCAGTTTGCGCGCCCATTTCAATAATCTTCACCTATCATTTGAATCCTCTGTGGGATCGAGGCAAGAACTGTCATCAGATTACCCATTGATTTCAATTAGCACGAACCTACTACTAAACAACCTTTGTCAGTCCGCGATCACTGCTAGCGCTATTGATTCACAGGCTTGTTCCATTACGCTTGATTGCTGCTGGGCCACTGTCAGCTCCGAGATCCGATTAGTTCCCCCTTTTTAGCACGTTCTCTCAAATAAAGGTCCACGAAGGTTGCTAATAAGGTTACAGACAAGTGATGGACTGAAAAGGTCAAAACAGAGATTATTGATAGAGAAGAAAGATGATAGAATACAATGGAGAGGGAAGTGAGAATGAAGTACCTACACATTTTTGGCTGCTAGCTGTTTGAAGTGTTTCAAAAACCCAGACACTCTACTCAAAATTTTTCACCTGCACTTTTCTCTCAGACATGCATTCTTTCTATTCAACGTTGAACATTGCACCCTTAAGGGTTTGTATCGTACATTTTGTTATTTTTTTCCCATATAGAGTTTGATATAGTACAGTTATTTGTGCCCAGTAATGCATATTTTAGGTTTTCATTACCATTTTTAAACCTCTCTCTGGTCCTTAGAATAAAACAGTATGTTTTTGGTGTTGCATGTGAAATAGCTAACATGGTACATGTGGTACAATGGTAAGTTTCAATGTTTAGCTTAAAAATTCTCCACTCCCTAAATAGCAACCTCTTTGTCTTCAGGGCTGTGCACAATTCTAAACTGAGAATGTATTTAAATTGTATTGAATTTGATTTTGATATTTGAATTCTGTTTAAATTGAGGTAACAAACTGCAGCATTGCAATTAAAATTTAAATGCACTGGAAAAAATACTGAAAAACAAAACAAAACAAATAATCAACAACATTTTTAACCAGAAAAGCAAAGGCTGTCATGACAGTAGGGTCGGGTTGATAACCTTGATTAAACAATCTTCATTTTGATGAACTAATATTGATTCTTAAATTGTTTGCACAATTTGTGCAGTTTTCAGTTGATGCATAAAGAAAACTTAACATTCGATAAGTTTCAGCTTTCAAATTTCAGTTTTATCAATAAATTCAAACAATATAAGCTTTCTATGTGCTTGTATGCATTTGTTAATTCAATGTTAAGGATATCTGATTGCTTTCCAAGAAAGATCTTTTGCAAACCAGGAACATGCTATACCAGCAGATTACGGCATATTACTCGCCGTGAGATTTATTAGGTATCTTGAACTACTGCAGCAGTTTTATTGCTAGTCTTGAGATAAAGTAGGAGGGGTAATAAAGCGGGACCACTAGTGCTCTTGTGCCTTTCAAACATACATAAGGACTTTTCAATTGCCCTTTGTTTTATTGAGACCTGTCTCCGTGAGACAGCTCTAAACAATCTGCTGTAGCTGATTGGCTTCTTGCAACGCCATACACAACAAGCCTTGATTTACAATGGAACAGCTTTGCTGGCAAAAACGAAGGCCTAGAGAAGTGGGCATAAAAACCTATACAAGGCAGCCAAGAACAAACTAGTGAGGGAAGTCAGAGCAGCCAATTCAGGGTTACTCTGCAAAGCTGGATGAAGTTTTCAGCCAATGACCCATCCTCAGTATGGAAATGCCTGCGGGACGGTTCCAACTGCAAAAAGATGAGATTTCTCTCCAATTGACATACAACCTTTAACATCCAATGGCCCTAACAAGGGCAGATTGGAAAGTCAGACCAGCCTCCTCCAACCCTATACCTCCCACATCAATCAAACACGGGTATCCTCCACCATTATAACAGTCCTGCAGGATCCCAAACCTCACTAATGATCAATGAGCGAGTTTCCTCAGGGGCCAAATAACCAAAAACACAACCAGTCCAGACACTGTCCCTCCATTTCTCCCTGAAGCTCTGTGCTGATCAACTCATGACAATTCAAAAGCCCTGGGCTTCAATTCCAGCCTGTATCCATCACCAAAAAATACCAAAATATACCCACACTTGATACGACTACAAACTCTCCTTGACACTTGGGGTCATGAAAACATTTGAACGACTTGAGCTAACAAACTCTATCATAATTGACTCCCTACTGGACCTTGTGCAATTTGCTAACAGGGCAAATAGGCCATGAAATCAAACTTCAGGCACACTGGTACTAGAGCGCCACACAGACTTTTGTATGCTTAAATCTTTCTTCACGAGTGCTTTCATATCCCAGGACTCATCGCAAGTTTGCAGATGACACTTTGGTGTGATTGACATGATTGGTGAAAGCAACAAGTCTACAGACAAGAAGAGTGGCTTGAGAAGACAAGAAATGATGTAGACCCACTTGATGATTTTCAGCGACATGACCGTCATCACTGTCGAGATTTCCCATCTTGCTGAAAACCATAATTTTCAGGATTTGAAGTGAAGGGGAAGCAGTTTGTCTAAAGAGTCACCAGAGGTTGTACTTCCTATGGCAATTGAATAAATTCAATCCGCCACAGGGTTTCATCAGTCGTGTTCGGCGATCACTCTGCTGCTCCCTTAGGGACTCTGTGGGTCGAGGTCTAAAAAAGTAGGCTTTGAAACATAGCCATTGATTCCTCACCTCCTGCTCATCAAGTCTTCAAAGCACTACCATACAGACAGTGATTCAGGACAATAAAACCAAAAAGAATCAGAAATAAGAACAGTTTCTTCCCTAGAGCAGCGTGTCTTATCTGTAACTGAACAACTTGTTTGAAGGGCAATGAACTCTGGACATCAAACAGTACTCTTGACATCTGGCATTGAGCTTCTTTTGTAGTATTTACCAGAGTTGCCCAACCACTTTGTCTCAAGTACCCCCCATCGACACGGGTGAGGAACAAATACATAGAAACAAACATTTTCCTTTTAACTCATATGATACTACAAGAATGCATTAAGGTATTAAACACTTTTTTGTCCAATTCCTTTTAAATAATAAAATATATATTATTATATAAGATATATTACATATATCTTATTTTTTTGTTCACCATAATATTTTTTAATTGCTATTGTTAATTAATAAAGTAAACCCTAAATCTTTCCAGTGCTGGTGGGAACCACTGTTATTTACCATAAACCACGTTTAAGCCTGATTTAGGATAAATGGCACAGTCTGTATAGTGGCAATATTTAACATTACTGTATATATTCTGGATTTGCATATGGACAAATATTTATGGATTATATTTATGCGTTACTATCTTTATATTCAGAATTTGTTTATTTTTCCCTACCTCTACAATGTTTATATTCCATGTAACATATTGTGTACAACATGTTCTTCATGTCCTTAAATTGAATACTTTCATATATATATATATATATATATATATATATATATATATTGTGACGAGCGTCCCGGTAACTCATCAGCGTCGCCCTGGAAACGGAGCAGGAACACCTGCACTCCCTCGTCACCGGCCGCTCGGTCCCAGCTGCAGCTCATCAGTAGCCGGCTTCTTAAGCCATGCCGAATTAAGCCACAGGAGAGTTCGATCTCCATGAGGCAGCACCTAACGCCTTTCTCTCGATTCCTCCACAGACAATCTCCGCTTCCTCCACAGACAATCTCGATTCCTCCACAGAATCTCCGCTTCCGGCGCTGCTGTGTTCAGTCGACGTTAAAGGATGCTCCGCTCAATTTGTGTTTTTATATACTCTTTTACGTATTTTTACTTTCTCTTTTTACACGCTTAACGTCTGCACTATTTATTTGACAAAAGAACACTTTTGGACATTGGACACCGCTGCACTAACCTGCTTCAGGACACTTTATCCACGGATCCAGCGTGGCCAGTGGAGATTCTTCGGAACGCCGAGGTTAACAAAGGCCACCCGAATAATCCCAGGAGGCGAAAGAAACACCGCGGGCGACGCGCTGGAATTCGTGACAGACTGAGAAACAAGGCTCACAGCCCTCCTCTCCCGAGTATTTTGCTCGCAAATGTCCAATCCTTGGAAAATAAGATGGACGATCTTAGAGCCAGGACAAGTTTCCAACGGGACATTAGGGACTGTAACATCCTTTGTTTGTCTGAAACATGGCTCACTCCCTCGGTCCCGGACACCGCTGTAACACCGTCTGATAACTTTTCTGTTTTACGGATGGACAGAACAGCCGAGGCCGGAAAAATCAAGGGTGGTGGAGTGTGTTTCATGATTAACAAGAAATGGTGCGACCCCAGGAATATCTCCATTCTGTCGCGTTCCTGCTCGCCTCATCTGGAACATCTCTCCATTATCTGCCGCCCATTCTATTTACCCCGCGAGTTCTCCGCGGTCATCGCTACTGCCGTTTACATTCTACCTCAGGCAGACACCGGCTTGGCTTTGTCCAAACTCCACGAGGAGCTAAGCGGCTACATCAACAAACACCCTGACGCTGCCTCTATCATCGCAGGGGACTTTAACAAAGCCAACCTCAGGAAGGTCATGCCGAACTTCCATCAGCATGTATCCTGTCCAACTAGAGGACCGAATACACTGGATCATTGCTACACTCAGTTTAAGAATGCCTATAAAGCTCGTTCCCTGCCGGCTTTTGGTAAATCGGACCACGCGGCCATTTTCCTCACACCGGAATATAAACAAAGGATCGTTCAGGAATCCCCGGGGGTGAGGGAAGTGACGCGCTGGTCCTCCCACTCTGAAGCTATGCTACAGGCGTCTCTTGATGACGTCGACTGGGACATGTTCCGGGCGAGTTCAGCTGACGTCAGCGAGTTCACGGATGTAGCATTAAGCTTTGTTTACATGCTAACTGACCAAGCCACTGAAACGGAAACAATAAGGACATTCTCTAATCAGAAACCGTGGGTGGACAGAACAATCCGTGCTGCGGTTAACCAACGCACTGCCGCATACAACGCTGGTCTTTTGTCAGGAAACATGAGCGATTACAAAGCATCATGTTATGCTCTCCGACGGGCAGTTAGAGCTGCTAAACTCTGATACAGGGAGAGAATTGAGTCACATTTTCAGCTCAAAAATGACTCTCGACGCATGTGGCAGGGACTGAAGACCATCTGTTCCTCTGGAAATAACCCCTCCGCCGAGGTGAGAGCAGATCCATTGCTGGCCGAAGAGCTAAACACCTTCTACGGCCGCTTCGAATGCAACGGCAGCGCGACTCTGCCGATCAGCGCGTCAGGAAGCAGCAGACAGAGCAGCGATGTTGATCATGTTATCACCGTGTCGGAGGACGAGGTTCGGAGAGAATTAAGGAGAGTAAACATCAGGAAAGCCGCCGGACCTGATGGGATTACCGGCCGCGTTCTGAGATCATGCGCCGATCAGCTTGCTGGTTTGTTTACTTCCATCTTTAATGAGTCCCTTGCTACCTCTGTGATTCCCACCTCATTTAAGAAATCTGTCATCATCCCTGTGCCTAAGAACAGTAAACCCTCTTGCCTGAATGACTATCGTCCAGTTGCCCTCACATCAACAGTCATGAAGGTTTTTGAGAGACTTTTAAAGAAACACATATGCTCCTCCATCCCTGCTACCTTGGACCCTCTTCAGTTTGCCTATCGCCCAAATAGGTCTACTGATGATGCCATCTCTCAGGTACTGCACTCCTCCCTCGCACATATTGACAGCAAAAATGGCAACTATGTCAGACTGCTATTCATTGACTATAGCTCAGCTTTCAATACTATAGTCCCCACCAAGCTAGCTGTCAAACTCTCAGACCTCGGCCTAAACACTACACTCTGTGACTGGATTCAAGACTTCCTCACCGGCAGACCACAAGTGGTGAAAATGGGCCAGTTCACCTCCAACTCCATCACCCTGAACGTAGGAGCCCCGCAGGGCTGCGTTCTGAGTCCCCTGCTCTACTCTCTCTACACACACGACTGTGTGTCCTCTCACAGCTCCACTTCTATTGTTAAATTTGCTGATGATACTGTGGTTCTGGGCCTCATTTCCAACAATGATGAGACCGCATACTTGGGTGAGGTAGAGAGACTAACATCATGGTGCTAGGACAACTGTCTCTCTCTGAACGTGAGCAAAACTAAAGAGCTGATTGTAGACTTCAGGAAGAGACAGCAGCGGCCCTACACTCCTCTTATGATCAGCGGGACCCCTGTGGAGAGGGTGAGCAGCTTCAAGTACCTCGGTGTAAACATCTCCGAGGACCTGACTTGGACTGCACACATTCAAACACAGGTCAAGAAAGCCAGGCAAAGACTGTACCATCTGCGACAGTTGAGGAAATTCAGGGTCTCACCAGCAATCCTGAAAACTTTCTATTCAGGGGCCATAGAAAGTGTATTGACTCAGTGCATCTCAGTGTGGTACAGTAACGCCACAAATCAGGACTGCAAAGCTCTGCAGAGAGTCGTGCGCTTAGCTGAGCACATCTCTGGGTCTGCCCTCCCCTCTCTGCGGGACATCTACCTCAAACGCTGCAAAAGCAGAGCTGAAAAAATAATCAAGGACTCAAATCACCCTGGTAACCGTCTTTTCATCACACTGCCATCTGGCAAGCGCTTCAGAAGCGTGATGGCAAAAACTGAGAGACTGAGGAGGAGCTTCTACCCTCAGGCCATCAGGCTCCTGAACTCAGCCTCATAACATCTACAGGACTCAATTTAATTAACTGTAAAAAAAAACACCCATCATTCTCCATCATCCGCATTGCTGCTATGTGTACATACCCGGTACAATCTGTTTGCACATTCCTCTTGCACATCCCTGGTTATATTAATATTTATTAAATCCACAGTAGACTGTATTGCACATTTTAGTTCATTGCACATTTTACTCCTTATTTTATTTTATTGTTTTTACTTATTTTTTTATCTTATTCCTACCTATATTTAAATATATGCTCCTGTGTTATGTATCATCTTTTATTTTATTTTTTTTGCACTGTCCATTGAGCGGACCCGTCCTGACCTACATTTCACTACTGATTATACCCTGTATGATTGTGTATGTGACAAATAAACAAGAACCTTGAACCTTGACAGCAGCATATGACCAAGCGGCCCCACTTAAGCACGAGCACGGACACACTGCCAAGAGACTGGAGAAGAGAGCACTGATGGCACCCCCTTCACACCTTTGTTTTGTGAATAAAGTTGGTGGAGAATGTGGGCATGGTAGTGAAGAGTCACCGACGAACGGAATCACCTGCCTGTTTTTTCATCCCCGTTTTTTTTCCCTTTCTGCATAGGTGCGCGCTCCTCCCCCCCCGACATGGACGAACTCCTAAAACACCTAGCATCCGCCAGCAACAGATCGTGGAACATCTCGCCACCCGGCAAGGACAGACTGAGCAGGAGCTCGCAGTTCTCCGAGCCGCCACCCCACACGTTCCGCCCCCGGACGCCCGCGCGCAGGCTGAGAGGTTACTCCCAAAAATGACTCCCCACGATGATGTCGAGGCTTTTTTTCAGATGTTTGAAAATACAGCGACCATGGAAGGTTGGCTACCCGCTGACTGGGCACGGGCCTTGGCTCCCCTCTTAACTGGTGAAGCTCAACGAGCGTATTTCAGTCCCCCCGCTGTAACCGCTGGCCAGTATGCAGCGCAACACTTCCACGGGTGGGAATATAAATCCCGGCTGCCTGCCCGGGCCCAAGCCGCCGAACTCACGCGGTTGGCGCAACACTGGCTACTGGAGGGGAACCCATCAGCAGCGCAGGTGGTGGAACGCGTGGTCATCGACCGACTCCTCCGGGCCCTCCCATGCTCTCACCGACAGGCGGTCGGTATGAGAAATCCAACCACGACGCTCGAGCTGGCGGATGCAACCCAACAGCGGGATGCTGGGGAGAGAGCGCCGCCGTTTCCCCGGAGGGTGGGCCAGGAGCGACGCGCGCCGGAGGGCACCTCGCGACACATGAGCAGGCCGGCGGCTTCCTCCCTTCGGGACGAGCCCATGCCAACGGAGCCTCCCACACCTCCCGCTCGATCCTGGCTGGCAGGCTGCATCGTACCCCGGGACCTTCCCGCTGGGGCGCCTGAGACCGAGGTAAAAGTTAATGGAAAGCTGTTCCGCGCCATCCTGGACTCGGGAAGCGCAGTTAGCCTAGTCCAGTCTCACGTCCTCGCCCCTCGCACTGACTACAAGACGTTCCTGCCAATAACTTGTGTCCATGGGGACACCCGTCAGGTCCCAGCCCGCCGTGTGACCATCTCGGCTGCTCCCGGCACCTGGCCCGTCGAGGTGGGCGTGATGAAGGATCTCCCCGTACCTGTCCTGATCGGCCGAGATTGGCCCGGGTTTGAGCGCCTCCTAGCGATCCTCACCCAGCCTACCAGCCCCGGAGGGGGCCGCCGAAGACGGCCAGCCACGAAGCGGCAGCGCCAACGCCCCGTCCTTCTGGCCTCGGATAGCGGGAGAGATGGTGAGTACCCCTCCCAAAATCCTAACCTGTTTTATGATGTGTTCCAGCAGGTGACGGGAGGGGGGAATAGTAAGGAGATATTTGAATTATTTACTAATAAACTAGTGTTTTCTGAGTCAGTGTTGCAAAGATGAAGATGAAGAACCTGACTCGCCATCTCCTTGTTAGACGCGCCTTTAGAGAGAAGTGCATCTTCACGGATTATAATGAAAGAGTTTTTGTTTTCTATTTGATTTATTTCATTAAGTAGTAATTTAAAGCTTTCTATATATATATATATATATATATATATATATTCTATATATATATAACAACTTTCTATATATTAAGTTGTTTCCATTGAAAAAATGCAATTGATTGCACTGGTGCCTCCATGTCCTGCGCTTTAACTTCCACTCTACGCACAAACTTATATGCTTGAACTGTTTTAGTATATCTATAGGCCTAGATTTTATTTTAGGCAAATCGTGATGATTTGAGAAGGCTAAATTGATCAAACATGGCTATGATCAGCTCACTGTCTGCCGCTGGCCGCTTGGTCGTTACTTTAAGAAAGAAAAAAAAAATATTTATAGAACAAAAAAAATGCTCCAAACGTTTTTCTAAATTAACTTAATAAAAAAAACGAAACGAAATATAATCACTTTGCCATTACATACAAAACTGAACTATTTTAATAGCTGAAACAGTATAATCTGATTTGTGAGAAGGGGGAAAAAAGACGGGCTCGGGTCGGACTGGTAATTCTGTTAAACTCTCGGACATGCTAGGGATGGGCGGCGCTAGGGAGGGGTTAGCAGGTGCTCCAGCGCCCCCAAGAAAAACCAAAGCACCCCCATAGCACCCCCATAATAAATAAAATAAAATAAAAACATTTGACTCATTACACATGCATAAATACTGTAATGCAATACAACGTGATTTGCAGTAGCACTTAATGTCAGCATTTTATTTTAAAAATGGATCGGTTTCTTGTGCCAAGGCCTGCCCCCGACTAAAGATTTTTCTAGTCAACTAGCCGCACGTTTATATTAAATTGATTAGTTTAATAACCTACTAAACCATCCTTTAATATAGGCATTTAGGCGTATTATTCCACGCTCAAACGCACCCATAAAGCTTGCCGCAAAGCACCGGCTAAAGTAATGATTATGAACGCATCGGGGAAAAAGAAGACATTTTAATTATTAATTAATAAACTAGTGCTTTCTCAGACTCGCCATCTCCACAGTGGACGTGCCTTTTATAGCGAAATGCACCTATACAGACTACACAATCAGAGAAGATTTGTTTTTTTATTTTAATTGGTTTTCAAGCTTTCTGCAGATTTATTTCTTATGTCTGTGAGCTGGTTCATTGACAGAAACCACATCCAAAAATGGCGGGAGTATAAGCTCTTTCCGCAGGAAAAATAAATAAATAAAACATTGCATGCGTGCCCCCATGTCATACAGTAGGCTAAGCACGATAATACCCCCTCCCCCTCCCCCTCTCCCTCTCTCCCTCTCCCTCTCCCTCCCCCTCCCCCTCTCCCCTCTCTCCCTCTCCCTCTCCCTCTCCCTCTCCCTCTCCCTGTGTGAACAGCCAGCTTCTTTGGCAATGAATGTTTGTGGCTTACCCTCCTTGTGAAGGGTGTCAATGATTGTCTTCTGGACAACTGTCAGATCAGCAGTCTTCCCCATGATTGTGTAGCCTAGTGAACCAAACTGAGAGACCATTTTGAAGGCTCAGGAAACCTTTGCAGGTGTTTTGAGTTGATTATCTGATTGGCATGTCACCATATTCTAATTTGTTGAGATAGTGAATTGGTGGGTTTTTGTTAAATCTGAGCCTAAATCATCACAATTAAAAGAACCAAAGACTTAAACTACTTCAGTCTGTGTGCATTGAATTTATTTAATACACGAGTTTCACAATTTGAATAAATGAACTTTTCCATGACATTCTAATTTATTGAGATGCACCTGTATATATACAAAGTTCTGTCATGAAACTCTAGATGTCGCAGTCCGATAGGTCGAACTCAATCTGACATTATACAAAGTTCTGTCATGAAACTCTAGATGTTGCAGTCCGATAGGTCGAACTCAATCTGACATAATGACATCATTATTACATGGCACAGCTGATTGGTTCTTTTTGTATCAGCAGCCAATGAGCTTGCTGCTCAACATTCCATACTTGGCTAGTACTTGCTGTAACAGTTGCAGTGCGCTTCAGAAACCCTTCACCTTCCCCAGCTCCACCTGTATAGATCTGCTACGGGGTGATTCATGTATGCTATATATGGGGGTTATTTAATATTAGGGGTGGGAATCTTTGGTCACCTCATGATCCGATCCGATTCTGGGAGTCATGATCCGATTCCAGAACGATTCTTGATCTACTTTTTTTCCCCTTATTAATTAATTAGTTTACCGACTTGAGAATCTTAAAATCCTTACATTTACACATACAATAAGTACATTTACATATACAATAAGTAATTAAGTACTTTTTAAAATAATTACAAATTGAAAAAAATAAATAAAACAGTTGTATGTTAAGAATTTTAAACTAATATAACTTCAAAACATACAAGCAAGTAGCAAATAATAGCATAGAAACATACAAACAACAAACAAAGAGTGCTTTCAGTATTTAAGATTATCTGATCATTTTCCATTCAAGAACTGTGAGTGATTTTTCTTTATCTATAGGGGAGAGTGGGGACGGTTGCAACACTTTTTGCACTTCCTTTAGTTTTTCAGAGACTGTTTGCATTAGAAAGCCATAATTTTAATACAATAAAGCCACATCAGTCGGCAACTCACCCACATTGCTGTAACACATGCACATATGATTATATACATACAATTTATACTTGAATAGACAAAGTCAAATGTTGCAACTGACCCCACAACAGGGCATTCATTAAAATGTAATTAACACCATTCTTAAATATCATTTTGCAGTTTCTTTATTTTATTTGTGCATAGACATGGTCTTTAATAAGTTAAATTGGCTGTATAAAAACAAAGAATAGTAAATGGGAGAAAAAAATTCAAGTAACAAGTAACAACCTTGTCTTGGTTAATTATTACAATACATTTGAACTTCAAAATATTAATTTAATCAAGACACTAAAATGTAAAAATAGCCTACTTCTGTTAACATCTGTGAAAGGTTACTGAACTAAGGCCAGTTGCAAGAACATAGTCACTAACTTAAGACTGTCTTAAGAACTAGTTTGACCAACTAGCAGCTAACCAAGTGTATCAATGTTTTGGTAAGGGACAACAACTGTCCCTACACTTGACAGCCGTGATAAAACTTGGTATAATAGCTTGACTCAAAATCTTTGACACATGCTAGCTATGCCTATTAGAAGCTAAGAAAACACATATAAATCATATGTTTTTACAATGCTTCACGCAAACAACTTAGTATGACAAAAAAATCTGATTATTAAAAAAATACTTTTTTACCATGAAAATTATTTTTTGTAAAAGGAATGGTCACATGTGCCTGATTGCATCCAGGAAGGGGGGGGGGGATGATTTAGCATGTGCAGTATGAATATCATCACTGTAGCTCATTCCTGATTGAAGAAATAAGCCATGTTGCAACCATCCCCACTCTCCCCTGTTGTTTTTTACTATGACATCATTGACAGAGGGAGATCTATTAAGCTGCATTCACGCACAGATCTCTTTTGAAATATAAGAAGTAATGTGGTTTGTCCTGTCCGTTTAAACCCTTAAGACATATCTGGCTGTGTTTACATTCATTTTGCATCATAAAACCATTTTGAGACGCAAGTACATTAAACCATTTACTCATGCGTGAGCAGTCTACAAAAACAATGCGCGCGTCAGCATTTGAAATTGAAAGCAGCCTTCTGTTAGTGAGTTTCATATTTTAAAAATATAAGTCCACTGCATTCCAAACCACAAAAATTATGACTTCGTAGAGCATTTGTAAGGTAAATACTGACGGGCGAGACCGCCCACTTCAAGTGTAACATCAAACAAAGCGCGCGTCTCTCACAGCGCATCCTGTGCAATGAAGCCCGCGAATGTCCTTGTAATTCGCTTCAACCTTTCCGAACTTTATAAAAGATTATTTTACGGAAGGTTCGAGTGGTGTATGTGTGTGAGGAATTGTAAGCAAGCAGAATACGGGTGTTTCTACAGCAAACTCAGAGCCATCGCACATCTGGTTAAAAACTAAGCTCAGAATCGATTCTGAAATTATCAGAATCGATCCAGAATCGTTGGAGAGAGAATTGCGATGCATCGATGGATACATTTTTTCTCCCACCCCTATTTAATATCATACATGTGCAGCAGCAGTATTTCTTACATGCTCACAGCAGCATGTCTCCCTCAGAGAGTTGTCATGATAGAAATGTATATTATACAGCAACAAAGATTGCTGGGAACTCATTAAGTCATTAAATCTCAGAATAACAAACTCTGAATTACATTTTCACACCCTTTTTGGGTCCCAAATATACCTACAAATGAACCTTTCAGGCATGAAAAAGTCACATGCTGTAAAATGTTTCTCCTTCTACAAACAGCACACTGACATATTCAGTTATAATCCTGAACATTCAGCTAATATTTTGTTACAACCAACTCCCTGTAAAACAACTATTTGTTTAGCATAGTCTGATCCTTTGAGACTTCATTATAAAGTCAGAGCAAAAGAAAAGAAAGCCATGAACAGAAAGACACAATGTAAAACAAAACAGCTCTAACTTTCAGACTCAACAATTAAGCCATTAGCAGTTGACATCAGTTGACATAAGTCTTAAAGCATGTGTCAGTTGCAACTCAGACCTCTTGTGCAGTTGCGTCAAATACAGAGAACAAATTAGCAGAGTAAATGGCCATTGGTTTGGCTGCTTGCAAGTTATGAACTTTCTCGAAACTTTGAAATTAGTTTATTGATTTCTTCCATCTCTCCCTCTTTACCTCTCTCACTTTTCTATGATTTAAACGAATGACTCAAAAACTGTTTAATGAATAGAAGAAAGAGAATACATTTCTGCAACTTACATTACTTAGTGTCTTAAACTGTATGACTATCATTCCAACTCTTGATTCAAGTCCCGTTTTTTCTTCAGCTTCAGTGATATTACATTTACATCTGTGCTTTGTTAGGCTATTCTTAAAGGGATAGTTCACCCCAAAATGAAAATTTCATCATCATTTACTCCTTCCAAACCTGTATGTACTGTATGTTGAATATAAAAGAAGATATTTTGAAAAATGTGGGTATTTAACAGATACTGACGCCCCGTGTCTTTCATAGCATAGAACAAATACAGTGGAAGTCAATGAGAACCAGAAACTGTTTGGTGGAAAAAAATACATTTATACAGGTTTGGAACAACTTGAGGGTAAGTAAATGATGACAGATTTTTAATTTTTGGGATGATTTATCCCTTCTAACGTATAAGTATGGACTGAATATTTGTACTTTTCTATACATTCAGCAATTACATTGAATTGATCAAACATGATAGTTAAGAAAACTATATAACATATAATTATATTATATAACAAAAAATATAACAAAAAATTATATTTCAAATAAATTCCGTTCATTAAAATTTTCTATTCATTCCAGTTATATTAAGCATCAGCAAGATCCGTTTTCAACATTGATTAATAATAATTATGCACCAAATCACCAAATAATAATTTCATGACACTGCAAACTGGAGAGTGATTATATATATATATATATTTCCCCCCAAATTACTCTGTCTTTGACTAGCTTTCTTTTTATTTTTTACAATCCCAAAAGTGAAAAAAAGTTTTTATAATAAGCTTTCTTTTTACAAGTCATCAAACACTTGCTTAGTCGATAATATCCCACTTATAAACTGTGGCTAATTAAATGAAATTAATCAGATGATAATTAATTTTCCATTAACCTTGCTAAAAACTCTTTATGTGTCCCATCTACAGCTAATACACACTTGCCCTTCTCTCTCTCTCTCTCTCTCTCACGCTAGAACAGGGGCATTAGTGTCAAGAGACTCTCCTCCTTCTTGTGGACTCTGATCAATACTGTAATTACAAAACAGTCAGATAAGCCAGCTATTTTCACATAGAATATAAGACACAGCAGCTTCAGTCTAAGAGTTTCAGTACACAAATTCTGATTATTACATTTTTTTCAGGATATCCAAGTTTCGCCAATGAACATTTGATTATGTAGGACCTTCATGCATAACTAAATCCACCCCATTATCTGAAACACCCCAAAAAAACTTGTCTGAGACTAGACTTTAAGTCTATTTTTTTCTAACACTTTGTCTAAAAAGTGTTATGTCTTAACACTTAAAAAGACTAATGAGCATTTCCCAATCGAAGAACTTCCCTAGTGCTCATTTCTCCTAATTATTCAGTAGCGTGTTTGAAGAAAAAAAAAGAAAAAACCTGCATAAAGAATCACTGATTAAGTTCCAGCTGATCCCGCACTGGAGAAAGCGACAGATACTTTTAATGAGCAAACTGCAAAAATCCATGACAGGTCACACTAATGACACAACTCTGTGTGGCAAAGTCACATTCCCCCAGACATTTGACTCATCCACTCATAATAAGAGAGAGTCTCCATGCAGAAGTTTCTATAGCTGCTAGTTATAGAGGATTAAAAAACAATTGACAGTCAGAGATGAAATAAGTAGCCTGACGTATGACTGCTAGCTAAGAAATTGCCATATGTGAGACATTTGACATCCTCAGCGGGTCAACCTAAATCAGCCTGCACCGATTCATGCAATATTACAGTTATATATCTTTAACATATGAGGTCTTTCTGCTCAAGGAGGTACTTAATGTTCCTGTCTGGGGTAATATTTCAGTGTCTTTTCTACACTGAAGCTCTGTAAGAGGTGCTTTAACCACAAGCTAAATTAATGTAAAGCTAGTGCCGTGCGCTTCACTCTGTGCTATAAGAAAGATGGCAGGAAGAGTAGATGGAAGAGTATTTGGAGTGATGGATCACTGAAATGCAATCTTGTTTTTAAGAGCAGGCCTACCGCATCCTCAAGGTAATGCCACGGAGAATCAAATACATCTTCCTTCAAAGATCAGAATTACGAGTCAGTTTTATGACACAGCAGTATCTGTCTGCTTTTCTGCTTGTTGCTGTATACTCCAATGTATCAAGATACAGAATGTATTTATGTAATATGAGCTGATCATCACTGATTCATATGATGCCTCTCTTCTATCAATTCCTTAAGTGGTTCTCATTATTAATCATATTGTACTTACTGCTGGAAATACACTACCGTTCAAAGGTATGGGGTCAATTTCATTTAAAGAAATTTATACTTTCGTTCAGCAAGGACACAATACATTGAATAAAAATGACAGTAAAGACTACTATAATAATAATAATAATATATATATTTTTTAAATATTTTTGTAATATTATTATGTTATACTTCAAATAAATGCTGTTACTTAAATAACCCTGAAAAAAAGACACATTACACAATTCACAACCATCAACTAATAATTAATATATATATATACACACACATATATATATATATATATATATATATATATATATATATATAAAATAATAATAATAATAATAGTTTGATTACCAAATCAGCATATTAGCATTATTTCTAAAGGATCATGCAACGTTGAAGATTGGAGTAATGGCTGATGAAAATGGAGATTTGCAATAATACAAAAAGAATAATAATGTAAAATATATTAAAATGGGAAAGAGATATAAATTGTATTAATATTTAATATTACTTTTTTATCAACTAATTGCAAACACTTCTTTGAAACATTCACTAGCATAACTAACTAACTAACTAATTTTACTGACACCAAACCTTTGAATGGTAGTGTACAATTAGATGCATTTCTACATTTAAAATAATTTTTGTCATTATCCCCATCTTCCAGAGTTGTAGACAATTCTGAACTGAACTACGAATGCCTTGATTAACAGTATTTTAATTTTTCAATTTGAATTGAGGAAGCATACATGATGCTGAATTCTAAGTAGAATTTAAGGGGACAAAAATCTAGTTGAGAAAACAAAAATGAGTGACAAGCACCTTCAGGATTTGGGTAAACCCAACTTATGGAACAATTGTTGCATCAACTTAAAGTTGGTCTATGCTTTCATCAAACACAAATTCAATAAACTCAAAAATAGTAATGTTTTTACTTGTGAATGTTTGTCAGTTTCATTACTGGTAGAAATGCAAGAAACTTTGCAGAAGAGAACATTAATCACTAATGGGGGCATAACGCAAGTTCCTGATGTTTAATATTTTAAGATGTTCATACTAAATGGCCTAAGAATTGACTTAAGAGTTAAAATGTAATGTCAAGATTTTTTTATGTAATATCAAATTTTCTATTTGACATTATTTGACATTATTTAACATTTCCATTTGATAGTTAAAACTTGTGAGTTTGTCTGAGAAAATATAAGTTGGATTAAAAAAAAACGTATTTGGAAAAAAAAAAGTATGTAGCGTATGTATGCAAAATTTAAACTGCTATACGTGTCATTTTTAATAATACCCTTATTTTTAAAATATAAATAAATACATAAATATTCACTCCATTTCATGGTGTGGCTGCATTACAACCTCAGGGTGTACATTGATTTTCAATAATTAATTAGCCTAACATTTATTATTCATTTCAATTAATATATCTTTATTATACTTAATAAATTATCTTTTATTGAATATACCATGTTTTAAGAACACTTCATTTCCCACAATGTTCTAATTTTCAAGGACATCTTCAAGATGGAGCTGAACACAAAGCTTTTTCAAAACCTTAAACACATGACCTTAGAGATTTGACTTACAATTCAGAGAATTCCTCTTCAACATCATGTGAAGCGTGTGGCCAATTCAATTCAAATTCCAGCTCATGAATGAAAACAGAGCCAATTCTTAGATTCTGCATTTTGCCAAGGCCTGCCACGTTCTGTTGAGCCTGATTGGACAATGGCTGTGTGTGTGCCAGAGAAATGAGCTCTGGAGGAAACTCGAAGATCTAAAGTTAACCGCCCGCAGCCGCTTCTCTCCCATCGCAAGTACACTGTGTTTCTAAAGTCAGACCTATGCAGCTCTTTGCTCCGCTAAACAGAGTTTTATTTAATTTGTGCCTAAGTGACAAGGGAGGCATTATATTTTTTCCCTCTAACACAGCAGGATTTCCCTCAACGGACATGGAGCCTATGGTTTTACATATTGCTCTTGCCCAGCACTTTGATTTGTGTTTGGAGGCCTGTCGGGGGATATTTAGACCTGCTTGGCTTTAATACATCACAATGAAAGGGTCTTTTCCAGGGATTGGAGAAGGAGGGAGTGTGAAAAGGAGAGATTTATGCCTGAAACCCGCACATTCAGGCTCCTGATTAGGGCTACAGCTAATGTAACAGCTTGGACACAAGCACATTGCCTATGGAATCAATATCTCATACTTCTATGAAATTGAGTTTCGGTGAGCAGAGAGAGAGAGAGAGAGAGAGAGAGAGAGAGAGAGAGAGAGAGAGAGAGAGAGAGAGAGAGAGAGAGAGAGAGAGAGAATGCAGAGATGAAAGAGAATTCTAGCTGATATATGCTAGCTGGCTAAAGAGAGCAGACAGTTTAGTGCTATGGGCTGGAGTTGCCAAGTTTACTGCAGTTTAATATTCTGTGCCATTCCATAAGGACTTATTAACTATGTTTTAGGTCAATTAAATGCTTATTAAAGTAATAGTTCACACAAAAATGAAATTTTTGTTGTTTACTCACCTTCATGTCGCTTCAAACGATGGGCCTTTATACATGCCAAACAACAATTCAGATTTATAAAGGCAGAAACTGACATGAAAAATTACATTTTACTGTCCTCATATACCAACCAATCAATTCAAAATTGTTTATAAAAATGTTAAAAAAGAGGCAACCACAACATGCATTAATATAATTATATGCACACATGAACAACATTTGAACTGCTTTTTAATAATTCCATGACTGAAATTAATTAATCTTAAAAAAATTCTAAAAATAATGATAATGTACACACATTTTATGAAAATGGGAGCATGCCTAGCACACATAAGTTTTCCTTGGTCATCGATAATGATTGCTGATTCTGAACAATAGAAAGATATTTCTGGATGTCCTGTACGAGTTCTGTACATGCGCTCTGTACATGATGCAAATTAATTTTAGAATTACATTATGATTAATAAATACATTTTGTGCATTCAGATGTTTTATAAAATCATTGTAATAGGAAGATTTCAGAAATGTTCACAGTTAGAATCATTATATACATGCTTTTAAAAATAAGGCTCCAGTTCTTTCACAGAAGTTTTTTTTTTCTAAAAATGTTTAGATTAACTCTTTTTAAGGAACTGCTAAATGTATTCCTGTCATTTTGCTTATGATTTCAATGTAATAAATACAATTTTGGACTGAAATTAACTGTGCCATTCTTTGTGCCACTGACTGAGTCACTTCATGATTTTTATTTTTAATTCAGCCTTCAAATTTTATCGCTATTATTCACATCCTGCCCTTAATTGAGGCTGTACATGACTCACACTCCTAAAAGCCAACTGAAATTCATTTATCCTACAATTAGCTCCAAATATCCATCTATTTACAGCCGGAAAGTTCTATTGTCAACTGGACCTTCAGTTATCCAGCACTCTTTTCATAGCGCTACCAACTCATCACCCTTTCCTTCACCCCTTTTCACCTGTGTGTGTGTGTGTGTGTGTGTGTGTGTGTGTGAGTGTGAGGCTTTGAACATGACATAGAAGCACACAGGCGAGGAGTCAGAAAGGCACCTGCTTACACTGACAGACAGAGCAAAGGACAGATGTCTTACAATCAGATACAGAGAGACAGATAGAGAAAGACAGCCAAAGTGAGAGACAGACGGTTCGACATACTGAATTACTTTCAGGTTATTATATAAAGTAGACTCAGGAGCTAAAATGGAACAAAAAATAATAATTTTCTTAATTTATTCTTAACACAAACCACCACAAAAGCACAGTGATTGTTTTTACAATTGAATAGCTTAGTATTCAATGTATGTTTTAAGAACAGTTTACATTTTTTGGTACATTTAAAGGTAGTGTAGGTGATTTCTGAGAGGCTAGCAATAGCAAGCTAGCTTTGAAAGCATAAGATCCCACCCTCCAAGCAAATCACTTTCCAAAGCCACTCCTCCTCCAAAACACATGAACGCACACAGGCAAACCAACAAGCTACACGATGAGAGCAATAACAAAAATAATGTTCAAAATAGAAAACAGTTCCACAAAGAAATTTTTAATCTGTGGAAAACCACCTACAGATGGTTTAAAGAATTAAGAAATCAATATGCTGATTTAAGGATGTGTGCAAGAATCTCTCCAAATCCACATACAGTCAATTCAAAGGTGATTAAACTACTTAAGAACATTCATGTGCATTTAATACGAATATTATCTTCAAAGCAAAGCTTCCTTTTAACAAATGTAAAGGTCCTTACAAGACCCAACCAACAACATCGAGACATTTTCTCTTCAACCTGGCCCGTTTCAGTAAGGAGGTTCAACCAACTCGAACTTAAACTTGAACTCAGAGTTGACTTACTCTGAGAGTTTTCGGTTACAGAACAGCTGAATTGTGTTAGTTTACTCAACTCTAAGTAGGTTGACTCTGAGTTTAGCGCGTGCACCACAACTATGAAAAGTCATGATCAGTGGAGCTCCGACACTACGATTCACCATGGCAACAGCTCCAGCCAAATAGACTTCAGCGCGCATACTTCCGTCAATGCGTAACTTTAATTCGTAATAACTGTCAATAACAATAACTGTCAATAACTTAATAACTGTTATAATATCAGAGGTGAAAACTGTAAATTATTGAACTAATATTCATTTTAATGGTATCCCATGGCCACAAAAAAATAAAAATAAAAGGGGGAAAAAAGAAAAAGACAGAAACAAGAAACAAGAACGTGGCAGCAACTAAAAATGAAGTATAAAAACACAATTCAGTCAAGGTAAAGCTTTAAACATGAAAGGTTCATGGGTGTGGCTAAATGACTTTACAAACATTTGACATTAAATATCATTCAATGTCTATTTCAACACGCTGCAGCCCTGCTTTTTCCACATAGTCTAACACTCTTTTCACATAATTAAATATTCTCTAATCCAACCTGTTACATTTCTTAATTAGAGTAATAAAATTAACTACTGACTTGTCCACAGCAAGAAGGCAGAGGGAGAACCTGCACAACACCACTGACAGATGAAGAGGAGATGGCCAAGTATTGGAAGATTTCTCAAATCCAAAAGTAAAAAGAAAAACTTTTGCTTTTGTATTAGGAAATAAAGATGACCAAAAAATTGTGAATAATTAGTTTATTTAACAGCTGTGGTGGTGGTAACGGCTCGTACTACCCCTCCATCTGGCATCCTTCCATTCCAAACAGTAGGCTAATCATTTTCAGAAAGTGCGATGGTGGGGATATGCTTGTCATCAATGCATCCAAACACACTGGAAATCCTGAAGGAAATTCTGATTATTGGGTTACTTCCAGACGTCACAGAAAGATGTTATCAAGTGAACTTCATTTATCAGATTAGCCTCATTTAAACCGATTGCTGCACCACTGACCTACAGTCCTGTGATACTCCTCTTTGACGGATATGTGCCCAGGAAAAAATTCTCAGAAAGAGCGTGAGAGCGATGCACACTTTCCTTAAAATCTGCATACAGGACTTATAATGTGCTCTGCATCTCCGATGTTTTAAAGAAAACTACCATTTAAAATGGTACTGCTCAAATAAATATGCACATGAATACGGTGATTTTTTTTAATAATAAAAATAAATAATATAAGGTATTTAGTCTTGTTTCCATGAAGGGAAAAAAAAAATTTAAGTGTTTTTTTTTTGTTTTTTTTTGCTAATTATCTGGCAATGGGGTAAGAAATTAAAAATAGTCTATTCTTGTTTCTGTTTGCATGAAGATTATTTTTCTTACCCTATGGAGAACAAATATTTTAACAAGACTAAATATCTAGATCATTTTTCATCTATAGAAAATGCATCTTAACTTAATTTTTAAACATTTGTACTTGAAATAAGACAAAAATACTCATAAGAAAAGCAATTTTGCAGCGTGAATGAATGACTAAGGTATTTAAACTTCGCCAACACTATAAAAAGGGGGAGGAGACCGAAAGAAACTCCGGGTTTACCGAAGAAAACCTGCTCCCGACCAGGTTAGGTTCACAGAGTAAGTTACCACGGTAACTGACTCTGAGTATAAGTTACCTCTCTTTCTGAAACTGGCTTGACTTACCCTGCTTTCTCGGGATTGACAAACCTCCCATTTTGAAACGGAAAACCCAGAGTTTCCCTGATTTCAGGGTTAACATACTCAGAGTTTTCACTTAACCTCCTTTCTGAAACGGGCCCCAGGTCACGGAATAAGGTAAACAGCATCAGTCATCATAATGGGCCCATTTATTTAGTTATAACCAGTGATGGGAATAACGGCGTTATAAATAAACGGCGTTACTAACGGCCAGGGCCGGCGCCACGGGGGGGCGTGAGGGGGCGACCCGCCCCCTCACTCAAGATGAGTGTGAAAATAGATTTTATTTATGAAATATAATGGTTTATTTAAAAAACACAGTTGCCAAACGAATAGGCTTTCTAGCATTAATATGATGCTACTATAGCAAACATTTAGGACAGTCTGTTTCACAAAGTCGCATTTTAATTACATCTGACACACAAACTTCCCGCGCAAGCGGTTCAACTAAATGCAGGCATTATGCAGCACTACTGACTAAGCTAAAGGTATGATGAAATAATTTTTTAATGTTTAATAGAGGGCTAGATTATCGTAGTTAATTGATTATTTTGCTGTATTGTTTGATGCTGTTCAGTTTGTTAAACTTAAAATGATGCATCTGTTAAATGGGTCGCAATGAATGTGTTATGTCAGGGAATCGGTCACAATAAGCTTGTGTTTCATTGTAAAACAGACACGATTTAATATTTCTTTGTGGTGGTGTACCGCCGCTCCCTATAAGCAGAGTACGCAGTTTGCATAGGGCATAATTATAATTTTTTTTATTAAATTCGTTCTATATTACTATATACATATACATAAATAAAAATATAAACATGAACAGATAGCCTATATATAATGATAAAAAATGAACGCAGTAGCTAAGCACATGTGACGCGCCCTTCCCGCATCTGCGCTGGCGCCCGACCTCACGTCATATTTGCGGCTGAATGCAAATTATCATAAATGATCGAAAACTATGCCGGGAAAAGACATCAGCAGTCCAGGGCCCAGAAAGGAAAAAGCCCAAGATGAAGCCCGTGCATCATTTTCATGTATGTTCATAATCCTGTGAAACTTTTTTGGCTGTTGACGTTAATAATGTCTAATAATTTCACCATCAGCATCTGCCTTAATATTCTCTTTGAGTTTCCATGTTTTGTAGCCATGGTAACCACAAATTAACCGTGGTTTTGTTACTTCAAATAATAATTTGCAAATAAGTATTGAATTTTTTTTTTTTTTGTGGTTATAAAAACAGACCTAAGCGAACAATAGCCTTTAAAATGACTTATAAAACATTATATAAAACAATGAGGCAATAGTGATCGGTTAATTACTTATAATCATATTGCATAACTGTTAAAATACATAAAGTAATACAAAATATACAATTTATGTACATTAGGCTACATATTATTACAAATGCCTGCAAAGGGCACCAAAGGCCTGGTAATTGCTGCTGTTACACAGGACGATCAAGTCCTTTAATATCGACCAAATATTTAATTAAAATATCCACTTAATCTTTTATTTTTGGCCACCTTTTTGCAATAGAAATGCTACAGCCTCTATAATTTCTTCAAGAAAAACATGTGAACATCACAACCCTTACAAAAATTAACCATGGTTTTATCGTAGTAAAGCTGCTTAATTTTCTTTTGTGTGATTTCTGAATGCTTTGGACTATAAAATCGATCTGACAGCTGTATTAATAAAATCATAGCCATAGGTGGTAACTGTAATTGTAATTTGTAAATAATTCAATTTAATTACAATTTATTTATTTACTTTTATATTTTATTAAAGGTCTATTTTGACCCTTATAGTTTTTTTTTTTACTTCCATAATATTTTGGGGAGGGGGAACAACAATACAATTCTGCTTAGGGCACCCATTTGGCCAGCAGCGGCCCGTGTTTGTGGTAAAACTGCTGCCCTAAGACATGTTATTTCCTGGATGTCAGATTTTCGAATTTGATGCGATTTTGTTTTATTATACTCTGCCATCTGTATTTGCGAAGTAGGCTACCTTTTAGTAGGGTCATTCACTCAGAACGCATTCTTCATTCCACTGCGGTACTTTTCCATTGTATTTCAAAGTAAATGCGCTACGGATGTCTTTGAATTTGAATGCTGCGCTCTCGTCTTTTATAGCAGCTTCTCCACGCTTAATACATCATTCAAAAACACTGCACTGAAAAAAACCAAAAAACCTCTTCCACTGACCTGTCTCCTGACCAAAACACTATCTGTGTGTGAACCCAGTATTCTAATAGTTGTAGTAGTAGCGCGGGCAGGCTTGTTTACGGTCCGACAAATACGTGAATGGGCCACATATGTTTTTATTTATTTATTTATTTTTACTTTGCGCTACGTCATCGCCCCCTTTCGTTACCTCAGTCGCCCCCCCATCAGTGCTGCGCTGGCGCCGGCTCTGCTAACGGCGTTATTGGTTTCAGTAACGAGTAATCAAACTAATTACTGTTTCCCCCGTTACAACGCCTTTACCGTTACTGACAATAAAATGCGGCGTTACTATAATTTATTATAATATTATTATCATTTTATTTTTCAGTTCATCTGAATGGATGAGCAGTGTAGCTGTATTTGACGTACCGTAAACTCTATTGTGAATGCGCACGCCTCGCGTAGCTGTGTCTCTCTCTCTCTCTCTCTCTCAATTCAATTCAATTTAAGTGTGCTTTATTGGCATGACAAAAACTATACATTTGTATTGCCAAAGCAATTGCAGCTGGGCTGCTCACAAATAGTGCATATATGAATTAACAGAAAGAAAAATAATAATAAAATACAAATATTTAAAAAAGTGTTAAGCATGTAATGCAAAATAAATGGCTAGTGTAAGTATGTGTTAAAAATAAAATTAAATAGATAAAGTATAAGATATACAGGGGCAAAATATACATTTAAGTAATATGGCATAATATAATGGACATGTGCTGGGAGCATCAGCTCAGGGCAGGTGGAGTGTCTTCTCTTCTGTGGTGACAGAGAGGCACATATTGAGCAGCAAACACACAGCAGGTCTTGTGTTCTCCGAGCAGATACGCTAGTTTCTCCTGGTCTGGAAGAGTTTTAAATGTGGGATGGATCTGCTGTATTTTGTTGTAGAACACTGTCCGTATATCTGTGTATTTGGAGCATTCTGTTAGGAAGTGCAGTTCTGTTTCAGTCTGATTCAGATCACAGTGTGAACACAATCTCTGCTCGGGGGGCAGCCATGTTTGTCTGTGTCTGCCCGTCTCTATCATCAGCTTGTGTCCGCTGAGTCTGTATCTGGTCAACGTGCTTCTCAGTTTCTTATCTGACACTGTGTACAGATACTCTGCCATACTGTACTCTCTCTTTAGGGACAGATAGCATTGCATTTTACTCTGTTGTTGAGTTTTGGTTTGCCAATGAGTGATGTAACTCTGTTTGATTTGTGCAGTGATCTGATTGGTTCTGATGTTGTGAGTCAGAGCATCAGTAGATGTTAGTGAAGCATCAGGACTGAAGCTCTGGATCAGATGGAGGAAGGGCTTGCTTTCTTTGCTCATCTCTTGGTATTGCAGGGCTTTATAATGGTATGATTGGGGGTCACTGAGCTTCAGATGTTTCCAGAATTTAATAGCCCTTTTTTGTATCTTTATGATTAGAGGATATTTGCTAATTCTGCCCTGCATGCGTTATTTGTTGTGTGCCGGTGCACGTGTAATATATTTTTACAGAGTTCTGCATGCAGGGTCTCAATCGGGTGTTTTTCCCATTTAGTGAGATCTTGACTTGGGTTTGTCAGCGGACCCCACACCTCACTGCCATATAGTGCAATGGGCTCAATTACTGATTCTAATATTTTCAGCCAAATTCTAATAGGGATTTCTATAGGACATTGCCGTTTTATGGCGTAGAAGGCCCTGCGTGCTTTATCTCTCAGTTCATTCACAGCATGATTAAAGTTTCCAGTGGATGTGATTTTCAAACCCAGGTAGTTGTAGTGTGATGTGTGTGCTATCTGGTTCGTGCCTAATGAAAATGTGTGTTGTGTTCCTTGGGATCTGGGTCTCTTCTGAAAGATCATAATGTTGGTTTTCTTCAGGTTGACTGTCAGGGCCCAGGTCTGGCAGTATTGCTCCAGCAGGTCCAGGTTCTGCTGTAGACCATGTTGAGTGGGAGACAGCAGAACCAGGTCATCTGCATATAGCAGGCATTTGATCTCTGAGTCGTGTAGAGTGAGACCAGGAGCTGCAGATCGCTCCAGACTGAGCGCCAGTTCATTTATATAGATGTTAAATAATGTTGGGCTTAAGCAGCAGCCCTGTCTCACTCCACGCTCCTGGGAAAGATACCTTGTACGTTTGGTGTTGATTTTTACACCAATTTTGATTTTTCTCTCTCTCTCTCTCACACACACACACACACACGCACACACACACACACACACGCGCGCGCGCGCGCAGAGAAAGATACAGAGCGAGAGAGTCTTTCATAACATGCAGAATTGACATGCTACATGTAAACGATATTCTTTGTTGTATTTTCCTGTCAAAATAACGAAGTTCCTTTGGAATTCTTCAGCTTTTAAGAACTCCGCTAGTGGGCGGAGCTACTGCGCAAACGACAATCTCATTGGCCGGCGCTCACCTATTATCATCCCTGTTTTGATTTTAGCGAATCAATTCGAGCGAACCCATACAACGTGATTAATATTCATGAACCCAGCAGTTCATTAATCCTTAGTGCATTTTATATTGTTATTAGTGGTATAATTCGTAGTAGTTTTGTTATTTTATCAATTTTTTCCCCCTTTTTTTTATAGAAACACTAAATGACAAACAATATCTTAAGCACCACCACCAGTCCTAAGTTCAGTCAACATGACAAATATGAATTCATACTTGGTTATTCTAATTACTAAAGATCTATCATCGTATAATGCTAAATTATCATAATATCATATTATAATGATTGACTAACTGATGCTAAGTGTCAGTAGATAAATAGTGTTGATTAATGTACAATGTTTTATAATAATAATTTATTCTATTTAGTGTCCATTTCATTAATTTAACATATTTAATATTTGGGCATCCAAGTTATTTGACATTTGATTTTTTTTTTTTTTTAAAGTAACGCAATAGTTACTTTCCCTGGTAATTAGTTACTTTTATAATGATGTAACTCAGTTACTAATTCAGTTACTATTTGTGAGAAGTAACTAGTAACTATAACTAATTACTTTTTTAAAATAACGTGCCCAACACTGGTTATAACCTTCACTAAACTTTGAGGTTTTGAAATATTTCAAGCTGTATTCAGTGAACCTGTAAATAAAGTTCAGTCTTCTCATCTTTCTTCACCATTCCACAATACCAGTTGCTTTAAATTACATTTATTTTGGAATTCACCTTGAAGTCTAGAGTTCAATATGTTAGGTCTACACTGTTTTGTTCGCTGTAGAACAATAAGAAGGCCAAATACGAAGCTAACTACTAACACCTAACTAAGAGTTCTCGGATCAGTGTCAAGGAACTAAACACATTCCTTAAACAAACATACACACTTTCGCTACTACAGCAATTACAGTACAGTGCTTTGGGAGCCATTGGAAGATGTATTTACCTGAGTACAGTCTGGTCCAAAACAAAGAGCTTATTCATCTATGACAATAAATAAATAAATATATATATATCGGGGCTCGAAATTAACTTTTTACTTGGTAGCACTGGTGCTCCCAACTTCAAGAAGTTAGGAGCACCAAAAAATGTTTAGGAGCACCCACTGAATATTAAGGAGCAACACAACTGCCAATTGAGCGGAAGGGCTGGCAAAATCCTTCCTGATGATTAAAAATCTTCATCAACTGAACCTGATCCTTAAGCTGCAGTGCTTTGTTTTTTTATGCATGCAATTACAGAGGCAAGATGAGAGAAAATGTAATTTAAACTTTTCTCAAAACAGTCAGTTCCCCTCAGAAATACATTCATATAAACCCCCACTCCCAATTCAATATTTAGGATTTCCCTTCCATATTTCGCATAGTGATCGTTGAGCTTGTCAGGCTGCTACAGTATTTTCTTTTCTTTGTGTCCGTCTCCAGCGTTAATGGCTGTTTACAGACTTGGCAATATTTCCACACAAATTAAATTTTGGAAAATTATTTCAATGCAGTTTGTGCAAGAGCGGTCACAAAACCGTTCAGTTCCAAGTAGGGTTGGGCGATATGGCAAAAATATATCAATATTTCATGATTTTATCACATTCTTTGGTTAGTTTTACTATTTTGTCTGAGCATGGCCAGACTAATTTCCCTATTATAAAGACAAATCAATAACAGAATATAAAAAAGAATGGTGGATATTTAGGCCAAAGCGGGTGAAGATAAAAATCTTTGTCATTATTTTATTTGTTATTAAAAAATAAGAACAAAGATACACATTACAAATACACATAATATACAAATAAAATAAACAGTGTTTTATTTTCAGGTACAATAGGCATATTTAGCAGGAGCATTCAAGAAATTGAGTGAACAAATATAAAAATAAATCACTATATAGATTGATTCCTATTAAAGGAACTATTATTTTTTCAGCTGTATTTCTTTCTCTTTGTGTTTTGTTGTTTTAACAATTAAGAAGTGCTAGTATTTTTTTTTATACAATCAAGTGTACCAGCAACTGTTTGGTTACCCACATTCTTCAAAATATCTTCTTTTGTGTTCAGCACTAACAGGTTTACCAAATTAAATTTTAGAACTATGGGTCTGCGTTCTGTCCCTTTTGCACATCTAATATACCTCTCAGCCTTTTATTTTTATAACTACTGTATGTAAACTTTTGAGTTTTCTGAGATAACTTGATTCAGGCGCTGTTAACACAGTTCGCGCGCTTTCCTCAGAAAAAGCGCAAGTAACCAGCTGAAAAGCTTAACATAAAACACACTTTTGTGATTGTGAATAACAGTGTTTCGTGAGTGTAACTCTACTAAACACTGAATGGATGTGGCGTTGTACAGTACATTACACTGCAACTGAAAGACTGTAGCACGATACTACAATATTCGTGTATCGTCCAGATCAAAAATCGAAGCACACCCCTAGTTGTAGCTCCCTGTCACGTGGCACATGCTGTGCAGTACGTACGTTTAGCAGAAAACTGTGGTCGCAAAACAAAGAGCTATATTCATCTCGGGAGCATATGACCAAAAAAGCCCTATAATATATATATATACACATACACACGATGTAGGTAAATTACCATTTTAGTTTACTGTATTCTACAATATATAAGCTATTTAACACTGAGCGTTTTATAAGAAACCGTTTCCAACGAGGCAGTGTGTGTGTGATCTGTCAAAATAGTTCAGACTGAATCGCGAACCTATTCATTAATCCGATTCATTGAAAAGAGCTGACTCATAAGAGTGATTCAGTTGTGGAAAGCGTGAAGAAGTGATTCTTTCGTGACTTTGAGTCATTATGAGTTCGGATTCGAAACCAGCAGAAAACAACACGGAACATACGCGACGTATTTGCTGAAACATTTTGAGAGAAAATGTTTCTCGGGTCAGTAAACGCTAATCTTCTTCGTCAGACAAAGATATATAAACTAAACTCGACATAGCAGAAATGTACTAGTTAAACTAGGCGGAAACCGGTTAACTATCCCTCGGTTTCACAGACAAGGCTTAAGCTAGTCCCAGACTAAAATGCATGTTTGAGCTGTCTCAACTGAAAATATCTTGCTCTGACATATCTTAAAATATGTCAGTGTCATTGTTCTGTGTCAAGATGCACACCTTAATGTTTTCTTCCAAGGCATTTTTGTAAAAGTTGCTTAAATATCTTAATTTAACTAAGGCCTAGTCCTGGCTTAAGCTAAGCCCCGTTTGTGAAACCAGGCCTATGTCTGTTACTGTGTTTGATTTAAATATGAGGTTTGTACAGTCATTTACAAAATGTTATATTGAGGATGCTGTACCATTCATTATTTCTACAAAGATTAATGTGTAAAGATATGCAGAATTAATGCACCAAATACCCAGTCTAAGGCTGGTATGTAAATAAGTTGCTTGTGAGATTATCTTACATTCACCATCCCCTTCATTTTCCCAAAAAGCTGCTGATTGTTGAGAAAGAGGAGAAGAGAAGGGTTCATAACTCTTGGCTGGGAGAGAGCAGCCCAGCGTGATGTGTTTGAAACTAACCAATTTAAGGCATAGCTTGAAGGGGCAAAAAGAACCAAAGGGCCTATAATTGGCATCTTTCTTGTCTTATTAAAAGAAAACATGTCCCTCTGGAATCCTCAAGCTCGACAAGCTTCTGTGTGAATCTTGAGCAAACACACACAGTCTGGATGAGATCGTTAAGTGCAGAGATGTGTGACGCACTCTGACAGGAAGGCCCAGCTGATCAGCTGAACTGATGAACATGGACTGCTGTTATTTTGAGAGGTTGAAGAGATGATGTTGTGTCTTTTTCTGTTGTTAGGGTGGTTCAAAATGGAGGCGTTGGAGTTGGTGTGACTATTGTACATTTTGCCAAATGATAATGGTAAATTCATACAATCTCATTTGTACATTTTTCATACGGCCTACTGAGGGTTAGGTTTAAGGGTGCAGCTTTATGCTTAATGTTTGTTTTTCAATGAATCACATTGTACAAATTTGAATACTATTTTGTGAATTCGTTGGCTTTTACACTTTTCTCAAATTGATTCTTGGTTATTTAAGCATTGAGATGGTTATGAACCTCTATAGGTTAGTTTTAAATCAGTTTTAAAGCGTTTTTGCTTTTAGCTCAGTATTTGATAGTTGAGTAGCTTATGCAGTTCTTTCTTGTCCATTTGCACTTGCACTATAAACTGCAATATAATTGTGTGCTTTGACCTCCAAATGTGGTTTGTTTGATCAGATCGCAGAATGCTGTCCACTTGTGACTGTATCACCTGAGACGGATATGCTATTAATTTATTTTACATGTTACAGTCGTCTTGATGTCAACATTGTGCTGGTAGATAACAGCAAATCATATAGAGCATTCAAGTGAGATCTATTAACCACATTGAAATGTGACGTCCCAAGGTTTTGATGATCCTTTATAATACCCCTTTTCTGTTTTCTAAATATAATTTCATTTTTGTAGCATACCAATATCTGAAACGACTAGCTGAAAATTACTTTTTTCACATTGACCCAACATCTTGACTACTTCTGTCATCAAATACTAACTCATTTTGCCACTTCCATGAAGACAAAAGGCCAACTAAATTTATGTATTATTCAGTTTTCTAATTAAAGGTTACATGGGTAGGTCACCATGTACCATGTTCTGCATGCACATCTGTTCTTTTAGCATGTGGAAGTCAATACCATGCTGCCTCAGTCAGGACCCCGCTGATCCATCTCAAACCTTTGCATCCAAAGTAAGTGATAGTTTAAAATAAAGTCAGACTGTTTTTGCTCTCTTAATAAGAAAGCATCAACTAATGATGCTTCAGATATATTTTGAACTGCTTAAAAACTTCATAATCTCTAACATTCTTTCCTGCCACAAATATTTGAACGTATATGTGCAGTTATACAATTTTTTTTTTTGTGATATGTGTGTGTGGTTGTAACAGATTATATATGTTGGTGGGAAAATATCTACTGCTGCCAATTCCAAAGTAAGCATATTTAAAGCAATAGACAAATTGTTTGAATTAAACTCAATTCTACTTGCATATCATGTAAGCAACTCGGGTGATGTCTTTGTATCTCATGTCTCAGGTTTTATTGGTCACGTAGCTAAATTCGGTTATCAATTCACTTTGTAGTGCTTAATCCCATTCTGTACACACACGGTTCAGTAATTTATGGGAGTGAGCGCATCATTCTACAAGCAAATTAACTCCTGAAAAATTCAGGTAGTGATAACAGCGTTTACAGAAATTCTAAAAGTGTATAGACCTCTTTGCGAGAATCACAGGAAACAAGGTACGTCTTGACTATGATTGTTGCCAGAACTTCAATCCAAATGCGTTATCTTGGAAATAAGCCACATACCAAAATATCGTGACCTGCACCTGCCTAATTTATTAACTCCATAAAATGGATTGCTTTTATGAGCCGAGCCCAAAGACGCTTAATTGACGCTTACAATAAGTGGACATGGCAACACTTCAAGAGCATGCTCTGCAAAGCAGTCTTCCAAACATAAACAAAACGTGACGGCTCTGTTAATGGTGGTTTAGTTAACATCACGGAACGAGTCTTTGGTTTCTGTAATATTACTTTGGTTAAAAAAAAAAAAAAAAAAACACAGGGAATACTAAATGCACAAGATTGTCAATCATGGCAATTTCGAGAGTGAGTTCTGTTCCGTACACACACAAAACTTTTAATTTATTTAAAGCGTGTATACGTGGTCAATGTTCTTTTGCAAAAAAACGAGCTAAATAACATTTCCTGTTGCAAGGTGACTTGCTTGTGGTAACAAGGTCTCCTGCAGTGGAGAAAATTGGTGCCGAAGTTTTTGAGACAAAGGTGTTGTTTTGCAAGTTTAGCAATATAACAACACTATATCAGAGTGTGTTGCAGTAAACGCTAAAGTTTTCTCAACTTTTATCAGTATGACCGAGCTTAACACAGAGCTTTACAAAACCTTCTTCCTTTACATCCTCAAATCACCTTTGGAATGATTAGATTGGCAGTATTCTCTGACGCAGCATAAACTGTAGTGTGTACATGGCCTTAAACCTGGGATCAATGAATGAGACTCTGAGGAGACGGTCCTGAAGGTTAGACTTTGTAAATCTGTTTTCCAGGTCCTGACTGATGGCTGTCTTGGCAAACTTTATGGTTGGACTGTCTTCATCTCTTGGTATCATTATACAATTACTTTCTTCAGAGGAAAGATCACACAGAGGAGGTTGTTTCAGGGCTCCAGAGTGGTGTAATTGTCATAAAGGGGTTAAGCAGATGAATAATTTCCTCTACCAGTTTCAGTTCACTGTCAGACAATATCGGTTCTTAACATTCTTCTTGGTATTCTTGTCCATTAAGGCAGAGTAGATGGCAGGCTGCTGCACCAGATACAGCTTAAATGTGTCATAAATGCTGTTCCGTTGATCTTAGATATCACAGATAAGTTTGTGAGCAAGTAAGTCTAGAATCTCCTGCTTGATTTCCAAGATGTCAGCTGATACTTTTGCAGAAAAAAATGCATCACTTTCTAAGCTGCTCTTAGGTGGGGCACTTGGTAATAGTTCTTTCTTGGACATGCAAAACAGAGCTATTATAGTTCAGCAGAACTAAATCAAAAACCATAAAATGGTAATTTAGAAGAAATAGGCTCTTTTTATCCCATTTTTAAAAACTAGTATATTGATACTAAAATAAAAGTGGTGCGAATCATCCAGTTTGTGGCCCAAATCTGCCTTTTTTATTGATTGGTTTCTTTTTATAATTATAGTTAATAATTATATGAAATAATTTTAAAATAAATGTTTCATAATTTATTTCATAATAATTTTTCAAATTCATTTTTATATGATGTAGTAACCCTGCTCATGTGTTTTAATCATAGTGAAATCCCCAATCTTTGATCAGAGTGATTAGGGCTACATATCTTTTGCTGTGAACACCTCTAGCGCTTTAGTTATTGCTTTGTGATCTGAATGAGCACTAAGTGTCTGGTTAAAAACTGTGTTGTTCTGGCCCCATCTGTGCCTCTGTGTCGGGGTGATGCTGTAAATGGCTCATAATATCTGTTGTATTGCTATGAGGCTACACTTGCGTCAAGGACTATCTGCAAGATTTTTGACCATGGTTTTGTAATTGACTGCAAATCTAAAGTGTGCACATGTGGCAGTACCACAACGATCCTATATATCGCTTTTGATTGCAGTATTTCTGCATTTAAATATATCCTGTTGAGTTAACAGTTCCTCAATTTGAGAACTTTTTTTTTTTTTTTTACACAATCAGACATGATACTCCAGGAAATGGATGCTTTCAATTTTAAAGTATATGTGTATGTATTTTACTTTCCCCACACTTACATCAACATAATTTGAGTTTTGCATAAAATGGGACCTAAAATACGTCACTTTTCTTGCTGATTGCTCTTGTCTTTATCACTGCTGCTATACATCCGTTGTTTTGTCTCTCCTCCTCAGTTTCTGAAGTACCTTCACAGGGTGTTCTTGAGGTCAAGGAACAGAAAAAACATTGTGGACCACATGTGAATTGTGACAGCCCATCACCACACCTCTGAAACGTCTGCCCTCTTCATAGCATAGAGTGTCTTTTTACTCCCCACACAACAATGACACCACCTTGATTTCACATCCTTCACCTCAGCACTTCTTTCCTGTTCTTGTGGTTTTCTTATGTAAATCCTCACTAAACCACCTTGAATGGGATTGGCCTATCGGAAATGTGACATGTTTTTATTCAAACCCACAAGTAGAAGCAAAGGATTTAGACATATGCATATGCAAATGCATAACGTAGCTCTTGTTATCTTAAAACAATTTGTTTGACAGTTAATAATGCTGCTTAATGCACACAGGCAGTGCGTTAGACAACCGTATGTTTATGTAAATGTAGGCAACTCTTGAAAGTTTCTCTGATGTTTTAAGCTTCAAATGTATCCAGAAATATAAACACTATATCTGTAATTTAATATAAGATTCTGTTTATTTTCATATTTTTGATTTAGATTTTGCAATGGATGTTAAGTGCTTTTCTACAAACACTTCTAAATGCAGTAAGGAACGGTTCCAGTTGCATTTCCACTTGAATATAGTTCATGTCACCGCCAGCTGTTGCATCACTGAGGTAAAGTAAATCCTAATCTTATTTTGTAGCACCAAATTCAAAAAAATAATCCGCAACCATAAAAATGATTTATCATACAAAGTAAGCCAAAATGTCTTTAACTTAAACATATTGATATTACTAAGAACTGCACATGCAAAAAAACAGGCAATATATATAAAAAAAATACTTTTTAGTTTAAATTGTGTTTGTAGTTGCAGTGTTTAGTCTCAAAATATCTCTTTAATTTTGAAAGTGTCTTGCTCTCGACATCTAAAAATTGACTCCACAAAGCTATTTTTATTCTTGTTGCAAGTGAAACCGTATTTAATGTTGTCTGTTTAATCTTGTTCTTTAACCTCACTTTTTAATTTGTGTAGTTTTGATCATGGTTCTTGAGGATGAATATTTATTAAACTGCATTTTTTATTGAAACATTATCTGATTGCATAATGTTCTCCTTTAGAGAGTGGGAATGGGATTGGAACATGATGACCCAGGTTGGATTCAAACTTGGCTCCAACTGTTCTCATATTTTAACTAGTCTTGCTAATAAGCTAATTGTCAACAGCATCAGTGTGGATTGACAGAAGAGAAATTAACAGAATAAAGGAGCAGCTGGTCAATGTTTGCAGTGTACAGAAGGGAGAGAGAGTGTGTGAGAGAAAGAGAGACATAAACAGAGACAGAAGGAGAAAATATGGGCCTGAAACTCAAGATAGCATTTGCGCCCGGAAATTTGGCCTTCACACTGACTATACCACAAAAGTGTATTCATCAAAATTAATTGCAAGGCACAATCTTTCTTCCTGGATATAACAAAGCTCTTTTAGTGGGCGAAAGGTCATTTTTTTTCCAGGCACAACTGAATCAAGAGCATGGAATGCATAATAAGCATTATAACACATGGTGATAAAATGTCTCTTCAAAAAGCATAAAAAATAAGATTTACTTAAAATTCCATTTTCAAGTTTTTGAGTAGACTTTGAGTAGATTTTAATAAATAAAATATATGCCTCTTTCCAAGGTAATTTGAAATGAAATGAGAGTAAATCTAATGTAACATTTTCTTACAAGTAAAGTAATACTTTCCTACAAATCTGATGCATCTATCTGATATAATATAATATATTGGTGAACATTGTGGTTTATAATATAGAAATAAAATAGCGTATCTCCTTCAGACAATGTTGAACTGGAAGATCATCACTGGAAAGGGGTTCTTCCAGCCATGGATAAGATCTTTGGGAGGGATTGTCTGACTAAAGACTAACATAAATGATGAATTAGACAAAGCACATCAATAACTCTCTGAGTGCTGCTTAATGAGGCATATAAACGAACAGATAAGAAGTTAGTCTGGACAATCCCATTTATCAGTTCTCCAGAGTGACCTATATATAAAAAAAGAACAGCCAGTGATTTTATACATTTCAAACAAACGCTGTATTACTGTGTGCAGTGCTGTTCTAGTCTATAGTCACAGAAGGGATTTTGGCAAATAATAGACAAATAATCTATTAAATGCACTTATGTTACTATGTGTCATCTACTGTATGCTATTTAAACATAAGCCTTTTTTTTAACCACGCTCTATTCAACTTGTGACTTGATTCAATGAGAATCCTTTGATCTCTAATTCTAAATTATGTACCATTTTAATGCACGCTAGCCATTGATTATCCTGCTTATTCCATTGTCATTTGCCAAGTTATAGACAAGTTAAAACTAGTATTGCTCTTTGCAGTGCAATATTTGACCAAATGGGTAAAAATGACAGTTATTTTCATCAGTTACGGCTCGTTAGCGCTAGCATTCTGCCCGCTTCAAATCATACACAGAGATGAAATAGTGCGGTAAGATCACATTTATTTGAATGAATAATAGCATGTATTTCAATTAATTATCGATCGATCGAGAGAGAGAGAGGGAGATGACAGTTGTGTGTAGGCCTACCTGCTTGCTGCATCTGTGCGTCTCTCTCTACAAAGAATTACTTCAAAAACAGCGATTTTACCACCTAGTTGCTGGGGAATATAATGTAGCAATCTAGTATCTAGGCTATTTTATTAATAAAAATCGCAGGGAAGCGTTGACAAAACGTTAATGTGTGTGTGCAGCGCAATCAGCGATCTTCGAACATCTCTCAATCTCTCTCTCTCTCTCTCTCTCTCTCTCTCTCTCCTCCCCCCCCCCCCCGTGTGTGTGTATGTGTGCGTGAGTGATGCATGTTGGTTAGTGTGTATCAATTAAAGCAGCGCATTAATATGGAACGGTGATTAAACTGACTTGGAACTACCTGTGCATTAAACTTTAACTGCATACGCTCACCTAGCCATCGTGATGAGATTATCCTGCTTATTCAGACAGACCATGGAATAATAAAGTTTTACTCTCCTCATCCTAGTTTTATCAGCTAATTCATAAGTTTAAGGAATAGTTCACACAAAAAAAAGCACATTCTGTCATTACTTTCGACATGACTTTCTTTCGTCCATAGAACACAAATGGAGAAGTTTTTACTGGAGTAATTGGCTGATGCTTATTGTTAGGAACAGACACAAATTTAACTGATCTGGATCAATCCTATTTCTGGAACTGATTCATCTGGAAAAAAAAAAAAATACTTTTAATGAATCAGACATGTATAGCTCCAAGAGAGTGAATGCCAAGAGTGACTTAATAATGCACATTTTTTGTCACACAAAGATATCTTGTGGTTACAGAGACCTTGAAACACACCACACAAATGGTAGGGATTTTATTATTATTAGTAGTAGTAGTAGTATTAGTAGTATAGAGCTTTACAGACCCAGTTTTCGTTCACTTGTAATTACTTTAAAAGTAGTGGCTAGGGCACCGACATCTCAAGAAACAACATGAGGGCAAGTAAAAATTTCTGAACTATTTCTTTAATATTAAATGTCATGGCCCACTTTGGTTTGCTGATTATTACTGAGTGGCCTAGACAGAAAGTAACTTCAGGACATCCTTTTCAGAGAATCGTCTGTCTATATATCATGTCCTTGCATTGACTTCTGTGTCAGTATATGGCTCATTTGCCATGGAGGTCAGGGTTTGAGATCTTGAAGTGATGAGGCAACGCTCACCTGACACGCCCATCATCGTGATGAGATGTCTTGGAGACTGTGACACTCGAAATCCAACCACAGCACAGTTTTCTTTCTCAGAGTTTCTCAGTGAGTACTGTATTGCTAACGTAGAATCAAGAAAGTGTTTGACACTGGGATGTAAAATATGAATGCACCATTAAATCTCAGGTTGCTGAATAATAACTACGTAAATCTGCTTGAGCAGTTCCAGAGTGGGAAAAATTAGTTTAATACAAGCCACATATATATATAGTATATATATATATATATATAAAATAAGTGTAAAAATGTGACTCTGATGCCGAATCCACAAATTCTTATAGTTCCAAAACTTTTTTATTTTTCTTTAGAATTTTCTTTTTTCCTTAGAATATGAATACAGAAGGAATAGCTCAGCCAAAAATAAGACTTGCTGAAAATACAGGCCATCCAAGATGTAGATGAGTTTGTTTCTACAACAGAACAGATTTGGAGAAATTAAGCATTTCATCACTTGCCCGCCGCCAGTGGATCCTCTGCAATGAATGGGTGCCATCAGAATGTGAGTCCAAACAGCTGATTAAAAACATCACAATAATCCATGTGGCTCCAGTCCATCAATTCCTGTCTTGTGAAGTGAAAAGCTGCATGTTTGTAAGAAACAAATCAATCATTAAGATGTTTTTAACTTCAAACTGTTGCTTCTGCCTAAAATGTGACTCCTATATTCATATTGCTCGTCTGAATCAGGAGAGAAATATGCACAGGTCAAGCACCATTTACAAACGAAAACAGTCCAAACATTTTCTAAACGAAAATGTTGGTGGATTTTGATGTGAGAGGGCAACAGTGGATGGACTTTTTAATGGAGGAAGCTTTATTAAGGATTATGGATGATTTTGGCCAGAAGCGAAGTTAAACACACAGCTTTTTGCATCAAACGACATCAATTGATGGACTGGAGTTGTGTGGGTTGCTTGTGGATTATTGAGGTGTCTTTATCAGCTGTTTGGACTCTCATTCTGACGGCACCCATTCACTGCAGAGGATCCACTGGTGAGCAATTGATGTAATGCAAAATGTCTTGCTTTACAGACACACACAACTGCTTTCTAGGTACGTTAAACGACACAGCACACATGTTTGATTCAAACTTCTTAATTTTCTATGCAGACTGCTGCTCAAGCGTGGTTAGAAAGTGCTTTCAAATAATCTCCCTTTATTGTGCCTATAATGACATCTGCCTCGATGGCAGCTGGACGTCTTATACTCTCTCTCTTCCGTCCTTGTCCGTGGCACCAAAGGCATAAAAGATGTCAAATGGATGTGAGAAAAAAATCCCCTGTCCCCTATTTATCACTCTTAATCATTTCCTGCAGATTTCTCAAGACCACGATTATTGAATGCATCTATCTTTTTCTCGTTCGACTGCTGGACAGAGACGGATCGCACCGGCGCAGAGATTTAAGGACTTCCCTGCACCATCAGATAGACGCTGACAGTCCTTAATTCTTCTAAATGCTAACTGCCCTTTGTCCCGGGTACACAGCAGACAGACATGTGCACACACACACATAAAGTACCCAGTGACACAAACTTGAAAGTGCAATGTCTATTCCTTCTGAATGAACAATGTGTGCATTGTGGAACAGAAGCATGTGGATTGTGAGACACAAAGTCACATGCACAGAGAGACGGAGTGTGTGGACTATGAATGAGAACAAGTTGTCACAGTCAGTGTCGTTCACAGCTTTATTTCGAAAGGGCTTCATCATGCGTTTAATTTAAATTTGACACATAGATTTTCAAGGTAGCATTTTTGTTTTCAACCTCCATTTAAATTCTGATCAAACATACAATGATTAATAATTTTGACACATTGCCCTTTTCATTTAAAGGGATAGTTCTAGTTTGTATTCTGTCATCATTTTTTCATCCAAACCTGGATGATTTTCTGTCTTCTGCGGCATGCAAGACAATACATTTTGAAGAATGTTGGTAACCAAACCATTGTATGGAAAACAAAACAAATCACTGACATATTTCTCAAAATATATTATTTTGTGTTCCACAACAGAAAGAGTGTCAGTTTTGGAATTACATGAGGATGAGTAAATGATTTTTGGGTGAACAACTCCTATTACAACAACATGTACTCAAGCTGCATGAAGTCCACGAGTTTGTGGAAAACCAGATGATCATGTTCACCAACATGATTCAAAATGAGCCAGACTTTTTTTTTTTTTACAATCTGCTTATGTAAAAGTGTTTTCTTATGAGATTAGGATGGTCTGAACAAAAGCACATGTCAGTGTCACAATTTTGCCTATTTGACTTTGACTTCTGGCAAAATCTGTATATCTCTTCTTGTAAACTGTGTGTATTTCCAGGTTTTAATGATGGAAACGTACTCGGTTACTATCGTAACCTCGGTTCCCTGAGATACGGAACGAGTACTGCGTCTTGATAAAGACGCATATGGAAAAAGCCTTTTTTCTCCTGAACTGAAGTCTTATTCAATCACGCAGTGAAACTGCACGACTATTGGTTCGTGCAGTGGTAAAAAACGAACCAATGGGTCGGCAGCAGAGCTGCACGAACCTATGGCGACGATTCCCGCCAGATCCCGCCAGATCCCGCCAAAATGGGCAGGGCATCTGGCTATATAAGCGGTCGTTTCGCCATAGGATCCTCAGGTTACTTCGACTGAAGCGACGACTGAGTCGTGCAGCTACCTGGCACGGCAAAGTACGCAGTACTCGTTCCGTATCTCAGGGAACCGAGGTTACGACAGTAACCGAGTACGTTCCCTGTCGATACTCCACTCGTACTGCGTCTTGATAAAGACGCATATGGGAACTGAATTTAATCACGCCGTGCTAGGGTAGATGAACGACTGTATATACCTCCATAAGCATAAATGCCCATAGGGAAGTAAGTAGTATACTTCAGGCTAAAGCGAGCTAAACTCATAGAGGTCATGCTCGGCCTGGATGATCGTTCCATATGACAACTGTATACTCAGTTAACCGGAGTATGCAGGGTGCCAATCAGAGAGCCTGAGCGCATTGCGGTCAAGAAATCCCAGACAGGATTGTTCCCACAGCGTATGTATACAAGCTCATCTAAGCAGAGAGGACTCTGGCCTGTAAGGCCAGTATGTCCAGGTTATAAAACCTAGCAAATGTGGACGGAGTGGCCCAGCCAGCCGCCGCACAAATCTCTGTAATGGACACACCGCTAGACCACGCCCATGACGAGGAGATGCCTCTAGTCGAATGGGCTCGTACTCCAATGGGGCATTGCAGGCCCAAAGAAGAGTATGCCAGCATGACAGCATCCACTATCCACTTAGAGAGTCTCTGCTTCGTGACCGGATGCCCTTTGGCGCGGTTACCGAAGCTAACAAAGAGCTGTTCCGCATGCCTAAAGGGGGCGGAACGCTCAAAGTAGATTCTCAGAGCTCTGACAGGGCATAACAAGGATAACTCCCGGTCCTCCTCAGACGGAGGAAGCGCGGAGAGCGTGATGACCTGAGCTCTGAACGGGGTTGAAAGTACCTTAGGTACGTAACCATGCCTTGGTTTCAGGACGACCTTGGAGTCGTTAGGCCCGAATTCCAGGCAGGCAGGGCTAATAGAGAGCGCCTGCAGGTCTCCAACTCGCTTAACCGATGCTAGTGCTAGTAGCAGAGCAGTTTTCAGCGAAAGCGAGCGGAGGTTCGTAGACTGTAGCGGCTCAAAGGGAGGGCCTTTCAAGGCCCTCAGTACAGTGGGCAGATCCCATGTAGGGACAGTAAGGGGCCGAGGTGGATTCAACCTCCTGGCTCCCTTCAGAAAACGGACAACTGAGTTGTCTCTGCCTACTGACTGGCCCGCTATAGGGGCATGAAAGGCCGCTATAGCTGCTACGAACACCTTGAGTGTAGAGTGAGAACGTCCTTTATCTAGCAGTTCCTGCAGAAAGGACAGAACCACCGCTAACTCAGAGGTAGAGGGGTTTTCACCACGGTTGAGGCACCAAGCGGAGAAAACAGACCACTTAAGGGCGTAGAGGCGTCTCGTAGACGGGGCTCTAGCCTCAGAAATGGTGTTTAACACTCGCTCTGGGAGGCCAGTAGGCTCCCGTTGAGCGGCCAAATGTAGAGAGCCCACAGCTCGGGTCGGGGGTGCCATATTGTTCCGTTCGCCTGAGAGAGGAGATCCCGTCTCAGGGGCACGGGCCAGGGGGCTGCTGTCAGTAGCTGAGTCAGCTCTGACAACCAAGGTTGGTTCCTCCACAAGGGGGCCACCAATAGCACCTTGTGACCCTGTTCCCTGACACGCCTGACAACCTGTGGAAGCAGGGCAATCGGGGGGAATGCATAAAGGAGGAGGTTGGGCCAGTCGTGGGCCAACGCGTCCCTGTCCTTCGAATAATAAGTTGGGCAGTGAGAGTTGTCTTTGGAGGCGAAAAGGTCTACTTCTGCCTTGCCAAAGGTCTTCCAGATCTTCTGAACCACCTGCGGATGGAGCATCCACTCCTCTGAGGGGACATTGCTCCGAGATAACATATCCGCTCCTTGGTTCAGTCTGCCCGGCAGGTGTGCTGCCCTCAGCGAGCGCAGGTTGAGCTGAGCCCATTCCAGAAGGCGCTCTGCCAGAATAAAGAGGCGCTTCGAGGAGACACCTCCCTGGTGATTTATATAGGACACCACGGACATGTTGTCTGAGCGAATCAGCACATGGCGTCCTATTAGGTCCGGCAGGAAAAACTGGCAGGCTTGACAAACTGCTAGCATTTCCAAGCAGTTGATGTGGAAGCCGCTCTCCGCCTTCGACCAATGGCCGAAGGTCGGTTTGCCTTCGTACAGCGCCCCCCAACCTGTGTTGGAGGCGTCTGTCGTGACAACTTTCCTGGTGTGGACCAACCCCATGGCCACGCCCTTCTTCATCCACCGTGGGTTCTTCCAGGGGGTCAGGGCTGTCACACAGGCCTGATTCACCCTGATATGCAAGCGTCCGTGACGCCATGCGTTGTGTGGAACCCGTGGTTTCAACCAGCGTTGAAGGGGGCGCATGCGGAGCAGGCCCAGCTGTAACACTGGCGATGCTGCGGCCATAAGGCCCAGCATTCTCTGAAACACTTTGAGTGGGCGAGCGGTGTCGCTCTTGAAGGTGGCCGCGAGTTTCTGAATGGCCAGAGCGCGTTCTGGCGCTATCACCGCTCTCATGCGAGCTGAGTCCAGAACTGTACCCAGGAACGATACTCGTTGGCTGGGAGACAGTGCGCTTTTGGCGAAATTGACCCTGAGCCCCAGGCGCTCTAAGTGGCTGAGGATGAGGGTTCTGTGTGAAAGTAGTTCCACCTCTGACTGGGCCAGAATGAGCCAGTCGTCGAGGTAGTTGAGAATGCGGATTCCCATCTGTCTCAGAGGGGAAAGAGCCGCGTCCATGCACTTCGTAAAAGTACGGGGGGCCAGAGACAGCCCAAAGGGTAGGGCCGTGTACTGGTAAGCCACTCCCTCGAAGGCGAATCTCAAGAATCGTCTGTGATGGGGGGCTATCATGTGTCTTTCAGGTCCAGAGAACAGAACCAGTCCCTTGTGCAGAATCTGCGAGAGGATCTGCTTCAGCGTGATCATCCTGCGAGAACGGCCGTCTCATGAGGGCGCGTGATTCAGGCGTCTGAGATCGAGGATGGGCCGGAGGCGCCATCCTTTTTGGGGACGAGGAAGTAACGGCTGTAAAAGCCTGATGCTCAAAGCGGAGGCCGCCATCCTTTTTGGGGAACCATTTCTATGGCTCCTTTTTCCAGCAACGTCATCACCTAACGGCTGTAGCGCAGAACGCGAGCTTCTCGCCCTGCACCGAGGTGGAGACCACGCTCTGAAACGCGGGGGTCTTCGAGGATTGGAGTGAATAACCATTTCGTTTTATTATCCTTTTTCCATACGTCACCCACCTCTGACACTCCGGGGATGGCCGTTCCAGGCCTCGGCCCGCGTGGCAAGGGGTTGGATAAACTCGAGTGGCCGGCTGCACGGAGGCAGGGCACGCCGCTGAAACGCGGGACGGAAGAGCGAAAATTGCTGAATAACCTCTTTTTGAGAATGTTTGTTTTATTTTTTCCACTATCACAGCGGATTATCCCCATGGGCGCTTGTAACCGGACCCTGAGCAACAAACACAATTCCCTCTGCACCCGGAAGAAAACGGGGATGGCCTGCCAGGCCTCGGCCCGCGGTTTCTCACGAGGGGCCTTTTGGTAGGCGGTCCGGCCGTGGCGGGACTCGACCCTCTCCTCTTCCTGTCCTGCAATCAGGAGGACGCCGGAGTGGCGCAGGGTCCAACGCTATCTTGGGTCGGGGGCTGGCGCTTCGGAGGGGGGCAGGGCACTGGCTGAGCGACGGAAGAGGAATTGCTGCCCTCGCGGCTTTTGCTGAGTCCTAGCAGGCTGAGGGGCGGAAACGGCAGGTGCTGGTTTCGCGGTTTTATTTTTTCCACTATGAGTCGGCGCAGCTGGGGGACTGAGCAGTTGCATGGGCTGGAGCGCTTGTACGGACCCTGTAGCAACAAACACAATTCCCTCTGCACCCGGAAGAAAACGGGGTGCCAAGAGGTCGCATCACGAGAGCCTGTTTGGACGCCTTCTGTGCCCGGCCTGTGAAGCGCTCAGACTCGAACCCTCTCCTCTTCCTTCACCGCAGGTCCAGGAGGACGCCGGAGGCAGGGTCCAACCGCTGGGGGAAATTGAGGGGGGTGAGCATCAAGGAAGGAGACTCTGTCCGCGTCTTGATCTCCGTCAGCATGAGCCACATGCCCTCGCGGCTGTAGCAGGCGAAACGAGCACTACACAGGCTGTTTCGCGGGCTGCTGCCAGTCGGCGCAGTCCTGGGGCGACTCCTATGCAGCTGCTGGGCGGTAGTCTTGGTGGCTTGGGCAGGCAAAGCCAGGTCCGTGCTTCTCAGCTCCCTGAGATCGCAGGATCAGGCTCAGACTCATCTACGGCAGAGAGGAGCTTGTGCCTGATAAGACATCTGGAGAACCGCCATAGAGTGGAGCGCCGAGCCGCCTGTCCAGCTGAAGCTAGGAGCGTCCAGCGAGCGCTGAAGTAGTCCTGCATGGCTTGGACGGGTGACTGGCCTTCCGTCCTTCCAGCCGATGGCACCAGTGGGTGGGCAGAGGATGTGAGCCCCTGACTCATCCAATTTGAGGCATCACTCTCATATCCCTTTTCTCAAGCCAGGTCCGTCAATCGTAGTGAGGGCGGATGAAGCGGAAGTACGGAGGCGGGCAGAGTAAGGGGAGCGCCAATATCTCGTGAGCTCGCTCGTGAACTTCAGGGAAGAGTCGCAGGATGGTCGTTGACTCTGAGGGGCCTGACGGCAGCGAGCTTGGCCTGATAGACCTGGCAGAAACCGCCATCAGATCCAGACGCTGCGAGCCGCCTGTCCAGCTGGTGGAGAAGCGTCCAAACCCAGCTCTTCAACCGCTTTTGAGAGGACACGGAAAAGTTCGGCAGTCCTCATGGCATGGACGGGTGACTGGCCGGCTTTGGCCTTCCGGCCGGGCAGTGGGTGGGCAAACCTGAGGGGGCGGGGTCAGTCATGTGCAGCGACAGCTCCTCAGCATCTGAAGCTACCAGTGACTTGAGTGCTGTCATCGGCCAGCTCATCGTCCTTCCCCCGAACGAGACCAATCGCTGCACGCTTGCAGAGGGGAGCGCTGGTCAGGATTGTGAGAGTCGTGAACTTCAGGGAAGAGACGGGAGACACCTCTCTGTGTGGAGGGGCCTGACGGCGCCCCGGCAAGAACCACGCAGGATCTGAGCCGGCGTGAGCTCGCTCTCAACCGGGCGGCTGCGAGAAGGGCTCCTCTGCCCCGCTGTGGAGACCACTCCAAACCCAGCTTTCAACCGCTTTTGAGAGGACACGGAAAGGTCCCTGGGAGGAAGAAAACGGGAGGGCGCGAGGGGCGGGGTCGCTCCATCCCGGCTTTGGCGGCGCTGGGCGAAAAGAAACGATCCGCGAGCGCAGAGAGGTGAGACTGATGCTCAGTCGCACTGAGCCCGACATCAGAGCTCCTCAGCATCTAAGCGAGCGCGAAGCTACCAGTGACATTCTGTCATCGGCCATCATCGTCACTTCCCCAAGCAGGAAACGAGACCTGTGACCGTCATCTGCGTGCAGGGGAGACGCTTGCAGAGGGAGCCGCAGTAACGGCGCGGCATTAGAACGCCGATTTGCTCTTTTAGAGACTTACGTTGGTAATCGCCGGATGGCGGCAGCGAACGGGACGGGAGACGGAACCTCTCTGTGCGATGCTGGGGCGCGGAAAAGGCGAAAGCGAGGCACGCAGGATCAGCCGGCGTGAGCAGATCGAGGTCGCTGGGTCTCAACCGGGCGCTGAGAACCTCTGCCCCGCTGTTTGCGTGTCCTCACAGGTCCCTGGGAACAGCGACGGGAGGCTTCTGGGTCAGGGGCGGGGTCGCTCTAGAAAAGAAGTCGTCGTCGCTCCGCGAGCGCAGAGAGGTGAGGATGCTCTCGAAGTGAGAAAATCAGAGCCAGCGAGCGCGGCATCTGCATGGGATTTCCCCAAGCAGGAAACACACTCCTATGGCGAAACGACCGCTTATCGGCGTAGCCAGGGGAGACCTGCATGAGCCGCAGTAACGGCGCCATAGAACGCCGATTTGCGGGATCTGGCGGGATCTGGCGGGAATCGTTCGCCAACAGGATTCGTGAGCTCCGCTGCCGACCCATTGGTTCGTTTTTTACCAACTGCTGCGACGTACCAAAGTCGTGCAGTTTCATGCGATTGATGGTCTGAATAAGCACATGTCAGTGTCAGGAAGAAAAAAGGCTGTCTTCTGGCAAAATCATATCGTCTTTTCAAGACGCAGTACGAGTGGAGTATCGACAGGGAACCCAAGATGTCCTAATGCACTTTCAGTTTTTAGACCCCAGTGCACAAACACTATCAATATTTCCTAAAGATTAAGAAGAGATGCAGATCCTTGCAGTTAGTTACAGCTGTTAGGAAAAGTCATTTTAGGAGGAGAGTTCATTTTCACTTTACTAAACAACATAGAGGAGAAAAAGCAAAGATAAGGACCACATTTCTTTACATAATCACCTTCCTCATGAAAATTTCAGCTAAAGTGAATAATTTATTTACCTAGCTATATTCAAAATCACGTTCAACAGCATTAGAGTCAGCTCAGATCAGTGGTGCCATCGCTATATGAGAAGTGAGGCAGAAGCAACGTATTATATAAATAATTTATTCAGAGTGACACATATTACACATTCCTCCTCAATTTCACTTACGTAGATGACAGACAGACAGACAGACAAGAATGGTGTACAATTCCCATTTGCCATTAGTAGCCATTTGTGCTTTCCCTTAAAATACTGTTTTTCCTGAGATGCAAAAACCCAATTAACCATATTTTTATTTTTTTTATGCATTCATTTATTTTTTGGGAGGAAGGGTTCAGATTGGAGCTTTAATACCAATTAAATATGGTTTGCCTTTTCACAACGATCTGGACACTTTAGTAAACACCACAACGACCATTCCACAAAATTAATGATATGCTTACAAGTTTCCCAGAAACCTTTTACTAAGGTTGTGATTATTAACTGAAAGCAATTATGGATTACCGTGGGTGTAACAGAGCCTATACTAATCAGAAAGCATCATTAAGAATATATTGTGATATAATGCATAGCATGTGGAGAATCTGCCTCATGACTTGATCATATCATGATTTGATTTGATGGAAGTCGTGGCATGATGGTTTGCACACGTGTCTTGACTCATCGAGGCATAGTGTGCAACGTGAGTGTGAAGCTGGCTCATATCCTTTCACTGTTCCCATTAGAAAGAACCAAAAATAAAACAAAAAGTCATTGACTTTTGTTATTAAAGAAACATTAGCACCATAGACATTAAAACGTAGCAGTCGTAGTTGCAGAGGCCAGCATTTACTGGGCTGCCTGGGTGAAAATGAGACCAGATTAAACACAATTATAACTGGCCCCACAGAGGTTGATCACCTAAAACATAGTTTAATTAAGGTGTTACTTAAAGTATTAAATCCATTCCCTTCTTAGCGCAAGAATGCACCTTATTAAGATTCAAGAAGTAATGATCTTGTGCTTCATGTATATGGCCACAACATCCAAACCAAACAACTTTCATTAAAGAACTGTTACCTTGCAAGTCTACTGTATACTGTATGTCAGCCTGGTCCATGGCAGTTTTTTAAAGTTAACTTACATTTACCAAGGTCAGAAGAGGTTGTGAGATCCTCCATGCGTCGTTATAGATACTCATTAAATATTGATTGTGTTTTTGTTTGCAGAACTTCGGAAGTTATAGCCTAATCATGCCCCAAACAAGCACTTTGCCTCATCGCTTCTCCCAGTGGGATTCGCAGTCTGAAATATCACACGGCCTTTGGCCTGGAATTCATATGCATGGATCATAATTTAGCTAAAATGGCCAAAAGTAATGGCTATAATGGATCCTGATAGAGGTATGTGGGAAGTTTCATTTCAGGTCAGGATAGGCCCACCTATTTGAAGTCCACTGCAGATTGCAATAAATAGAAATGCATTTATTAATATGAAGGATTTTGATGTGGTTTATGGATTGGCTTAATTAAAATGTTAATTTTATGGTAATGGTCTCTCTACATTTCGGGTCTTGACATTTTCCTGTGGCAATAGATCCATCTCGTAAAAACAAAGTTTTGGCCCTCAAATTTGATTTCACGGCTGTGTCATAAACAAAACAGATCACCTGTGCTTTGCTCGCTAAAAGGTTCAACAGATATTGAACCAAGTTGAAGAGATTGAAGTGTTATGTGGTGAATACATCTTAATGGACTGATATTATTAAGTTATTGCAGAGGGATATGATATATATCCAAAACAACAAAGGACATATGCAAGCCTTTTAGCTTGTTTCTATGAACAAACCTGAAGTCTGGAGACTTATTTAATTTAATTTCTTAATCTGAAAAACATGTTTTTTTATTTTTTTATTTTTTTTGTCATTTTTTCCCAGTGTATTTTTTAAAAAAAACATCCTTAAAACAAGGAAAAAAAATGCACAAAGTAATAACTTAAGAAAATAAATTAGGCTAATTTTGTACAAGTTTATTTTTAATACATTGATTGAACAGTAATTAATTTGCATCGAATGAACAGTAATTAATTCTGACTATTAATGTTATATCTCAAGATGTTTTATTACAATCCTCTAGTGTTTTCTTTTTAATGTTTGTAGCATATGCACAAACTTGCACTTGTGACCTGTTTTAGCAGCAGCATTTTTCTCTGAAGTTCAGTTTATCATTTGCATTCGTTAATTAATTTCTGCATTTTATTATCATTTGCAAATTGAAATATTGCAAAAGACATTTTCTTCTAAAACACTATGTGGGTAATGTGCACTTGAGCCCTTATGAATCCATTTTCAAGGAAATGTATGAGTGAAGGACATGTGATACAAATTTCCCTCCATCTGAATCTGCTTTCTAAAAGCCTCATTCTGTAAACGCTGCCTCTAAACACATTTTAACGCTGGTGAGGATGAATACCAGGAATAAATTGGCCATAATTGCTAATATTTTATAAAAGCTCACATCTTAGTGGAAAGAAATCCAAATGGTTAGTATCAACAGTAAAAAAAGAGAGCAACTTACAGAGATGGAGAGAGAGATCTTATTTTCAGAGCTAGCACATTTTTATTGCTCTCAGTATGCTGTCACAACTCTTGGAACGCTGCTTTGCATCTTTTCCCCTTCATATTTAACTTTCATGATGTGACCATTTTTATTTTAATTTCCCTCAAGTTTTGGAGGAATGATTGTTGGTAGGCGGCCTTTCATTTCCACTCTGCCCTTCAGATGTATGTCAAATCCATCATCGGCGGAAAGGCAAAGCAGGACGTGCGGCATCATTTACTGAATGCTAAATTATCAGTGGTTTGAAAGCATGATTAGCTTTTTGTCATGCTGTCCCGCTCATTTTCAGGCAATTACGTGTTTTCAGCGCTGATTCCCAAATGCGCCGTTTGTAGTTTTGTTTTTTCAAGTGCTGTTCAAAAACACTCATTAACCCTCGTTAAAAATCAACTGCCTGGCATGTTTTGGATTATGTTTGAATGCACCAGCCAGCTAATCGCAGTGAAACTGATTTGTATGCCCGAATTTCAATGTTTTGGCCGTAACATCTTGAACACGGTGTGCTGAGGATGCAACTGCCATTGGTCCATCCCGTGTGCTCTTTGACAGACTGTGCTGAGGGAACCAAAGCAAAGCATCACAGGTGTGGAGATCTCTTTTCAGATTTGAAAGGCAGCTTGAAAATATCCAGCACACGCCATATACAATATATCTGGAGAATATCAAGTATCTCCAGTGGGTGTCAATCACTACATTTCATCATCAGATATGTTCTGTATTTTACTGTGAAATTCCCTGCAGGTCTCCACAGTCCTGTGCACAACATCTGTAAATTTCACCCTAATGGTCTGTTCGGGATTTAGAGACTTTTGTTTGGAGAAACAATCAAACAAACACATAAATAAATACAATAAACAAATAAATTTAATATAATATAGCTTAATCTTAAGATAACAGAATCTATGTTTTTAGTTTTAGGTCGAGTGTCACATTTCAATGTCAAGGCCTTCTTAAAATGACTGTAATTATACAGTATATTAAATTGTACATTTAGTCATTTAGCAGATGCTTTTATCCAAAGTGACTTACAAATGAGGACAATGGAAGCAATCAAAATCAACAAAAGAGCAATGATATGCAAGTACTATAACAAGTCTCAGTTAGCTTAACGCAGTACATGTAGCAAGTTTTTCTTTTTAAATCATATAATAAATAAAAAGAAAACAGATAGAATAGAAAAATAATAGAGCAAGCTAGTGTTAGAGGCCTTTTTTTTGTTGCTTTTGTTAATTGTAAAATGAGCCCGGTCTCATGAAAATGCGTATAAATAGTACGCCAAATAAAAATTAAAACTCGTGGTACTGATACGCAAAAATGGACTTTGGCGTGCATATAATAGTTTTCGCGTGCATACGGTACGAAATTTGTTGGTGTGCATATGATACGCAGTTTTAGCGTATATATGATACGCATCTACCCCACAACCCTAATCCTACCCATCGCTTAGCATATACACGCCAAAATCCATTTTTGCGTATAAATACCACAAGGTTTTGTTTTTATTTGGCGTACTATTTATATGCACTTTCATGAGATCGGGTTGGTATAATAATAATAAAAAAAAATAGATAGAATACAAAAAGATTAGAAAAGCTAGTGTTAGTTTTTTTTAAAGAAAACAAGCAGTAAATGAATAGAGTGCAAGTCTAAAAGGGACAAGTTTATATATACACTCCCCTCCAAAAGTATTGGAACAGTGAGGCCAATTCCTTTATTTTTGATGTAGACTGAAAACATTTGGGTTTGACATCAAAAGATGAATATGAGACAAGAGATCAGCATTTCAGCTTTTATTTCCAGGTATTCATATCTGGATCTGATAAACTTATTTTTCATGTGAGCAAAATTATTGGAACAGATAGAATTAACATAGATTAAAGTGAAAAAGGCTTAATATTTAGTTGCAAATCCTTTGCTTTCAATAACTGCATCAAGCCTGTGACCCATTGACATCACCAAACTTTTGCATTCTTCTTTTGTGATGCTTTTCCAGGCTTTCACCGCAGCCTCTTTCAGTTTTGGGGGGTTACTCCCTTCAGTCTCCTCTTTAGCAGGTAAAAGGCATACTCTATATGGTTTAAGTGTGGAGATTGACTTGACCAGTCTAAAACCTTCCACTTCTTGCCCTGATGAACTCCTTTGTTGTTTTGGCACTATGTTTTGGGTCATTATCTTGCTTCATGATGAAGGATCTCCCAATCAGTTTGGTTGCATCTTTCTGTAAATTGTCAGACAAAATATTTCTGTAGACTTCTGAGTTAATTTTGTTATATGTTACATGATTAATGAAGATTAATGAGCCTGTCCCAGAAGATGTGATGAAAGCCCAAGCCATTACATTACCTCCACTGTGTTTCAGATGAGCTTGTATGTTTGGGATCATGAGCAGATCCTTTTTTCTCCAAACTTTAGTCTTTCCATCACTTTGGTCCATAAAATCAGTCCATAAAACCTTGTCCCAGAATTTTTGAGGCTCGTCTCCTATTCTTCTTGCTAATGAGTGGTTTGCATCTTCTGGTGTAGCCTCTGTACTTTTGTTCATGAAGTCTTCTGCGAACAGTAGATTGTGATACCTTCACTCCTGCCCTCTGGAGGTTGTTGCTGATGTCACTAACATTTGTTTTAGGGTCTTTCTTTACAGCTGTCACAATGTTTCTGTCGTCAACTGCTGATGTTTTCCTTGATCTACCCGTTCGAGGTGTGACTTAGTACACCAGTGGTTTCTTTCTTCCTCCGGAGATTCCAAATGGTTGTACTTGCTATTGCCAGTGTTTGTGCAGTGGTTTGATTGAGTTTTCATCTTCTCTCAGCTTCACAATTGCTCGTTTTTCACCCATAGACACCTCTCTGGTTTTCATGTTGTTTACACGTCTAACTAACTATAAATGCAGTCTGCACGGATCTGAAACTAAGCGCAGACATTCAGTGCTATTTATTGTTTGAATAATCAATTAATAGGACACACCAGGGCAACAAAACACACCTGTCAGTCACATGTTCCAATACTTTTGGTAACATGAGCAATGGTTGGGTTCAAACAAAAGGTGCTATCCTCTAAGTTGTGTATCAGATCCAGATGAAAATATCTGTAAATAAAAGCTGAAATGTTAATCTCTCATCTCATATTCATCTTTTGATGTCAAACCCAAATGTATTCAGTCTACAGCAAAAATAAAGGAATTGGCCTCTCTGTTCCAATACTTTTGGAGGGGAGTGTATATACATAACAGGTGCATGGGGATATAGGTGAAATATATTGTAAAAAATGCATATGAAGTTATTTCATGGGCTTCTTCAGTTCACTATTATTATTATTATTATTATTATTTGCATATGACAAGCATACTGTTTAAAGAATTAAAGAAAACATCCATTGTTTTAGCTGCTGACCAAAATATATTCAAGTTGCAGTTAATGAATATGGGCTTAAAGTGCACACCCTGAAATTTAATTTGAGGTTATTCTCCTCAAAATTGGAGGAAAGGTTAAAGATCTTACAGATCTTTAAAATGTACCTCCCCCTTTTTCAAGGGACCATAAGTAATTGGACAGTTGACTCAAAGCCATTTAATGGACAGATGTGGGCTATTCTTTCGTTATTTCTACATCAATTAAACAGGTAAAGGGTCTGGAGTTGATTCTAAGTGTGCCATTTGCATTTGGAAGCTGTTGCTGTGAACCCACATCATGGAGTCAAAGGAGCTCTCCATAAAGGTGAAACAGACAATTGTTAGGCTTCAAAAACAAAATAAATCCATCAGAGAGATAGCAGGAACCTTAGGAGTGGCCAAATCAACTGTGTGGTACATTCTGAGAAAAAAAGAACACACTGGTGAGCTCAGCAACATAAAAAGGCCTGGACGTCCACAGAAGACAACAGTGGTGGATGACCTGAGGATCCTCTCCATGGTAAAGAAAACCCTTTCACAACATCCAGCCAAGTGAAGAACACTCTCCAGGACTGTCAAAGTCTACAATCAAGAGAAGACTTCAGAGAGCAAATACAGAGGGTTCACCACAAGGTGCAAACAAGGCCAGATTAGACTTTGCCAAAAAACATCTAAAAAAGCCAGACCACTTCAGGAAAAGCATTCGTTGGACGGCTGAAATTAAGATCAACCTGTACCAGAATGATGGGAAGAAAAAAGTATGAAGAAGGCTTCGAACAGCTTGTGATCCAAAGCATACAACATCATCTGTGAAACATGGTGGAGCAGTGTGATGGCATGAGCATGCATGGCTTCCAGTGGCACTGGGTTACTGGTGTTTAGTGATGACGTGACAGAAGACAGAAGCAGCCGGAAGAATTTTGAAATGTCTAAAGATATACTGTCTGCCCAGATTCAGTCAAATGGCGCAAAGCTGATTCGGCGGCGCTTCATAGTACAAATGGACAATGACCCAAAACATACAGCAAAAGCAACCCAGGAGTTTTTGAAGGTAAAAAAGTGGCATATTCTGCAATGGCCAAGTCAATCTCCTGTGTATAAAATTGGTAGTAATTCCTAAGCATTTTATGTTATATTTTTTCAACCCCTTGGCTTAAAGCTTAAAGTCTGCACTTCAATTTCATCTTGATTGTTTCATTTTAATTATATTCTGGTGGCATACAGAGCCAAAATTATGAAAATTGTGTCGGTGTCCAAATATATGGACCTGTCTGTAATTTCAAGATAAGATAAAGGTTAATTTCCAAATATTTTTACACATAAATGTTGTGCAAAATTCAGTATTTAAATTTTAAAAAGTTAATTTAAAGGTGAATTTTAAATTAATGTAATTTAATGTAATGTAAATTAACTCATCAATATATATTTTTTTAATTCTAAAACATTGTGGCAATCTTTGAAAGCCTTGCCTGAAGACTCTGAAAACAACTTTTCTAATAAATTCTAATAAATTTGAAATTTTAATTCAAACTTGAATTCTGCATCCTGTTTGCTACCTTAATTCAAAATCAGTTCAATTATTGGAATTTGAAAGGCATTTGCTTTATAAATCTCAATGACGCACAACTCTGTTACACATACAGTGCTGGAGTCTTTGAAATCCCAAACATAAAGAATATAAAGTCCATCTCAACAGAACATGAGGATTAATCTAGGTAATATGGCAAATATTGATGCGGTCATGCTATGAATAGACAGACTACAGAAATGAAGCAATAAAACTGGCCAAACTTAATGATGTTGGTCTGATTGGTTGATTGATTAACTGCTTCTTTAACCAAAGCTCTTTTAGAAGCAGTAGATTTTGGATTTTATGTTTCTGCCTAACTGTGTTCAAACACATAAATGATCTGCCTGCTAAAGTGACTATTTGGCTGTAAATATGATGCACTGATTAATTACTCCGCAAACCATATATATTCTCTCAGCCTCAGCTGCAGGCTGTGATGTAGCAGAAATAAATGTGTTTATTCAGGAGCATCTGGGATTGTTTATTCATTAATTTAAGGCGTTTTGCCACTTATCCAAGCTGTTTCATCAGTTGTAGGATGTCAGGGATTTCTTGGAATGTAATTCCGCAATGCAACGTCATAAGATTGGTGAACCACTGTAGAAATCACCTCCTCTGATGATATGAATGTCAATGCTGTGTAAACTGGAGCACAACTGCCAGGCTAAAAGTGCAAGAATGATGTTATAAGTAGCAAACAATAACTTGATGTACATGGCGGCTGGGTTTGAAGATGACACTTGAAATTACACTCACAGATCACTGTAACATATATTTTACATTGTTTTATGATGAATAAATGCCAAGCAAAGCCCGAATGTTTCCCAAGCCAGCATGTGTTAAGTAGCACTAAGTGCTTTCAGAGCTTTCAGGTTCAAATTTGTTGAGCTAAGGCCAAAATGTATGCCAGTATCTCCATAGGTTTGTCTAGCCATTATAAAAATAGCACAACATACTGTATTCAATGTGAGCACATGCAGTATGTGAATTTATGTGTGTTGTTAAGGTTAAATCGCATATATGCATGCGTATATGGCACATTGTCTTTATTTGTTTATTTAATTTTATTGGTGCACTTTATTTCATTTTAATTGGTGGTATTTGTTTTTTTTATCTATTTTTTTCTATTATATGTATTTAGTGTAAAAAGTGATTTTGTCGAACAAGTTTTGAATATTATTTATTTATACTTTTTCATGTTTATTCATTTTTAGACCTTAAACCATATATTGTGTCTAATAAATTAAAGCAAATAACATGGTTTGCAAAAAATGCATATTTTTAAAAGATTATATTTGAACTCTCAGTTCTGTCCTCGCCATAGTCTTCTGTCCTTGAATGAATGATGCTTGTCCTTCAGATGCAGGTAAATGGCTGGAGGGTTTCTCACTTCTGTGTTGAGCTGTTGGCTTATAAGGGATTGTTTCCTTGATGCCAAGTTAATCTTTGTTGCACTGAATTACATAAACTGCATTGCTTTGCTGTATAGCTCTCTGATATTTCATGAGTTATATTTGTCTCTAAAATTTCACCTGATTTATTATATAACAAATGTAGAATGCGAATGTTAGTCATGTAGGTTTTTAAAGCGCACTGTCATTTTGTCTGTCGAGAATGACTGATGTAATTAAGAAATGTCAGTTCTTTCATGAGGACTCTAATTAATGGTAATCAGATAGGAAACATGAGCCTGTTTTCACAGTAAATTAATCTGACACTCAGCAACTGACATGTGAAAAGTGTCTTAAGTGATTGTTTATGAATGTTTAACATTCCAATAAACTAAATTCAAATTATATTAAGAACTGTTATTGAATTAACTTTTTTTTTTTAGAAAATATAATAAGGCACATGCATCTATTTTCTGTATAGGTGGGTGTTCAATAATAAAGGCAATAATATTCATAGATCTGCGGTACTTTATGCAATTAGTAACTTTGTATGTATTTTAAGTAAAGTAAAATGAAAGAAATCTCCATCTATTTTTTTTTTTTTTTTAGCATCTTGCAAACATAGACAGAATATGTTTCTGTATGGAAAGCTGTTGCTAAAAACAGTGACACACCTAATGGCAAAAAATTGTTATGTAATGGCTCTAACTGTTACAGTTCATTATAGTTCCATTGCTGCAGACAGTAATGGTGTGCTGGGACAGAGGAAGCCTTTCATGGAGAAAGATGCCTTACATTTCAAATCCCCACAGAGGTCAAATCCCGCAGAACAATACCGTGTTCAGTCCAAAGCCAGTTTCCACCCCAGCACAGGACTTAATATACATGCACAGATCTGCAGAGGTCACAAGCTGTAAGTCACAAGTCCCTCACTTTTTTGACTCCACAGATATGGCCAAACAGCCTGGATTCTGACTGCTGATACTGTATTAAACCTATTATTATTTCTGATTAGCTTTCCTGGTTTAACTATGTGATAATGTGCATGATTCATTACTCTTAGAATTAAGAGCTTGCAGGTTAAGTCATTTGAAGTTCAAGCAGTGATTTTTGTTTAACTTCAGAACGCTTGAGTTTAAATTTGGTGATTGGTTACAAGTGTTTTTAAGTATGCCGTGTTTAAAGAAGTGTTTCCTGTTTACTCAGTAAGCAACCTCTTCAAACAATTCATACTTGATTGCAGAAATATACTCAGGTAAAAGTGTCAGTGCTACAAGCTTCTTAATAAATAGATTAGCTAGTGAAATGTTGCATAATTTGAAAATTAGCAACGCTTCCATCTTGCCTGTTGAAAAAAATATGGTAAAGTGGTGATGCTTCTACCAAATGTTCAGATGAGCTGGGTATAACTGATTACATGTAAACTGGATTACATAACCATATTCCCAAAATGTTGTATTTAGAGTAATCATTAGATTATTAGTAGTAAATATTCTAAAATGCTCGCAATTAGATTAGTTGCTTTTTATAGATTACATGATTGCAGATTATTCACACAATGACAGTAAATTATTCTTAATTTAGTTATTCTCCCTAATTCTTCTTCTTTAGGTCAAAAGTAATCTAAAGGTAATCCCAAAGTAGTCAGATTACATGATCTAAAACAAGTCATCTAGATTACATTACTGACTACAATTTTCATCATGTAATTTGTAATCAGTACCAGAATACAATTTGTAAGTAATCTTCGCAGCACTATCAATCAGTCAAAATAACCAGAATCCGCCAATAGAAATTCTTAAAGGTTTAATGTAAGGCAGGGTTCCTCAAATCTTTCCCTGGAGGGCCAATCTGCTGCAGAGTTTAGCTCCAACCCTGATCAAACTCACCTACCTGTGATTTTCTGATGATCTTGAAGACTCTGATTAGCATGCTCAGGTGTGTTTGATTAGGGTTAGAACTAAGCTCTGCAGGAGTGGGCCAGATTTGAGGATGCCTGATGTAAGGTATCCTATTTAGCCTAAATCAAATCGAACCAGATGTTAATTTTGAGAGTCATTCTCTACCAGTCCACGTGATTTGAACACATAGTATTGTCGGCTGAAACAAAACCTCGTTAATTATTGTGGTCGTCTCACTCTCCATGACTGGAAACGCATGACTGCAAGTATGAATATTTTACTCCACGTGGGAAAGCTTTTAAAGCGCTCACAGAGGATTTACACTCGAATCAGGAAGATCAAGTGTTATCTTTCTACTGTGGAACCTGGTTTTCTGAAAACCAGTGAGAGACAGAAACACTGATTTCTGAAAGAGTTCTTACAAAAATACATTAGCATGTAATTGAAGATGTCAGCTAAGAGATCTGCAATTGTAATGCAACCTGAACTTTTTAATGAAAATATGATGCTGTCCCGCTGAATGCTTGCTCCCGCTATTTGTTTTGATGACAGATTGCTAGGTAAGGAAGAATTTCACTTCTATTTAAATCTGTAACATCAGTCAGTTCCTCTGACGCTAACAGTACTTCTCAAAATGGAAAAAGGAAAAAGAACAGGAAGGATTAACCACATTAGTTGGGAATGCATATGGCTCCCTAGCACTATGGCATTAACCGGGAATTGCATTGTGGGATATGTCCTCTGGGGGAATCATATGAATGGGTGCTCTGTACAGTGCAAATGTTCATGCAATATTCAGTAGGCAGAGCCGTCTCCAGATATATGTATTCAAAGACAATCAGACTTCTCAGAACTTTGGTGAGGAAAATAGCCTGTCAAGACAATAGAATATTATTCATGCCAACGATGAGCTGCTCACACAAATCAACTCAACTGCTGTATCTTTATAAGTGATGATATGTTTCAAAAACGGATGTGTACAAAATGATAGGTGGAATTATATTAGAATGAACTGCCAGTGGTGTTTGCCCTCCATTGCCGAAATAGAGAAATGGAAAAGTCGGAAATAGAAAAGGTTTGGAAAGTTTGGTTAGTCATTTGTAATGACAGGTCTTGAGCTTGACACTCAACTTTACCCTCAAGAGAGAGTGTGATTGCTGGGTCGATTTCACAGTTTTGCATGTGGACCATCTCTGGAAGTTATGAAATATACGCTTGCTGAGCACCACTGATGCAGGAGTTAGGAATTGAAATGAGAATGCTTTTAAAATTCCAATTTAATTCCTGAATTTGAATTAAGGAACTTTTGCAAACAGGATGCAACATTGCATTTCATATTTGGTAACTTAAGAAGTTTGTTTGCAGATTATTCTAGCCAGAACCACTTAGCTAGAAAGCATCAGACAGTCATAAAAAACTCACAGTTTGTTTTGTAGATCTGTAACATTTAAAGATGAAAGTGGTACATTGGTTCAACAAAATGGAATAGATATACAGCAAATCTGCTTTCAAAAATAGCAAGTGCAGATTATTTCACAGACATAACTCGAAAATAAGTTTGAGGATAACTGTATTTGCTGCTAAAGTGCTTCACACAAAACCATGAATATCTTTTAAAGATTTGATGCCTGTAAATGGGAAGTTTCTGTTTTCTTTAAAAGTGCTCACTGTATCAACCTGGTAGCTTGTAAAAGACTCTCTGACTCCTGGAGGTTGGAACTGGCAATTTTTGTCAGCTCTTGCCTTTTTGTGTGTGCAATATGCATCAGACGGTCAGTGAACAAACTGTGGGTGATCCGTGGGCGTGATGTCTGTGTCTGAGAGCATTTGTGCCCATTGTAGCTGCTTTGATGATTGGAGTCGAGGCTGGGTGTTACATCTTAAAACAGTAAGATGGGTTTTGGGTGTTCCTAAAACCAGTGTCTAGATGTGAATCATTCATTATTCATGGGGAAAGAATGTTCCCCTAAAGTCGAGGCTGGATAAGAGTGCTTGATAATGCTAAATAAATAAAGAATGCCAGTTTGGGGCACTGAATGTATAAGCCAAGTGATCTAATTGTGCTTGTTTGGTTTGATATAATCTACAGTATGCTTATGAATGTAACTTAATTCAGTGTTTTAATAACTGAATATCTGGACCATGGAGATCACAAGATATTTTAGGTGTAGATTTGGAGTACCAATACAGAGCAATGTAGGTAACTGAGAGTTCCAGCTGTGTGTGAACTTGTTAGTGTGCATATTTGAGCAATTCGTCAGTGGTTGAATCGTGTGCAGGTTAAAATTTGTGTGTATTGTTGGAGCAACACTTCTGGCTAAATCCATTAGCAGTATGAGCTCTCTTCTAAACCCATCTTTAGTTTTGAAGTTCTGATTGATGTTTATTAAATTAATGCTTAATGAAGTGGTTGATATGCTTTCAGAATGCATGCTGAAAGTATTGAAAAACCATCTACCAAGGGATTGCATGTCTAGGGTAACCAAAGTAAAGGCCAGTATGCCTGGAAGGACAATGTCTCTGGAAATTTGTTGTGGACCGGGCTAAAAAAAAAAACGTTTGCTAGAGCCTCCAAAATCTCAGTTTAACCCCTAGTGGTTCGTTCTTTTGAGTTGAAGCTTCTCAAATAATCATTCAATTAATTTTTAAAAGTGTTTTTTTTTTTTTTTGAAGGAATGAAAATACTTGAGAAGGTTGGCAGAGTAAAAATAATCAAAGAAGAATAGAGTGCAAGGGAAGCACTGCAGATTAAGTGGAGGCTACCAAGATTGCAAACGAGGCGGCGTGAAGCTGCAAACAAAAGGTATGTACAGACGACATACAGTAAGCCACTTTCTCTCTCATTTTGCTTGCAGTAGCCTATATACTCAGGAAATGCTAGCTGCAGTAGAAAATGCGGAGGATGATTGGTAGAGTGGATGGAAAGTGGAAAGTAGGTAGAGTAGCGATCTCCATAACCACAGTAGAAGGCAGACAAACTCTCCAGTAAGAGTTATGCTAGCAGTCATAAAAAACACAGCGAGTACCACAACGGGCTGACGAGGCCCAACAGGTAGAAAATGTAGGGGCTGTAAGAGATAGAGAGGCAGGGAACAGGAGGTGACGCCGCAGGTGCACTTGCAGTCATCAAGACCACAGGAGGAGGGCGAGTTTGAGTGACAGCCACTGATGCAGGTGTCTCAGTGGAAAGAACTGAGCATTTGGGGAAAAGAAATACTGCTTTTCCCATGACGGATAATGGACCTGTAGTCAAAGAAAGGTAAATGGGAGGGCAAAGGTACCACATTTATCAATGATGTAGCTACTGAAGGTGCAGTGGGTACAGTGCACTTAATTGAACTTAGTAGGACAGGTTTGAACAGAATTCTGAATTTGTAAATTGGTTATGAGTTGTAATTTGAATTGAATTGACTATACAATGTTAAATCTGAGTTTGGAGTTGGGAGTTCAGAAATGCAGCAGATTCACAATAGATGAATTGCACAAAATATGCACAAACAAATTACCTTTTAAGTGATTTGTCTTTATTAGCTTGTGAAAAAGCTGATCTGAACTGGTTGGGGGATTGCATTTTTTAATACTTCACACTATGTGGATATTTCACACTATTTTGTCACTGTAAATAAATACCATAATTGCAATTTTCAAGTTGGGCCATCATTTTTGTAACATATTGAACAGTTTACTACATCCAGAATGTAGACAGTCAAACCTACTTTTCTGCATAGAGCTTCATGTTATTTGGCTCAATTTTGATTTTTTTTTTGACTGTACTAATGCATAAAATTACTATAATATATTTGCAAATATTTAGGAAACATAGTTCACATGCATGATTCTCCAAAAAAAAAAAAAAGCTTCAGCCAGTTACTCTTCCTTGAAATGTGTATTTCATATCAGAATGTCTGTTTTTGTCTCTGTCTGCGTGATTTCCCCCATTGTCATTTTACTCAATACCAATATTCTCAACTGCACCTTTAAGTGTTCTTTTGTTATAGTTATAAAATGAGTCAAATTTGAATTACAGTTCTGCATCCTACTTGCTACTAAAAATTCAATTCAGTCATAAATAGCACACAACCCTATTGTAGATATACGTACAGGTACACTAGCATTCTTAAATAGACATTTAATCCATGCTTCATTGGATGGGAAGGAGCCTGCTATGAGAAAGTGAGAACATTGATGTGATATTGAACTGAAGAACTCAATAATATGTCATAAAATCTGGAATACATTCAAGGTAGTGATACAGAAAGTCACAAAATAAATTTACTAGGCTCATTTTATTAATACATTTGCTGAGAGGGCCTACTTGAGCATAACTGAAAAAGGAAATCAGTAGAACTTACACTACTTCTAGGGAAATGTCATGTGGACAACTTAAGGTAACAAGAAATACCAAACAGATATTTGAACATATTACATGATGAACATTACTATAGAAGATGTTAAATGGACCGAAGTGATCTGACGATTCATTTAATTTACTTTGAGAGGAAAATGCTATATTCTGAAAGGAAACCGCCAGTGCTCTTTGAGGCAAACACATTTCATTCTGAGATTCTCTCAGTGTTGAGTGCTTGAGATGATTTAAGGTTTCAATGATTGGAAAACAGTATCTGAGATACTGTTCAACTAATGTAAAAAAACCAAATAATGGTTCAGTGACATAATCCTATCTGTCAGATTGAGTTATTAGGTTTTCCAGCCAAATAACAGACTCCAATAAGAGATTAATGTGAAAAAGGGGGTAAATTAATTCATCTTGCAGAAGTGACTGTTGTATTTGGCTGAGACTCAAACATTTCCCATTTTATCAAAAATAATTACTGGAGGTTGTGAGGGTGGTGTAGGTTGGTGGAAAGGAAGCAAAAAGGAAGCTGAATAACCAGGGGTTTTGATCGGCAGGTGCCACAGTAAATTTGTTGAGACAGGAGCGACTCCAAAGCCCTGCTGGTGAAAGCGGTGAATACGGAGCAGCTGGCATCCTGGCAGGCATCGCTTTTGATATTACAATGAGAACAACATGGGCTGGAGTTGCTGGTGTTATAGACAGTAACTATATGCATTTGGGCTGCAGTAATCATATTGGTCTTCTTCCAAATACAACAATATTGAGATTAAGAAGTTTACATGGGTTTATAATTGAACTATTCTGCTTTGCATGTTGCAGAAGCATCATGATTATAGCCTGAAAAAGTGTGAACGAGTGGTGGCTACAGATATGGCCTGGTAACCAAAATTTTGCATTCCATGAACCATCGCCATGCTTAAACCCATGTTTCTCATGAGAAACTATTAGAAGTGTACTTTGTATAGTTGCAAGAGCTAAATGACAGATTAATAAATTAGTAGCTGTATAATATAAATAGAATAGCTCAGGAGGAGCCATTGTAAACATTTTTTAATTGGGCTAGTGTCATATTTATAATGAGACCAATGTGTTTTTGCAGTCCATGTAAACATAGCCTCTGAAGTAAACAAATGTTCCATGTATCTGATGATGTCAGCTTAGTTAAGTTGTTCATTTGGAGAAATTGGAAGCTTATTTCTGCAAAAATACTTTTGACGTTTTTCTGAGAATTGAAAGGTTCTCAAAAGTGCACATTATAAACTCGTAATTGTAAGTTACATATATCATTTATCCCATAATTCTGACCTTTCCCCTCAGAATTCTAAGTTTAAATTTTGCATTTCTGTCATTTGAATTTATAATAATAATAATAATAATGATAATAAATATAATAAAGACTTTTTATCTTATAATTCTGAGTTTTCTTAGAATTTATCATTTATATCTAGCAATTCTAGCAATTTATTTTGTTAATTACAACATGCTCCAAATGCCATTTGCCACTATTTACACCGAGGTGCAAATAGCATCTGCCTTATTTGTAGAATTTTGATTTGATCTTTCCCCACTGATTTTATTGACGAGCATTAATTGAATGGCAAGTAATTGCCCAAAGCATTTAACTGCCCAAATGCATGACCTGATTCTAAACAAAACTTAAATACTAACCTACCTATAGTGTACATATCTATGGTGAGATACTGCTATGAAATTTTTAATGAATTAAAACAGAGAGTGTGAGAGAGCACAAGTATCGAGAGTCTGAACTCTGTTTAAATATTACACGATGCGATCCAGCTCTGCGATTGCTCCTGACCTTCCCACTGGACCTTTACAGAGAAAGAATACCAAATAATGTGAGGAAATAGCTCCATTAAATGAACGATCTCTTTGGGACAAGAGAAGCAAAGGTTTTACGGCACATATAGCATACCCTTGGGTGGCTGGCTGGTGTGTTCTTCTCTTTTTTTTGAGAAGCTTTGTTCTCAGTTTCCTCCTTTGATGCAAAGCCTCTGTGAGTCATCTGTTGGATAATTATTGGTCTCGCAACTGTTGCTGCTGCACAAGTCATTGGCAGCCTTGACGAAAACCACGTCCTTGCTTTGAGCACCAATCAAATACGCGAGCTCTGTCATTCTTCTACTATGATCTGTGCCTTTTTTTAGCTTTCATGATATCTATGACTGTTCCAGTTATAGCCATCCTTGGCTGTTGCCCTGGGAACACGGATGACAACATGTCAGTCTTTTTGCAGGCTGAAACCTGTGCCTAATTTGACATGAAACCAAAACTTGAAACTTTCACTCCCAGAATTCTGTGCGTTTGCACAAACTGCCTGGCAGAACAGAAGAACTTGTTGGGATTGACACAGCTCATCTGCTTAAGTGCAAATTTGACAAATACCAGCAGAAGTGTCTGGTTTACCAGACTGCTTGTCTCAGTCGAACCAGTTGACTGCAAGCTAAAAAAAAGAGACTCCAACAGATCTGAAACCAGCAGTGACATTCTGCCCTCTGTCCGTTGGATATCTTGTAGGAATCTGAGAGATCTGTTCCAGGAAGTGCTATTATATGCCAAGAGTTTCTATTCACTTTCACCTGATCGAAGCTCACAGAACAACGCCTTCAAATCTCCTCATTGGTTTTAACAGATAACCTAGTCATGTGTTGGGTGGATCACATTTAAATAGCATTGATTTCTGTGACATGCAAGCGGGATATAAGATGATGGACCATGATGTCTTCTTGAGCACCTATAGAGAGAGAGTGAGAGAGAAAGTGATGAGTGTGTTCTCATCTCTGGAGGCATGTCCATAGCTATGCTATTAATCCAATACAATATATCTATTTAATACTGTGAGTCTAGGCCTGTCTAGCTGTTAGTCATTTTAATGCTTTTAGAATGACAAGGCGGTGGATTTAACTCACAGAGAGGAAGGGCACATGAACAGACAGAGATGGAGGGTAACATGCACAAACAATTAATATATGCATAATATATTATATACTAAGCACCTGCTTGTTGCTATGAACTTCAAATTTTGTCTAAACTTTAAGGCTGGGTTTGAGGTAATTTGGTCTAAAAGTTACATTTATTTATATTCAGAATCCTCAAATCTCTCTCATATTTTGAGTCAAAACATCTTTTATAATTTTATATTTTGTTCAAGATTATTAAATAAGTATTTTGGAAGAAGAAAACTGTGAGGGAGAATAGATTTGTTGCAAAGCATGTTTAAAGTAGCTTTACATTGACTGCTCAGAGATTCATTTGTGGAATATGCCTGCATTATTACTGGAATAATACTGTGGTTATTTTTAACTCTTAAATGCATACCTCAGGTCTTTAGTGACCAGGGACATCATTCACTACCCTCTCCCTCCTTCATTTTTTAAAGTTAGACATAAACTAGAATGTCTAGAATGTTTACGCTGCATTAAACTTTGACGAGCAAAACACCGATCCACAAACAAACAGATGAAGAAGAGGAGGAGGATGACGGTCCAGTGCATACAAGGAGAAAGGTTTGTAGTTTTAGTTTCCTCATTCTTATTTTTATGAATGTAACTGAAATACCAAGGATGTTAGAGTGAATAGGATTGTTTTGTACTATTAGTATTATAATTTTATAGAAGAACGTTCTTTTCAAATAATGCCAGTTAACTAAATATATAAGCTAGTTCCAGGGATTTTTACGATAAGAATGTACTGCAATAAAATTTATATGCATCAATATGTCTGAGATCATCTGTAGTAGCTCTGTCCTGCTTGTACAGTTGCTAAATGTAAGCAGACTTAAATATGTACAGGTGCTCACCAACCAAAACACATGTAACTAACTATAACAAAACACAGAATCACAGTTTTGTTGCTACTTTAGTTGCTTCTTCACTTAGCATGTAGAGACATACATGAATAACTGAATATTTATCTTAAATGTGCCACAAATTTCTTTTAACCTATGTTTTGTAGTAACCAAGAGAAGTGTCATTGCAGAAGAAGTGGCAGAAGTTCTTCAGACACCTGTGAACACGAGCAGTGCTTGGAGTCCAAGACACACATCACATCATGCACATCATCTTCATTATACTTCTCTAAATGGACTACCGTGGAGCAGTTAGAGTCGATGAGAAAGTAAGTTCAAGTAAATGTCTGCACTGACCATGATTATACCATGTAATATAATGTTTTCTGCAACAATTAGGGAGAATCTTAACTGAAGAGACAAACTGACCAATAGGAAGCTATGGATCTATTGAATATGTATTTTTCAAGCATTTTATCATGGCGTTCACGGTTATTTTTCTGCACAGTGATGACTAGAGAAAAGTGCTTCTACTAATTTACTTAAAAGTATAGGTAACCCAGAATTCTGTCATCATTTACATTATTACATCATATCCCCCACATTTTTTTCAAACCCCTGACTTTTGTTTTTCTGCAGAACTCAAAAGAAGATACTTTGAAGAATGCTGCAACAAAACCAACAGGTTTGTCATGTGTAGATGACATAAAGGGAGTAAATTATTTTAATTTTGGGGTAAACTATCTCTTTAATTAGGATGATACACACTTTAAATTTCAATCATACTGGACACAGCCACTTAATGTGCTAGGATTAAATGGGTAAATAATAATAAGTAAATAGTCTTTCAAACATCATCATACAATATATATATTTAATTTCATTCAGTTTGTGTGCGTTCAGTTAGACCATTATTAATAGATACTTGTGCATTATTTGCTCTTTACAGGTGCAGAAATGAAAGCTCCCAAGCAAAGAACTCACTGAACTAAGATGTGGAAAGACATGCTGCACAATAAACAACCAAGAACAGTATTCACTGATTACCTTTAAAAAATGATTCATAGTAACAGTTAGGTAATAATTATTTAAATTATTTTGCCAAGTACAAAATGTTTCATTCCAAAACTTTGCCATTTACCAATGTGTTTTTCAAAACACCTTTTAATTTTTTAATGTTTTAACCTTTATTTAGTCCAAGTGTAATTATAAATGCCTCATTCATTCAAGTAAATGCATGGGTAATTTTGCAAAATGTGTTAAATATTTTATCTACACTTATTGTATAACTGCTGTTTTTTGGTGTAATTGCATGGTTTTGAAAATAAATTGTTCTGTAAATAAATTTTACTCATGCCAGCTTGGTCAAGCTAGTTATTTAATGGACTTTAAAATTGCTTTCATAATAATGAGATGTTTATAGATTTGTTAAGTCATGTTATTTATGTATTATAATCTATATAATTAAAATGAAAGTAAATGTTTTGTCTAGGTAACATTATCAATTTTAAATGAAATATTAATGAATAGTACAGTAGATACAGAAATGAAACTGGGCTAAGTCTGGCGTGCTGCTCAACGGGCCGAGTCCGGTTTGGATGCGGGAGTGTTGGTAAGTTACAGCTGTCACATCTGGTCCTGTTGATTCGGCCCAGAATCTGAAAGAGAGTACACAGGCATCCAGGCCATGTGCGGCAGATGGATCTCTAGCAGGTGAAAATGTAACTGAAACTTGCCCGAGTGTACGGAGAGGGATTACGTATGAGGTAACGTTAGATGTAAATAGCCTTATCAGCAAACATCAAATTGGTAAGTTTTCCCCACACAAATAGTTCAGCATAGTGAAGCCTCTCCCCCATTGGCATTCATTCATTTATTCATTCATTCGTTCAAATAAATAAATAAAAAAATGCCTATGGTCTCCTCTCCTGCAGGACTCACCATTAAGTTTTTTTTTTTTTTTTTTTTTTTACTTTGCAGTCTTGAAAACTAAGGGTGTGTTTACAACAGTATACTAAAAATGGAAAGGTTTTTCATTTGCATTGTAGCAAAGTTTTACATACAGATTACAATGTTGTCAAAACAAGCCCCGTTGTCATGGTTAGTGCGCCAACATATAGCACAACTGTGCTTGCAATTCCCGTTCGATTCCCGATTCCTTTGCTGATCCCGCCACCGACTCTCCACCCAATGCTTTCCCGTCTGCCCTCTACTGTCCTATCCAATAAAGGAATAAAAGCATATAAATATAACTTTAAAAAGTCCTTTAACACTGATCCACGAAACAGCTAAAAACACTGTAGTATGTCACTTTGTTAACTTACATTAAGCACCTACGCACATACCTATAGACTGAACACGTAATACACACCGTCTACACACATATTTGCTTTTGTCATGTAAATGAACAGCCAAAGCACATTATCCCCCCCCTCCCTTTTTTTTGTTGTTGTTGAAAACAGCATCATATAAATGTCCCTATAAAAGTGTGTTGGAGCAGGTTGGAGCTAAACTCTGCAGGACTGTGACTTCAATCCATAATTATAAGTCTTCAACCCTGTTCCTGGAAACCCACCCTGTTAGTTTAGTTCCAGCCTGCTTCAGCACACCTGCCTGTGATTTTCAAGAACACCTTCATTAGCTTGTTTGGATGTGTTTGATCAAGGTTGGAGCTAAACTCTGCAGGACAGTGGGTCTCCAGGACCAGGGCTGAACACCTCTGGGTTATATAGAGGACCTATACTGTCATATGTATGATTTTTTTTTTAAATCAAAAACAAACTTGTTTTAGCTTTCAATCAGTTACAAATAAAAATCAAAATTTTATTTTCGATTGTCATATTTTTAGACCCAACATTTTTCCACTTTCCTGGACACTACATATTTTGCATGTATCATTAATCAAACACGCCATTCAACTCATCAGCTCATTAGTAGAGACTCTAAGACCTGAAATGGGTTTGCCATACAAAGAAGATGTGCAAAATATGCACTAGGCTCTAGGAACATGCCTGAGAACCACTGTATTATAAAAAAGAGAAGTAATAATAGATGAGCATGTGAGAGAGAGAGATTTTACTACTTTTCTTGGTATTGACATTTGCTATGTAAATCCAAAGTATTCCTCTAATGCGAGTATGCAATCCATTTCTAAAGCAAAATAAGGTAAGTGAGAAAATGTTTTAATGAGCTGTATTCAGTATAGGTTGTACTAACATTCTTTCTAATTAGTTAGGGGAATATGGGCTGGTGAATTCATCTGTATAGGCTAATGACTCTGCCCTTTTTTTAAAAAAATAAGTTTTTAGCCATATTAATAATGGTTTGATGTGGCAGGGTATCTATAGATCTATAGCTCTCTCCAAGTAGAAGAAAAGAGGGATACCGAGATTCTGAGCCCGAAGGCATGAAAGTAGGCATCTACTGCTGTATGGTAGATCAGGTAGCTATGGATTGCTTTCGGCACATAATCAGAATTTTACGACAAAATATTTAGTTGTCTTTGAGTACTATTTTTGAGGTCTGCTTTGGAGTTGGTTAGTTCAGTTATCTTGGAATTGGAGCACAATTCTAGACACAAAAACCTGATTGATGCGCATCAGATGCATTTGCAATTCTCTCATCGATCCAAAGGATGCTGTGGAGAATGTGAATTGTCCTGAGACGTGCGTGAACATCAAATTAATGTGGAATTCAAATTCTGAGGTAAATCTTTATATCCGTTTCTAATTATGGGGCGTTTATGGAATCAGATAAATATCTTTATTCTTTTTCTACAACGTTTCATATAACCACAACAGTTCATCAGAACACTAAATAGAAGGGGAACTCAAGAAGGGGAAGTTGTGGCCAAATGGTTAGAGAGTCGGACACGTAATCGAAAGGTTGCGAGTTCGAGTCTTGGGACAGCAGGAATTGTAGGTGGGGGGAGTGAATATCCAGCGCTCTCTCCACCCTCAATACCATGACTGAGGTGCCCTTGAGCAAGGCACCGAACCCCCAACTGCTCCCCGGGCGCCGCAGCATAAATGGCTGCCCACTGTTCCGGGTGTGTGTTCACTGTGTGTGTTCACTGCTGTGTGTGTGCACTTTGGATGGGTTAAATGCAGAGCACAAATTCCGAGTATGGGTCACCATACTTGGTCGTATGTCACTTCCACTTTTTCAAGAACAAAAGTATAGTTTGCTTGGGAAGGTAACCATAGCAAAACTTGCACTGGCGCTTTAATTTAACATCTGTGACAGACAGTCCATAGATAATATAATAAGTAGCCTATTATTCATGACGTTAAGTAGCTACACAACTAAAAATGTTTTACTAAAAAATATCGACTTCCAATGAAAACGTTTAGTTGGTTGCTATGCCTCTAAAAAAATGCTGAAAGAAATTAATTGAGCAAGTCACTCAATTCGCACAACTGCTATTAGTATTTAATCATTCCCACATCCAGGCACACGTCATAATTGTCTCACGGGCTATTAATATGCGAATTACTATAGTGACAATGTGCATAAGCTCGGAGTAAAATTCATTTTCTCTACTCTGAAAGTTCCGTCACTGAGAGGCAACGCGACGAACAAAAGGGCTCAAATTGCGTCCGTATTATGTTTTATTGCAGAAAGCATTGTTGGAAAATGTCTGGGTGAATATGAATGTTGTGGCACTGGAAAGAATCGTGTCTTTATGGTCTTGCTCTCCTCTGTAATCCCCGAGCTCCTCCCCTCAGTGCGTGGAGAGCTTCATTTGATCAAATCCTTCAAGTTGGAGCGCTTCGCTGAATCGCACTTTTCCACAACATCTCAACTGTGGCTGCTTCACCGCGCTGCAACTTGTATGAGGACTTCTTTCCATCAATAACTGACGCTAAACGAGAGGAAAAGGACAGTGTACCGTGTTGTTATCCGCGATGGAGAGAGGAATCATATATTGCCGTGTAAATGCATTCTGCACCCTGCTTTTGGTCTTGTTCGCCTGGGTTCCGGTGACCAAAACAGTGATAACTTGCAGGTCATGTCACCTGCTGGATAAGTGGAGTGGTCGGGAATTATTGGTGAGGATGGACAATGGTGTCGATTTTGGTAAAGTTAGTGATAAAAATGGAGACGGGTCAACGGCGCTGTTTAATTCGGTTGGTGCTGAAACTGGTCAACCCGACTGCGGCGCAACTGACAACTGCGAGCACGCTCACTCTGTGCGTAAAAGGAATACGGACCGGCTCCGCTCGGAGAAAATGCCACCCGATGATAAATGGAAGTCGATGCGTAGTAATGGCAAAGTTTATAACCTCAAACGTCCAGGTTCAGAAGGTTCAGCCCCTGGAGAGCCCAATCACCGAGTGCGTAGAAGCACCCAAGGACCAGGCTCGCCTCCAGGTGCGCGCTCGCCGCCGGCTTTTGGCAACAGCACCGCGCGGGCTGCGCGCAGAGTCCCCCGCTCTGATCTGAGATGGAACAGGGAAGAGCGGAGAACGGCCACATCGCGACAGGAGGAGCTGAAACTTACCAGCTCTACCTTTGCGCTGACAGGGGATTCCGCTCACAACCAAGCTATGGTGCACTGGTCCGGCCAAAACAGCAGCGTAAGTGGAAAAAAACACGCAGTTAATTTGCTAAAGCTGTAAACCCCTGTTGAGAATTTTCGAAGCACTATCCCACATTCTGATCTAAATGAGTGTCCGAAGGTGCGTGCGTGTGTGTGTAAAGGCTGTGTGTGAGAGAGATTTGGAGACGAACAGATGTCCATTGTTGATGTCCAAGTGATTGCTTCATATGCGTTTCACGCCAGTTTTTTATTTGTTACACTGGCTTGGTCTTTCATTAATTAACCCTGGCAAAATGAAGTGCACTTTTCCTACTTATGATTGTTTGTGATGTTAGCTCGCCAGCTGCTACTCACGCTTATGAATGTTAACCGTCAGGAACAAAACATAAACCAGGTTAAAAAATACCATTTACACTTGGCCAGAATGGTGTGCTTGCTGGTTTTAGAGGGATTTTGGTAGCGTTTAAGCTGGTCAGGCTGGGGGACCAGCTTGCCGACTGCCAAAATCAGCTAAACACGAGCTTGGCCAGGCTATGAGACCATCTCAAACCAGCTAAGACAGCACATCAGCTTAGGCTGGCTGGATGAGTTTTTTTTCTTTTTCTTTCTCCAGCAGGGATATTTTTTAGGTGATGCATAGGTCTTGTTTGTTACCTGAAACACTTTAGCAGAGATTTTGTGAGAATAAATAAATGAAACCCATTTCATACAGAGCCACAATGAGTTGTAATCACATTTTATACATATTGAATTCTGATCTCTGGCGCTTATTTAACCCATTTAATCTCAAATTATAATCAGATTTGTAAACTCATGCATTTTACTCTTTGTATGGTCCCATGAGATGTTATTAATAAGACCCAATAGAAATTTGCAGACATAATTTAACACCATTTTTAGTCAATTCTGTAGAACAAGGAAGTAATGCATTTTAAAATTGTATTCATACTTTTTTATTATTGTAAATCAGCAATTTTATGAGACTCAGTCACTTACTTATTCACACATGAGGCTTTTTGTTTTCCATCAGGCCACTTACATGTTTACATGTCGTTTGAGCATGAGGCAGAGTTATAGTATGTAAAGGGTCTGTTATTAATTATTATTAATAATATACTGATAACTCGTTTAGACCCTTTAGTAGGCTACTAAATTTTAATAACAAATTTAACTGGCTCAAATAAAATGGGTTAATTGTTCTACAATACATTTAACTTACTAATCCATTATAATATTAAGTGAACTTTCTTTCTTTCTTTCTTTCTGTATTGTGATAATTTACTAATGACTATTTTGCAATGAGCTATAATAAGCATTTCCCACAATTCTCCTGTGCAACATATCACATCAGAGGAACTAGATTTCAGATGTAATTTCTCATCCCCATTATATTCTTCCTCCCTCGCTTGTCAGAGCAGATGTTTTCTTGCCTTCAGGTAAAATCTGAGGGCATTTTCTAATTTAAACACTGTACTCACTAACACAACACATTTATTAGTGAGATGACAGTCAACCAGTGAAAACTTTCAGGATGGATACGGGGAGACGGTAACCTCAGGGGAATGAACTTCAGTATGTCCCACCAGCAGAACTCAATCATTTCGGTTCAGAGCTGCTGCCATTATCATATCCGTTAATTGAATTTTCCTGGAGTTGTGCTGTATGAATAGCATATTCAATAGCTTCAATATATATGGTCTTTTTCATTCTCAGTAGGTATACAGGGAAACTTAACAATGGGCAAAGTAAAAAGACGACTTTCATTAAGTATTCAGTGTCATTGCAGTATAAGGAATAATTGAGTAGGCCAGAAGTTTCTTTCCTTAGGTACTTTATGAATAAAGAAACAGCTGTAGTTTATAATGATTTTTTATTATGCAAATGGAAATGAGGATTAATGTTGGCTGTCTGTATATCAGCCCAGAGTTGATAATGCTATGGGTTTTGGCTTGTGCATGTTTGTAAGTTGGTGAGCGCCAGCATTTGTTAATGTATTGTTGATCTATGAGCATGTTTATGTGTTTATGCATATTAATGTGTATTGGTGATTGCTTATAAGACTCTATATTACAGGTTTGCAGCTTATAACAACAACATCTTTCATCATATATTTAACGTATTTGAACATGTTTTTGAAAAACAGAGAAACAAATAATATTGTTAGGTTAAAGCCATCTGATTATTCAATCGCTGGAGTGACTTTGCTTGAAGAAGTTCCTGTCAGCCAGCAGAAGGAGAGAATCAAACTTTTTTGTTGCCAATTAGTAAGAAGTTAGTCACCAAAAGTTCCCGAGAATCCTGTAAAATATGCAACCAGTTTTCATACATGACACATTCTCACGCTAATGCTGTTAACTCGCTCAAACCTATTTCTGGCTTCTTTAGCACAACACATGTAAGGGAAGGAGCAATGTCTGATCTTATAACACTATGTTACAACTGACTCCTAAAATGCAATTAATTGGACGGTAAAAACATATTGTGCAGTCAACACTATGTCTTTGATTCAAGCCTGAACAGCATGATGGTTTGCTAGATGTGGAAAAAAACAAACAAACATGACGAGTTCTGAGTTGTTTCAACTTCCTGTGGTTTACTTCTCTAAGTGCTTATCTGATATATGAAACATTTATCTTCCCTCATGTTGTATTGGATAACTATTTGCAATTATTTTTAGTTGCACAGCACCTTTCACAATACATATTGTTCTAGTGCAGCTTTACAACGAATAGTGCCTTGCAAACCTGCTTGATTAATGCTTTGTTTCCAAACTGAGTGATATTGAGGTCGTATTTATTTTTATTGAGTAATAAACCCTATATGTTTGATTCTTCTGAAAGGCACATAAACTCACATCAACAGTAAATGCCAAGACTAATGTATTCCCCACAAAATCATCTTGCTATTCAATGTCCTTTCTTGACCTCTAACACAAATAATGCACAAACTTGCTAAAACATATTTGTATTTTGGAAACATTAGACTGAAATATCTATTTTATATTTCAAAGACAGAGTGAGAAAGAGAGAAATAGCAAAAACAATAAAAACAAAAAGACATATCCTGTGCATGAGTTTGTGGGTGGACAGCTGAAGGGCAAGCATTTTTATTTTTTCTGATATGAACGGTAGCTCTGCCATGAAGTATTTGGCAAGCAATGTAAATGAAGACAAATAACACTGAAAATGCCTTTGCTAGACAAAAACGAACAGCCACCACAAACATTTAACCCTTCGAGAAAATTTCGCCTGCTGAAACAAATAACTCTCCAGTGTAACCACATTCCAAACATTCAATACCAGGTCTTTTTTTTAACTTGAAAAATGAATAGTGCCCTGCTGGAAATGGCAAACTCATAGCAGAATGGCACAATGACTTATTGCTAGCGTTACAAACCGGTTGCAGTTCAAGCTAATAATTCAGTTAAAGTCAACATGAAAACAGAACTGCCCATATTTACGTTCTTTATATGTTTTCCTGGTCATAATGTGAATGATTTATCGATAAAAGCAATTCCAAAGAAAATATCTCATTGTCAACATAAAACGAGTTACGAATGTCGTTTTTGTGTTGACTTAAACTTTACAATATCGCAAACACACAATCATGTTTTTTTTAAGAGATTATAGACAGTCAAATGATGATTTTAGTAAAGCTCACAGAAATACTCCCACCTAAATGGATCGTTCACCAAAAATGATTCAGACACTCTTCTTTCTTAGTCCATTCCTTCGGTCCTATTTGAGCTCTGTCTTTCTCTCTCACTCTCAAATCCACTAATTAATCTGTGAATGATGGCAGCTTCAGCGGGGGTTTCTGTAGGGAACAAACATGGCCGTTAGAGTGCGAAATTTCATAAAGCCAGAGTAATCTGAAGATAATGAGATAAAATTAGATGCAGGTGTTGCCGTATTGTTGTTTACTTCTTTTAAGATGCAGGATTTTCTTACTGATCATTCCCTCAATTTAGGTCCCAATCCAGCAAGCCTGCATATTTATTTTCTCTCAAGTGTCACAGTGATGTTTATTGTTCTCAAAATGTCATAAAAGAAAGACAAAATCACTAGTGGTGTATATACCCCTCTTGTAGGATTCATGTTTGACATTAAGCACCAATTCAAAGCGCTGCTTCTCATGTTTACATTGATTGCCAAATTCATCTTTGTTGCTCTAAGGTAAACATCAAAGATAGAAACTTTAAATGAAAATGTTTTTCTTCAGTATTGAACTATTTAAACTGCCTGTAAACATTGTGCTTTGCACTGAAGGCGATTTTGATGTGTTTTTGTTCAAAATATCTGGCCACAAGTGCTTAAAATTATATCTTATTTTATATATATATATATACTGTATATATATATATGAAAACTTTTGCATTATGACTTATGATTGCATTATGATTTTTTAAATGTATTAATTGAAATCAGCATTTAAAAAAAAAATGTAGAAACGTAAGATTTTTAGGAATACTAATCAAGAAGTTCTAAAGAAAGCTCTTTGTATGCTTAGTATGATATAATAAAAGGTTAATTCCTTTTAGTGATTAGGCTGTGATTATAGAGTATGTGTTTGTAGTTAGACTGTAACCTTGATTAATGCAATTAAAAGGATCAAATCTTTTCAGCTGTTTCTCTATCATAGGTTCATATTGTTCAGGATTTGCTGGTGGCATTTTAAAGGGGACCAATTATGCCCCTTTTTACAAGATGTAAAATAAGTCTCTGATGTCCCCAGAGCATATATATATGTGAAGTTTTAGCTCAGTATACCCCACAGATAAATTTTTATAGCTTGTTAAAATTGCCACTTTTAGGGTATGAGCCAAAACGCGCTGATTTGAGTGTGTTGCTTTAAATGCGAGAGAGCTGTTGCTCCCAGAGAAGAGGGCGGAGCTTCAAGAGCTCCAGCTCCGCATTAGCAGAACTAGCCTTTGCTAATAAACATTTCACTATTAATACAAGGCTGTTATCTTTACAGAAAACTACTCTGATTCAAAGTCAGTCATCTGATTATACTGTGCATAATAAATTCGCATTTATGAATTACACAGACAGGGAGCACGGCGGGATAAAAATAACAACATAGCTGGTCTCATGCTATCACAAACTTTATAAGTCCCACTTCTGATTATGAGCTCGACAACTTCAAGCGATCGACTCACGTTGCTTTCATATGCAACTTTTTACTACCACATTCCTATTCACGATCATTCTGATAGCACTTGAAGGTGTTATCCTTAGTGCATCCCAAAACACAACACTTGTAATGCCTCTTTGGTGCTGACAGTGTTTATATCTCAAGTAATGGCGGACCCCAGCTTCTCACTCAGGGCTGTGTTTATGGTAATAGGACAGAGAGCGTCACAAATGGGCAGGACTTTTTCCCCTCGGTGACGTGAACAGAGGAAGAATCTGAAACAGCTCGTTTGGAGAAACTGTTCATGATTTTTGGTTTATAAAAAAAATGAGTAGGTGGATTTTTAACATTATAGGCTGGTTGTTTTCACACACTGCGGCCACACAACTGTGTTCAAACACCTTATAAAAGTGATTTTTGCATAATAGGTCCCCTTTAACTTAAAGTGTGATGTGAATATGAATGTATTAATAGTAGAACAAAGCACTGTTTTACAAAGGTCAAAAGTACATCTCTTTCCCAGGATTCTGTGCTATAACGAGTACAATATTCTTTTTGACTGCTCTGTCAGCTGGACAGTGCTTAATGGTGATCTGCTTTTAATGTTGAAAGGTGTTTGAATATCAGAGCATTAGCTTGTTGCTTGCCATGTATCCAAGAATGCACTTTGAGAAATGACAGGAAGCATTTAGTGAACTGGAAACCAGTTGAAAGACTGATGTAGCAGATTTTTTGAAATGTGGTTTCCTACAGGGGGCGCTTAGTGGCCCAGAAAGAAGAACGCCGCAGGATGTTATCTAGTTCGCTAGAAACATTTGTTCAATTATAAATAAATAAAGTAGGTATTGTGCTGACAATTTAAGTTCTGATTTTTTAAATCAATTTATATTGATTAGACAGATTACTTTGTACGCTTGCTCTAATTGGTCATAATGGCACTAACTTTATCTTATTCTCATTAGATTCTGTAATGTAGTAGGCCTATTTTAGTTTTTAAATGCAAATTAAATGCAGTACAACAAATATTTCTATGATGAATAAATACAATTTAAATAATATTACATTTTTTAATTAAAGTTAGTAGTAATGAGAATAATGTTCATGTTCTTCCTTCCTTCCCTCCCTCCTTCCTTCTTTTCTTCTTCCTTCCTTCTTTTCTTCTTTCCTTCCTTCCTTCCTTCTTTTCCTCCTTCTTTTATTCCTTTCATGTTTTTTTTTATTATTTAAATTTTTGGTAAAATATGTTCTTGACAGACTTTGTGAGACTTCATACTGTGTTTAGTTCTGATTGACATTTTGGCAAGAGCCTTTGCTTTCTGTTGTAAATGATTGCAGGCTGAAAAAACAAGTTATGAGATCTCAGACTTAATTTCTTGTTCAGCCCCATGTTTCACATATAGTCAAGCTGCAATATATTTTTGATGTATTAACTTCAATTTCAGTTCAACACAAGTGTATGTCAGACTCAAGGTAACAAAAACCTGTTCTGTAGTCACAATCATATTTTGCTCCATGACTCATAAAGACCAAGACACACACACGCGCACACACACACACACACACACGCTATTCTACCACAGTCTTGAATGTGAAACATGCCGAAATTTGACCCATATGTGAGAATTTTTTTTTTGTTGTGTATGTGTATGTCAGAAAAACTCTGGCACATGTCAAAAAATCTCTGGGAGTGAGATCATTTGTATCTTCTAATAAGGATCAGTAATTAAGGGAAATGTAACAATAATTGTGCTGTAATATTACTGTATTTCATGTTAAATAAGACAGCAAGCCAAATGTAGGTGTTAAAGAGTGATCATCTCAAAATGTTAATTAACAGAATGAGTGTTGACTTCGCTCTGAGTGGAGAGAGAATGACAGCGAGAGAAACACATCCAACAGAATGAGAGATAAACAGAAGTGACATATCACTGTGTGGAGAGAACACACAGAAGTCTTTTTCTCCCAGCATGCATTTCATTCTTTTTGACAGGGGGTGAGCAGTACTTAAAGCTAGTCAGGGGTTTCTATATCCCAGAATGCAGTGGGAAACACCCATCTCGGCCATAGGCGGCCTGCTCTGTGGCACAAATTGAATTCCGAGCAATCTGTATAGCCCACAGGAACAGAAGTGAAAAAGCCAAAGAAAACAATTTTTTTCAGTAGAAGCGAATCATGCTGAAAGATGAGACGGCGGATTGCGATAATTGTGCGAGTTAGCCGTTGCATGCTGGAGAATGGCGTGGCTAAACTTCACAAATCTACTGAGATTACAACATCTGAATAAAGCCATTATTGCTCTTGCCTCACACACTGCCAGCGATTATTACCTCTCTTCTCCTCTCGAGAGAAAAGCAATTTGGTGATATTGACATCTGTGTTGTGATTTACTTCAGACTAAATGGCAGTTAAGGCATTAATCCACGTAAATGTCTGGTAATAAACCAGCTAGTTTGAAGAATGTTATATAGAACAATTCTAGAGTTGAAAGGTTCGATCGAATGCTCCAAAAAGTGGCATTGGCCAATTAACGTCCCTAAAATATATAGTTAATGCTTTCTTTATGTGAAATTGAACAGCAGAACTTTTTCAGAAGAACATGAGTGGTAGAAAACTTGGCATCACAATGCTGGGGTGTTCTGTTGGGTTGCCAGGTTGTAGATCATAATGCAGTTTGTTGCTAACGAGTTGTTAACGAGTTCTTCATGGTGTTTTCTGGGTTTTCATAAAGTTTTAGGGTGTTCTAGGTGGTTGCGTGGGTGGTTGTGAACAAACTTTAATCTCTTAACTGTCACCCCCTGTTTTTAACATACATGTGAAAATGCATTACCTATGCACTAACAAACTTAAATGGTATGAACTTAATAAGGTTGGTCTCTTTTTAAAGAAGACAATCATTTATCAATCTATTATTACTTTAGCATTTCAAAGAATGAAAAAAAAGTTATAGAAGTTTGTCTACTATAAAGAAAATGTAGTGGGCTTTTTAATTTTATGTAAAATAAATATTTTGTAATCTAAAATTGCTATAAAAAAAGCCATATGTCTAAATATGTTATGCTCCAAATTTGAAGTTGATATTACAAAAGTTGAGGTTCCTGTGAGATTTTGATTAGGCGCTATACCAAAAATAGCCACCGTGTGACACCCACTCATCATTTCATTTTTTAAAATACATTTTCCTGTCACAGATCTGTACATTTCGGGCACAATATTACTTACATCACAAAATAATCAAATATAGAAGCTTGAAACGTTCCAAGCTTTTCAACAATATTGTCAAGATCATAAAATGTTTTGATTATAAAATATTGTAGTCAATTTTGTAATATTAGACTTGGCACTGCCCACAAGGGGAGGAGCCTGCTAAGAGGATTTAAAGTACCATTTACATGGTCAAACAATCTCCGATTTCAAAACAGGATGAGTGCTTAAGCTTTTGAATGATATCTAATTTACAACGATTACGAAATTATGTGATGGGGAAAAAGCCAATAAAAAAAGAGTGCCATGACAGTTAACAGGTGATGTTACATCTTATTATTTGTTATTGATTGTTTACTAGAATAAAGCAATGTAAAGGGTTCTAAAAGAAAATTACATATTTGAAAGAGAAAGAAAGATTGGAAAAATATTCTGTTATACATTTGGGTGTGTGTAGGTATTACGGTGGGATGGGGTGTGAGATACAGTCTGAGGGAATCAACACGGATCTCTGTGGAGAGCACAGAAAAGCCAAATCAATCTTACACGTGTAATTGACATTCCCACTAGATGCTATTAAACATGCAGTACCTCAATACTGGCTGCTGCCACGCTACAACCCAAACCTGCTCACACCCTCCAAACTAGCTGACAACCAAAAACAACTGGGAAATGCTTAGAGACATTGATGCAGAGGCCCAAATGGATTGAAAATGCAGCAGCCAGGCCCTATTTTTGAACTAGATTTGGCTTGGTGGACGTTTTTAATCGGCCAGATGTAGGGAAGGAGAATCCCACTGCATTCAGAAAAGGACATTTATTTCAGAGAGCTGATGTAAGTGGTAAAATGAACAAACTGCTGTCCAATTTCAAAGAGACAGTGGTGCCTTAAACAGCATCCGAAAGTAAACTTAAACATATTCCACATAGTCTCAATTAAAGAGACCACAGTGTTGTCTTATTCCACTTTTTAAATGTATGGAAGCTCATTTCAGTTACATAAGAAGAAGAAAAAAGTATCCTTTGGTAAATCATAATGATGACATAAAAATTACAATTATGAGAATTCATAAATTTGAGAAAAAAGAAAGAATAAAAGTCTGACATAAAGATGTAAATATTTTGATCAATGTCATAATTTACTTTTAATCTCATAATTTAGACTTTTTGCATAAACTGTTTCTAGACTGCAAAAAAAAATATCCAGCTAATTCAACATAAAAACAACTTTAAAAAGTGCAGTCGCTGCCTTACATTTTTAAGTATAATCAACTTTTTCATTTCAGCTTGAATTACATTATACCAACTTAAAAAAAATCAAGTTGAATTTCATATAACTGAAATTACTTAACTTATTTTGAGTTATTGTAAAAACACAAGTTTAAATTATTTACTGATCATATGTATATATACTATATATATATTTACAGGGTGTGCTACTTTTCTACTTATGCTATAATTATGGATTTTCGCTCATACATTTGACTTTTCCCTCATAATTGATCTCACAAGAACTTGTAATAATTTTAACTTTTTTTTCTGATTGTGAATTACTATCTCATCATTTTGAGTTTTGTCATTATTACTTACCAAAGCATGTGCCAAATTTGGACACTAATTTGGACTTAAATTTGTATAGTTTGGCCCAAAACAAAAAGTGTGAGTTCATCCAAAAGTGTGAGTAAATAATGAGAGAATTGGAATTTTTTAAGGACTGAACTATACCTTTAAGTAGGGTTGAGCTATACTGTATATTGTGAATAAAGTCACAGCTAAAGGCCATTGTTTGGCACAATGCGCAGCGATGCTGCATTCAGAATAAAGCATTCGTGTCAGCTCAACAGCATGTAAAAAAAGCTAAATTAATATTCCCTGGAAAACAACATCAAACAGCTGTTGTGGAAGAATGCAACAACCTCTCTGTGAAGGTATGGCATATCAAAGGCCGGTGTAAATTAATGCATTAAATAAGTAATGTAAAAAAAAAAAAAAAAAACAGGCCAGCAAAACAAAACATTTTAAAAAAGCAATGTGCAAATTGATTTACTGAGTAGTTGATTTGATACTTTCTCCAGCATAACCCATTTTTTCCTTTTTTCTTTGACGTTAAATGTGATTTGCGTTCAGAAACGGCGTAGCGCACCACCTCATGCGAGCTCTGATAAAATAAAATAAATAAAAAAAAGATTGAGGTATGGTGTGTGCCAGTATTAGGCTAGGCCCATCTGTGTGAGACGTCTTTGAAAAGACACTTCGGAGATGGATGAAGACATCTGGAGGCACCTGCCGCATCTGCTTATGTCCAAACATGTTTACCTCACTTTCCTCAAGAGCGCTAAAAGATTGCGCTCCTCTTAGCCGTAGCTTTGATCAAGTGTTTCCACGTGCTCCTCTACTGGTCATTTATATTCAAAACAAACACATTACCAATTTAAATGATTCCACACAGCTTAAGCACTCATAAACATCCTCTTATAAAAGGTTTAACAAATACATTACACGTCCAGTTTGGACTAAAAGTACCAAAGCACAATGCTTATTGTGATATATTGGATGGGAGGTGCCCTTCAGTGTTCCGTCCATTAACTGAAAACAGGCTAGACTAATCGATTCTTGGGATTTAAGAATCAATATCATTTCATAAAAATGAGAATTGATTAAAATCGCGATATCAATATCTTTTTTTTTACCCAGCCCTAGTTACTACCTTGTTTCTGTACTTTAGGCTGTAATATTTTGCCAAAAACTGTGATTATGAAACTTGATTATTTTGATCAGAGCTGCTTAATTTTGAGGAAAAACTTAAAATAAAAATTGCAATTACCACCTAGATTTCTGTTCTAGGGCTGCAAAATGTGGCCAAAAACTGTGATTATATATATTAACCAGACTATACAACAACAAAACTGTTTTCACAACAACAAAAACAACAACTATTCTTATTCTTAATAATAAGAAGAATAACAATAAAAATTAAAATATTAAATATTAAAATATGAAATGCTTTGTAAAATTGCACTGTAAAAATCAAGCATTCAATAATAACAATAATAATAATTTAACTGTAAAATTACAGCACAATACAAATATAATAAAAATATTACAAGAAATAGTACAAAGCATTTAATATTGTTTAATATTTTTATTTATTAGTAGTATTAGTATTAAAAAATAATAGTAATATTAGTAATAATAATAATAATAATACAGTACAACAACTGTAAAATAACAATACTAATATGACAAATGTCTTACTTTCATAAAACCATAGAGCTGTTATTTTGTTGGAAAACTCTCTTTTGTTTACGGTGGTTTATACGCACTTCTCATAACAGGTTTGTTTCACAATTAACTTCAGTTCATGTCTCAGAATGTGTATTTTTTGTTTGTAATTTCACAGCTGTAATGCAATAAAATGTTACTGAAGTTGGAAATCACCGCTTGTCTATCGCGAATGTGCCGAATCTGCTGATGTAATTACAACCGCTAAGTGATAGAGAAGGAGAGGGGGAGGCCGGGGGAGCGCTGAGCTCTCGTGCCTCCGTTGGTAAAAAAAAAGAGCCAATCAGCACGAGTATTCACTTTCAGCGCTGAGGAGTTGAGAAAAGAAACCTTGCAAGGGAGGCTAGCCTCCCTTCTGGTATATCAACCAATTGTCATAGAGACTTAAATTACGTGATTTTGAACGTCTCCCGCTGCGAGGATAATGTACGAAATAGGCTACATATGATGAGTAGCGATATTGAATATTTGATCACCAACAGATTTACCAAGCTGTCATTCAAACAGTATATATACAAATTAAAAATAAAGGGAGAATACAGTCGGCTTAATTAAAAGGCACAACAGGCAGCTCTCTTTTAACACAGACTTTTAAGAAGGGATGGATGTTTGCTTCAAGTGATAGGCCAGGTAAGTGAAATTATATTGATCTTGCTGTATGTGTGTCGTTTTCTTTACGTTTTCTGACTAAAAGCAACCAAAAAGCCATTTTAAAGTGGTTAAGCAAATAATAATAATAATAATCGGCAGGGATCCCCAGACCAATACAATTAGTGTGCCTCCTCTATTTTAAAACCCACGAGCTGCCGCTGGAGATTTGATCACCTCAATAGGCTTACAGTAGTAGGCCATATCACTATTTTGGTTTAATTTCCATTAACTGTAGCCATAATGTTTATTAATAATATTATTTTAACATGAGTATCTTTTATCGTATTTATGCAGCCTGTGTCTTATAAAACCAATAAGCCACTTGAATCTGTGCGCTACACGAATTTTACCACTATTAAATCATTTTCTGCCAGTCCCGCTTCATCTTGTGCTAAAGAACACACTTTAACCGTGATGAAATCACTTTAGCGCACGACCCGTGGTTTATTGCTTTAATATATGCTAGGCACTTTATTCTCTAGCTTAGCAGGCGATTGAAACGTAACAAGTTTTTTCATTTGACATCTTCTCTAGCCTTGAAGAGTGTCTTCATGTTGTTGTGAAGGTGTACATGTTTTCAAATTACTCTGAGGCACCGGTAAGTGATGATAGGCATCTGATAATTGTATCCATCCCTCTTCTCCGTCATCTCCCTTTCCATCAGCTTTCATTTCCACTGTCTTAATGTTTTCGCAAATGAAACCAGGGGGCCAGGGAATAAAGATGGCACTGTCCGACCTGTTTTTTTCCCCCTCCTTCCGTCGGCCTGTAATTTATATGTAAAGCAGCGTGGGAAGTGCAGGTGGAGAGATGATGAATTGGTTAAGCGCTAAACCGCAACAGGCCGCAGATCATTAGCGATCAGGCCATTCGGATTGGCAAAAGAGATCAGGATTAATTGATTTATCCGCACGCCTCATGGGCCACTTCACTATGGGGGAAAGATGAGGTTGGAACGCTAAAAGGTTGGAGGGGGGGACGTATCCATCGCGCTCGCTCGCACTCTCGACAAGATAAGCAGAAAGAAAGTCAGGCCGGGCGAGATAAAAGCAAGCGTCAGACACGGTCCACTGAGTTATATATTTTTTTTGTGCGCTGCGAGCATTGTACCTTGGAGAAATTGAGAAGATCCGTGCTGAAGAAAACAGATGTATACTATTCACAAATTTACACAACATGCCATTTTTAGAGTGACTGAACATATTGTATTATTTTGTTAGCCTGACACAAGTAGGGGGAATAATAAAATATATTTTTTGGTGGCTACCCTTCTGTGACCAGCTATGTCACATCCTTCCCTTTTAAGTCTCTTAGCACTGCCAATCAAACAGACTAGTGGACTTACTCCAATGCATTATTAATCGATTCATCCCATTCATCATTTATTGAACCAGGTGGTCTGCCTGATACTCCAATAATTTTTTTTTTAAAGTTAAATAGGCATCACAGAGCATTCATTTGATGGGTGGAGGAGAGATTGGGGAAGCTATAGAGATCGGCTGGTGACTTGAAAGTCGTCCAGGATGTAGAAATGAGCGCCGTCAGGATTCACACAGAGAGATGCAGAAATGAAAGAGTGAGAGTCGGTTTCTCAGGGTGTTGCTCTTATGTTCAACCCCACAGATCCTTTTTTAATTCTCACCGCCTCGAGGACACGCTCCCACTCTGATTGTGTGTCCTTAAATTTTAATTTCCCTTTAAACCTTTGACCAGTTGGAATGAAAGTCCTCAGTCCATGCTAATAGATGGAGCATCACATTTTAGATTAAATGCTTCATAGAGTTTTGGAAAAAAAATATTGTTTGGTTTAATAATATGTCTTGTTCTTGACTGTGCACTAAGTTGTCTGAAACTTTCTTTATCTTTTTCCTTTGACCATGACTCGAGGCTTATTAGCTGACTTAATGAATAGTTCATCCAAAAAATGAAATTGATGTACTGTAAGTTACTCTTGTGTCATTCTAAATGTTCTTCCACACACAGAATTCAGACTCAATAATGCAGAATAGAAAAAAAGAGATTTCTTAAACTAATTTAATGGGCAGCATTCCAACTCGATTCCTTCTGCATGTCCATTGATTTTTGGTATAGATGTTAAGCTGTAAAAAACTCGGGCAGAGAAATATGCAGCACTGATTAAATTTGTGACCAAAGGACCACGTCTTAAAACAGTACGGCGATTTCAAATTCAGAGCAGCACCGGATTGCAAAAATAATGACTTTCCAAACATTCTCAAGCTGAAAGAAGCCATGCATTATTGTGTTTCTGTGCTTTTCTTAAGATCACAACTTTCTTCTGGTCTCAATATTAAAAAAAAAATGTTTTCTTTAGATATTTCTATATAAACAATATTGCTTGACCTCTATGGCAAAGTCAGGTTAACCTTCCAATATATGGTCATTTTATATTCATAAATATTCTTGTGTATATTTCAATACATTTATAAATTAATAAATAAATATTGTTATATATCACACACACACACACACACACACACACACACTGTATATTAGTAATATATTAATATTACTTATTTATGAATTTATTGAAATATCAAAAATTGTTAGGGTGAAGCCTATTTTTAACATTTAACACATTTTGCATTAAGAACATTTACTAACCGATTTTCATTAGTAATAAATTATAAATAGTGTTATTTATATTATGTATTTATACACTGCAATTTTTGTTCATACTTTGTAAATGAAAGTGATGAATGAAAAAATTTGCATAATTGCCAGAAATAATTTCTTAATACAAAATGTCTTAATGGTCCTTAATGGTGAACATACAGTGAGCACTGCACAAATTGTTGGGGCTGCTCACTAGAAATAGGCTTTTCTCAGCAAGAACGTAAATTACAGAAAAACAGACCTGCAGATATGAGTGTATGAGTGTATACAAACCCAGCAACCTAACAAAAACATCATGCTGTTAACTAATGATGTAAACCCGTGCATTAATTATCACCTTACATGTGCTGTACAGCCATCAGTGTCCCAAACCTGCAACTGAAAACGACCGCCTGTGCCCTCCACTACACCTTGGTTTGAGGCAAATTGGCAATACTTCCTCTTCCCCCGCTGGTTACCACGCTTCTAACTGCACACCAGTCTGGCTCATGCTCCTTGGACCCCGGCTGGCACATCCACAGGCAATCCGAGCCAGGGTTGGCAGGCACCTGCATCCTGCAAAGCCGTGCCAGTCCAGGTACCACTCTTCTCCGAGCAGATGGTACTGCAGCAAACGGAAGGGAGGAATACAAGCCCAGATGCAAACGGATGAACAAAGAGCATAAGGAAATATGCAGTGAAACATTTCAATGACAAAATGTGCTGAAAGCCAGATACTGGAGCACTGCGGAGGACGAAGGCAGATATTTTACAAAAAAAATCAAACAGAAAAGTGATTTCTTGAATTTTGAGATTAATTATTTACTTTAGCAGCATTTTAAAGAAAATTTCACCCTACATTGAAAATACTGCTGTTTTGTCATTTTCTCAACATGTTTTTCCCCCCAACTTTCAGTGAAGGCCAGAAGCAAAACTTTTGAAACTTGAGGCAGCTTATTACATATGGCAGTTTGAGTGACTGTGACTTTTGAAACCACAAAAACAAACAAACAAACAAACCGTTAGGTCCATATATATTTAGACACAGCCACAATTATTATTATTTTAGCTGTTGACCAAAACATATTGAAGTTACAGTTATAATGAATATGGGTATTCTCATCACAATTGGAGGAAAGGTTAATGAATTACAGCTCTTTAATATATACCTCCCCCCTTTTTCAAGGGACCATAAGTAAGTAAGGACAGTTGACTCAAAATCCATTTCATGAACAGATGTGGGCTATTCCTTCGTTATTTCTACATCAATTAAGCAGGTAAAAGGTCTGGAGTTGATTCTAAGTGTGCCATTTGCATTTGGAAGCTGTTGCTGTGAACCCACATCATGGAGTCAAAGAAGCTCTCCATGCAGGGGAAACAGACAATTGTTAGGCTTCAAAAACAAAATCAGTCCATCAGAGCGATAGCAGGAACATTAGGAGTGGCCAAATCAACAGTTTGGTGTCTTCTGAGAAAAAAAGAACACACTGGTGAGCTCAGCAACATAAAAAGGCCTGGACGTCCACAGAGGACAACAGTGGTGGATGACCTGAGGATCCACTTCATGGTAAAGAAAACCCTTTCACAACATCCAAGAGAAGAACACTCTCCAGGAGGTATAGACGTGTCACTGTCAAAGTCTACAATCAAGAGAAGACTTCACGAGAGCAAATACAGAGGGTTCACCACAAGGTGCAAACAAAGCCAGATTAGACTTTGCCAAAAAAACATCTAAAAAAAAGCCAGTCCACTTCTGGAAAAGCATTCGTTGGACGGCTGAAATGAAGATAAACCTGTACCAGAATGACGGGAAGAAAAAAGTATGGAGAAGGCTTGGAACAGCTCATGATCCAAAGCATACAACATCATCTGTGAAACATGGTGGAGCAGTGTGATGGCATGAGCATGCATGGCTTCCAGTGGCACTGGGTTACTGGTGTTTAGTGATGGACGTGACAGAAGACAGAAGCAGCCGGATTCATTCTGAAGTGTACAGGTATATACTCTCTGCCCAGATTCAGTCAAATGCACAAAGTTGATTGGACGGCGCGTCATAGTACAAGTGGACGATGACCCAAAACATACAGCAAAAGCAACCCAGGAGTTTTTGAAGGTTAAAAAAGTGGAATATTTTACAATGGCCAAGTCAATATCCTGATTTCAACCCGATTGAGCATGCATTTTACTTGCTGAAGACAAAACTAAAGGCAGAAAGACCCACAAACAAACAACAACTGAAGTCAGCTGCAGTAAAGGCCTGGTAAAGCATCATAAAGGAAACAAACAAAATATTAAAAATGAATATTTTATTTTTCATTTATAACAACTGTAATAGTATCTCAGTGACACTATTTTTTTATTTATTTATATATATTTTATATATTTTTTTTTTTATAGTTTCTGGACAGCATCAGTTATTTCTATTCCTCTCAGGTCATTCTTTGTCTTATCTTCTCACCATTAGAGTGTTTTATTGGTGCAGTAAACGTGTTTGAGTGTCAGGTCATTTTGAAGACCTTTTCTCATGAGATTTCCCATGTGTGAAATACTGCGTTCATCCTCGGTTACATCAGACCTGTCCGTGAACCGTACGACGCAATCAACGGGGCCCATTTCTGCTCGCCAGCCCTGCTGGTGTTAAAGTACATCATCGCAGATACTGCGCTTGATTGTTATAAATCAGGACATGAACAATCAAACTATAAAAAAGAGGAGGAGGGAGAAGAGGGCTGAAAGAGTAGCTCAAAGGTAGCCAGTCCAGTCTCTTCAACATAATATACGTATTCCTGCAGGCTGCCTCTGAGGTCAAGGACATTTGGGCAGAACTGGCTGTGCAAGCACATCTATTCACTTTGCTCAGTGTGTGTTAGAATGCCTGCAGCTCCAATAGAGAGAGTGCTTTTCTACACTCTTTGTTGATTTCGGCCGTCGATATGAAAAAAAAATGAAAGGCAAGTTTGACAAATTAAGAAGATTTTAATGATATCTGCTGAACAGAAAGCCAGTGGAGAAAAATAAAGAAAGGCTCACACAGGCTTACAGTGTGATCCGCTAATTCTGTAATGTTTGATAGATTGATATGATTGTTTCCTATTGTGGTAGAGAACATTTCTCATGTATTATTCTAATAGGGCAGTGCTTCTCAATCTTTTTGCCTTTATGTATTCTTTTTTTTTCTCACTAAAAATAATAGACTCATTGGAATCATTTGTTTTGGAATTGATCTACACTGGTTAGTCTGCCAGATGAGTTTGACTCACTAAAAAAGAATCAACTCATTAGAGTCATTTGTTGAGCTGTATGTGTTTGGTTCACTAAAAAGAGCCGAATCATTGGGATCATTAATTTCGAAATGATAGTACTCTGGTTATATTTCATTCACTAAAAAGAACCGACTTGTTTGGAAGGATTTGTTTAGAAATCAGACTGCACTGGTTGTTTTATATTTGATTCACTAAAACGATTTAGTGTTAGTATTTAAACAGATTCATTAGAATAATTTGTTTTGGAATCAAACTGCATCGGTTGCGCTGTATATTTTGATTCACTAAGCATAACTGACTCATTAGAATCATTTGCTTTGAAATGACACTACACTGCTTGAGCTGCATGTATTTGATTCACTAAAAAGAACTGACTCACTCAAATCATTAATTTACAAATTAGAATACATTGGTTATACTGTATGTGTTTGATTCACTAAAAAGAATCAACTCATGAGAATCATTTGTTTAGAAATCAAACTACACTGGTTACAGTGTATGTTTTGTTTCACAAAAACTAACTTACTAGAATTTTGGATTTTTGGTACCATTCAATAGTGTTTTTAATAGGCCATTTTAATAGCTTAAATGCTTTATGACTATAAAAACTGATTATAATCAAAATGTAAATTTGATAACATACATTTCTGGTTGGGAATCACTGTACTAGAGGTAAAAACATCTGCAGTTTTTTTCTTCTTGCATCTGGTAGTAGGACTGGTGGGTTTTTACTCCCTGTTTGTTTAATCTCCGCTTTCTATTAATAAAGTTCAGTGGGGCTTCAAACATCAGAGGATTGTGCATGTATTTTAAAGCAGGTGTCCATGGAGACATGCGTGCGATGCCAGGAAACAGCACTTCACATCAGCTGGCACACCTGGCGTTGCTGATTTCCCCCTGCTATTTCATGGAAATGCACGAATATGAAACTATGAAAAATATTTGCTTAGCATGTCAGCTCCTTGGTGTCGAGTCTACCCCTCTCTTAACTGTCAGGGTTTGACTGAATCAGGTTAGAACAGAGGGCGTGGATGTGGATGACAACACAACTGTCGGACGGGCATAGCGAGACGCTCAGACGATGTTTCAAAAAGCAACATCTTACATAACCTCAGACGGGAGTGTGGGAAGGGATGGTGGAGGCTTGTGGGTAAGCCAGACGCTTTGAACAAGTGTTGTGACGCTTGTGAGTATCATTTGAGGGTGCGAAGAAAATGTGCAGCATATATAGGATGAGAACAGCCTTTTAGTTTGGATATCCCAACGCTTGGAGAACAACAAAGTTGGATTTTTGCAGTGGATAGAGTGTTACACGGATGTTTGCTAGTGGAAAATGTGCAAATGGTTTCAGGATTGCATTGAGATGTGTTGATTATGTGAAGCAATGAATTATCAAATCAAAGCCAGCTATTGTGTGATTGTCAGTTTCAGTGCAAGTTCAATTTAAACAAAGATTCTTTGGTCTGAAACAGAAAGAGTGGGAAAAAACATGTCACTTGTTTCATTTCGATGGCAGTCACAATGTGTTGCATAGAAAACTAGCACCGGTTTTCACATTTGAGTTGGCTGGCAGAGAGAAAGCAAAACTTTGGATTTAACTAGACACCGTACTTGGTCTAGTTTTGGTGGCTTGTGCACGCGTCTCTCCTAGTAAAGGCTTAAGTGGTTCAATTAAGGCATAATTGTTGGGGATGGCTTGTTAAGCACCTGTGAAGTATGTGTGAACTCACTTTGTGTAAAAAAAATGTCAAGATAATGGGCAAAAAACCTTACAGACCTCTCTGTTTTAAATTAGATCTATTACTTTTGCCAAAGACATTAGCTTGAAACTCGTGGAGCCTAAAATATCTTCCTTTTGTTAATTAACAAATTACCCCCCCCCCCCCCCCAGTAGAAGTACAAAAATAACTACACAAAGTTTTAAAACTCTACTTAGTTTGTGATCACTGACTTTTTTCCACTAAGCTAATTTCACCTCCTTTGTTAGATATGTGCTGTTTTCTTGTGTCTAAGAAAGGAAATAAATAATAATAATAATAATAATAATAATAATAGTTGTAGTAGTAGCAGCAGCAGTAGTAGCATAATTATTTATTCATACAATTATGTATATGTGTATGTTAAATGATTAATAAATTGCTAAATTATAATAATTGTAGCAGTAGAATTAATTATACATAAAATAATGTATGTGTCTGTTTAATTATTAATTTTATATAGGACAGGTGGCTTGGAGAACTGAGGGATTATGGATAATAATTATTTAAATTATTTATTTATTTAAAGTGCCCCTATTATGGATTTTTGAAAACTACCTTTCATGCAGTGTAGCACAGCTCTAAGTGAATGAAAACATCCTGCAAAGTTTTAAATCTGAAAGTGCACCGTGTATAAAGTCATTGTCTCTCAAAAGAAAGAGTCGACTCTGAATCATTGAAACATATTGCCCGCCCACTTGTTGGTCTTTTTGCTTGGTCTGAATGAAAATGCAAATTCATTTTTTGCCACTAGGTGCTTTTGGAGTGGTAAAAATAGCGGTTTCCTGGTAACGCTGTACACAAAGCAGCTCTGCCCTCACAAAGGCTGCTTTATCAGGCATTACAGGCATGATGAAATGAAAATGAGACCAATTGGACCAATCATCGCATATTAGCGTCACACAAAGGAGGGGTTTGGAAAAATGAATCGTTGAGCGAATCGTTTGGGAGTCATTGAGCAAATAAGGTAAAAATAAATGCATATTATAAGAATAATTTTATTTGTTTCTATTTAATAAAAAAAAAAAAAAAAATCCTAGCTACGTGTACTGTGCTAGTCTAACTGAGACTTGTCATGGCACTTGTATACTGTTGCTCTCTCGATGGTCTGATTGCTTCTATTGTTCTCCTCATTTGTACGTCGCTTTGGATAAAAGCGTCTGCTAAATGATTAAAAATGTAAATGTAAATGTAAGAAGAATATGAAAGTGTTTTTTGACCTTGCATGCATGTCAACCTGTTGTTGGGGACTCCCAAAACCAAAATATGAACCTTTCATAACCCATAATAGGGACACTTTAAATTGTATTTTTTTGTGTTTATTTAATTTAGCAGCATTATTTGTTCTTTGTTTCTTTTCCTCCAGTGATTAAACCAATGTAATTTTATTCATATGGAAACCAGGGCTAGTTATCACACTTTTTACTCAATATTTCTAGGATTTTATTTTTTTTAAAACAATTTTTGTATAAACAAAAATCTTCAGTTTATGGCTACAAAACTGCTATCATTTCCATGTTTGTAGTTCAGTAATATTTAGACAATAGTTGAGTAATATTTAGTAAAATAATTAAGAAACAACAATTCATTAAGCAATAAAAACTTAACATTCAAAAATATAAATCCATTGTTTTGATCAGCAGACATATTAATGAATAAACTTTATAAAATGCAACACGGAAAGTATGTGACAACTTGCCCCAACTTGACACTGATAGAAAATATCACTAATACTGAGCTAAAAAAGCATTTTGGATATCTGACTCAAAACCTTACAGCTAGCGAGATGACAGCTCCAATGTGACAACTTGCCCCAATCTCTCCTACAAAATAAAAGCATCCAAAATGACATGGATTTTTTGTTGGATATTGTCAAGTTATTTCATGTTGCTTTTGCGCAGCTATTATTATCAGGAATGACTTGTTTAGGCATAGACTAGCATCTAATCATCTTGAATTTTGCTAATAATCTCACTGAAAGTGAGAAGCAGCGCTGTGGGTGTTTTGCAGAGAAGATGTTTATTGACTAGTCAACATAAAGCCATCCGCCGACAGCCCACGGCAGGGTGCAACAAGCCTAACGAAATGCTTCTTGACAAATGGCTCCGAGTTCCTCGCCGCCTCAACCTCGCGTTGAACATACTCGAGTGCAACTTTCTGTAGACTTACTAACTCTGTTCCAGTTTAATGAAGATTTGTTTGAATATGCTGCGAGTGTTTTCTCAGGAGCAAAGCGGGATCGTTTCCCCTAGTAAGCCTCTAGTGTTCAATGAGCGTAAGTTTGTTTGAAGTTATCTATTTTTATCTGTGGGGAAGCTTGTGTTTATATGTGCCTGGTATGCAAGTGTTGGCTTCCCACCTGGGATGGTTAAATATTGCTGGTTTGTGCAGTTTTTACTTCTCTTTCTCCATCCTTTCCACACAAGTATTAAATTTGCAGCGCTGCAGCTTTCACATTAAAGCATCAGAGGCGCATCAAGCGCGGCATGCTCCTTTAAGGTGCTCTTCCTCTATAGCCGCCTGCTGTCCTTTAAGACTTCCAGTGCCTGAGCTCACCGGCTCCGTGACAGGGCCCTGTAGAAAAAGGTATGATATTGTACCTAATGAGATTTCCGCGTGCTCTCCCCTTGCCCCCGGGCATCTTCTGCTGCTGAGGAGGCTGTTTAGTTCAAATGGAGAGGCCTATTACTGTATTCCACTGTCAAAAAGTCATTTGGGGGAAAAAAGGTGATGTGCAGAGAGACAGTGGGAGATGGATATGGGAGGTTCTCACCTCCAGCCAATTCCCATCATGTTTGATCCTTGAGACCGGAGTGCTCGAGATTGATCTGAAGCAAATCAAAATTACGGGGCTAAAGGATGAAAAAAAAGAGTCAAACTGCTGTGTATCGCACTCTTTTCTTTCTTCTTTAGATGCATTAAAAGTAGGGATGCACAATCCATTGTATATTGGTCATCAGTGAATATTGGAGTTTCTTTTTTTTATCAGTTGATATTAGTCACTATTATAATTGTGCATGATCACTTCTCCTATTTTTATATTTAAATAATCTTTGCCATCATAAGTTAATCTTTAACAGATAAATGTTAAGTCTCAAAATGAATATACACATTAAAAATGGCTAATTAAAGGGTTTTATTATTATTATTATTATTATTATTATTATTATCATGTTGTTGTTGTTGTTGTATAATGTTGCAATACCAAAATTAATTTATGGGATTTAATTAAAGGTTTTATTATTGTTGGTGTTGTTCTTATTCTTAATCTTATTCTTATTATTTAGACAATATAGAATTTTAATATCAACAATTTAGCTGCTGTAACATGAAAAATAATGTTTTATTCAAATTCATGTTCATATTGAAATTTAAATTCAAATTCATATTTTTTAATGCTATATGCTACAACACAGTAAAAACAGTAATATTGTGAAATGGAATTGCAATTTAAAATAACTATTTTCTGTTTGAATGTATTTTAATATGTAATTTATTTCTTTGATGGCAAAGCTGAATTTTCAGCATCATTATCTTCAGTGTCACATGATCCTTCAGAAATCATTCTAATATGCTGATTTGCTGCTCAACAACCATTTCTTATGATCATCAATGATTTGGTGATTCATATTTTTATAATGGATAAATTATAATTGTATTAATTTCTTATATTACTGTATACACACTATGCCTGTAATACACTACAATTATGTTGACTTTTAATAATGTATATGATAAACTGTCTTCTTCATATACATCAGCGTACTTTCAACACTCCATCTGCTCTGCATATGTTACAAATGCAAATGTTTTTGCTGTTGTTAGTTGATTATCAATCAACAGCAGCTTTGTTAGGAACTTCTGCTGAAATGTATCAGTCTGAAACAAGCTGTTTTTTACTTCCTCAGGCATTTTTGTTGATGCTTACTGTGATTCACCGCATGAACGAGATCATAACTTCATGAAGCCATCACAGTTGCGGCACCATATGCTTAACGAGATGAGCCACCAGTGTGACGTGTTTTCATAAAGAGCTTCACGACATGCTTACTCAAGTTCAGGCTTTGAGCAGAACCCTGAAAATCTATCATTCATCTTTAATTCTCTTTATTCATAGCATGCTATAATAAGAACACCGGCAATAACAAGAGGTTGTAGGGAGGACCGCTCAAGGCAAATACTGGTGTTTGCTAATGAATTAAACGCAAGTCTTCTCACATCCATCAAGGATTGAAGAATTCGTTGCAAATATTAAAGTTTGAATTCTATTAAAGTAACTTTCTGGAAACTGCAAACATTCTAAATGTTATTTGAAAGCTCATTCATAAAGAAAAGTTAAATAACCACCATTATTTGGATCGTTTGCACTTAAAGCAACACTAAAATGCTTGTTTCATGTTGTCAAAAATGTAATAAATTCTCAGAAAGAGCTTTTTAACTAGTAGTATTTTACCCATTTCAAAACTATTTTAAGAACACAATGCAATCTCATTAGTTTGGTATATACAGGTGCATCTCAATAAATTAGAATGTCGTGGAAAAGTTCATTTATTTCAGTAATTCAACTCAAATTGTGAAACTCGTGTATTAAATAAATTCAATGCACACAGACTGAAGTAGTATAAGTCTTTGGTTCTTTTAATTGTGATGATTTAGGTTCACATTTAAGAAAAACCCACCAATTCACTATCTCAACAAATTAGAATATGGTGACATGCCAATCAGCTAATCAACTCAAAACACCTGCAAAGGTTTCCTGAGCCTTCAAAATGGTCTCTCAGTTTGGTTCACTAGGCTACACAATCATGGGGAAGACTGCTGATGTGACAGTTGTCCAGAAGACAATCATTGACACCCTTCACAAGGAGGGTAAGCCACAAACATTCATTGCCAAAGAAGCTGGCTGTTCACAGAGTGCTGTATCCAAGCATGTTAACAGAAAGTTGAGTGGAAGGAAAAAGTGTGGAAGAAAAAGATGCACAACCAACCGAGAGAACCGCAGCCTTATGAGGATTGTCAAGCAAAATCGATTCAAGAATTTGGGTGAACTTCACAAGGAATGGACTGAGGCTGGGGTCAAGGCATCAAGAGCCACCACACACAGACGTGTCAAGGAATTTGGCTACAGTTGTCGTATTCCTCTTGTTAAGCCACTCCTGAACCACAGACAACGTCAGAGGCGTCTTACCTTACCTTACTCCTGGAGGAAGGGTGGAGAAGCTCATAGCCCAAGTTGCATGAAGTCCAGTGTTAAGTTTCCACAGTCTGTGATGATTTGGGGTGCAATGTCATCTGCTGGTGTTGGTCCACTGCACCAGTTTACCAAGAAATTTTGGAGCACTTCATGCTTTCTTCTGCTGACCAGCTTTTTAAAGATGCTGATTTCATTTTCCAGCAGGATTTGGCACCTGCCCACACTGCCAAAAGCACCAAAAGTTGGTTAAATGACCATGGTGTTGGTGTGCTTGACTCACCAGACCTGAACCCCATAGAGAATCTATGGGGTATTGCCAAGAGGAAAATGAGAAACAAGAGACCAAAAAATGCAGATGAGCTGAAGGCCGCTGTCAAAGAAACCTGGGCTTCCATACCACCTCAGCAGTGCCACAAACTGATCACCTCCATGCCACGCCGAATTGAGGCAGTAATTAAAGCAAAAGGAGCCCCTACCAAGTATTGAGTACATATACAGTAAATGAACATACTTTCCAGAAGGCCAACAATTCACTAAAAATGTTTTTTTTTTATTGGTCTTATGAAGTATTCTAATTTGTTGAGATAGTGAATTTGTGGGTTTTTGTTAAATGTGAGCCTAAAGCATCACAATTAAAAGAACCAAAGACTTAAACTACTTCAGTCTGTGTGCATTGAATTTATTTAATACACGAGTTTCACAAATTGAGTTGAATTACTGAAATAAATGAACTTTTCCACGACATTCTAATTTATTGAGATGCACCTGTATATATCCATATGTAAAGTGTGGCTCTAGTACATTTTGGATAGATGCTGCAAATTGCCTGCATCTAATATCCAAAATCTCACTTATATGTCCATGTTTGTCAACTCAGCACAAAAATAGCCTGAAAATGTTGCCCGATGTGGAAACTGCACATCATTTCTTTGCGATGTGCTGAAAGTTATTAAACATTTCTGAATCCAATAAAAGAAAAAAATTATGGTTTTTGTAAGGCAGAGTTTCAGAAGATATTAATGCTCGACTTCACAGAGATAAATGAAAATAGCCCAAGACAAATACAGTTAATGTAATTACACTCAATGTGGGTCATTAAGGCCCTCTGCAGTTACAGTTTAGCCTGCAGTTTTGCTCCTTCAGATGCACACAGAACAGCATTACAGTGACGGGCATCAGAGCTGTAGTAAACTACTTCATACAGTATGGATATAGAGAAAGCTTGGTGCATTCATAAATCATATGGTTCAAGGTCTAAGCAATTGTACAGTAACTGCCATTATGCAACAAGCAATGTCTGACTGCCATACAGACTAAGATATTGGAGCAGACTTGAACCTGGCAGTGGAAGAGGGAAGATGAGGGCTGGAAATGTTCCTTTTTTTAAATTATGAGTGTTTCACATTACTTTGATAACCATGGTTGTGAAAAAGCTGCTGTAGAGATTATTATTAATGCTTATGTGTGACTAATGTTTTTCTTCCGGCAAACATGACCATGTCCTTACCAGACACACAAGATTTACATTGAATCCCTTGTCGCTTTATGAATGTTTGCAGACGCTTTTGGGATCATAGTTGCAATAGATGAAATCATGAATCTCACAAAGGTTCCTGCAGTTCCTGAGGGTTTATGAAGTTGTTCATATGTGAAAAGGCTTGCATTTTAGATGCTTGCTGTACAGTATGTTGATAATGTTTGGGGTCTGTTTTTTTTAGTGCTGTCAAAAGATTAATCGAGATTAATCACATCCAAAATAAAAGTTTTTGTTTACATAATAATATGTCAAGTCAAGTCACCTTTATTTATATAGCGCTTTTAACAATACAAATTGTGTCAAAGCAATTGCACAATATCAAAATAGGAAGATAGTGTGTCAATAATTTAAAATGACAAGATTAAACACTCAATTTTCAGTTAAAGGCATTTCATTATTGAATTCAGTGATGGCATCGTCCAGCTCAGTTCAGTTCTAAAAGTCTCTGTTCAATTAAGTGTGTACTGTGTATACTTATTATGTATATATAAAGACACACATGCACATACAACATATATTTAGAAAATATTTACATGTATTTACGTGTATATATTTATATTCATATAAATTATATCATATATAAAACATATTTTTCTTAAATATATACATGCATATTTTTGTATTTATATATACATAATAAATATACACAGCACACATACATATATTATGTAAACAAAAACTTTTATTTTGGATGCGATTAATCATTTGACAGCACTACTTTTTTAATGGAATTATTACTTTTATTAATCAAGGATGCTTTAAATTGATGTAAAGTGACATTCATCAAAGAATCCTGACAATTTCTGAATGATCATGTGACACTGAAGACTGGAATAATGATACTAAAAATTCAGCTTTGCATCACAGGAATAAATTACATTTTAAAATATTTTAACATATTATCAAAACAACAATATATGTTGAAAACAGTTATTTTAAACTGTAATAATTCACAGTATTACAGTTTTTACAGTATTTTACTGTATTTTAAATAAATGCAGCCTTGGTGAGCGTAAGAGACTTGCCAAAATATTGAATTGTAGTGGACATCGTCGATCCAAACAAACCAAAAATTAACATTTGTTTCACTTACAAATGCCTATGAATACAAATAAGATCGACTGAAACATGTTTTTCAAGAGTTGAAGAGATTAGAGTAAAGCAGCATATTGTATGTGAGTAAGCACTGTGATAACGCTGAAATGTTTGTCATGAATAAATAATGAATACAAGTATACACAAACACCTTTGTATGGATTGGATCGTGTAGGATTGGATTAGATGTGGGTTTCGTCTGTTTGTGATTGGCAGATAAAGACAGATGACAACAAACAAAGTTAAGTTGACACAGAGAAAGGGACCGATGTGCCAGTACAAGCAATTAACAGACACACATTTTATTTGCACTTCTGATGAGGATTTTTTTTTCGAGCAAGCATTGTTTTTACTTATTTAAATTTATGTGTGTATCAACGTTGGTGCTTTCGTTTGATTTCTTCTGTGTGTTTGCCTCACTCTGATTCATTCTTACACAATTTTCAGTTTTCCGACTAAAACTCGAAAATTTGGATAATTCTATTGATATCTTTTAGTTGACTAATTCTAGACTAAAAAGAGTATGAATTGACTAAAACTAATAAAAACTAATGACAGCTTCAGTGATAAAAGGCACACAGTTTTAGCGCTGTTAATACTTGTTAAAAACAATCACTTTAGCAAAGTTTGTACTGTTTTCTGCTTAATTTGAAAAAAAAAAAAAAAAAAAAAATGTTCAATAAATATAGGCCTACTGTCATTAAAATATGTTAATATAAAAATAAATTTAAAATACAGAAATAAAATCATTTTAATAAGTAAAGATTCTGAAAGTATTGAAGGAGATCCAATAATAATTGAAAATATATTTACAGTAGTAACAACAAATTATATTTTATTATATGATATGATTAATATCATGTTTTTAAACATGATGGTTTCATTCTAAACATGGTGATTATCTCTAATATGGACACATACATAATATATATTATATTTATAACAACATGATATATGATATTTACCATCTGAATCTAACCATGTCATGTGAACAAATGGAAAAGTCAGCGATCTATTAATTATCATGTTAATTACTGTGCGCCTTTAGCCCCAACAGCAGAGGCGCTTTTTACCCCAAATACCATACTTTTACATATTCTTTCGTTATTTAAAAACTGTTGCTTTAATTATCTTAAGCAAAACTGAAAATCACGAAGAAGATCTTTGTCTCAAAATATATGCATAAATTTTAGCTATTCTCATTTGCTACTTAAATCTACAACATTTTAAAAAACATAAAATATTAGATCAAGTAAGCACAGAATCAACTTTGCACTGCTGCGCGCGATCGCGTCAAGGATCAGACAAATAAACACGTGCATCTTGAAAAGCGAGTGTTTTGTAAAGTGGTATGCCACGTTTTTGTGCCATCGAGTGGTTTAGATGAAAATAATATCAAAGGCGCCTTTAATATGCTTTAATATGCATGATAATACTGCATTTTTTGATTGCTTTGCAGATCGACAAGAATGGGGTCCGTTTTAACAACGTTGTTGTCTGTGTGTGAGACTTTTCAAAAGTGCAAAGGAAAAACTTCTCAGTTTTTAGTAAATGTACCCTTACTCTGAAGTCATAATTAAAATTTTGGATACTTGTATCCAATGAAAGCACAAAGCTTCTTACTCAAACATCTTGTGTGGTTTCAGAAGACTTGGAAAATGAGTGTTATGGAGAATTTTTATGGTGCTCTTTTGTCATTTGTTGAAGCTGAAAGCCACTTAATCGCAGGTACAATCCTTCAAAATTGTTCCTTTCCTGTTCCACAGAAACAAAGAAAGTTTTTTTTTTTTTTTTTATAATGTCATTGTGTATTTGGCATGTCTTTGTGCATAAGTAAATAAAACTCACTTTTGCATGTCTGTTCTTTGCTCATATACAGAGCAAATATCTTATTCAAAGCAAGTAATCCCAGAATAGTATGCAATATTTTGCAGAATCACTACCATGCAATTAAACAGCAATAAACTCTGAAATCCATTTGGATGTGCATATGAAATGCAGCAGCTTAATTACGAGATTAATGGCTTCTGTCAGTTCGATTGCAGCAAACCTTGAGGAATACCCAGTGATGTAGATATTAGACTCATGGGGGTGGAGTGAATATGAGGTGTCCGGAGGTATAGGTTGGTTTTAAACCTGATTAAAGCCTCAAGTTCAGTCTTTAATTTACTCCTCCATGAAGTGAGAAAGCTGACAGTGTTAGACCTCAGTCTTAGTAATTAGATCTCACTTTTGAAAGAGAGCAGGACACATCGGTTTAAACTGCAGGCGTGTATATTTAGCACATGTCATTTCTCTGTCTCTCTATGCGCCTCTCTGAATTCATAGCTGGACTCCAGTTTAAAACTGCTTTAGTGAGCCCACATGCTGTAAAAGAGAACATGTTTTCTCAAAGAAGCGCATCAGCAACTTTGTAAATTAAAGTGGCAAAAGTTGTGCAAGAAAGCCTATTTCAACTAATTCAGAGGGCCGTTCTCTGCTTTAAAGTGAAAATTGCAGTTGAAATGGATTCATTTGTCCTGTGCCATAAAGTATATTTCAATTTGACCATTTAGGCAGTTATTAAGAAAAATAAATTTAAAACACAAGTATCATGGAACTGACATCAGTGACTTTTAAGCCTATAAAGCTTGCCTGAATGAAATATAGCTAAAAATATATGTATAAATGGTTATATTTAAATGTTGTGTAATATTTGCAATCCTATACAATGATGATTGAGAGATGATAAAAAAGTAAACCTTGTTGCTTAAAGTTATTCTTCTAAATACTATAAAAATCAATAAAGATATCACAGCAAAAAATACACATGTGCCACAAACTGAACATGGACATTTTTATAATGAGTTTATAAAAATTGTACTTAACTATCAATTGGATGTCAGAAGGCATGCGGTAGATTTTGTACAATAGGTTTTACAGCAAAGTTTTGATGATGTAGATCATTTAGAGGCCTGAGAAATTAGTGTCATAAAATATGATACAGTAGGCTTTATAAGGTGGTTAAGACCGAGCTAAAGAAATGGCTAAAATGTAAATTTAGTAAAAATTTTACTTGTCACCCTCTTGTCTTCTCTAACATTTAGCTTCATTTATTTATTAATTTAGTTGTTTATTTAACTCCTATAACTTGTATAACTTATATTTCAAGTCTTCTGAAGTCATACAACATAAAGGTTTTCAATAAAAACAAAGCTTCTTACACAAGCCGATTGTATGGTTTCAGAAGACTTAGAAAATAGTGCATGAGTGGCAAGGAGAACATTTATTGTAGTTTTATAATGCTCTTTGGTCATTTGTTGAAGCCTCAGTGCCATTTCATTCCAAGTACAATTCTTTAAAATAGTTCCTTTCCTGTTCCACCAAAACAAAGTCACTCTGGTTTTGAGGATATGTTTTTTTTGGGGTGAACTAATCCTTTAAAAGCATGCATGAAATGGCTTTAGCGTTTGCTTGACTTGAAAGAAATGGCTACATTTTAATATGCTTTGTATTGCCATTTCATACCAGGATGACATGTTTTTGAAGCATATTAGTGTAGCTGAAATGTGCAACAGTAAAAAGTCACCATTAGTCTTTTGGAAATTCTCAACATTTCATTGATTGCAGAAAAGCGAGAACAAAAACGTGACAGCTTCCAGGGCTCAAACAATCGTTTATCTACTCTTTTTCTTAACTCTGCCAATCTGTGAATGTCAGAAATGAGCCCCCAGGTAAACACAGCACCATAAAAGTGGCAATCTTCAAGAGAAACTTAAGTTTAAAAACCTGAACAGAATGGAAAAGGTCCTCAAAAACCCATTCATATCAGTCTCCCCAAGAGCACATTATTCAGTGCAGATGAATATATCATGGAAAGCCTTTCTTTGAACACACCGAATGCCATGCTGTGATGGTGTTCCACAGACGTGTCAGAGAGCTCCGATGTTGGTTTTGATGAGATTTCGGTCCCTCTATCAAAAGCTGAGCAGATTAGGAAGTGAAAAGGACCTGTGGTTCCTGAATAATTACTGGGACTTATACAATGTCATGCGGCAGTCTGGGCTGAAAGGGCTTAGAAGTGGAATGTTTGCCTTGTCTTTTCTGTTAGCGTAGAAATTAATGCTGTCTGATAGAATTTCTATTCAAACAGATTAAGAATCAGTTGAATTGAGGTATTCTGAGCAAGACATGCGATGAATGCATTTTGCTTATCCATGTATTGTCTGAAGAATAAATCGGGCTGCTTAAATGCAGCAGGCAAAATTAAACTCTATGATTATTTGAATATTTGTATTTAATAGAAGGAAACCACTGTAGTTGTGTTAATAGAGCTCTGTTCAGTTTCTTTGTAGCAATAAAATAATTACAAAATGGCAAGTATCACTGGAAGAAAAAATAATCTTAATTAGTATTTTATTCTTGTTTTTCAGTAGAAATACCTATGAGATTTAATTAAGAAGATATTACAATTATTGTATTACCACACTGGCAAATAGTTTTGTTGTTTTTGTTATCTATCTATCTATCTATCTATCTATCTATCTATCTATCTATCTATCTATCTATCTATCTATCTATCTATCTATCTATCTATCTATCTATCTATCTATCTATCTATCTATCTATCTATCTATCTATCTATCTATCTATCTATCCTCACAATAAAAGCTTAGAAAAACTTGCCAATGGAATCAGAAAAAGAATCTCTAGAGTGTCAAGTCTTACCTTATGCAATTTTGCTTTTGAAATTAATATATCTTCTTTCAGGGTGTTTTGGCTTGTTTTTCCGGAAAACACATTTAAAGTACTGATTAAATTTAAACTTAATTAAAAAAGATCCATTAACTTCAGAAGATGAGAACTTAACTCATAACAATGCCAGTAATTGCTGTATAATTGAGTGTAAAGAAACTTTTCCTTTGTCGACTGTAAATATACATTTTTCAAAAGCTTCTATAAAATGCTATTTTTAGTAACATCACCTGCTAAATTATGAGCAAAGGTGTCAGACACCGTTGTGATTTCTGCTGACACCTCTGCTTCATTGTGTGGATTATATAATGTCTCAAGGTTTTTTTTGTATATATAAAAAATATATATTTATATATATTTTTTTTTTTTCTTTTTTCCTCCATGTGATCCATACATTTCATCATATATCACGCTGTGGGATTCAAGTGAATAGTTGATCCAAAAATAAAACTCTGTAAGTAACATTTTTTTTTTTTTTTTTGGTTAATCAATTTCTTATGCATCATCATGACTGTACAAAACATCTTCACTTATCAGCCAGGCCACTGGAAACTCAAGTTTTTTGACTGAGAGCACCTTGCTGGTTCACAAAGTCCCTGTTCTTGCTCTGAGCCAACTAAATTAGACCCTAAATAACACCAGCCTTTGCCACTATTCTTAAATCCGTCCGTCCAGAGCCCTGGAGAACCCGCACTGAAAGACAGAGCTAAATTTGCCATCTCCAAACGGTAGACAAGGGTGGGCTCTTAGGAACATACCTCGAATGATTTATGAGCATTTGTTGAAACTTCATATTCAGTTAGCCAGTCTGAGACCATTCTTTCCTGAGGTTGAAACTTGCTGTCACTGAATGCCTTATCTTTCCCTCTGCAGCTCATAGAGAGAGTGGAGGAACACTTCAGCTGTGTTTCAATGCAGTATTCACTGCTCCTTCAAACCCAACACAGCACATCTGTAGAAGCTCACTTCATTTAACAAAGCTTGATTCTTATTGGTCATCAAACACTTGAGTCAGAATAGGAGTCTTGATGACATACTTGTGAAAGTATAAGTGACCATATATATGTATGTATGACGATTAAGGCCTAATAATTAAATCTTTGTTATAGTTATCTGTCATAGTTAGTCATTATTTACTATTATGAATGTTTTCAATAAGTACAAATTTTGCATACTTATCCTCAGAGTTGCTACCCACAAGGTTTTGAGCTCTGACAAAACTTCTAAATTTGGTGACAAATTTCTGTGAATTTAAAATTGTATATATTTAACATAAAATGTGTGTTTAAGTAAGATTTTAACAGAAGTATCTCATGCTCACAAAGGCTGCTTTCACTTTGCTCAAAATACAGTAAAAACAGTAATATTATTACCATTTAAAGTGGCACTTATATTTTAATATATTTTAAAAAGTAATTATGATGGCAAAGCTGAATTAGAAAGAACAGAATTTATTTGAAATATGCATTTTTTTTGTAAAATGTATAAATCTTTATTGTCACATTTGATCAAATTAATGTGCCCATACTGAATAAAAGCATTAATTAATTGTTTTTATAAAAAAATCTTACCTTTGAATGGTCGTGTGTGTGTGTGTGGAGATATAATAACTAAATAATATAAAATATTATTTATTTTAGCACCGCTCCGGGTGCGTGTTCACAGTGTGTGTGTGTGTTTGTTCACTACTCACTGCTGTGTGTGTGTGCACTTGGATGGGTTAAATGCAGAGCACCGATTTCGAGTATGGGTCACCATACTTGACAATACGTCACTTATTTAATTTTTTTATTTAATTTAAAAACTTCCTCTGACTCATCAGATAGCTGAATACCCTATGAAGTTAGAATTTCACATTAATGATTCCATCCGAAACCCCTGCTGAATCTTTATATGATTTAATATATGATTTAACAGCATTAAACGCTTTGATTATGCACATTTTACCAGCTTGTGAATTTAACACATTTAATAGAATTTTCAAATATCAGTTGAATAAATCACTTTTTCATATGCTTTTTCATATAGCCTAATTGAGTTGTCTAATATCGATATTCTAGTTTAATCTCATCATTTTTTTCACAGTCTCAGTCTCCATTACATTACAATGACTTCAGGGCTTCTGACCGCAACAATATTTGTTGCCCAAAACACCCTTGCAGCAAGGAGAAGCAGCCAGAAGAAGGGGAGGGAGAAGTTGACATTAAACTCATTAAAGTTTGTATTATCCAGTGTTTAGTCCTCCGATTACGGCAAACAGAGCCATCTGCTTAGGGGACAGGCCTTCCCCCTACAGCCCTGTATAATTCACCAAATAAAGTTTGTCTCTCCATCCAGAAATCAAAGGTCCCACAGGGAACGCTTGCAGCTTCTGCCGAGGAGCTGGAAATTGCGAGCAGGTGTACCTCCAGCGAGCCCGTTTGCCTTACTGATGCTGTATGCAGATTAGTGTTTCATCCTCGCATTCATTAATGACTTTCTCTATTAATCAATTCCACTCGTTTGGATGAGGCCAGCTATGGAATGGAACTGGGCCATTGGTGCTCATTAGGAGATAACAGCAGTTTTCTCTCTTGATCTTGAATAGTTTTTTTCGGGGACACGTTACTTATTAACAGTTTTAACTGATGTCACAATGTGGTTTTAGCTCAATTTGATACAACATGACATATCTTCATTAATTCCTAAGTGATGAAAGTTGACAACTGTGTACGTCACCAAACTCGATCCATAGTTCATGATTTTGCTTTTTTATTTTCTGTCTCACTAAAACAATATATTCCCAATATAGGGCTTGAGTGTTTTTTATGGCTGGCTTTCCTATATACAGCATGTTTTATTTCTCCTCAAAAAATTGCAGGATTTAGCTTGTATGTGTACAAAACTCAAAAGATAAAACCTTGAAACCATTGCTATGACAGATACTATCTGTATTGCATCTCTGAGTCAAAAACTGAAAGTATTTCTTTCTCTAAAAGTGTTATGCACTTTGTTCAACCATATTTTCCATTCTTTTCTGGTTCATGGTATGACAGTACAACCATCGCTCATCACAAGCAAGTCGTCGTCTTAACATAACTTCAAAGCATTTTTGGTCTTATATTTTGGTTTTTGCATCCAATAAATTCAAATGTTGCAAACTTATAAAAGCTTTTTACGAAGATGACATGTAAACATCTCAACTTGATTGTCACATACTAGAAAAACTTTAATGCAGGAGATATGAGGCAAATTAGTTCCCCATGAGGAAAAAGACTCTTGTGTGAATTTTTAGTCTCAAATGGGGTAGCGGGACTTATGTTTTAAATATTGCAAATTAACAGCTAGTTACTAGGCAACCATACAGTACATCTCAATGAGAAAAATGAATTTATATCGACCTTCTATGCGTGCAAATTCTGGTGAGTTTCATCATATGGATTAAATGTTATAACATGTCTGGCCTGCATGAATTATTTTGGACATAACAGTCTTGGTCCCACTGGGATCCGGGACGTTGTAGGTACAGCATTGTGGCAATGATTTGAGAAGGCGGATCCTCTGTCATAACTTTCTAACAACCAGTTGACATTAATGAGCTTCCTATATACAGCACAATAAAGCACACTCATTCCCGCTGTGATTATGCTTCAAAGTCGCATCCAAACATTTGGTGTAATGGAGTAACAAATGTGTCTCATCAAAATTGTCAGATGTGATCAAGATAAATGACTTTTGGCGTAAACTCTTTTGGATTGTTTTACTGTCTCAAGCTGAGCAAAACTATCAATAGCTGTGCAGAGGCGTTCTTTTCTTTCTTTTTTTTAATCCACGGCTTACAACAGCAAACAGCATAATTAACCTGATGCCATATTTACCCAGTACTTATTTCAACACACGTTCTGTTAATTAAGATACAGCAGTGAGATACAAAAAGAAGGGCTTTTGGTTACACTTTATTTTGATACTGCACTTCAGACATTATGCTGACTGTAAGTAACTTTGCAACTACAGAACATATCAGCTAACTCTTATTCATTTGCAACTATTTGTCAATTAAGAGTATTAGTAGACTGTTAGGTTATGGTTAGGTTTAGTAGAATAAGTTGGCGTACATGCAAATTTATCAGAGGAATGTCTGTTGAGTGACCACCAAAATAAAGTGTCAGCAGATATTAAGCAGAGAATGATATATTATTGACTGGTAGCTGACATGTAGTTGCTTATAGTTACTTATAGTTAGAGTAGAATGTCTAAAGTGGACTAACAAAATAAAATGTTACATATTTTTTTGAGAGGACTTAGAATTTGATAACAAATCTGCCATTAATTCTATCCATACAGACCTGTTTTTTAAGCTCACCAATAATTTTGAATTCTCTCATCATTATGCCTCACGCAAAGCTATATAATGATTTCTGAAGACTCATATGGACTACTTTTATGGTGCTTTTATGTCATTTTTGACAACCCCAGAGCCATTTATAGAAAAAGAGCACCTTAGACATTCTACAAAATATCTTAATTTGTCTTCCAACAAACAAAGGAAGACAAACAGATTTTGGAACAATGTTAGAGTGAGTAAATAATGACAGAATTTTCACTGACAATTTATTTTATTTTATTTTACTTTATTTTATTATTTTGGCTATACCATTTTAAATCATTGCTAACATTGTTCATTATTGGAATGTTCAGATCATGAATGATTGGACTTTTCCAGACGTTTTAAACCCCATCGTGCTTTTCAGTGTGATGCCTTTTGTACATTACATCTGTATTTGTGTGATATGTTTAATTATTTATTTCTGTTAATAGCACATTTTTGTCCTCCAATTCACTCCATGTTATTGTCCTTTTCTATTTTCTTCTTCTTCCCATTATAATTACAATACTTCATGCAGAGCTGAACAGGCTTTGATGTTAGAATAAGAAAATGAAAAGAAAAAAAGAAACTCAGTGTACTACAACCATTCAAGAATACTACCAAGATCATTGAATGACAGAGCCTTGGTAAGACTTACAAATGATTTTTATTTATATTTGTGTTATACCCTTGACCTGTTCCTGAAAGAGCATTCATTTCCACCCATTGTGTCACCCTCAAAAAGGGCTCTTGGATAGAGCAAGGCTTTTCCACGTATGTCATAGCTTCCGAACATAATGGCCTCAATGTCATGGGCAGGTTTGAAGCCGGTCTTTGTTCAGCCTCAGATGGAACAGTCAGAGATATAGGAGATTTGCATTAAGCTGCTTGTCTAAGATGAGAAATGTGGAGTAGAATTATTCAGCACGAGGCTTTAGTTGGATGAATTACAGTGGCTGTGTGCGTTGTCCTGAAGTCAGATTCGGCATAAAGATCAGACTCCTGTGAATCTCACAAGTTTTTTTTTTTTGATTGGAACAGCAGGTGTTGTTTTTTATTTGTTGTTTTGTCTTAAGCTCTGCTGTATGCAAACATCTATTTGGAATCAAATTAGGCCTTGGTGTTTTCAGAAACCAAATGCATAAAATTCCCATTGTCATTAGCGTTGAAATAATACTGTGCTTTTAAAAGTAGAAGCGAGTTATGAGGACAAAAGCTTTCCAAAAACAATTTCTCTAGAACACGGCAATGCACTATTCATTTGTACTGTGTATTCACAAACCAAATAATTGAACTGAATTCTGTGTCATAAGGAACAAAACCCTTCACATTCTCCACATTTCACAGACATTTTATCCAGAAATTCATGCTAAAACATTTTAAGAGAAAACAGTTACTTTCTGTCACTTCTATTCTTGTTAGCAGATGCTCACATTGTAATATTTCAGACAAACTTTGATTTGGTGGAACACAGATGTTGTGCTGTTTAGTTCTGTAAGATGCATCCCAATCTAAGATAGTCACTTTTACCAGAGCAGTTTTATCTGGTTTATTTCGTATTTGATTATGTAAGTGGCATGCTATTGCTATTATGTAGGAAATAATGTAGTTTTTTTGTCAGAAAATAAACTACTTAAAGTCCTGTATCATCTGTTAAAATGTAAAATAAAAATATCAGTGTAAAAATAATACGGACGGACGGACGGACAGACATACAGATAATTGTAAATCTTCTTTAAATATATATATATATATATATATATATATATATATATACATATACATATACATACTCAAAATACAATATCAGTACAAAGCAAGTGCTTCTAGCTGTACCAATATTAAAAATACTACCACTAGAAACAAACAAACTCTACATCATTTCCTCTGGCATTTCAGAATCAGATGAAGTGAAATTAAACCATCCATATGAAAACACAGGCAGCAAACTTCAGGAAGTGCTGCAGTGAGAAGAGAGAGAAGTTTGTGTGCGGAGTGAAATGAGGAGCTTGTGAGGTGAGGATGGAGGAGCTTGTTTTGTATTATAGATACAGAGAAAGCTGCAGGCTCCACGAGGCCTGCGAGGCGGGGATGTTGGCAGTGATGCATGATCATTCAGAGCTGCCTATGATTGATTCTGTGCATGGGATTGACTAAATTGCTACAATTTGTTTAGCTCCTCGGTGGAGGATATCTCAGCATTAATAAAACATTATCAATCATTAGTATGGAGACTGGAGAGATTGTGCAAGACTTAGTGCAAATTAGTCTCTGTCTCAGATGTCTGACATACACTCCCGCTCAGAAACTAGACTTCATCTTGGAGGTTTTAAAGCTTCATTTTAGAGACTTCAAACGCAATGCAGTGGCATAGCATTTGTGATCAAGAGCATAGGATATTTTTTCAGTCTTGTTTCCAAGTATCTTTTTAAATTAAAGGAAACCATTACATTACATTTAACCAATGGATTTTCCTAATTAGTATTTTTGTCTTGTTTTCCAGTCAAAAAAAATCTAAACATCCTTAAAAGAAAATTATTTTCTAATGTTAAGCTGCTTTTTTTTTCACTCCACTGACAAATTGTAAAAATGTCAGCAAACAAATGTCAGTAAACAACCAAAAAGGTAAAGAAAAAAAGTTGGGAAAAATAAATCTGTTATTTGTTGTAAATCTTATTTTTTTTTCTTTTTTTTTACTAGTTAATTTTACTTGTGAAATAAACATCTCAATTTCAGGCTGTTTGAATACTTCAACTGAAAAAAAAAATGGTTTAATAAAGTGAAAATGGAATGGAATTTTTTGTTTATTGATTGATTGATTGTTTGATTTTACTGTAATACATAAAAACTGCAACAGTGATGAGAAAATAATGGGAATTAAAAAACAAAAGAGCGAACGTTAAAAACTTAAGAATTTGACAGGGTGGTATAGGCCTAATTTCCATGAAACTCATATTAAAAAATAAAAAGCCAATTTGGGACATGGGCTAAGATATTCTCTAGTAATTCTTAGTATTTTATACAGTTTAAGTAAAGTAACTAAATTTGTTTTGAATTAAGGATGTCTTCTTTTGTGGTCATGAGGTAAATATCTCTGCAAATACAAGGTTACTTGTTAAGAATTTACAATAAACAAACAAAATCCAGGTTAACATTAACAGCGCGTGTCTGGAACACAACTTTTAATACATTCAGCGAGACTGACGCCTTTGTCATCTCCAGATGTGACAGCCGAAAGAGAGTGAAGCATAAAAGCATATAAATAACCAAAGGTGCCGACTGAATTAGAATGGCATTCAATGAGAAGAGAGAGAAAGACTTGAAAAGAAAGAGAAATAACATGTTCTCAGACTCCCTCCCATCTGTACATCTCTCATGTTAGATATAGAGAAATGCATCCTGCAAGAAAGTGAAGACAGAAAATAATTAGTCTCTACAGAGAGGCAACGACAGTGTGTTTTTTTCTAACCATCTAGTGTTTTTTACAGAAAGGGACTCGGTTCATTTCTGAATCTTGAGCAACAGAGGTTGTTGTGCACCTGGATTGTCTGTATCTATTTGAAGAGTTAAAGGATCTGCAAATAAGTAAAGACAACTGACAATATGGAGGAAACAGTACATTAAAAATACATATAAAAGTACATATATTTAAATAAAAATACATTTCTATGACAAAATGGATCATCAACAGAATAAAAAAAAGTCTGGTTGGTGGGTGAACATTATAGCTAACAGCAAATACAAAAAAAAAAAATATATATTTTATTTCCTGCATTATGACATTATTTTTTGACATTAAGCACACTTCTCCCCAAATTCTTAATACTGAAATGCATATGTTTTACTGTGTTTAATGTATAACCAAAATACTGTATGTGAATCAGCAATGTGAATAATGGATATATATATATATAAGATAACTTTGACATGTTTTTTTACAACTTCCTGAGATCCGCCCTCCAACCAGACATGAAAAGTAAGGCTGAAATAATGAATGTTTATTGATTTTGTCGTATAATTTACTACAAATGAAAAACTACTAGAGTAGCAGTATGTTAATGCTACTATGAATAAGTAAACAGCGAAGCTAAATCAAATAAGTTCTGTGGCTATAAAAGTGCGCGGCGGAGGCTCTGTGGCACAGTTTATCAGCACAAGCCCATCCCATATGCACAACGTATCTCCGTCTCTCGGGCAAGAGCCTGTAGCACATGTACGAGGTGGCAGAAAATGACTTTGATCTTGATGCTGATAGCAAAGCGGGCTCAGCGTGTTTTTTTCAACCCCCTTTGGCCTCGAACCATCCTTCCATGCATATGTAGCTGACACCGTACTGTCCCACACAGCTACTTTGACATCAGTCTCCGAGTCTCTATCCTTGTCTTGTCTCGCGAGCTGATGCAAGCCGCCCTACAGAGCAAAGGCTGAGGAACGCGTTCCCTCGCATCGATGCGTTTTAGTCTTTATTTTGGAAGTGTGGTGTTAAGGAGTCAGCCGAGTGAAATAGAAAGACTGAGGGCTGATGGGACTTGTTCCTTCTTTGAGAGAACACATAGCAGAATTTTCTGAAATGAAAAAGCTGAGGCTCTGCCATTAGAGACCTTGTGTAACAAATTACAAGTGAATTTTAGACTAGTTTATCAGAATAAAATGCTCGCCCTCAAACGGTCGTCAAATATATTAATGTGTGTATGGTTTTGCAATGGCAACGTGCTTTTAGCAGGGGTTAGTGAACTCAACCTTGTCAAAATGTTCCTGCCGGGTTATTGAAAATCAAATGTGTTTTAAAAAGCCTAAGACCCCATAATATAAAATAAATTAAAAAAAACACACAGAGAGAGAGAGAGAGAGAGAGAGAGAGAGAGAAAACAATTTGTTTACTCTTGTTTGAGGAGTTGGTGTTGTGTTTTTTCCTGTCTTATTGAAAGAACAGCTTTTTTAAGATCTCAAAAACAGTCTATCCTTAGGTGAGGCCTTTATTCAAAAGAAAATGAAAAGATTTGATTTGACACAGAAAGGAATAGATAATCTTCCTTCGCATTTTCATTCTAATAGGAAGCTGAACTTCACATTCCAGACACGGCATATAAAAATATCATTTTTTTTTATAAATGAGCACACTTTAAAAGTATACTTCACACAAAATATTTTTCCCTCTATCATCGCAAATGTTATTTTAATAATTCTGAAATGGTTGAGCCGAAGTCTGTCATCAAAATGATTTGATATAATCACTGTCATAAATCCCTCACATGATTACATTCCCAAACATCAGGCATCCAAACGCAAGATTACATGACCGTGTTGTCAGAACTCTGTTTACTTTATTCTGTTACTGAATTTGAATTGAGATAGTAAACAGGATGCAAAATTGCAGTTTGAATTTGAATGTTCATGTTCAAATTCATAACTGTAATTTTAAACTAGAAAACCAGTTTGTCAAGATAAACTGTCACTAGCTATATATTCAAACTTGCAAATTTAACTTAAGTGCCAAAATTACAATATCACCTGATTAATCGCGATTATTCCCACCTAAAATTAAAGTTTTTAAATATACTTTTATATTGCAATAATTTCACATTCAACCTTCAAATTAATATAAAAACAACATAAATACAGTATATTTTTTAATATTTGTTTTTGGCATCTTTAAACTGGACAAATGAATTGCCTGTGTTAATGCGCTAATTTTGACAGCACTAATATATATACTTTATTTTTATAATAATATTTTTTTAAATATCTGACTTAGTGACATTTTTTATGTGCATTTTTACCATTTATGCACATGTTGGCATGTTTCAATGTTTATTGGCATTGTAGATAGAAAGCTTATTGACTGACAGACAGTCATACAGATAGATGTGAGTTTTAAATGCTATTGCCAAGGCAGGAAGAAGAGCTTTTATTCAGTTAGTCTCGCCTAAAATACCATCTCATGTGAGGAATGGACTATTTCAGGCATTATGCTAACGTAGAGTTGTGCAACTCCACAGGTAGACAACCTTTAGTCCGTCTCACAGATGTCTCTCCTCTCATTTCCTCTTGAAGCACCCGGAAACAGCTGGTGGCTGGAGCTCACTGCTGACAGAAGTATCAAACAGATCCGAGATCAGTTCTGTAACTTTTCATACGCTCAGTTCAGGGACTGCACACAAGGAGCCGGTCTTAGATCGGTTGTAAGTCTCACTAACAAAGCCCAGATCTGGACAATCTCCAGGCGTGCGTTCATGTGGAGACCAGACTGCCCACATTTCATCTCACCAACCAAGCTCTGTTCCTGCGGTCTGGTTTGACAGCTCCCCTTAACTAAGTGATTCAACTCCCAGGTTCTTCAGTGCAGGTGTCAAGGTGGGAATGAGCAAAAGAGAGAGAAAAGAGGGAAAGAAAAGAGAGGCAAAGAGGAATTCTCGTCTTTTGTTGCCACAGACATATGGCCGACTGGTTGGGATTTCCCTCGGGATACCAGCACAAACAAAGCTTTCAGGAAGTAAAGAGCTCCAGTAATTCTTCCACAGCTCCTGTGCAACCACCTCAGCCTCCTCTGTGAACCTTTGATATGGAACATTAATCTAGCGTTTGGCTACACTGTAATCATTTAAACCTTTGCTCAAGTTTCCTGAGTTTATTTGTTTGACATCTGTGTGGGATCACATGTTTAGTCAGGATGTGGCTAGAAATTGGACCAACAGCTTGGTAATGTGCTTTTGGAAGAATTTATTGGCTTTACACTGAGCGTTTATCTTTGACATGCATTGAAATTCATAGCCTAAGTTAAAGAGAGATTTTCTTCGAACCTCTGATATTTTGAAATGAACGGGCAACAGATATGCACATACAACATATTTATTGAAAATCACTTAAATCGATTAGATCACACTGAATTGAACATCATGTCCAACTCATCTCAAAATGGGAGAAAAAGCTTGTAAATGAGCAAATCCCAAGACCGTTGTTGGCATTTACTTAGGTTTTATTGACTCATATTTTGAGAATGTGGTTGTTTTAATGATACAAAGCTGAATAGCAGCAAATAATAGAAGGAAATATTGATGATTTTTCTTCCAATGGAACATGTTTCCTTATTGATGCACATGCAAGAGATTGGTTTTAATTAGTTTTTACAAATATAAAGCAAATAATTTAAAGACAAACAGCTTCATTTGTGGAACTTATGTTGGGGATTTAAACTAAGTGGCATATTTTTCACAATCATATTTATAACAACAAGAAAACTGCTTGAAGAAACGGTGTGCTGCTTATGTGTGACAAACAACTCTAGCTGGAACACGTTATAATTTATACTAAGTATGGTAATTACTCTAACTGATATAACTTAATTAAAAATGTAGTGATAAACAGTACTATTCAACTACAGAAGATATGTTGAACTAAAAAAGATATTGTGAACTAAAAAAGATATGCAAATTATCATGCAGTAATATCTTGGACTTTTTAGTGTTGGCTTTTTTTTTTTGTTTTGTTTTTTTGTTAAAGTGGTAGGTTAGAGATCCCAGCATTTCAATATCCTGAACTATTTGATAAATTGTCAACCTAATTTAATATTGAAGCCTAATAATGAGCAGAATTGGCACATGTTTTGCAAAGCTCTAAAATATGTATGAATCTTCTCTTTTGAATTGATGCTTTGCAATGCATATTAAACCCAAATTCAGAAAATGAGGATTTGTTACAACATAAGGTTGTTAAATTTTTCAGATTTTTGCTAGAGTTGATTGATCCCAAAGTGAACCCAAGAATCAACTTAAAAATGTCCGTTTTATAATGATTTTGTAATCCAGGCTTAGAAGATTGATTTGCAGGTTGGACCACTTGACAATTTGTGATTTATATGTAGCTTTTTGATTATTTAATATCAGTATTCAGGCATTTTCTCTGAAATTGATTTTTTTTTTTTTTTTTTAGGTTTTTTTTCTTTATTTTTAGTTAAAAATGAATGTTTATACCATATCCGCTGCATAACTATAATCACTTGCTTTCAGTAAATTCACATCCTCTTTGTCCTCTACCTGTTCAGTCATTTCATACGGAAAATAAGATCACTTTTCAGAAAGGGCACAGTCTTGAATACCGTGATAGATACATTAACTGTGATAGACAGAAATGAGAAAATAAGTCTGGCAGACACACCCCAGGAACATCCATTTAGAAGCGATAATCTCCATAAAAGGCTCTTTCTTCCTGCTAGATGGTATACTCGGAGCACAGTGTGCACTTTAAGCGTGGAGTGTGACATTGGCATCTAAAGAGGCGTCCCCAGCCCCCTGAGGGACAGCTCCCAATTTGCATAAGTAACATCTTGATTTGCTGTAACACGAAATTGGGCTTCTGTTATGTTCAATTAACCCACCAGTTCAGGTTGTAATTAAAAGCTCACATCTCCCACCGTGCATTAAAAAAGGGAGTGAGAAGAAAAATTGATCACAAGAAAAAAAACAAAAAAAACAGGGAGAGAGTTAAAATATAAACTGCCGTCTCATCATGTTTTCATCAGTTATGACCTTGGCAATCATGGCTCCTGGGTTCAGGATATCTTTGGAGAGGTGCCACCATATCCATAAGTTGAAAGTTAATAGGGGGAGCATCAGCTGTTCTGTTCCTCTGATGTTGCCCTTGCCAGCTGCTGTACGTGAGTCAGAAAGCTTCTGTCTTACAGCACGCAGTCTTTACAAGAACACTTGCTTTAAAGGGATTATTTTATGAGGGGAATTATGCAACAATTATGCTAACTAGAGGGTCCTTTTATTCTGAAGTTTTTGCTTACGGGCTTGAAACTCACTACTGGTCACAAGTGTGAGCTTTTTTTGTGATTACTATGCTTGATTTGAGTTCATGGTTTGTCTTTCATTCTCATAAGTCCACTGAAAGTGCTAGGCAGAAATAGCCCAGTATATTGCTAATATGCAAATTAAGGGTTTTTAGATAAGCCATTTACCGACTAGCAGTGTTTGGGCAAGATGATCAGAAGCTCATCCATTGACTACTCTAAAAGAAATAGGCTAAGCTCAAACTAAATCAAGAGAACAAGTAGGTATTCACAAATCAGACGTCGCTAAACAAACTCTAAACTATTTATTTATCGCTTTATACAACATCAAACACGTCAATTATTGATATATTGATATCATCAGCCTTTCGCTTGACTATGTTTATCAAACAGCTAATATTATGTTGCTAATGTTGCACAAACCATGTTCCCGTTTGTCACCTCAGACAGCTACCTTCTAAAAATCAACTTTCTTAAGTAGAAACACTTTGAACATTTGCTAATGATATGAAAATCCCCTCACAAGTTGACAGTACTGAAACAGTAAGAAACGGGTTGTTTCAAAATGCATTTTTGAGACTGTGTTTGGTACACTGCAGTTTTAAAGAGAAAATGCTCAGCAATGGTGTTGACTGATACATTTGCATAGGTTTGTATTTAAGCATATTAAAAACACCAGACAGATGTAAACAATGATACAACTTGATTTGCACCACAGGGGGTCTTTAAAACTAGTTTAATTTAATTTAATTGTATTTTATTTTATTTTATTATTTTAGAGCAAAATGGTAGTTCCTAAAAATTGGTAATCTAGTCTAGAGTCGTTTGCATTTTCTATCTTGTTGCATATTGCTGTATTGTTTCTGTTAGGAAATGAGAGGAAAAGCTCAGCATAATTTGTTATAAACAAGTCAGAGAAATAATATTGCATAGCCTCTGTGGGCTTCTGAATGTTTGGAATCAGTCATTATTTCTTCCGTTCCGTTGGGTGCCACTGTGGACTTCAGTTCTCAGTCCTGTTCTAGCATGCAGTCCTCGTCTCGCAGATTAATCAGCACTGCATGTTAGCGTGCACAAGATTTCTCTCAGCTTCAGTTCCATACTGAAAATCAATGGACATGCAGAGCTGGAACACTGCTCATTCATTTAGCTCTGATTCAGAAAATCTTCAGCTTTATTCCACATGGGTTATTTGAGTATGTATCCTTCTTTTTTGTGTGGTTTGCACTGGAACAACACTAGAAGTGTGCGACCACGCATTAGTTATGACCATGATCTTGTATTTACTCCTTAGGCTCCTTCGATAAGGATGGTAAATGAAAGCTGTCTATACTCTAACACTTCCCTAAGCTCATTGGATAAACATGCCTCTACCTACATTTCTGCAAAACTCCAAAAACATACTTATACAATTCACTGCAGTTTTCAGCTGAAATGAACACTAGTGGCCGTAAAACACCATTGGATTTTATTCCTTTTCATAAAAATGATGATTACAGGGGCAGATTATTGATCAATAAAGACCTATTTTTTACGTGATTCCTTGAACAATACTATTATGATGTCCAATCACTTCTACCATAGTGCATGATTTGTGAACTAATACATTATGACATTTGCATCACACAACCAGCTCCATATGCATGGGTTTTCTGACAGAGTAAACTTGCTCGGTAGCTCACCTAGTACAACGGTCAGCGCTGATAGCCTAGTGGGCAGTGTGCCAACCTATGTCAGTGTTCCGAGTTCGAATCCCGGCTCGAGGATCTCTCCTGAAAAAACAAACAAAAAAAAGCATTGCACTTGCAATACAGAGCACTCTAAAAAACACAAGTCACAAAAAAGATCTCAAAGACTTGTAAAAGCAAATTAAAATGGCATGGTTGCTTCAGTAGTTTTATTTTGAAAGTGTATTGAAACATGCAAGAAGCAATGTAATATCATTTTACAGAAATTTTGCCACAGGTATGTTATTTTCCAAAATGCCTGGGTTGCTTTTAGCGATATGGATGTGAATATCTAAATATGCATTTTATACAGAAACTATGGTTATGAATACGATTATAAAGTAAATTAAAATACGTGTTTTATGAGATTGTATAAGCAATAGCCATCATCCTTAAATATGTTAAATAACATTCAAATTATTGGTAATGTTTAATTCATGAACATTAATATGTATATCTGAAAATGATTGCATATAAATGTCTGGCTGCTATTTTAATAAAAATTAAGAAAATTGTGAAGGCATGAGATGAGCGCTGACCTAAAGAACAGTGTTTTCCTTGCCTGCATTTTAATTGAAGCAAAGTGTCCAAATTCCTTGATCTAGCAAGAAACATTTGCAATGTCTAGATGCATTTGGTAATTGTCGTGCAAAAGTCTAAGTTTCAATGATGCAATGTTTTATTCATCACAGAACCATGTGTGGCTTGGAATATATTTAGCAGTTCAGCTCCTGAGAGAGAGAGAGAGAGAGAGAGAGGGGGGGGGGGGGCTCTTATTAAAATCACCATAGGAAGGCTTCTACCTGAAGCTCTGGCTTTTTGCACTGCTCATAAACAGCTTCCTCTTCTCAGACCAAGACTGATATTAGAGAGTCAACAAAAAGGCCAACTCTGGCATGACCTCTACAATACCTGCCAGCCTCATTTACATAGGAGCTTTAAAACAAGCCTAGTCAGCCTTTGTTTGTGGCTTGTGTTTTTTGTTTGCAGGCAGAGGCTAACACCTCCAATTCAACCACTTACGCACATATACAACACAACACAAAGCTTTATTAAGTGCCACAGCCCTTTTGTGTCGCTGCCTTTTATGCATCCCCTTGCAAATCGGACGTATAAGTCAGTTTAGTTGTCTCATAATAACATCACAACATTGAGCTGACTGTATAGTACAGTACAAAGTGTTTTTGATACTTTTATAAAATAATATTTGTTTGCAGATATGTTAAAAGATAAAGTGATTAGAAAACTACCAAATCAAATTTAAAATAAAAGGCTTATTTTTATATTATATGTTATGTTATGTTATGTTATGTTATGTTATGTTATGTTATGTTATGTTATGTTATGTTATGTTATGCATGTCCCTGGCATGAATCTATACCTGTATATGCTGAAAATTCTGTGTTGCAGAAAGCAAACAATAAAGTAGAATAAATGTCCCATAAATATTTAACTACTCACATATACAAATATATTACAATATACAAATATATACACAATGTCATTATTTTCGGTAGTATGATATTTGCATTCAGTGTAAACAGCTTGGGGTTGAACAACTGCTTAAACATACATTACTTTTTTCTTTTTGTTTGTTTAATAATACATGAAGAATGCGGACTGCTCCCTTGGGCATGGGCACATATCAAATCACCGCCTTGCTGCTTAAGACTTTGAGAACTATGCATGTTATTTTTTGGGTGGCATCAGCCAGTCAGCATTGTTATGATGCCATTTTCTGGCTCCAGAGTGATTAATCACATGGCATTTACAGCTCATTGGTTGGTAGATTTCAAATGGCATACGTCCAAACAGCCATCAAATCATTTTGATTAAATTATCATCTTAATTTTTTGCATATTTTTTTTTTACTTATTATAACAATAATATAAACTATTAAAATATTATTACAATCCAAAAATAACTTTTTTTCTATTCGAATATATTTTAAAATGTAATTTATTCCTGTGATACAAAGCTGAATTTTCAGCATCATTACTCCAGTCTTCAGTGATCCTTCAGAAATCATTCTAATATGAAGCTAAAAAACATCTCCTATTATCACATTTGGAAACTTGTGCTGCTTAATATTTTTCAGGGGTTTTTGTTTTTCTCTGATGAATAGAAATTTAAAAGAGCAATTATTTTGAACAATGCAACAGTACTGTCCTGCCAATTTAATGGATGCCTCTGTCCTGCTAGACCTCCTTGTTTTTTAGTTTTTTTTTCTTACTAGACAGATTTATAGTTTGTGTAGTGCTCATCAGACTTTACCTCACCTTCTGCCTGTCTTCCTGAGTTTCACAGTCTCTCTCCTTGTTTCTCTCTTTGTCTCCACCTTTCCGTCCATTCTGTTTGTGCTGATTTCAGCGTAAAGTAGCAGCATTAAAGTGCTCTGTCTCCATTGGTAAGCCTCTGGCAAGCTTCCTGGGCCTATTCTCCCTGACACAGACCCCTTAAAAAGGCTCCTTTTATAGAGAGGCTGGGGAGATGCAGACAGGACTGGCAGGAGGTTTGGTGTGTGTGTGTGTGTGTTTTGTACTAGAAAGAGAGAGCGAGAGAAATGCAGAGACAAAGAATCAGAGACACAGATAGATGAATATGTGAGATGGCGTTCCCCAAATAGCATGTCAAATGAAATGTAATCAAATCAAGGTATGAAAATGTTCAGTAATGTGACGTGTTTTGTGTGCATGACAACCGTGGAGGAACCAGTGCAGCCGTTTTGTTCAGGTTACAGTTCCAACTGTATTAAAGTATTAAAGGATTAGTATTAAAGGGACAGTCCACCCAAAAATGTTTATCCTGTCATCAGTTACACACCCATATGTCATTTTAAATCTGTATGCATGTTATTTTTCTGCAGAACACAATTTTTTTTTTTTTTAATCAGTGTTGATAACTAAACTATGGAAGCCCGTTTCCGCCACTGAATAATAATAATAATAAAAAAGGTTATTGCGACTTTTTATCTCTCAATTCTGACTTTTTTTTCACAGAATTGTGAGACATAAACTCGCAATTGCGAATTATAAAGTCAGAATTGCGTGATATAGTTTTGAGGGGGGAAGAAAGACTGATATGTTCTCAGAATTGTGTGTTTATATCTCGCAGTTCTGACTTTATTTCTCAGAATTGCGACTTTATGTCTCGCAATTGCAAGTTTATATCTCACAATTCTGAGAAAAAAGTCAGAATTGCGAGTTTGTATCATGCAATTATGAGAAAAAAAATACAGAGTGTGAGATAAAAAGTCGCAATAACCTTTTTTATTTTTTACTTAGTGGTGGAAACGGGCTTCCATACTAAACAGTTTTGGTTTCCATTGACTTCCATTGTTTTCTTGTCTATACAATGTAAATCAATGAGAACCGAAACTATTTGGTTACCAACTTTCTTCAAAAAATCTCTTATAACTTTATGTTCCACAGAAGAAAGAAAGTCACACAGGTTTGAAATGACATGAGGATGAGTAAATGATGACTGAATGTACTTGTTTGGGGGATGAACCATACCTTTAGTGCTCTCTAACATGTTAATGATTTTTATGTTTTGGTCCTAAACAGCAAATTTCTATTGCTGCTGCATCTCTTCTGGTAGCCCTGTCAACTCCAAACACTGCTTGGACTAAAGTAGCGTACCTCATGTATATTATACATCAAAAATAGACATGGAGAGACTGATGACAGAAATTTAGAATCAGATATGATAAGACCAGACCCTTAAGCATCAAAATGAAAACCAATAAAAAGCATACTGTCTGGTGACGCATCACATAAAATTATATGTATTTTTTATTTTTGTAAACTTGCCACTTCCAAAGAAATCCAAAACTTTCTCCCATTATTTATATGTGACATTCAAAATGTTACTGGCAGTGATAATGCCATCATAATACTGTTCTGAACCCTTTAAGGTTCTGCACAATGTTCTATATTTTTGATATTTGTACACTCTAAAAAATGCTGGGTTAAATACAACCCAGTGCTGGGTAAATATTGGACAGAACACATGCTGGGTTGTTTTCAACCCACAGTTGGGTTAAATGTTTAACCCAACCTTCTGGGCAGTAACCCAACCGCTAGGTAAAAACAACCCAATCGCTGGGTTTGTCCATATTTTACCCAGCGCTGGGTTGTATTTAACCCAGCATTTTTTATAGTGTACCGTAATTATGAAATGGCTGCTTGTTTCAAAACTTTGTATTAACAGAAATTGAGAGTGTTGATATAGCTATTACTGACTATCCATTTTGTAATTCCAAAAGTTTCAAGAACTGTATGTTTTTCAGTGAAAACAATTGATACTGGGGGGGGGGTGTTCTATTTATCTCTTGATTTTATGTGTTTTTAGCATTTAACTAGATTAAAGTTATTATTTGAATATATTAATAATAATCATTTATTAGTAAAATGCTTAGAAGCCCGCTTAGAAGTTTACTGAGGCCCCCTAGCAGGGCCTGGTCCCTTGGTTGAGAACCACTGGTCTGTTTTCATAATAATTTGTGATTGGCCTTTCTATAACTACTGTGATCATAATGTACATTGAGAGTTGAGTATCACAAAAAGGCTAAATGTCTGTGAATATGAACATTACATAGCAATTTCTGATTGAAAATTGTATTTAAATGTTGTGTATTTCCTTCTGAAAATGTAAATGTAGTTGCAAACTGATCTGATCTGATCTGTTGCATGCTACATTTACACATTTACATTTACATTTAGTCATTTGGCAGACGCTTTTATCCAAAGCGACTTACAATTTACACAAGGTTCTGTGTGGTATAAGTCAGTGTTACCATGTTAATACATTAAGATCTCGCATCTTTATTACAGAACAGTGGTAATGTCATTTTAGACAGCTGTTATGAGGTCGCTTGCAATTAACATTCAACTCCAACCGGCATTCTCAAAAGTAAAAGTGAGCACATGTGGCGTACTTGATAATTACCCATTAGGCTTTGGGCTAGTTTATTTGATTTAGTGTCATTAGTGGCTATATGAGAAGCTTTAGTGTTAGAGCGAGTCGGATTATGAGTCATTGTGTTCTCACTGATCATGTCTTTAGGTAAAGATTCCGATTTAGATTTTAAATAAAGCCATAACTGGGTTTACCACCTGTCGAAATTTAGTTCTAATTCAAATTTGTGCATTTGAACTTATCTACTTTTCATCGAGGATGCATTATCTTACATTTTTACAGTATATGCATGCAACAAATTCCCATACATGCTAAAGAGTTTCCTCACTTTAAACCTGTCATAGGCCGCAGGTGTTGTGCTGATGTGTTTGAAATACACTCAAGGTCCCCCTCTTGATATCAATCTTCTTCGTTGTTATGGTTTCAGGGGCTTGACTTAATTTTTCACTGACAGTGCATTCATTTTAGGGCCTGCATAACTACCTCAGTGGCATCTCCTGAGATGTACATACGTATGCACATAGGCCATCTGTTTATACATAAATACTTTTATTGCATCACATTAAACACTATTTATTCAACCTTCACCATCTCAACTCGTCCCTGTTGCCATAGGCATTTAAAGCTATTGATGTACTCTTCCTTTGACCGCTTCTATTCTTCTTCTTCTTCTTCTTCTTTCCATGTTAATGTTCTGTAGAATGAATGCAAACTGTTTCAAAAGCACTTCTTTCCATTTCCAATATGTTTTATAGCTTTTTTTCTCAGGGTTAGGTTTCGGGGTTTGGAATATAGATGTTTTAAAATACAACATCTCCCAGAGTTTTCAATGCTGCCAGTCAGTGTAGGAATACAAAGACAAGTTGTTAAAAACCAGATGTGAACATAAATGAGATGACGATTCAAGCTGAACGACAATTATCAGTGGAGAGCAACAGCTGGTAATTTGGATGAGAGTATTTGTTCTTAAGACAAATAATTGTCAGAGAATCGTGAACTTGATGGATTCGTGCAGCATTTTGCAGGAATCCACATGATCTGATTACTTAAAATGTGCTGTATTTTGCTTTATTATAGAATAGAATAGTCTCTGCTAACTGACAGACTTCACTGAAATAGAGAGATCACACCTGTCTCTGTGACAGCTCTACTCTCTAAAAATAGTCGAAAAAGAGTCTGTGAAGTGATCTGTGCTTGTTTAGCTCATCAGAAAACAATGGAATCAGAAAAACACTTTGCTTGTGTATCATTTTGCAAGTTTGAGTTTGCTGAAATCCAAAGATGTATTTAATACTTGGACATACTTAAACATTTTAATTTTAAAAGAACGGAAGAAATGCAACGACGGTGCACTCATATTACTTATGAATGGGAGAAAGTGCAATGCGCAATATGGTGGAATGAGTCTCGCCTTCTAAATAAAAGAGTCAATTGAAAATTGATAAAGTCATTGCATCACTGCTCCATTTGCCATAAAAAAAATCCATCCACACTTAGGACTGCACATATGCATTGGTTGAGAGATAAGCCATTTTAATGTTATTTGAGCGTAGGGAAAAACATTTATGGAGCATTTCATGTTAGATTTTGATGCTTGAAATATGCTTTTTAAATGTAAGTGTGGCAAGCTGTTTTTGAACTTCCATGATATTCCCATTCAAGTAGTTAGGACTTAGTCTTGGATGCCCAAAATAGCTGCCCGGAGGCTCAAATATGGCCACAGAGTGAACAGATTTTCCTTGACTTTGGTCTGCTGTTAAGAGTGCTGCTAATCTAATGGTAAATAAGCATAAAAATAGCACTCACAAGTACTGGTTACATTCTTTTATTATTATTATCTCTATCATCATCCACCATATTGTATGAATCACAGTGTGATTGCCGTCTCTGCTAAGTACGATGCTGCCATTGGTTAAAACGAGGTATATTGTGAGGTATATAAGAATGAGCCTGCTGTCTCTGTAGGCAGCTGACTAGGTTTTGGAACACAGCATGAATCGCACTCTTAATACTTTTTGTACCTGTGCGGTGAAAGTAAAAGGGATGAGAGTTGGACAGATGAGATATGAATGGTCGACATCCGCACAGTAATCTAGAGCAGGGAATTGAAAATTGCATCTAAATTGAATACTAAGCATGTTAGGAGCAAGATCTGCTGAGTTCTGACCTTGTGTTTTACCGTGGTCATCGAGAAATAATGAGATACCTGCTATGCGCCGGTCACATCTGAGTCTTAGCGAAATGGCACCTAGTACAGCTCCATCAGAGGAATTTCACAGAGCGGAGAAATTTGCCGTCGCAGCATGGAAGCCAATGGATTCAAAAAGGGCAAAAGAGAAGGGAGGTGTTTTGGGTGCAGCGAGTCTGCCTGTGCATCTTTATCATGGATTGCGTGTTTTAAATGGGTTCACGGGATAGTCAAGCGTGTTTTCTAATATGCAGAGCACAATCTTTCTGGTCAGACTATTCAATATTTCAGTGAAAAATGGCTGGGTCACTAATAGGGCAGTGCAATATAATTACAGTACTGGGTCAGGTTGTTCGAGAACAGTGATTTTGTATTGCTAACTTATATAACAGCGGCTATCATATCTGCCAGACTGCATTTGAATGGAAGCTCGGTCTGATTTAGTGAGCTCTGATGCTCAAGGATACATTATCTATATTGATTGCATCAATGTAGATGGCAGTCACTCAAAAGAAGCATTATCTTGATAAAAAAAAAAGTGTAAGAAAAACCTTTTTAAAGTCCAGAGCTCTGGCACAGAACCAAGATCGTCCAGTCGCATAGACCGACACGAAATGCAAACATAAATGGACTTTAAGTGCAGTACAAGTACATGTCAACAAATTATGCCATAAAACTCTGGTTTATGAATGCTGAGATAACAATGCTTCGGTCTATCTCTCATTGCGATGCACAATGTTGTCGTCGGGTCAGACAGGAAATAATTAAGCAGAGTGGATCTTCTGATGATGATAATAAATTCACTACATTATGTAAAGGTACGGCATTCAAAATGACTGTCAAAGAACTGTTCATGATAGAATTCCTTCTATTTATGTCTTTTCATACATCTGTGCTTTAGACGAGCGCTAATTGGTCCCTATTTTACGTTTTTCCTTCATACCGAAAAATCTGCTCATTATTTTTGTCCTCTGGAGATTAATTTAGAGAACAATGTGCAGAAGTTTTATATGAGGTCACAAGGTTAATATTGGGAAATACATGCTGAAGGTATCCAATCCAAAATGACCCAGGACTTCTTTTCCCCAGTTACAATCGATATACAGGAAATATAGCAGCACTGATTTCAGATCAGTTTAACAGTGTGTACCATGACCTTCATAAGTCATGGACTTAATAAATTCATATATATATATATATATATATATATATATATATATATATGACTGTATTTACAATGCTAAATAAGTAAATACATATTATAAATAAACATATACATAAATAATAAATAGATATATTATTATTGCTATATATACAGTGGTGGCCAAAATGATTAGAACACTAGTATTTTCACTAGCTTAAAAATAGTTTTAAGTCAGTTATTTCTATCTTTTGCTGTAGTGTGTCAGTAGGAAATTTCAGTTTACATTTCCAAACATTCATTTTGCCATTAATTGTAATATTCCAGTGTGAATTTTTATTTATTTATTTATTTTTGCAAACAGAACGTCTCCAAGGTGCTTCAAGAGACCTACCTGCAAAGCTCCCTGAAAAACTATGCACAAGTGCACCGAGGGCAAAATCTGCTTTAAACACAAAGGATGCTCACACCAAATGTTGGTTTAATTTAGTTAATAGAAGTTAATTGATAAAGAAAATCTATTTATGACATTATTTTTGACAGCATCCTCATTTTACAGCATTTTTACACAAGTGCATAAAGCTTTTAACAGTGCTGTAGCTTTGCAGGTAGTTTTCTAATATATATACCAATTATTTGGGACTCTATAATAGTAAGTAATAGTAATGCTAAACCTTTTAGCAAAAAAAAACTTTCTGTGAAATGTTTAGCTTGACATGTGTTTTTAATAAATAGCCATGGGCACCAACATACTTAGAGGGGTCATCGGATGCCCATTTTCCACAAGTTGATATGATTCTTTAGGGTTTTAATGAAAACTCTGTAACATAGTTAGGTTAAAATGTCTTAATGGTAGTGTAAAACAACACCGTTTTTACCCTGTCAAAAACAGCTCTGTCTACAGCAAGCTGTTTTATTGCATGTCGCTTTAAATGCAAATGAGCTCTGCTGACCCCGCCCCTCTCTTTCGAGCCTCTCTCTGAGAGATGGTAAACTTTAGCCGCATTCATCACAAAACTTACTAACTAGCACATTATTAGGAAAGGCGATTTGTTAAGATTCATTAAAAAACCTTATACTCACTTCTTCTGGAGGTGAAGCTGGATCACGAATGATTCGCGCAAAGATAGACACATTTAGGCAGATCGGGGGTGCATTCCCTTCACAAACAAAAGTAATCCACTGCGTCTTCAGCGGCTCAGATGTTGGGAGTAAATGACGACTGCTATGCTCATTATTACATCCAACAACTAAACACCTCAATCACTTAGGAGCCATTGTTGTCTACATCTGCTCCGGTGTCGAAACAATGGCGGACTGATGACAGCTCACTCAGGGCGGGTCTAAGGTAAGACATCAGTCCAGTCTGTGCTGAAACGCTACTGTCAATCAAACAATCGTGGGAGGGGCCTATCAGTGTGACATCACACAGACAGGAATCTGAGATTAGCTCGATTTGAGAAAGGGGAAATGATTTAACGAGATCAAAAAACTAAAAAAAACTGGGTGGATCTTTATCATTGCAGGATGGTTGTGTGTACACACTGCCAACACACATTTCAGTTCAAACAACTTGTAAAAGTGCATGTCGCCTCCGATAACCCCATTAAGACTTTTCTGATTTTTTTTTTTTTATATATATATTTCAACTTAGGTAACCCTACTAAAAAGTACTTCTGTGACATCTCACAGAATTTTTGCGGTTCTCTTCTAAGCCTCAATTTCCCCTGAAATGACCCTCACGTCCACACTCATAGCGATTTCGCCTCACTCTCTTTCATAATCACACTCCCTCCAGCATCCACTTGATGAGAGCGCAGAATTGCTGATTCCTCCCATCGCATACTATCATGCGGCCCTGCATGACACCACTAGATGACCAAATATCAATGTTCAGCCCGAGCGTTAGGGAACTGTCTGGATTTCCCTGCTAATTTCATGTCACATACAGCCTGGCAATGAAAGGAAATGGAAGGGGAAGGGTTGTTTAAAGCAATGAGAGAGTCTTCTCTGATGGACCCTGACGGATGCGTGCTTCCCCTTTGATTCTGACTCTATTTCTGAACATCAGAACTAGACGCAGCATCGCCTGCCACCTGAATCTGATGGAAATGACTGGAGAAGAAGAGTGGATGAAGAGGTGCACGCACTCGCACAAGATGGTGCAGCTGTGTTGTACATGTGCTCAACAAGACAGCCACAGCGGCAGAACTTGTATGATGTCTCCAGGCTCATGGATACTGCAGACAGATAGAAGAGGATCTAATAGCTCAGGAGAAGAGCACATCTGTGCACATCTCATTTTTGACTGAAATATTTCATCATCATCAAAAAAAAAAAATAAAAAAAAATATATATATATATATATATATATACCCCCCCCCCCCCCCCCCCCCCCCCCCCCCCCGCAAACTTTGCTTTCCTCTTTCAATTATAGCTAAATTTGTATTTAAATATTGGAATATTGGTGCAGAATTGAGTTAATATTTCAGAAAATGATAAATGCAACATTATACAGACTATTTTCATTAAAGAAACGTGCAGGTATCGGTCTAACGACAGCTGAAGATGAAGTGTTTCGGTATAATGAGCACTTGAGACGTTCTGCTCCTTAGTGTTTCCTTCTCCATAAAGTGTCTGGCAGGTTTTAATCAGGTCCAGCTTAGCTCACAATTTATTTTTCTCCAAGCCAAGTCAATATATTAGCATATGATTAATTACTCTCCGTAAATACTCAGACAGTGAACTTGATGAGGTTTGCTAATTCCTAATGCTGATAAGGCTAAACAAATTGCATTGTGGTTAAGCCTGTCAAGTATTTTTTTTTTCAGTAATAAACTTATGTTTAGGATATACACATCATTATGATACTTTAGCTTGATTTAGCTGTAACTGTTATTTTCTTAACAAATGTTCTTGACTTTAATTTATTTTCATTTCTTTAAGTTCCTAATGTTTGCATTATTTAAAGAAGTAGACCAATAATGATTGATTGATTGATTGAACCTATAAATAAAACCTTATCACAAATATTTCAGTAAATTTATCAGACACATTTATTTTATTTTATTTTATTGTTTTTGTAAAAATGAACCTATAAATAAAACCTCATGACAAATTATCAAACAATTTACACAGTATTTTGTTTTGTTTTGTTTTGATGAACCTCTAAACTTCATGACAAATATTAAAATAAATTCACCGGTGTCAGTCATCTGTCGTGTGTGTCATGTGTTCCCGCCTCTTGTGTCCATATTTGGTTTGTTTCCTGTCCTTGTTTAATGTGATTATTAGTTTAGTATGTTCAGCTGTGTGTGTTAATTATCCTGTGTATTTAGTTCATGCCTGTTCAATTAGATTTCGTCTGGTCTACTCGTTACTCCCCGGTGTGTCCTGTCTATGTCAGCCTTGCCTTGCCTTGCCTTGCCTTGCCTTGCCTTGCCCTGCCCTGCCCTGCCCTGCCCTGATGTCTTCATTAAAGACTAGTATTTGAGTTTAATCCTCATCTGCGTGTTCCTCGTTTCTCCCTGCTGTGTGCACCATGACAACCGGACACCTTTATTTGTTTTGTTAAATAAATACACAATATTTTAGTTTAGTTTAATGCAGTTTTCTTACTCACAACTGCCACTGACAAATACAGTTTGGGTTTTCCGTAATAAACATTTTCATTCATGACATTCATATAATTTTTTATGATAATAAATTCTATAAAATGATAACATACAGCATACAACCATGTAATGTAAAGAGCTTTATTTATTTATTTAATCTATCTTTCACAGACCACCCAGGACTTCCACTGGTGCATCCTCGTGAAGAAAAGAGGGGAAAAAAAGCTATATCTGCTTTATTTTCAACTTTATTTTCTCTTTTCACAGTAGTCATATATTTTTAACTGCGCACATATTGCAGAGCAGCAGTAAACGCTGCGGCCAGCAGCTTTTGTGTGAGGAAGTTTGCTGTGCCTCTTTCCTCATCAATAGCTTTGAAGCCAAAAAATAGTTCTGCCTATCTGTCAACACTCTCCATCCTCTGTCTATCTCTCCGCATCAGTGCTTCATTCCCACCCCTGCGCTCCGCCACAGAGAATTCTGCCCTTAATCCTCTCTACGAAGCCATCCAGCCTTGCAGCCTCGCTCCTTCAGTTCTTAAGTGACAATATCCATAAACATGCAGGTACATAACACAGGTCTACGGTTAACTGATGCACCGCGGGTTGTGAGATTTGGCTGGTTACTGTAACACGAGTCGCCTTTGGCTCCAGTGATGAATAACTCCTATTCCTCTCTGTGAGGCCCTGTTAATTTATGCATTAAGTTGGACAGGATCCAGTTCAGAAATTTCCAGTGGCTCTTAGATATCAGGAGAGGCTCAAATCATTTTCCTGAGAGTAATTGGAGGGTGCGAGGAAGGCCATTAATGCGGAGAGGCCAGAGAAACAGAGAGCCAGTGATCAATCAAGCGCATACAAGCTGTGGGGTCCAAACACAACACCACTCATTTTCATCTAAAGCATTTTAATAGATGTTTGCACCCTTAAGTCTGCCCACTGTCCTACTTAAAGCGACGGTAAGTCTGCAACAATATTGTACACCAATACAGAGAAAACTTGAGCAGTGTTCAAGGTTTAGCTCACTCAAAATTACATCTCACCACCATGTCGTTCCAAACCTATTTGTCTTTCTATTTCCTGTGGAGAACAAAAAGCTGTCAAGCTCCAAAAAGGACCAAAAAAACATATAAGTTGTCCAGCTGGAGCTCTGAATCTCATCCATGATTCAAAAATACCATCTCAATGTGTTTGACGCCAAAGCACCATTGATTGGACTACTTTAATGATAAATTTATGTTGTCCATTTTAGAGAATTGCTTTAAGATGGTACATAATGACACTGTTTTCTTTTTTTGGGTGAACTATCTCCTTAAATCACTAGCTAGATGTGCAAAA